>CM042693.1:434176599-435426599 GCA_023614405.1 Avena insularis | reverse complement strand
TTGCATTAAGCAAAGTATGTAAAGTAAACAATACGATTGTCCCATGGACAAAGGATTGTTGTTTTCTCCCTAGTAGCAATAACACATCTAGCACCTTAGAGATTCCTGTCACTTTCCCAGATTAGTAGAGGCATGAACCCACTATCGAGCATAAATACTCTCTCTTGGAGTTGCAAGTATCTACTTGGCCAAGATAGCTACTAACAACGGAAAGCATGCAAGATCACAAATGACATAGAAATGATAGAATCAATAATCAATCTGAAATAGGATCCCAATATCCATCGAATCCCAGCAAACACAACATGTAAGATTACAAATAGATGATCTTAATCATGAACAGAGCTCACAAGATCTAAACATGATAGCACAAAGGAGGAGAACCAACCATCTAGCTACTACATGGACCCGTAGTTCAGGGATGAACTACTCACGCATCACACCGGAGGTAGTCATGGTGATGAAGAAGGCCTCCAGGGTGATCTCGCCCTCCGGCGGTAGGAAGAGCTGGATCCCGATCTAGGGATCGAGATGGCGGCCATGACTCTTCCTGGATTTGATTGGATCTTTGATCGGGTACTTAGGGTTTTCGTCCCGAGAGGCTTTTATAGGCGAAGGGGCAAGGTCGGTGGAGCACCAGGGGACCCACACCCCCTAGTGGCAACCCCCCAGGCCGCGCCGCCACTAGGTGTGGCCGCCCTGGTGCGCAACTTCGTCTCCCCTCCGGACTCCGTGTTGCTTCGGGTAAAATATTGACTTTAGCTTTTGTCCGGTCCAATTCCAAGGATATTTCCTTACTAGTTTTTCTAAAACCAAAAACAGTAGAAAACAGGCAACTGGCACTGTGGTATCTTGTTAATAATTTAGTTCTAGAAAATGTATAAAAATACCTCAAAGTATGAACTAAACATAAGAAAGTAGATACTAAACAAGCATGGAATATTAAAAATTATAGATACGTTTACGACGTATCACTCGTCTGCTGGCACGGAATGCAGACAGAGGGTTTCCTAGGATGCTTGGAAACATCGACTGTATGCACTGGGCATGGAAGAACTGTCTATTTGCAAACCAGGCCATGTACAAGGGCCACAAAGGAGCATGCAGTGTGGTTCTTGAGGCAGTGGCTGGTAAGGATTTCTTGATTTGGCATGCTTTCTTCGGGATGGCAGGATCTCACAATGACATCAACATGCTCCAGTGCTCGGATGTGTTTGCCAAACTTGTTTCAGGCAATTCTCCTCCTGTGGCTTATAAGATCGATGGCCATCAATATGACAAGGGCTACTATTTGGCTGATGGCATCTATCCAAAATGGTCAACATTTGTCAAAACCATTTCAAATAAAGTGTCTGGAGGGAAGAAAGCTTGGTTTGCTCAGTGCTAGGAGGCTTGCAGGAAAGATGTGGAGAGGGCATTTGGTGTGCTGCAAGCTCGATTTGCCTTTGTTCGGTACCCTGCGCTTATATGGTCCAAGGATCAGATGTGGTAGGTCATGACTGCTTGTATCATCTTACACAACATAATCATCGAGAGCGAGTGGGAGAACCCAGTGTTCGACACTCAACCATACTATCGCCAGGGTCCTCTTGCAGATTATGATCATCAAGTGCCTACTGCCTTTGTCTCTTTCCTGGCCAAGCGTCAAGAACTTCGAGACTCCAACACTTATCACCAGCTGCAAAATGATTTGATCGAGCATTTGTGGAACCTGAAAGCAGCTCTCTAGTTTGTTGGCCATTGTGATTCAAACTTGTTTAATTTGTGTTGAATTTGTGTTCCAATTTGATTGATTGCTTGTGTTGAAATAATTCAGAAAATAAAAAAATGGTCGGTTTGAGGTGCACGGCTAGGCGCCGGCTGGCCCCCATTTCTGATTTCGCGCCGGCGTCCCCCCGTACGGGCCAAAAAATGACCGCGTCGGATCCCGTATGGGGATCACGAGTGGAGATGCTCTTATCCTCTCGTAGCTAGTTGCAGCGATAGAGCTTGGCCGTATGGAAACATTCGAATCAAGCGTTGTATGCGGCCTTGCCGTGGACTGCTTTGTGGACCGTGTGCAGGGTACAACATGGAGGGGATAGAGATAACCAATTAGGACATGTACAATGGTTGATAAGACAATCTTATCTTATACAGGACACGTAATCTTGATATGATGATAAAATATTATGTACAATAGGTTATTTTTTAGTCTTATCTCCAGTAACAGATATCTCTAAAAATATGGTGAGACATATCGTGCTAAGAGATCATCTCTTGGCTAAGATAAGACAGAGGATTTTTTTTTATTTCTCTCTCCTTCAACTTAGCAATCATTCTATGTGGCATTGCTGACATAAAACCATTGTACGTGCCCTTAGTCGTTCTCGTCGTCGCCCGCAAACCTTCCCAAAGGTCCTGCAAGCTATCAGACACAGCCAACATCTACGGAAAAAACCAGTTCGCGGAGGAGCTGGTCCCCAAATTCCTTCTCCTGGCCATGAGAGGCTTGGCGTTTCCGGTTTAGGTTCAAAGAAGGCCTAAACCAGAAAGTGGCTCGACAAGGCCTAAATTGAAGAGTAGGGATTTTGTTCACATGGATATCAGTGATCTGTTCTTTCAAATAAATTGAAAATCATATTTCGAAGTTTAAAAATAAATAAAAGAACATTCGGACGTGACCAACGATGTATCCCACAAACTTGCTCAATTTCAAATATATGAGCTACACAAAATTGACAAAAGTGTGGATCTGGGTATGCATATTTTCAAATCTCCAGATTTTATCAGACTTTGTCATTTTTTATAGCCTATAATATAAAGAACTCCGGGTTGCCATTTTGCATGCTCGTAGGATACACATTGACTATGTCAAGAATTTCTTTTCTGTTTTTTTTAACTTGTAAATATGATTTTTAAAATTTTGAAAAACTAAAAGGAGCACTGGAGCTCTGGGAGGCAAAGACACTTTCTGTAAACCAGGTACATTGTTTGTTGGGTTCATACACTTGAAAGTTTCTATTTGGCTAGAGTAGCGTTCACTGACCGAAGCTGCTAAATTGTTCAGGCTTAACTAGAACATGGAGCGATCGAGGCGCGTCATCAGGATAGTAGGCTTGATGGCCTGCGCCATCTACATCATCCTGGTGCTTTCACCCCGGAACTAGTCATCATCATCGTCGCTGCCATGCTTCATCTACAGCTGAACTGCAGTGACACTGAAACCAACTGCCGTGCTCTTGGATCAGCTGATATACAAATTCTCAAGTGGAGCATCAAACAATGGCTTGATCCGCCGTCAAGTGCTCTACATCAGGCTGTTGCCTGAAGCAGCCAGAGTAGATGTCGTACACCTTGTTCAGGTCCGCGGCGCTCACCGTCCACACGTGGCCCGGGCTAGCCCTGGGGAGTTCGCCGCCGCGCGCCGCGACCATCTCCTCGCACCTCTCCTCGACCAATGCCGCCTCCCGGAGCTTACCCTCCCGCCACAGGCTCTTCACCAACATCTGCTTCGTGCGCGTGTCCGGGAGGACGCCTGCGTCGCGCATATCGTCGAACAGCCTGAGCGCGAGCGCCGCGCGCTCCCCTTTGCAGTAGGCACTGATCAGCACGGCGTACATGTGCCCGTCCGGCTGCAGCTCGCACTGCCGCACCAGCCCAAACAGCCTGTGCACGCCCTTGAAGTCGCCGGTGCTGGCTAGGTGCTCCATCAGGCCCGAGAAGGTCTGCAGGTCCGGAAGCACGCCTCGCGTCGCCATCATCTCCTCCAGGAGTTCTACGGCGTCACGCCCTCGCCGGCACTTCGCCATCGTCCTCAGCAGCGACGAGCAGAGCAGCGCCAGGTTGGACCGCGACACGGGCCCGCAGATGGAGTCGGCGTTCTGGAACAGCCGCACCGCCGCGTCAGCCTTCTTGGACAGCCCGTAGAAGTCCACGGTCAGCCGCACCGTGACGAACGGGAGGAGAATGCCGTCGGCGCGCACCTTGGAGAGCAGCCGCTCCACACGCTCGACTTGGCCAGCGCGGGCGAGGATAGCGACCATCCTCATCACGGTGTGCCGGTCGTGCGTGAAGCTGCCGCCGGGGCGGCACGCCACCCAGCAGAAGAACTCCCACGCCGTCGCCGGCTTCCTGAACGCGCGCAGGAGCTTGCACACCAGCCGCGGTGTCCAGACAATCCCGGCCGCATCCAGCTCGGCCACGTCCTCGGGGTCCCAGCCCTCCAGCGCCCTCGCCAGCTCGCGCGGGTCCAGCCATGGCTTAAGAGGCGTCTCCTTAGCTCTGCTCCTGTCCTTCTCACCATCCTCCTCCTCCTCGCTCTCTCCCTCGCCCTCGGCATCGTGTGACACGGCGTACGGGATCCTCGCGTTCGGCGAGAGCTCCTCGACGAAATCCTCCGTGCCCTCCACGTGACCCGCCTCCCTCATGGCGACGATGGCGGCCCGCGTCTGCGGCCCGGGCATGATGCCGTCGACGGCGGCCATCTCCCGGACCAGCCACCGGAGCTGGTCGAACCTGCCGGCCGACGCGAGCGCCTCGGCGAGCACGTTGTACTGCCGGGTGGTACGCTGCGCGCGCAGCGACGGCAGGAGCCGGAACACCTCGAGCGCCTGGTCGACGAATCCCACGGCCGCGAGGTGGTCGATGACCACGGTGTAGGTGCGCCCGTTGGGGAGCGCGCCCTCGCGGACCATGGCTCCGAACGCGTCGACGGCCGCGGCGTGGTCCCCGGCGCCGGCGTGGAGGTGGATGACGAGGTTGTGCGCCTCGGCGGGACGGTGCGGGGAGGGCGTAACAGAGGCGAAGGCGGCGAGGGCAGCGGGGTGGTCCCCCGCAGCGGCGAGGAGACGGAGGCGCATGAGCGGGGGAGGGGGGAGGGGGAAGGAAGCGAGGAGGGAGCGGAGGTCGGGGAGGGACGCGGGATTGGCGAGGCGGGAGGCGAGCGCGTGGAAGAGCGGGAGCGGCGCTGGCGAGGGGAGGGCGCGGAAGAAGGCGAGCGCCGACGCCGGCGTGGGCGCGGCGCGGATGCCGTGGAGCGCGACCACGGGGTCGTCGGGTGGCGGCGGCGGCGGGGAGGAGGATGAAGGGGAGCGCAGGCGGAGGCGCAGAGAGTCGATGAGGCGGGCGCGGTGGAGGTAGGTGGCCACGCGGCTGCCGGGCGAGGGCATCGCGTGAGAGAGGAGGCGGCGGCGGCGAGGGACACTGAGGCTCACCTCCGCCGTACTGCCCGTGCGCCATCCCGCTTGGGCCAGCCCAGCTACATCAACTTTTTTCCTATCGTGTTTTTTTCCTTGTGTTTATTTTTCCCTTGTCTTCTTCATTTTTTTGATTTTTTCGCTGTTTTGTTCTTTGTCTTCTTTTTTTTTCAGGGAAAAGATTCGGATCTATCTCATGAGTTCATAAGAAGTACAAAGCACCCTAAACATAACAAAAATTATATCGAGATCTTTGAACACCTAACGACCACTATTGCCGCCAGAGCGAGCCGCTGTCATCGCTCCCTTACCGGAGTCAGCATGACGTTGTTGATGACAGTCGGGAAGTTTTCGTGCGCGTGTCCCTAAGGACCAGCGCCCCAGGGCTGAAGCTGTCGGCGTTGAACCCTTAAATTCATCTTAAGCCTGTAACACCAAACCTAAAACATATGTAGACTGGACGAGATTCAGAACACACGTAGACTGGACGAGATCCACCACTCTATGAAAGCGGTGACCAAACGAATCTCCGCTCTCCTCAATGCCAGCAGCAGGATCATCGCCGACGAGGTGGAAGAGGAGACGGGTATACCTTATTCTTGTCGCATACAACGCCACCATAGCCACCATAACGACGATGCCGATTGACCAAACTCTAACTTTAGGGACCCTTCTACACCGTCGAGCGCAGGTCCGAGGTCCCCACCCCCTCCCGCTGCCAGAGCGGCAAGCAGAAGAGGCGGGAACCCATCGATTTGCAGTCATAGACGACGAGGATGAAGCAGATTGTGGCGGCTGCTAGGGTTTTCACCCTAGGCGTCGCCCCTATTTTCTCACGGGAGGGAGGAGGTAGATGTGCGACTTGTCTTCTTTTTATTTTATCCATTTTGCAGTCTTCTTTATTGATTATGGATAAA
Organism: Avena insularis; assembly: GCA_023614405.1. Taxonomy (NCBI): domain Eukaryota; kingdom Viridiplantae; phylum Streptophyta; class Magnoliopsida; order Poales; family Poaceae; genus Avena; species Avena insularis. The sequence goes on along the minus strand of CM042693.1, from coordinate 435,420,505 downwards.
TGTGAGTACATGACTACACATACTATATTTTAAATAAACAAATATTTTTTTTGATTGGTGAACCATTTTTAAAAACAGAACATTTTTTACAGGATGTCTCACATTTCTTAGATGCATGAATATTATTTTAATCTATATGACCATTTTGTAAATATAGGTGAAACGCTTTTTAACAGGGTACTTTTTGTAATTATAAGAGAACTAAAGGCGTATAAATTCGAGAATTTTTACGAGCCTTTAGAAACATAGCTCCACCCTAGCCGCTGTTGAGAAATAGAGTAATTTTCCAAGAGATTTAACCATAGTAAAAGACAGATAAAACACAGGCAGAATAATAGAAAAGGACCAGAAGATGATATACATCCCGGTAGAGGAACCGCCGGTGTTCCCGTTAGCGTTGGTACCGTCGTCAGCCATGTTGTCGAGGAAAAGATTGTTGATGTCGGGGAAGAAGTCGTCGTTGGGGAAGACGTCGGTGCAGTCTCTATCCGTGAAGGAGTCCGTGATGAAGCCAGTAGTCGCGCTGGTAGTGCTCCCCAAAAACCTTATCGCCCTTCTCCCGTACAGGACTCGAAGCAACGGGGTCTCGAAGGCCTATTGTCCCAGCTCGCGGTGCACGCCGCAAGACAGGATAGGGAAGATCTAAGCAGCGCAGTGCTCTGAAACTGGAGGCGCAAGATGTGTGCGTTGGTGTGTCTGAAGAGAGGAGTGACCTCTCGCTCTTATAGGCATGGGTAGCCACTAAGCTCGAATTAAATCTCCACTGAGTTCGTATTAAAAATACACTCACGCAGACTGTTCAAATTATTATCTATTTATGCGTGGCAAAAAGAAAGAGAATCTCTCGGCTCGAGGCATTCCCGTCGTGACGAGGCGAGGCGAGGCGGGCGGCGGAGGAGGAGGAGCACGCGTGTATATGTATTCTCTTCTCAAGCTTGTACAAGTGGTGGAAGAGCTCTCATTATAAGATGGTCCAACTTCCACTCAACTAGCAATGTAGGACTAAACTCTTGTCCCACCTCTTGCCTTGCATGAATGGGCCAAGTGGGCCTCTAGGATTTCAGGAATTGTTGAATAATATAAATGGGTTGGACCTTTATTAGGCAAAATTCCAACAATCCCCCACCAGATCCTAGAGGCACACATAAATTTGCCTATGGTTCCAAAACATTGTTTATATACTGGTACTAGTGGAGACTGTTAAGTTGAACTTCCACCTAGAACTCTATGCTACACTAGTTTGCAACTTGTACAGTGGACTATGCCTTAAACTGCAAGTTTGCTGCATTCTAACTTTACACAAAGCCTTGACCAATACTGGGCTGCCGTGGGACTTCCCCTCGGGTGAAGCTTATGTGTCATACTCCATAGCCTTTCATGAGTTTATTAGAGAGCACCCAACTCTCATAGACTGCAACGTTTAACAGTCAGACTCATATAGGTGTGTTCTTTAAAAGATGTTCTGCAGGATAACATCTCTGCTTAAACTAAGCCACTTAGAACACATTAAGATAAATCAACCTGCCATGCAGAATAGGAAAGTATTGCATCTTCACGGAGTGGTGTTTTAAAGTAGGGATACTTTCCTCTCAGTTAACCAACAGCTTGTCTCCCAATTCTAATTCATGGGATCTCCGATCACATAGAGTGGTTTACCACTGTGGAAAACTTATATTGTGGGTCTCATACCCATCTCCTTTGATGCATTTTCTATCACGTTACTTGATAGACCCTTTGTGAAGGGATCTGCCAGATTCTTAGATGTTTGGATATAATCCAATGCAATAACTCCGGAGTTTCTCATTTTCCTGACAGATTTCAATCTCCTCTTCACATGTCTTGAGGACTTCATATTATCCTTAGAACTGTTAACTTTAACAATCATAGTTTGATTATCACAGTTCATTGGGATTGCGGGTATAGGTTTCTCAACCATAGGTAAGTCCATCAAGAGTTCTCGAAGCCACTCTACTTCAACAGTGGCTGTGTCTAATGCTGCGAGTTCTGCTTCCATAGTTGACCTCGTTAAGATGGTCTGCTTGCAAGACTTCCAAGAAACAGCACCACCACCAAGTGTAAATATATATGCACTCGTGGCCTTTATCTCATCAGCATCAGATATCCAATTTGAATCACTATATCCCTCCAGCACCCTTGGGTACCCAGTATAGTGAATGTCGTAGCTTGCAGTGCCATTTAGATAGCGCATGACTCTCTCAAGAGCTTGCCAATGACCATCTCCAGGATTTGAAACTAACCGACTGAGTTTGCTTACAGCAAAAGTGATGTCAGGCCTCGTAGCGCTAGATAAATACATAAGCGACCTAATAATCTGAGAATATGTCAATTGATCTCTAGTAGTGCCTCTATTCTTTCGAAGTAACACACTAGGATCATACGATGTTGGAGAAGACTTGCAGTTGCTATACCCAAAGTGACTCAAGATCTTTTCCACATAGTGAGACTGAAGCAGTGTGATCCCACCATTATCATCTCTTAATAGCTTGATGTTCAAAATAACATCAGCTACTCCTAGATCCTTCATCTCAAAAGACCAAGATAAGAAATCCTTGACTTCCTTAATCACATTAAGATTGGTCCCAAAAATAAGTATGTCATCAAGATACAAACAAAGAATTACTCCCTCGCCCCCGGCATAGCGATAGTACACACATTTGTCAGCTGCATTTACAGCAAAACCTGCAGAGGTTAGGGTTCTCTCAAACTTCTTGTGCCACTGCTTAGGTGCTTGTTTAAGGCCATATAAAGACTTCAACAACTTTCACACTTTTCCTTCTTGACCACTCACTACAAATCCATCTGGCTGATCCATATAAATTTCCTCGTCCAACTCTCCATTTAGGAAAGCCGTCTTAACGTCCATTTGATGAACGAGAAGACCATGTGAGGCAGCCAAAGATAGTAGTACGCGAATGGTGGTCAATTGGCTACGGGTGAGTAAGTATCAAAGAAGTCCTCACCTTCTTTTTGGGTATAACCCTTGGCTACAAGTCTTGCCTTGTACTTCTCAATAGTACCACCAGGCCTAAGTTTCTTCTTAAACACCCATTTGCATCCTATAGGTTTGCACCCATAAGGACGATCGGTGATCTCCCATGTTCCATTCGCTACGATGGAATCCATCTCACTACGAACGGCTTCCTTCTAGTAGTCAGCATCAGGAGATGCATAGGCTTCTGAAATGGAAGTAGGAGTATCATCCACAAGGTACATAATGAAATCATTACCAAAGGATTTTGCAGTCCTCTGTCTCTTACTCCTCTTAGGAATTTCATTATCATCCTCCTCAGGTTTTTCCGAGTGTTCAATAGGAATGGTATGTTTAGGAATTGTGGGTATTTCCTGATTCAATGAGTCAGGTATCTCCTGATTTGATGAGCTAGGTATATCCTTCATGGGAAAGATATCCTCAAAGAAAGTCACATCATTTGACTCCATGATTGTACCAACATGCATTTCTGGTACTCCGGATTTTACTATCAAGAATCTATAGCCAATTCTATGAAAAGCATATCCCAGAAAAACACAGTCCACGGTTTTTGGTCCAAGTTGCTTCTTTGGGATTGGCACATGAACCTTTGCCAGACAGCCCCAAGTTCGCAAGTAAGAAAGATTTAATCTTTTCTTTTCCCATTCTTCAAATGGAGTAATCTCTTTGTTCTTAGTGGGAACTCGGTTTAGGACATGACATGCAGTCAGTAGTGCCTCCCCCCACCATTCCTTGGAGAGACCCAATGTGTCTAACATGGCGTTAACCAAATCTGTTAGCGTACGGTTCTTTCTTTCGGCTACCCGTTTGATAGGCGAGTAGGAGGTCATCTCATGGATTATACCATGTTCCGCACAAAAAGAATCAAACTCGTTGGAAAAGTACTCTCCACCATGATCAGACCTAAGCCTCTTAATCTTTCGATCAAGTTGGTTTTCCGCTTCAGCTTTATAGATTTTGAAGTAACTCAAAGCTTCATCTTTTGATTTCAGAAGATACACATGACAATATCTCGTAGAGTCATCGATCAATGTCATAAAATATTTCTTTCCACCTTTTGTTAACACACCATTCATCTCATAAAGATCTGAATGTATGAGCTCTAGTGGCGCCAAATCTCTCACCTCTGCAGTCATATGTGACTTGCGAGGTTGCTTTGCTTGCACACAAGTTTGGCATTTAGATCCCTTCACAGTAGTGAATTTTGGGATTATATTCATTTTAGCTAACCGCGTCATGCAACCAAAATTAACATGACAAAGACGTGAATGCCAGACATTTGATACAAGATTAGATGAAACATGATTTACGACTTTATTACACATCGGCGGATAAAGTGAACAAACCTCCACACTCATAGCCTTTACCAATAAATGTTCCAAACTTAGACAGTACAAATTTATTGGACTCAGACACAATATTATAGCCATCACGACATAGAAGTGATCCACTAACAAGATTCTTATTTATTGAGGGAACATGATGCACGTTCTCTAGGCGCACGGTCTTTTCCGAAGTGAACTTCAGATCGACCGTACCAACACCATGAACAGAAGCATGCGAGCCGTTCCCCATCAAGACGGATCGAGCCCTCCGACTGATATGAGGAAAACATGGAAACATCAGAACAAACATGTACATTAGCGCCCGTGTCAATCCACCAATCAGGAGAATGACATAATGAAATAATAGTAGGTAATATACCATACCCAATATCTTTCATCTCAATGTCGCCCATGACAACATTAGCAGTCTTGCTGCCTTTTCCATGTTGGCGCTTGTCAAAATGGTTGGGGCAAGCAGGAGCCCAATGATCAGGATTACCGCATACATGACAAGCACCTTTCTTCTTATCAGTCTTCTTCTTGAAGCTAGTAGACTGTGAGGCTTTGTTCTTTCCATCAAACTTTCCTTTTCCATCGAACTTTCCCTTGTTCTTGAACTTGTGAGACTGGAAGTTCTTTTTCTGTACCAGGTTGGCACTTGAACCTCCATCAGCACCTCGAACACGTGTGTATTTTGCTCTCGCCTTCTCTTCCACATCAAGAGTCCCAATGAGATCCGATACGGAAAACTCTTGTCTCTTGTGTTTTAGGGAAGTAGCAAAGTTCCTCCATGAAGGGGGAAGTTTGGCAATAATGCCCCCGACAATGAACTTGTCCGGTAAAACACAAGGGAAGTGCTCAAGCTCCTTGGCCAGTGACTGTATTTCATGAGCCTGCTCAACCATGGAGCGGTCATCAGTCATCTTGTAGTCATAGAGTTGTTCCATGACGTACAGTTCACTGCCAGCATCCGAGACCCCAAATTTGGCCTCAAGGACAGCCCACATGTCCTTGCCATTATCAAATGACATATAGGGTTCAACAATGTTATCCCCTAGAATAGACAGCAAAGCAGCCTTGAACAGGGTATCAGTTTTCCGAAAAACTTGTTCCTGAGTAGGAGTAAGCTCTCCCTCAGGCTTGCCAAGAGTGGCGTCATAGCAGTTCATGTTCTAAAACCATAGAACTGCTCTCACGCGCCACCTCTTATAATGCGTACCCTCAAAAACAGGTGGCTTCACAGAAGCAACGAAACCACTTGGAGCAAATTGCCTATAATAAGATTTTTGGATTGTTGAGAAATAGAGAAATTTTCCAAGAGATTTAACCATAGTAAAAGACAGATAAAACACAGGCAGAATAATAGAAAAGGACCAGAAGATGATATACATCACGGTAGAGGAACTGCCGGTGTTCCCGTTAGCGTTGGTACCATCATCAGCCATGTTGTCGAGGAAAAGATTGTTGATGTCGGGGAAGAAGTCGTCGTTTGGGAAGACGTCGGTGCAGTCGCTATCCGTGAAGGAGTCCGTGATGAATCCAATAGTCGTGCTGGTAGCGCTCCCCAAAAACCTTATCGCCCTTCTCACGTACAGGACTCGAAGCAGCGGGGTCTCGGAGGCCTACTGTTCCAGCTCGCGATGCATGCCGCAAGACGGGATGAGGAAGATCTAAGCAGCGCAGTGCTCTAGAACTGGAGGCGCAAGGTGTGTGCGTTGGTGTGTCTAAGGAGAGGAGCGACCTCTCGCTCTTATAGGCACGGGTAGGCAGGCGAACAGTCGGCGTCGAGAGAGGAAGCCGAACAGCCTCCACTAAGCTCGAATTAAATCTCCACTGAGTTCGTATTAAAAATACACTCACGCAGACTATTCAAATTATTATCCATTTATGCGTGGCAAAAAGAAAGAGAAGCTCTCGGCTCGAGGCATTCCCAACCAGCTGCCGTGTCGTGGCGTGGCGAGGCGGAGGCGAGGCGGAGGCGCGAGGTGTATATGTCTTCTCTTCTCAAGCCCGTACAAGTGGTGGAAGATCTCTCCTTATAAGCTGATCCAACTTCCACTCAACTAGCAATGTGGGACTAAATTTTTGTCCCACCTCTTGGCTTGCATGAATGGGCTAAGTGGGCCTCTAGGATTTCAGGAATTGTTGAATAATATAAATGGGCTGGGCCTTTATTAGGCAAAATTCCAACAGCCGCTGCAACATCTGCCTCCTCGTCATCATCCATGACCAGGAATCGATGGATCCCTGCCTCCTCTGCTTGTCGCACTGGCGGTTGGAGGGGGTGGGGACCTCGGTTGTACAAAAGTTCCTAAAATTAGAGTTTGGTCAACCGGTATCGATATTAAGGTGGCTATGGCAGCGTTGTGCGGGACAAGAATAAGATATAATCGTCTCCTCTTCCACCTTGTCGATGATGATCTCGCCGCTGGCGTTGAGGAGGGTGGGAATTCATTTGGTCATGGATTTAATGGAGTGGTGGATCTCGTTCGGTCTACGTGTATTATAGGTTCCGTGTTAGAAGTTTCGGATCAATTAAAGGATTAAATGGTGACGGTTTTGGCTCTAGGGTGTTGGTCCTTAAGGCACGTGCATGAGTTCTTGACTGTCATCGACAACGTCGGGCCAGTCCGGTAAAGGAGCGACGACAGCGGCACGTCGATGGCTCACTCTGGCGATAGTAGTCGTTAGGTTCTCTAATGATCTTAGTGTAATTTTTATAATGTTTGGAACGCTTTATACTTCTTGTAAACTCATTGAATTGATGCGGATCTTTCACGCAAAGAAAAGAGAACTCTAAAACTTGACTTTTGAGTTGAAAATGTAGGGGGGGCACTCCTGTTCATCATGAGGCTGTAAACCAGCAATCCAAAAAATGATTGTTTATTTAAATGTCGTGGGCCACATGGATGGTCGCATGAAAGAAGCGTCCCTGATTCCCCACGTTTCTCTCTACATTGTTACTCTCTCCGTCCCAAAATAAGTGACTTGCACTTACTTTGGAACAGAGCGAGTAGGTGCCAGTAGCCTCGCCGTCGCAATCAACCATGGAGGTCCACATAGTCCCATCCTCGGCACTCCCGCGACCTCCGGTTTCCATTGATCTGTCATGATCGCCGGCTTCTCGTTTTCATCTTCTCCGACTCTGAGGCACGGGAGGCCAGGATGGACTCATGAAGCCTCTTGTCATCGTTTCCCAAGAAGCACTACACATGCCTTCCTCATCGCCGCCATGCCTTCCCCATTGCTCTCTACCTTGTCTTGCCTGGCCATGGTTTCGTGGGACTCCAACAAGGATAACGAGCCCCTCAACGTTGTCGGGTGTGGTATCATAGGTTCGAAATCCAAGTTTGACATTGTCTCAAAGAAAAAAATCATATATCAGAAGATTTGAATTTTTCGAAATAGGCTTTGGTCCCTCTATATTAATGTCGGTGGGAGGGTTCTCATTTTTATTTAGGCTATTTTTAGTGTCTTCTTTGGGATATGAGGTGGTGACTACGTCCTGAAGCCAGAATAAGGTCCTCCTCCCCCTATCCTCATTTCGGTGGTGCATCTAGCGCTGGTGAAGGACGCGTGGAGTCGTGTGTTAAATGGAACTCCTAAGATTTGTTTGGTTTTTGTATTCATTGATGTGGTTTCAGGTTTTTCTTCTGATCTATGGCTGTCATTATTTGCAATGGTTATTGTTCAAGTGTGCTGGCCTTTTGGGGCCTTAGAGCATCTCTAGCAGATATTGCATAACCGCGTACCCCAAAAGTGGTTTGCGGTAAACGTAAACCAGTTTTGGAGTACCAAATTTCGTAGAGTGGAACAAATACACTAAGCAGAACTGCATATTTGAAAATCAACCCATGTTGGCGCTAGATTCATACATAGGGGAATGTTTGATCATGAAGATCGATAGAAATTTACATCAAAAAACTGGATGTCGCGCCCTACATCTAGAACCCTAGCTATCGTCGATGGTACCTACTCACTAGAGCTTCTACGGCATCATCGATGCTCTCCTAATCGTCGTCTGAGTCAGTGGTGTCATCGGAGTAGTCCACGACGAAAATGCTGAGCCGGGCATGGTGCTCGCGTGCGGAGCGGCGGCAGACGTGGCGGAGCTCGTGCTGCTCGCGGAGGTGCTCGTCACGGTGGTGCTTCGCTCGCTCCCACACATCAGAGGGTCCCGAGGGAGTTAAACTTTGCCTCGTGGTCCGCGTCGTCCTCCTCCGAGCCCGAGATGTCGATGTCAAAGATGTGGCCACAACGAGCGAGAGCTAACGCCAGAGCGGGAGGTGGCGCGTGAACCACCAGGGAAGGCGCCCGGAGGCGCGGGCCAGAGCTCGCGGCCACGCGGGAGCTGCTCGCCTCCGCATCGTGCGCGTCGGGGCCGAACCCGAACCCGGCCCACGCCGAGGAGGTCACACGTGTGCGCAAGTGTGTCGCGCGCACCTATTCGGATCAGCGCCAGCGCATCTCCTCCTCGCTAGGCGGTGGCGTGGGAGCTCATCTTCCGGAGCTCCGTCCGCCGGAGCTCGAACCACCGCCTCGGCCGTCCAAATTCCAGCACGATTGGCCGTCCATGGGTAGGAGTGGTGGGTGGGAGGTGGTGGGCGGAGGCGATTTGAAGATCGTCGCCGGAGGTGGCCGGAACCTGAGGCGGTGGCGAGCGGCGGCAGGGTTTCTGTGCGTGCTTCGGTAGGGGAAAATGGATGTGGTTTCCCACATCCAGGGTCATCTGCACCGAATATATGCGGGGTGGATGGGCCTCGATGCGGGAAACCACAAAAAATTGTGGTATTGGCGCTTTTACGGTATCTGGAAATGCCAGTTTTTGGCCACGATACCGCATATCGGGCCAAAATTTTGCGGGCCAGAGGATATGCGGTATCTGCTAGAGATGCTCTTAGCATCCTTTTCGTTTGTCAACTACAACAAGATCTATTACGACAAGCTTTGCTCGGCTCCGGTGATGAAGGGGCAAGGATGGCGGCGCGCCTCCGTCTCATGCTAGTGTTTGTAGTCGCCGCTAGATGGTCCAAGGAACTATTTGTACTTTTTATTACTTTTGGACCTCTTTGTACTGATGTTGATGATTATTAATAGATCGACGGAAGTTTCGCAAAAAAATAAGTCGTTGTTGCTATTTCCCTCAATTTATTTGGCCAACCTTACAAAACATCATAGTTCAATTTGGCCTAGTTAATTAGCATACTACACAATATATGCCGTCTATTTTAGGACGAACGGAGTAACTCTAGGTGTTTCATGGCGTTGAAGAAATCTTGTGTTCCATGTACATATATTGTACTGGTTGTTAACAATTTAATTCTAGTTGAGAATAAGAAAAGCTCACGCAACATGAATGACATCGAAACATATAGTGATGCCGGCATGTAAACGTGTCTCTTTTAGCACACCAGTATTTTCAGGCCCCTTCTTTTTTCAACACTACCACGACCTATATCTAGAACTACAAAATGATATGAACAAACAAAAATCAAACAATTTGAGGAGAAGGATTTATTATTTTCAAAATTATTTCCATACAGAGTGCTGAACAGAATCTATTTTGAGCACAACCTCATGAATTGCAAATCTGGAACAGAAGCTCTAGTGATGACATGCACTAGAAACTAGAACCCAATGCTCCTCCTTCTATGACTTGAATCATTGCTCGAGAGAAAGAAATGTGTGGCCTGCAAACACCATTCAAATTAAACTAAACATTAGTTTAGAAGAGAACGTAGATGCATATAAAAATCATAACTAAGATCAAAATTGTATGCATGAAATTCCCTTCTTAGTATAAGATTTCACTTACTTCCGCACTTGTACCCATGAGAGAAAGGCTTCTTGCAGAAATTGGCAACATACGCGACCTTGTCCATGCACCACGTCTTCTCTTTCTCCTTGGTGACACCGGCGCATAGACAAGGGATATCTGCCTTCTGCCACACAGCGCAGCACGCATTTGACGGGTCTAGCTTCGGCTCTGTTGGCCATTTCTGATACTGTCCGCACTCCCGAATCATGTCTTGTCGGTCACCCTCGCAGGCATCACCAGACACAGCCACTATGATAGATAGGAGGACGAAACATAAGCACATGAGGTTCTTCATGGCTATTTTTTCTGTATCTGCTTTGTTAACTAGGTAAGTATTTTTCTTCACTCTATTAGATAAAGTAATGGATCAATTCAGGAGAGTTGTGTAGTTTTTCTGTGAATATGTGAGTCACACGATTTGTTTGGTCTGGTTGAGTTTTTATAGCCTTATTTGTAGACATGATGGTATGTATGACAAACTGAACGCATATGTCAGTTGTATATCTTGAAGATATGTCACCGTGTTCAAGTGCATAACTACATGCATATATTAATTGTATATCTTAGTGGCATATCTCATTAACTGGACAATATATCTTGAAGATATGGCACCACAGCCCATAACATATATATGCACATAAAACAACATAAGCACGGTCATACATCAGTTGCATATTTGCATGCATATATTAATTGTATATATTGTTGATTTGTAGGATTAATTGAACACATGTTGTATATCTTAAAGATATGGCATCACATCAAACAAAATATGCACATAAAACAACATAAGGACTCATCATACATTAGTTGCATATCTACATGCATATATTAGTTGTAAATATTTGTCATATGAAACTGCTACAAACAATATATGCACCGAAAACAACATGCGCACTATCATACATCAATTGCATATCCACATGCATATATTAGTTGTATATATTTTTAATATGGCACCTCTTCAAACAATATATGCACCAAAAACAACATAAGCACCGTCATACATCAATCACATATCTACATGCATACTACTATATTAGTTGTATATATTAATGAAATGTATGATTAATTGTATGCATATATTATTTGCATATTTCGAAGATATGGCACCGTATCAAACAATATCTACACATTTTTTTGGCCTGGATGAGTTTATATAGCCTTATTTGCAGACATGATGATATGCATGACAAACTGGAGCTTATGTCAGTTGTATATCTTAAAGATATGGCATCATGTTCAAGTGCATACCTACATGTCTATATTAATTTTATATCTTGATGGCATGTCTCATTAACTGGACAGTATATATTGAAGATACGGCACCACGACAAATAATATATGCATATAAAACAACATAAGCACAGCCATACATTATTTTCATATTTAATGCATATATTAATTGTAATATTGATTAGATGTGTGATTAATTGGACGCATATTGTATATCTTGAGGATATGGCACGACGCAAATAATATATGCATATAAAACAACATAAGCCCCTCTCATACACCATTTGCATATCTACGTATATATATATATATATATTAGTTGTATTTCTGTATAATATGGCACCGCTTTAAACAATATATGCACAAAAAACAACATAAGCACTGTCACACATCAATTGCATATATACATGAATATATTAGTTGAATATCTTAATGATATGTATGATTAATTGGATGCATATATTAGTTGCATCCCAAAGATATGGCACCATATCAAACAATATCTACACGCCACAACATTACATATTATTCTGAAGACAAGCATCAAACCATGTAAGGAAATTGCACTACTTATGGCACTAGACGCATATGTTGGTGTGTCCATAGAATACACATCTTGCACCCACATTTGAGGATAGATAATAAATACTAAGATCGGAAACAAATAGAGCTTTCACACATTTCCTACTGCACACGCGGTGAAGCAACATTAACTTCTCATTTGGATTCTTGTAGTATTCATATATATGCATGCTGGAAGCAGCAGTTACTTTGCTTTGAAGTTAGACGGTCCATTCATCATTACTGATATAGCAAATGACATTACACAATTGCATTGTGTGCTGTTTGTGGTAAGATGGACCCGAATGTATGCAGTACCCCAAATTATTTTTGACATGTAGGTCTAAAGGAAAAAAGTTTGATGGTATAATAATAATACTAAAAGTGGTTCTCCTTGCTTTCCTAGTATTCACTCAGTTATACTTAACCATAACATGATGGTATTCAATGGCACAATATATTTGTTACAATAGCATCTTACACGTAGTACTAGTTAACATTGACAAAAACACAAACCATGTGGGGATAATTTACTCATTCATGCAATCATTTTACAAGTACCTGAAGATTGGAGAAATTTTGCCGGAAAATCAAAAGCAAAGGACGAGTCCAAGAACATCCTCATCACCGGTGCCGCAGGCTTCATCATGTCCCATGCGGCGAAATCTCTTGTTGCCAACTACCCTTGCTAGAACATCCTTATCATGGACAAGACGGACTACTCATCCACCCTAAAAAATAGAGCCTTATCCATGTTGCCAATTTTCAAGTTCGTCGAAGGAAACACCGTGAGACCCCATCTGAAAATGCACTAGCTATTCATGGATGAGTCGTTCGACACCGTCATGCACTTCACGGCGTAGGCTCACATCGATAAATCATTTGGTGGTTCCTTCGCATTCACCAAGAACAATCTGTATTACACTCATGTCCTCCTTGTGGCCTACATGAAAGCCAAAAACACAAAGTTTATCCATGTGAGCACCGAGGAGGTGTACGGGGAATCTGGTGTCGATGCCATGGTTGTAGGGATGCAAGAGGGATCCCGCGAAAGTAGACACATAAGCATATCCAAAGTCAACCTTATATTAATGTCAAGAGAGAGTCATAAGCATATCCAAAGTCAACTTCATATTAATATCAAGAGAGAAATAATAGTAAGTAGACTTATTCCCTTTGACAAATTTTGTTTCGGGGATTATCTGCTTGCATCTCTACATGTTCAATAAACATGAGGACTCGCGGCTACTCCCGACAAACCCATATTCGGGTCCCAAAGCCAAGGCAGAAATGCTCTTCATGGCATATGGGACACTTTATGGTCTTTTGGTTATCATGATGTGAGGCTACCGCAGACGTGTTTGGTAGACTACATGCAGTTTTCATCTCCCTCAGGTAGTGCCCAAGTAGCATGTCCACCCGAAAACATGAAAAGTCATGCTGTGCATGTAGATTGGTTTCATGCATGCGATTTTCTTGCATGAAGATAGAAACAAATGCCCACTATTTGGTTGCCAGCACTCGATTTGATTGCCACATGAACAATCATTAACAGACATAGATAAACAATCATTAGCAGGCACACATAAACACACTCTACTCATCCATTGGAATGAAAAACTTGCAACAAGAGAGCTGTGAGAAATGGCAGAGTTGAAGCTAATGCTGAAAGTATGTTTCGAACGGTCAAGCCCGTGCGATGAATCTGGCGAAATTCCTCTAAAAGAGCTCCAAACATGGACATAAATGTGAGAAGATACAGTTAACGAAACTCAGTGCCAATAGTCAGAATGAAATCCCATCATCGATGTGCATCTTTTTCATGTAGAATTTATTTGAATCTATGCATGGTTGTGCTAATTAGAAGAGGTTAGGGAGGAAGCACTCTAAGTGAGAAGAGAGAAAGATCAATCACTTATAGGTTGAATACGTCTATGTCGACCGAAACTTATAATACAAGAATTGTGTGAAACATCAAGGTCAGCCTACTTCTAAAAGGAAATTTCGAACGATTCAGTGTCGCATTCAGTGTGTGCGACGTATCTGACGAAATTCTTCTAAAAAATCTCCAAACATGAGCATGATTTTGAGAAGATGCAGTTCATGAAAGTTGGTACCGGTGGTCTGAATGGACCCCATCATCAACGTGCATCTTTTTAATGTAAAGCTCGTTTTAAATCAAAACGTGTGTGTGCTAATTAGAAGTGGTTAGAGACGAACCATTGTTTAGCGAGAGAGAAAATAATATCACTTATACTCTCGTACCTATTGCACCGACAGAGCTTGGCCAGCTAGACACATCCGAATCAAGCGTTGTACACGCGACTGGCTATGGGCTGCTCGTAGATCGTGTGCAGGACACAACGTGAAGGGGCAACGTACAACCAATCGGGTCCTTTTCGCGAACCTGCCCAAAGGTCCTAGTACAAGCTAGCAGACACACCCAATGTCTACGAGCAAAAGCAGTTCCCGGAGGAGCTGGCCCCCAAATTCCTTCTCCTGGTCATGAGAGGCTTGGCTCTTCTGGGGTTTTTTTTCGAAATGGGTAGCAGAGCCTCGGCCTCTGCATCAGGCGATGTACACAGTCTTTATTTATTATTAGAACCACATTGTTTGGTAAAGGCCATTACAAAGATCATACAAACCAGAACCGTCAAAGCTAAACACTGAGTAATAACGATAACTCTATCGCCAGCTCCCCAACGAGATCTATCAAACCCCTATCTATCTGTTTCAACCCCCCATGGTCACCCACACTGTTACCACTCGCCAAGAGAAGCTCGAGTGCCTTGGCACGGCGGCACGAACTCAAGTGAAAGGAATCCTAGAACCGCACATCATATCCATACAGTTGTGCCCATGCACAAGCTTCGGATGTCGCCACCTTCAAAATCTTCCGCCAGCCCGTCGTCAGCATGTAGATCAATGCACAGACTCTCGCCACACCAGCCACCGACACCACCTCGGTACCAAGAAGCACCACCCCCCGCGTGCTAGATGCTCCACCCTCCTACCGCTTGCGTCCAACGCTGCTCCACAGACGATGCTCCTAGGAGAGAACACGATACCGGCACCGCGGCACCGCCATTGCCCGACCCAAAGATCTTAGGGTTTCCCCCGGAGTAGCACGATTGAGGTCAACACAAGGTGCACGAAGATGCCTTCATCAAGGTAACGACATGGTAACGCCGCCATCGCCTGCCAATAGCTCGTTTTCACCGGCACCTATGCCTCTCTGCCTCGCTACTGGGACTGGAAGACGGATCGCGAGATCTGCCAATCCAGCCGCAGGCCGGCCACCTTCGACAAAGAAGATGACCACCTCCACAAAACCCAGGGCCTCCGCTGATCCCTACAGCCGGTGAGAACTCCAAAAGCGATGCCCTCAAGAGGGGAACAATGCACAGGACATCGTCGTCGCTCGATCCCTCGGGATCTGAGGTTTCCCCCAGAGTTTTCTTGGCTAGAGGGACAAGGGGCACCAGATCGTCGTCCGCCACGTCGCTTCTCCTCTGGCCATGCCGCTGTCGCCGCATGCTAGAGATGCTACGCCACTGAGGTGCCCAACGTGCACCCCATCCGCAACGAGGATTGGCGTCCCGCGCCGCCGATCTACGTTGGGGAAGACGAGAGATCCCCCTCCCCCCCCCCCCCCCGCCGGCAGCGCCCAGGCTTTTCCTGGCCACGACCTTGGTGGCAGCGGGGGAGAGAGGAGGGAGGGGAGTTGTGGGGGCTGAGGCGGCGACGGCTAGGGTTTCCCTCTGTTGCAGCACGGGAGCGAGAAGAGGGAGAGGAGAGGAGGGAGAGGAGCGGGTATAACGGTTGTCAGAGCTAAACCAGAGAGTGGCTCGGAGAGGCCTAAACCGGAGAGTAGAGCTAAACCAGAGAGCGGGTATATTAGTGATATGTTCTTTTAAATAAATTTAAAATCATATTTTAAAGTTTAAAAATAAATAAAAGAACATCCCGACGTGATCAGCGATGTATCCCACAAACTTGCTCAATTTTAAATAGTTTGCATTATGAGATACAAAAAATTGAAAAAAGTGTAGATCTGGTTATGTATATTTTCAAATCTCTAGATTTTATCATACTTTGTCATTTTTTATAGCCCATAATATAAAAAACTTCGGGTTACGATTTTGCATGCTCGTAGGATACACTTTGACTATTCCAAGAATTTGCTTTCTGTTTTTTAAACTTGTAACTTTGAAAAAAAATGAAAGGAGCACTCGAGCCCTGGGAGGCACTTTCTGTAAACAAGATACTCCCTCCGTCTGGAAATAAGTGACTTGGGTTGTTTAAATTTAAATGTATTTATACACTAAAATACGTTTAGATACATTCGAATTTAGACAAACTCAAATTAGTTATTCTGGACAAAGGGGGAGTACATTGTTTGTTGGTTTCATACACTTGGGGCTTGTTTGGTTGCTTGGGCCGAAATTTCCCTTTTGTCACTTGGCCTATTGTGTGCTGCATGGGGGAGATTGCCCTCGGGCCAGGATGGGCTATTTATTTGGTTGCCTGTATTTTCATTTCCTCACTAGGAGAGCCCATATGGCTACTTTGTTTGTCCTCGGTGAGTTTGATGAGGTAAAGCTTCAGGCCTCTTCCCTTGTTTCTTCACATATACAAAAGCATGTAAGGTACAAAACCAACACATGCACAAGGGGCGAGTAACTTTCAATGTAATGAGTTAAGCACATGTTACCGTAAGGAGAAACATTGGAAATATTATAGAGGCAATATAATACACATGACTTGACTTGTACCAATATAATAGATGAAGATCCCTCAATTCTTCATGATGTAGCCAAGTCTCCAATGTTCTCCAAAAACACCTATTGGTCAAGTTTTGGCTTGTTGGTCCCCAACCAAGTTGGGTTCTAAGAAGTTAGTCACAATAGGCTTGGCAACCAAAATGGTTCTTTTCTTGACACCACATTGAGCACCAACAAATTTGGCAAACACATTGCCAACCTCATCTTTACGAAGAGAATAATCATCATCAATCAAGATAGGGTTGGATGAGGAGATACCGATGGTGCATGAGGAAGAGATGTGCCCTTTTTGTGGCAAATGTAGCAAGTTCTTCTCTTACTATCTTTCTTCTTAGGTGATGCCACAACTTTAGGAAGAGCTCGATTAGTCCTCTTAGGAAGAGGCCCATCTCTAACTTGAGGTAAATCTTGAGTCCGCGTCCCTTGTTTCTTCACACTAAGAGGCCTCTTCTTCAATGGGTAAAAGCTAACATGATGTCCTTCTTCCTTGCATTTTAAGAAAACAATGTTGGACAGATTCTTTACTTGATCTTGGCCATTCTTCTTGTTTCCCTTGTGCTTCAACTTGTTAGTGGACTTGTTCTTGATATTGGAGTTGAATCCAAGTCCACTCTTGTCATTGGGGGATTTTTGCACACTCAAGATGTGGTTGAGTGTGGCCTTCCCTTTATGACCCTTTTTCAAGTCATTCTTTAAAGAAGCGACTTGAGCCTTGAGCTCTTTAATTTCCTCTACATGGTTAGTGTCAACAACAATAGTAGAGGAAGTAGAATCTACATTATTAGAGCAATAAGGCACGAAATGCAATTCATCACAAGATATAGCATGGTTATGCAAAGATGAATTACAAGGACTAGCACATGGCAATATCACATTAGGAGTAGAAGTAGTGCTAATGTCCACATGAGGCCCACTAGATGTTACTTTTGACACAATGGCCTCATGAGCTAACTTTAGCCTACCATGGGAGACTAGAAGATCCTCATGCAAGCGTGAGAGCTTAACATGACTTTCTTCCAATTTCCCATAGTTGCTAGATAGCAAAGCAAGTTGATCCTTTAGCTCAACATTCTCCTTCAACATTGATGCTTCACAAGAAATAGAGTTAGTAGCACAAGCATCATCATTAATTGCAAGAGGTGAGTGCAACTTGGAAAGCTCTTTTGAATATGAACTTTAAGTTGCTCATGCGATTTGGTGAGTTTAATGAGCTCACGCTTAACGACCCGAGAGCCATTTTCGAGGTGCTTAAAATCATCAACAAGTTTAGCATGGGAAACTACGAGTTCATCATTTTTAGTTTTGACAACATTTGCCACCATATGTTCTCTATCATGGTTTTCCTTTACTCTAGATAATTCTAGAGTAAAGGTCTCCTGAACAGATTCCTTGGTGGTTTGTTATTCTTCAAGGGAGCTCTTTAGATAGGCAATATCGTTAGCATACTCATGCTCATGTTCATTCTTTTGAAATATGATATTTTCTTATTCCTCAATTAGTTTCTTGCCCTCAATAGCACAAGACAAGATTTCAACAAAGTTGGAGCAAGCAAAAAAAATGAAGAGCGGGAAAGACAACCTCTCCCATTGATGGCTCAAGATATGTAGAGCTCGTTGGGAACCCCAAGAAGAAGGTATGATGAGCACAGCAGCAAGTTTCCTTCAGTTATGAAACCAAGGTTATCGAACCAGTAGGAGTAAGGAAACAACTCCAAGGTGTTGCTAGCAACTTGGAATCATGCACAACACAACCACAGAACTTTGCCCCAACTTACAGTGAGATTGTCAATCTCACTGGTTTTGCTAAAAACAAAGGATTAAATGTATAGTGTGGAAGATAGTAATTGCTTGCAGAAAGTAAACAGTGAACCGTAAACAGTAGATGGTATATTAATGGTAAAGGAATGGACTGGGGTCTACAGTTCACTAGAGGTGTTTCTCCTTAAGATAAATATCATGTTGGGTGAACAAATTATAGCGGGGCCATTGACAGATTGAGAAAGCATAACAATGCATATACTAGACATCTTGACTCCTACAAGATTTGATTGAGCATTACAACATAATACATAGATCGTAATCCAACTACATCTATGACTAATAATCCACCTTCAGGTTATCATCCGAACCCCTTCCAGTATTAAGTTGCAAGCAACAGATAATTGCATTAAGCAAAGTGTGTAAAGTAAACAATACAATTGCCCCATAGACAAAGGATTGTTGTTTTCTCCCTAGTAGCAACAGCACATCTACAACCTTAGAGATTTCTATCACTTCCCCAGATTACTAGAGGCATGAACCTACTATCGAGCATAAATACTCCCTCTTGGAGTTACAAGCATCTACTTGGCCAAGATAGCTACTAGCAACGGAGAGCATGCAAGATCACAAATAACATAGACATGATAGAATGAATAATTAATCTAACATAGTATCTCAATATCCATCGGATCCCTGCAAACACAACATATAGGATTACAAATAGATGATCTTGATCATGAATGGAGCTCACAAGATCTAAACATGATAGCACAAAGGAGGAGAACCAACCATCTAGCTACTGTATGGACCCATAGTCCAAGGGTGAACTACTCACGCATCACTCTGAAGGCTGGCATGGTGATGAAGAAGGCCTCTGGGGTGATCTCTCCCCTCCGGGAAGAGCTTCGGATCCCCCCCCCCGATCTAGGGATGGAGATGGCGGCAGCTATAGACTCTTTCGTGGATTTTTGATCGGGTACTTAGGGTTTCTGCATCGGGGTACTTTAATAGGCAAAGGGGAAAGGTCGGTGGGTGCCCGAGGGGCCCACACCATGGGGCAGCGCGCCCTAGGGGGTGTCCGCGCCAGCCCTAGGTGTGGCCACCTCGTGGCCCCACTTCGGCTGCCCTTCGTACTCCGTGTTCCTTCTAGTAAAATATTGACTTTGGCTTTTCTCCCGTCCAATTACAAGAATATTTCTTTACTAGCTTTTCTGAAACCAAAAACAGCAGAAAACAGGTAACTGGCACTGCGACATCTTGTTAATAGGTTAGTTCCAGAAAATGTATAAAAATACCTCAAAGTGTAAACAAAACATAAGAAAGTTGATATAAAACAAGCATGGAGCATCAAAAATTATAGATACGTTTACGACATATCAAGCATCCCCAAGCTTAACTCCTGCTCGTCCTCGAGTAGGTAAGTGATAAAAAGAATAATTTTTGAGGTGACATGCACCATCACAATCTTGATCAAGGTATTTTTAAAGCATTGATAGTTGGGATCAAAGTACTCTAAACATGAGCATGAAAGATAGAGTTCTAACAATAAGACATAGCAACTATGTTGTAACATGAAAATGTACAAACAAAAGATCATGAATAACAATGCATTGAAAGACATTTGTTTGTTTCACATATCGAAAACATAATAAGAGTGGTATTCTGCTTGTCCCTCATGGTAGGATAACATAAATGCATAGGGCACCTTCAAAGTTCATAAGGGTGACTAGATACAAATAATTAAGAACAAGCAATATCAAAGTTATGAATCAATCAACAAGTTTTGGGACAATGCGTATTAAACTAAGATTGACCACTATGCTCTCTCAATTTGTGCATAAAGATATAAGATGGGGACTCAACATAAAAGTAAAAAAGAAAGGCCCTTCACAGAGGGAAGGAGGGATTTCAAGTTTCGTAAAGAGCTTCCAAAAATTATGGTACTTATTAGCTTTCAGCTCTCATTTCCCCTATCATAAGCATCTTGAGGTGATTAAGGTTAAAGTAACACAAATATGAGGATATGATTGACAATTTATAAGTTGAAAATCGCATGCCCCTTGCTTACGAGTACCGAACCTCAGGCTACTCAACTTTAGTCACAAGTAAGTTCTTGTCATTGTAAGTACATGTGTATCATGGAGAACCGCCAACGGGGTACCCCTTGCCCCATGACACAGGAGCTTTCCCATATCAAAATGACAAGGCAACAAACAATGAGCATCTTAGTGATCTTTTTATTTTCTATTTGCATAGGTTTTTATTGAGGATGCTTCACAAATGCTCACTATGGTTATGCTGCAAGTTTCCACCATGATTAGGCATGGCTTAGGCTAGCCGCCCAGGCGTTTCTCTAACACACATACAAACTCCATGAGCTTACAAGCTCCCCTTTTATTTCACACCGCCAGAATCCATAAACAAAAGAACATGATATCAACTAAATAATAAGTGCAATGTTGAAAGCGTTCCCCATGGTATCATGGTTCTGCTAATTCACAACTTATAAGGTGAAAGCATATAAGCAACATAGATGGACAGAATGGTTCAAGTTTATTAAGTGCAAGAAAATAAAGTGTGCCATCAAGTTTGTGAGAGCTTTAATCACTAATTTTCACATAACAAAAGTTTAATTTGGAAGGTAGATAAAAACATGAATATACTTGGAATGGTGTAACACACCATGCATAGGAATTTATAGTGGACTCTTTGGAATAACTTGGTTTTCTTGGAGGTTGGATGCATGAGTGGTACAGGTGGAGGCTAGCAAAAGACTGGGAGCGACCAACTAAGAGAGCAATAATGGCCATAATCATGCAAAGCAACAAAACATTATTAATTAAAGCATAAAGCGATATTACAAGTCAAAAACTAAATGATCATAGAGGCTAAGGTGACTGGTTCATAGTCTTAACATGGTGTAAGCATGTGCCAAGTCAACCCAAATAAAGCATCAAAGGAGAATACCACAAATATTATGCTTTGTATGCTAAAACAACGCATGATTCTTTCAAGGCACATTAGGCAATCTCAATTGTTTGGAACAAGTCATGCTACATCAATAATCACTAAGCAAAATATCAAAGCAACATCAAACATGACATGATAAAGTATATGCCACAGTCAGAACAAGCTCCTTTTGTACCACTTATAAGCATGAAGCTTTCTACTCTTTGCCAACACCAATCAACTTATTTGAAACAACATATGAATGAGGGGGTCCAACCAATTTATTTAAGCAAACCAAACAAAATAAAACTAAAAACAAAAACAAATACGCTCCAAGAACAACACAATTGTGCATAAAATAATAAAAATGAAGTGTTTTGGAAGAAAACCTGAGATTTTTATTGATGAAGAAGGGGATGCCTTGGGCATCCCCAAGCTTTGACGCTTGTACCTCTTGAATATTTCTTGGGGTGACACGGGTGGCATCCCCAAGCTTGATCTTTTATCCATACTTCATCTCATCACATTATTCTTCCCTACACTTGAAAAATTCCTTCATACAAAACTTCACACAATCTTCATTAGCAACATTAGTGTATTCAAGATAATAAGTCTTTGGGTTTAGTTTCAACACAATTAAAACTTCCATTAAAACACAAGCTACTGTAGAAATTCCTTCTAAAAGCTCAAGTGCTCAAATAGAACTCAAATAGAAAGAGATTAAGAGGCAAATGCAAATAATGGTAGAAATCTGTCAAAACAGACCAGCAGGTAAAGACCGATTTTCTCGAAGGCCTTCTGTTGCTCAAATCGAAAAGTGATAAATTAACGAAAGTTAGATAATAACCTGGGGTATAGGCACAAAAAACTACAGCTCAATACGATGTATAGGGATTTTTTTCACGATTTTTTACAGTGAAGCACAAAAATCTGTTTCGGGACAGCAACTTTCCCAAGTCTTACGTCTCTCTCATTAGAGGTTATTCTTGGCACAAAAACCACAAAAAAGGATAAGGAGAGGTTATTACTGAGGCAATAACTTCCAAGACTCAACAAAAGAAAAACTTACTGAAAGTAAAAATAATTTGGGTTATCTCCCAATAGTGCTTTTCTTTAACGCCTTTCAGCTAGGCATAGGACCAAGATTCAAGTATTTTCAAATGAAGAAGCATTAATATCAAATTTTGTTTTAATAGGAGAGGAAAAAGGTATCTTCTCTCTCTTCCTAGGGAAGTGTTGTATACCTTTCTTGAGTGGGAATTGATATTTAATGGTGCCTTCCTTCATATCAATAATGGCACCAACAGTTCTAAGAAAAGGTCTTCCCAAAATAATAGGACAAGAAGCATTGCATTAAACATCCAAAACATAGAAATCAACGGGGACATAGGTATCGTTAACCATAATAAGAACATCATTAATACTCCCCATGAGTTTCTTTTTAGCATTATCATCAAGTTGGACATCTAAATACTCCCTCCGGGTCAGTTTACTAGGCACTATAGGAAAATCATGCAGTCCCAAAACTACTGCAACCTAAGGCGGGTTTGCATTGATTCATACGACCAATTAGGCCAGTGGCTCTCCTCTTTACTCTCGAATGAGGTGTGAACACGAGCTGCATGCATGTTTGAACCAAAATATGTGGTGTGAAGAGAACTTAGTAATTAAGAGGCCCAATCAGCTCCTTCGGGAGAGAGTAATTATGGCATAGTTTCTCCTTTTTTCCAATCATCTATCGCCTCGGTAGCAGAGAATTGCCATGCGCGCCTAGCAAACCGATCTAGAGGGAGTAACAATCTTACAATGGTGGCAAATCAAGCATTTCATAAATCTTTCTAGGCATAATAGGGACAATAGTACCAAGATCACATAAACCTTTGAGATCAAAATCATTCACTTTCATATTAATGATGGGTTCCCAACCATCTTCTATGAAGGAGATATGCCCTAGAGGCAAATAATAAATAGGTTTTTATTGTCATATCTCAATTAGTTTATAATAGCTTCATATTGTGCTATAACTGTGCCAAGTAGAAACATTGGTACAAGTGTAGTATGAAACAACCAAGTCCCTAGTAGCCTCTATTTCATACTAGTTCGTTGGTCACGAAGATGATCTCGGTTTCAACATCATGGGCATTTATGCCGACTGACAACGGGATCATATCATTGGAGAATGATGTGATTGGACATTCCTCGAAGGATTGCAACACGATCAAGTCATATAGCTCATTGTTGCAACAACTATACCTAGACTCCTTCTCCTTAGACCGTGAGATGATATCAATCACAGTCTCCCAAGAGTGCTTAGATAGCATCAAGCGCCACATGGTAATACGGTGGTTATAAAGGTGTGTTCAGGTACTCGGAGGAACCGTAGAGGCAATATATGTCAAGAGCGGGATTTGTTCACCCACATGACGGGTAAAGATACATACGGCCGGCTTGGTGAGATTACATCCATAAATGTTGCAACATGTGACTAGGTCACGGGGATGTAATATCACGGTAACAAGAAAACAGAACTTGTTGTGAACGAGATTGAACAAGGTATGGGATACCAATGATTGGGTCTCGAACAAGTTGTATCGAGAAACAAAAGGAGGAGGATGCTACATTTAGCGGTTCAAACGACATTGTCATCAGGAATGCATAGGGGTCACATGGATATCCCTGGTCCCTCTATTGATCATTGATACAGATCATGTCTAGAGCATTCCCGAGCCGTGAGAGGATACACTTAAGGGTATGATGAGAGCAATCATTCGTAAGACGGAATCACAGTAGAGAAAGAGAAAGTCGGAATCATTCCGTAGAGAGATCCAAAGTTGTTCGGAGAAAGAATAAAGGATCGGAATCGTTCCGGGAAAGATCCGAAGTCATTCGGAGGAAATCGAAAGGGAACCGAAAGGTTTTTCGGGTCAAGACGGATTTTGTAATATGTATTTACATATTAATTGATGTAATTAATATTAAATATAATATTAAAATCTAATTTGAAGGGGTATTCCACTAATGGGCCAAACTTCCTAGGGAAAAAGGGCCCATGAGGGAAAACCGAAGGAGGGAAGGGCCAAGGCCCGGGCGCCTCAAGGGGGCCCACCCGGCCAGCCTAGGGCTGTGCGCAGGGTGGGGCCCACCCCTGGACGGCTGGCCCATGATTCCCTAAGGGCCCATGCTCCTCCCCTTCTCCCTTGAATAGTCCCACATGGGAAACCCAAAGGGGAGGGCACACCCCCTCCCCCTATATAAAGGGGTGCCCATGGGTGGGATGAGACACACCAATATTTGGAGAATTTCTTTGGTTGACTTCCTCCTTCTCTCTCTCTCTAGCCCTTGTGACCATGGCCCCAAGTCTGGGCTGTGCGATCAAGGCACACCTGCAGCACGTCGTTGCACTACAGGGATTCCTAGTCGACGTTCACATGACACCACTAGAAGAAGTACACCACAACTTAAATAACAATCTACTAAATCTTTCTCAACGCAACTCCACTACTAACAACAATACTTCTCCCATGTCCTCAAGAACAAAACGAACTACTCACAAGACATCATATGGATCATGATAAGAGATGGAATAATGATGTATAACAATCTGAACATAAACAATAATTCAATGGTTCACTCAATAGCATCAACTACAAAGAGTAATCAACACCGGGAAAGTTTCCCCTATGAACTATAGCAAGATTCAACCAATTGTTACAGCAATATGGAGATGGTGATGAGGGTGCTAATGATGATGATGCTGGTGGTGATGATGATGATGATGATCCCGATGAAGTCCAGCTTGATGGTGGTGTTGATGGCGATGATCTCCCCTCTCCGGGAAGGAATTCCCCTGGCAGAAATCTGTTTGCCGGAGAGATATTTCTCTCTCGGTGTTTTCCGCCCCGCAGAGGCGGCAAAATCTTTCTGTGGTCGCTCCCCGAGTCTTAGGGTTTCGTGGGGATGATATACGCCAGAGGGGAGAGGCTGGAGTGGGCCAGGGTGGCCACACCACTCCCAGGCGTGGCCTAGGCCTGCCCGCGCCATGGGGTGGTGTGGGCCCCCTGTGGCCCACCTCCACTCCATCTTCTGGCATCCTGAGTGTTCTAGAAAAATAGGATTTTCCATATATTTTTCCAGATTTTCTGATCTTCGCGAATTTTGCCTCCAAACAGCACCTTTTCCATCAGAATCCTGACTGCAGCGGTCCATGCTCCAAAAGTCATCAACCATGCAAAAATAGATGAAATAACATAAGTATCACCTCTCAATACGAAATATATCAATGAATAATAGTGAATTAAGACATAGAATAGTGATGCAAAATGGACGTATCAACTCCCCCCAAGCTTAGACTTCGCTTGTCCCCAAACAAAACTGAGCTCAATAAACATGACCTCAGGTTTATGGAGTGAAGAGTCGATAAAAGAATACGGACAAGAAGCATCACATTCATCAAATACATAGATCATAATAGAAGACAACTCACTATTATATAACTCAACTTGCAATGAGTAAAGGAAACACAATAAAGATACATAAAGTGAATCATAATTGGTAATGGCAAACTTAGCTCTTGGTTGAAGAATAGTTGATAATTTGCTGGAGTTCACAAATAGCTGGTTTTTCAATGATAGCTTTCAAAGTAGTAAACATCAAGATAAGAGCAATGTGCAAAGCAAGGAACATAAGAAACATGATTGAATAAATCATCATATGAATGAATGGAACACAACAACTCAAAATACTTGCTGAGATAGAAGGGAATAGGTTTACTGACTCAACTACAAAGTAAAAGAAAGGTCCTTCAAAGAGGGAAGCAGGGATTTCAAGTCTCATAAAGAGCTCCCAAAAATTATGATACTTACTAGCTTTTAGCTCTCATTGCCCCTATCATAGGCATCTTTAGGTGATTAAGGTTAAAGTGACACAACTAAGAGGATATGCTTGAAAAGTTATAAGTTGAAATCTCATGCCCCTTATGAGTACCGATCCTCATGCTACTCAACTTCAGTCACGAGCAAGATCTTGTCATTTTAAATACATGTGTATCATTGAGAACCACCAACAGGGTGCCCCTTGCACATGACACAAGAGCTATCCCATAATCAAAATGACAAGGCAGGCAGACAGTGAGCATCTCAGCGATCTTTTTATTTGCTATTTGCATAGGTTTTTATTGAGGATGCTTCATAGAATGCTCACTATAGTTATGCTGCAAGTTTCCACCATGATTAGGCATGGCTTAAGCTAGCGGCCCAGGCGTTTCTCTAACACACATATAAACTCCATGATCTTACAAGTTCCACTTTTATTTCACAATCACGGATCCATAAGCAAAAGAACATGATATCAACTAGGTACAAGTACCAATGAAGTGTTGAAAGTGGTCCCCATGATACATGGTTCGGCTAACTTCAACTCATAAAGCACAAGCATATACGCAACAAAGAAGGACCCAATGGTTCAAGTTTATTAAATGCAAGAAAGTAAAGTGTGCCATCAAGTTCGTGAGAGCTTTAACCACTAATTTTCACATAACAAGTTTAATTTGGGAGGTATACAAAATAGGAATTTACTTGGAATAGTAATAATGCTACTAGGTAGGTATGGTGGACACAAATGGCAAAGGTTTTGGTTTAAAGGAGGTGGATGCACGAGAAGAATACCCTCTCAGTACAGGTTTTTAGCTAGCAAGGCTGGGTAGCAAGTATAAGAGTTGAAGGAAACAAACAAACATACAAGTGATAAAAACAAACATGCAATATTCCTTGGAAGCACAAAAGATCTTAACTAGAGAATACTAGACTTATGAGCAAATCAAGAAAGAAAGATGATGAAATTATTTTTCTTTAGAGTACTTCTATCTTTTTATTTTCAACTCTCAAAAAGGTGTTGCTACTGACCGAGCCAGGTTTTCCAAAACCAACTAAATTAACTCAATGATCCCAAAGGGATACCAATACTAACAACAAGATCAATCATATAACCACGAATTGAAAACTAACATAAGCTATGCAAAAGAGTGAATGAAAGAACTTCTCATTAATATTCCATAACGGAAACTCACACCAAGGGATACATATCTAACGAGAGAGGGGACACTTCCATAATGCACACCATACTACAAAATAACTCCTCTATTCATGATATGACTCTACTAATAAGGTAAAAAGATAGAAGATAGTGATATGATACCGCGACACTCCCCCAAGCTTGGAACAAACCAAGGGGATGCCAAACCTGATGACGAATTACTCCTTAGGTGGTGGTGGTATCCTCTTGATGAGCTCCTTGATCAGTTTCCCAAAGTCCTCAATCTCGAAGGTGAGAGTGTGAATCAACTCCGAGTTGTGCTCAATACGGCCCATAATCATTTCAGTTTGTGGATCCCAGCTCTTGTGATTCTTTTTCCATTCTTCCCACTTGGAGTCTTCTTTTCCTGCATAGCTGGTGCGTGGAGGACGAGATCGTGGAGCCAAACTGTGATGAGGAGGCTTCCCTCCAATGGCTGGATTTTCCACCACTCCAATGCTTGCAATGGTAGTGCCGGTGTACGGACGTTGGCCTTGCTCCTCTTCAACTTTACTCTTGATCTCCTTCTCCTTCCCGGGGTCTTGGAGGTCTTCCTCCATAGGCTCCTTCCCTTGATCCTTGGCAGACACCATTGTGCTTCTAAGCTTCAAGAATAGTTCCTGGCAGAAACAGATCGAAATAGAAAGACGACGAAAACACGATATACGAACCTCGGGGGATCCGTGGGGTTATATATTACGAAGTTTCATATCAAAAGGAAGGTACTGGGAGAAAATGGGTCGGAGGCGGAGTCCTGGGTGGCCTCACCACCTGGTGGCACGGTCAGGGGTGGGCCCGCGCCATGGGGTGGTGTGGGCCACCCTGGCTCCATTTCCGTCCCTTTTTTGCTTCGAAACTTTCCTTATTGACTGAAAACTGCAAAAATATAGTTGGATTGTATTTTCGTGGAACTTTTCTTACCAGAAATGTTACCTAGTTGGAAACAGACTCTGCAGGTCTCTGAATTTGATATTTAGTGGATTCTTTCGGAGTCACCACTTGAATATCATCGATATCTTCATCTTCATACACTTATTACTTGAGTCATAAAACCCTTCTCTTCCTTATAACACCATTGTCTCCACTTCCTGGAAATTTCTTTCACACAAAACTTCACACAATCCTCATTAGCAACATTAGTATATATGAAGTGATAAAACCTTTTGAGTCCAACTTCAAATGAAAACCATCAAAACAAAAGCTACTATAGCAACTCCTTCCAAAAACCCAAAAAGAATTCAAAAAGGAAATCGAATAAAGAAGCAAATGCAAGATTGGCAAAATCTGTCAAAACAGACCAGCAGGTAAAGATCATTTTTTTCGAAAATCTTCTGTTGCTCAAATCAAAAAGTGAAAAACTAACGAAAGTTAAATAACAACCTGGGGAAGAAGCACAAAAAATTACATCTCAATCCGACATACAAAGATCTCTCACGAATTTTTATGGTGAAGCACAAAAATCTGTTTCGGGACAGCAACTTCCCCAAATCTTACTTCTCTCTCATTAGAGGTTGATCTTGACACAAAAACGAAACAAAACGGATAAGGAGCTGTTATTACCGAAGTAATAACTTCCAAGACTCAAAGAAACAAAAACAAACTGAAAGCAAAAACAAATTGGGTTGTCTCCCATAAAGCTCTTTCTTTATAGCCATTAAGATGGGCATGATAATTTTGAAGAAGCTCTCATAGGGATATGAATTGAAGTGAAAGAGAGCATTAAGTATAAAAAACACACACATTTAAGTCTAACCCACTTCCTATGCAAGGGAATTTTGTAAACAAACAAGTTATTGAAACCAGAGACAACTTGCATAAGAAGGCAAAAGAAGTGCAACATAAAAACTTTCAGCATAAAACGAGGAAACTTGATATTATTGAGATACATAAGAACACTTTTCCCTCTCTCATAGTAGCTTTCAGTATCATGCATAAACTTAACAATATAGCTATCACAAGGACTATCATAGCAATCATCACTTATTCTAATAGAAAACACAGGAATACTAGCTCTCATAACACTACTATGTGAAACAATATTAGAGGTATCCTTGCAATGGATAGTGTGTCCCTCTTCCTCATACTTAGTGACAAAGTCTTTCACATTTGCTATTATAGGTTCATCAACCATTTGTTTATCAGGTTCAACAGCTTTATTTGTACTTTCATTAACCATACTAGCTATCATGGAATGTTCCTTTACCTTAATTGGAAAAGGCATTTTCTCAATATAAGGTTTAGGTAAAACATGATTAGCAGTATAAACTTCAGTACTTCTTGCAGGAACACTCTTAACAACATCTTTATAGGGTTCATGATACTTATTCCACTTCTTTTTAGGCACTTCAATGTAAGAAGCAAAAGCCTTAAAATAAGAAGCAATAGCTTGAGAGTCTAGACCATAAGCATTTTTAATATTTTGAAAGTCATCGGTTCCCATAAAAGATTCAATGCATTCATAATCATAATTTATACCTGACTTTCTACCTTTGTCATTCTCCCAAGCTTCAGCATTGTCTTGAATACGATCTAGAAGGTCCCATTTAGCTTCTTCTTCCATGCAAGTGAATGATCCAGCACAAGAAGCATCCAATAAATCTTTATCATGTAGAGGGAGCCTTGCATAAAAGTTGTTGATAATAATATTGTTGGGGAGCTCATGAATGGGACATTTGAGCATTAGTAACTTCAATCTCCCCCAAGATTGAGCTGTACTCTCTCCATCAAGAGGCTAAAAGTTGTATATTTGATTCCGATCTTTATGAATCTCACTAGGAGGATAAATCTCTGAATAAAAGAGAGGCACTATTTCCTCCCATTCCAGAGCTTGACCATTCTTTAGCAGCTTATACCAATCCTCAGCTCTTCCTTTTAGTGATAATGAGAATAACTTCTTCTTAACTTGATCTGTAGTAATACCTGCACACTTGAACAACCCGCATAATTCGTGTATAAAGAGTAAATGATCACCGGGATGGACAGTTCCATCCCCAACATAGTAGTTATCCATAACACGATCAATAATCTTGTAGGTATTTTGAAAACATCTTTCTCAGCAGGTGGTGGCTTATCTACTACCTTAGCAGTGGTAGTAGCATTACCAAATAAGAAACTCAGCGAATTATCCATAACTAAAATAAAGCAACTAACAGAAGTAAACAATACTCACATTAGAAGTTTCCTTTACCAGTTCCACTCTCCAATAGCGCTTCACTCCCCGGCAACAGCGCCAGAAAATAGTCTTGATGACCCACAAGTATAGGGGGTGTATCACAGTATTTTCGATAAGTAAGAGTGTCGAACCCAACGAGGAGCAGAAGGTGCTGGCTAGTGGTATGGATCAGGAATTCTCTGCAAATACTTAGCAAAGCAGTTTTAGGGTTTTCGATAAAGCAAGTAAACAAAGTACGAGTAAATAAAAGACAGTAGGAATAAATGCAGCAAGTGGCCCAATCCTTTATGCAGCAAAGACAAGCCGGTTTTATTTCTATAGATAACCAAACGTTCTCGAGGACACATGGGAAGACTGTCAAGTGCTTTCGCTTCATATAGTTGATTAATCTTCTTTAGCTTGCTAAGTGTTGTGTGGGTGAACCTGTGCTAATGTACCACCCCATCCAAGACTAATACATACTTGTGATTATACCCCTTGCAAACATCCGTAAGTACAAGAAAGTAATTAAGGTAGAAACTTAAC
Source organism: Avena insularis (assembly GCA_023614405.1). Lineage (NCBI taxonomy): Eukaryota > Viridiplantae > Streptophyta > Magnoliopsida > Poales > Poaceae > Avena > Avena insularis. The sequence continues at coordinate 435,389,296 of CM042693.1, read as the reverse complement.
CACAACTTTAAACTCTAAGACCCTTACGTCCCTTGTGCAATGGTTTCCTAACGGGGGTTCAGGTTTCTGTCACTCCGGCAACCCCTACGATTAGTAGCCAAATACACAATGCATTCCCCTAGGCCCATATAGGTGAAGTGTCATGTAGTCGACGTTCACATGACACCACTAGAAGAAGTACACCACAACTTAAATAACAATCTATTGAATCTTTCTCAACGCAACTCCACTACTAACAACAAGACTTCTCCCATGTCCTCAAGAACAAAACGAACTACTCACAAGACATCATATGGATCATGATCAGAGATGGAATAATGATGTATAACAATCTGAACATAAATAATAATTCAATGGTTCACTCAATAGCATCAACTACAAAGAGTAATCAACACCGGTAAAGTTTCCCCTATGAACTATAGCAAGATTCAACCAATTGTTATAGCAATATGGAGATGGTGATGAGGGTGCTGATGATGATGGTGGTGGTGATGATGATGATGATGATCCCGATGAAGTCCAGCTTGATGGTGGTGTTGATGGCGATGATCTCCCCTCTCCGGGAAGGAATTCCCCCGGCAGAAATCTGGCTGCCGGAGAGTTCTTTCTCTCTCGGTGTTTTCCGCCCCGTAGAGGCGGCATAATCTTTTTGTGGTCGCTCCCCGTGTCTTAGGGTTTCGTGGGGATGATATATGCCAGAGGGGAGAGGCTGGAGTGGGCCAGGGTGGCCACACCACTCCCAGGCGCGACCTAGGCCTACCCGCGCCATGGGGTGGTGTGGGCCCCCTGTGGCCCACCTCCATGTTGGGTCCGCAGCATAGAAAACAAAAATTTTCCTACGGTGTGAACTACATGCCAAGATCTATCTACTAGGTACAAAACAACGGGTGGACATACATCCAACGAGAACTTACCCTCATAGACAACGAGCTTTGTTAACGAGTAGGAACTCGTGGTTGATGTAGTCGTACACTTGCCGATCTCAAGATCGTGAGGAAGTCCGAGCGACGCAACTCAGCAGCGCATCCGCACTCGCACACATGTTCAAGCCACCAGACAACCTCCACCTCCTCGCTCCAGCAATCTAGCGGAAGCAGCAACTCCTTCAAGACGAAATGCCACCGGGAACATGTATCTCGCTAATCCAAGACCATGGGGGAATAATTTTAGAGGGGGAGAGAGATCCTTCACAAGGAGGTGTAAGGATGAAGGAGGGAATGGGTGACCTTTATAGGAGGAGGGGGGTGCCCCCTCTCTCCATGGCCGGCGCATGGGGGGGTGACCCCTCACCTCCCCCATTCATGTGGTGGTAAACCCCCCACATTAAAATGCCTCTTCACATTCCCTTTTAAAGTCTCCACTTTAAATGCATTAAATTTCTCCAAATTTAATGCTCTCTCATTTAATAAAACTCTTTTTATTAAATTTATTTAGAATTTTGTTAATTACTTTAATTAACAAACATTCACATATAGCCCCTTGCAATATTTCAATATCACATGCAGAACCACCTTCTGCAATTTCACCCGAAACAATTTCCGGTTTCTATTGAAACAATTCCTGCACTTTGCAATTCTTTCGTCTGAAACATATGTGCTCCAAAATGGTGTCCGGTAACTCTTAAGTGTGCCACCCTACAGTTCACGAATAATGCAGACATGATCGAGACCCTTCTCCGATCAATAATCAGCAAGGACACGGAGATCCGTACTGACTCCTACACATTCAACGATGACTCCTGTGATCGTGAGAACCTTTAACGCTTGTAACTAAATCCCTTTGTCTCTCGATATATTACATGTCCGAGATTCGATCATCGGTATCTCCGTACCTAGTTTGATCTCGTTACCGACATGCACTCTTTTCTCGTTCCCGTGATATAACATTCTAGTGATCACATCACTTGCTTGCAAGCTATCCTAATGTGATATCACCGAGAGGGCCCTGAGTATATCTATCCATCATCTGGATTGACAAATTCCACTCTTGATCCATGAGCCTCAACATAACACCTTCGTAGTACTGAACCCATCTCGTAGCCCAGAGTTCTAAACATTTACAACGGAGGGCCCCGAAAGGGGTGTTGTAGAGACAACTGTCGGATCCATGTTGTGGTTGGAAAGTTTGTAGTTTAGAAACGGTTCTAGTGCGAAATCCCTAACAACCACGTAAAACTTGCAATAGATAAAGTAGAGGCGTCTAACTTTATTTTGCAGGGGGGCATGTGATTATGATATGGCAATGGTCGTTACGAAGGTAAAGTAGTTTACATTTCTGTTACTAAGTAGTAATAGTCATTGTTCTGATGAACGACCTGGTAGAGGCGTCGTGGACTTGGCGTCAAACCAAGGGCAGGATGGAGATCATGCCAGAGCGCTCGATGGAGATCAAGGCGCAACAAGAAAGACCATATCATATCACATTATACATATGATGTTGATACCCGTTTTACATCTTATTGTGTGCTAGTATTTCGATACTCAACGGTAGCAAATAAGATAATCCCTATTGAATTCCAATGTTCTGTGTTCACCTTGTGTGTGCACCATCAAGAAAGTTCTTCGGTATTGAAAGAACATTTCTTAATCCCTAGTGTTTTGTGTGTTAGATAACAATACCAAGGATCATTTAATGTGTGTTGAAGTGTTGCAACTCTATTTGAGAATAAAGGGAAAAGAACTCTGTCTTTGGGGGAGGATAATCCGGCCCCACCAGGGGAGGATAATCCGCCCCTCCCTTTGCCCATGCAGGCGCAAGCCCTAGAAGGGGGGCGGAATTTTGGCCGGATTTTCCGGTCCCGCCGGATAATCCGCCCCTCAGGGGGGCCGGATAATCCGCCCTCCCTGCTCATCGCCAAGGCGCAAGCCCCAGAGAGGGGGCGGAGTTTTGGCCGGACTTTCCGGCTTGGCCGGATAATCCGCCCCCCAGGGGGGCCGGATTATTCGCCCCCCAAGAACTTCACCAAGCTTCACCAAGGTGCAAGCCCCAGAGAGGGAGCGTAGTTTCCGCCGGAGAATCCGCCCTTGGGGCGGAGTTTTCCCAGGGGGCGGATAATCCGGCCCAAGTGGGGGCGGATAATCCGCCCCCAAAGTTGTGCAATCAGATCACGGGAGGGGTATTTAATCCAGCCATCCCCCTCCTGCCAGAACTCTTGATTCATCTCGAAAAAGAACAGATCAGATCTAAACGCTTCATACAAGAGTGCTCCACCTAGATCCACCCAAAGGCCCCATCCCTTGGGGAATCAAAGGAGGAGAACTCGATCTTCATCATCAGCAATCAAGCGCTTCATCTCCTCTCCATTCATTTGGAGAACCTCCGATCTAGTATTTCTTGCAAATATCTAGATCCTCGTTTTTGTTTATATTGATAAACCTTGTTCTTGTGGCATCTTGTTATCATCCCGGGAGCCCCCAATTGCCATTGGGTGTGTGCCCGATAGTGTTGTAAAAGGCACCGGTTTCCGCCTCGAAGGGATCCAATAGTGGAGAAGGTGGATCAGGCCTCTCGTGGCGAGATCCATCGGAGAATAGGGTGAGGCCTATTGTGGCGTGGTGGTCTTAGAACCGCCCACCCCTCCAACACAGATGTACTTCCCTTAACAAGGAAGGAACTGCGGTAAAACAAATCCTTGTGTCTCCGCGTGCTCCACTACGGTTTCCTCGCTCCTCTTTACTCGCTTAGTAGTTAGGGCTACATATAGGAAAATTCTCGTAGTTGCATATCTAGAGAATTTACTTTGTGTCAAGCCTAAAATTGAAAAAGTATTAAAAATTGGTTAGCACCTATTCACCCCCCCCCTCTAGGTGCCCATACGATCCATTTCAATTGGTATCAGAGCCTCGGCTCTTATTTCGGGCTTAACCGCCTAAGAGAAGTATGGGTTCCAAGGGAGATGGAAGTGATGCTCCGGAGGTAGTCACCATGAATGATCTCAAGACGTTGGAAACAACCTTGGTGAGTTCAATGGAGGCTAAGATGGAAGAGATGCGTCAATTGATAATGCGTCTCTCCACATCATGACATCACCTCCATCTAACTCTGAGGATACCACTCCGCAATCCAAGGAAACGGGTAAAACTGTTTTCAAAGATAACAAAGTGGTAGGTGATGATACTAGTAAGAGCTCCTCCTCGAAAAAGGATAGCGGTAAGGATGGATACAATGAGGTTTCTCATGTGTATTCCCCTGATCCGCCTATTCCTCACCCACATATACATAATAGGGGTGATCCACCCAAAGCCGACTTCTACTTTCTCTCAATGGCAATTTTTGATGAAATCTCATGTGTGCATTTCCTCCATAGAGTTGTGGAAGATCATCGAAAATGGTATTCACGTTGGAAATCCTAACAATCTCACAAGGAGAGAAGTGGTCGATAGCCAACTCAATGCTACATCTCTACACATGATACAGCTTGGTGTGGGTGATAAAGACATGCCACACATTCAGCATCTTAGCACAGCTAAAGAAGCTTGGGATGCTCTCACCGAGCTCTTCATCAGAAATGAAAGTATGAGAAGGAATAGATATGATGCCTTGAGCAATGAAGCTGAAGGAGTTTATAAGCAAGATGGAGAAGACAATGAGGACATGTATAGGAGGCTCAAGGCAATAGCTACAACCTTCAGAAACCACGGTGCAGCTCATGTTGATGATGCTTGGATCAAGCGCAAGTATGTCAGTGCTCTTATGCCATTTGAGCCCACATATTTGAAAAGTCTCCAAGGTAGGCATAATTATCACCTCATGTCATCCAATGAGGTAATGCAAGAAATGGCCGCCTTCAAAGTGGCTGCCAAGAATGTCAAGATGCTCGTGCTCGAGCTATGGGGATGCAAGGGGTCAACATGGCTTGGAAGACTAGTGTGATTGATCATGATGAATATGCGGTAGAAGGTCCGACTGTCGAAGATATAAAAAGGATCCACGGACAATACTTGGCTCTTTATGCAAGAAACTTTTGGAAAGATCCAGCCAAGGCTAAAGCTGAACTAGATCGCAAAAGTGGAGCCTATGGAAGAAAAGAAAATGGTCCCAAGCTGAGAACATGCTTTAATTGTGGTGACCGGCTACGCCGTGGCTGAGTGTCCATATCAAAGTAGAGAGGATAATGGAGGAAGACTCATTTTCAAGGACAAATCAAAAGCTCCACGTAAGAAACAGTTTGTAAAGAAGAATGCTCCTTTCAAGAAGCAACCAAAGATTGTTCTAGTAGCTCAAGAAGAATATTCATCGGGGAGTGAAGATGAGGACGAGGACGATAGCTCTCAAGAGGTGGCTGCTATAGCCACCACATCTACATCAACATCTCTCTTCGACTCTCCGAACGAAAACATCATCAACAAGAATGCTACTTGCCTCATGGCAAGAAGCTCCAAGGTAACTTCGTCTAACTCTTCTTTTCCCAAGGCTATGATAGACATGGATGATCCTTCTAGTCTTAAGGTTAAAGAAGAGATTATTGCTTTGGATTATTTCTATACTAACTTGCAAGGTGAGCACAAAGTTCGTTTTGAGGCTCTTATGGATCAGCTGGCCCAAAACGAAGAACTCCTCAAAGAAAAGGGCAGAATTGAAAGGGAGGATGCAATGGAAATTGCATCCCTAAAAAATGCTCTTGAAGAAGAAGAATAAGCTCGGGTCTCTCTTGAAGAGAGGCTTGAGTCTATGGAAGAGTCACATGAAGAAATTGTGACTAAACTCGTTAAGGCATTGACAATCCGTCACCAAGGCAAAGAAGTTAAAGAAGGAAAGGATTGACTTTGGGGCTGCTCATGATAGACTCTCCGAGGAATTGGAGAAACTTGACAATGCTCACAAGGCGTTGAAAAACGAGTTCTCTATTCTCAATGAGTCACATGATCAGCTTCAAAGTCGATTGGCCGAATATGATACTCCTAGCTCGTCCAACTCAACATATAGTAACAAGAAAAATGCTAGTGTGGAAAAAGGAGTGATCAAGGACATCACTACAAAGGACAAAGGTGTGCTTGATGAAGTTCTTGGCAAGCAAAGGTCAAATCATGGTAAAGAGGGACTTGGGTATTTCACCAAGTCCAAGAAGAAGAAAACCAAGAAGAACAAGACCAAGAATGTGCAATTAAAGACAAGCACTACTGAGAAGGTTGTCACAAAAGACAAAACTAATAATATTGGTTTTGCAGGGTCTCACAATCCGAATTATGAACTCTTTTGTGATGATTATGGCGATGTTTATGCTTATTATGTTGGTCCTTTTGATGAATATATTGCTTGGTCTATTTGGGTCCCAAAGACCCTTGTTACTAACATGAAAGGACCCATTGAAAAATGGGTACCTAAAACCAAGAAGTAATTTTCTTGCAGGGCTATGCTTCCGGTGGGTCGAAATGGGTGCTGGATAGTGGTTGCACTAGTCATATGACCGGAAGCAAGGAGACCATCACAGAGATGCGTCCAAATCATGATAATATCACAGTATCCTATGGTGATAAGTCAAAATCTCAGGTATTGGGTCTTGGCAAGGTTGTGGTTGCCCACGATATCTCTCTCGTGGACGTCATGCTTGTTGAGACCCTCGGTTACAACCTTCTTTCTGTTCGTGCCCTTGGCAAGATGGGTTTTGCTGTTTTTATCGATGATGATTTGGTGGTACTCTTGTGGAGCAAGTCTCTAAAGGTCGCTTTCGTTGGATACGTCGAAAATGACCTGTATGTGGTGGACTTCTCGGGGAAAACCACTTCGGGTCTGATGTGTCTATTCGGAAAGGCCGACGTGGGCTGGCTATGGCATCGCCGTTTAGCCCATGTCAACATGAGAACTTTGCAAAGTCTCCAAAAGGGTGGCCACATTCTTGGACTAAAAGACAATGTCTCCTTTGCCAAAGATCGTGTTTGCAGGGCTTGTGTTGAAGGAAAAATGCATGATTCTCCCCACAAGAGGAAGACTATTGTGTCATCAAAGAGGATCTTGGAATTACTCCATGTGGATTTATTTGGTCCTCCTTCTCATGCAAGTCTTGGTGGGAAGAAATATTGCTTGGTCATCGTCGATGATTACTCAAGATATACATGGGTATATTTCTTCAAGCTTAAAAGTGAGACTCAACAAACTATCATCGACTTTGCCAATGAAGTTCAACGTCAACACAATGTTCCCATCTTGGCAATTAGAAGTGACAACGGCACAGAATTCAAGAACTACACTTTAAACGAGGTTCTTAGCGAAGAGGGGATTAGACACCAATATTCCGCTGCGTACACCCCTCAACAAAATGGTGTAGCCGAGAGGAAGAACCGGACTTTAATGGATATGGCAAGATCTATGCTAGCTGAATTCAAGTCTCCTTATAATTTTTGGGCTAAAGCCATATCCACTGCGTGTCACTCATCAAGCCGGCTCTACCTTCGGAAGATCTTGGACAAGACCCCATATGAAATACTTACCGGCAACAAACCCAACATCTCATACTTCAGGGTATTCGGGTGTAAGTGTTTCTTTCTTATTAAAGGTGTCCGTTTGTCAAAATTTGAATCCAAGGCTTTAGAAGGTATTTTTGTTGGTTACGGTGCCGAATCCCACACTTATAGAGTCTACAACAAGCTCACTGGGATTGTTGTAGAATCTTGTAGTGTGGAGTTCGATGAAAATAACGGCTCCTTTGTAGGGCAAGTTGATGTTTGTGATGCAGATGTTGAAATACCCCAAGATGCCATAAGAAGAATGGGCGTGGGATTTTTCCGCCCCATTGAGGAACCCCTTGTGGCGGATCGGGAAGGACAATGCTCCACACATGTGGAGCCCTCATCTACACAAGATCAACAAGCTCCTACTGTTGGAGTCAATCCTGCACCAACACCACAATCTGCTGAAGACCATCATCCCTTTGGACAAGCTAGTAGTCCCAGGCCGGACTATCCGCCCCCTCCAAGGGGCGGACAATCCGCCCCTGGCACTCCAACTCGTACCAGGGGATCCGAAGGAGAAATCAACATCTCTGAAGCTCCTAGGCCGGATTCTCCGGCCCCCAGGGGCGGAGTATCCGGCCATGGGTCTCCAACTCCAGTCAGGCTCTCTCAGGAAGATGGCTCTGGTACTTCTCCTCCTAGACCGGATAGTCCGGCCCCTCCAAGGGGCGGATTATCCGGGCCTGAAGAAAATGTTCAGCAACAATCTTACAGCGATGCGGTGACCAAGATCCAGGCAAGGCAGTAATCAAGACAAGGATACAACAATTTAATCCACTCCTCCTAGAAACAATAAGGACATTGAGGCTCGTCAAGGCTCGTCTTGATCGCAACCTTGAACTAAGAGGTCACACTCTTGACAAGGTTGTTGGTGATCTACGACGAAGGGTATCCACTCGAAGTGAGCTTGCTAGCTTCTGTGATCATCAAGCTCACATTTCCATGGTTGAACCAAAGAAGGTTTTTGATGCTCTTGAAGACCCCATTTGGGTTGTTGCAATGCATGAAGAATTAAACAACTTCGAACGCAACAAAGTTTGGAAGCTCGTAGAAAAGGCAAAGGATTGCCGCAATGTTATCGGCACCAAGTGGATCTTCAAGAACAAACATGATGAAAATGGCATTGTTGTGAGGAATAAAGCACGACTCGTGGCTCAAGGATTCTCTCAAGTAGAAGGAATTGATTTTGGCGAGACCTACGCTCCTGTGGCTCGCCTTGAGTCCATCTGTATCCTTCTTGCATATGCAGCCCATCATATTTTTAAATTACAACAAATGGTTGTTAAGAGCGCTTTCCTTAATGGTCCTCTACATGAGTTAGTATACGTCAAGCAGCCCCCGGGGTTTGAGGACCCCAAATTTCTGAACCATGTCTACAAACTCGATAAGGCGCTCTATGGCCTTAAACAAGCCCCACGTGCGTGGTATGAGCACCTTAAAGAGCTTTTGCTAGACCGTGGATTCAAAGTTGGGCAAATCGATCCCACTCTTTTTACTAAGAAGGTTAATGGGGAGCTTTTTGTATGCCAAATTTATGTAGATGACATTATTTTTGGCTCTACTAACCAAGCTTTTAACGATGAATTTTCAAAGCTTATGACTGACAGGTTTGAGATTTCCATGATGGGTGAGCTCAGGTTCTTTCTTGGATTTGAAATCAAACAACTTAGAGAGGGAACCTTTATTAATCAAGCTAAGTACATCCAAGACATGCTCAAAAGGTTCAAGATGACGGATCTCAATGGCGTTGCTACCCCAATGCAAACAAAGTGTCATCTTGAGCTCAATCCCAAGGGTAAAGACGTGGATCAAAAGGTATACCGATCCATGATCGGCTCTCTCCTTTACCTCTGCGGATCTAGGCCCGATATCGTGTTAAGTGTAGGAGTGTGCAAGGTACCAAGCCGCTCCTAAAGAAAGCCACTTAGTGGCGCAAGTTTAATCTTACGATATTTGGTTCATTCCCCAAATTTTGGGTTATGGTATCCCAAGGGTTCAAGTTTCTCTCTATGTGGTTACACCGATTCAGATTGGGCTGGTGACAAAGATGATAGGAAATCAACCTCTGGTGCATGCCAACTCTTGGGCAGGTCTCTAGTGTGTTGGTCATCAAAGAAACAGAATTGTATTTCACTCTCAACCGCCGAAGCTGAATATGTTGCTGCTGCAAGTGCTTGTACTCAATTGTTATGGATGAGGCAAACTTTAAAGGAATATGGTGTCAATTGTGGCAAAGTGCCTCTTTTATGCGACAATGAAAGTGCTATCAAAATTGCTTACAATCCTGCAAAGATACAAGAACAAAACATATAGAGATTCGCAACCACTTTATTCGGGATCATGTTGCTCGTGGAGATATTGCTCTATCCTTTGTGAGCACGAAGAACCAACTTGATGATATTTTCACGAAGCCTCTTGATGAAGCAAGATTTTGTTATTTGAGGAATGATCTAAATATCATAGATTCAAGGAGCTTGGCTTGACTACCCTTGCACGCTCACTTGCTCTTATTCATGTATTTGTTTTAGATGCGGGCATAGACATAGGGGGAGTGTGGTCCTAATTGATTGGGCCAACCCTCCCCCCATAATGCCGAAAGCAAGTAAAATCATTTCCCTTAATATCATTTTGTGATATGTGGGTCATCGATGAGCATTGGTTTTGAACTCAAGATACATCTTCGCGGTGTCATGCCATGCGCTCCAACATGGTGGCTTCGGCCACCGCCCTCTTCCTTGAGAAGAGTTGGTTTTTCATGGGTTCCGTTGGATTTTCTTGCATATCTCTTGTTCTTATGGAAAACACACTCACATTTGGCTTTTGATTGATTTGATTCTTGCAAATTTGGGTGTGTAGTACCATCTCAGTTTGATGCTCTCAACCCAAGCCTTTCTCCCCTCTGACGAGGATGAGGAGGAGTGATCTGTAGGCGTTAGCATCGCTCTTCTTCCTTTTTGGCGTTTCGATGCCAAAGGGGGAGAAGTAGTTCTATTAGTTCTCGTGGATTTGCAAGGGTTGGGCACAAGCTTTTTGATTTTAGTCGTTTTTATTTGCTTGCTTGTGCCTTTTCTAGCGTGAACTCAGTTGCTATTTGTGTTTGTTTATGTAAGACTATGTCGTACTCCACAGTTTGGTACTATGTTTGGTATTCATGGAATTCTGGATTTATCTATTATGGACCCCATGGAATTCTGGAATTATGGAGCATATTTGATGGCATATGGATTCATGGGATTATCTATGTATGCTTTGGCTATATTCTCATCCCGGTGGTATGACCTTATTTCCAAAACCTTAAAGTAGTGTTCTCCCTAGTGTGTGTATTTGTATTCAAATGCAAATCTTAAATATGCACACATCTAGGGGGAGCGTCTTTCATTATTTAAGCTAGCATTTGCCGGTTTTATTGCAAATCCTAGTTTTGTCATCTAACACCAAAAAGGGGGAGATTGAAAGAACATTTCTTAATCCCTAGTGTTTTGTGTGTTAGATAACAATACCAAGGATCATTTAATGTGTGTTGAAGTGTTGCAGCTCTATTTGAGAATAAAGGGAAAAGAACTCTGCCTTTGGGGGCGGATAATCCGGCCCCACCAGGGGAGGATAATCCGCCCCTCCCTTTGCCCATGCAGGCGCAAGCCCCAGAAGGGGGGCGGAATTTTGGCCGGATTTTCCGGCCCCGCCGGATAATCCGCCCTCCCTGCTCATCGCCAAGGCGCAAGCCCTAGAGAGGGGGCGGAGTTTTGGCCGGACTTTCCGGCTTGGCCGGATAATCTGCCCCCCAGGGGGGGCCGGATTATCCGCCCCCCAAGAACTTCACCAAGCTTCACCAAGGTGCAAGCCCCAGAGAGGGAGCGGAGTTTCCGCCGGAGAATCCGCCCTTGGGGCGGAGTTTTCCCAGGGGGCGGATAATCCGCCCCAAGTGGGGGGCGGATAATCCGCCCCCAAAGTTGTGCAACGGTCAGATCTGGGGAGGGGGTATTTAATCCAGCCATCCCCCTCCTGCCAGAACTCTTGATTCATCTCGAAAAAGAACAGATCAGATCTAAACGCTTCATACAAGAGTGCTCCACCTAGATCCACCCAAAGGCCCCATCCCTTGGGGAATCAAAGGAGGAGAACTCGATCTTCATCATCAGCAATCAAGCGCTTCATCTCCTCTCCATTCATTTGGAGAACCTCCGATCTAGTATTTCTTGCAAATATCTAGATCCTCGTTTTTGTTTATATTGATAAACCTTGTTCTTGTGGCAGCTTGTTGTCATCCCGGGAGCCCCCAATTCGGTTGTGGGTGTGTGCCCCGATAGTGTTGTAAAGGCACGGTTCCGCCTCGAAGGATCCAATAGTGGAGAAGGTGGATCATGCCTCGTGGAGATATCCATCGGAGAATAGGGTGAGGCCTATTGTGGCGTGGTGGTCTTAGAACCGCCCACCCCTCCAACGCAGATGTACTTCCCTTAACAAGGAAGGAACTGCGGTAAAACAAATCCATGTGTCTCCGCGTGCTCCACTACGGTTTCCTCGCTCCTATTTTACGTGCTTAGTAGTTAGGGCTACATATAGGAAAATTCTCGTAGTTGCATATCTAGAGAATTTACTTTGTGTCAAGCCTAAAATTGAAAAAGTATTAAAAATTGGTTAGCACCTATTCACCCCCCCCCCTCTAGGTGCCCATACGATCCATTTCAGGTATGAGGTGCCCTGCGGTGAGTAGGGGTCAGACATATCTACGTTCGCATATAGTGGGTGTAAGCCATGTTGCACAGCGAATACACACAAGTTAGATTTGGCGAGCCTAGCACGCCATAGAAGCGTGGCCTCGGAACACAAGAGATCGAAAGATCAGGCATGAGTCACATGGATGATGTGATTGGCATTGGTGAATGTCTACCTTTGATAATGCACTGATGGTCGTGTAACACGGGGGAGGTGCAGAGGATAGGGATCATGCAATCACTAAAGTTGTCCAGGCGATGACCATTTTAGTGGAGACCAATTATAAATTGATCTCTTATTATAAACTTAGTCTAGAGGTATGTTTGCAAATATCTTAGTAGATCTTAGCCTATCCCATTGAGGTCCTTTGCGACCATGGGAATATATTGCTTAATTTGGAACTTAGCAAAAGGGTCATGCTTCATAAATTAATACCCACGCTTGAGGGATATCCTCGTAAAAGGTGATCTTCTCTTCTTGATACAATAACCATTAGGAGATAATTCGATGACTCCGCAATGTTTGTGTTTTCTCCATAATCATCCAACAAGCCATTCTCCATTCGATGGAGAGTTGGGCTACATTTTGTATTCTACAGAATAAGGCACATAGAGTATGAGCCGTTGGATGGGTTTTCCTCCATCATGGATGAAAAGGAATATTTGGAAAAACACTTAGCGATCTTGCATTAGAGTTGAGAACTCTTAGAAGGGCTTAATTGCAAATGGAGTCATGGATGAAAAAGGTATATGTTAGAATACAAATTATAAATGTGGTTCTTGCAAAACTCGTTGCAATTTGCAAAGTATTTGATACTTGTCCTGTTTTGTGAAAACAGGAGGATCTGCTTGAGAATTGCTGGATTTGAGGCAATGTGGCTTGATGACGGCAACCAAAACTGTTGATGGTCGACATCACCACTTTCCTCAAAGTTTGTCATTTGGATTAGTGGACTTGAACATAATTTTGTAATCCTTGCTTGTGTGTCTTGCTTTTGGCAATACGGTTATTCATATGAACAAGTTACAAACCAGTTTGTACTATTCTTATGAACAATACCTTATGGTCACATTATGATTACAAACAAGTTATTCTCATCACTATGTTAATGATAATAGTTTAAGCATTTATAAAAGATTTAGAATGCTAAAAGATATCCAAAGTTTAATAATGAAATGACACTACAGTTTAAGTCATTTTGGTTATTGCAGGTTCTTTATGAAAGATCAGGGTCCTAGATGCTTAATCTAGAGACTTTGCAAAACCATGCCTCTTGGGTAGAATGACTAAAACTCCGCATTCTGGTAAAATGGTGACATGCGAAGAAATGTTGAATCTTATACATAGTGATGTATCGTATTTTCAACAAGTAGTGGAAATCATTTATTGTGGACTTAAGTGAATAGGTGTATTTACTTAATGAAACATGAAGTTTGAAATGATTTGAATTGTTCAAATGAGTTCATAACTAAATGGGATATTGAATTAACTGAATTAACAAGTCTCTTTGATTTGATCGATATGACTAAGGTATTCAAGTTAAGTTTAGCATAAAAGGAACTTGTGAAAGATGTTTCACGAATTACGATAATTGGACAAATTCAAACTATATTGAAATGTCTAAACGTCATAATCATTATGTATTAGATACATATGGTATGATATTATCTCTTAAAGGGGTTATAGTTGTCATTTGGATTTAAAGATCGAAATAAGCAAAAACTCATTTGAAATACAAAGGAACATCCAAAAGATTCGTGGAAACAACACCATAAGTGTTATGGCACGTTCGATTTTCTGGAGATTTCGATAAGTCGAAGTCGTGGCGAATAAACAAGTCTTTGTAGAGAATTCTTAGGAAGCTTTGAATGCATCTTCCACAAAAGGGGCAAACCTGTTGTTTTCCAAACTTGATGTGTCTTGATGAAGATACAGATGGAAGAAAGCAAAAGATCGAAACAAGGTATTTGACCTTACCTCTGAATGGTTGAGTGGCGCAGCGGAATTTGTTTCGTGAAACCAAACTCTACAAATAGAGGAGAAACCAATGATAATGATCATAAAGTTTCATCGAATACTTTTACTAAAGAAGGTAGGACTCATCTATATATTCTACAAGTTTGTGGAAATTATATTATTGATTCGCTTGTCATGTTTTGAACAAGACATGCCTACAAATTACAAAGAAGCGTGATGGACCTGAGTGCGAGAAATGACTAGGAGTCATAAAATCCTATATTAAGTTACATTTAAGATTGCAAAGTAACATGTTACTTGATCTTATTAAAGTAAAAAAAGGTTTACTTGATATTTCTGAATGAATGCAAAGTCATAAGAAGGAAATGAAACCTAATGAATGACAAGAAGCTCGATTTGTCACAAGTTTAGAAAAATTCAAGGAGTTGACTACAATAGTAGTGATGCTTAAGTCTTTTGGATTTACACTAGAAATATATGGATATTGAAGTCTCGTAATTGGAATTCTCAAATTGATAATGATCAAATAATTTTGGAATGTCCAAGATTATCGAGAGGACCTAGATTTGAGTGGGAGCAAATCAGCTTGGCTAATTCATAATATGTAGCTGACATATTTTGAGTGGGAGCTAAGTGAAATCCCTAGATCTCAAACATGAATGTCATATTTGAGTGGGAGCTAAGTGAAATCCCTAGATCTCAAACATGAATGTCATATTTGAGTGGGAGCTAAGTGAAATCCCTAGATCTCAAACATGAATGTCATATTTGAGTGGGAGCGTGAAATCATTCTGGGATATGTGGACGACATATGTGAATGATGTGATTGGTGTTAATAATACTTAAGTTAGATAAATAAGGATGAAGTTGAAGCTATTAAACAATCAGATCTATCGAGATAGATTGGTGAGTTTAATAAACATTGAACGTCAAATGCTTCCTGGACTTGATTCTGAAAGATGTTCAGAATGTCCTAAGCAAGATTCTGAAGAAGTTCAGAATAGAACAAGGTGAGAAAGTAGTTCTTACTATATGAAGCATTGAGTTAGTATTGCAATTATGGTTGAAAGAAAGAGATGTGTTGCATCTCCTATGCCTCAGTCATAGGTTCTTCCACATAACCATGTTGTATACTCGACGTAATGTGACCCGAAGTTCTGGTTGGTAGGACAAAGTCTTAACTGTAATGGCATGTCTTTAAGTGATTCCTAAGTTGATCACTGAACCAGAATTAAGTTTGTACTTAAGTAGCAAGAAGCAATGTAAGTGGCATAGTTGCATTTCATGCACTAGGATCTACATATATATAGAAGTATAAAGGCTACATCTGATGTGATGTATAATGTTGTGGCGGGGCTAGTTCGCTTTTAACATAGAATCATGTGTCCCAGGGACCAAGGCCCATGAGAAAGCCCTCGAGGTTGATCTAAAGTCACTGTAAGCTCCTGGAATCTGGCCTCGTTCTACTGCCATGACTATAGTATATACACAAAGGATAGCAAAGTGTGTTTCGAAGTTTAGATAACAACGATGAAAATGACCGTCATCATAAACACTAGAAACAAAAGTCTCACTTTATCGCCAAACAAATGCTTCGACCCATTATAAGATAATGGTGTGAATGTCAAAATTAGGAAGACATTAACGATTTGCAAAAGACATAATGATCTGGTAAAACAGAACATGGACATGACGTTTCACATGAGCATGCATGATCTATAAACGCATATGGTATATAGTTTATATGAGTAAAATGCAAACTAGGTTATTTGTACTCTAGTGCAAGTGGGAGACTGAAGGAGATATGCCCTAGAGGCAAATAATAAATAGGTTTTTATTGTCATATCTCAATTAGTTTATAATAGTTTCATATTGTGCTATAACTGTGCCAAGTAGAAACATTGGTACAGGTGTGGTATGAAACAACCAAGTCCCTAGTAGCCTCTATTTCATACTAGTTCGTTGGTCACGAAGATGATCTCGGTTTCAAGATCATGGACATTTATGCCGACTGACAACAGGATCATATCATTGGAGAATGATGTGATTGGACATTCCTCGAAGGATTGCAACACGATCAAGTCATATAGTTCATTGTCGCAACAGCTATACCTAGACTCCTTCTCCTTAGACCGTGAGATGATATCAATCACAGTCTCCCGAGAGTGCTTAGATAGCATCAAGCGCCACTTGGTAATACAGTGGTTATAAAGGTGTGTTCAGGTACTCGGAGGAACCGTAGAGGCAATATATGTCAAGAGCAGGATTTGTTCACCCACATGACGGGTAAAGATACATACGGTCGGCTTGGTGAGATTACATCCATAAATGTTGCAACATGTGACTAGGTCACGGGGATGTAATATCACGGTAACAAGAAAACAGAACTTGTTGTGAACGAGATTGAACAAGGTATGGGATACCAATGATCGGATCTCGAACAAGTTGTATCGAGAAACAAAAGGAAGAGGATGCTACATTTAGCGGTTCAAATGACATTGTCATCAGGAATGCATAGGGGTCACATGGATATCCCTGGTCCCTCTGTTGATCATTGATACAGATCATGTCTAGAGCATTCCTGAGCCGTGAGAGGATACACTTAAGGGTACGATGAGAGCGATCATTCGTAAGACGGAATCACAGTAGAGAAAGATAAAGCCAGCATCGTTCCGTAGAGAGATCCAAAGTTGTTCGGAGAAATAATAAAGGATCGAAATCGTTCCGGGAAAGATCCGAAGTCATTCGGAGGAAACCGAAAGGTGTTTCGGGTCAAGACGGATTTTGTAATATGTATTTACATATTAATTGATGTAATTAATATTAAATATAATATTAAAATCTAATTTGAAGGGGTATTTCACTAATGGGCCAAACTTCCTAGGGAAAAAGGGCCCATGAGGGAAAACCAAAGGAGGGAAGGGCCAAGGGCCAAGGCCTAGGCGCCTCAAGGGGGCCCACCCGGCCAGCCTAGGGTTGTGTGCGGGGTGGGGCCCACCCCTGGCCGGCTGGCCCATGCGCCTCCCCCTCTCCCTTGAATAGTCCCACATGGGAAACCCAAAGGGGAGGGCACACCCCCTCCCCCTATATAAAGGGGTGCCCATGGGTGGGATGAGACACACCAATATTTGGAGAATTCCTTTGGTTGACTTCCTCCTTCTCTCTCTCTAGCCCTTGTGACCATGGCCCCAAGTCTGGGCTGTGTGATCAAGGCACACCTATAGCACGCCGTTGTGCTACAGGGATTCCTAGCAGGATATTAACTTCCGCACTCCCGGCGGGATCGGGGAGGAGGTCTCATCGTGCACCGAATGTGTACGAAGACACGAGGCGCAACACTTGGGGCGCTTAAATGTCGTGAGCCGGAGCTGTTGCACGATGAAGATGAAGAAGGAGCAAGGGGTGACCTGCGAGGAGCTTCGCGATCTTGAGGTCGGCTATGAGTACGACTACATCAACCACCTTCCCTGCGGAATGTTAACCGCGTACGGTCTACAAGGGTATGTATTCTCTATGCTACGGTCGTTACCGCATTACTACATGGATAGATCCTAGGCAGTTTTGGGGTTACATCGTACGAATTTTTTTGTTTTCTGCTACGATCCCCAACATTCTAATTTCCTAGGAATAGAAGCTTTATGTTTCAATTTTTCTTCTTTAATTTTTATGAGAGCATCTGTAATGTGTTTTGTAAAGGCCATATTCATAGCACTAGCATTAGGACTTCTAGCAAGCTTTTGTAGGAACATAATTACTTTAGAAATATTGCAACCATCAAGATCAAAATCAAAATTACCATCCAAGGTAGTAGAACTATTGTTTCCCATATTTTGAAGAATTTCAGCATTTTTATAGGAAAAGGTTCCATTGGTTTTAGGCATTGTTGCAAAAGGAATAGGGACTTCATGTGGTTTGCTAGCATCAACATTGGTGGTGGTAATAGTACAAATACTACTATTTCTAGCAATTTCATCTTCTCTTTCCCACTTAGCATGCAATTCAGCTAACAGTCTAACATTTACATCAATTTTAACTTGTATGGCATTAGTAGCAGCAAAGGGGTTTTCCATAGTCTCGGGTTTAGTAGCCATTTTATTAATCAAAGAAGATTGTGCTTCAGACAAAGATGATATATTTTTTTCAGCATTCGAAAGTTTTTCCTCAATAGTTTTATTGAAAGCAGTTTGTTTACCAATAAAATCCTTAAGCATGACTTCAAATTCAGAGGGTGCACTTCTGTTGTTGTTGTAGGAATTTCCATAAGCATTACCATTATTGAGAGGATATGGCCTATAATTGTTACTACCAAAATTATTCCTATAGGCATTGTTGCTAAAATTATTATTTCTAATGAATTTCACATCAACTTGCTCTTCTTGAGCAACCAAAGAGGCTAAGGGAACATGATCTGGATCAATATGAGCTTTTCCATTAAGAAGCATAGACATAATAACATCAATTTTATCACTCAAGATGGAGGTTTCTTCAACAGAATTTAACTTCTTACCTTGTGGAGCTCTCTTAGTGTGCCATTTATAATAGTTAACCATCATATTATCAAGGAGCTTTGTTGCAGCACCCAAAGTAATGGTCAAAAAGGTGCCTCCAGCAGCAGAATCCAATAGATTTCTTGAAGAATAATTCAGTCCTGCATAAAAAGTTTGGATAATCATCCAAGCAGTCAGTCCATGAGTGGGGCAATTCTTTACCAAAGATTTTATTCTTTCCCAAGCTTGAGCAACATGTTCATTATCAAATTGTTTAAATTTCATTATTTCACTTCTCATAGATATAATCCTAGCAGGAGGATAATATTTTCCAATGAAAGCATCTTTGCATTTAATCCAAAAATAAATACTATTTCTAGGTAGGAATAGCAACCATTCTTTAGCTTTTCCTCTCAAAGAGAAAGGAAACAATTTAAGCTTAATAATATCTCCATCAATATCCCTATGTTTTTGCATCTCACAAAGTTCAACAAAGGTATTAAGGTGAGCAGCAGCATCATTAGTACCAGCACTAGAGAATTGTTCTTTCATAACAAGATTGAGCAAAGCAGGTTTAATTTCAAAGAAAGCAGCTTCAGGAACAGGTGGAGCAATAGGTGTGCACATGAAATCATTGTTGTTTGTGCTAGTGAAGTCACGCAACTTAGTGCTTTCATGAGTAGTCAGTTTTTTGCAAGATTAAAGCAAGCCGACAAAAATAGAAACTGAAATAGGAACTAATTTTGTGTGTGTTTTTGATAAAAAGAAACAAGCAAAATAAACTAAGCAAAACAAAAAACAAAATAAAGAGATTGGTTGTGAGAGACTCCCCTTGCAATAATCTTCTTTCTCCCTAAAAAGTGATTGACGAGGAGGAAGAGATTGAAGCTGTCCTTAACTCCCCGGCAACGGCGCCAGAAAATTGCTTGATGGCTCAAGATATGTAGAGCTCGTTGGGCACCCCAAAGGAAGGTATGATGAGCACAGCAGGAAGTTTCCCTTAGTTATGAAACCAAGGTTATCGAACTAGTAGGAGTAAGAAAACAACTCCAAGGTGTTGCTAGCAACTTGGAATCCTGAACAACACAACCACAGAACTTTGCCCCAACAACCAGTGAGGTTATCAATCTCACTGGTTTTGCTGAAAACAAAGGATTAAACGTATAGTGTGGAAGATAGTAATTGCTTGCAGAAAGTAAACAGTGAATGGTAAACAGTAGATGGTATATTAATGGTAAAGGAATGGACTGGGGTCCATAGTTCACTAGAGGTGTTTCTCCTTAAGATAAATAGCATGTTGGGTGAACAAATTACAGCGGGGCAATTGACAGATTGAGAAAGCATAACAATGCATATATTAGACATCTTGACTCCTACGAGATTTGATTGGGCATTACAACATAATACATAGACCATAATCCAACTGCATCTATGACTAATAATCCACCTTCAGATTATCGTCTGAACCCCTTCCAGTATTAAGTTGCAATCAACAGATAATTGCATTAAGAAAAGTGTGTAAAGTAAACAATACAATTGCCCCATGGACAAAGGATTGTTGTTTTCTCCCTAGTAGCAACATCACATCTACAACCTTAGAGATATCTGTCACTTCCCCAGATTACTAGAGACATGAACCTACTATCGAGCATAAATACTCCCTCTTGGAGTTACAAGCATCTACTTGGCCAAGATAGCTACTAGCAACGGAGAGCATGCAAGATCACAAATAACATAGACATGATAGAATCAATAATCCATCTGACATAGTATCTCAATATCCATCGGATCCCCGCAAACACAACATATAGGATTACAAATAGATGATCTTGATCATGAACAGAGCTCACAAGATCTAAACATGATAGCAGAAAGGACGAGAACCAACCATCTAGCTACTGTATGGACCCATAGTCCAAGGGGTGAACTACTCACGCATCACTCCGAAGGCTGGCATGGTGATGAAGAAGGCCTCCGGGATGATCTCTCCCCTCCGGCAGGGTGCCGGGAAGAGCTTCGGATCCTCCCAATCTAGGGATGGAGATGGCGGAGGCTACAAACTCTTTCGTGGATTTTTGATCGGGTACTTAGGGTTTCTGCATCGGGGTACTTTTATAGGCGAAGGGTCAAGGTCAGTGGGCGCCCGAGGGGCCCACACCATGGGGCACCATGCCCTAGGGGTGGCCACGCTAGCCCTAGGTTTGGCCACCTCGTGTCCCCACTTCGGCTGCCCTTTGGACTCTTTGTTCCTTCTGGTAAAATATTTACTTTGGCTTTTGTCCCGTCCAATTCCGAGAATATTTCCTTACTAGATTTTCTGAAACCAAAAACAGCAGAAAACAGGCAACTGTCACTGCGGCATCTTGTTAATAGGTTAGTTCCAGAAAATGTATAAAAATACCTCAAAGTGTAAACAAAACATAAGAAAGTTGATATAAAACAAGCATGGAGCATCAAAAATTATAGATACATTTACGACATATCACCCATCTCTTGAATGGTGGCAATATCATAATAAACAAGATCATCATCATCATCACTACTATCATCAACATCATCATCATCAACATGATGAGATACAATGGGATACAAAGAGGTTACCTTTGTTTCCTTAGCCATAAGGCATATGTGAGAACTTGAAGACGATAGTGATGAGATTTTACTTGAGATCCATTCAAACACTTGTATTGACCCATAGAATCTTCGATTTCCTCTACATGGTTAGCAACACAAGCACTAGAGTAAATAGAAGCATTTTTATCATGGCCACAAGACAAAGCAAGCATATCATCATGAGATCTATTCAAGCCATTTTTACATGATATGCAAGGACTATCAACACAAGCATGTAATGAGTTTTGAGTGCTAGAGGTGTTAACGTCCAAAGATAGAGCATTGTAACAAGATAGAGAACATGGATTACCATTAGTAAGCTCACTATACACATTGCAATTTCTATCACCACTCACCATATCATTACCTTGTGGAAAATCACATGTTGTTGAAGTGGTAAAAGGTGAGAACTCATCAAGGCTGGAGGTGGAGAGAATACAATCATCCTCAATAATGTTGGACACACCATATTTATCTTGAAGCTTTGTCCAAATCTCATGAACACTCTGATAAGGCCTGATTGAATAAATAACTACATTGCTCACAACAAGTAAAAGAAATTTAGTAGCTTGAGCATCTACATAAGAGTTCACCTTTTCCTCTAAAGATTCGTTTTGGGGATCCATAGGAGAATAAAAACCCATATATAGAATTCCCTCAATAGATGGGTGAATGCCTTATAAAAAATCAAGCATGTGAAGTTTCCAATCATAATAATTTTTGCCATCAAATATATAAATGGAATCGTGCACAAATCCCCTAGTCGGCATCTTCACTCTCAAGGCGGTGAAGCCTAAAAGCGAGAGACCTCGCTCTAATACCAATTGAAAGATCTCGGATACCGCCTAGAGGAGGTGAATAGGTGGTTAAAACTTTTAATAGAAGGGCTTAACAAAGGCGGAATAAAACCAATGTTTTCTTTTGTCAAGCACAAAGCCTATAAATGCTATGGTTCACCTATGTGCATCAATGATACATTGCAAATGTATCTATAATTTTTCATGCTCTATGCTTGGTTTTATCTACTTTCTTGTGTTTTGTCCACACTTTGGAGTACTTTTCATATGATTTCTTGGACTAACCTATTAACAAGAGCCACAGTCCCAGCTGCCTATTTTCTGTTGTTTTTGGTTCCAGGAAAGTCAGAAAATGAATATTCTCGGAATTGGACGGGACAAAAGCCAAAGTTCCTATTTTCCCAGAAGACTCTCGGAGCTAGAAGGAGAGTCGGAGAGGGGCCACATGGTGGCCACACCACCCCCAGGCGCGGGTACCCCCAGGCCGCGCCAGGGCATGGTGTGCGCCCCCTGGCTGGCCACCGACCTTGCCTTCTTCGCCTATAAGAGCCTCACGATACCAAAACCCTAGGTCATCAATCAGGAATCCACGAAAAGTTCCGCAGTGCCGCCGCCACCGAAGGGGAGATTCGGGGGACAGAAAGTCTCTGTTCCGGCACCCTGTCGAGACGGGGAAGTGCCCCTGGAGCTATCTCCATCGATCTCCACCACCATCTCCATCACCATTGTTGATTCCCATTATGAGGAGGGAGTAGTTCTCTCTCGAGGCTAAGGGTTCTACCGGTAGCTATGTGTTCATCTCTCTCTATGCATGATCTTATTGAGATCATGAGCTTGTAATCTATAGACCTACCTTGCTACTAAGTGCTTTAATAGATCTCTGCTCTCCCCATGTGTGTGAAAGTGACAGCGTGCACACCATGGTGGCACTTAGGCTAGAGATTACAAATACTTGTTATGAGTTATATTTGGAGTTGGATGTCTTTATGAAATTGTGGTGTTTGTTGGAATCATCTAGTACTCAAGGTGACAGTGTGGGGTTTTCTAGATGGGAAAGATGAACTTTGAGGTGTGCTGTTATAGCCCTACCATCGATTAGAGTGTTCAACCGGAGAGTAGTTAAGAGTAGTATCATAAAGAGAATATATTTATATGAGAGAGTGTTCACTAGTGAAAGTATGATCCCTAGGCCTTGTTTCTAAACATTGAAACACCATTTGCAACTAGATTTGTTACATGTTTGCTTGCTTCCTTCTTTATTTCAGTTTTCCTTTAGTCTTTTCCACGCCATCAAGCTATTTTCTATCACCGTTACCACTTATAATTATCCATACCACTTGTATTTCACTATCTCTTCGCCGAACTAGTGCACCTATACACCTGACAAGTGTATTGGGTGTGTTGGGGACACAAGAGACTTCTTGTATCTTGATTGAGGGTTGCTTGAGAGGAATACCTTTGACCACTTCCTCCCGAGTTCGATAAACCTTGGGTGATCCACTTAAGGAAAACTTGCTGCTGTTCTACAAACCTCTGCACTTGGAGGCCCAACAACTGCTACAAGAATAGAAGTGCGTAGACATCAAGCTATTTTCCGCTGTTGCCGGGAGGTAAGGTAAAGGTACTCACATCCTCCGGTGAGTGCTCGGGTTATTTCCTTTAGATTCTGCAATTTTGTCTTTTTGTTTCTTGTTTTCACTAGTTAGGCTTAATGGAAAACAACAACAAAATTAGAGAGCTTTATAGTATTTATCTTGAGTTAGGACATGAAGTGTTTGAAGAGAAAATTAAAAAACCTATGGAACTTTATTTGCATGCTAATAGCAATGTTGTTAGTATGAATTCTTTGGACACCATTATTGCTAATGCTATAGAAAAGTCTAAGCTTGGGGAAACTAGTTTTTATGAAAATGATCTTTTTAGTTCCCCGTCTTTGGAAGATAGCTATTCTATTGCTTATGATGATACCAAACCTCCAATATATGATGATTACAATGATGAATATGATATTTTCAGTGCACCTACTATTGAGGAGAAAATTAATTATGACTACAATATGCCTCCTATATTTGATGATTATGGTGATGAGAATAATACTGATAGCTATTTTGTTGATTTTGCTCCCACTACAATTAATAAGAATGACTATGTTTATGCGGAGAGTATTAATTCTTGTATGCATGTGGCTCATGATAAGAATGTTTTATGTGATAGTTATATTGTTAATTTTATTCATGATACTGCTGAAAGTTATTTGAGAAAGGGAAACATGGTTTTATGCATCTCAATAATATTAAGTTTCCCCTCTTTATGTTGAAAGTCTTGAAGTTGCACTTGTTTTGCTTTACTATGCTTGTTGCTTTGTGCTTTCATGACTTGTTTATTTACAAGATTCCTATGCATAGGAAGTGGGTTAGACTTAAATGTGCTTTGAATTTGCTTCTTGATGCTCTCTTTTACTTAAATTCATATTTCTTATGTGAGCATCTTCTCTAACTATCATGCCTAACTTAAAGGCGTTAAAGAAAAGTACTTATTGGGAGATAACCCAAAAGTTATAGATGAGTCTTGAAAGTTATTACCTCTGTAATAACCTATCCTTATCCTTTTTATTTGCTTTTTGTGCCAAGAGTAATCTCTAATGAGAGAGAAGTAATGATTGGGAAAGTTGCTGTCCCGAAACAGATTTCTGTACTTCACCGTAAAAAATCGTGTAAGATCTCTGAACGTCTTTTTGAGGCATTAATTTTTGTGCTTCTGCCCTAGGTTGTTATCTAACTTTCGTTAGTTCAACACTTTTTGATTTGAGCAACAGAAGGTCTTCGAAAAAATTCATCTTTACCTGCTGGTCTGTTTTGACAGATTCCTGTCATTTTCTACATTTGCTTCTTGTTGGTTCCTTTTTGAGTTCTTTTGGGGGATTGAGCTTTTTGAGGGAAGTGCTATAGTAGTAGTGTTCTAATGAAGTTTATTTGGTGTTAGAACTGAATCTTAAGAGTTATTTATCTTGAGTGCACTAATGTTGCTAATAAAGATTGTGTGAAGTTTTGTATGAAGGAAAAATTTCAGGTGTATGGAAGGAATGAGTAATGAGATGAAGAATAAACTAAAGCTCAAGCTTGGGGATGTCACGCGTGTCACCCCAAGAAATATCCAAGAAGTACAAGCATCAAATCTTGGGGATGCCCAAGGCATCCCCTTCTTTATTAATAAAAATCCCAGGTTTCTTCCAAACGCTTCATTTTTATTGTTTCATGCACAGTTGTGTTGTTCTTGGAGCGTCTTCTTTTTCGTTTTTCTTTTTGGTTTTTCGTTTTCTTCGTTTGCTTAGTTTGCTGAATAAATTGGTTGGACCCCCTCTTTCATACATTGGTTTTCAAATAGTTTGGTTTGGATTGGAAAAGAGTAGGAAAGCTCATGCTTAAGTGGTAAAGAGAGCTTGTTTTGACTGTGTCTTATGCTTTGTCATGCCATGCTTGATATTGTTTTGGCTTTATGCTTAGTATTTTTTGCTGTAGCATGACTTGTTATAAACAATTGAGATTGCTTAATGTGCCTTGGATGAATCATGCGTTGTTTTAGCATATTAAAGCATAGTATTGTGGTATTCGCCTTTGATGCTTTATTTGGGTTGACTTGGCGCATGCTCACACCATGTTATGACTATCCCAAGTCACCATAAGCCTTTATGATCCTTTAGTTTTCAACTTGTAGTATCACTTTATGCTTTGATCAATGATGTTTTGTCGCTCTGCATGATTATGGCCATTATTGCTCTCTTAGTTTGTCGCTCCCAGTCTTTTGCTAGCCTCCACAACCAAGTATGAGTTCCACTCATGCATCCAACTCCTTAAACCAAGTTATTCCAAAGAGTCGACCATACCTACCTACTAGCTTATGCTATTCCAAGTATATTCATGCTTTTGTTTACCTTCCAAATTAAACTTGTTATGAGAAAACTAGTGATTAAAGCTCTCACAAACTTGATGGCACACTTTACTTTTCTTGCCCTTAATAAACTTGAACCATTGTGTCGTCTATGTTGTATATGCTTGCACTTATTTGTTGGGGATTAGCAGAACCATGCTTTCATGGGGAACGCTTTCAACATTGCACTTGGTACTTGTACCTAGTTGATATCATGCTCTTTTGTATATGGATGTCGTCGGTGTGAAATGAAAGGGGAGCTTGTAAGTCCATGGAGTTATGTATATGTGTTAGAGAAAGCACTGGGCATTGGTCTAATCCATGCTGACATGGTGGAAACCTGCAGCGTAACCATAATGAGCTGTCTATGAAGCATTCTTCTTATAAAAAAAGAGTCCTATATTGAGAAAAAAAGAGAAAAGGAAAAAAAAAGATTATGAAAAGAGGCAAGAGAGAAAAAAGCACCATATTCCCATGGTAAATAAGAAGATTGCTGAGATGCTTGTTGTCTGCTTGCCTTGTCATTTTGATATGGGGATTCTTCCGTATCATCGGGCAAGGGGTACCCCGTTGGCGGTTCTCTATGATACACATGTACTTACGATGACAAGAACTTACCGGTGACTAAACTTGAGTAGCATTAGGAGCGGCCCTCGTATAAAAGGGACATGAGATTTCTAACTTATACTTCGTCAAGCATATACACCATAGTTTGTTCACTTTAACCTTAATCAGTTCAAGATGCTTATGATAGGGGCAATGAGAGCTGAAAGCTATAAGTACCATAATTTTTGGAAGCTCTTTATGAGACTTGAATCCCTACTTCCTTATATGAAGGCCTTTCTTCCACCATTATATTGAGTCTCCACCTTCTACCTTTATGCACCTACTTTGGGAGCATAGTGGCCATTCTTAGTTCTATGTGCATTGTCCCAAGACTAGTTGATTAATGCATAACTTGATATTGCTCGTTTTAAACTATTGGTATCTAGTCACTCTTATGAACTTTGAAGGTGTCCTATGCATTTATATTTGCTACTCTATGAGGGACAAGCTGAATGCTATTATGCTATGTTTTCTTTATGTGAAACAAACAAACGTCTTGCAAAGCATTGTTATTCATGAATCTTTTGTTTGTGCCTTTTCATGTTGCATCCTAGTTTCTTTGTCTTATTGCTAGAACTTTGTCTTTCATGTTATGATTGAAGTACTATGATCCCAGCTTTGAATGTTTTACAAATACTTTGATCAAGTTTATGATGGTGCATGTCACCTCAAAAATTATTCTTTCTTTTTATCACTTACCTACTCGAGGACGAGCAGGAGTTGAGCTTGGGGATGTTGATACATTGCAAATGTATCTATAATTTTTGATGCTCTATGCTTGGTTTTCTCTACTTTCTTGTGTTTTGTCCACACTTTGGAGTACTTTTCATATGATTTCTTGGACTAACCTATTAACAAGAGCCACAGTGACAGCTGCCTGTTTTCTGCTTTTTTGGTTCCAGGAAAGTTAGAAAATGAATATTCTCAGAATTGGATGGGACAAAAGCCAAAGTTCCTATTTTCCCAGAAGACTCAGGAGCCAGAAGGAGTGTCGGAGAGGGGCCACAGGGTGGCCACACCACCCCCAGGCGCGGGTACCCCCAGGCCGCGCCAGGGCATGGTGTGGGGCCCCTGGCTGGCCATCGACCTTGCCTCCTTCGCCTATAAGAGCCTCCCGATACCAAAACCCTAGGTCGTCAATCAGAAATCCACGAAAAGTTCCACAGCGCCTTGCCACCAAGGGAGATCGGGAGACAGAAGTCTCTGTTTGACCTGCCGGACGGAAGTGCCCCCGGAGCCATCTCCATCGATCTCCACCACCATCTCCATCACCATTGCTGATTCCCATTATGAGGAGGGATTAGTTCTCTCTCGAGGCTAAGGGTTCTACCGGTAGCTATGTGTTCATCTCTCTCTCTCTATGCATGATCTTATTGAGATCATGAGCTTGTAGTCTATAGACCTACCTTGCTACTCAAGTGCTTTAATAGATCTCTACTCTCCCCATGTGTGTGAAAGTGATAGCGTGCACACCATGGTGGCACTTAGGCTAGAGATTACAAATACTTGTTATGAGTTTTATTTGGAGTTGGATGTCTTTATGAAAGTGTGGTGTTTGTTGGACTCATCTAGTACTCAAGGTGACAGTGTGGGGTTTTCTAGATGGGAAAGATGAACTTTGAGGTGTGATGTTATATCCCTACCATCGATTAGAGTGTTCAACCGGAGAGTAGTTAAGAGTAGTATCATAAAGATAATATATTTATATGAGAGAGTGTTCACTAGTGAAAGTATGATCCCTAGGCCTTGTTTCTAAACATTGAAACACCGTTTGCAACTAGATCTGTTACATGTTTGCTCGCTTCCTTCTTTATTTCAGTTTGCATTTAGTCTTTTCCACGCCATCAAGCTATTTTATATCACCGTTACCACTTATAATTATCCATACCACTTGTATTTCACTATCTCTTCGCCGAACTAGTGCACCTATACACCTGACAAGTGTATTGGGTGTGTTGGGGACACAAGAGACTTCTTGTATCTTGATTGCAGGGTTGCTTGAGAGGGAATACCTTTGACCACTTCCTCCCTGAGTTCGATAAACCTTGGGTGATCCACTTAAGGGAAAACTTGTTGCTGTTCTACAAACCTCTACACTTGGAGGCCCAACAACTGTCTACAATAATAGAAGTGCGTAGACATCAATCAACAACTTATGTTAAGCAATACAAGAAACAATGTGATAGCAAGATAAATTACTTCAAGCATGAAGGCTATCACAATGTAAAGTGCATAAGCAAAGAGCTCAAGTATAGAGATAACCGAGGCACACGGGGACAACGATATTTTACCGAGTTCCTCCCAACAAGGGAGTACGTCTCGTTGGAGGGGTGAGAGGTACTAAGAACACCAACGCCACAAGAGGCCTCACCCTATTCTCCTGAGAACCCACCACATGGCAAACACCCGATCCACTATGGGACACTTGAGGGCGGTCACCAAACCCGTACAAGATTGGGGCAATCTCCACAACTTAATTGGAGGCTCCCAATAATCACCACCAAGGCCACTATCTTGGGGAGAGCTCCACAACTTAATTGAAGGCCCCAAGAACACGCCACAAAGGCCACACAACCGTCTAGGGTTCCAAGAACCCAAGAGGGACAATCTTCTTGATTTCACCAACCAAATCCTCCGTAGAGAACTCAAACTGATGCACCTAATGCAATGGCAAGCCCTTCACTCTCAAATTCCACCAAAGCTACAAAAGCTATTGGGGGAATAAGAGAGGAACAACACAAGAGGAAATCCACAAAAGAAACCCCAAGATCTAGATCCCAAGATGTTCCTCTCACATAGAGGAGAGATGGATTGGTGGAGTTGTAGATCTAGATCTCCCCTTTCAAATCCCCAACAAGTTTCAAGAAATATGGGAGGGATTGAGAGTATTTTCAAGATCTTGAAGGTATAAGGAGGAAGAAGGGGGCTTTTATAGCCCCCCTGCCCCTCCCGCCACGTCAACTAGCCGTTGCAGAACACTTATCCCAGAGTCTTCGGGGTTCAGACTCCAGACAGGACTCCGGCGAGCTTCTAGATGCTCTCTGTAAACCCCTCGAAGTCTGGGCCAGAATTTGGGCTGGAGTCTCCACCCCCCCCCCCCCTGGAGTCTCCGGGCCTCATAAAACTGGCAGAAACTCCGATACAAAAACAAACATAATTTTTGCATCCAGACTCGATTTTGATGATCTTGGGCTCGTTTCGAAGAGGAAAACAAGCTCTACAAGATTATACAGGGAACCATCATAGTCCAGCAAGGTAGGATAGAACCTAATGATGAAAGGTTTAACCTATCTATAAAGGACAAACCGGTAAAACCTCCAACATCGAAAACGCAATAGAGAATGCATATGAAATCTGTTTTTGATGAACTTGAGCTTGTCATGGAGATTAAAACAAGCTCTAAATCCTCTCATGGATAAGAACCAAGAAATATGATGCCAAGTATGCAAATGTTTGAGTTCTCTTTGAAGGATATGATCAAGTTACTCACTCGAGAGCCCCTCTTGATAGTACAATTATCTATCCTAAACCCAGTCTCCCAAAAACAACATGAGACCGGCAAAAGGGAAAACCTATCAATATAATACCTTTTCCTTGAGATCTTGATGTAGATGACCTTGTCCTTCTCAAGATGGACACCTTTCTTGATTGCTCTTCCTTGAGCTCGAATGATGAAGACTTGAAACATGCTCCCCCATACACCATGGGTAAACCTCTTCTTTGACCTTGTCTTTATCGATCCATGATCACCGAGGATGGCAAGCTTCAAGCATGAGATCTTCTAGAGATGGCGCATCTTGAGCTTGCACAACATTTCTTCTAACTCCAATTAGATGATGTCTTGAAGATACACGTGAGGAACTCCATATACTTCTTCAATACATACTTGATCTTCTTTTATTTATGCTTCTTCTTCTACAAGATCCCAATAGGCCCAAAGCCATTGGACAATGTGTCTTCTTCATTTCTTCTACCTTGAAGCCAACACATGCTCCAAACAATGCTAATGGATAATTCCTACAAGTGCAACATAATGCAAACATTAGTTCATAGAGATTGTCATTAATTACCAAAACCACACATGGGGTCCCACATGCTCTTTCAGCAGGGTCTCCTGGAATAAGCCAAACTACATCATCACCCATTGTGGAAGGTGGAACTCAATAGCATAGATACATATTAACAGGGCACGAATCCGCGAGAGATGTGCTTCTTGCATACATTTGCGGTTCAAGTCCGCCTGGAACCAGACACCCGTACCCATATTCCCTCGAGTTTCGTATGGCTCCCATTCCACTTGTGAGGAACACATGCTTATCATGTCGACTCGAAGTACATTTGTAGAAAAAGATGAGTTATTGAGACCAATCAAATTATTACCTTGTCCGGGGTTAGCAAGTCGAGTTGGTTGGTGTACCATAAGTAGCATTCCTCGGATTCACTGTGGAAAACTTTAGTATTATCTCACAAGTACGCCCATGTAGGCACGCGGAGATGGCTATTGCCATGATCATCCCACGGGTTTTCCTTCATCAGAATGGGCAGACCAACTATGCGCAGCCATGACCATATGGTGAGTGTCATAGGTCCACCAATACTTGCTCCTTTTCCGGTCCTACAACACGTCTCATCCAGCTGCATATGGAGTAAGTATACGTAAGTATCTAGTTGAGCAAACATGTGTAGTAGTAGAATGCAATATGTATGGTTCATTACCTGTCGGTACAAGTAAGCGAGTGATATCGAATCCCAACTGCGCATATAGCCCTATTCCGCAAATAAAGTGAGCCACATAAAGGACAAGTTCCTTCCCGTGCCATTCGTGAAAAGAGTCCTACTGATGACATACCATAAATATGCACGGACATCTGGATCACCTCCTCATCGGCGTCCTCCGGGAACTTGCTAAAATTTTGTTGTATCCATTTGTAAGTAGCATCGGCAGACATCTTCTCTCGCGTCGGCGCCTTACCAATTAAGCCAATAATCACTTCACGCCACTTATCCGAATCTGAGCTCATACACACGGGTTGTCCTTCGATAGGAAGCGCAAATATCATGGAGACATCCTGCAAAGTCCTCGTCATCTCAACACAAGGGAGGTGAAAACTGTGTGTCTTCGGTCTCCATCTATCAATAAGAGTTGCGATCAACAAGGGTTCATATGTGGCGTCGAACGCGAGACAAGCTGGACGAAAAGAAGAAGTCCATTCCGCTCAACGAATGGAGTGTAGCGCTCATCATATGGCATATTCTTGCTATGCACCTCCTTGGACCTTAGGTGCAACCACTTGAAGACATGTTTCTTCTCCGCAATGTACTTCCTATGATGCCGTTGATTGTAATGCCCATTCAAAATAGATTGTCCTTCCATCCTACATGTGTGAGCAAAGAGAGAAGTGAATAATTTAAGTTGTGGAAATTCTTTAATCCACCACAAATATAGATAGAATCTATATAAACTAACACATTAGATATACGAATACAAAAATCACAATATGAATACACATTCATTCCATGCCATCTATAATCCATATATGCCCATCGTAGAAATATGACTATCTATAATCCATATATGCCCATTCAGAATATGAATACACATTCATTCCATGCCATCTATAATTCATATATGCCCATCTATAATCTATATATGACATCTATAATCCATGCCATCTATACTCCATATATGAATACACATTCATATATTGCCATCTACCATATACATGCCAAAACTATTTTACTAACACTAACTAAGCAATTTCACTCATTTACTAACTAACATTAACAAACTATCATTCTACCACACTTATTTCTCCAAAGAAATTCGACATTATACCATATACATGCCACATTTCCAAAGAACTAGGGTTAAGAGGAAGAGGACCATGTGATTATTTCAACCAACACAACAAGGAAAAGAGAAGGAGAATACATGAAGTGGGGGGAGAGGAATAAAATTCACTAGAAAATCGCCTTGGATCCGACCGTTTAGCATGTGGATTTGAGGGGGGAATTGGAGGGGATCCGCCGCCGCCATGTTCTCTTTGCTCGGGGTATGGCGCTGGGAGGGGATAAGTGGGAGGGGTCAGGGGTGGGGCTCGGTCCTTATCCAGTTAAAGGGGCATGGCGCTTTTGCCAAAAACACCATACATAGTAGCATAGCGCGCCCTTGAAAAGCGCCAAACATTAAAACTAGGCCCACACAGCCTTCGTTGACCGCCACGTCGGACAAGGTCATGGCGTTTTTGACCGGGGAGCTATGATAGCATGGCGCTTTTGAGGGGGCACAGTGCTACTGACCTTGGCGTCTTCTGGTAAAGTGCCATGAAAACAGGTTAGATCAAGAATTCTTCGAAAAAGCAGGTTATTTCATGTCATCTTTCTTTAATAAGGTTATTTCTGTGATTTTTGCCCTGAAGGGTTGGGTCCGTATAAATTCGAGATTTTTTACGAGCCTTTAGAAACACAGCTCCACCTTAGCTGCCGCAACATCTGCCTCCTCGTCGTCGTCTATGACTAGGAATCGATGGATATCTCCCTCCTCTACTTGCCGCACCGCCGGTGGGAGGGGACGGGGATCTCGGATCTACGCCCAGCGTTGTAGAAGCGTTCCTAAAGTTAGAGTTTGGTCAACCGGTATCGATATTACAGTGGCTATGGCAGCATTGTGCGGGACAAGAATAATGTATAATCGTCTCCTCTTCCACCTTGTTAACGGTGATCTCGCTGTTGGCGTTGAGGAGGGTGGGGATTCGTTTCGTCACGGCTTTCATGGAGTGGTGGATCTCATTCGGTCTACGTGTGTTATAGGTTTGATGTTAGAAGCTTTGGATCAATTAAAGGATTAAATGGTGATGGTTTTGGCTCTAGGGTGTTAGTCCTTAGGGCATCTGCATGAAGTTCTTGACTGTCATCAACAACGCCAGGCCGGTTCCGGTAAAGGAGCAACGACAGTGGCACGTCGGCGGCTCACTCTAGCGGTAGTAGTCGTTAGGTGGTCTAATGATCTCAGTGTAATTTTTATTATGTTTGGAACGCTTTATACTTCTTGTGAACTCATGGAATTGATCGGATCTTTCCCGCAAAGAAAAGAGAACTCTAAAACTTGACTTTTGAGCTGCAAATGTACAACCCCACTCCCGTTTATCACGAGGCTATAAACCACCGATCCAAAAAATGATTATTTATTTAAATGTCATGGGCCACATGGATGGTCGCATAAGTAGGTCGCAGGCAAGATGTGTCCCCGATTCCTCCACGTTTCTCTCTACACTGTTACTCTCTCCATCCCAAAATAAGTGACTTGAGTTTGTCTCACTTATATTGGGTCACTTATTTTGGGACGGAGGGAGTAGGTGCCAGCTGCCCCGCCGCCGCAATCAACCATGGAGGTCCCCATAATCCCATCCTCGGCACTCCCGCGACCTCCGGTTTCTGTCGATCTTTCATGATCGTCGGCTTCTCGTTTTCATCTTCTCCGACTCTGAGGCCCGGGAAGCCAGGAGAGGCTCATGAAGCCTCTTGTCGTCGTTGCCCAAGAAGCAATGTACATGCCTTCCTCATCGCCGCCGCGCCTTCCCCATTGCTCGCTACCTTGTCTCGTCTGGCCATGGTTTCATGGGATTCTAACAAGGATAACGAGCCCCTCAGCGTTGTCGGATATGGTATCATAGGTTCGAAATCCAAGTTTAACATTGTCTCAAAGAAAAATCATATTTTTTTAGAAAGGAGCGTATATTAATATCGCGGAGATATCAATTACACCAGCCTTTGTAACAACGCATTGCCCTAACGGCATTACGGATGCACACAACCAACAAAAAAAGAGAAGAAATACAAAAAATAAAAGTCCCGCTACAGAGAGCTATTCCTTGAAACAGCAGCATTAACACCATGAAGACAGCACAAGAACCCAACTTCTCCAAAAGCGACGCCTCCAAGAAGAAAACAGTGCACAAGCGTTGTCGTCGCCCGATCAAAGATCTTAGGTTTTCACCCTGAAAAAAGTCCTCACTCTCAAAACAATGTCTTCAGTAAGGACATTGCCAGACACAACCAATTAAGGCCAGATCTTGAATTTTCACCCTGAAAGGTAAGCCAACGAACTTCTCCTGTACAGTCGCCCTCACTAGCATGCCGTTATAAGAAAAAAGCATATATCAGAAGATTTGAATTTCACAATCGATGAGAAGCATAGATCCGACGAAGAAAGAAAGAATGAAGACAAAAAAGAAGCTAGAGCTAGCACGTGAAGTAACCTAGAAGATGGAGGAGGGAATGAAGAATATCTATGAAGAAAAGAAGAGCATTGAAGAAGAAAAAATGCAAATTGAGTTGCATTTTACTGATATCGTCCACGGACACAGATCAAATCATATGCATGTAGGTTGAAGATGAAAAAATTAGAAGATATGTTATCGAGAAAGAAGTTTGTCTACCATATGCATTCGATGCTACTGTTATCCTAGTCATGTTTGTAATCACAAAATGCTGAAATCTGGGATTTAAAGACCCTGTTTAGAGCGTCTGACTCAGCACGTAGTCTACGAAGTCTGTAAAATTGTCCGAAACCATTAGGAGGAACCTGTAAAATGATTTTAGAGCCCCCAAAATTTAGGGCATGGCAATTGGCATGCTCATGTATGATGTATCCTGTAGAATGCATCTACTCACCAGTCACTAGTTAGTATAGCAAAATCACACTTTGGTAGCATTATATTTCAATTCTTTGATTTCAAGCAAATGAAGGGCTCTAAAACTTACTGAGACCTCTAAAACTTGGTTTTTGAGCTGCAGCCACTCCTGTTTTTCATTGGGTCGTGTAAACCACCGATTCCCGGCCCCACGATTTCTCTCTACACTAGTCATCATAGTAAAATCACTGTTTGTTAGCATTGTATTTCAATTCTGTGATTTCTAGCAAATGTAGGGCCCTAAAACTTACAGAGGCCTCTAAACTTGGTTTTGAGCTGCAAATGTAGGGCCCCGTTTTTCACGGTGTCACTGTAAACCACTGATTCCCCATGATTTCTCTCTGCACCTCCATCAGCTGCCCGGCCGCAACGACCCCTACAATCAATCGCGGAGAGCCTCGTGGTTCCATTCTTGGCTCCTCCTATCGCCGCTGATATGTCATGGTTGCCAGCTTCTCTCCTTCAATTCCGACACTTAGCCTTCGTCTCCTCTGACTCTGAGGCCTGTGTGAGGAACTCCCGGAGCTTCCCTCGGCCGCTACCCGAGCAGCATTGCACGTGCCTCCCCCATCACTGCCACGCCTCCCCCATCGCTCGCCACCTTGTCTCGTCCGTCCATGGTTTCTTGAGATTCCAGCAAGGATAGTGAGCCCCTCGTGGCCAAAAGGTGCGCTATCGTGGGTTTGAAATCCAAGTTGTTTTGGAGAAAAATGCCTATATTATAAAATTTGAATTTAACAATGGTCGAGAAGAAGAAATCTGATGAAGAAAGGAAGAATGACGAAGAGAAGCTAGAGCTAGCACATGAGGCAACCCAGAAGATGAAGGGGCAAATGAAGAATACCGAGGAAGAAAAGAAGAGCATTCATGAAAAGATGAAAAATTGAGTTGCATTTGGCTAATATCATCCAGCGAACGCAACATCAAGTCATATGTAGCTAGGTAAAACATGAAGATCAAAAGATATGCTCTCCGGAAAAAATTGTCTAATATGCATCCGATGAAATTGTTATCTAGTGAGAAAGAAAGGAGCTGCCCCCATGTCGCCCAACCCTAGGCGACACGGGGGGCGACCGCGCCGCCAGCCGAGCCACCCCCCTCCCCTCTCCCCCTCCCCTCCGCCGCCGCCAGAGGTCCCACCGGGCAAAGCCCGGGCGGCGACGGCGGTGGCGGGGCCTTCTACCTGGGCGGCGCCTTCTTCTGGCGGCGGCGTGACGTGACCAGTGGCGTCTGGCGGCGAGGTGCTGCGGGGATCCGGATGCGCCCGGCTCGGCGGCGTTCGTGGAGGTCGGGGCCTGCTCTCCATGCGACAGTGGCGCCCAGCGGCGGCCAGCGAAGCGAGGCTTCGCGGCCCAGATGGGCTTGGGAGGGCCTGCTGCTCTAGGCCCCGTGGCTGCAGGCTGGCGTGGGTGTGGGTGCGCCTGACGACGCTGGCTGCTGGGCGCCGTGGTGGTGCCGGCGGCTAGACAGGCGGTGGGTGGGTCTCTCGGCGCCCGGCGAGCTTCTCGCTGTCGGCGTCGAAGACCGTGCGGTGGCGAGGAAGATGCTGCTCACGGCGTGGTCACTGGAGATGTTGCGAGGTCGACGGCGGTGCGGAGGCCGGAGGACGACGGCGGCACTGGTGCGGGTCTAGTCTGGGCCCGACCTGGGCCTGGATCTGTGGCCGTGCGGGCCCTTCGTGGCCTGACCTAGGCTTGCGGGACGCAGCGCTTGCGCGCGACCGCGGCTCGGGTCCCGGCGCGGAGTTCGTGCGGAGACCATTGTAGCGGCCAAGGCATGTACGCCCCTCCTTTCCCTGCCGTGAGAGGTCGACCTCGACCATCGCGGGTGGGTCTATCGACGCGGCGGCAAGCTTCTTGTCGCTGGCGTAGAAGGCCGGCTGAGTGGTGGAGGATGCCGGCTTGGCGCGGCGCAGGGTGGGCCCTTGGCGACGCGAGGGACACACTATCGTGCTGGTCTTCCGCCATAGGTTTGACCTGTGGCGGTGACTGGTCCTATCGTGCCCCTCTCCTCCCACCTACCCCGCCCACCGCATACAGCGGTGACGTCGTCCTCGTGCTGCTCCGCCTCTCTGGTGGTGGCGTTGGAGGGGCGATGCGCTTCGCGGTGGGGCAGCTCCGCCCTTGGCGGCGAGCTGCGGTGTGCATAGGCATCGTGCTGCTGATTTCGACATCCTTGCCGTTGATCGGAGCTGGCCAATGCACGGGTGGTCTTGCGACGAGGTTCCCACCTTGGGCGGTGCTTTGTCGCCTTGGAGCCTGCATCTTGTGGTGGCCTTCGCTGGCATGTTGGTGGGCCAGTCGGGTTCTCGGACTATTACGGAGTCGTCGGCGACAGGATCTTGCTGTCGGGTCTCGGAGGTTGCGCCGTTGCGTGAGTGGTGATTGTGCGATCCGGGCGAAAGCTCTGCCCAACCTTTGTTGGTGCCGATGGGCGGCGCCCTTGGCGTCGTTACCCTCTTGGGGGCGTTGTCGAGGAGCACTGATCCACCCCTATCCCTTGTGGCTTTGTTCCCCGGGTGAAAACCTAGATCTGGCTTGCCAGATCGGATGAACAGCGTGCGGGCGTCGCTCTCCTCTGGGCGTTGTTCTTGGTGGTACGGCCCTAGGTAGCACGCAGGTGTTGGCGCATGCTTTGGCTGTGGCGAGCAGATCCTTGGAGCTCCGACGTCGCGCTAGTTTGGTTACCCTTCGGGCAAGGTTCGTGGACTGCGAAGGATCCTCCGTTGCGGTGTTTCAGTCGCATGGATTCACTCGGCGGGAGAGGCTGACGGCTACTAGCTTATGTTCGAACGACGAAGAGCATGGTGGTGGGCGGTGGTGCTGCTTTGCGCATCTAGGCTAGGGTGTTTGGTGGCGTCGGTTGTAATGTTCGCTTAGAGGCCTCAGCCATGTTCTGTCTTGAGTGTGTCGGGTGTGCGCCCTTCGGTGTTGTACAATACTTTCTTTTTCTATCAATGAATCGAAACGCAAGGCTTTTGCGTTTTCGCGGGAAAAAAAAATTGTTATCTAGCCATGGTATCGCAATTTTAGGACTATCGAGATGTATAAAGCAGTAGTTGCCTCGAGGCAGTTTAGACCATTTTGAGTTTATTATTGAAATAAAGAAAATGCTAAAATCTGGGATTTAGAGTCCCAATTTAGGACGTCTGGCTGTCTGTAAAACTGTTAAGAGGACCTGTAAAACGATTTTAGAGCCTCCAAAATTTAGAGCATCTGCTAGACATACTCTTAGTCATGTACTCCCTCCGTTTCAAAATATAAGACGTTTTAGCTTTATGAAGGGAGTGTATCTAGACCTCTTCTGGTGTCTAGATTCATTTAGATTTAGAGTGAACCTAGACACTAAAAGGGATACACTCTCTTTACAAAGCTAAAACATCTTATATTTTGGAACAGAGGGAGTACTCTGCAGAATGCATCTATTCACTAGTCACAAGTCAGTACAGAAAATCACGGTTTGATAGCATTCGATTTCAAGCTGTTCTCTATTATAATTCAGTCCATGATTCAATCATTTCGGCATAAGCTTCACCGAGTTCAATTCATTGCCATTACTTTACTCAATTTTATCACATCTTTTACTTCGGGGAGAAGAACATGTAAACAGTGTATGATCTATGTCTGATGGAAATGGAATGGAAGAAATCAAACAAATCTAACAGCAGAACACACCACAAAAATATACAATACAATGGAGAGGCAGGAACAGCCGCCAGTAGGGGGAAAAGATACTTGAGGATCAGTAGATGATTTGCAAATTGCAGCCATGGCTAACAATTCAGCACTACAACATATATGGTTCCATGGGCTAACATAAAGCTTCAACCCCTCAAGCCGCGGCCAAGCACTCAGCCACGGATACAAAACAACAGAGAAGCCCGGAACATCAGAACTAAGACGGTACCAGCTACCAACGGTCATTTTAGCCTGATTGAAGCAATCACATGGCAACTTTTATGGGCAATCATGGAGTGGTGGACTTGCAATGCAGCTCAATAACCGTGAGCCCAGGGAAGCTCATATGTCATCTGAGACAATTTCTCCATTACAGTCTGTAGCGTCTGGAGCTGCCAGTGTTACACTTGTCGGAGCCATGAGTATTAAACTCGCTAACCATCATGTCCATCCTTCAGCCCACATTTTCTTATGCCAAAAACACACACAGGCCCTGTAATTTGCAAATAAGAGCAGTAAGCAGAGGGACACGATAAAATTGAAGGATCCAACATGAGCAGCGAAACTACAATTCTAAACCACTCACCCAGCAGTTCTCATCTTGGACCCGGTCTACCTCTCTTCCTCTTGTCTGGCGATGACCTTGAATGGATTGTGCTGTCCACTTGTGTGTGGCCAGCCTGACTTCTAGTCCGCCTCTCAGAATCGGGAGCAAACTCAGTCTCCTGATCAGGCACCATGGGATCATTAACCCCGTCCTCCTTATCCCTCTGGTCCTCCACCTCAGTTTCAGCTGCAACTGTTGCTGTTGTCGATGCACGCGGAACCGTAGCCACAATGTCACAAAGTGACGATCCGCCAAGTTCCCCGACAAGCTCTACACATGTTCTAGTGACTCGCTCAATGAAAGCATTACATTCTCCTCTGGAGCAGCCCTTTTGCGAAGCTGCCTCTTTCGCCAGGATAGTGAGCTTGTCGGTCTGGGATGAAAACATCGATGAAACAGAAGTATCCATGTTTATGCAAAAGAACATAATTTGAATCTCGACTTGATAATAGTGCGTGCATCATGAACAAAATTACATCTTACAAGTAGGATGTCTTACCACTGAGTGGATCAAATGAGCCCTGGGGGTATAGCGGAGCCGAGATGCACGCAAAGAATCTTCAGTGTCAGCTATGGCATTTTGCCTAGATGCCTCATCCTGGTGACCATTACTTATCCTCGGGCTACAGAGACGGATGCGTGTCGACCGTCTGTACCACCGCAAATATTCCATGTAGTTGGCGTGATTGTATGGTCGTTCTTCCTTGATAACGTGCTGCTCCTTGACTTCCCACATATCCAGAAAAGACTTGTGCTTATCTGCCCAATCATTATGAACCCTTCCACGACGACACCTTCAAAAATATAAGAAAACCTTATGGCTAGCTACTGGTGCATGATCTATAACTTCCTTGAATAGAACACAATCGTGCATGGCCAATGAAGGAGATGATAATATTTAGCAGAGACGTCATACCAATGAAGTTCCACACTGGTGTCCCGAAATGGCGGTGGGCACT
The DNA here is from genome assembly GCA_023614405.1 of Avena insularis. Classification (NCBI taxonomy): domain Eukaryota; kingdom Viridiplantae; phylum Streptophyta; class Magnoliopsida; order Poales; family Poaceae; genus Avena; species Avena insularis. The sequence continues at coordinate 435,348,789 of CM042693.1, read as the reverse complement.
CCTGGTGGAGACCAAATTGGCGCATCACTCTCTCCGGTGTGTAAACCTCCACCATAAAGAAAAAAACTAGAGGTGCTTGGGTCAGCCACAAATGAGAATCCTGGGTACATATAGGTGCAAGCTGTAGTTTCTCCACCCGCTCCTCCCTATATGGGCTCCATACAACCTGGTCATCAGTTAATAAGTCAAACTCATTCGTGAAGTGCTCATAGCAACGTGCTGGAGCTGATCGATAGGTGCACACACCCACAACCCATCTGAGACCAACTGTGGGTCTATCCCTCTCATCCTCTAGCTCATCCACGTTTGGGTATTTTAGCTTTACCATATCTGGCCTGCCGATTGGGAAACGCTCCCATGACCAAAGCTGAAGGAGCAAAAGGCAACCAGTCAGATTACCTTGTTCAGATTGCCTCCTGCATGCATCACACATTGCCCTGTAGAGATATGCCAGAGTAGCGGAGCCCCAACTGTACGAACCAATATTCTCAAGATCAGCTATCAGCGGAAAGGGATACGCATTGTACCTATCACCAGAGGCATCAGGAAACAACAGACCACCAACCAGGCTAAGGATGTATGCCCTTGCATGCTTCTTTACAGTCTCCTCATCAGCGTCATCTGGGCAGTTATTAAACTGAGCTCTGATCCATGCAACCTTCAACCCATGGCGGGCCTTATCTAATGGAGGCGCCTTCCCAAGGTAGCGTTGATATGATTCACTGTAGCACTCCGTTTGGTTTAAAGTCACAGCGCGGCCAGCGATAGGCAGTCCAAGAATCATGGAAACATCCTGTAGTGTGATTGTGAGCTCACCACAAGGCATGTGAAAAGTGTGGGTCTCGGGTCTCCACCGATCAACTAGTGCAGAGACGAGTGCACGATCAATGGAGGGCAGTCCAGCCTTAGAAATGTTCACCAGCCCCATCAGCCCAGCTGGTCTAAGGTAACATTCGTACCTCTTGTCAAAACGGAGAGGCTCGCGGTTACGAGGATTGAGCTCAGTCAGATTCTGTGCCAAATCAGTAAAGCACAAGTTAGTGTTTCTTACCACACCACAGTTATTTGCATATAAATGGTATAACCTCTATTATATCTACCTTGCCTGACGCTAAAGCACGAGCACGGTGATCCATATCATACAACCCAATCAAGGTATAGGTGGTTGTATCAACTGGCTCCGAAGCTCCACACTGATATTGCCCAAACTGAACCTCTGCACTACCTTTGCCAGCATATGTCCTGGTGTTTGTTCTTGGTTTTCGTAGCCGAGCACGCATAGAATGCACGGTTGGTGCATAGGCGTTCACCATCGAAGGAGTAAATAGAGAAGCACTCTGTGCTGGATCGGGTGGTGGGGCATTCTGATGTTGCGCATCTGGTGGTTCACTATCCATCAACTCATGCTCTGAAGAAACCACTTCTGTAGAAGTAGAAGCACGCTTCTCTGTCTGAACATAAACCTCCAGGCAATTCCAGTCGGTGCCATTGAAAACCGCCTTGACATAGTTACTCCAGGACATATCGTCGCCGATAGGCACCATGATGAAGTGCCGATGAGCGCCCCCGCCAACATTTGTCCTCCCCTGTGCACGGAGACTGTGTGTTGCCGGGTCCAGCCCAAGCTTCTCGTACACAGCGTCGATCAGCTCACCGTATGTGGGTGCTGCCTTGAACCATATGCCCTCCTCAGAGAGGTCCCCAAACTCCACCCCACTTGGGCCCTTCACTAGCTCCCCGCCACTGTAAACTCGCACGAAGTTATCCATCGCTCCTGCCAAACATGAATTCACCCAATTCATAGAATGCCCCAAATCTAGCTTTAGTAATCTAACCAAGTAATCTAGTGACAATGATAGCAAAACATAGAGAAGTTGGATATCAAAAGCACATAAACAGGTACTAACTAGTAACCAAGTAATCTAGCTTTAGTAATCTAACCAAGTCATCTAAAGGATTCGTTCAACATTTTGCCAAGAACAACAAGGAGCCGCTGAAACCCTAGCTTCCCTGCTGCACTTAACACTCTCACTGCAGCGCTAAGCAGGGCGAGACGACAAGCAGCCTAGCATCTCTCTTCACGCCGCTCGCTGGCGCGGCACAGCAGCCAATGCAACAGAGGCAGAGCTCGCAATCGGATTTCGCCTCACCCCCAAATCTCCCGCGCGGACGCCTCGCGTGAGAAGAGAGGGCGAGGGGGATCCAGGAACAGAAGGAGGGGCGGAGCTTACCGACGGCGCGGAGGGGTTTCCCGGAGTCGCCGTGGACGGCGGCGGCGAGGTGGGGAATCCGCTGTTTCTTTTGCTGTTTCTGAGGCTAGATGCGGGAGGAAGACGGGCTACTGTCTAGCGTTTTCTTGCTTCGCTTGCTACCTGACGCTGGGCTATTCAGCGTCAAACACAAAGGAAATGACATATATGTCCTCAGAGTTTTAGTTGCTGCCTCGGGCTACTCTGTTTATGGCTTCGTGTGCAGCTCAAGATCACACATATATCCCTCAGCGTTTAGTTGTTGCCTCAGAGCATCTCCAATAAAGGCTATGATCTAAGCCATTCCTACCTTTGTCATAAATTGCTTCGAGTTATCCCTCACCATCTGTGAGAATATTAGAGCTGTAATTGCTAATAGATGGTGAGGTGTGGAAAATGGAAAGAAGAAGATGCACTGGAGGTCCTGGGCTTCGCTCTCTTTAATCAGGCTATGTTGGCTAAGCAAGGGTGGCGGCTGCTCACTGTGCCTGACTCCCTTTGCGCCCGTGTACTCAAGGGCAGGTATTTCCCCGATTCAGATTTTTGACATGCACCAAAACCTCGATCGGCCTCCTATACGTGGAGGAGCATCTTGTATGGACAGGAGCTATTATTATACCAATGAGTTCGTTGGGGTAAAGGTGATGGGAAGACTGTCAAAATTCTAGGGGACAACTGGGTGCCCGGACTCCCTCCTGGAATGATCCGTCCTACCTCGCCGATCCTAGCCTCGGCAACAGTTCATTGTCTCATGGATGAGGAGAGGGGCATGTGGAATGAGGAGAATGTTCAGGCTTTCTTCAATCCGTCCATGGCAACACAGATCCTACAAATTCCTATCTCTCAGCAAGGCACAGGGGACTTTGTCTGTTGGCCGTATTCTCGTCATGGCACTTATACTGTGCGGTCGGCTTACAATCTTGCACGATCATCCAAGTTTTACCTTTCTCAGAGCAAGACGCAAAAGGGCATGTGCTCTGACTTGGTGGCAAGTGAGAAACAGTGGAAGGCTATTTGGAGCATTAAGGCGCTAGGCAAAATGAAAATACATATCTGGTGTTTTGCTCACAATTGTCTCCCGAGCGGTGCTCAGCTGAACAAGAGGCAAGTTCCTGCTTCAGGTTCGTGTATTTTCTATGGACGGGAAGAGAGTATTGAACATACACTGTTAACCTGTCAGTTTGCGGCTACAGTATGGAGGGAAGTAAAACAGAAGGATTGAGACTCGACCGTAAGAATTTTGTCTCTCACCGTCAATGGATATTTGATTTTCTGGAGCGTTCTAGTAGTCTACAAGCTACAACCCTAGCTGTTTGCTTTTGGCACATTTGGGAGGCACGGAACAATGTCAGGAACGCTGAGGAAATGCCTAATCCGCTTCGCACATGCGGGAATATTTTTGCCTACATTGACTTGGTTAGACTACATCCTCTCAAGAAGGATTCGGTTCAAAGGTATGATTCCAATGTCATTGCTCCTCGATGGATTCCACCGCCACTGGGTTTCTTTATTATCAACACCGATGCAACAATTTTTCAAGCCGATGGTAAGTTTAGGGGTTCCGCGTATGAAAACAATAAAATTTTATCCTACGCCCCTGAACCCCTGAAGTTGTCAGAACCTATCTATTAGTAATACAGTAACCGGAGGGGCTTTTCGCAAACTTACCCTTGAAGATCAAAAAGCATTGTCAACGCTCAGGAGAGCGTGGTTGATGTAGACGAGCCGAAGCCGACCTCAAGGTTGTGATGAAGTCCTTGCGCTCTTTGGCTCCAACAACTTGAGTGTCTCAAGTGCGACACCTCGCGGGGAGTTACACACGTCCGGTGCCTAACGATGACTCCCGCTCCCCCGATCCAGCAGCAGTTGTGGAAGTAGAGCTCCCGGATCCGAATCCCCATGGCGCTCAGTGAAGATGTCTCTCGCTCGCACAGTCCAGACTTGGGACCACGGTCACGAGAGAGAGAGGGGAAGAGAGAAAATATCAATTGGAGGTCCTCCCAAAAGTGGGGAGATCTTTATTAATTATTGGTGTATTTATCTTGCCCAAATACCCCCACTATATATAGGGGGTGAGGGGGTACATCCTCCCTCAAAGTCCTGGGGTGGGACTAAACATGGGAGAGGGGTGGGGTGGCACGCCGGCCAGCCCCCACCATGGGCCCCACGTGGGGAAAGGCCCACTAGGGCCGCCGGCCACCCCCTAGGCCCTTCCTAGTGGTGGGATCCCCTCTTGGGCCTTTTCCCCTCTGGGAATTGACCCATTAAGCCTTTGACCTTTTAATTGATTTTTCTCTTTATTAAATAATTATGAATAAATGATTAAATCAATATTTAACATTCATTCACATATTATTCAAACTCCGTGGCTATGGAACACCTTCCACCTCCACTCCGGACATCCTCCGGACTTACCGAAACCCTTCTGGTTTTCTCCCTTCTTTTCTTCGGTGATTCTACCGATCCTATAAACACTCTCTAAGCATCATCATGCCCTTAAGCGTGATACCCCACAGTTCGGGAACACTCCAGACATGGTCGGGACACTCCCGCACCAATGATCGACAGAGGGACCCGGATGGCCATGTGACCCATGTGCGTTCCACGAAGATCTTTCGTCGTTTGAACCGGGACAGTCGTGTCTTATTCCCTTTGTCACTTGATACTTGCATTGCCCGAGATCTGATCAATGACATCACCATGTCGTGTTCAATCTCGTTACTGAACAATGCTACTTGACTCGTTCTGACAAGTGATATCCCCGTGATCAAATCACACGTTGCGTAGCTATTGGATATAACTTCTCCGAGTGGACCCTTGAGTATCTTCCCGTCACATGGACGGACAAATCCCGCTCTTGACATATATTGCTTCTACGGTTTCCTCCGAATACCTGAACACACCTTTATAACCACCGTCTTACCAGATGGCGTTTGATGCTATCTAAGCACTCTCGGGAGACAGTGATTGATATAGCCTCACGGTCTAAGGAATAGTCTACGAGAATCCATTTCTAATCATCGTAACTTGAACTTCATGACATGATCGGGTCACGATGTTTAGGTTGGGTATTGGTTCATCATCTCATTCTCAGAATGAGATGACCTCATTTCCAGCTGGCATAAATGCCACATGATCAGGAAACTTGATCATCTATTGACCAATGAACTAGTGACTAGAGTTTCACTGGGAACCGCTGGTTGTTTTTATATCACATGTGTATTGATGTTTCCACTCAATACAGTTATAGCATGATATAAAAATTAATCATAAACTATATGAAATATGATAATAGTCCTTACTACTATTTGTCTCTAGGGCATATTTCCAATAGTCTCCCACTTGCACTACAGTACAAATACACTAGCTGCATTTGTTCTCAATCATTGGCACCATATATCCGGTACCCTGAACATGCTTGCTCATGGAAGAGGTTGAGTCTTGGGTATGTACTTTACAGTCCCAAATCCTATGCAACTTACTAATGTCACCTTGATTGACATTAATACTTTATCATCACATGATAGCATCTGTGTGTATGCATTGTCGTTATGGCAACAGAATGAGGCCTGATTCCAGGAGCCTACAGTGATGTTAGATCAACCTCGAGGGCTTTCTCATGGGCAATATGCCCTGGGACACATCATTCTATGTTAAAAGCGAATTAGCCCCGCCATAACATTATACAACACTTTAGATGGTACCCTTATCTATTATTATAAATGTATTCATCGAAACACTAGTGCACTCTGTGCAACTTTCGATGTCTTTTCCACCTCGCTTCCTACTTGACTTTAATTGGTATCTTCAGGAGTTTCCAACATATTCCCTTATAACATAACCCTTTATGTTTTAAAATATGTTATATTTTATGGATTTGGAAAATATATCCATAGTTCTCTACTAGACACTGCGGACAAACTTAGCTTAACGTTCTGTGATTCGAACTTAATCACTTTCAAACGTTCCTTATTGGATCACATATTATGCTAAGTTATCATCATGGTTTCTAAGATAGAACCTATGTCTTAACATAGTGGATGATGATCATCCATTTCTTTCTTTCAACCATTGATGTTCAACTTAATACTATTCCTAATTTGAGTCATTAAGGACCAGTTCCTTAATTAACTTCTATTTTGAAACACTTTTCAGAATCCCTTAAGGAATACTACATAATATCAAAATACAGTTATTATCAACTTCTACATCTTATAAATCATTATTTATAAGTATTTGCGCCTTTCATTCTTAACACACTTAAGAATTACTCCTATAAGCTCCCACTCAAAATATGTTCCTACATATTTGAGTTTGAGACTCATATTGCTCCCACTCAAAAATATGCCAATCACATATTGTTTCAGGAAGACTTCCATAGCTCCCACTCAATTTTATGCAAATTGCATATCTCTTACTATTTTGAACAACTTCAAAATCCTTTGATCAAATATCAAATTTGGAGATTTACTATGAGATATTAGTACTAGTACTAGTTTTAAATCCTCTAGACATTCAGCACACTTGAATCAAATTCATTTGAATTTGTCTAATACTTGACAAATAGTGCTTTTGTCATTCACCCCCTTTTCCACTCTGTTTTTGCAGTCATTCGGGAAACTCAAGTAACCCCTTTTACTTGTGAGATTCAGCAATAAATTGCCTTCTAATCTCAAGGGAAGTTTGCTTTTAGGATTTCTCATGATTTAGTTTACCATTATTTCCTTAGTAGTTCATAGGTATGTCATATTCCAAAAATCATGACAAGTGATTCACAAATGTCTCCATACAAGATATGGATTACATTTTGAACCCTACTTCATATAGTGAAAACATTAGTGGGGAAAACATAATGATCAATATCATTAATTCTTTCCTTCTGTGCAGAGAGTCGTTCAGGAACATTGTCCGTTGCGCTTCTCAACACTCTGATGCAGGGTTTTGAATCCTCATCGTGTTTTACACTATTTTACATTTGCTCCATAATTGAGAAACATCACTAGAAGTGAGCTTTCTCAAGAATGCACCAAAATCCAAGCAATACGAATCTTGCTTTCCTTTTGGTTTCAGCTATGGGTTTCGTATTCAAAGTTTCCAATGAATACTCTACAAGGACTTATTCGCTATTGTTTTGGTTATATCGAATAACCCCAAAACTTTCACGAATTCAAAGGTTCACTACCTTTTAATTGAGTGCTAACTATTTCTAAGCTAATGGTCTCTACATCTACACTACAACTATTTATTTGGTGCCTTCTATTCAACCCCTTTGATATCTAATATCACATTGTGATGCTTTGCATTTTGACGTTTCAAAACATTTTGCATTTCACAATTACTTTTATGCCATCCTTATAAAATTGAATTTCATTACTATTGATCAAATCATAGTAATTAGATTCTCTTTCATATTTATATCCTTTGTTGATGAAACACTTTGATCAAATCAAATAGTTTCATATTCATGTTTCCTTTGGTAAACTACTTTACACATTTAAACAACCAATTAACGATAATTACCATTTTCGTCAAATCCCAATACATCGAATATGTATTATATTTAACAATTCATTAAAAACTTTGTATTCAAGTAATACACGGTGTTCAAGTTATTTTGCCGAACTTAGGCATGATTTATATGTGATAAGAAATCGAATGACTTTCACATATTATCACATAACTTTGAATTTAAACAATGGTTTTTTCATTCATTAATGAACATATCATTAAGTTGGGTATTTTAAACAAGGCATTTTAATATTTTACAAATGTTCATGTATTATCAATTAGTTTCAAACAACAAGGATAATTCACAAGTAATCAAACAAGATATGAATACGAATAGAAATCATTCATAAAAGCAGAACAACTGTTTGTTACAAACATATATGAATAACCGTCTCACAAAGTGTGAGACACACTAAAGAAGTTCACAATCTCTTGATTACAATAATCATCCTAAAACATAAACTAAATGATAAATATCGAGGGAGAGTGTCGTCGACCATCATCATCATGCTCGCCATCAACACGCAACGTCACCTCCTCTCCAGCAAGCACCTCTCATGCAGAAGGACCTGTTTTCAGCAAAACAGAACAAGTATCAGATATACTTAACACTGCAATGTGTTTGCAAGATTATAACATTTATAAAACTGTATATCAAATATATACCTTTGTCATTGACGACCTGAGCGACATATGGTTCAACCAATACATTCCTGAGATGTGTCATGAACCAGTGGAACTCCATTGTTTCTGCGTCGCCCCTCATTACGCAAGTCCTGACTTGTGCTTGGTAGCTTGGTGGCAGCGACCGTAGCACAGCAGCGTTTGCAAAAGAGCCCGTAATCCAGACGTCCAGGAAGTATGCAGGCCTCATGTACACATCATGCATGTGCTCCAAGTGGTCGTCCAGTGATGAGTTCTCCTTCATCTTAATGGAGAGGAAGTCTCCCATCAGCTCATGCTCCCAAATGCGTGTCTGCTCGACGAAATGTGTCCTAAGCTGTAGCATTACCGAATGAGGGTTGACGTCACCCACGAAAGGCCACAGCTCGTCCACCATTCTGAAACGCATCACAACTGAAATATAGGAGGCCATATCACGACGGAGATATCGGTCTTTCCGCTCCTCTGGGGTCTCAAGGTCAGTGGGCTGATCCAAATCCATCCCGTCGAGTATGTAGTCGACCACGTCGTTCTCGCTAAGGAGAACATGGAGACTTGCAACCCATATGGAGAAGTTCGATCCATCTAATCTGAGCTTCTCTCCTTCTAACCAATCAATTGTCAACACGAAAGGTCCCATCTACATTTATAATTGCAAAAGGAATTCAGACTAAGTTTATAATTAAATGAGTTAATGATAACTCCACTCAGAAACTCCTATCCCCAATGAGGGTTCCTAGTGATAACATGACCCCTATCAACCACATCTCCCCCGATCATCACGGCCATCAATGTGGGTTCAAGGGTGGACGCTTAACGTCGGCCACATCATTCATGCGACTCGTGCTCGATCTTTCGACCATCCGTGTTCTGAGGCCATGTTTGTACATGCTAGGCTCGCCAACTCAACCTTAGTGTTTTCGATGTGCAACATGGCTTACACCCACGGTATGTGAACGTAGATATGTCTGACACCCGATCATCATGGCCTGCCTCATACCGAAGAACTTTCTTGGTGGTGCATACTAAGGGGGAACACAATCGTTGGTAATTTTAACAGGGATCATCTTATTAGGCTACCGTCGAGTATCTAATACTAGCACACAATAAGACAATAACATTGAATGTAAATGCTATGTGATATGGTCCTTCACGTCGTGATATCCATCCGCCGTCACCGGGTTCCGACGCCAGGGTTCCGGCGCCGTAGACACTAGGGTACCGGTGTCATTCCGGCGTGGTAGTCCGTCACCTCCATGACTATCTACTACTACGTAACAAAAGGTAATCATTTTACCTTTTCCACAACCATATCACAAAGCAACGCCCCTCTACAAAACAAAGTTAGACGCCTCTACTTTATCTTTGCATGTTTTACGTGGCTGAATGGGCTTTCGCACAAGAACCGTTCTTACCTACGAACTTTCAGCACAACGCTGATCAAGTAGTTGTCTCTACTACACCCCTTTCGGGGCCCTCCGTTGCAAATGGTATACCAACTAATACGAGAGAGACAGACACCCTCCTAAGCCACTTTATACGGTACAAGCCGTATGTCAAGCGTGGACCAGTCTCGCGAATGAACGCATAAAGTCGGTTGGGGGCCGCTTCATCAAGCATTACCGCGGTATACACAAGTACACGTGGGAGGGTAACAACTAAAAGATCAACACCCACATGCTACATCCCGTGTGTTCTACCCGTACTAGCATTACTACGCATAGATCTAGCTCTGATACCACTGTAGGGGTTCTGCGTATGAAAACAATAAATTTTTATCCTACGCCCTTGAACCCCTGAAGCTGCCAGGACCTATCTATTAGTAATACAGTAAAGGGAGGGGATTTTTGTGAACTTACCCTTGAAGACCGAAAAGCGTTGCCAACGCTCAGGAGAGCGTAGTTGATGTAGACGAGCCGAAGCCGACCTCAAGGTCGTGATGAAGTCCTTGCGCTCCTTGGATCCAACGACTTGAGTGCCTCAAGTGCGACACATCGCGAGGAGTTACACACGTCTGGTGCCTGACGATGACTCCCGCTTCCCCGATCCAGCAGCAGTTGCGGAAGTAGAGCTCCCGGATCCGAATCCCGCAGCGCGATGGCGCTCTGCGGTGAAGATGTCTCTCGCTCGCGCAGTCCAGACTTGGGACCACGGTCACGAGAGAGAGAGGGGAAGAGATAAAATATCAATTTGAGGTCCTCCCAGAAGTGGGGAGACCTTTATTGATTATTGGTTTATTTATCTTGGCTAAATACCCCCACTGTATATAGGGGAGAGGGGGTACATCCTCCCTCAAAGTCCCGGGGTGGGACTAAACATGGGAGAGGGGTGGGGTGGCACGCCGGCCAGCTCCTACCATGGGCCCCATGTGGGGAAAGGCCCACTAGGGCCGCCGGCCACCCCCTAGGCCCTTCCTAGGGGTGGGATCCCCTCTTGGGCCTTTTTCCCTCCGGGAATTGGCCCATTAAGCCTTTGACCTTTTAATAGATTTTTCTCTTTATTAAATAATTATGAATAGATTATTAAATCAATTTTTAACATTCATTCACATATTATTCAAACTCCGTGGCTATGGAACACCTTCCACCTCCACTCCGGAGATCCTTCGGACTTACCGAAACCCTTCCGGTTTTCTCCCTTCTTTTCTTCGGTGATTCTACCGATCCTATAAACATTCTCTAAGCATCATCAAGCCCTTGAGCGTGATACCCCACGGTTCGGGAACACTCCAGACATGGTCGGGACACTCCCGCACCAATGATCGATAGAGGGACCTGGATGGCCATGTGACCCCTGTGCGTTCCACGAAGATCTTTCGTCGTTTGAACCGGGACAGTCGTGTCTTATTCCCTTTGTCACTCGATACTTGCATTGCCCGAGATCTGATCAATGACATCACCATGTCGTGTTCAATCTCGTTACTGAACAATGCTACTTGACTCGTTCCGACAAGTGATATCCCCGTGATCAAATCACACGCTGCGCAGCTATTGGATATAAATTCTCCGAGTGGGCCCTTGAGTATCTTCCTATCACATGGATCGACAAATACCGCTCTTGACATATATTGCCTCTACGGTTTCCTATGAATACCTGAACACACCTTTATAACCACCGTTTTACCAGATGGCGTTTGATGCTATCTAAGCACTCTCGGGAGACAGTGATTGATATAGCCTCGCGGTCTAAGGAATAGTCTACGAGGATCCATTTCTAATCATCGTAACTTGAATTTCGTGACATGATCGGGTCATGATGTTTAGGTTGGGTATTGGTTCATCATCTCATTCTCATTTCCAACTGGCATAAATGCCACATGATTAGGAAACTTGATCATCTCTTGACCAATGAACCAGTGACTAGAGTTTCACTGGGAATCCCTGGTTGTTTGTATATCACACGTGTATTGATGTTTCCACTCAATACAGTTATAACATGATATAAAACTTAATCATAAACTATATGAAATATGATAATAGTCCTTACTACTATTTGTCTCTAGGGCATATTTCCAACAGTAAGATGGGGGCAGGTGTTCTTATCCGGTCTCATGCCGGGGACTTTGTCGCGGCGTGTCGGCAAGAACTCCCTGGGCTAGCGTTCGCTGAATTCGCTGAAGCTTTAGCTCTTCGTCGAGCGGTCAGATTTGCTTAGGACAAAGGTGTTGACAAAGCTATTTTTCTCACGGACTGTCTCTCTCTTGTTCATCGGCTCAATTCGTCTGAGATGGACGGATCATATGTGGGTATTGTGGTTGATGGCATCAAGTCCATGGCCAGGAACTTCACATCGGCATCTATCATCCATGTGAAGAGATCTTTAAATGAGGCAGCACACATGTTAGCTAAATCGTGTGAGACTGTTTTGTCTAGTTGTGTTTTCTATTCTGTTCCGGAATTTATCCGGCGAACATTGTGTATTGATATGGTTTAATCAATAAAGCGTTGTTTCATGTAAAAAAAGAGCATCTCCAATAACCGCGCTATAAAACCCATCAATATACAACGTCGGCTCAAGTTTCCAACGCTCTAGCAGGCACTGCAAACTAGCGCGCTGGAAAAAACTTTGTGCGCGCGGGATATTGCACTATCTTGCGCCACAAATATGCTACGCCGGCTCCAGCACGCTGAAACTCACTCACTCGCACGTGAACTCCAATTGCGCTAAAAAATCCCTCCCGCGCTCGCGCTATCCTCGCCTTCCCTATTCGCGCTCGAGCACTCCGGTGATGTCGCCGCGCCAACTAGTCCCCGCTAGCGCCCTCCTGCTGCAGATCCGCCATTGCCGTGCCGCCGCACGGCTTTCCCAGCATCGATGCCGCAGTAAATAGAGCTAGCCACCACGCCTCCTTTTCCCAGCCACCGCTCGATTCGGTGACGTTGCCGCGCTGACGAGTTGATTCGGGGCACCGTGCTGCCGCGGTGCCGCGCCGACGATGTCCTCGAGCAGCCATGAAGGTGTTGGAGATATGCCCAAGTGGCAATAATAAAGTGATTATTATTATATCTTTATGTTTATGATAAATGTTTACATCCCATGCTATAATTGTATTAACCGGAAACATTAATACTTGTGTGTTTTGTAAACATAAAAGAGTCCCTAGTAAGCCTCTTGTTAAACTAGCTTGTTGATTAATGGATGATCATGGTTTCCTGATCATGGACATTGGATGTCGTTAATAACAAGATCATATCATTAGGAGAATGATGTGATGGACACACACCCATAGTAAGCATAGCATAAGATCAAGTCATTAAGTTCGTTTTGCTACAAGCTTTTCAAATGCATAGTAACCTAATCCTTCGACCATGAGGTTATGTTAATCACCATCACCGGATGGGTACTTTGATGACGTCAAACGCCGGTTCGTAACTGGGTGGTTATAAAGGTGACATTGGGTATTCTGAAAGTATGTGTTGAAGCGCATGGGCCAAGATTGGGAATTGTCCATCCATATGACGGATAGATATGCTCTGGGCCCTCTGGGTGGAATGTCATCTAGTTAGCTTGCAAGCATGTGACTAGGTCACAAGGGATGACATATCATGGAACGAGTAAAGAGTACTTATCAGTAACGAGGTAGAACTAGGTATGGAGATACCGACGATCAAACCTCGGATAAGTAGAGTATCGTGTGACAAAGGGAATTGGTTTTCGTATGTTAATGGTTCTATCGATCACGAAGTCATCGTTGAGTATGTGGGAGCCGTTATGGATCTCCAGATCCCGCTGATGGTTATTGATCGGAGAGGTGTCTCCATCATGTCTGCATATTCACGAACCGTAGGGTGACACACTTAAGGTTCGAAGTTGTTTTAAGTAGATATGGAATGTGCGTTGGAGACCGAATGTTGTTCGGAGTCTCGGATTGGATCCGGGACATCACGAGGAGATCCAGAATTGTCCGGAGAATAAGATTCATATATTGGGGATCATTTTCTAAGTTAGGAAATGTTCCGGAGTATTTGTATGGGGATTCTAGAAGGTTTCGGAATGTTCCGGAAGGTTCTAGAAGATTTCTTGGAGTTTACTTGAAAACCAAGAAAGGATCAAGGAATCTTTGTGGGGCAAGACAAGGAGTAGTGGGGGAGGAGGACTCCTCCTCCCCTCCCAATCCGCTGGCCAAGGAAGGGAGGGGAGTCCTACTAGGACTCCCCCTCCCATGGCGCTTGCCTCCTTTAAATAGAGGGGTGGAGGCGCCACCCCCTTTGCCCCTTCTATTCTCTAGATCTCAAGTTGCCTCCCTCCTCCTCCTCCTTTCCTCTGCTCTGGCTTAGGCGAAGCCCTGCAGAATTCTCTACTCCACCACCACCACCACGTCGTCGTGCTGCTGGGATTCCGTGGAGAGATCTACTACTTTTGCTTTCATTTGGAACGGGGAGAGGAAGGTCTGCCGACTCCGCAGACGTGTGACCATTGCGAAGCGCTGCCGGAACGCGGCGCCGGAAGGATCGTCTACTCGATCTTGAGATCGGCAAGTGATCGACTACATCAACCGCGAGATCCGATCTTGTAACGCTTTCGGGTCTACAAGGGTTAGTACAGATCTATCTTGTTGCACATGTCTAATAGATTAGATCTTGGCTTTTATCTAGATTAGATCTGGGTTTCGTTCGTCCTTGCGATAGAAATTTTTTGTTTTCCATGCTACGAACCCATCAGTGGTATCAGAGCCGTGTTTATGCGTAGATCTGTTGCACGAGTAGAACACAATGGTTTTGTGGGCGTTGGTGCTCGTGTCGTCTTTTGCTTTGTGTACTTTGCATCTTGCGGGATGGTGGGATGAAGCGGCCCGGGCTAACCTTACATGTCATCGCACATGAGACTTGCTCCACAGTTGACGTGCAACTCGTATTGCACAAGTGGCTTTGTGGGTGTCTGTCTCTCCCATCATAGTGTAGATCAATTTACACTTTGCACTTGATAGCACTTGTATCAACGTTGTGGTTCATGTTCGTAGGTAAGATCCGTTCTTATTCGAAAGCCCCAAGCCACGTAAAACATGCAAAGAAGATTAGAGGCGTCTAACTCATTTTTGCAGGGCTTTTGTGATGTGATATGGCCATTATGTGATTGTGATTATATTTGATGTATGCAATGATCCTTATTGTAATATGGCAACCGGCAGGAGCCTAATGGTTGTCTTTAAATTTTGTTTAAGACCTGCGTGTCTATTCATCATGTAATAGCTTTATTCCAAGTAGTTGTAATAGTTGCTGTTGGTGATGGACAACCATGAAGCGGCGCCACGGACCTTGACGCCACGCTAGTGATGATGGAGATCATGTCCATGCTTTGGATATGGAGATCAAAGGCACAAGTAGAAAGGCCATATCATATCACATATTATGAATTGCATGTGATGTTAATCCTTTATGCATCTTGTATTGCTTAGATCGCGACGGTAGCATTATAAGATGATCCCTCTCACTAAATATCAAGTAATAAAGTGTTCGTCCTTAGTAGGCACCGTTGCTAAGACTACGCTCAAGCATCTCATGATGATCGGGTGTGATAGATTCTACGTGTGCATACGACGGGTGCAAGCCAGATTTGCACATGCGGATACTAAGGTTAACCTTGACGAGCCTAGCATGTACAGACATGGTCTCGGAACACGGAATACCTAAAGGTAAAGCATGAGTCATATGGATGATATGATGAACATGTTGATTGTTCGCCTTTAAAGCTACATCATCTCACGTGATGATCGGACTTGGTGTAGTGGATTTGGTTCGTGTAATCACTAAAACAACTGGAGGGATGTTGTTTTGAGTGGGAGTTCATTTGTAATTTGGATTAGTCGAACTCAATTTATCATAAACACAATCAAAGTGAATTTGCATAGTTTGTTGTAGTCATTGGCATCCGTTCACCACCTTACGCTTAGTTATAGTTGAGATAGTGGAACTATAGAAATTCTGGATATTTGCTTTATGAACTGGTATCGTATTGTTTTGAGTGTCATTCTAAAGTTTAAAAGTCCTGTTGCAAACTTTCAGCAAACTCAGTTTACTCTGTGAAGTTTAATAAACAGTATTAAATCAAGAGTAAAAATTCTAGTGTTAGTATCTAATGTATCATGTTTGCCTCCATGATTCTTGATACTCAAAAGATTATTTTTATCAAATTTATCTAAGAGCTGAAAGCAATGTTTCAGAAACCATCATATGTGAAAGGTATTGCGATATCTAAAACAATGTATTGGTTACAACATGATAGAGTATATGTCCTCATATTTGATGAGAATTTGTGAAGGTTGGAGACGCTAGTCGTCCTAATCCTCCAAAAGGTTTTGGAAAAGAAACATTATACTCGCAATTCACCTTTATAAGCTATAACAGCTTGATCATGAAAGTTGTCATGATAAGGATGAATAGAAGCTGTAAGTAAAATGTTTACTACACTAAAAGATTACTAAAGAATGGATTTTTGAAAGAATGCCAAACATTTGATGAAGGTGATCCACTTCAAAGTGCAAGTCCAAAGGTATTAGTATTTGTCTATACACACTTTGTACTATGTGTCATGTGAATGACACCACTATTGATGTTGATAGATTCTTTTAAAAGAAAAGGAATTGCTGAAAGAGAATCTATAAAATATTTGGCAGAAAAGAAAAGATTGGAGATGTCCAACTTAGGTATATAGAAGATACATGTTATGGCTGTATTCCTTGCTTGTTAAACAATGTGGTTCTGAGGTATTGGATACGGGTATTGGATACCGAATTGGTTGGTATGAAGTGTCATACAGGACAACACAATTCATGAACTGCAATGGCCTAAGTAACTAGCAAGAGAATATGTGATGATGTTCATCGAAAACAAATAAAGGGTTGTTGTGTTGCTCGTTAACATCAAAGCTTGCCTTCAAGATTTGTTTCAATAATTGTTATTTTGATCAGCTATTATGACGACAGAAGGTTGTTCAAATAATTACCGTATTCCATAATAGATGGATGATATACAAGTCTGGTTGGAGAAATAACGACCATAAAACTAATGCTAAAATGTCGCAAGACAAATGATTGAAAGATCACTTGCAAAGTGACATCGCCGTTTAAATTATATTGAAAGGGATACATGAAGAAACTCCATGTTGATGGATTTTTGGAGTCTTTGATTTTGATCAAATGACGCTTGTGATACTTTCCTGGAGATAATTAAAACTCCGTTCATAGGCCAAAAGAGGAATGGACGACTAACTGATTGGAATTTGTACATATTGATGTATATAGTTCATTATGTGTAGTATGATGGATTTCAACTTCATATGCTTTCTCCAAGATTTGAGTGAGTATATGTATATACTCAATAAGGAAGAAGTATGAAACATTTGAAAATGTTCAAAGACTTTCAAGATGAAGTGGAAAATTATTGTAACAAGAAAATAAAAAAGGTTTATGATTGGATCATAAAGAAAGATGTTTGAGTTACAAGTTTAGCAAAACACCTAAGATTTGAGGAATCGTTCCATGTATTTGCATTTCCCAAAACACCATAGGAGTATGGAGTGTTCAAGATATGTAATGAAACCTTGTTTGACATGATAAGATCAAAGGTGTCATTTATAAAACTGCCATTATATTTTAAAGATTAAAGCTTTAGTGACTACCGCTTTTACACTGAAAAGAGCTCCATCGTGATCCGTTGAAATGACACCATATAAGTCATGGTTTGGGATAAAACCTAGGTTGTCCTTTCTTAATTTTTTGGTATGCTAGGCATAAGTAAAGTGTTTACAACCAAAGTCGGATGAGCATGTCTTTGTAGGTTATTTCGAATAACCATTGGGTATTTCTCCATAACACCAACGACAAAAGTGTTTGTCGCTTAGAATGTCGAGTTTCTTGAGAAGGAATTTTTGGTGAAAAGTCAAGTGGGAGGACAATAGAACTTTGACAAGGTTGTTGAACCTTGGCTAATATGTGTTGAGTTATGCAGCATCGGTAAGTGTCCCGGAGGCAGCAACAATGCTCATGGCTCACGTGCTTCAAAGGTTGTGGTCACGGAGATCTAAGTTACTATTGAACCAAGTAGGTCGGGTAAGTAATCAAATGCCAAGATTTAAGAGTTAAATCATTGTTGTTTGACAATGATGAACCGACTACATGCAAATAATCAATGATGGGCCCTGACTTCGTTAAGTGGCTTGAAGCCATAAAATCCGTGATAATTCCATACACGAGAAATCAAGCTTTGAATTTGAAAGACCCTCTGGAAAGGTGCAAGACCTTATAGTCGTATATGGATCTATAAAGAAATAGACATGGATGTTTCACATCTATGAAATAGTCGACATGTCGGAAAGAGTTTACGACAATGTTCAAGGAATTGACTATGATAAGATTTGATCTTTCATAGCGATATTTAGTCTGGACGGATTAATGTAGCAACCACTACATATATTTTGGTATATGGTAGTTGAAAAAAAAACAAGTTCTTCTAATAGAATGGTTACCTAGGACGTGTACATGACACGATCCAAAGGGTTTTTTGTTAATTCAAAGGATGCAAAAAGAGTATGCAAAACTTCAATGGTTGAAGTGAGCATCGCGGAGTTGGAATCTTCACCGTGATGAAACCGTTAAAAGGTTTAATTTCATCAGAGACGATGAAGATGTTTGCATTTTGCAAGAAATTAAGTGGGAGTGCTAAGACATATTTCTAATACATTATGTGAAAGACATATTGTTGATTAGAAATGATGTATCTTTTATTGACATAGGTTAAGAATTTCATTTCGATGAAAGACTTAGGCATAACCCAAGAATTAGGCATCAATGTCTATATGGATAGATTGAGGCGCTAATATGGTGTTGCCAAATGTACATAGATAAGATGTTGAATGAGTTCAATATGGAAACAACAAGAAAGGTTCTTGACGCACGGAAAGGACTGAATCAAGATTCAAGTGTGTTGACACGAGATTCAAGTGTTTTGACACTTGGTGAAATCACAAGAATATTTTGATCAATCATTCTTTGAAATGTACACATCCAGATATGTCCTATGCTCTAAATGTTATGAGCATATACCAGAATGACTCATAAGATGATCATTGGACAATAGTAGGGATATTACTATGATCTTTGGAAGAACTAAGAATATATTATTTATATAGTGGTGACAAATAGTTCATTGTAAATTGTTACATTGATACTAGTTTTGTCACAAATTAAGTTTATCTCAATTTAAACTATGGATGGCACAATTAATGGAAAGGAAGTTCCATAACGGATTTGGTTGAGTACCAAAGTTAAAACATTGTGACAGATACTACAACAAAAGGCTAAGTATATGACTACTATTGTAGCAGCAAATGAGGGCATTTGTGTCAAGTAGTTTGTTATCAAACTAGGTGTGGTTCATAGCGGGATAATACTATGAAGATATATTGTATGACAATTGTATCAACATGATTTAATCCCAAGGAACTAAAGGTCTCACCAAAGGACCAAATTTATACAATGCCATCTCATTGGAGAATGAGTAATGCGTAGAGACGCAAGGACATGCAAATACACACGGACCTGGAAGTGTCAGATTCGAAGATTATGTTTACCACTAGCAATAGTGTCTATACAACACCAGAAAGCCATAGGTGTTGAATGCACAAGTTATTAACTAGATTATTGACTCTAGTGCAAGTGGGAGACTATTGGAGATATGCCCAAGAGGCAATAATAAAGTGGTTATTATTATATATTTATGTTTATGATAAATGTTTACATCCCATGCTATAATTGTATTAACCGGAAACATTAATACTTGTGTGTTTTGTAAACATAAAAGAGTCCCTAGTAAGCCTCTTGTTAAACTAGCTTGTTGATTAATGGATGATCATGGTTTCCTGATCATGGACATTGGATGTCGTTAATAACAAGATCATATCATTAGGAGAATGATGTGATGGACACACACCCATAGTAAGCATAGCATAAGATCAAGTCATTAAGTTCGTTTTGCTACAAGCTTTTCAAATGCATAGTAACCTAATCCTTCGACCATAAGGTTATGTTAATCACCATCACCGGATGGGTACTTTGATGACGTCAAACGCCGGTTCGTAACTGGGTGGTTATAAAGGTGACATTGGGTATTCTGAAAGTATGTGTTGAAGCGCATGGGCCAAGATTGGGATTTGTCCATCCATATGACGGATAGATATGCTCTGGGCCCTCTGGGTGGAATGTCATCTAGTTAGCTTGCAAGCATGTGACTAGGTCACAAGGGATGACATATCATGGAACGAGTAAAGAGTACTTATCAGTAACGAGGTAGAACTAGGTATGGAGATACCGACGATCAAACCTCGGATAAGTAGAGTATCGTGTGACAAAGGGAATTGGTTTCGTATGTTAATGGTTCTATCGATCACGAAGTCATCGTTGAGTATGTGGGAGCCGTTATGGATCTCCAGATCCCGCTGATGGTTATTGATCGGAGAGGTGTCTCCATCATGTCTGCATATTCACGAACCGTAGGGTGACACACTTAAGGTTCGAAGTTGTTTTAAGTAGATATGGAATGTGCGTTGGAGACCGAATGTTGTTCGGAGTCTCGGATTGGATCCGGGACATCACGAGGAGATCCAGAATTGTCCGGAGAATAAGATTCATATATTGGGGATCATTTTATAAGTTAGGAAATGTTCCGGAGTATTTGTATGGGGATTCTAGAAGGTTTCGGAATGTTCCGGAAGGTTCTAGAAGATTTCTTGGAGTTTACTTGAAAACCAAGAAAGGATCAAGGAATCTTTGTGGGGCAAGACAAGGAGTAGTGGGGGAGGAGGACTCCTCCTCCCCTCCCAATCCGCTGGCCAAGGAAGGGAGGGGAGTCCTACTAGGACTCCCCCTCCCATGGCGCTTGCCTCCTTTAAATAGAGGGGTGGAGGCGCCACCCCCTTTGCCCCTTCTATTCTCTAGATCTCAAGTTGCCTCCCTCCTCCTCCTCCTTTCCTCTGCTCTGGCTTAGGCGAAGCCCTGCAGAATTCTCTACTCCACCACCACCACCACGCCGTCGTGCTGCTGGGATTCCGTGGAGAGATCTACTACCTTCGCTGCTCGCTGGAACGGGGAGAGGAAGGTCTGCTTCGACTCCGCACGTGTGACCGACTGCGGAAGCGCTGCCGGAACGCGGCGCCGGAAGGATCGTCTACTCGATCTTGAGATCGGCAAGTGATCGACTACATCAACCGCGAGATCCGATCTCGTAACGCTTTCGGGTCTACAAGGGTTAGTACAGATCTATCTCGTTGCACATGTCTAATAGATTAGATCTTGGCTTTTATCTAGATTAGATCTGGGTTTCGTTCGTTCTTGCGGTAGAAATTTTTTGTTTTCCATGCTATGAACCCATCAGAAGGAACTTGGCAGAAGGGTGGTCGTTGACACCGCACAGTATGTCCCGCCGCTGACGCGCCAATTTTTCTAGATTCTAGTTTAGTTGATTGTTGAAGTAAAGATGAATTTACATATTTGTAATTGAGTTCGGCGCATGATTCATCGGACGATGAATTCGATGTTAAGGAAGAAGAGATTGTATGCATGGTTTTGGCTTGGCGTGTCAATAAAAAGTCGAAGTATGGTGGCTCGGTTTTTGGTAGAGTGAAGTTGTGGAGGGAACGAATCGAAGGCCACAACAAGTTGACGTGATGCTATTTCTATGAAAATCTAATATACCCGAAAACTACTTTCGTCGATGTTTTTGATCAACTTGTTCAATCACATCGCGAAAGAGGTGACAAAGTTTGATCGGTTTTTTAGCAAAGGAGGAATGATGCCGGAGAACTTGGCCATAGCACCTATCATAAGGTGATCGCCGCCTTGCATATGCTTGCATACAGTATTCTACCGGATGTAATAGATGACCATTTGGCTATGGGCGAGAGAGTCAGGCTATCAAGTGTGTCAAGCGCTTTCCAGTAGCAATTGTGCGAGTGTTTGACCTCACCTACTTGAGATCCCCAATGTTGAAGACACTACTAGACTTTTGGAGGTGAACAAGACTCGAGGGTTTCAGGTATGCTTGGCTCAACTGATTGTATGCATTGGAGTTGGAAGAATTACCCTGCGGCATGGCATGGACAATTCAAATGCCACAAAAAGGATTCCACTATAATCCTTGATACCATGGCCGATCACGAGACTTGGATTTGGCATGCATTCTTTAGAATGCCCAGTTCGTGCAACGACATCAATGTTCTTCAACGGTCATCACTTATGACAAGGATTGCATTGGGTGAAAATCCACCGGTGGAGTTTGTAGAAAATGGCCACACATACAACTATGGCTACTATATTGTTGACTGCATCTACCCAAGGTGGCAAACATTTGTGAAACCGGTTAACAAACCCAACGGTAAGAAAAAAAACTTGACTTTCATAATGCGCAAGCGGCCGCTAGGAAAGATGTTGAGAGGGCATTTGGGGTTTTGCAAGCCCAATTTACTATTATGAGAGGATATGCTAGATTTTGGGACCAAGATATCCTTTGGTATATCATGAATGCTTGTTTCACCATGCATAACATGATCATAGAGGATGATCAGGACAAATATGTAGATTACTCCTACTTTGATTTGATGTGAGTTCCCGTGCAAGTGAGGAGGAATGAAGAGACGGTGGCTCGTTTTATTGCCTCGTGTCATTTAGTTCATTGCGCGAAGATGCATGATGATCTTCAACATGATCTCATCGAGAAGTGGTGGAAATGGAACGGACAATAGAACATCTAGTGTCTATTAATTTGTATGTTTGTTGTACTTGTTGAAAAATAATTTGTTGTATTGTTGATGGACAAGTTGTATTTGTTGCATTTGTTGTAATAATGGACAAGTTGTTGTATTTATTGTAGATTTATTTTGGTCTGTTTGATCTTGTTGCTTCTATATATGTGTGAAAGCTACTTAGCATTGTCGGTGCTATATACTTAGCATTGTCTAGCGCGCACGATTTTGCAGCTCTTGTTGGAGATGCTATTAAGCTATGGGTTGATCAGACAATAGTATTACCTGGCACAAATTCGAAAATTACCATAAAAATCGATTTGGAACGTGTGAACTTTGTGAAATTTACATGCATTGGGACAAAACTTGCAAAATGGATCAGAGACACGTTAATGCCAATGGAATGTATATTCAGTGCAAATGTCTCACAAAGGCAACAAATATCCAAGAGAATACACACTGATGCATGCCAGGATTTTCTCAGTTTTGCATGATGTTACATCTCCAGCCAAAAAAATAAGATAGCATTGCTTGTTTGCTAAATCCTAGCTAACTGAATTTTCTCCTAAACCGGGCTATTCTGGGCCAACGATGCTCCTTCCCCGCTCCACGACACGCTCCAGATCCATGAACCACGATTTCAGCAGCGACTTCTCTTCGGCAATCCTCTCGAATTCTGGTTTCAGGTCCTCCATGCTCTGGCGCAACGTCAGGATTTCGGCCTCATGTCTGAATTTATCCTCTGATAATGTTTCAGCAGCATGGATCAGCTCCTGCCTGTGCTTCTCGGCTTCGGCGTTTGCCTCCTCCAGCTCCCTCGCCTGCTCCTCCACCAGAGATTTCTCTTCAGAAACTCTCTCCAGCCTGCTCCTGGTGCTCTGGATAGTTTCTTGCAGCTTACCGACCTCTGCGCTGTTGGTGGACTCCTCTTGCAGCAGCTTCTCAGATGCAGCAGCGAGCTCTTGCCTGTATCTGCTGATCTCAGCGTCGCTCTTGGATAGTTTGTCGTCAAAATGCCGTCTAGCTGAAACCATTTCTTCCTTCAGAGTGATGATCTCAGCTTCCAGGCCCTTGTTTTGTTCCAGCAGTCTAGAGTGCTCCTCTGACAAAATTGCAGCATTTTCGAGCTTCCTTTGGAGATTGCTGATCTCCTCTTCTGAAGATTGTAGCTTCTCTCTTGTCAGTTCTAGCTCTCCATCAACGTCTCTAACTTCTGTAGCTTGGTCGGCACCATTTCCATTTTGCTTATAATCACAATGGCACCTCAGGCTCTTCTCCTCAAAAACCTCGAGCTTTTCGTTCGCGTCAAGCAGCTTCCGGTTCGCCGTGCTGAGATCATCCTCAAGCTCAATAATTTTCTGATGCAATGTGTAGGCAATGCCATCATCCTCACCGTCTTCAGACTTGGCATCGGATTCTGACTGTGAAGCCGACTCAGGATCCTTCCTTGACGATGGCGAGTCGTTGCTCTTGTTGCTCAGGAAGAAGTCGAAACCAGCGGCTCTGGGGCTCTGCTCCCTTGTCCAGGACTTCTGCTGCTCGGGAGATGGTGTGGGTGATCTTTGTAGCTCTGACTCCGAACCGGTTAAAGATCCCTGGGACTGCATCCTTGAAGGGATGTTCTTGCGCAGTTCACCTGTAACATTGTCGTAGCGCTCGGCTAAAGCGCGGTACATCCGGTAGAAGTTCTCGACGTGGGTGACGAGCATGGGACGCCTCTGATAGTACATCTGTGCTTTCTTTGCAAAGGAGTCACCGTCCTCCTCGATAAGCTGCACCATTTCCTTCACTTGCTTATCCATTTCTGCATATTCCAGTTCAGAGAAAGATTAGACTAGCCATGTAACAGTAGCAAGGACAACATCTCAAGAAGAGCTAGAAGACGAGAACATCAAAAGTGTACCTTAAAAAAACAGTAATTATCGAGGAAAGTATCAGCACTTTTTTCTTTTGACGTCACTGCCAATTTGTGCTAAAATAAAAATATGTACAGCATTTTCTCTCACTTGACTACGAAAGCATCAGAAATCTTATTTATTGATCATGTTAAAACTAGGAAGAAATGCACAATGAACGGTCACATCAGGCTACCACGCCTAAGCCTAAGAGAACAGTAATAACCATCAGACCTTGTGCAGTACTCCATTTACTCAACTACCAATTCCTAGCCATAGCTCCCGTATGTACATCAAAAGCATCTGAGCACTAGGAAAGTAGATGTTCTAGACTTGTACATCTTTGTTTCATTACTATTCATTTATGCTCATATATGTGCACACATATAGTCAGAAAACGGCACTGTACTTATACATGCATTGACATCTCAGCAGCATATGCATACTAGCAGGTACTAAGAAAATCATACAGGGTATTCTCCAGGTATAATGTCAGCTTACCTTCAAGATTTTCCGCAAGCCATTTCGAGTTCTTGGGGCTAATATGACTATCCCACCACCATGAATGGCGCTTCTTGGTCGGGTTCCTTTCCAACGGCGGCTTCATTTTTAACAAATCTTCACAGAGAGCTGGAAGCTAAGCAGATTCAAGCACTAAATGAAAAGGGAAAATGTGGATGGTTAGGAACAAAAATATGTATTTCCTCAAGAAAGGAAAAAAAGAATGATACATTAATTACGTTGCTAATCATAAACATCAGGCTGAAGTATAGCACTGTGAAATACCATATAAACTAAACATCGACCAATCTAAGAAAATTATGCATAAGCCAGTAAATGGCGACAATGCCAGGAGTCACCTATTCAAGGTAATCTGACGAAGAGATTAGTGTATTCAAACGAGCACCCTTCAATTAGGATCTAAGTGGTACATTCGTGCAAAACTGTATACATATTCTAATGCCCCACAGGAATTTAATCTATCACGTCATCAGGAAGCATACCCCTAATTCTCACCTGTGATAAACTGCAGTGGAAGAAAAATGAATGAGAAATGCCAAAACAAACAAGAAATGAATGAGAAATCATATATCTGGTCAGACCATCAGGTTAATGGATCAGATTGAATTTACATGTGCAAGAACAAGACATGGGCAACATATTTTCTTACTGTAGTATATCAAACGATAGTCCTTAATTACCAAACAGAAAACCAATGATTTTCAGCAGAGGGCTTCCTACTGTTCCATGCGTGCGGGTATATACTACAGTCGCATCAAGAGAGAAAACAGTAGAAGGCTTTCCTACTATTCCAAGACCAGATCAAAATATAACAAGCATCCCTGGAGAAACGCAGCAAGATCTTGGGGACAACCATCTATCTCCCCGGAAACAGCAACTGAACATGGCACCAAGAAACCGGTTCACACAGCCGGAACAGATTCCAGATAAGCAGGAAGCATCAAGAACACAATCTCACCTGGTAAAAAGAAGCCCCCTCCCCTCGAGAGTCGCAAGTCAGGAACTCAGGATCCTGCGCCAAAGGTGCCAGCCCTGTCCATGGCTTCACGCTTGCTGACCAAATCTGAGCAGCACTCAAAAACACTACAGAGACAGGCAGGCAGGGGAAGCAAATCACGAAGAGGTTAGCTGGATTTATCGCTTGGGTCAATGCTTGAAGCGAAGGCGTGAAGGAGCCTTGGAAGATGCAGAAGGGCACGCGAGGGTGGCAGAGGAGATGACCAAGTAGTAAGTAAGTACTACCACCGCCCACCTACTCCTGCTACCACGTGTATTACTACTACTACTGCTACCTGAAGAATCCAAGATCTACTGCTGCCCCACAGAGAGAGAAAAGTCTGAATCTTTTTGTTCACACTCGTGGTGTAGGTACAGTGTTCCCACCGATTTTGAGGAGATATGGAAATCTCTTCGAAAAGGGGAAAAGGGGGGAAAATAAATGGAAGCTAGCACAGGGATGGGACAGAATAGATAGATAAGAAAATAAATAAATGGCACATGGTGTCACCGGCCATGTGCTGCAGCGGCGGTCAAGTTTGCACGGCTGCAGGAGATGGGATGCATGCAATTGAACTCTTGCCGTAGAAATGAATAAGATGCATGGGCAGAAGGAAAAGAAAGTGGTAATAGTCTGAAAGAATAGCAAGAGAGGTTGCTGCTCCTTGTTACCTTCCAAAACTTTGCCTGCTCCCAAAGTTTTTTCTTGGCAGATAAAAAGGAAGAAAAGGGCATGCAAATTTCAAATATTTCAGAACTAAGATAAGTAGCAGGAAACCAGTTGCAGTGTCATGTGAACTTATATAGCATAGGTAGGAAGGGATGAACAAGTCAACAACAGGAAAAAAGAGATTTACCGTTGGATCATCGCTGGATCGGACGGCTGATAGGTGCAACTCCAAGAAAGAATGAACAAGAAACATACTAGCGTAAAGGCAGGCTTAAACAGGCATCAATGAGGGACAGTTAGCCAATTAAATGGGCGAAAAACCAAAGCCTGAAACTTGCAGCTGAGTAAAGTGCAGGCCGTGAAAACTGAGACTTGGGCATGTGATGGTTCTTGAATTCCTGATCCCTAGGGTATTAAAAAAATCAGGCTACTAATGGTCCAACCCCCTGCACATATCTCCTTGTATTTTAGTAGATGTGCTGTCTCCCTGTTTTGCATTTGCAAATACAGTAGTATGGTTTTGTGCCGTGTTTCGGCAAAAGAGCAAGTATTTAACTATTTGTTGCAGCTTTCAAGAATGCAGTCATCTCGAAAATTTTCAAGAGTACAATATCAAAATCTAATTAGACCAAATCATGGAGAAAAGTAAGGCCAGCTCAAGGCATGGACTGTTCAGGGAGAGTGATAGACCGAGACAGCAGACAGGTCATAGTAGCAGCCTCCATTATTTCGGCCGTTATCTCTGAAAGGACACGACTTTTCAGTTCCTCCTAGTATTGCTTCTCGTTTCTTTAAACAAAATTTCAAACTTCTGGGGCAACAAAAGTGAAAGAACTTCCAATAAACAGAAAATGCAAATGAATTGATATATAGATCAAATTCTTGTCAAACCATATGAGGCTCATTAAATGGCAAAAACACAATGACTCATGTCAGAGGTTTACAGCTAGCATCAGTTCATCAGCATTTGTAAGAGAAACCACAGAAATCATCTTCATAGAATCACAGCAGCAACAGACAGATTGATTAAAAAGGAATGTCATAATTATCCATAACATATTACATCACACACATCATAGGGTACCAGTAGCCGAAGTAACTACAGAGCACAAAGCTTTACAAAGACTATTGAGGAGCAGAAGGAAGCTACATGAAGAAAAAGGGAAAGGGAGGTTTACATTACATTGACAGATTGATTTTAGGCATCCTGATAGAAAGATCCAGCAAGCTGCTGGCTGATCACGTTGCCATAACCATCGGCCTCTTGTGGCCCTGCAGAGCTTGCCGCAGCTGCTGATACCCATGGCGGTAGTGCTCGAGCGAGAAGCACAGCTGCCTGATTGCCTCCCGCTTCCCCTCTGCGCTGTCGAAGATCATAAGTTTCTGCTTCTCAACCTCTTCCTCGAGCTCACGCACCTGTGCGCTCAGGTCCGACACGGACTTCGTGGCAGCATCTGCCTCTGAAATCAGCTTGACATGCTCCAGGTGCAGCTGATTCAAGTGGCTCCCCATCTCCTTCATCTTTCCATCACGAGTGGTGAGATCACCTAGCAAACTAGAGACCTTGTTGTCCACTGCAGCTTTCTCTGAAGACAGTACCTCGAGCTGTGCCTTAAGATTGGTAATATCTTGATTCAGTTCAGAGATCAGCTTCTCACTATCAGCAGATGCTTCTCCCTTTTCGGCCTGAAGTTGCTTAAGCTGTGCCTCTGCGGATGTCAACTTGTCTTCGAGAGAAGCATTAGCTTCTGACAGTTGTAGGATCTCAGCACTAAGAGAGGACTTCTCAAGAGAGAATTGCTCCAAACTACGAGCAACCACCTGTTCCAGATCCTTGACACAATCCTCCAGCATTAATTTCTCTTGAATTGCTCCATCCAGATCAGCTTTCAGTTCCTTGATTGTAGTTTGTAGCTCCATGGTTTCAGCTCTCGAATCCTCCAACTCCCTTTGAACTTGCTCAAACTCGATAAAACGTTCCTCAAGCACTCTCTTCTCACTTGAATAGTTTTCTAATCTTGCTTGTAGATCCTTGATTACTTTTTGTAGCTTCACAATCTCAGCCGATGAATCATCTAGGCTGTGAGATGTTTGTTCAAACTCCATAACCTGGTCCTCGAGCTGAGATTTCTCTTGCGACACATTCGCTAAGTCTCGTTCAAAGCTCTGGGCTGCCTCTTGGAGCTTGCTGATTTCAGTCTCAAGAGTAGATTTGTCATGGGAATACCTCTCAGATACTTGCTCAAGCTCCTGCTTGCACTTCTCAATTTCAAGGTCACGATATGAAAGTTGGTCCTCATAATGCTTAGCTGCTGATGCCATCTCTCCTTCTAATTCACTGATCTTGTTCTTGCTTTCCAGAGCTGCAGCTTCAAAATCCTCCCTTGCACTGCTGACTTCTTTGATACTCTCCAAAGCATGGACCTTTTCTTGAAGATCCTTCTGCAGGCTGTCTATTTCTGATTGCGAAACCAGCAACTTCTCCTCAAGGTTTTCACATTGGCAACGTGCATTTTTTTCCTCAAGTGCCTCAAGCTTTTCATTTGCTTCCTTAAGCTCATCTTCTAGCTCATTAATTCGTTCGGTCAGTGCATAAGAAATCCCATTGCCATTTGTGTGTTTCTCTTCATCAGCCTCGGAATCAGATTCAGAAGAAGAAGATGATGATGATCCATCACTCCCCTTTTTATCCTTCCGTTTTGAGGTCTTTTTTTCGATGCTAGACTGGGGAGATAGGGAGCTTGATTGTGCCTCAGAGTCGGATTCAGATATACCTGAGCCCTGTGATTGAAGGGATGATGGCATGTTCTTTCGTAATTCCCCAGTCACATTGTCATAACGCTCAGCAAGAGCACGATACATGCGATAGAAATTTTCAACATGAGTGACAAGCAAAGGGCGCCGTTGGTAATACATCTCAGCCTTCTTTGCAAAGGAATCTCCTTCATCCTCAATGAGCTTCAGCATATCTTTGACTTGCTTATCCATCTCTGTTTGTTCAGAAAAGGTTGCGACCGTAAATATATTGCAGGATGAAATGTCAGAAAGGTCTACATAACAAAGTTCTAAAGATAGCTACTCCTGACAAGTAACATCAATTTCTTGGTATGTAGACAGTTGAAGAAACAATAAGATATATGTTACCTTCTAGATTATCAGCTAGCCATTTGTTGTTTTTGGGACTAATATGACTGTCCCACCACCATGAATGGGCCTTCCTTGTTGGCATTCTATGCATGCGCTTCATTCTCACAAAAAATAAAAAAACTTCTGTGCGGTAGACCTATTCATAAGAAAACAAAAAATGAGGATACAAAACATACAAGTTGATGATTCTTATGATAAAGGGAAATCTACAAGGGTGCAATAAAAACAAAAAGTTTATCTGTAATATGTGGTGAAATAATGGGGAAACAAAAAAAGAAGACTTCAGGGTTGGCTAGATTACTATAATACCATTGTAAGTATTTGTAATGAAGTAGAACCAAGCGCTGGCTTGGTGGCAAGGCTTGCAAGTGCGAGCCAGCCCACCCGGTTTCGAGTCCCCATGGGGACCGAATTTTACAGGGTGCTATCCAAGCGCGTATAATCCGCTGCTGGAGAGGTCTCATCTACCTAACAACGTACAGCCCGCGAGGGATCATTCCCCGGGGGTCAACGTTTAAGTATTTGTAATGAAGTAACTAAGAAAGCACAGCCCAACCACAACCATAAGAAGCCTAGGTGGAAAAAAAAATGCATAGAACTGGAAAGCATGGATGGTATGAAGTATGAACTTAACCAGCAATAGAAACTTGACCACATGTACAAGAATTCAAAATATGATAATGAAAGTAGGTATTGCACTAGCTATGTACAGAAAAGTATTGCTTCACTCTATTCAAGAGGATGAGGAAAGGGACTAGGCATGGCAACCACTGTAGCACAGGGACCTGAACATTGACCAACTACCAAGAAGATGCAGACTATCGTATTCATTCGTAAATCACGATCTTATTATCCAATCATGAAGAACCATTATAGTGAACTGATCAAATGTTGTAGGTACCAGTGTTAGTTGAGGAACTAACTCATGGAACAAGCATGGCTGAGACTTGGTTATCGCGCATCACAACGCAAAAGATGTGGCAACTACTTGTCCCTCATTAGGTCAGAGCCGAAGCATAATTCAGTGAGCCCAGAATAGCTGGCAAGGACATCATGTTTGTCCTGCCCACACATAGATCGAAAGGCCAGGGTTCAAGCTGCAATTTGCAATCTCAGATGATATGCTGTCAGGTGTCAACCTCTATCCAACCAATAATTGAGGCCGGCCAAGTTTACTAGTAAAAAACAATAATTGCTGTTCGATTCCCACGAGACGTGGCCTGGCTAACACCTAGGTGGAAACATGCAGGCACGGGGTGAGGAGAGGCACCAACATGCGACAACTCACCTAGTAAATTGTATGGTCAACTACATTTTTCAAGTATTGGAAACGGCTTACACCCATTTTGGATCTCAGGGTATTGTATAATACCTTCACCTCTTGCTGGCAATTTCGCTGTGCATGTGAAGAAGGCAATAATAATTAATGAACACAGCTAGGCATGCAAATGAAGCATTCTTTCAAATAATTTGCATCACCCGCTGATAATGGACCGAAACAGACATCGCGAATTTCAAGGTGGCAAATCATACGATTGGAGCTAAAATTTCCCCATACAAAAAAAAAGACTTAATCATCATAATAGAAAGAGATGATAGCAGTAAGATTCAGAGAGATTATGAATCAAAACTGTTGCAGGCCCCTTTATCCTAGGCTCCTCCTCCTAGCAGTTGTCGACGGGCACATGCACCAACTAAGTGGTACTGTGGTAAGGTGGTCACTGATACGCATGTTCTAGACCCAACCTGGCACCATTGAAGACTTGCTTGCTTAGCCAATAAATAAATAAAATTGCATTCAATCAGGCTGTCCTCTGGTAGGAAGGCAGTAGAGGTTCAATGGACTGTTCGGGCGATATGGCCACATACACAGAACAGAACAGGAATTTTGGTACGCATGATTCTGGCTACTTGCAGGAGAAGCTGCCTTGATGGTGACATTTGAGTAACCTGAAGAAAGTCTTGCATGCACGAATTGTGAAAGCTGAAGGGAAACCAACTATTTAATCACGGTCAATCCGAATTGAATGGGCGGTTTAAGCTGGAAACGAAGTCATGTTTTTCTTCTTTTGGCTTAATTAACAACCAGCAACGCAAATCTAGGAGCTGTACTCAAAGTCCAATCAATTAACGTGACATGGCGTTAACGCTAAGCGAGCAGTATGTAGACGACGCATGCCAGAGACAAAAAACCAACAGGAAACACGACGCCCATCGCCGTCTCCAGTGGCCCCTCCGCCCAGCGAACGAAGAGGAGAAACCGCAGATCAGGCGTGCAATTGACTGAATCCTGTGGAACTACACTAGACACGATCAGAACTCGAAAAATAAACCGAACCCGGAGCGTTTCTGCCCAGGGACGGAACGGAAATCGACCGCCGGCCGGACGGGACCAGCGGAACCCGCCGGGCAGGGAGCACGCCGGCGGCCTACCTAGATCGAGGAGAAGAGAGGAAGGAAGGAGGGAAGCAAGCAGAGGGAGGCTCGGGGTGCGAGGTATTACCGTAGAGGGAGGGGGAGCCTCCTTTCCCCGCCGGGAGACCGGAGAGGGGAGGCGACGGTAGTGGGAGGGAGGGGCCTGACGGGGAGGAGAGTGATTGCTGTCCACGGCCCTGAACCCGATCGTGCTGAAGCGCAGTGGACTGACTGCCTTTAATACGACAGCGGGGACATTGGGATGGGGAAAACGTGGGAGCCCCGTGAGGAAATGACCGCGCTACCCTCCCCCGTGTTACATGGGGTGGTGGGTGATTGCCGGACGCGTCGGAGTCGCGGGGCAGGTCGAGCCGTCGAGGTTAAATTAACGCGTGGAACGGTGGAAGGAGGGCTAGGGCGGGGGGCTAATCGGTCAGCTATAATTGATGGAGTGGTGGCCACCTGGGAGCCACGCGGGGCCGACGCGACGCAGCGAGCTCGCTCCACGAGAGCGGGGTGAGATGAGCGTGGCTTCTGCTCCTCTCGTACCATCTGAACTTTTGAAATTTGAATCATCGGCCGGCTTCTGCTCCTCTCGTACGCATTGGATCCTTTTTCATTTGGATTTGGACGGGTCGTCGCGTCGTAGTGAAATTTACCTGTCTCTTTCTGAAAATTAGTCAGCCTACTATATAGCTTTTGTCACTATCGAATTGATGGCTCATCTGGTGAAAGTCTATGGGTCACGCCACCTTAGGCATCAGCACCCCCCCCCCCTTACTCGATCCACCTTCCCCTTCACCTCTCTCCCGCCACCTTCCTCTTCCTTCCCCCAGCCCTCGTTTTAACGACCGAAGGAAATTTTAAGCACCTTACTCTATTAATTAAGAAGAAGAAAATTATCCAGATGGCTTAATAGAACAGTTACGCCCACGGAACTGATACCATGGAACATGACCGCACATAGCACCGTGAGCCAACCTAGGTACAAATGCACACTCGGCATACGACATTGAGAAGAAGATCGTCGTCGATGTTTCCTAAAAGCGGCATCATCGACATGTCATCTCGAGCCAGTGAGTCTCAAGTTGCCTCTCTCTTCAATGTTTTTGTCCATGTTTTCGTTGGTCCATGTGTGGTTATGGTAATTAATAACAATTCCTATAGACTAATGTGCAAATTGAATCTCACTTGTAGGTTTATCCATTGGCATCGCTTGGACCATGTGTTGGTTCAAGGATGAAAAAGAAGAAGCATTGTCCAAGGACTTTGTGCCTATTGGAATCAAGTAGAAGAAGAAGATCAAGTATGTCTTGAAGAAGAAGAAGAAGAAGAAGATGGAGTTCCTCATTGCTTTCTTCAAGACATCATCATCAAGAATTGATGTGCAAGCTCACGGTACGCCATCTCTTGAAGATCTCATGCTTGGAGCTTGCCATCCTCGGCAATCATGGAATTATGAAGACATGTTCGAAGAAGAGGCTTCTCCATGGAGTATGGGGGAGCATTTCTCAAGTCTTCATCAAGCAAGTGCAAGTGCAAGCAAGTGCAATCAAGAAAGGTGTTACATCTTGAAGGTGACAAGATCGTCTACATTAAGCTCAAGTGGGATGCTCAAGGCAAATGCATATTCTTGTTAGGGTTTCTATTTTACCGGTCTCTTGTAGTGTTGGGAGACCGGGTTTAGGATAGATAGCCGTACTATCAAGAGGGGCTCTCGAGTGCGTGTCTCGTTCGTATCTTCCGCAGAGTTCTCAAACATTTGCATACAGAGCATCATGTTTCTTGGTTGTTGTTTGGTTCTTGTCCATGTGAGGATCTAGAGCTTGTGGTTATCTTCATAACAAGCTATAGTTCATCAAAAACAGATTTCCCTTGCATATCTTATTGTGTTTTTTATCTTGCGGGTTTTCCGGTTTCACACCTTGGGAGGTATCTCATATATATATTCATGGTATTTTTCCCTTAGTTATACCCAATATTCTGACTTTTTGTTGGATTCTACTCGTTGTTATCTTTCCAACGAAATTGGTTTCATCTCGTTTGGGGTTCGGATGCAAAAGTTGTGGCAGTTTTGGTTCCGAAGTTTTTGCCTGACCGGTAGTTCCGGCGGGCCACCGGTAGTACCGCTAGGGAAGTTTGCCGCCGGTAGTACCGGTGTTAATTCCGTCCCAACTTCCGGTAAACCCGATTTTCATCTAGTACTCTCTCTGCCTGGTTTGCGCTATTTGTCGGTACTTCAGTTGGAATCTTGGGCGGTAGTACCGGCCCAAGCGGTAGTACCGGTGACCACCAGTAGTACCGGTCATCCTCGGTTTTGTGTTCATTCGCTTCGCCGTTTTTGTACCATTGGCTGAGTGCCACCGGTAGTACTAACTGTGAGTACCTGCGGATCGGGGAGCCCTTTAAAAGGAGCTCCCCTTTCCCCTTCGGGTCTGACTAGCTCTTTCTTGGTTTTTTGGCTTTCTCTCTCCTCCATTGGTGACCTTGAAGAGCTTGCCCTCTCCCCTTCCCCCTCCTATAATTCTTGCATCTTTTTGAGGGATTTGAGAGAGGAGATCTAGATCTACAAGCCCCACCAAACCAAATCCCTTCTTTGTGAAGGAATCCTTGGGATCTAGTTTTGTGTTCTCCTCTTGTGTTCTTCCTCCCTTATTCCCTCAATAGATTTTGTAGCTTTGGTGGAATTTGAGAGTGAAGGACTTGCCTCTTGCATTTGGTGCATAGGTTTGAGTTCTCCTCGGAGATTCGGCGAGTTCAAGCCTTTGGGCTTGTTTATCTTGGGTTCTTGGAACCCTAAACGGTTGTGTGGTTGGATTGTTAACCTTTTATGGTCTTATAGCCTTTTGTGGCCTTGTTGCCTTTTGTGACTTTGTAGCTTTTGTGGCATTGTTGTTGGGAGCCTCCAATTGAGTTGTGGAGATTGCCTCAACCTTGTACGGGTTTGGTGACCGTCCTCAAGTGTCCCATAGTGGAACACGAGTAGGCCTTTGTGGTGGGCTCACGGGAGAACAAGGCGAGCCTTTTGTGGCGTCGGTAGATTGCGTGCATTCGCATCTTGGGGTGAGGCCTTGTGTGGCATTGGGTGAGCATCGAGCCACCACACCTCGAGGTGAGCCACTTGTGGCGTTCGAAGTACATTGCGCCCCCGCACCTCTCCAACATAGACGTAGCTTCTTTGGAAGTGAACTTCGGGAAACAAATCATCGTCTCTACGTCCATCGGTTATCTCTCAATCAAGCCTTTTACTTATGCAATTTACATTGTGATAGCCATCATGCTTGAAGTATTACATCTTATTATCACCTTGTTGCTTGTCTTGCTTAGCATAGGTTGTTGGTGCACTTAGTGAACCTAATGGATATAGGTTTTGGCTTGATAAATTAAACGTTAAGTTTTATCCTGCATTTATTAGAGCCTAAATCGTAATATTTTTAAAACGCCTCTAGGCGATGTTCATTTCTCTTTCAGATGGTTGACCGGTGGCTGCGGCACGGGCTAGACACGCACACCATTTCCCCCTATGCAAGGCGGACGCTGAGGCGCTTGATCACATCACCATGACATGCCCTTTTGCTTTGCATGTCTGGCATGGTGTCAACAACAAGCTTGGCTCCCAACTCCCTCACACCATACCATCTCTCTCCGACCGGTGGCCGTTGGCCGTCAACAATCTCCAGGCCTGTAGGCGGAAAGAAGCGAACTCTCTAATCATGCTAGTTTTTAGAAACATATGGCTCGAGTGGAACGCCCGTGTCTTCGACACGAGAGAGACTTCGCCCCAATAATGCGGTAGTGAGTACTTGGCACTCCTGGATCACAAGTAGAGGTGGAGGTGGGCGCATGCGAGGCATCACGTAGGCCAGAAGATGGCATTTATCAGCACCCAAAGTGGTCGCTGGCTGGAGGGTTTCACCTTAGCATACTGTAACATGTAACCTTTTGGACTTTGTCCACCTGACGTGGGGTTAACATGTCAATGCCCATAGTTTATGTACTTGGGTTTCAGGAAGAACTGCGAGTTGGAGACTTCGTCGGCTAGCACATAAGCAACACGGGGACACGGCGGTTTACCCAGGTTCACACCCCCGGAGGGAAAATCCTACTCCAGCTTGTCTACTCTTGATTAATGGTGTACCGAAGGTTACAGAGATGCCTTGATGGCGATGGTGCACAAACGTGATCTGGCGGGTGTATGTTCTAGGGTTTCTGTTGTCCTCCTCATTGTTACCTCCGGGCTTTTATAGGAGGAGGCCGGGTCTCAGGATACAACTGAGTTGGTTATAAATTATGGTTAACTCGTTTAAACTTTCTATCTAAAGCTTGTCGTGTCCATCAAGGAGTCGCATCTTCATGGGGTGTACCTATGTCACCACCCCTTCGAGCTTAATACAAAACACACCATTGTCCCGCGAGTACTCCAACAAAAAAAATGATGCTTTGATTTTATTTTTTGGTGCATGAAACCTGATGCTAGCTACTCCATACCGAGTCACCGAATATTAGACTTTCGGGAGAGGAAAGTACATGCACCCAAGAAGGCATTGGATGCATTGTGAATACATGACACACATTGCAAACGCTCGCCGCTGCAGATTACCCATAGTGGCAGCATCATAGGTATTAGGCAGTATCGTACATTTTATACAGACAAAAAACTGACATGTCAGTCTAATTAATGATAAAACAGACGATAGTGTGTCATATGTCGTATTAAAACACATAGAACAATTTTTGTTAATATCAAATAGATCTTGTATAAAAATTTGTATTGAGATTACTAAAAGAATAAATATAATTAGACTGTAATACTACAACTATATGATAATATGCATTGTCGAGATATTATCCTACATTATTATCATACTGTCCACGTGTGCATGTTCTTTGGAGTACCACCAAATTATCATTTTAAATTTTACGATACAAGAAGGTGATACTCCATTCGTTTCAAAATATAAGAGCTCGTTTGGCTCCCATCATTTGAGGCTAGAATCAAGAAATTCATTTGTGATTCCAAGAATCAACATGTTTAGCTGCTACAGAATTGGTAACAGAATTTATTTGCAAATTCCATGGATTTCATTTTATGCCTAATCTTAATTCCTTTTGGTATCCTATCATTTATGTGGAATTGCTAAATGAAATGATAACATCAATGTCATTTCATTTCTACCATTTCTACTAAATGAAATAAAATGATGGAGTCAAACAAGCTCTAAGATATTTAGTTTGTGGGATAATTATGAGGGGCACTTTAAATGTCATCTTTCCAATTGGGGCCTTGTGGCTCAGAAAAAGGAGTTTGGAGGTTTGGAAATACCCAACATTGCAGAGATGAATCTCTGTCTCCTAGCTTCTTTGGTAAAAAGATACCAATTAGATAAAAATAAACTTTGGAGGAAAATTATAGATCACAAGTATGATGTCACTAATCCAAACATTTGTTTCATCCTCAATAACCAATGTGTCCCTCTTCTGGAAAGGTGTTCTATGGGTTGCTAATGCAGCTAAAATGGGATATTAATGGAAGGTAGGAGATGGAAAGAAAGTTAAATTCTGGGAAGACCAGTGGTTTGGGGATTCTAGTCTAGCTTTTTAGTATTGGGACCTATATGTGATTGCCAATGAACAAAATATAACAGTTGTTGAGGCTTGGGAATCTCATCAGCTAAAAATTACTTTTAGGAGATGCTTCAATGAAGAGCTTTTGCATAAATGGTACGAGATCCTGAAAATTGCTAAAACTCTTCACCTTAGTGAGGAGGATGACACTATCCCGTGGAAGCTTGAGCCTAGTGGTATATACAATGTTAAATCTTTTTATGCTATGATTAACTTTAGGGGTGTCTTACTAGTCTATGTACATGCTGTTTGGAAGATTAATGTTCCCTCCTAAGATACATTTCTTCCTATGGCTTCTAGCACATAACAAACTGCTTACAAGGGATAATCTCTCTAAGAGACAAGCGGTTGGTGATCTTTCATGTGTCCTCTGTAATGAACCTAAAACATGCATGCATGTGTTTTTTGACTGTGTAGTGGCCAAAATAGTTTGGTCCAGCATGTGTTCCTTTACAGGAAGAGATGGAAGGGTCATGTCTCTTGACACTCTGGCTGGCCTATGGGTTAGTGAGAAAAAAAAGGAAAAATAAAAATATGGCTTATGCAGCTGTAATTTGGGATCTCTGGCTTACTAGAAATGATATCCTGTTTAATAAAACTGTCTGGTCTGGTATGCGGGTGGTATGGAGAAGAGTGGCCTATTTGCTATCCTAGTGGAGCATTCTATGCTCAGGAGATGTAAAAGAAAAAATGGCTGCATTGCTGAAAAGAGTGGAGCATCTGGTGACTGCTCCCCCTCCACCGCTCTGGCCAGATCCTGGTTGACATTGAAGAAACTGGTGGGGTCTAACCTTGAACTTGCCCCAGATTCCTTCCTGACAGACTCTGACGATGTTGTCAAGTGGAAGATCACCACCGATGTCCTGGCGAGGAGGCTAAAGAGAAACCGCATGAAGCTGATAGAGGAGGGACCCTGGTTAAAGGTGGTTCCAATGGAACCATGATCTATCCCGTTGCGTGTTTCGCCGAAGCTCCGTAGTTTGTGCTTTTGAAACATTGTGTGTCATCAGCTTTGGTGTTGTAGTTTCTTAGCTTATGCTCCTAAGGCCGCGCTTGGGAGTCCAGTTTTATTTCCGCGTCCGGATTTCTCACGGGTGGTTTCAGACGTGCACATGTATCCCGGGGTATTAGTTACAAACATCATCTGTGCTGTTTGAAAAGTACAGTATTTTATCAGGAAATTACTAAAACACACATCTAGTCCCTCAAACTCTGAAAAAATCGTATCTTTGACCATGCTCTAGTACAACATACATGAAGAATCCACGT
The DNA here is from genome assembly GCA_023614405.1 of Avena insularis. Lineage (NCBI taxonomy): Eukaryota > Viridiplantae > Streptophyta > Magnoliopsida > Poales > Poaceae > Avena > Avena insularis. The sequence goes on along the minus strand of CM042693.1, from coordinate 435,309,598 downwards.
TAAATTACATAAAAGGATGCCAAGTCATATTTAACCATACCATGAATACAAACTTCAGTTTGTTCGGATCAACAATAAAGTATGTTTACTTAAATTACATATAACAACCATTCAACCACTCCCAAAGTATGACTTGAACTGGACTGGACTTCTGAAGGCTAGAACATTGTGAGATTGATAAGAAAGACTCCTTCCACTAACACTTGTTTTGTCAACATCATTGAACCTGTTTTGCCCTCCATCTTCAAGATTGTCATTGTATGTCCTTTGACTTGTCATGACACTAATTTTTGGAGGCACACATATAGTGCTCTACCTCTTATCACTTGGAAGTTTCCTACTAGTACTATATGGAGGCTGGCTAGAAGTTAAGCAATGCTTCCTTTGAGCAATATTACCTTCATAAAGCAAATCAAGTGCCTCAAACAAAGGGAACTCCTTGCCTTGAAGCCTTCTAAACTTTGGGTCCTCCTGCAAAGCAAAGAATGTGATCAAAGCCTTCTAAATTTGTTCATCAATGCCACATTCAGATTTGGCAATGCAAAAACATGCATTCAGATCATTACTTGGGTTGGTTGCCAATATATGTGTATAACAGAGAAAACCAACAAGAAAGTGATAAACTAAACATGGATAGATATCTACAGACTACATCAGGCATGAATATATATATGACAAAATAGATGGATTTGACAACTTAGATGAAAACAGATTTCTAGAAAACTTGTGTGCATGTGTAAACTGATTATTAGCATCCATATAAAAGAATCATATCCTAACCTGCTACTGAAACTGCAACTAACGCTCCTTACTAACATGTGCATGAGGAAACTAACAAAAGTTCCTGACCAATTTCACCACAACGCAGTTCATCAAGTCCCCAATCCCCAATTCTCATCATAATTTGGTGGTGTACTCCTAAATTTAGCATGAGCAGCACAACACAATTTGGTGGTGTAGTCCTAGTCAATTCTGGTTAATTTGATTTACACGATTCAAGATCAGAGTAAAGGTGTACGCTCACAACTCATAAATCTTTAGCTGCTGCAGTACTTTATGATACAATGAAGGCGATTGAAGCACTGCTTGGAACTACTATCACACTTGCACATCGGGTAGCCATGTCGCCAGTCAGTACCAATGCATAGACGCTGCATCGTGTCAGCTCATGGCCTAGAGATGTACCTGACATAGACGCCAAGGCTAAACAGCACGAGCAGCGCGCCGACCACGGTGGTCACAAGCTTTCTCCATTCAGGGAGGTAGCTATAGCCGCGGCAAGACGTCGGCGGTGCAGCGAGCGCTTCGAAAAATTCACATCACAAATTGGTGGTGTAGTCCTAGATTTGGCATGAGCAGCACAACAGGTACCTTGCCGTGCAGATCTCGTCCAAGATCTTGTGCCGCCGGTCGTCGGAGATCTCGTCCAAGATCTTGTGTCGCCAGTCGTCGAAGATCTTGCGCCGTCGGACAGTTTGCTGCCGCCGCCGCTCATCGCGGATGTTGTGCCGCCGGGCGAGTCGCCGCCGCCGCTGCTCGCAGCCGGACTCGTCGTTGTGCAGCCACCGCAACTCTATAGCCACGCCACCCCCATCCACCAGTTGCCGCCGCTAGGGTTGGTGGTGGTGTCTCTCGGGACGGCTCTCGATGGGATGGAAATGAAACGTACCTCTGGGGCTCCGTGACGTTTAGAGGGGTATACGGGCCCGAAATCACTCGGAGGCTGAAAAATCCAGCGAAACCAAGCAAAACCTGGCCAACGGGCCGGGCTTTGGCGGGCCAGCCCGCGGCACGCGGAAAAAGCACGACACCAGCCCGGCCCGGCCCGTGGCGTGACGGGCCCGTGAAGCGGCGTTTAGGCCACGCCTCGCACGCAGCGTGCCGGCCCGCCTGCTTAGCACTTTTCATGAGTGCCGGAATATTAATGGCAAAAATGTGTCAGCGGGATTCGAACTTGCGATCTACTGCTGTTCCGCACTGCTCTCTACCACTGCACCACCGGCTCCTTCGTGTCATATATTAAATTCGATCAATCTTAAGGGAGTTTTCAAAGGCCCGCTACAAATAGAAGCAGCCCCAACCGATGGGCCGACGCGTTCCTGCGTGCCCTAACGGGCGACGTGGCCCGACAGAGTTGGGCTGCGCTGCCTCGAGGCCGAGCCCGTCTTGCGCGACGGCCGCCATGACTAAAAAGGGGTTTGGGGCTAATTTCCAGGGAAACAAGCAGGGCCTAAGGGTGTGTTTGGTTAGGATTTTCCAGCCAGATTTACGTCATGGAAGCTGAAATCTGAACCAAACAAGTTTGTAAACCAACCTAGATTCTGAAACGCACCAGATTCTCGTAGTGTAAAACAAAAGCTGCTGGTACCCCAGATTTTCCTGCGTTGCGTTGAAGGGATAAGCTAAAAATTACATGCAGTGCCACCCCGAAGTAGAAAATGAACGTTTAGTTTCCTTTCTTGTCTCCTCCAACCTGACTCCCTTCTCCCGTGGCCCTCTCTTCCCCAACTCGCATCAGACATCGCAGAGAGCAGGCTAGTGTGCGTCCTCGACGGCCTATTCCGACGGTGCGTCAGCCAGAAAATATGCCCCCAACCCGATGCCCCTTTCCCTATCCTGAAACTTCGCGACGCCACGCGAGCATCCCAGCCTGCTATGGCCGACGTACGCCTTGCCGGCATACGGGCGTTGCCGCGGTGCTTCTGGCTGGCTTGGTTTTTTCTGGCGTGTGCGCTGCATTCCACCGAGCTACTGGCCAGGATACACCTACTTCAAAGCCGAACGAGCCAGAGACACGAATATGGCATTGGATTTGCTGGTCGGTATACACCCATTTTTTTGACGGTATACACCCATTTCTTAAAAAAGTTAACAGTTACGTGATACACGATGACAAACCAACGCCAAATACACTAGAGCAAAGCTAACTCGGGTGGGTCTTCTACGCTTGCGTGCATGCGAGGACAGAGCTAGGGGTAATTATTGTGTATAATAATTTGTGATGATTATCTACATATAGAACATAATCTACAGTTTAGGTGCAAGATAAAATATAGGTGTAATTTAACATCTCATTTCTATTAACTATATTCATAAAATATTAGAAAATGGATTCCTTCTCAAAATAGTCACATGCATGTGTATAATATATAATTTTTCATTTTATAATTATCCTATAAATAATCTTGTAAGCCTTAGCGGCGTCACAACAGTTTCCATCGAATTTATAGTTGACAGTTGCTCCAACCAAACAACTTTCAGCTTTTTCACAGTTATCAGCTCACAGCAGCTTTTTCACAACAGATTTCGCGCAGCTGATTTTCAGAAATCTGCAGCTCAACCAAACACACCCTAAGACTACAGAATGCTTTTGGTAGCTTTTGAGGTTCTAAACTGGGGTGTTTTATCCTGACGTTCCCCGTGGTCGAATAAGCTGCAACAAAAACTGGTTTCATGCCAATGGAATCGGGGTTGTGCCTTTTTTTTCTAAAAAAATATTTTAGCTTTCGTCAATAATGTATCTATATACTTTGTCCGTCTCAAAATAAGTGACTTGGACTTGTTCATACTCGTATCATCCTATGTATCTAGGCCAAGTCACCTGTTTCGGGGGACGCACAGAGTATTTTGAAACGGAGGAACCAGGTAATTGTAAGCGCGTAAGCAGAGTTTGGGTAAAATACACGGAATGCAAGGGCAGCCTGGGGATTTCGGACGACAGCACGACAGGCCAGTCCCCCACGCCACGACGTCCTACTCGCGAGGTGAGGTGACAGAGTGAGTGCGCTGCGGGGCCCAGAGGGGCAGTGTCGCTTGCGCCAAGCGCGGGGCCCGCGGCACAGCTGGGGTGGAGCGCGAGATTCCCGTTTCAAAACTATGGTGGCGGGAGAGGGCTTCGGCCGGCGTCAGCGTCTCGGCTCGCTTTGGCAGGCTCCTGCCCTGCTCGTTGTCTTCTCGGCATGGCGTACCGAGGAGGACGCCGCACGCGTAGTTTACACCATCGTGCGGTGTTAATTTAACAAGGTTGTGTACGCTAATGCGGACCGACTTTTTATTTAGAGCCGATCGACTGTAACGGCGGACTCCACGGAGAATATCGATCCACGGTCCTGCTGCGTGGAAGTTTTCAGCGAATTTTGATCTTTTTAGCACTGTGAGACCAAAATTGCAGTCCATATAAACACATAACTTAAGGAACTGCATCCCAGGTGCTCCTTTCGTTTTGGGTTTACAAGTCTTACGCGTAAATCTAGGATTGACACTTTGGCCAAAAAATATAAATTGTATAAACCAAAAATTATACTATTAGAAAAGATATTGTTCAAAGTTTCTAATGGTATATTTTTTCTTTATAATTTATATTTTATTAATCAAATTAACGATCTAAATATACGCATACGCGCATGACTTGTAGAGAGTAATATATTCTACTCTTCTATGTACCGAGTCAGATGATAACGCGAGATAATTAAATGTTAACAAAAAAATTAGACAAGTAAATGGAAATATAATGCGAAATACTCTTTTCCTTCTAGGGAGGGCATGTTCCTTAGAAGTATATTGTGGAACATAGTTCGATATTTAAAAGTATGGTTTCTATCTGGAGTCCATTTTACGCTATACACAATATCTCGTTAAGCTGAATATTATTCAAGTGGAAGGCCATATCTTAGAGACTTCGCCAAATCGGAGTCCTACCGCTCCAGAATATTACTGGAGTAGTAGTTGTAAAAGTGTCCATGTTGTACCCGTGTGTATTGTATTTTAAGAATGTTATTATACAAAAATCATTGATTGGAGATTCTCGGCTCCCGAGTTCCGGTGATCATGTTATTTCAAATATTTCTAAAATCATATTTACAAGTTAAAAAAATATAGAATGAAACATTGGGCTATATCTGGAATTATTTTTGGATTTTTTCTGGACTCCTAAATGTGCTTTCTTTTAAAATTGGAGTGGAGGAAACCCTAGAGCTCGGTGACAAAGACAATATTCTACAAATTCGCTTGAATTTTTTCTCGCTAAAAGGATCCTACTACCTCCATTCTAAAAAAAATGTATATATTTTTTAATGAAATAGAGTAATGTTTGACCAGAATTACAAAATAAACTATTCTCTCAGACCCAAATTAGTTGACTCAAATTAGTCAACATACGGATATATCTAATACTAAATCATGTCTAGATACAAACGAATCTAAATAAATCTAAATCAACTAATTTAGATCGGAGGGGGTATCGATATTCAGAAGATCAAATAGAGATAATATGGAAGTGCTCTCTCTGTCCTAAAATGCAAGGCACCTAAGAATTAGTTAAAAATCAACGTTTTCTAAGTTTGATCAACATTATACACAAAAATATAAAGATTCAAAAACTGAATTAATATCAATAGATTCACCATAAAATATATTTTCTCAATGTATCCATTTAATATTGTACGTGTAGATATATGTTATTAAATATTTAGTCAAGGTTAGTAAAGTTTGACTTTTGACTATTCATTAGGCGTCTTATATTTTTAGGACGGAGGGAGACGTATCTAATGATATTAACTTTGTATTATAGACGTTGATGATGTCTTTCAGTTGTTTTAAGAAAATTTGGTCACGTTTCCTCTCCTCCCGTGAGAAAAAGAGGCGGCGGTTAGGGTAAAAACCCTAGCAGCCGCCACGATCTACTTCGTCCTCGTCGTCTGCGACCGAGCATCGATGGGTCGCCGTCTGCTCTGCTTGCCGCTCCGGCGGCGGGAGGAGGTGGGGACCTTGGACCTGCGCTCGGCGTTGTAGAAGGATCCCTAAAGTTAGAGTTTGGTCATCCGGCATCGTCGTTATGGTGGCTATGGCGGCGTTGTGCGGGACAAGAATAAGGTATACCCGTCTCCTCTTCCACCTCGTCGGCGACGATCCTGCTGCTGGCGTTGAGGAGGGTGGGGATTCGTCTGGTCGCCGCTTCCATGGAGTGGTGGATCTCGTCCAGTCTACGTGTGTTCTGGATCTTGTCCAGTCTACGTGTGTTTTAGGTTTGGTGCTACAAGTTTCGGATCAATTCAAGGGTTCAATGGCGACAAATTAATCTCTACGCGCTGGTCCTTAGGGGCGCGTGCACGAAGACTTCCCGATTGTCATCAACAATGGCATGCCGGCTCCGTAATCGGCGGCAATGACGGCGTCGGCTTCGCTTCTGCGGCGATAGTGTTAGGTGGTCCAAAGACCTCGATGTAATTTTTATTATGTTTAGAATACTTTGTACTTCTTATGAACTCATGAAATAGATTCGGATCTTTTTCCTAAAAAAAAAAAATTGGTCACCTTCAGTTGTTTTAAGAAAATTTATATATCTTTTAGAATTGGAGGTAGTAGTACCTGCTATGGTCGTTGGCTCGCGCGCCAGACCCACGCGGGCACTCCGCATGTGTCAGCATGGCGAGCAGTCACTCGGCCGTTTGGTACAGCGGACACGTACTGGCGTGTCTACCGGGACGTGTCGCTGGCGTGGAGACCGCAGGATCGATGAGCGAGTCGCGAGAGATGAGGTTTCAAACTTGACAAACATCAAACAGGTTGTAGGTAAGAAAGATACACGAGCGTTGAACAGTTGGTCCATCAGGCTTGGCCCCAGGGAACGAACTTGATCATCCAGCATCGGAGGCTCGGAGCGTCCGTCCAAACAGGGCAGTCCAGACTCCAGAGCCCGTCGCTCTCTCGCGGTCCCGCCGCGCCCCGACGCTCGCTCGCATGTTAAGCAGTAACATCAGCGGGGAACGATCAGTCGACTGGTCGGCCGGCTGACTATGCCCAGCGCAGCGTTAACATAATCGGAACACGGATAGACCAGTCACTGCCGACTGCGTAGCTGAGCACGGACCAATCGGCCTGATTTTTTTGTTAACTATCATTCCGAACCTTCTCACGGTCAGAAGAAGGCGAGCAAATAGCCAAATAGTGAAGTGACCCTTCACACTCCGCGATCCTTTGGTGTTAATTGGTGTATGGTATTAGAGCATCTCCACTCAGTCCCACGTACGGCGCCAGATTGGTGCATGATTTGGGGAGGGGAGCCACCACCCCTATACAAAAGCTCAAACGTTTAAAAATTAGGACAAATACGAAAATATTATCGATTTTACAGCAGTTCAAACATGTTTGTAGAAAACTTGAAAAAAAACCTAATCTAGTGGTGGCCCCGGCCACGCCGCTAGTAGTTCAAGGCGGTGGCATTGTGCTGCAGCCCTGGCCGGATCGCCACCACTACCGCTCCAGCCCGGGCAACCTTCCCCGTTGTTGTCGCCCTCTAGGTCGATAAACAGGCCGAGGCGGCGCGCGCGCTCGGCCTGCTCGCGCCGGTACTCCGTCGCGGACCAAGACTCGGCGAATGCGTACGTCGCTGGTGGCATGGCCTCGTAGGAGGCGCGCTCGGCGACACGCTGGCCTAGAAAATCCTCCGTGTCCTCCTCAATCTTAAGTTGGAGGACGGCCGCCTTGTACTCCGGTGGAGGCGACCACCCCTTCTTCACCTAGCGTTGGGGCCTGGTGAGGCACAGACGGACACGAGGAGGGGATGGCGCACGTCGACCCCTAATTACGACACCGTCAGAGAGCCTGCGCGACTGCTGCGACCGCGGTGTCTCCTCGTACTCGTCCTTCACCGGGGCGAGGAGAGCGGAGAAGCACGGCGACGGCGTGGAGTACGGGGAGTAACGGGCTGATGGCGACGAAGACCTCGACGAGGAAGATGTCAAGGAATAGCGGGCGGCATGGCACGACGCCCACCACTAGTCCGGGTAGCGCAGTCTCTGCCGCGGAGGCATCGTCAGCGGCGGGTTGTTACCGGCGACGATGTAGTCGAGGACCCAGACGAGCATCCTTCCTGGGCGTTCCACCACCGGATCCGCCTTCGAGGTTGTCCTACGGTGGGGGGCCGTTGCCGTCATAGGCTTCGAGGCGGGCCTAATGCTGGTCCTCAAAGAACGCGTCCCACACCGCCACGTTGTCGGGACCACAAGCAGGATCGTTACGCTCCTCCGGCGAGAGGACGTCCCAATACCGGTAGATCTCCGGCTGGCGTGTCTGGCCACGGGGGAATGGCGCGACCGGTAGCACAACACCAAGACGAGGTTCCCCTGCCGTTTGCTTCCTTCTATCGGAAACATGGGCAAAGAACACAAAATTAACCTAATGATAGAAAGAAAACACAAAAAAACTTACTTTCAGAAAGATTTTACGATCTAACCTATTTACTTGGCACCCTACCAGACGGTTCCATGCTCAATAGGACGACGCCGTCTGAAACGGCGCCATGGTGCCCATGACGCTCTAGTCAACGACGCCATATATCGGTCCGACGTGGCAGAGCGGTGGATGAGATCGATCGAGTTGGCTCTGTTGTTAGGATGGTGCCGTGGTGCGCCGTGCTATCAAGGATGGTGCCTTGGCCGGCAGCGTCATGCTCCTTTACTCGGTGACTAGTTAGCTTTTTGATTAAAGTTTGCGACGGACGCATGTGTGCAGGCTCTCTAAATGTCGAGTCAGAGTTCTTATTTCGTATGACTATACCTTTGGTCCTGATATGCCGAGGGTATATCCATTTCTAGCGTGAAATCAACAATGCGTGAATAATAATCCTTCCGTCTAAAAATAGATATCAAAAGTTTGTCTAAATTTAAATGATCTATATACTAAATAGTGTCTAGATTTATAGTTAAAATAGATCTATATTGTGACCACGAACAAGATGTTGGTAAAAACATGCAAAACCCAATGTTGATGGAGATACTTTCACAAACTGCCACTATCCTGTTACAAACTGATACATACCAAATCCAAAACCCATGCAACTATGATGACATGAACAACTTGATGGAACCCTCAAGCTGCTTCATGACGGCCTTCCAGCCTGCACTCGTCGGGTGCATGTCGTCCCAGTAGAAGTGCCTGAAGAGGTGATCATCATCCAGCACGTAAAAGTGATCCAGGCGATCATCGCGGTAGCCACAGAACCCCTCGGGGTCATTGGCTTCACAGCTCGGCGCCAGCTTGAAGGTGAACCGCTGTGAATCTTCGTCACATGTACTCCCTCCGTTCCAAAATATAAGACGTTTTAGTGAATCTAGACTTTTTTTAGTGTGTAGATTCATTCCAAAGTTAAATGAACTACATACTAAAATAAGTCTAGATTCGTTTTTTTCACAAACCTAAAACGTCTTATATTTTGAAACGGAGGGAGTACATAACACAAAAACCAAAACCCATAGTATCTCAATTCAGAATCAGGATTGAATTGGCAGATGGATAGATATATGTATGTAGAATTAACATTGCATGTACATACGACGTACCGGTAGTCACGTTGTTGATGACGTTTTGAAGGCCGTGTAGAGGTCGACTATGTGGACGTGTCTGTCATTGCCCAGCTTTCGTTGCAGCATGCTGTTGTGGGCGGACGCGATGAAGTTGCCGTGGCCTTGGCAGCGGGTGTGGTTATTCACCCTGGTGTGCCTAGGCATGCAGCCCAGAGGGTGCATGTTGTTCACCAGAATCTTTCGCGCCCCGAGCTTCTGCAGACGGTGCACGTTTGTAACGATCTCGTTCGTCACGTTTTCGATGTAAGGGGTCAAAGGGGTGATCTGCAGCGTGCAAGCAGTCGAATTAAAATTGATCGTCAGCATGTGATAGATATCTAAACAGAAATGATATATGTACTCACACTGGTAGGGCTGATGGTGTTGCTCAAGAGGTTGATTTTCGGGACGTAGTCCTTGCCGGAGATGGCTACGAGCACGAACGCTCCTTCGAGGCGCGTACTCGAGATGAATCCATCGTGCACTAGCCCCTTGAAGGTGTTGATCTGCTGGCCAAGGGTGGGCGCCTTGTCCGGCGTCTTGTACACGCCGGCTCCGACGGTGGCCAAGGTCATGCCGTACGGGTGGCAAAAATTGGCCAATTGTTTGTACGCCGGTGCGGCCTCATGAAACCCCATAATCTTTGCTGCAACGACCACATGTCAATCAACACCGAGTACATAGCTAAGATCAGTAAATTAGTTAGTACAATTTGCGCGCAAGTGGATTTAAGGAGTGTACACATACCGATAACATCAGACTAAACCATGAAATCGGAGAAGCGACCGCTTGGATTGTTCCCCTGCCAGTGCCCATTGTAGTCCTCGTAGTTGCATCCGTAGGGGTCGAACCATGCGCGTGACAAACGCGTTGGGAGGCCAGTACTCGATGTCGGGCCATTCCCGTTATCGGCAAACGAGTCGCCGAACATGAACATATTGTACCAGTTTGTGCCGGACTCCACACGAGCAGCTATCCATCGTAAATGCAAGCAAATCTATCAGTCATAATTATGCGTAAGGCAAAAGACAAAATGTAAAATCGTAGGCCAATGAAGGACATTTGGGTGTCTGTGTGTGGTGGAGGCTAGCAATCTAATCTAATCAATCTGGTTAAAGATGGGAAAGAACGATCGTCAATCTAGTTAAAGATGGGAAACAATGATCGCGGCGCAGCGCGGCCGCACGTACCTAGGAAAACAAGGAGGAGGCAGAACACGGAGATGATCGTCGGAGCCATGGCTATGGATCGGACGGCAGCCACAACGTCGTTGCCGCTGCTGGTAGAGCGGTGGATGAGATCGATCGAGTTGGCTCTGTTGTGAGACCTAGCTACGTACTTGCCTACTTCCCATGTTGGGTTCTTATATAGATGGGATAATGCCGAACCGTAGCTAGAGATAAATATCGATTTGTTCCATCTGCTGGAATATCTTCAACTAAGCAACCGCTGGTACGAAAGTGTAGCACAATTTTTGTAACTACTAATACTGATCCAAGTCGTCAATATTCATGTATATACATGTAGGGGGGGAACGAATAACATTTGTATGAGACAACATGGTTAACACGTGTGTAGTTTTTTTTTTGGTTGGTCACAATATTTGTTAACGTAATGTTTTGGAGGAAACAATCGTACCCTTATGGGGTCATCGCTTGCGTGTTTATATTAGATGAAAAAAAAGCCCGCATTTGTGGCTCGTACAAGGAAGGATTTTTTTTCGAAATTCCACCAATCTATTAATAATCATCAATATTAGTACAAAGAGACCTAAATTAATAAAAATTACAAATAGGTTATTGGACCACCTAGTGACGACTACAAACACTAGTGCAGACGAAGACGTGCCGCCATCCTCGCCCCTTCATCACCGGATTCGGGAATCTTGTCGTAGTAGAGCTTATAGTAGTAGCCAGACAGGAAGTCGTCGTGCTCAGGCCACAAAGGACCAGCGCACTAGAGCAAAAACCATTGCCAATGATGACATTCATAGATCAGAGGAAACTGACCTGAAAACAAGCTGACGAACACGAAAACGAACAGAATCTCCGGAGATCCGCCGGACAAACGACTCCATGCGCTCTCTGTCAACGCTAGATGCACCAGCGGAGTAAGAATAGAGCGGGGAGGAGCTTATTCTGACTTTAGGACGTAGCCATCGGCTCAACATCCCAAAGAAGACACTAAAAATCAGGCGAAACAAAGAATGAAAAACCTCTTGTAGGCAAGAGGCTGTGACCCGCCACACCTCCAAGACGCTAGGGCCAACGGAGGCAGAGCGAACCGGTGATGTCACGGGCGAGGGTTGCGATCTGAGATCTCTGCGTTATTGCTGGTGGTGGCGGCTTATACAAGGAAGGAAGGAGTTTGAAGGCAATACAAAAGGTAACAAATAAAGAGAGCGTAAGGAGGGACTAGCCAATATGTATGTGGCCCTTGGGGGGTCAATCCCGTTATTGTAGTACATCATACGGGTGGCCCCTAGCCCATACACATTGGTCATAATATTTTCCTAACACCGCCCTTAATCTAAGCCATGCAAGTAATGAAGAGGTTGAGATTACGCATAAATTCCACAAACGTCTTCAGGGAAGGGACTTTGTAAAACCATCTAACAACTGATCTTTGCTGGATATGAATTTGATTTCAAATAATTTCTTTGTAACTCGTTCTCTCACGGAATGAAAATCAATTTTAATATATTTAGTGTGGGCATAGAAAACTAGATTTGCAGACAAGTAGGTAGAGCCGATGTTGTCACACCATAAGCAAGGCGTGGAACGAAGAGATACCCCGAGCTTGCGTAGTAGGGCTTCAACCCAAATTATTTAGGCCTTGGCATTATCCATAGCTTTGTATTCAGCTTCGGTGCTCGAACGAGATAAAATGACTTGTTTTCTAACGCTCTAAGATATAAGATTAGAGTAAAAAATATTGCAAATCCACGATTGGAATTTCTATCATCAAAACATCCTGCCCTGTACGCATCCGAAATGCACTGAGGAGAGTGGATGAGGGCCTTTGAAAGGGAATGCCAACTTTGAGTGTACCTTTGACATAGAGCATGATCCTTTTGCCACTATCCAATGAGCTGTAGTTGGGACATGAACAAAACTGATAAAAAAAATTAACAACAAAGAATAAGCTGAACGTGTGAGAGTTAAATATTATAAGACACCAACAATGCACCTGTACCGAGTGTTATCCTCAGCCCCAAGTGGTGTTCCATTAGTGGAGATAGTTTTTCAGTGCTGGAGAGAGGTGTAGGACAGGTAGTGCGTTTAGTCATACCAACACGAGTGAATGGCATATTTCTCCTCGGATAAAAGTAAGCCATTAGATATTTTATTGACTTTAGTTCCCAAGAAGAAGTGTAAGTCACCAAGGTCTTTGTGAGCGAAATCCCCACAAATCATGTAGGAGCGTCAAAAATGGCTTGATCTTGTTGTCTTCGTGGAAGCAGGGGTACCCCGGATCCTACAAGTGGGTTGCGACCCCGGGATCAAGAAGTCCTTGCGGGGGCATGATGACCCACAAGTATAGGGGGTGTATCGCAATATTTTCGAGAGAAGTGAAACCCAATTTATTGATTCGACATAAGGGGAGCCAAAGAATATTTATCAGCCTTAACAACTGAGTTGTCAATTCAGCTGTACCTAGAAACAATCTTGCTCACAGCAGTTTATCAGTCGCAACGGTTTTGTAGTAGGAATAGCAAAGTAACAGCAGTAGTAAAGCAAAGACAATAGTAACAAATGCAGTAACATTGAGATTCGAGTGCAGTAGGCATAGGGATGGATGGACGGGCGTTGCATGGACAAGACAATTCACATAACAATCAGAACATAGGGCAATTGCAGATAAATAAGATAAAGCATACAAGTACTAGACAATCCTAGGCATGTGTTCCATATATAGTCATACGTGTTCGCAATGAGAACTTGCACAACATCTTTTGTCCTGCCAGCCCGTTTGCAGCGGGGCCTCTAGAGAACTACTGGCAATTAAGGTGCTCCTTTTAATAGAGTACCGGAGCAAAGCATTAACACTCCGTGAACACATGTGATCCTCACATCAAAGCATTTTCCTTCCGGTTATCCCGATTTCTGTCACTTCGGGGCCATAGGTTCCGGACAACGACGTGTGTATACAACTTGCAGATAAGACCAAGAACAATACTATTATAATGAATCAATAATAAGTTCAGATCTAAAATCATGGCACTCGGGCCCTAGTGACAAGCATTAAGCACAACAAGTCACAACAAAGTCATAAAGCACTAATAAGAGATACTAGGCACTATGCCCTAACAATCTGATGCCATTACATGAACAATCTCATCCAATCCCTACCATCCCCATAGCCTATAGCGGGGGATTACTCACTCATAGATGGGGGAAACATGGATGGTCGATGGAGAAGCGATGGTGATGATGATGGCGATGATCCTCAATTCCCGTCGGCGAGGTGCCGAACGGAGTTTCTGATGCTGTTTCGTGGAATCTGGTGGTGGCGGCGGAGTGGAACTCCTTCTGGAAAAACGTCGCCCCCCCCGAAGTTTTTAGGTCATAAGGCTTCTTATAGGCGAAGAGGGAGACCGAGGGGGTGCCTCGGGCCACCACACCATGCCCTGGCGTGGCCAGGCCCAGCCCGCGCCTGGGGTGGTGTAGCCAGCCCCTGGCCCTCCTTCGTCTCGTATTCTGGCTCCTGGAGTCTTCTGGAAAAATAGGCACTTTGGCTTTTGTCCCGTCCAATTCTGGGAATATTCATTTTCTGACTTTCCTGGAACCAAAAACAGCAGAAAACAGGCAACTGGCACTGTGGCTCTTGTTAATAGGTTAGTCCAAGAAATCATATGAAAAGTACTCCAAGGTATGGACAAAACACAAGAAAGTGGATAAAACCAAGCATGGAGCATCAAAAATTATAAATACATTTGCAATGTATCAACATCCCCAAGCTTAACTCCTGCTCGTCCTCGAGTTGGTAAGTGATAAAAATAAAGAATAATTTTTGAGGTGACATGCACCATCAAAGACTTGATCAAAGTATTTGTAAAACATTCAAAGCTGGGATCATAGTACTTCAATCATAACATGAAAGACAAAGTTCTATCAATAAGACAAAGAGACTATGATGCAACATGAAAAGGCACAAAAAAAGATTCATAAATAACAATGGCTTGCAAGACGTTTGTTTGTTTCACATAAAGAAAACATAGCATAGTGGCATTCAGCTTGTCCCTCATAGAGTAGCAAACATAAATGCATAAGACACCTTCAAAGTTTACAGGAGTGACTAGATACAAATAATTTAAAACAAGCAATATCAAGTTATGCATCAATCAACAAGTCTTGGGACAATGCACATAGAACGAAGAATAGCCACTATGCTCTCAAGAAAGTGCTCAAAGAATAAGTGGAGACTCAACAAGGAAATGAACAGGTTTTGAAAAGTTTGAAAGGCTTCCAAATGCTGAAAGTATGGTACTCATTAGCTTTGAGCTCTCATTGCCCCTATCATAAGCATCTTTAATGTGGTTAAGGTGAAAGTGAGGTCCAATCTGAGTTATATGCTTGACAGACTATAAACTGAAAATCCCAAGTCCATTGAGTACGAGGGCCGCTCCTCATGCTACTCAACTTTAGTTACCGGTATGTTCTTGTCATCGTAAGTATGTGCTTATCATAGAGAACCTCCAACGGGGTACCCCTTGCCCGATGATACGGAAGAATCCCCATATCAAAATGACAAGGCAAGCAGACAATGAGTATCTCAGCAATCTTCTTATTTACCATGGGAAAATGGTGCTTTTTTTTTCTTTCTTTCCTCTTTTGATAAGTCTCTTTTTTTCTTTTTCTCAATAGCTATCTCTCTTTTTTTATAAGAAAAATGCTTCATATATATCATTATGGTTACGCTGCAGGTTTCCACCATGTCAGCATGGATTAGACCAGCTACCAAAGTGCTTTCTAACACACATACATAACTCCATGGACTTACAAGCTCCCTTTTATTTCATGACGACATCCGCAAACAAAAGAGCAAGGTATCAACTGGGTATATATTTACAAGTGTTGAAAGCGTTCCCGTGATGAAAGACAGTTCTGCTAATCTGACCTATAATTTGCAAGCATATAACTTTCATGGAGAGTTCACAATGGTTCAGGTTTATTAAGTGCAGGAAATAAAGTGTGCCGTCAAGTTCGTGAGAGCTTTACTAACTAACTTTCTCATAACAAGCAAACATTTTATTCGGAAGAAAACAAGACATATTGAATATGCACGGAAGTAGCAAATGATGCTAATAGGTAGGTATGGTGGACACTTTGGAAATATTTGGTTTTAGGGAGTTGGAAACATGAGTAAAACATACTCAGTGAAAGTGAAGGCTAGCAATAGTAAGGGAGCGACAAACGAGAGAGCAATAATGGCCATAATCATGCAAAGCGACAAAACATCATTGATCAAAGCATAAAGTGACACTACAAGTTGAAAACTAAAGGATCATAAAGGCTTAAGGTGACTTGAGATAGTCATAACATGGTGTGAGCATGCGCCAAGTCAACCCAAATAAAGCATCAAAGGAGAATACCACTATACTATGCTTTAATATGCTAAAAAAACGCATGATTCTTCCAAGGCACATTAAGCAATCTCAATTGTTTATAACAAGTCATGCTACAACAAAGAATACTAAGCATAAAGCCAAAACAATATCAAGCATGGCATGACAAAGCATAGGCCACAGTCAAAAAACAAGCTCTCTCTACCACTTAAGCATGAGCTTTCCTACTCTTTTCCAATCCAAACCAGACTATTTGAACACCAATGTATGAAAGAGGAGGTCCAACCAATTTATTCAGCAAACTAAGAAAACCACGCAAACTAAAAACCAAAACAAAAGCGAAAAAGAAGACGCTCCAAGTACAACACAATTGTGCATGAAACAATAAAAATGAAGTGTTTGAAAGAAACCTGGGATTTTTATTGATGAAGAAGGGGATGCCCAGGCATCCCCAAGCTTTGACGCTTGTACTTCTTGGATGTTTCTTGGGGTGACACGCGTGGCATCCCCAAGCTTGAGCTTTAGTCCATCCTTCATCTCATTACTCATTCCTTCCATACACCTGAAAATTTTCCTTCATACAAAACTTCACACAATTCATTAGCAACATTAGTGCACTTAAGATAAATAAGTCTCAAGGTTCAGTTCTAACACCAAATAAACTTCCATTAGAACACTAGCTACTGTAGAACTTCCTTCAAAAAGCTCAATTCCCCAAAAGAACTCAAAAAGGAACCCACAAGAAGCAAATGCAGAAAATGGCAGAAATCTGTCAAAACAGACCAGCAGGTAAAGACAATTTTTTAGAAGAACTTCTGTTGCTCAAATCAAAAAGTGTTGAACGAACGAAAGTTAGATAACAACCTGGGTCAGAAGCACAAAAAATTACAGCTCAATCCGACATATATATCTCTCTCACGAATTTTTACGGTGAAGCACAAAAATCTGTTTCGGGACAACAACTTTCCCAATCATTACTTCTCTCTCATTAGAGGTTACTCTTGGCTAAAAAACAAATAAAAAGGATAAGGAGCGGTTATTACTGAAGTAATAACTTCCAAGACTCATCTAAAACTTTTGGGTTATCTCCCAATAAGTACTTTTCTTTAACGCCTTTAAGTTAGGCAAAAGCAAAAACAAAAATGGATAGAATAGAAGTAAGCGGAGATAATCATGGTGAAAATATTGTTTTGTTCAATGAAATCCTTTTGTTAACAAGGTTGATCAGGTCTTGTTACCAAAACAATTTCATATGAGCCAAAACTTTGTATTCCACTAATGATTATGTTACCTTAACCTTGATAGCAATGGTCCCAATCATAATAGTTTCAAATTTTTCTCTTGGTATGGGACAATATGTTTCTCTAACTTGAATGCCCTCAACATGTTCAATTGAATTCAAACCATAAGTCCTTTCAATCTGCTTGGGGAAATAGACAGTATGTTCCTTGTCATTAACATTGAAGGTCACCTTTCCTTGATTACAATTAATAATAGCTCCTGCAGTATTTAAGAAAAGGTCTCCCAAGAATAATAGACATAATATCATCTTCAGGCATAATAGTTTGAGAGGATGCTCTCATAAGAAATATGAAGTGAAGTAAAAGAGAGCATCAAGAAGCAAATTCAAAACACATTTAAGTCTAACCCACTTCCTATGCATAGGAATCGTATAAGAAAATAACAAAGTGACAGGCATAGGAAGATAAAACAAGAGTAACTTCAAAACTTTCAACACATAGAGAGGTGTTTCAATACCATGAAAACTTCTACAACCATACTTTCCTCTCTCATAATAATTTTCAGTAGCCTCATGAATAAACTCAACAACATAACTATCACATAAAGCATGCTTTTCATGATCTACAAGCATTAGAGCTTTATCATAAACATCTTCAAAAGAATCCTCAGGAACATAACAATCATCCTTCTTTAGTAAGCATGGGGGACAATCAAATAATATAAGGGATAAAGAGTTACTCTCATTAGAAGGTAGGTATGGGTAGCTAATCCATTCTTCCTACTTTTGTTCATCACGCTCCTTCTCTTTTTCATCTAATGAGATTTCAGGTTCATCAATTTCTTCTTCCATAGGATCCTGCAAGGCATTAGTCTCTTCCATTTGTGGAAAGCATCTATTAAAATATTCAAGAATATAGCCATTTTCATCCTTGTAATTATCAAAGCAAAATTTAAGTATACCATAAACCTCATACTTATAAGGAGAATCATCAATATTTTCAAGCAAACTAGCAAGTTCAAATACACCCTTCCAAGCAATAAATTCCTCAATTTGTTCCACATCATAAAGATCATAATTTCCCTTAACATAGGAAGATATGGTAACATTACCATTATACTCACATTGAAAAGGAAGGTGTTTGTACCTCCTACAGCAACAAGATTTATCAAAGCAATAAGTAACATTATAAGTAGAGCACACGTTTCTAGCAATGGTATACAATCTATCAATTTGTCCCCATAAGTGTTTCCCTTTTTGTGACAAGCGGTGTTCCTTATAATAATATTTTTCATCTTCCGTGAACCCACCTTGCCAATAAGATTCAGTTTCAAAGAAACCAACCATTGACAACAAGCATGATAAAGCAGGACAATAACAGTCCAACGAAAATAACAACTAGAGAAGGAACTACTTTTTTGTATTTTTGATAAAGAAACAAGCAAACAAGGAGAAAATAAACTTAGCTTGAACAATTGTGAATCCAAGTGGACTTGATAAATAAAGCTATGCTCCCCAGCAACGCCGCCAAAAAATAGTCTTGATGACCCACAAGTATAGGGGATGTATCGCAGTATTTTCGAGAAAAGTGAAACCCAATTTATTGATTTGACACAAGGGGAGCCAAAGAATATTTATTAGCCTTAACAACTGAGTTGTCAATTCAGCTATACCTGGAAACAATCTTGCTCACATCAGTTTATCAGTAGCAACAATTTTGTAGTAGGAATAGCAAAGTAACAGCAGTAGTAAAGCAAAGACAGTAGTAACAAAGGCAAGAATAGTGGATTCGAAAAGTGCGGTAGGCATAGGGATGGATGGACGGGCGTTGCATGGACAAGACAATTCACATAACAATCAGAACATAGGGCAATTGCAGATAAATAAGATAAAGCATCCAAGTACTAGACAATCCTAGGCATGTGTTCCATATATAGTCATACGTGCTCGCAATGAGAACTTGCACAACATCTTTTGTCCTGCCAGCCCGTTTGTAGCGGGGCCTCTAGGGAACTACTGGAAATTAAGGTGCTCCTTTTAATAGAGCACCGGAGCAAAGCATTAACACTCCATGAACACATGTGATCCTCACATCAAAGCTTTCCCTTCCGGTTATCCCGATTTGTGTCACTTCGGGGCCATAGGTTCCGGACAACGACGTGTGTATACAACTTGTAGATAAGACCAAGAACAATACTATCATAATGAATCAATAATAAGTTCAGATCTGAAATAATAGCACTCGGGCCCTAGTGACAATCATTAAGCACAACAAGTCGCAACAAAATCATAAAGCACTAATAAGAGATACTAGGCACTATGCCCTAACAATCTGATGCCATTACATGAACAATCTCATCCAATCCCTACCATCCCCATAGCCTACAGCGGGGGATTACTCACTCATAGATGGGGGAAACATGGATGGTCGATGGAGAAGCGATGGTGATGATCTCCTCCAATTCTCCGTCCCGGTAGGGTGCCAGAACGGAGTTTCTGGTGCTGTTTCATGGAATCTGGTGGGGGCGGCGGAGCGGAACTCCTTCTGGAAAAACGAAGAACCCCCCGAAGTTTTTAGGTCAGAAGGCTTCTTATAGGCGAAGAGGGAGACCGAGGGGGTGCCTCGGGCCACCACACCATGCCCTGGCTCGGCCAGGCCCAGCCCACGCTTGGGGGTGGTGTGGCCCCATCCCTCCTCTCGTCTCAGATTCGCTCTGGAGTCTTTTGGAAAAATAGGCACTTTGGCTTTTGTCCCGTCCAATTCCGAGAATATTCATTTTCTGACTTTCCTGGAACCAAAAACAGCAGAAAACAGGCAGCTGGCACTGTGGCTCTTGTTAATAGATTAGTCCGAGAAATCATATGAAAAGTACTCCAAAGTGTGGACAAAACACAAGAAAGTGGATAAAACCAAGCATGTAGCATAAAAAATTATAGATACATTTGCAATGTATCAGGGCACGAGATCCCGACGATGCCTTCGCAGGATGCAGGGAAGCCCGAGGAGCATTTCCCAGACATGAGTCAGATTGATGACTCTATGTAAGCCCAAACACAGAAGGCTACGCACTGAGGATGCATGAGCGTTCTACCATGTTGTGACCATGCACGCCGCGTGGTGACCGACCCTTGTGGTGTCCCCTTGTTTATAAAAGGAGGCTCAGGTAGATCAAGAGGGTGGGAGGGGACTTAGAAGGGAAGAACTGGATGTGTTCTTTCCCAGGAACAAACTCTGTAACCACGTGATCAACCACCACATATTAGAAAGTTGTAGGACATAGGTATCCGCACATCGCGGCCTAAACCTGGGTAAAAAACCCGTGTCTCCCCGTGTGATTGTGTCTGTTTAGCTCGCTGATCAAGCTCGCCGGATGTTGTGCCCCTTGCCAAACTAAAAAGGGGAGCCCCATCCCCGGTGTCAAAATTTAAGACACGACATCTGCTGCACCAGGTAGGGGCACAACTAAGGCTAAGTTCCATCGGTTCATGACCAGGGCGACCATGCTTGGGAATGGAGGGCCTGAGGGAACCGTGCGAGCCTCCAAGCAAGAAGAAGACCTTCCCGAGGGCTCGGTGGAAATCCTCGGCTCATGGCTTTCGTTGGCTCCGCCGGGGAAAGCGAGAAGATGGGTGGAGGTACGACCAGATGAGGCATCACCTGTCTCCTCCACCCCACCAAGTGGCATTCTCCTAGGGTACCCCACCTATTGCGTAACCGCGTGCCCTTATAGGAGGGTATAGTTGCCTAGATGGTTGCGCCGGCTAGGCCCCATCCATGACCTCTACGAGCTCCGGTAGAGGTTGGGTGAGCGACTACAGGACTACCTACATCACTTGAGCCTGATCCTCAACACCGTCCAAGAAAACCACCAACACTCGTTGTTGGGGCCTTTCGGTGGGGGACGCATTACGCGCTCCTCCGAAGGGAGCTTCGTGTAATATGCGTCAACACAGTGTCAGGTCTCTTCGACCTGGCGGACCGTTGCACGCAGATTGAAGAAGATGAGATGTCCTTTGCATGGAGAGGATCTTGCCACGAGGCCTTTCCAGTAATGAGCGTGGGAAGGCGAAATGTGGGATGGTAACACCTCATGTACCCTTCCTCTGAGAAAACCGAAAGGAAGTGCGGTATGGCTCCCTATCAAGTGCCATAGGGTAAGTCGTTGCGCCCGATGCATACCTCTGGTATGCGCGGGGTATGTGTTTGAGGAAACATAAAGGGAGCTGGGACTCACGACCATCGCTGGTGCGGCCTCGCGTTGGTTGCTGTAGAGCTTTAAAGCCCAGGAAGCATAGAATATTCCCATACAAGCCCAGGAAGCCTAGAATATTCATGCAAAGATTCTTCGTCAGGTGCATCACGTCGATTACAGAGCGGACCTCGTGCACTTTCCAATAGTGTAGCTCCCAAAATATAGATTTGTTCTTCCACATGGGTGTGTGTCCATCGGCGTCTTTCGGAACAGGTTGTCCTCCAGGACCCTTTTCAAAGATTACATCCAAATCCTTGACCATACCAAATACATCAGCACCAGTACAGGGGACAGGCTTCGTCCGGGTTTCTGCCTTGCCATTGAAATGCTTGCCTTTCTTCCTTAAGGGATGACTTGGCGGAAGAAAACAACGATTGTACGGGTACACATTCTTCCTACATTTATCCAGATATATACTTTCAATCTCATCTAAATAGTGCGTGCATGCATTGTATCCTTTGTTCGTCTGTCCTGAAATGTTACTAAGAGCATACCAATCATTGATGGTTATGAACAACAACGCTTGTAGGTCAAATTCCTGATGTTTGTGCTCATCCCACACACGTACACCTGGTTTGGCCCACAACTATTAAAGTTCATCAACTAATGGCCTTAGGTACACACCAATGTCGTTGACGGGTTGCTTCGGGCCTTGGATGAGCACTGGCATCATAATAAACTTCCGCTTCATGCACAACCAAGGAGGAAGGTTGTAGATACATAGGGTCACGGGCCAGGTGTTGTGACTACAGTTCTGCTCCCCAAAAGGATTCATGCCATCGGTACTTAGACCAAACCATAAGTTCCTTGCATCACCAGCAAAGTCCGGGAATTCTCTTTCGATTTTTCTCCACTGCCGACCATCAATAGGGTGCCTCAACTTCCCATCTTTCTTACGGTCTTCCATGTGCCATCACAACAGCTTTGCATGCTCTTTGTTTCTGAACAAACGTTTCAACCGTGGTATTATAGGAGCATACCACATCACCTTGGCAGGAACCCTCTTCCTGGGTGGCTCGCCCTCAACATCGCCAGGGTCATCTTTTCTGATCTTATACCGCAATGTAGTGCATACCGGGCATTTATCCATATTCTCGTACTTCTCACTGCGGTAGAGGATGCATTCATTAGGGCATGCATGTATCTTCTGCATGTCTAATCCTAGAGGGCATACAAGCTTCTTTGCTTCGTACGTACTGGAGGACAATTCGTTATTTCTTGAAAGCGGCTTCTTCATTATTACCAGCAACTTTTCAAATCCCGAGTCAGTCACACCGGTCTCTGCCTTCCACTTCAGCAATTCCAGTGTGCTACCCAGCTTCTTCTGGCCATCTTCACAAGGTGGGTACAACAATTTTTTGTGGTCCTGTAACATCTTCTCGAACTGCAACCTCTCATTTTCTGTGTCGCAGTCTCGCTTTGCATCAGAAATGACCCGACCAAGATCATCAGCGGACTCATCTGGTTCCTATTCTTCTTCATTGTCTTCCATTGTGGTATCAGCGTATTCAAGGAATATAGATCAGTAGTTTTCATCATCGTTCTCTTATTCATCGCCGTCTTCCATCATAACCCCTCTTTCTCCGTGCTTGGTCCAAACATTATAGCCGAACATGAAGCCAGACCGAAGCAGGTGGCTCTATATGACTCTTGAGGAAGTGTGAGCCTGCTCATTCCGACATTCAACACATGGACAACACATAAAACCATCCCGCCGCTTGTTCGCCTCGGCCACAAGGCGAAAAGAACGCACGCCTTCTCTGTAAGCGTCAGAGCGTCGGTCACCGTACATCCATGGATGACTCATCTGCATCATACAACCATATATATCAAACACAATCACGATGATAAAATTACTACCACGCAGTCTAAACGAGAAAATACTTGCTAACTGACGAGGGTTTAACTCATCAATGCCCATGTCACTAACCTTTTAGGACACCTGGAAACAAAGATGAGAAAACTTAAGTGTGGCTCTGGCACCTCATATCATGTTTTGTCTTGTGTGAACTCAAGTGGCATCGCACTAACAAGCATTTCACCGAACACCTCTAGTGCATATGCAGAAAACAATTAGCACAAAGTTATACCCACCTCACATAGGAAAAAAACAGGAGAGAGTGGAGGGATGGGTGCATTATATATAGGGCCAGACCATTAGTCCCGGTTTGAGATACAAACCGGGACTAATGGTTCTGCTAGGACCACGCGGGCGTGCCTAGACCCATTAGTCCTGGTTTGTATCTCAAACCGGGACTAATGGTCCCTTACAGGCCGGGACAAAGGACTTCGGCGACCTCGGGCCGTCTGATTCGGACCATTAGTCCTGGCCCCAACCACGACCGGGACTAGTGGCCCGAACCAAAGGACCATTTTCTACTACTGTTTAGGGAGGCCAGCCACCCCAAATTGTTAGGTTAAATGGGCGGCCCCGGGACTATGAGATTCTCCGGGTGCATTGTCTCCCGAAAGATGGATATGAGCAATCCCCAAGCCATAGAAGAGAAGCCCAAGCCCGTACGGCTTATGCATCCTCCCGAGCCTCTAGGTTCGAAGAAAGATAAGTCTTGTACTATCTCAGTTAAGATTATGAACAAAACAACCAGTATTATCCATTCCCATCTACTTTTCCCTTTGAAAATTTAGTGTATACCTAATCGTACAAAGGGTGCCCTAGGAAGGGAACGTCCCCTAGAGCGATCGCCCAGGTCTGGCCCAGGTTCTCACTGCTGGGGCACACCGACCGAAAGGTGTAGCGGTCGCACGACGGGGGGTGCACACTATATGAAGGAAATATGCCCTGAGAGGCAATAATAAAGTTGTTATTATGTATTCCTTATATATGATAGATGTTTATTTTGCATGCTAGAATTGTATTGATCGGAAACATCAATACATGTGTGTTTAATAAACAAAAAGGGTTCCTAGTTATGCCTCTCTTATAGACTAGCTTGTTGATTAACAAGATGATCAAGGTTTCCTGATCATGGACATTGGATGTTGTTAATAACAAGGTCACACCATTGGTGGAATGATGTGATGAACATTCATCCGAAGTATAGCATTACGATTGTCGTGGTGGTGTCACGGCAGATGCCATGGATAGGCTAAAGGTGGGGACTAATACACGCTAGGGGAATCCAGGGAGGGATAGTGGAGTGATTCTCCACACAGAAGATTGTATTGCTTTCCTTTCAAGATTACAAGTGCTCCTAGAGCTGTATTAGAGAGAGGAGGAAGAAGGAGCTCTCCTACTCTCACCCACAGTTCGCCCCTAGAACCTTAGCCAAATCGGTATAGAAGAAAACCCCAACCCCCTCTACTGAAACCCTAGCCCCCCTTATATAGAGGCGGCCTGGTCTCTGCCTAGGGCATACGTGGAGGCATATTCCTAAGAATATGCCTCCTCTCAAAGTGGTAACCTGACCGGGGTGCTTTTCCCCCGCGTCACACATGCTTTAGCTACGTGAGCCTCTACGGCGCCCGCGTTAGCCGACACGGGCGTCGTCACCCTTGTCGGCCATGACCCGGTGGTCCTGCCCTTGCTTGCTTCGCTCATGCAGTGCGTACCGGGCCTTCTTTTTGACCAGAGAGATTCCTTCCTTCTCCCAGAAGCTAAACGGGACCCAGATCATGGTAGATCCGGCTATACCTGTTCCTACATACAAGTTAGATAAGCACTTCCAACTTACTCCTTAAGTCGGATGATATAATGTTAGGCGACCCCCTGGTCCGGGTTACTCCGTGATCCGGCCTGCCTGGAGGTGACCCGGCCAGCATCCGCTTTGGTCTTGCCGAACCTCGGCTAACTCGGCCTTTATACCCCGGAGTGACCCTACCCGGGGTTATCCTCCCAACATTAGTCCCCGAAGCTGGTGCGGTTTTAGCCGCCTTGGCCGCTAAGGCCACATCAGGTTCATTTATGTTCGAGCCTTGGACGTTATTTCTGATTTAGCTCTTTATCTTGGATTATGTGGATTTACGTTCCCTTCGCACGTTCCAAGTTTTCACTTGTCGGCCAGGTTACCACTTTGACTCGGATCTCATGGATTTACGTTCCCTCTGCACATTCTAAGATTTTACCTGCTGTCCGGGCTACTATGGCTCTATCCGAGCCTTGTTTCCTTATTTCATATGCCAACCCGTGTGGAGGCTAATCATTACGTTGTCTTATTTTAAGGGCCTGCATAAATCCGCAAGATAATTGTCGATTATCACCGGCGAGGGTCACGTCACGCCTGCCTCCTCGTTTACCGCATTAGTGCGTCACGTCATGGGATCGCCTCTGCCCTGTGGCTCTCCGTGTGGCTCCTCATTGATTGGCTGAGGCAGTTGATACATGACCACACCATGTGGCTCATTTGTAGGGCGCGATCCCACTCACCCTCTTAGGGGGTGGTTAAATAGCAGAGGGGCGCACCCCTTAGGATTTTTTCCTCTCGCGCCTCTCCGCCTGCTGTTTCTTCTTCTTCATCTTCCTCGCGCCGCCACGTAGCAGCGGTAGCGCCGCCACACTTTTCCCCGTGCCTCTGCGTTGCAGCCACCGCTGCGCAACTCCCTCGCCCCGGGTCCTCGCCAATCTAGGCCTCTGATCCCCGCCACCGCTAGCGCCAGCGAGGGTAGCGAGTATGAGATGACGGAGGAGTATCTCGTCGTTGCCGAGCAAGAAATGGAGGAGGACGCCACTGCGGCAGACCGTGGCGCGTGGGCCGGGTCATGGGTCTGTCAAGATGACCTTGACTGGCTCTACGGACCAGACGCATCCCTGCCGACGCCGCCGTCCTCCTCCGCCAATCGCCTCACCCAATCCGGGTGAGTTCGTCGTGTTCTTGTCCCACTTCCAACGGGGGTTCGGCTTGCCGGTGAGCGACTTCTTCTGGGATTGGCTTAGCACCTACCACTTGCAGCCGCACCACCTTCCAGCCAACGCTATCACTTCTCTCTCTGCTTTTGTTTCTACGATCGAGGGCTACACTGGACTGTGGCCCACGAAGGAGCTGTGGATCCAGTTTTCGGGCTTCATCGTAACGTCATTCCCAACATCCAAGTTGAGTTGGAGGATAAGCAGCTCACCCAATTCGGAGCTGCGTCCATCTCACCCCGGAGGACTTCCGTTTTCCCCCGGGTCACCGAGCTTGACTCCTGCAAAGGATGGGCCCGGACCTTCTTCTATGTCCGGAATGCGGGCACCGAAGATTTGATTTGGTTGCTCCCCTATACTCCGGGTCCACCCAACCCGGAATTTTGGGAGGAGATCTCCAAGAAGCCCATGGCTCTGGCCAACCAGGTTAACAAGAGGTTCGCGGAACTGAAGAAACTCTGATTGTGCAACGAGGATGCTATGATCATGTTCGTGCGCAACCGAATCTCTCCCCTCCAGAAGCGCACCCACAAGGTGTGCCACATGAGTTTCGGCCGCGACCCCAACCGAACCTCCTTCGAGCTGAGCAACACAGAGATTTTTCACCGGGTTAAGGCTCTCTTCACCACCCACAAGGATTTCTCCGCTGAATGGACGTGGGGAATTGAGCACTTTTGTCGTGACAGGCTCCCTCCCGCGGTAAGCTTCAAGGCAAACTTACTCGGATTAAATATATGTCAGTTTTTGTTGTATTTTGACTCGTTTCTTCATTCCATTTCTCAGCTATTCCTTCAGAAACCCTTGAGGATTTACTAATACGGATCCGACCCTTAAGTGGGCGCCGGACGAGAAACCCTAGATGAGGAGGAGCCGGACCAGAGATGTTTCTCCTATGACCGACGCTACAAACGACCCAGAAGAAATTCTCTTCTTAGAGATGGCGATGATGAGGATGACTCGGATGTTGACGTGATTGAACCTATTGAGGCTGTCCCTCTTTCTTTTGCCTTTCCTGCATCAGCTAACCATGGTGGGCATATCCATGAGGATCCTTCGCTTGCTACAGACGAACCGGTTCCGGTGGCACCAAAGAAGAAATGCGGAGCCGCACCGAGTTCCTCCTCCGGACCTTCTCAGCCGGCAAAAAGGCGAAAGAAGGCCGGAGACAAAGCTGCCTCCAAGCCGGCAGGCAAAGCCCCGACACGAAGGGCTCGTAAACCCAAGGAGGCCCAAACCTCGGATGCGTAAGTCATTTTTCTCTCCGTAACCCACTTTTCATTGCATTGTTGTAATTCCTCTTCTGACATTATTCTCTTCTGCAGGGCTCCGGTGGAGGTCCCTCAGAGCGGATCTAGCATCTCTTCACCACTCCGATCTAGCCCTTCTCCCCTTCGTGACGACGAGTCACGTCCACTGAGCCCTATTCCAGAGGGTTCCGCGGCTGCTCCGGATTCTACACTACCTCGTCAAGAGGAGTGCAACCTCGGAGCGGGAGGGATCGGTCTAGCCGAGGCAATGGCGTCCACAACTTCGGCATCACCGCAACCAGCAGCCACCGAGTCTACTTCAACACCAGCACCGCCCCCAGCACCGGCAGCAGTTCTAGTACCAAATGACCGAATCAAGACCAAGACCTGCTCCGCACCAAGAAAAACAACAACCGCACCAAGTTATTCCGCCTCTAAAGAGTCAACTCAACCTCGGTGAGGAACTACCCCAGCTCCTAAGGGAAATCATTGCGATTTCTTCCCAGCAAGCCAAGGGCAAAAAGGCTCCGGATGCTAGCAAGTTAGCATTCGTCGAGGCTGGGCAGCAAACCCTAGTGTCAATGCTTCCCAAGAAAGCTCCAGCAGCGAAGGATGCCCCTGCCTAGCCAACTGACACGCAGCAAATGGTTCTGCATACTAGCCTAGCCCTTGCTTTGGTTGAGAGGAAAGAAGCGCATGCGAAGGGCTTGGTGGCACCCCATATGCTCACCGGTGATCAGTATCCTCCGAGCCTGATTGAGTTCGTCATGAACTGGAACAAGGCATAGTTTGTCCACAACGACGATCTCCCGGAAAAGTTCGGCCCCGCAGAATTTTCCGCCCAAATGAACACAGCTGCCAAGGCAATTAACCTCGCGGGGCGGATGATGGAGGTATGTCGTTTCTCCTTTACATGCTGTAGATAATAACCATTAGTTCCCAAGCCTCCGGTGGAGTAACTTGTTACTCGGCCGGATGCTCATTAGAAAACTAACGTAGCTCCACGTGAACTTCGAATATGCACACACCTAGAGCCGGGTTAAGTTCCACTTGGCCCGGAGCTTGTACACTTCGAATATGCACACACCTAGAGCCGGGTTAAGTTCCACTTGGCCCGGATCTTGTACACTTCGAATATGCACGCACCTAGAGCCGGGTTAAGTTCCACTTGGCCCGGATCTTGTACACTTCGAATATGCATACACCTAGAGCCGGGTTAGGTTCCACTTGGCCCGGATCTTGTACACTTCGAATATGCACACACCTAGAGCCGGGTTAAGTTCCATTTGGCCTGGATCTTGTACACTTCGAATATGCATACACCTAGAGCCGGGTTAGGTTCCACTTGGCCCGGATCTTGTACACTTCGAATATGCACACACCTAGAGCCGGGTTAAGTTCCACTTGGCCCGGATCTTGTACACTTCGAATATGCACACACCTAGAGCCGGGTTAAGTTCCACTTGGCCTGGATCTTGTACACTTCGAATATGCACACACCTAGAGCCGGGTTAAGTTCCACTTGGCCTGGATCTTGTACACCAAGCTAATTTATGCTTTTGTACATTTTTCAGGTGACCACCAATCGCCGGAGTGCTGAATTCCAACGCCTACTGGATACCCACAAGATGCTAGCATAAAGCATGTTGCACTTATCGCGAACATGAAAAAGGGGTAAGTTTCTCCCTTGGCGCTTTTCCGCTTTCTTCATCTTCTTCGCCGAACTAATCTCCTCATTCGGTTTCGCAAGCTAGGTGGAGGCCGAGAACAAGATCATGGAAGAACTTGGAGCAAATCCAGGGTATGTCCTTTTGTCCGACCTTGTAGTGTTTTCCATTTCCTTTCTCCTTGGCTCGGTAAACATTCATTCCTCGCTGTCGTCAACATACTATTTCAGCATCACTTGAGGATAGTGTGCCCTGCACGATATGATGCTGCATTTTCTAACAAGGTGGCAAAGATCATCAAGCCGAAGAAGAAAAGATGATGAGCTTGCTTCCTCCCACCAAGGACAATGATATTGCCAGCACAAGGCTCGATGGAAAAGATGAAGGCCCATCACCAAACCGAGCTCCAAAAGGTTGGCCAAAACTTCACGTAAGAGCGGCGCCTTTACTCTCCAGATCTCCAAGGACCAGGACCTACTCAAAGAATCCGACATCCAGCTTGGATCGGCAAATGCTGAGCTTGAGCAACTTCGCAAGAGACGCGATGACTGCATCAAGGAGTTGACCCGGATTCACAGCCACATTTCACGTAAGTTCCTTTCCCTTATCCGGGTTACTTCATATGTCTTTTCTTCAGCTTCTTCCTTTGCCTTGTTTCCAGGCCACTTTCTAGACGGTACTCCTATTGCGAGCGCTGTTGTTGCCAATTTCCGCCGAGAGAGGGGTACTCCTGTCGCTCTTGACAGTGAGATCATTCCCTTAGACATGGAGGACCTATTGGTCAGCCTGTCATCTCGCGTGGAAATCATCAAGAACTACGACAAGGATCTCCTCGACGTTTCAGTCCGAGTTTTCAACACGTTCTGGCCCGGTGAGAGCGCTCTGAAGAGAATCACACTTTTTGCTGAAAAGCTGTCGGATATCGAGACCCAGCTCGACCTATGGAGGGAGTCCGCTGGGCGTGCCGCAGCCGATACTATCCTTCACCACATACTCACATGGTATGAGAAGATCGACCTCAACCTCCTTACACGCCGGCGCACCGGATCCAGATGGACTAATGACCCGGAGTGGGTAGCTCGGCGCCAGGCTTGCGCCTACAGCCTCATCGAATATTCTCCTATCCATGAATGGGTTGAAGGACCGAGCTTCTGAACTACCGGGACGAACGTTGAGAACGCTGAAGACGGGTCGGATGAGGACGAAGAAGGCGATGCCTCGATATTGAAGACAGAAAGACGACGCGAACTTCCTCCTCCCGCTGCTCCTTAGGTCAAAAACTTGAAAATTTATCGATCCCCAGATGCCGGTGCAATCAGATGTTGTGTATATGTGATATTTTGCTACTAAGTTCTTATGCTGGGTTAACTTGGGCGTAGTCCCCGAGTTTCTTTTTCTTGTTCGTTTAATCTTTTGGCTCGGATCGTGTCTACCTTGATTCGGTTTTATGACTTACGAATCCGAGCTTCAAAAGTCGTCTTAACAATACTAAGAAACTTTCAGACTTAGCTCAAAAAATAAAGCTACATAATAACTTGAAAATAAATACAGGGTTAGTCCGAAAAACAAACGTTAGCTCGAATAAATTTGTTTTCTTAGTTGCTTTTCATGTGCTACGCAATTCCAAACTTGTTCTCTTGCTTGCCATGAAGCCAATTCTTGTTGGACAGCAGCAACTCGAAGAGTTGGGGTTTTGGTGCTCACACATTACTAATCCGGGTTAAGTAGAACAACTTATTCCAACTAACGCACAAGAGACGACAACAATAATTATTAAGGCAGTCCCCGAGTTACTGCTCGAGGCGCTACTATTACATTGATAAGCTCATTGCCGACATACATACCGACATATGAGACGACTCGGATACATACACTTCTTAGCTAAGTGTACAAAGGACGAAGTAGTGCTACATTCCACAGTCGCTTAGATTCCTCTCCGGACCTGTTCGCCTTGTTCTTTTCCTATGGCTTTGCATCTATAAGATAGTAAGAATCATTGTGCAATGCTTTGCTCACAATGAATGGCCCTTACCATGGGGGGATAATTTATGCATGCCAGTAGTACGTTGTACCAACCGGAGCACCAGCTCGCCTTCCCGAAAGACTCGGGGGCACACTTTCCGGCTATGGTAGCATCGGAGATTTTGCTGATATATGGCGGATCCGACAAGTGCGCTTTCTCGCTTCTTCCAGCAGATCAACATCATTTTGCCGGGCTTCTTGCACTTCGCTTCTATGTATTGGGTGACCCTAGGCTAATCATGCTCTATGTCGGCCGGTAATACAGCTTCTGCCCAGATACCGTAAAAATGGCGTATAGCCTGTTGATCGATTCGGAGTTGTTCTTAAACTCCACAGTACCGCTGGTAGTTCTTCTATCTAGCACCCCGCTGATCTTTGCAGCGGCTCAATGAGCCGAGGTTTTATCCCGGATAATACTAATCCGTTGGATCTTTCCACTTGTCAGTTTGATGCGGGGTGAGCTACCGAGGCTACGTCGAGTCGGATCTTCTTGTCCCAGTAGAAGCACGCAAATGCTCCTTCCACAAAATTTGTGCCATTGTCAGTTATGATACTGTGAGGATAACCGTATCTCAAGATAATGTCTTTGAGAAATGTTACGGTTGTAGCTCCATCACATTTTCTTATAGGCTTCACTTCAATCCATTTTGTAAACTTATCCACCATGACCAAAATGTGTGTCATGTTTCCCCTTGCTGGTTTGAACGGGCCAACCATATCCAAGCACCATACGGCAAATGGCCACGTAATTGGTATGGTCTTGAGTTCCGACATTAGCATATGTGTCTTAGTAGCATATCTCTGACAACCATTGCATTTTCTCACCAGATCTTCTGCTTGTTCTAAGGCACTTGGCCAGTAGAACCCATGCCGGAATGCTTTTGCCACCAAGGCTCTGGATGAAGCATGATGCCCGCATTCTCCTTGGTGTATATCTCGGAGGATGTCAAGCCCTTCTTCCGGGTCAACGCATCGCTGGAGGACATTGGTTACACTCCGTTTGTATAGCTCGGAATTGATAATTGTGTATGCATTTGCTCTCCTCTGAGTTTGCCTGGCTAACACCTCCTCAGTGGGTAACATTCCATCTTTCAGGAATTGGAATATAGGCAGTGCCCAAGCTAGTATTGCTCGTGCAGGGAACACGTCCTCATCAATTTCCATCTGATCTACCGGCATAACTTCAGCCGGATCACGCTGAGCAGTCCCTAGGTCGAGCGAGGTAGTCCCTGGGTTTGCTAAGGCAGTCCCCGGGTTTGCTGATGCAGTCCCCGGGTCAATGTCCATGGGCTCAGCTCCGGATTCTGTATCTTCCGGGACATAGATCGAGTCGGTTCCTTGGGACGGCCTGATAGATGGTTTTCTGAGGTGTTCCAATGCTACACCCGGTGGAATTGCCTGTCGGGTTAATCCGAGCTTCGATAGCATGTCGGCAGCCTCGTTTTCCACTCGGGGTACATGGTGAAATTCACACCCCTCAAAGTAACCAGATATCTTCTGCACATGAAACTCTGCAAGGCCATGTTTGGATCCGGGGCGTCCCACACTCCGGACACTTGCTGTACCACCAAATCCGAGTCACCAAAGCATATTATCCGACGTATGCCAATCTCTTTTGCCACTTTGAGCCCATGCACAAGAGCCTCGTACTCAGCGACATTGTTTGATGCCGCGAAATGGATCTGTAATACGTATTTTAGCTGGTCCTTCTTTGGCGAGGTAAGCACAACCCCAACGCCTAATCCGGTTTTGGTTTTCGACCCGTCAAAGTGCATCCTCCAGTAGTTCGGATCTGGTGGCGGTGGTTCGTATTGTACCGTCCCAATCTACAAAAAAGTCCGCCACACCGAGACTTGATTGCTTCTCTTACGTCAGATTAGCATAAGGAGCTAGCTCAATTGCCCATTTTGCAATTCTGCCACTCGCATCCTTGTTACCCATTATCTCGGATATGGGAGCTTCACATATCACTTTGATGGGGTGCTCCTCAAAGTAATGCTTTAAATTCTTTGCCGCCATATAGACACCATATGCCACCTTTTGAAAGTGCGGGTAGTTCTGTTTTGAGGCAGATAATACCTCGCTCAAGTAATACACCGCCTCTCGTGACCGACTTACCCTCTTCATTGTGCTCTACTACAATGATCGCACTTACAACTCGGTTGGTTGCGGCTATGTAGAGCAACATTGGCTCCTTTGATAGTGGAGAGGCTAACACCGTGCAAAGGCCAACATCTTTTTTAAGTGGGCAAAGGCTTCATCGGCCTGTGGTGTCCAAACGAACTTATCCGACTTTTTCATGAGTTGGTAGAGAGGCAATGCCTTTTCTCCCAACCGACATACAAACCGACTCAAAGATGCTAGGCACCCAGTGAACTTCTGGACATCGTTAAGACACTTCGGCAGCTCCATTCGTTCAATGGCCCGAATCTTAGTTGGATTAACTTTGATACCTCGGCTGGAGACGAGAAATCCGAGTAATTTTCCAGCCGGGACACTGAAGGTACATTTTTCCGGGTTAAGCTTCATCCGGAACCTTCTCAAGTTCGCGAATGTCTGCCTGATGTCGTCAAGGAGCGTTTTGCTTTCCTTGGTTTTGATAACCACATCATCCACGTATACTTGTACGTTTTGACCTATTTGGTCATGCAAACATTTTTGCATACATCTTTGGTACGTTGCACCTACATTACGTAAACCAAACGGCATAGTGTGATCGCAATAAGCCCCGTACGGGGTGATAAACATGGTCTTTATTTGATTATCCAGATTCAGAGGTATCTGGTGGAAACCAGAATATGCATCAATGATTGGCAACAGTTCACATCCCGCGGTTGAGTCTATGACCTGATCTATCCTCGGCAGTGGAAATGGATCTTTTGGACACGCCTTATTCAGGTTCGTGTAATCGATACACATACGCCAAACCACTGCCACGTTCAGATCATCCTTCTTCTTTTCTACCAGCACCGGATTAGAGAGCCAATCCGGATACAGTACTTCCATGATAAATCCTGCTGCTAGCAACCGAGCTGTCTTGTCTCCAATGACTTTTCTCCTATCCTCATGGGCGGGAGAGGTTGCTTCACCGCCTTGCTCGGTCTTATGTTCAAAGAGTGCTCGGCCAACTCCTTCGAACACCTTGCAACCTGTGTGGACCAAGCAAAATGTCCCGATTCTCACGGAGGAAGTTGACGAGCTCGCTTTCCTATTTATCGATTAACCCGCACCAATTGTTACGTGCGCCTGGGAACATGTCATCAATCGGAACCTTCTTGGTATCCTTTGCGGCTTGGAATGAAACGCTACCATGCGGGTTACTCAACACCGCATATATCGCTGCTGGATCGAGCTAATGCCGCCACCTCTTGGATTTTTCTTTTCTCTTGCACAATCACGAGTGACTCGGCTAGGTTAGACCCAACTGAGGCACACTCAATGGAACGTCGGAAATCTCCAGCAATGGTAATCACTCCATTTGGCCCGGGCAATTTCATCTTCAGATAACTGATGTGGCAGCTTGCCATGAACTTGTTCAATGCTGGTCTTCCGAGTAACGCGTGATACGCACTTTCCAAGTTCACCACCTCAAACTCCAGATTCTCAGTTCGGTAATTATCTCTCGTGCCGAATAACACGTCAACCCGGACTTTGCCTATGGGCTCACAAGAAATGCCTGGTACAATACCATGGAAAGTTGTCCTCGTAGCCTGGAGCATGTTCTCCGAGATACCCAACTTGCGCATTGTATCCGCGTACATGATGTTAATGCTACTACCATTGTCAATCAGTACCTTGGAGAACCTCACATTGATGTTAGGCCCAATGAATGTCGGGTCCAGCACTAACGCATACGAACCTTTTCTCTTCATAAGCTTGGGATGATCTTTGATGTTCCAGGTGATTTCCTGGTTCGACCAAGGCATGTACCTCGTCACCGCTGGCATTACCGCATTGACCTCGATATGTCGGCGCTGCAAGCTTTTCCTATCCGTTTCCTCAGTTGTGAACACACAGTAGCTCTGGTGATGCTCTCTGTACTCATTCCTTCCCTCATTTCCGGGGTACCTCTGATCCGGCTGGTGTTGATTTTCCACCTGATGCACTACATCCCTTCTCTCATTGTTGTCATACCTCGGCGGAGGGGGAGGCAACATTAGTTGTTGCGTGTTCACTCCGGAGAGCAATTGCTACCGGGGTAACTCCTGCTGAGGTTGATCATTCCGGGGTGCCTGAGCATTCCCCGAACCACCTTGTTCTATCTTACGCATCCACTCACATTGCCTCGTTTTAGACCCGCTGGGTTACTCGGATTTGGCGTGTGAAACTTACACGGCTGATCCAACATCGACTCATAGGTGTACCTCGGACGGTCCTTCCTTTCTTGCCACTGTTTCTTTTGCTCCGGCGTCCAAGTTTTCTTGCCATCATTTCTCGGAGTCCATTGCCTCCGCTTTACGGCGCTGATCGCCTCGCCCGGGCTGATCTTGATTCACAGCTGCAACTTGTTGCGAACCGTATCGATGATCTGGTCTATCATCCCTCCTTTTACCTCTATAGTCATTCCTCCGGGATGATCCGGCTCCATCTCTCTGGTAGTACTCCTCGTTTGACTCGTTTGACGCGAGCCTAGATTGAGTCGGATCACCCAAAGCATACGAATCGGCAATGCGGATCATCTTTGCCAACGTAATTGGCATTTTCCTTTGCAACTTCATCCACATCTCGCTGCCATATTTGCACCCTTGCGCAAACCACGCTATGGCCTGTGACTCTATGACACCCTCACACGAGTTTCTCACGGTACACCACCGGGTCAAGAATTCATGGTCTGTCTTATTAGGTCTTTGCTTGCACATTGCTAGGGTCTGCGGCCTATTCGGCCTCTGATATGTACTTGAGAAGTTGCTGATAAACATTTCTTCAAAATCTATCCTGCAGTTGATGCTTTCGGGTGGCAAATTGTTCAACCATACTCTGGCCGGACCTTCTAACATCTGGGGTACGTATCGTACAACCCATCTCAAGTTGCCAGTGGCAATTTTCACAGCCGTAGCATAGTTTATCAGCCAATCCTCCGGCTTGGTACTGCCGTCATACGTCTTCGTGCCCCTGGGCAGCTGGAAGTTAGGTACCGGTGGCTCCTTCATGATACGGGGTCCAAAGCACGCTGGACCCGGTGGACCTTGACATTCAATCTGTTACGACCTATACAGGTGATCCAGTTTCAATCTTGCATCATCCGGCATCAAATCCCTGCTTCCCAATCTTGACCCTATCACATGATAGTCCGGTCTTGGGTACCCCGCGTTCACCATCTCCGAATCACCGTCGTTGTACCGGTTTTGCTCCTGTGGTGCAACTCTCTGTTGCATACCTCGGCCGGCGCTTTGCTCTTGCCTTGGTATATTCTGCTGCTGCGGTTGTCCTACTCCTGCCGAGTTTCGCTGTCCGGCATTGCCATTGACAACGTTCCCTTGACCGGCATTGCCTTGGTCGTGGTTACCTCGGCCAGCTTCACCTCGGCTCACACTTCGTCGATTGTCATTTTTCCGTGCTTCTTTTGCTTTTCCTGCCCGCGTCGGGTCGTACGGGACGATCTGTTTGTTCCGTCTGGCCGAGGTTACTACCTCTTCTCTCCTTGGACCACCATGAGGTAACGATGCGGCTCCAGCGGATTTCTCCGGGTTACCCATCGCCGAATGGACGATTTTGGAAGCTCCAGCTCTCTCCGGGTTAGCTCTGAGTAGCTCTTCGTTCTGTCTGTTCGCGATTCGAACCAACTCATTGACCCGGTCTTGCTGTCTCTGACGGGCTTCACCCGTCAGACCCTCTAGCTCGGATGCGACTGCATCTGCTGCTCTGAGGTTTTTCGCCGGGGTACTGTACTTCGGCAGCCCCACGGACAAATAGTTTTCAGACTCCTCAATCCGAGTATCCCCTTCTTTGTTCATTTCACTCATAAGATTTCTCCCCTTCACTTTTACAGCATCTACGTTGTTGGCCTTGGCGTACTCACGCAGCGTCATGTTCAACGACTGCTGAGCCGCAGCAATCTTTTTTGCTCCCTCCAGAATTTTCTGCCTAGTTTCCTCTAGCTCGGCCTGTGCCTAAGCCGGATCTACTACCGCTTCTACCGGGTTTGCCAAGCTATCCATAGCTTCTTTCAGTACATTCTCAGGCCTCTCTAGTGGGGGTCCTCTACCTTTCCTCGGTGCCTTAGGTGTTACCTCTGGTTCCGGTGCTGGATCCATGCTTGCGCCTGCACCCGGCGCAGTCATCATCACTTCAGCACGGTCCGGGGAGCGAGCGATACGCGCCCCGTGAGCCACGCTAAGGGGTGGTTCCCCTGCCTCGACGACGCGTCGCGGATGAATGCATGATACGTCCACAACAACGTAGACCTTGTGCGCACCCAACTTGACGAAGAGGCCGTTCTTGTGGAAGTGGCGCGTGCGAAGTAGCCATTTGTCGCCGAAGTCGGCGCTCCAAAGCAGGCCGAACGATGCGTTCGCCGATGCCGATGAGGTTTCCTGTCCGGATCTTCACCCCTGCTAGCGCTGCTAGCCCCACGGTGGGCGCCAACTGTCGTGGTGGTGTCACGGTAGATGCCATGGATAGGCTAAAGGTGGGGACTAATACACGCTAGGAGAATCTAGGGAGGGATAGTGGAGTGATTCTCCACATAGAAGATTGTATTGCTTTCCTTTCAAGATTACAAGTGCTCCTAGAGCTGTATTGGCGAGAGGAGGAAGAAGGAGCTCTCCTACTCTCACCCACAGTTCGCCCCTAGAACCTTAGCCAAATCGGTATAGAAGAAAACCCCAACCCCCTCTACTGAAACCCTAGCCCCCCTTATATAGAGACGGCCTGGTCTCTGCCTAGGGCATACGTGGAGGCATATTCCTAAGAATATGCCTCCTCTCAAAGTGGTAACCCGACCGGGGTGCTTTTCCCCCGCGTCACACATGCTTTAGCTACGTGAGCCTCTGCGGTGCCCGCGTCAGCCGAACGGGCGTCGTCACCCTTGTCGGCCATGATCCGGTGGTCCTGCCCTTGCTTGCTTCGCTCATGCAGTGCATACCGGGCCTTCTTTTTGACCAGAGAGATTCCTTCCTTCTCCCAGAAGCTAAACGGGACCCGGATCATGGTAGATCCGGCTATACTTGTTCCTGCATACAAGTTAGATAAGCACTTCCGACTTACTCCTTAAGTCGGCTGATATAATGTTAGGAAACCCCCTGGTCCGGGTTGCTCCGTGATCCGGCCTGCCTGGAGGTGACCCGGACAGCATCCGCTTTGGCCTTGCCGAACCTCGGCTAACTCGGCCTTTATACCCCGGAGTGACCCTACCCGGGGTTATCCCCCGAACAACGATCAAGTCATTATGTTTATATTGCTATAACATCATACAAAGTAATCTTTATCCTTAGACCATGAAATCATGTTAATTGCTAACACTGGAAGAGTATCTTGATAACATCAAACGTCACACCGTAACAGGGTGACTATAAAGATGGGTTCAGTGCTACGAAGGTGTTATGTTGAGGCTCATGGATCAAGAGTGGAATTTGTCAATCCCGATGACAGATAGATATACTCTGGTCCCTCTCGGTGATATCACATTAAGATAGCTTGCAAGCAAGTGATGTGATCACTAGAATGTTATATCACGGGAACGAGAAAATAGTGCATGTCGGTAACGAGATCAAACTAGGTATTTGGATACTGATGATCGAATCTCGGACATGTATTATATGAAGAGACAAAGGGATTTAGTTACAAGCGTTAAAGGTTCTCACGATCACAGAAGTCATCGTTGAATATGCAGGAGTCAGTATGGATCTCCAGGTCCCGCTTCTGACTATTGATTTGAGAGGAGTCTCAATCATGTCTGCATTATTCGCGAACCGTAGGGTGACACACTTAAGAGTTACCGGACACCATTTTGGAGCACATATGTTTCAGACAAAAGAATTGCAAAGCGCAGGAATTGTTTCGATAGAAACCAGAAATTGTTTCGGGTGAAATTACAGAAAGTGGTTCTGCATGTGATATTGAAATATTTCAAGGGGCTATATGTGAATGTTTGTTAATTAAAGTAATTAACAAAATTCTGAATAAATTTAATAAAAGAGTTTTATTAAATGAGAGAGCATTAAACTTGGAGAATTTTAATGCATTTAAAGTAGGGACTTTAAAGGGGAATGTGAAGAGGCATTTTAATGTGGAGGGGTTACCACCACATGAATGGGGGAGGTGAGGGGTCAACCCCCATGCGCTGGCCATGGAGATAGGGGGTACCCCCCTCCTCCTATAAAAGGCCACCCTCTTCCTCCTTCTTCCTCACACCTCCTTGTGAAGGATCTCTCTCCCCCTCTAGAATTATTCCCCCATGGTCTCGGATTAGCGAGATACATGTTCCAGTGGCATTTAAATGCAGGAAGGAGTTGCTTCCATTTGGATCGCTGGAGCGAGGAGGTGGAGGTTGTCCGGTGGCTTGAACGTGTGTGCGAGTACGGATGCGCTGCTGAGTTGCAGCGCTTGGACTTCCACTCAATCTTGAGATCGGCAAGTGTACGGCTACATCAACCACGAGTTCCTACTCGTTAACAAAACTCGTTGTCTTCGAGGGTAAGTTTTCGTTGTATGTATGTCCACCCGTTGCTCTGTACCTAATAGATAGATCTTGGCGTGTAGTTCTCATCGTAGGAAATTTTTTGTTTTCTATGCTGCGGACCCAACAGTGGTATCAGAGCCTGATCTATGCGTAGGTGCTTTGCACGGGTAGTACACATATGTTTATATGTGGGCGATGATGATCATGTTATTGCATCTTCTATGTATTTTGGATATTGGTGGCATAGTGGGATGAAGCGGCCTGGACCAACCTTACATGTCATCGTACATGAGACCGGTTCCTTGACTGACATGCAACTTGTTTCGCATAAGTGGCTGGCGGGTGTCTGTCTCTCCTACTATAGTCAATATCTGATTTACAACGAGTTGCTAATAACTTAGTTATCCTCGTTGTGGTTCATGTTCGTAGGTGAGAACGGTTCTATCTCCGAAAGCCCTAAGCCACGTAAAACTTGCAATTGCTAAATTAGAGGCGTCTAGTTTAGATCGTTGCTGGGCTAGTGTATTGATATGGTATTGTTGTAAGTAGATGTATGATAGATACTCTTACAACACACTCAACGTGTAAGTTCCATAGACCTTGGCCTTACACACAAAGGAATGATAGAGATCATACCACGATGCAAGTGATAGAGATCAAATGCATGGACCATATCATCTCACTTTACACATTAGATGTTAGCATCTTATACTGCTAGTTTGGCGCTTTCTGTAGCATTGTAAGATGATCCCTCATTTAGATATCAAGATAAAAATGTGTTCTTCCTTAAGTATGCACCGTTATGTGGATCGTGTTTCGAGACATCACGTGATGATAAGGTGTACTCGAATCTACGCTTCATACAACGGGTGTAAGACAGTTTTACACACGCAAATACTAAGGTTCTTACTTGGCGAGCCTAGCATGTATAGACATGGCCACGGAACACGGACCGAAAGGTTAAGCATGAGTCATATAGTTGATATGATGCCCATATAGATGCTCGCCTTTGAAGCTACATCAACTCACGTGATGATCAGACTTGGTGTAGTGGATTTGGTTCATGTAATCACCAAAAGGACACGAGGGATGTCGTTTTTGAGTGAGAGTTCATTAGTAATTTGGATTAGTTGAACTCAATCTATCATAAACTTAGTCTAAACAAACTTTACAAATTCTGTTGTAGATGGCACCGCCTGCTTTTAATTTCAATGTGTTCATGGAGAAAGAGAAACTTGCTGCGAATGGTAGCAACTTCACCAACTGGGCTATGAATTTGAGGATTCTCCTCACTGCTGCACAAAAGCAATATGTGCTAGATGCACCGATAGGCCCCCCACCAGCTCCCGATGCCCTTGACGAGGAAAACAATGTCTATATGACTCGTCTAGAGGACCACAACTTAGTTCATTGCGACATACTGTATGGGTTAGAGCCAGAACTTCGAAAGTGTTTCGAAAATGGCAATGCCTTTGATACCATGGGAGAATTGAAAATGATTTTCGATACCCATGCTTCCGTAGAGAGTTATAATGCTACTGAAAAGTTCTTTAGCTGCATGATGGAGGAGAACAGCTCCATTAGTGAGCATGTACTCAAAATGTCTGGGTACGCCGATAAGCTTGTGTCCTTGGGAATAACGATTCCCATTGACTTGGGCATACATCGTGTTCTCCAATCTCTACCACGTAGCTACAAGAGCTTTGTGATGAACTATAATATGCAGGGCATGAAGAAGACTCTTCCCGAGCTTACAATGCTTAAGACCGAAGTGGAGATTAGGAAAGAACATCAAGTGTTGATGATCAATAGGACCACCGGTTTCAAGAAGGACAAGAAAGGCAAGCACAAGGGAAAGAAGGGTGGCAAATCTGTTGCTACCGAAAAAGAAACCGAGCTGGCCCAAAGTCCGATCGAAAAGTGCTACTATTGCAAGGGGATCGCCATTGGAAGCAATCGCCCCAAGTATTTGGCGGACAAGAAGTCCGGCAAGGCAAACAAAGGTATATGTGATATACATGTTATTGATGTGTACTTGACTAGTACTCGCAGTAGCACCTGGGTATTTGATACAGGATCGGTTGCTAATATATGTAACTCGATTCAGGGGCTATGGAACAAGCGACAACTAGCAAGGGATGAGTTCAGGATGGGGGTCAGCAATGGATCAAGAGTTGATGTGATCGCCGTCGGGACGCTACCTCTCCATATGCCATCGGGATTAGTTATAAACCTAAATAATTGTTATTTGGTGCCTGCACTGAGCATGAACATTGTATCCGGATCGTGTTTGATGCAAAGTGGTCATTCCTTTAAATTTGAAAACAATGGTTGTTTGATTTATAAGAATGATATCTTC
Source organism: Avena insularis (assembly GCA_023614405.1). Classification (NCBI taxonomy): domain Eukaryota; kingdom Viridiplantae; phylum Streptophyta; class Magnoliopsida; order Poales; family Poaceae; genus Avena; species Avena insularis. Next base: position 435,267,420 of record CM042693.1, on the reverse strand, counting down.
TATGGTCATGCACCTATGTTGAATGGTTTATTATTGATGGATGTCGATAGTAATATTACGCATATTCATAATATTAATGCTAAAAAGATTAAACTTGATGATGATATATCTGCATATATGTGGCACTGCCGTCTAGGTCATATTGGCGTTAAACGCATGAAGAAACTCCATTCTGATGGACTTTTGGAATCACTTGATTTTGAATCATTTGATACATGTGATGACTAGAACGCCGTTTTCCGGTTCAATGGAACGGGCGACAGATCTATTGGAAATCATACATACTGATGTTTGTGGACCAATGAGTGTGTCGGCGCAAGGTGGATATTGTTATTTTGTTACTTTCACGGATGATTTGAGTAGATACGGGTATATCTATTTGATGAAACACAAGTCTGAAACCTTTGAAAAGTTCAAGGAATTTCAGAATGAAGTGGAAAATCATCGTAATAGAAAGATCAAATTTCTATGGTCCGACCGTGGAGGAGAGTATCTAAGTTACGAGTTTAGCACACACATGAAAGAGTGTGGACTAGTTTCACAACTCACGCTTGCCGGAACACCACAACGTAATGGTGTGTCGGAACGTCGTAATCATACCTTATTGGATATGGTTCGATCTATGATGTCTCTGCTGACTTGCCACTGTCATTTTGGGGTTATGCACTAGAAACAGCTGCATTCACTTTAAATCAGGCACCATCTAAAACCGCTGAAACGACACCGTATGAATTAATGTTTGGAAACAAACCTAAGTTGTCATTTCTTAAAGTTTGGGGATGTGATGTTTATGTGAAGAAACTTTAGCCGGATAAACTCGAACTCAAAGCGGAAAAATGCGTCTTCATAGGATACCCTAAGGAAACGATTGGGTATACCTTCTATCACAGATCCGAGGGCAAGGTTTTTGTTGCCAAGAATGGATCCTTTCTTGAGAAGGAGTTTCTCACGAAAGGTGTGAGTAGTCGGAAGGAAGAACTCGAAGAGGTTATTGAACCTTCTCTTCATGAAATGGCGAGTAGCGCAGCACCGGAAGTTGTTTTGGAGTTGACTTCACCTAATGAAGAGAGAGCTAATGATATTGATCATAAAACTCCGAAAGAGGACACTACCGAACCTCGCAGGTCAAGGTGACACGGCAGCTCTGAACTGCACGCAATCCTGTTGTGAATTTCATGGTTGATGAAATGGATGACCTCGACGATGAAGAAGCGATGATGAGCCCGGATTCCAACAAATGGCTAGAAGCCATGAAATCCGAGATGGAATCCATGTACGAGAACCAAGTTTGGACCTTGGTGGACTTACCTCACGATCGAAAGGCCGTTGAGAATAAATGGATTTTCAAAAGAAAAATTGATGTTGATGGTAATGTGACCATCCAGAAGGCTCGACTTGTCACAAAGGGGTTTCGACAAATTCAAGGAGTTGACATTCTCTCCCGTAGTGATGCTTAAGTTAGTTAGGATTATGTTAGCAATTGCTGCATATTTCGATTATGAAATATGGCAGATGGATGTCAAAATTGCGTTCCTCAATGGTAATATTGAAAAAGAGTTGTATATGATACAACCTAAGGGTTTTGTCGATCCTAAGGATGCTAATAAGGTATGCAAACTTCAGCGATCCATCTATGGACTGAAGCAAGCATCCCAGAGTTGGAATCTCCGCTTTGATGAGGTGATCAAAGATTTTGGATTTGTCCAAACTTATGGAGAGGCTTGTATTTACAAGAAAGTGAGTGGGAGCAATGTGGCATTTCTGATATTATATATGGATGACATATTATTGATTGGAAATGATATAGATCTTTTAAACAGTGTTAAAAGTTATCTAAACAAAGAAATTTTCGATGAAAGACCTTGGTGAAGGCCATATATAATAGGCATAAAATCTATAGAGATAGATCAAGGCAGAATTGGGCTATCGCAGAGTACATACCTTGATAAGATATTAAAAAGTTTAATATGGATGAAAGTAAGAAGGGTTCTTACCTATGTTGCAAGGCAAGACATTGAGTAAGACTCAAAGTCCGCTACACGGAAGAAAGAGAGATGATGGATAAGATCCCCTATGCCTCGGCCATAGGCTCTATAATGTATGCCATGCTATGTACAAGACCGGATGTGGCACATGCTATTAGTTTGACTAATAGGTACCAATCTGATCCAGGTTCGGAACACTGGATAGCGGTCAAGAAACATCAATACATGTGTGTTTAATAAACAAAAAGGGTTCCTAGTTATGCCTCTCTTATAGACTAGCTTTTTGATTAACAAGGTGATCAAGGTTTCCTGATCATGGACATTGTATGTTGTTAATAACAAGGTCACACCATTGGTGGAATGATGTGATGAACATTCATCTGAACTATAGCATTACGATCAAGTCATTATGTTTATATTGCTATAACATCATACGAAGTAATCTTTATCCTTAGACCATGAGATCATGTTAATTGCTAACACTGGAAGAGTATCTTGATAACATCAAACGTCACACCGTAACAGGGTGACTATAAAGATGGGTTCGATTACTGAAGGTGTTATGTTGAGGCTCATGGATCAAGAGTGGAATTTGTCAATCCCGATGACAGATAGATATACTCTGGGCCCTCTCGATGATATCACATTAAGATAGCTTGCAAGCAAGTGATCTGATCACTAGAATGTTATATCACGGGAACGAGAAAAGAGTGCATATCGGTAACAAGATCAAACTAGGTATTTGGATACTGATGATCGAATCTCGGACATGTATTATATCAAGAGACAAAGGGATTTAGTTACACGTGTTAAAGGTTCTCACGATCACAGAAGTCATCGTTGAATATGCAGGAGTCAGTATGGATCTCCAGGTCCCGCTTCTGACTATTGATCTGAGAGGAGTCTCAATCATGTCTGCATTATTCGCGAACCGTAGGGTGACACACTTAAGAGTTACCGGACACCATTTTGGAGCACATATGTTTCAGACGAAAGAATTGCAAAGCGCAGGAATTGTTTCGATAGAAACCAGAAATTGTTTCGGTGAAATTGCGAAAGTGGTTCTGCATGTGATATTGAAATATTGCAGTAATATGTGAATGTTTGTTAATTAAAGTAATTAACAAAATTCTGAATAAATTTAATAAAAGAGTTTTATTAAATGAGAGAGCATTAAACTTGGAGAATTTTAATGCATTTAAAGTAGGGACTTTAAAGGGGAATGTGAAGAGGCATTTTAATGTGGAGGGGTTACCACCACATGAATGGGGAAGGTGAGGGGTCACCCCCATGCGCCGGCCATGGAGAGAGGGGGTACCCCCCTCCTCCTATAAAAGGCCACCCTCTTCCTCCTTCTTCCTCACACCTCCTTGTGAAGGATCTCTCTCCCCCTCTAGAATTATTCCCCCATGCTCTCGGATTAGCGAGATACATGTTCCCGGTGGCATTTCGTTTGGAAGGAGTTGCTGCTTCCGCTGGATCGCTGGAGCGAGGAGGTGGAGGTTGTCCGGTGGCTTGAACGTGTGTGCGAGTACGGATGTGCTGCTGAGTTGCGGCGCTCGGACTTCCACTCGATCTTGAGATCGGCAAGTGTACGACTACATCAACCATGAGTTCCTACTCGTTAACAAAACTCGTTGTCTTCGAGGGTAAGTTTTCGTTAGATGTATGTCCACCCGTTGCGTACCTAGTAGATAGATCTTGGCGTGTAGTTCTCATCGTAGGAATTTTTTTGTTTTCTATGCTGCGGACCCAACACTATAGTCGGTACTACATGGTGTCGAGGGGATAGTCCCCGGATACCCCCAATAGCACCCAAAGATAGACCAAAATAAGCATCATCAACTAGAACACCTAGAAACAAAAAGAAACTGCAATTCCATTAGCAAAATTTAAAAATACTACAACTGGGGCGATCTGGGCCGGCTGAGGCCTCCCGGCCTGCACCACTCTCCTAGGTGGGCCTACCCCGCATGGCCGCACCTCCCCCGCTGGGCTGCTCCACGCCTCCCGGCTGGGTTGCCTTCCCCATTCGGCTCCGCTTCCCCGGCTGGGCCTCCCGCTCCTCTCCGCCCAATCACTACTGGTACAGACCGGCTCGTCCAGCCGGCCAGTCGCTGCTGCCCCCAGAATCGATCGCTGCCTTAGCTCTCCAGGATCGGTGGATCGATCCTAGCCGGCTCTCCCTCTTCAATCGGTCAACTTCAGCTGTCCCAATTCCTATTGATCAACCGAGCATTGGATGCTCCCGAACGTCCAGCCAGAAGACACGGACAAGATGGAGAGCACTGTAACCACGCTTCCTTTAGCACTACTACTACGTAGCAATAGTGTACCATTGTACATTGCGTCACTGCGACAAAGGGAATAGTAAGTTAGGCTGGGTGGACCATCTTTGTCCCCTGGGCATCCATTTATAAGATGCACTAGGGATCCCTTCTCAGGGAGGCCGAAGACAGACACAAACACGCACTAGATAGATCAGACTCAACGAGCTCTCTCACAAGCACTTGCACACACTAGCTCAGATACGTACGGGTTGTATTCTGTTAGATTGATAGAACTCATACAGCTCGAGGAACCCTTGTAGGTCATGTGTTCATAATCATACAACAAGATCGTGTAGGAGTAGGAGTGTTATGTCTTAGAGGGCTCTGAACTTGGGTACTTCGAGTGTCTCGCTACGCTTGCTTGTGCCCAATCTCACATGCGGACGCCGTCGTTATCTTCCTGCTTGCTCCCACCTCTCTCTTACCTTCTTAGGTACTATCATTCCACATACTACGACAGTTGGCGCCCACCATGGGGCAAGATAGTTGTGACCGGAGCCTATTTTGCACGGGACCTCTCTTCAACTCCGTTATCTGATGGCTGTGAAAATAGCCATCTTTCTCCATGTTTAAATCGCATTTTAGTCCAAAAAAATGACCAAGAATCTCTCTAGACTTGCTAGCAATGATTAATTATTACAAAGATGTGTAATCCTTTGTTTTGAATTGTGTTATGCAGGAAATCACACTTTTAAAGCGAAATCATGAGCTATTAATGAACATTTTGAGGTTGTCTACACTGCCAAGAAAACCAGGGTCGAAACCTAGGCTCCAAAAGGCTTAAAGACTACTGGTACGGGCAAGCTCCGCCTGTACCATGTGGTGGGGGCTTCGTCTCGTCAAACCTTTCGTGAATGCGTCTATATATTTCGAGGTCGTAGCCGCCGCTACTACAAGAATACGGACGATTCATGATGATTTTTTCATGACGCTACCTAAAAACATCGCGGATCTAGTGACGTTCTAGTTTTTTTTGTCGGGAGGGGCTCGGAGGGCCTCTAGCCTAGTCATTCATGATGTTTCTGGATTTTGTCGCGGCAAAATCATGGCGGATTTCGCCCCTGGCCCAAAGCCCAGTTATCCATGTCGTCTCGCGTATAATCTTCATGGATTTTGTCGCGGTACATGTTTGACTCATTTTTTTTAACGAACGCGTCATCCATGAACTAACCCCCACCTGTTAGCACAGTTTGCACGGTAGTACTTCACGTAAGGGCTCAATCTAGAGGTGGTTTTTGGCCGGTCCCACAGGTCAATCTGTTTGATAGAAGAAATTAAATGACACACCACGACCTCTGCTTCAGTAGTGCACAACTCGAACTGCTAGATCACCAAAAAATTGTTTGTTAGAAGTTGGTATCTCACTCTCCTTATACCATATTGTGAATCACAATAAACACAAGAAAATAAAATCGTCACAAGCATAATCAGCATCGTTGATCCAAACTTGCAAGTTCCTCGACCGCACAGTGCATGGAAGTTCACACGCTAGTTCTGAGAAAACCATGTAAATAGTTCATGCGCTAGTTCTTAAAAAAACATGTTGATCCAAACTTGCAGTAGTGGTTCCGCTTAGTCTCTCTTGTCTCCTCATCTCCTTGTTGTGGTAGTTCCGCTTCGTCTCCTCTTTGTCTCACTATTCTTATTTCTTCCTCCTCGTCTCCCTCCTGGTATACCTCTTCTTCTTTCTCCCTCGATCGATAGAAACCGGGCTTCTCTTTTGGGGAGCTTGTGAAGTGGTTGTAGAGCTTCCCATCTTCGGAGTGGAGGAAAATCTATCCATAAGAAAATGGCATATTCCATCGTAGGATAGACTCGGAGAATAAGGTGAGCCTTCATGGCATTGGAAAATCCTTCGTTGAATCCCACACCTCTCCAACGTGACGTACCTTACTTGTAAGAGAACACGGGAATACATCTTCGTATCCATGTACCTCGGTTATCTCTATACCCGAGCTTACTTTCCTTACGATTTTCATCGAGCTTGAAGTACTTATTTCTTGCTTATCATTTGTGGTATTTATCTTGTGCTATATTTCTTAGCTTAACTTGTTGTTGGTACACTTAGTTGAGCCTAGTGTATTTAGGTTTTTTGTTTGTGAAATAAAGTGTTAGTTTATTTCCGTATTCTATCAAGTCAAAACCGTAATAGTTTTGAAATTTCCTATTCATCCCTTCTAAGCGACATCTCTATCCTTTTATTATTGCTTTAGAATCTGTATTTTGTACAAGTGGAGGAATAGTGAATGTGCATAGGAGCCGCTTCACGTCTCACATGATTGAGATACTGATGTGCTATGAAGGTTGGCTTAGAAACAAGTACAAAGGTGAAAAAATCATGCATTTTCTTAATATTTATTTATTATGTCTCTCCTTACTTATGCTTGTGAGCTTATGTTCTTTTATGTGCAAAATTCATTTCTTGTAGATGCTCATATTGGTGAAGGCAGCTTTTCGACATGTCTTCAAGACAAAGAAGAATAGAATGGTGTTAGTATGATTGTTCTTATTTCTACAATATTTTCGTGACTATTGCTACAATGAAACTTATGTTTTGCAATGTATAGTGTTATTACGATTCATGTTTTACCTCTATGTGAGACGTCCCACGTGTTGCAACTGGAGGTTGGAGCTTGGATTCTTGTAGCTTGTATGGTTGAATATGGACATGGACTATTTGTTCTTATTGTTCTATGGACTGCGGTTGTGAAATGTGATTCGTGAACTTGTTGTGTGCCTATTTGTTGTTATTTGCATGTGATCAGGAAGTCTTGGACTATATTTGTTGTTCCTAGTCCTGAAATATTTGTCATGCTAAGATTATGTGATTTGTGAACCCGTGAATTAGGTATCCTGTTTGTCATGAACTTTTGATTGTTAACATGTGTAGCGTGTGAACTTGTGGTTGTGAATTATCATTATCATGTGAGTTATTATTGTATGTTGATATTGTCATTATCCTATGAGTTATTCTTGTATGTTTGATATTGTCATTATCCTATGAGTTATTCTTTTCTATTTGTTGTCATTACCATGAAAATTTGTCTATTTAATGTTTACTTGCTGTCAATCAGTAGCTGACGTTGGATCTTTGTTGTCAAGTGTCAATTAGATGATGATGTCATTTAGCTTCATGGGTACCCATCAGGTCCCATTTACCCGGTGGGTGGCGGGTCTGGTGGATATCTGTACCCGGCGACAGGTTCAAAGGCAAGTGGTGGGGGCGGGTATGAGGGTGCGAAACCTACAACTGAACCCGACAGGTGCCATTTGGAGTTAGGAAACTTTCCATACCACTCCACCCATATAGCCTTCCTTGGTGGGCTCAATGCTTGAGGCCCATCTAAATCATATCCCCAATGTTCACATGCATCATATCGAAGTGGGCTCCTTTTTTAACCTTGTTACTCCTCCAAGTATCCCGGCATGGCCCTGAGTCCAACTCTCTTACATGAACACTCGAACTCTAAGCTATGGAATGCCGTTTGATAGACCCTAAGCTAGTGATCCACAACTCGAATCATGTGATACCATCATATCTAAAGATTCTATTGCCCAATACTAACAAATGACAACTTCCTCATCGTGTCTTAATATGCGTATGTATGGCTCACTAAACACTTTAATCGAGTAATTATAAGTTGGATTGGCACCACCATGCTCATGACCGGTGCAATTGGGTCATCTGCCAACTTATATATTAGTCTAGATTGTGTATCAAGCACAACCTTTCGACTAAGGATAATTTAGAACATAATATCAATATAGTACATAGTTCCACGACCAAATCACATATCCAATGACATGTACTATTGATATTTGTTCAAGGATATTATGAACTTATGAATATACTTAGAAAAAATATCATACATGATTGTCTTTAGGACATATTTCCAACAAAAACATCATGATTAGGCATAACCCTAAAGCCAAAATATAAAGACATAAGCCTGATCAAATTTTCTTGTCCCTACTAACGCAACAACGCAGGAGCACATTCCCAACACTGGAAAACAATCCCTTACACCACATATAGAATCCTTGCAACCTAAGAGAACAATATGTTTCTCAATTCCCTCAAAAAAACTGCGCAAAAGTCTACTTTTCATGACCAGCACACTACGAATCCCACCCCTAATACCAAAAGTTTACTTGGTAGCAACAACAATACGGCATCTAACACCCACCTCCCAGTCCAGCAATATTCTTTGTCGGGTTAAAATTTCATCTGTCGAGTTGCCGCAATCATATCCACTCCTCCCTCTAGTGGCCATCACATCGCTCATCTGTCCTGCCACCACCCCTTCCCCTCGCTAATGTCGCTTAGAGGACCTCTGCCGGATCACATGGTCATGGACGTCACCCGTCTTGTGCAGACACTAACATCCCTCGACAGCGCTGGGCTCCTGCTCGGATGCGCCCTCTCCCATGCCACGCCATGTCGCTTCCCTCTCTCCTTGCGGCCTCCTCCACCATGACTTTGCCCATGGAAGTGACCCCGACGACTTATGGACGTGGCCGAGGAAGAGAAGGTGGCACGGGAGAGGATTGCGGCAAAGGAGTACAATTGGCCTAGGGATGAGATACACACATGATTACCATAGGATTGGATTCTGGAACACCATCATGATAAGAGATGATGCACATCTCCAATATACACATCAAACACAAAAGAGTTAATTAAAGGATACTAAATAATTAAAACCTAGAAGTGTTAGAGTATTAGGTATATACGGTTGTTATGATAGTTTAGATAGCGTTAGTATCTGTTTACGTACAGTCCTAACTTGACTCGTACTCAAAGATAATCCTTTGTACGTCTATATATACTCGCCCATGAGGCTCAATAATATATCCATCATATTTCGCCAAACTCATACTCTTTCATAGTATCAGAGCGGCAAGATCCTTGACCTAGTTGCGCACACGCTTCCGCGCCGCGCCGCCCCCGGGGAGGTCGATCTCCATGATCTCCGCCGGGGCCCGTGCAACCCGTACGCAGGGTTCGTCCACCGATCCGTGATCGACTGCCCTGTAAGTCTTTTTTCGATCTCTTGATCGGTTTTTTTTTTGGTTTACCGATCTTAGATCGGATTGAGTCGCCCACCGTCGTTGTCATTGCCGTGCCTCTACTTTGATCATCGGCATCGAGGATCTACATCGCGTCTGTGTGCCTGCCCCCTCCGCTGCCGCGCCTGCCTCGGCAGGCTGTCGCAACCTCATGGCAGGCTGCCACGCACCGCAGACGGCTGCTACGCCTTCCTCGGAAGGCTACCACGGCCGCCCCCCTCGGATCCTCTTCGTTGCCATCGTCCGGGACTTTACCGACAATGCCGCCATCGACTCCGATCTACGTGTCATCCACGCCATGGCGCATACGGTGCACTGTCGGTCTGATCAACCAATCCCGCGCTTGTCTACGCCAAGCACGTCCCCGAGCACGCACCTACCACCGATCGAGCTACGGGCTGCCGCTGTGTCGCCTCGTCGGGCCGCAGCGCCGCCGCCCTTGGTCCATGCTATCGGCTTCCAACACGCCTTCCTTGGCGTGTACATCACTGGTGGTCTCCCAACCGCTGCACCGACTTGCGCCCTGCAGCTATGCCGCCCCCTCGGGTCGTAGCGTGGCTGCACATAGTCTACTTTGCCGTCCTCATGCATCGACGGCCTCGGATTTCACCGCGCCATCTCCTCAGACACGGATCGCCACCGTCTTCACATGGTCTTCGTCACGTCGTCGGGTCTTCCTCGCCTACTTCGATCACCGCCGCCGCGCTTCACAAGGTAACCTGCAGGGCGCCCTCTCGCCGTCGCAGGTCTCGCCGACTACCCCATCGCCACTCTAGGCATCCAACATGACTACCCGTGTCGCCACCGCTTTCTACGCCTTCGTCTTAATCCACTACAACTTTGCCACCAGCGTCATCGCCTCATCCCGACTACACCACTGCTACTCTACTCCGAACCGCAGACGGTGCAAGATCTCCTTCGCCGCTCTGCGCCGCAACCGCTCGAGGCTTTCTCGCTAGTCTTTCGACATGGCGGCAAGTTCATGATGGTCCTCCCCCCGCACGCTGGTGCGGCAACACCGGAGTGCCTTCGTCCCCGACGTTCCTGAGTCTGGCAAGCTCGGATCGGTGCCTCGTCTTCATCGGCTTCGACAACATCTTCTTCGGCATCGACCCTCTGACGCCTCGACGCGCCACCGACGAAGTTCTTCTTTGCATACTCGGTTCTAGCAAAACCGAGTGTGCGTTAAATCCCCGACGTGCGTCTAGTTACAGCAAAACTATGGCCGCACTCGCCCTCGACGGCTCGGATTGCATCGGCTTCGCATCGACACCTCGACGATCGCCTCGACGCTCCTCATCATCCTCCTCGCGCACTATGCGCATGCGGCTACCTCGACACCGGCATCCCCGACCACGACATCGACCACGGTGACCCCTCGCACGGCGACTTCGACCACGGCACCGCCCAACGCTCTCGGCTCCCTCGACATCGGCACAAGGACTACCACCTCACTTGAGCATCACCAGCTTTCTCTACGGTCCAAGCATGACGCCGACGACGCGACTGACGACGTTCGCGGGGATGTCAGCGTACTGGATGCTACTTCGGTTTATCTCCAGTCTGACCGTCCGCGACGTTCCAGTTGTTCACGACGCTACCGCTACGACTACGGGGAAATGTTATAGTATTAGGTATATACGGTTGTTATGGTAGTTTAGATAGCGTTAGGATCTGTTTACGTACAATCCTAACTTGACTCGTACTCCAAGATAATCCTCCGTACATCTATATATACTCGTCCATAAGGCTCAATAATATATCCATCATAATCCCCGAAACTCATACTCTTTCAAGAAGAACAACACTGCATCAATTGAGTCGCGTTGAAAGAAACTACCTCATATACATAGTACTCCCTCCGTCCCAAAATAAGTGACTTGAATTTACTAGATTTGGATATATCTATAACTAAAATATGTCTAGATACATGAGAATCTAGACAAACCCACGTCACATATTTTGAGACGGAGGGAATACTTTTGTTCCAATAAATAGGACAGACAGACCTAGGCATGGAGCTGCCGGATGAAGAGCGACGTCGCTGACTAGACCGAGGAGCTAGATTTGTTTTAAAGCACGGGCTCATGCAAGACTGAGCTAGAGAGATATAGGGAGAGGTAGGGTACGTTTGCATTTGGTCTATGTAAGCGGAGATTAGTAGAACCTCTAAGTCAAATAGTTACACAAATTTATTGAATTTAGACAAAATTTTAACAACATTTTGTCTAAACCGTGACAATTAATTTGCGTCAGAGGGAGTAGTTCAGTTAGATAACGGCATCTTGCATGCATGCGGAAAGTTAAAAGATCGTGGCGAGTATTGGGTTAGCACTTGTTTGCATGCCGGAACTCGTGTGACCATGAACTCACGCGGCTATATAAACCACTCGTCCCGGCCAGCAGCTGTTGCCCTGAACTCAACCAGAAAACTACCAACTCCTCGCCGCAGAAGATGGACTCAACCAGGTGGTCCAGCGCCGTCCTCCTCGTCCTCGTCCTCCCGGTGGTCAGCGCAGCCGGCGGCGGCGCCGGCGACTCGGACGCTGCCGTGCAGTCCGTCATCACTTGCTTGATGGGGTGCGCTACGGCGGGAGTGGGCTGCTCGAGCGGTTGCGCCACCAAAGCCGTCGGCGAACTGCCGGACTGCGCGCTGGGCTGCGCCGAAGCCCAGCTGCGCTGCCTGATGCGGTGCGGCCCGGCCTTCGGGCCAGCGCCACAACTGGCGTGATGCATGGACTCCACTACAAGGTGGCGCGTGCGACTCGTGTATTCAAGCACAGCCCAGCAGGCTCTCCTCTACTATATATTTATGTTGTGTTGTTAGCAGTTTGCCAAATGGCAATATGTTGCAGAGCCCTACCACTTACTTTCAAATTAAGTTCCTCTAGTATAATATGTAATTGTGCTTGCAGATTGCTTTCTCGTGCTCGAGTTCGATATTTTTACAAGACCTGCAAAGGAGGTCCATGCTAATATCAGTCACGTTTGAGAAGAGAATGATACAATGGCACGACAAAAAAAAGGACGTTTGCTCGGTCGCTCCGTTGAGATCTGACTACAATGACACAATCTCCTTTTCGTTTCGCTATCGGATGATATCCTAGGATCACATACAGCAGATCGATGCGTTTTAAAGCATAATCAAAACACATCTGCTAGCCAGGTCCAATGTTCAGCGGCGTGTCACTACGGGAGAAAACTTCGTTGCCGTGTGAGCAATAGACACGGTAAAGCCTTTGCTGTGTGTCGACACACGGCGAATACCAGATGGCAACGACAGCGACGGCAAAGAGGCTTTACCATGTGTCTTCCGAAATTGACACGGCAAAAACTTTACCGCGTGTTTTTCACGTAGCTCGGTAGAGTAAAGGACTTGACGATAGTCAACGGACGGACGGAGGGCGAGGCTTTGCCATGTGTTTCTCCGCAACGCATAAATTTCAAAATAAAAAAATGTTGTGATGGCTGCATCGTTGTCGTCGTCATGCTCGTTTCGCCGGCCGCCGTCCTCAAGAACGCCGCCGCCCACATCGCCCTAGCTCACCGAGCACGGCCGCACGAGTAGGGCCAAAGACGCGGGGAGGACGCCGCCGCTGACCGCCGCCTCTGTAGCTGCTTGACGTCGGAGAGGTCGGCGGTCCGTCGCCTATTAAATGTTGTTTTAACAAGGCAAAACATGGCATCGGTTCGCTACACAAATTTAAATGGAGTCCGGAATAAGGCTAGAATAGCCCGCATATAGACTCCATATTTAATTATGCGGTGAATCGGCATAATGCCCCCAAACCACAGACAGGTATGCATGCATGAACAATTTAATATACGACAAATGATAATGTCATATTATAAAAATAGAGGCTTAGGGTCACACATCTGGGTTCGGAAGATCTTGGTTCCGGGGGTCCGGGGTCCGGTCTCAGGGTTCGACGAGATCGGGGGTACGGTTCGAGGGGATCGGTCTCGGACAACAGAAGGAGAGCTTGGCGCATCCGGGAAGGACTTGGTTTGGCGACAGGGGGCGCATCGGACTCGCCCTGGTCGGTGTCGATCTTGTCATCGCGAAGATCTTGTCGGGTCCGCGTATCGGGTCAGTCTTGGCACCTGGGGTGAAGTACTTGTCGTCCTTCGGTTCCATGTCGACGTGCTTGACGTCCTCGATGGAGAACTCGGTGTTCCGCGGCGAAGTGCTAGTCGTTCAGGTGGCGATCTTGGCGGTCATCGGTTCCTCGGTCATCGGTGCGAAAAGGAGGTCTTGTCGCATCCGATGGATCGGTCCTCGAGTCGAAGAACTTGGCGCGCCAGGGTTTGGTCTTCGGATCTTGGTCGGGTCGCCGGTAGATCTTGGTGTCCAGGGGTTCTTCGGGTCCGGGGTCAGGCTTCGGATCCGTGTAGGAGTGCTTGATGGTCCGAGAGGGAGAACACGGGGTCGGCGTCTTCATAGTCGGCGTCGTACTCGGTTCGGCTCCGGGGATCGGTCTTCGGAAGAACTTGACATTAGACGGTACTCGTCGGTGTTGGAATAGCCGAACATCACCCACCCGTACCATATATCATCACATGGGCATCACACCGATGTGCTCTGCGTGTACGCGACAGAGAACAAGCACCGCGTGCATGTGGATGCTCCGGAGACCTTCGCATGTGCGCTAGCGAGAGAAGGATACCGCGGGACGCCGCTGGACGGAGTGGCGAATCCAGCGGAGTCGCGGAATGGCGGGTCGCCTGGGCAGCCGGCGGCGGGAGAGTAAGGCGACGATGGGACGGAGCTTGCAAGGGAGACCGGTGAGACGGCGACGGGGGTCGGGTCATGGCGGCGCGACCTGCACAGGAGGAGGCGAGGCGAGGTGGTCGAGGGGGGTGACGACGATGGCGACCCGTGGAGGAGGTGGCTGGCGGCGAGCAGAGGCGACGGGGTCCTGGGACGGAGGAAGGAGGCGGGGGAAGAGAGACGGCCGAGGTGGCGCGAGAGGGCGCGCCGGGGCGGCCACGGGGCAAGGCGATGGCGGCGCGGGCTCTGCGGGGCGAGCCTCGCTCGCGGAAAAGGAAGGCGGGGACTGCGGCAGATGGGAAGGCGCGGTGCGGTTGGTTGGCGGAGACCTTGGCGGTGGGCGAGCACGGGAAAAGCGGACAAGGGGGAGGTGGACCTGGAGATGGTGGGGAGCGTGCAGGTGTGGGTGAGCTGGCGGTGAGGGAGTGCGTGTGTGCCTAGGTGCTTGCGCGCGCGCGTGTGTTGCGTGCCAGGCGGCGGCGACATGAGGGAGCTGAGGTGGGGTTTGATCGGGGTGTGTCTAGTTAGGGTTTTGGGGTGGCTTGGCTAGCTGGGCCTCGGGCCTGGCCGGCTGGGTTGCCCCTAAAACAAAATTAAACTTTATTTTATTTTAAAACAAACTTTTGTAATTTGTTTTTAGGCAAATAAAATATTCAGGAAGACCTGGGTTTTTAATTTGAAATAAAGACGGAAATATTTAGAAGACAAAACTAGACGTTTCGAAAATAGTTTTTAAACAAACCATGCATGCAATGTGGCATGATAACATGAGCATACGGTCATGATAATGCAATACACAAAAACACCGCGATTTTTAATAGTGGTTTTTGCAGGATGCCACGCCGACCCAACACCACACCACACCAACTCGAGGGACACACGAGCAACGCCACACATCGCACATGCACACCCCCACCCAAAACCCTATCCATTCCCCACTTAACTCTTGGTCTTTTTCTTTTTAACCCCCGTCGCTAGCTTTTCTCCCCGATTAGGTCCCTGTGTGGCTTCATCCCTACACCCGACGCCTCCATCTCGCGCTTGACCGAGCCCCGTGTTCCCCGCGCCCGTCTCAACCCTGAGCTCCCCTCGGGACGTCTCCATCCAAGCGCGCCACGTGCCACCACTCTCTCGGCCTCTTCTCGCCCCGCAGAGCCCCGCCGCCATCTCCTCTTTGCCCCACCGCATGCGAGCCTTACGACTGGCAATCGCCCTTCTCCATGCCGGTCGTCCTCGACCTTCCCCGACCGCTGCTCTGGCCCTGCTTCTACCCACGCGTGCGGTGCTCTCCTCCGATCGTTTGCAGCGCACGCTGACCTCGCCTCTTTGCATGTCCTCGCTGAGTTCGCACAGAGCAGTAACTAGCCCATCTATCGATTCATGATTTTCATTTAAAAAAAAAATCACTGGTGGACATGTGCATACTGAAAACTGAACTATATATACACTAAAAATTTGAAGTACGGACAAACCAAAGTGGAGTACTACAAATACAACTATAGAATTTTTGGAAGTATCAAAAAACCAGATCATCAAAACCTACAAACTGTATATATATACTCCCTCCGGGTCCATATTATTAGAGTATATCACGGTTTAGACTATATTTGGTAGTTTAAGTTTGTAATCTAATTCTATCTCTAGTAGTCTTCTTAGCCTCTAAGTCTTCTAGCACTATATAAACAGTCCAAGTGCTCTCAATATAATAGTTTTATCCAATTTCAATAGAATCTATATTCCACAATCTTTTACATATTAATGATCTCAATTTTATTTAAATTTGTAGTATGTATCTAGTTACTAGATGCATCCGTACACCATAAATATGGTCACGAGGGAATACCAATAATAAGCGGTGAGCGGACGAATCCTAGATGGACACGGTCGATCGGAGGAGAACCTTATCGACTCGGACCAGTACACGACCGCGAGTTCGCACAGAGCAGCCAGCAACTGCCGGTCGATCGATTAAATCAAAGAGGAGATTGGTTATCGACTCGGACTGGTACGATCGCGTAGATATAAGCCGACACCGCCCGTCGAGATCCAACGTGACGTGAAGGCGAGATCTGTTTACGATCGACTCTACAGAGCCAGCGATCTTGTGGGCTTTCAGCGTCCTCGAACTCGTTTTCAGAGGCGCCGGTGGTCAAGACATGGTGAGCCTGTTTTTCAATGTGATCCGCTGTTGTTTGTCATGGAATTGAATGTAAATTTTATGACTAACGATGTCTGCTTTGTGGTGATGCTTCAGGGGCAGGGACAATCCTCCTCCGGTGCTCAAGAACAGGAGCAAAAACCGACGAGCTTCTTCAGCAGTCTCGGAGAAGAGGCTCAGAAGGAAATATCGATGGAACGAGCCGGGCGTGAACAGCTGCTTCAGAAACCGAAGCAGAACTTGTGTGAGCTGCTCCGACAATCGCAGGCTTCCACAGAAGCAGCGGTCGGCCAGCTCAAGGACCGGGCGGCTACTCACCGGTCGTTTGATTGAGCACGTAGCTTCAAAGCTCATGCTGCACATATGCAGAGCACAAGTTCTTGTAACGTCTGGTTGTTTGGTGTTTGTGTCGACATGTTTGTGTCCAATCCAAACTCTGGTCGATTCACATCACTTTATAATTAACGAGTTCACACTGATCAAATATAAACGTGTTCACATCGATAATAAACTACTATATTACCAGAAGATAACCAAAGAGCCCCTCTCTCTCCCCTCCATCGATCTCCTTCCACAGTTCTGCAGCAAATTTTCGAAGAATCACCATAGCGTCCAACTCCAACGGTGGCCTCACCACCCTCGTAATTGTACTCTTTTCAAGAGGAAGGCGTGAGCTTCAAGGTGTTCTTCACCCTTTCTGGAGCGAGGGTGGAGAAGTGGATTCGTGAAGTGAAGGAGCAGTTCCTCGACGCCGCAATGATCAGATGTGTTGGCCTCGACTGCGAGTACACCGACACGAAAAGGATGTGAAGCGGAAGAATCTTCCACCAGAGGAGAAGCAGCGCGCCGCCGTCCTGGGGCTCTCCGTGGCGTACGAGACACTCATCTTCTAGATCGTCAATGTTGATGCAGTGCCGGAGGCCCTGGGGGAATTCCTTGGGGATGATTCCAACATGTTCTGCGGCGCGGCCATCGCCAACGATGTGCGGAATCTCTAGTACTACAACATTGACATTTCGGGGGAGCGCGACCTCCAGCAAGAGATCCCGATCCCGATCTCCAACTATCCTGCTTCTCTCTTTGCTCTGTCCAATTCTTACATAGGGACGGAACTTTTGAAGAAGGACAAGTCATCGGAAATGCAACACCACACAAATGTTGGTCCCCCGGCACCATCGTTACCATTGATTTGTTGGAGATTCGTACAAACTATTTTATAGAAAGACCATTTCACCTCAGTCTAGATTCATACGTGATTTATTAGAGATCTGAAACTGCTTTAAATTTTGCAGATACATACATGATTCAATATAAATTGTAGAATAAACAAGAAAAACAACCAAATTAACAATAAAAAAATTAGAAGAAAAACCAAAATTAACAAAATTTTGATGATACATACAAATTTCAGCGGACCCAGTCAAGAAACATACATGTTTCACTGCCAGGGGATGGGCCAACTATCCACTAGAATATTATCAAATCAAGTATTTCGCGTTGGATGCTCATGTCGGCTTTGAGATAGATAGGGGGTCTGGCATCTATCTAGCTACAGCAGCCATGGGGATCGTCTCAATGTAATTGAATAGTTGAATATATTTTATTATGTAATTGCCCATCCTATGTAATGACGACGGAAGTTATATATATATTATCAATGGCATTATGTTTGAATGAATTTATCACTATTGTTCTTGTATTTGAAATGTTTGAATTTATCACTAGCAATTGGGGCTCTAGTTTTTCAGTCGACGACGGTACCCACTAATAAAATCCGGCGACGGACTCTTTATTCATCGGCAGTGATACATCCTGTCCAGACGACGAAGCAGAGAATCCTGACGTAGTTAGTAAACATGAGAACCAAACGACAAATGACAAACACGTATGCCACTAGTTTTCGGGACAACCGGGTGACAGGCTGCTTTGATGTGATCATCGCCGCTATGCACTAGAGCCGTGACAGACACGAAATGTTTGTCTGTCGTCGATTTTTTCCGCCCCTGGGTGTGCGAACGAAACACGTAGCAACGACATGTTTTTATTTTGCACGTCACCGGTAAGCGCTGCGGGGATCAGTTCGCGAACTATAGGTGGCGACCTTTTTTGTGCCCGCTAGCTGTTCACGTTATAGCCAGCGGACTTTCGTTTTCCGCCACTAAGGCTATTGCAGGGCTAAGCCTTTTTCCTACTAGTGCTCCTTGATGATCAGATCATGATTGGGAAATAGCCACATTCCGTTCATAGCTGAATTCTAGTCACCAAGGCAACCAAATTGATATCGTGAACAAATTGTCTTCAATCTGCCTCCAGACTACCTCCTTAGCATTGGAAGACCAGGGATGAACCTCTGGGGGAGGGGGGGGAGGGGATGGGCTACAGAGCCAATATTGTGTGTGGGGGGGGGGGGGGGCAATAGGCCAAATACCACTATTTTTAGGTGAAAATGAGCAAAATACTACTGGATTTTAGCTAAACTTCTCATGGGCTGGGGGCAACGACCCTCCCTAAACTGTACATATCTCCGCCTGTGCTCCTTAGCAGGGTTCCGTACAGATCTCATGTCGACATAGAGAGCCGAGGGACTAAACCCCTTATCAGTATGAACTTTCGCAGTTGCTAGCCACTTGGTTTGGATGTCCTGGCGATCAACTTCTTCTTCCGAGAAGAATTCGGTCACATCATCCATTCAGATCTAACCAGCGTAGGAGTGCGTGCGCATCATCATCTTCCTTGCCTCTTCCTCCCCTACTACTCCCTTCCGATTCCACGCTTTCCACGTGGATTGTTCATATGCTTTATGGAGTGATAACTTACAAGTGTATCATCTCGTGATAGTTCTTATATTCAACATAAATGGTGCTCAATGCTTATTGTAGCATCCCAATTGTCTAACAATTTCAATGCTACAAGCCTAGTCTATATAAATGCTACTTCCTATATATATTTGTTGCATCATACTTATATCATGCTCATGTCATCATGCCTCCTTGCATTTGAGCATCATATAAAACCCCTTTGATTTGGTTCTTCTCTCATATGCATTAGTAAATGTTTTTGTCCCTTGATAAATTGTATTTGAATCTTGGTAAATGCTTGATGCCCAAATTGAGTTGGGGGCATATCTTTTATTCAACTCCATCACCTTTCTTTTCACCACCTTATAATTCCACCATTCCATTTACCCATGAGCTTGTATTTCTTTTTCTTTTGATATTTATTTTAGCTCATGTGAGTTGGGGTGGATCTAATTCTAATTTCTTTTGCTTGGTCTTTATTCCACCTTTTGGTAATGCATGGGAATCATGCCATGTTATATTATTATTGTTTTCACATAATAACACGTGGCATTTAAAGCCCATGCATGGGCCATGCAAAGCTCCACCATCTCTTCTCCTTTGAGTTTTACCTTTGTTTTAAAGTGGGTCTTGTCTTGTGTTATCATCCTATGTGTTCTTGATCTCTTGTTGAGCACCACCTTTTTCTCTCATCACCTCACCATCTCCATCTCACCACCTTGTCTAGCTTGATCTAGTTTTGGGCATGTTAAACCCTATACCTCAATCACACCCTACTCTACCTCTCCTTACCATCCCCTCCTTGCTTGCTCATGTGAGGATGTAAAACCCTAAACAACCTCACCACCACTCCCCTAGGCTCTCTATCCTTAACCTCCTCTCTAAACCTAAACCCTAACCCCAACCTTACTCCAACCATCACCTCACCACCACCCTTTGAACTTCCTCCATGCCGAACCACCTCCCCTCCCTCTCTCGGCCAGCAAGGGGCCACCACATCACTCCATCTACCCTCACCCCTAATCAAAACCCTCACCGAGCCACCCCTCCTTCCCTAACCTAGCTCCAACCCGAGCTCTCTCTCTCTCTCTCTCTCTCTCTCTCTCTCTCTCTCTCTCGCTGCATGCCATGCTGGCCCAGCCTGAGCCTGCCATCCTCGATCTCTTCCTGGCCCACCGTGCAGCCTCACCCCTGCCTTGCCTGCCCTGGTCGCCACGTCCAGCACGTGAGGCAGAGAAAGGAAAGGTGGCACCCAAGCCACCTTTTTCCTTCTCCTCTTTACCGTTTCCCCACGGCACCCTCCCCTCCCCCTCTGCTATCTACCCCTCTCGCGAACCCCTGCCTCTCCCAGATCCACCCCGAGCCTCTGCTCCGACCTCTCCTTCCCCTACCACCATCTTCTCTCGTCGGCTACCATCGGTCTCCACCTCCACCACTCGATCTAGCCGGCGGCGTGGAGTTGTGGTTGTCGAGGAGGACCTGCGTGCACCTCTGCATCGACTCGTACGCGCCAACGAAGTGGAGAAGCCCACGTCTGCCGCTGTACGACGATGCCTGCCGAAACCCTAGCTCCTCCCCGGCCTCTGCTTCCTCTTCGCTCCGTCGTCTCCCACCCTGATCCAACCCCACCGACGACCCCGCGGTAAGCCCCGCTTCCTCCTGGACATCTCCTCTCGCGCCGTCGAGGCCCGTACCCACCGGTCTTTTCGCCGAGCGATCTCTGCGCGCCGGCGTGCGCTGGCGTCTGCACGCCCCGCGCTGCATAGCGCCTCTCCTAGCCGCGTTCCCGTACCCAGCAACAACACCCAGCCTACCGCAGCGGCTCCGCCCCTCTGCGCGCGTGTCGCAGGTCGCGGGTTCGACCCTGCGCCGCGCACCGACCCGTCGACAGACAGAGAAGAGAAACAGTAGCCGTGTCAATTTTGCATCTACCCCCCACCTTTATTTTTCTGCTCAACCCGCGGTCCAGCCAGTCCCACATGTCAGCCTCTCAGCCTTTTTGCAAAAAGGTACCCCAGAGTCCAGAACCTCAACCCGCAGTCCCCCGGACCCGCCACGTGTCCAGCCCCGGCTGGCGCACCTGTGTGGCCCTCGATCCCGTCCCGCACTCTCATCTGGGTCAACTTCGCGTGAGAAAAGCTTTTCGCAGCATTCAACAAGAACTTGCCCACCTGTCTTTGGCTTTGGCTAGCACTGGGCTAGGTGACAAAAGTTTCCTGGTTTTCTGTCTTATAAAAACATTTTCATAAATTTTCCAATTTCAAATTCAAATCTGTTTTTAAATAACTTTAATATTGTAAATCCAAATAATACAAATGATATATGTTTTGGAATCAGAAAAATGTGAGGAATTCAAATATGCTATTCAAAATAATGTTTGAACACTTTAATTTTTCGAGATAATTAAAATTACAACAAAATGCCCTTTTTCTTAATTAATTAATAACTTTAGTTTTATAACTCCAAATTTGACAAATAATATGTCTAAATCGATCAGCGCGACGAGCCCGTTCTATCTATGCATTCCATGTTCTGAATTGCAGCATGCATCATATAAATATAAAGTACACAGCAAGTGTTATGAGAGCAAACCGGGCTAAAAACTTAATAAAATGCTTTAATCTTGTATCCCACACCTCACCCATGCCATGCTACATTATTGCCATGCAAATTGTGCATCATTCATCATGGCATGATTGTTTGCTTGTCGCATTTTAATTCATATGCTTGTGCACTCTATTTATATTGGCCTTGTTTGTTTGGTTCTTCTTCGAATAGACGAAAGGGGGATATATCAGAATCCTGGAGCACTACCCAGATCCGTCCCTCGCTTCAACTGAGCTGCCAGGCAAGCACTACCACATGCTTGCATACATATAGTACCTATTGGCTCTATCTTATTCTTGCATCATTGAGTCGCGATTGCATCAAATTGAATCCCAAGTACTGTATAGCCTTTACTTTTAAACCCCACCGAAGCTTGTTCCTCCATCCCATGAGCCATTACTACAGGAGTTGTTTGAGCCATGCGAGTCGTAGAACAGCATGTGTAGGGTATGTGAGTGTCTGATGGATAACAAGGTACCTAAACAACTTAACCTGAGTAGTAATGGGATAACTAATGAAAGTGGCACCGGTGAGCAATATCTGCTATTTGGTTCTTTATGCTCACTTGTGTCCCGTAGGACCCCGAGTACTTGATTCCTGTTTCTTGACTATTCGCACTATCCACATCAGGGAGGCCTTATGGACCCCCCTGAGCCAGAGCTTGATTCATTCTTATTTCTTGGGGCCACAAGTAGTTTGGGGATTTATTACTATCATGTACTTATGCCATCTTTTACTGCTTTATTTAAGATTGTACGAGGGGCACTTGTACTGTTTAAGAATGCCGAATGTTTTCGCGGTATCGACAAGCCCAGTCACATTTTTGGGTTCCCAGTCGTTTACAGCCATTGTCGCAAACCCTGGGTCTGTCTCGGAGCCGGCCAACTTCGTTGCGGGTAGATTATTGGGGTGGCCCCCTGAAATACTTCTGAATCCTGTGATCGCTTTGTCGTGAATGCCTCGTTGGGTTTTGATTTGGTTTTTCCGAGGTTGATCGAGTGTGTGTTGCTATTTATGCACCCTTAGGTAAATCTTCAAAGCCGTGTTCGCGGTTATGGACGACTTGGAGCACAGTTTCTCGATCATAGACAAGTATAACTAAAGTACCGCTTTTAATTTGACTAAGTACCTGACTAGTAAATAGTGCAACACTCATGGAATAGTTAATAAAACTGCCAACGGATGGGGGATTGTTCGTCCGCTTTCTCGTTGGTAAGCGAGAAGGAGGATGGATCTGTTAATATTACTGTTATAACTGTTGTTCTTAATTAATGGACATCCGTCTATCATTGGTTAGGCGGATGGTTAGCGAGTATCTATAGAATTGTTAGTTATTATCTTTTGCTGCAATTGCGTCACCCCAGGTTGTGTCCCCTTTAGAGGCATAAAGACTTGCTGAGTACCCCTAGGGTCTCACACGATAAATTGTTTGATTCAGATGAACAGGTGTTCTCGCAAGATGGATACTGGGTGTAGGAGACGGACGATGTTGGCAACGATCACTCGGTGTAGAGATTCCGGGAACGGGGATCCGTGTGATCTGTGGGCGGGATGTGTTTATTTTATGTGGCATCTTATGCCGATTTGCTTCTTATCCGTACTCGGATCTTGTCTTCCGCTTTGGCCTGATACTCTGATGTTTGATGTATGAGGAGCTATCCTAAATTATTATCTCTATCTAGGATATTTGGATCTTGCCGTATGGCGTTGCAATATTTCTATTTTTTTTAGATGGAATTGCTCTGAGAACTATTGTATGTGGCTTGCATACATACTCACTTGTGTATGTAGTTGATCCCTTCGCTTTGGCCGACACGCTCGTTCTTGTCCCGATGTTCTGGAAATGGTTAGGACGGCCAAAAGGTCTACCTGTGAGTGGCCCTTGGCCCCACCGTACTATTTTAACCATTTTTGCTCATCCAGGCATGTAACTAAGAGCGTAATTCACCGAGGTAGTTACACTTATATTGTCTTCTAAAAATGACTTAGTACTATGGGTACTTTGCATTCTTGTAGAAGGTCAAATGGTTACCATTGCTAGACCCACCATATTGAAACAATCTCCTTTAGCAAAACAAACATAGCATTTATATAGGAAACAACTATCCAAATAACTCAAGCTATATCGCAAAGTATATTATTATGTGTGAGTCATTATTTAGCTTCCAAACACTATTATTATGGGTATGGGTGACATGGAGAAGTTAGTCATGGGGTGAACACAAACTCATTGGGCATAGAGTACCCCTTCCCAAAAAGAAATAAGAGGATGCATACACTAAAAGATGAGGGCAAAAACCCTCCATAGAAGGGGTACCACCGCTAAGATGAGGGAAAAACTCTCCAAATAAAAGATGAGGGAAAAAACCCTCCATAGAAGGGGTACCACCGCTAAGATGAGGGAAAAACTCTCCAAATATTTATATGATATCAAAAGATGAGAAGAGTGAGTGTGAAGAGGATAGGCCTTTACAAAAATCAAAACAAGCAAAAAGTGACATAGAAATTAAAAAACAAAGGGAGGAAATAAGCAAAAGGTGCCAAAACAAGAATGCCAAGAAAGAATCAGGTAATGAGGGGCAATGGAACCAAACACTAATGATTAACTATGCTTCAACCATAAACTTAGTGGATAGTATTTGGAAGATAGCTTATGTCTCACATATGATATTTCATACTTGCCAGTCATACACTCTTTCTAACCTCCTTTGCCAAATATTCTGACCATAGGACCACCACTATATTTTTTTTCTCTATGCGAAGAATGCACTATTACCTCATGGTACTATATGCATTTGTGTTAGTCAATATAAACATTGTGTTGTCAAGTATGATATTATAAGAAGTATCACTTTATGCTATGCTTGTTTGTTGTTATTCTCTAAACAAATGACCGTTTAACTTTTTGTGATACTTGCTAGTGAAAAGAAGCACCAAACTCCAAAGTCCATGTTAGTTTTATCACCTTCATGCTTGAGGACGAGCATAGATTAAGCTTGGGGATGTTGATGCATGTAAAATGCATAAATGAATTTTGTAGTTTGTTGATATGAGTTCCCACATATTTGCTACATATACGATGTTACATCCCTGTTTTACATTGATTTATCGGGATTTATCAGTGATCCCATTTATTTTGGTTATAACTCTTAAGGACATGAAAACCCTATTTTATGTATTTTTACCTTTCAGGGACCTAAAGAAGTCAAATGGAGCTAAGGTTTCGGGAGCATTAATATTTCATCAAGAGAAGCACCTGGAGCACTTGGACCTCACTAGATGGACGAGCAGGCCCAAAAGAGACCAGGTGGCGTGCCTAGTAAGGGTGGGCGCGCCACCTAGGCCCTTTTCCTCCTCGGACGTCGATTTGCTTCGATATTTCACCTTCGTATGACCTAAAAACTACTATATAAAGGATCCCTTAGGAGTTCCTCGAGGGAGGCGTCATAGAAACACCAAAATGGAGCCATAACCAGGGAAGATTGGAGGGGAAAACTCCGCCGGAGCCACCGCCGGAGGGATCTCTACCTTCTCCAACATCTCCACCATCATCACCATGATGAAGAGGGAGTAGTCCACCTTTGGGTTTTTGCGCAAAGATCTCAGTTCTTGGAAGCGGAGGCTAACCGTGCCGGAAGGAGCCGCCACCTCTTTTGGCTTGTGTTTGCATCCCTTACCTAGATGTTGCGGAACATTCTTAATAAGATGATGACAGAAAGGATCTTCCCATGACGGGTCTCTGATTCTGTTTTTGCTTTTCTTACTTATCTGCAGCAGTGGTACCTACTATCTAAGCAGCGGGACCAGGAGCATCTGGATGGCATTCTCCAGACTTTTAGAGCTGTGGCGCGGCGCTTTGCGGCTCCTGCCACCCCTGACGAGCAGGACTAGAGGGAGCTCTCTCATCAAGTATATGATATGGTTTATTTGCTTCTCAAATTGCTATTGGTTCTACCGGTAGGCGACGTCAAGTGTTAAAAAGGTGTTTTCTGCAATGATTTTAGTGAAATCAAAGTTAACAAATAAGACCAGTAATAGTCTATTGGATGATTGTTTAGTCACATACATTGAGAGAGATATGTTCTCCGAAATAGATGAAGATGATATAATCGAGACTTTTATGTCAATGAGGTAGCGTAGGCTAGACAAGTCAATCAAGTAGAATCATGAGTTTATTTCATTCATATTTCAGAGTATCATATGTTTCTTGAACTATCTGAATTTAATTTTTAATTAAATATTATTTATTGCTTCTATACTGTATTACAATGCAAATTTACGCTTATTTATTAAACTGATAAATAGATATCGTCAAAATACCCATTATTTTTTTATGTGGCATACCCATTGGTAAAATCCTAGGTCCGCTATTGCCTCCCACCCATGAGGAGCAGGACTAGAGGGCGCTCTCGTCACCCCATTTTGCTTTTTCCTTTGGACTTTGTTGTGTTGTTGTCCCAACGGACTTTTACCCTCTTTTTTATATTTTTTTTGGCGCTCTGGTGGCCGTGTGACGGTTGAACCTTGTACTCGCTGTGGCTTTCCTATTTTAGAGGCGTAATAAACAATTTACTACTGTACTAATCTTGCAGAAACAAATCGGGAAGAGGACGAGTCCGAGAGGGACACGATTGATCGAGTACGTGCACAGCACCAAACAAGCTTACAACCGTGGGCGTCGGGAGAGGAGCGAGGAACTCGACCGATTCCTACAAGAAGTCAAGAAGCGGGGATCATTACCGACTCGGACCGGACTAGATCGATACGATGTCTACACTACTTATATAAGCCGCGGCCCTGCCGTCCGCCAAGATGGACTAGATACCTAGAGTCATACTCATACGTGAAGGCGAGATTTGATTACCATCGATCGTCTTTACCAGAGCTAGCGATCGAGCGAGTCCATCCTCTAGCTTTCTTTTCTCCTGTGTTGATATCGTTTCAGCTTCCAGCGTCACAAAACCTCGAGCTCAAGATATGGTAAGGCAGTTTTTCATCATGATCGATGTAGTATCAAATAGTACAACGAAATACCCGCTGTTGTTTGATATCCATTTCTGCTTAGCCTAACCAGTTGTCTGATTCGATCGTATTGATGATGGCTTCAGGGGCAGGGACAGTCCTCGGGAAGCACAGGCCAGCCAAGTGCTCATGAACCGACGAGCTTCATCGCCAGTCTCGGAGAAGAGGCCCAGAAGGAATATTCGATGCAACGAGCCAGGCGCCAAGAACTGATTGAAAAAATCAAGCAGAAACTGTACAAAGAACTTCTCCGACATGAGCAGGCTGCCGACCGGGCGCCTAGGGACAACTGAGGCCAGCATACTCGAGCACCGAGCGGGCGGCTCCTCACTGGTTGATTTATAGTTTTGTTATACGAGTTCACGCTGGACATACGGAGCACCATTAACTTCGTGTAGTGTGTTATACTCCGTTCATGTTTTTACCCGTATCGTGTTTTCCCTTCGTTTGCTTTATGCACAATAGAATATAATCTTTGTAATGTATTGGATATGAAAGGAATAAAGATTTCTGTTTATTTATCTTTGTTTGGATTACTTTAATGTCTTGAATTTTCTTTTATTGTATTCATATTATATAATGTAATAATACCTCATATTAAATCACTTAAAGGTTCTTTTAAAACAATTAACTCTTAAATGATTTTGGTTTGAATGATTTCAAAAAAAATCAAATTTAAATGTCAATTTATATCATTTACCCCCAAACAGCTCAAAATACCTAGAGATCATATCAATATTTATAACGATCATCAGGATAAGCTAAACCCTAACTCAGCATAGTGAAACAAAACCTGATCCCTCTAGTGTTTTGGTTCGTGAAATATTTACCCTAGTTTTATAGAAGAATGCATGCACATGCACAAAATCTTATTTCTACCCTTCGTTGCTCCTAAACGCTAGGGTGCTACATCCTCGTACATGCCCATATCCCCGCGTCTGCGTCTATCTCGAAATCCTCCCCCCGGCGCGCGAGAGCTCCCACCGGAGCAAGCACATGCTATTGCAGTCGGATCAAGCTCACCGGAGCTTGCACCCGCCGCCAGACCAGATCCTCGGCCGCGATTGTGCCTCCACATCCGCAACCAGCGATGAGCGGCTCTAGTGAGGCGTCGGGCGTTGCTACTACCAGCGACGAGCGGCTCTACCATCGGCAATGGGCAGCGCTAGCACCGGTGAGGGCGGATGCTACAATCTCGCCGGCAGATTATGCTACACGGCACGGTGCTACACATACAGGACGATGATGCTACAAGAAGCGGTCGTCGTTGCTACAAATGAAGGGTCGCAATGATACCGACCAATAAATAGGTTTTGAGAGTTTTGCTATAGGGCGATGCTACAATAGTAGTAAATTTTCACTACTTTTGTTCTATATTTTTTGCTACAATAGCACAAAGTATTTGCTACGACATTTTCGATGAAAGTTTCCGATAAGGACGTTTTTTCTACGATAGCCTAACTTTTTTTTTCTACAAAGCCATCGACGATGTCTCCGGCAAAGTCAGTTTTTTGCTATAGTTGGTGACCTTTTTTTTGCTACACCTGTGTGGTGTGTTGCTACAATAGAACAAAGTTTTTTCTACAAGCTCTCCAGTGAGATCTCCCGGCGAAAGTCTTCGGTGAGTCTTCGACGAGACCGGGTTTGCTATATTAGTACTACTTTTTGCTACAAAGTTGCGAGATCTCTTGCGAGATCTATCTTTTTATTTTTGTCTTGTGGCGAACAGTTTTTTGCTACATATAGCAAAAGACGGGATGAAGACACGGGGAGGAGATCTGACTATTGATCTGGGACGATCGGACGGGTGGGGACCTGGTTTCCATCCCCCGGAGGACGCGTAGCACCTGTTAGACTGATGACTTGCAGTGGCGGCTCTCCAACTGGAGCTCTCCAACGGCTCCTACTCCCAGTGGCGGATGCTGCTCGAGCTCGCCACCGAGCCCTACGTCGTCCTCGACCACCTCCTGGAGGATGCGCGGCCCGCCGACCCCGACCCCGAGTGGCGCACGATTGACGTCATCCTCAAGCGGTGGATCTACGGGTCCATCTCCCCCGAACTCATGAACATGATCCTGGACCCAGGCAAGACAAAGACGTCGCGCCAGCTCCACCTCGACCCCGCCCTCCTTCGAGCAGGCTGCATTGATCGGTGCCCTCAGCGACCTGTCCTTGCACGGTGGCTCCGGCAACTGGGTCGCGGTCTCCGGCGCTTCCTCGCACCTCTCCACGCAGCAAGGTACTCTCTCTTCCGCTAGACCTGTTTCTCATTATGGTCCGGTTATTGTTGGCGATGGAAATTCTCTCCCTGTTACTCATCTCGGACACACCTCTATCCCTTCCCCCACTAGGCCTCTCCATTTACATGACGTCTTAGTTACTCCCAACATTATTCAAAATCTATTATCTGTCCGTCATTTTACTTCCGATAATCTTGTATCAATGGAGTTTGATCCTTTCGGTGTATCTGTGAAGGACCTACGCACCCAGGCGCTCCTCCTTCGCTGCAACAGTGAAGGTGATCTCTACCCGCTCTTCCCGGCATCGCCCACTGCATCATCCACCGCCTTCGTCACCACGCCATCTGATCAGTGGCATCGCCGGCTTGGCCATCCTGGCGTTTCCTCGGCCTTCAACAAATCTTTGAATTTTTGTAATAAATCCTCTAGGCTATGTCAGGCTTGCCAATTAGGAAAGCACGTCCGCCTACCTTTTAGTCCCTCTACGAGTTTTACTTCCGCTGCCTTTCAGCTCGTTCATTGCGATCTATGAACTGCACCCATGCCTAGCATTTCAGGTTTCAAATATTATTTGATTATTGTTGATGATTTTACCCATTATATGTGGACTTTTCCTTTACGACTGAAATCTGATGTTCACTCTACTCTCTCTCACTTTCATGCTTTTGTTCGTACTCACCACCATTGCCACCATTCAGTGTGACAATGGGAAAGAGTTCGACAACCATGCCAATCGCACTCTCCTCGCTCCCTACGGCACAATCCTACGCTTCTCTTGCCCATATACTTCTGTGCAAAACGGGAAAGCCGAACATGCGATCCGAACAACCAATGACGTTCTCCGTACTCTTCTCCTCCAAGCCTCCATGCCACCCGAATATTGGGCAGAAGCTGTTCATACAGCTACCTACCTGCTCAACATTAGACCCACCAAACCCCTGGATCTCTGGACTCCCCACGAAGCTCTCTTCTCTCGTCGTCCCTCGTACGACCACCTGCGTGTCTACGATTGCCTCTGTTTTCCGAATACCATGGCAACCACACCCCACAAACTCTCTCCCCGATCTCTCCCCTGTGTCTTTTATCGGCTATGCTACCGAGCATAAAGGCTATCGATGCCTGGATCGTACCAGCGCACTAATAGGAAACATGCTATAGGTGAACCCCTATTCTGTGGCGCACGGAGGCCATGCGCCACAAAAACTAATTACATGGCGACGAAGGCCATGCGCCTAGCAGCAAGAATTCGTGGCGACGCAGCACGGATGCGCCACGAAGCGCCACTTCTGTGGCGCATCCGTGCCCGTGCGCCACAGAAATCCAGAGGCCCCCACTCCAATCATTGCCGCTGGCCAGGCAGCCAACTTCTATGGCGCATCTGGTCCAGTGCGTCACAGAAATGTGGCTTTTCTGGCGCATATAACCACGTGCGCCACAGAAAAGTGCACTTCGTGGCGCCTGCATGCCTCAATAACGTACATGGCCCAATATCTGTGGCATCTCCCACCTACTCCCACCCACTCCATCCCCTTCTCCTACATACCTCTAGCTAGCTTGACCCCCTTCTCTCTCCTAGGCCGTTTTGCTCATATTTTGCTTTATTTTGTGTGTTTAACCTAGATTTGTTGGTATATATTTGGTGAGGGTGAGCCTCTCCATAATCTCCTCCTCTCCCACATCTCACCGACTGCGTTCTCGTCCGGGATCTACTAGGTGAGTATAGCTTGGAGAGATATGCATATGCATGTTTTGGCATGGCGGTGTGTATGTATGTTTGTTGTAGGGGAAGAGCTCGCGCGCGGGCGTTTTGCGCGACCGGATTCGTATGGTGATACGATGCTTATGCTATGCAAGAAGCTTTTTGGCGTGGCGCATGCATATTTGGATATGTGCGAATATTCTTTTTGTTGTTGCTTGTGCCGGCGTGGTGCATGGATGTTTGCCGAAATATTGATTCATTTTCGTTTCGGCAAATTTTTGCACCACCCATATGTCCTAGTTTTAGGAGAGGTCATGCCAAATTTTTCCCGGCGACCATGCATATGCATGCGTGTGTGTGTCGTTCTGTGGGTGTGTGTGCACACGCATGTTGCGGTATTAATAAACATACTTTCTCGCAGGCAATAATTAACCATGGTTCTCGCGATGGACTCCGGTCGAATCGCTAGATACAAGAAAGACGTGAAGGCAGACATGATTCAGCGGAACATGCGCCAGATAAGATGCCCCTGTCGATCATGCAAACTCGATAGGTGGATCGACCCTGATTCCGGAATACTGGAGCAGCACCTTCTCAGATGTGGTTTCTTCGAGCCGCCAGCAAATGGTGCGGGTGAAGATGAGGGCGGGCGGCGAGAAGACGAAGAGTCTCCCGGACAAGACCATAATAATGATGAAGGAGATGCCAGCGGAGAAGATCATCATGACGAAGAAGATGATGAAGCAGAAGATGGATCCACGGAGACGGAGATCCCTCGATCGGCCTTTCAGGACATTCATGTTCAAGAACTGCTCCACAAGCAGACGAGCAACGCCAGGGCTGCTGAAAGAGAGAAAGCCAAGCTGGCGCAAATGAAGAAAGACGGGATGACTCCGTTGTTTCCTGGATGCCGGCCCCAGGATACACGCTTGCAAGTAACGCTTGATGCTCTGTAGCTGAAGTCGAATAACAAATGGACCGACACTAGCTTCAGCGAGAACATGGAATTCTGGCACGACTGTCTTCCGGAGGGGAACACATTGCCACGTAGTATCGAGGAGGCCAAGAAAGTCGTGTGCCCTCTTGACCTACCTCACAAGAGATACCACGCCTGCATCAACGATTGCATAATGTATCGGGACGAGTATGAGAACAGCACGACATGTCCAAGCGGCTACCAGGCGGTACAAGGTTGGGAAAAAGAAGGTTCCTCGAAAGGTGGTATGGTACTTTCCTATCACTCCCCGTCTGCAGCGGTATTACGTGAACCCTAAGGAAGCAAAGCTCATGCAATGGCACGCGGAAAGGGAGAAGCACGAAGACGATCCGGAGAAGGGCTATATCCTGACACACCCTGCAGACGCCACCCAGTGGCAAGCATTGGACCTCGCCTTCCCGCAGAAGTTCGGGGACGACACAAGGAACGTCAGGCTGGGTATGAGCACTGATGGACTCAATCCGTTTGGCAACCAGAGTAGCACGCATAGCACCTGGACCGTGTTTGTATGGCCTTACAACCTTCCCCCGTGGTTGTGCACGAAGCAGAAGTACATACACATTTGTATTCTCATTCAGGGGCCGAAACAACCAGGTGTCGACATACATCTGTATCTCGGGCTGCTGAAAGAGGAGTTATAATTGTTGTGGAATAATCCACCCCGTACGTGGGACGCCTACAAGGAAGATTATTTTGATATGAGAGTCGTGTTGCTCACGACGGTGCACGACTATCCTGGTTACGCATATGTAGCTTGCCAGGTCGGCCACGGATTCTGTGGCTGTGTCAGGTGCATGGATAATACCTCGCATCTCCAGCTACCAAGGGATCCCGGGTCTTCGAAAACCGTGTTCCCAGGTGCTCGAAGGTGGCTTCGCTTAGATCACGCGTGGAGGAAACGCGGTGATCTGTTCAATGGTAAAGAGGAGCCTGACAGAGCCCCGATGCCGAGGAGTGGCGTAGAAATCGACGAGCTTTTGAAAAATTGGGAGGAGTGCCCTTCGCCGGAAAAAATGAATCGACCGAGGGCGGTACAGCCGTTGCTGGGTGTATGGAAAGCCAGGTCTGTTTTCCACGACTTGGAGTACTGGAAGTACCTGCACACGCCACATTCCCTCGATGTCATGCACATTACGAAGAACATTACGGAGAGTCTGCTTGGCACTCTTTGCAATTCGGAAAAGGGCAAGGATGGGGCGAAAGCAAGATACGAACTGAAATATCTTGGCATTAGGAAAGAACTACAGGCCCCCAGTAGTGGTGATGAAGCCGACGATGATGATGATGATCAGACGGAAGGGACTCAACGTCTCCGCAAAAGGGCTAAGAAGAACTCTGTGGTGCTTTCAGCTGCATGCTACACGCTTAGTCCGGAGGAGCTCGATCAGTTTTTCAGGTGCCTCCTAGGAGTCAAAGTTCCTCACGGTTACTCATCGAAGATAAGCAGATATCTCGACGCGGCGAAGAAGAGGTTCACCGGGATGAAGTCTCACGACTGTCACGTGCTGATGACGCAGATACTACCCGTCGCGATCCGAGGGATAATGGACGAGCACGTACGTGATACGTTGTTTGGCCTGTGCAACTTTTTTGACGTCATCACCAGGAAGTCGATCGGCGTGAGGCAGCTCCAAAGGCTACAGAAAGAGATCGTGGTGATACTATGCGAGCTCGAAATTTACTTCCCGCCCGCATTCTGTGATATTTGCGTGCATCTATGTCTCCATGTCGTTGATGACATCAAGCATCTCGGCCCGACGTTCCTGCACAACATGATGCCGTTCAAAAGGCAGAATGGTGTCATGAAAGGATACGTTCGCAGCAGGTCCCGTCCAGACGCAAGCATGGCCAAGGGCTTCCTAATATACGAGTGCATCACCTTCTGCCAGAATTATATAAGGAGCGAGGACGAGGATGTTGGTCTGCCAACCAGGACACACCTTGGTAGGCTCACTGGAGAGGGTCACCGCGAGGGGTCCCGCTCACTCCATGTCGGCATCGAGAATCGACGCGGCGACTTTGACAGGGCTCACCGGGTCGTGCTACAACACTTGACATTGATCGAACCTTGGGTGAATGAGCACAAACGCGTAGTCGAGCAGAGTAACATCGACCTGGGCCGAACGAGGAAGAATGGAGACGTAACCAGAGAGCACAACTCGAGCTTCGGCCGCTGGTTCAAGAAAACACAAGAGCTTCTCGCAAAGACCATAACACCGTCTACGGAAGAAGAAAAACTCATATTTGCCTTATCACGGGCCCCGCAAAACGTAAAGACCTATCAAGCGTACGACATCAACGGTTACAGATTCGGCACCGAGGAAAAGGACAAGAATAGCGAATACCAAAACTCAGGAGTAACTATGCTATCTTTCGCCGATGACGAGGCTACTATCAAGGAACGGTACTTCGGAAGGATCGAGGAGATTTGGGAGCTCAACTACTGTGGAGAGACGGTGCCAATGTTCCGTGTGAGATGGGCCAAGAACGTCGAAAAAGAAGGCCGGTATTTCACCACCATGGTTATACCCGATGCCAAGTCAAAGAACGCATCCGCGAAAAATGAGCCATGGGTACTCGCCAGCCAAGTTGACCAATGCTTCTTCATCACCGACCCGTCAAGACCTAGCCGTGTTGTCGTGAGGAGGGGCAAGAGGAGCATCATCGGAATGCAAGGAGACGCCAACAAGGAAGACTTGGATAAGAACGGTGATCCGAAGATCGAGGAGGAATTCGACAAGCACTTTGACATGCCTACTACTAGTAAAGTAAGAAGGAAGACCTCCCTACCCACCAAAGGTTGTCCGTTCACGCGAAGAAATCTCAAGGTGGTTGGCATAAAGTATTCAACCGCCAACAAGAAGGGCAAGAAGATTGCGAAGAGACGCTAAAGCTAGCTAGCTTGGAACCGGGACGAAGAAAGACTTTTTTGTGTATCACATGTGTGTCTATGTGAGAGAACAAGCATATATGTATGTGAGTGATATATGTATGTGAGTGATATTTAAGGATATGGAAATAGAAAATGCCTAGTGTTTTCTTTCATTAAATGTAATTAACTAAAATAATTTAAATAAAGTTTAAAAAATGTGGGGCAACTAGGATTCGAACCTAGCCACCCCAGGTTCCAGGTTAACAGCAGCAAACCACTGGGTTAGTTCTCTGTTGTTGTCAATATAGCAGTGACTTTCTTTTTATTTAATCTAGTCAAAGAATTCGATGGCGCATCTATTGGTGGGATGCGTCGTAAATCTAATCAATGGCGCATCTATTGGTTGGATGCACCATAGAATGTTTACAATTAGAAAAAAAAACGACACACTCTCCCTTCCCCTCCCCCTCTATCAACATTGCATCCCACGCCGTGTCATCATCCCCACGCCGTCCCCTCCCACGCCGCTGCTCAAGGAGCACCGGAGCGGCCCACCACGCCGTCTACGCCGCCACCGGAGGAAGAGCACCACGCCATCTACGCCCACACCCACGCCGTCTTCCTCGCCATCCCCGTGCAGGAGAGAGGAGGAGGAGGCCCGCACCAGGAGGAGGCCCACGCCGTCGACCTCGCGCTGCAGTGAGCACCCGGTAAGGCCCCTCCCTTCCTCCCCCTCCTCCTACTCGTTGGCTAGGGTTCTTTAGGGTAGAACTGGGATTCTCTTGATAGGTGTCAGGATCCCGATTGGATCTGACCGAAAGAGGATCAAGTAGAACTAGGATTTGAGAGAAATTGCAGATAAAACAGATAAATTGCAGATCTAAATAAAAGATAAATTGCAGGAAATAAATGATAGAATTAGGGTTTTGATTTCTTCCTTCCTATCACAGAATACAAGGGTAGCCTTATATGAAGTGTGGCCAGCTCTGATGTGACATCACAATGACATACCCTTATAGCTAGTAATGCACTAGTAACCCCATATTACATACTAATACTATTCCCTGACATTCCTTCCCCCTTGAGACCATTGCTCCGTAATGGATAAACAAGTTTCTTCAGAAACTTTCATCCTCGTTAAGGAACTTTAAAATTGATCAGCCAAAGAGGAATTATGTCAGAGTGAAACTGTGAACTCATTGCAGTGCATCTCTGTAAAATCTTGCAATAAGCATTGCACCAGCAGTTCCATTGTTCAAGAATCTGTCTACATGTTTTCTTTTCTTCTGAAAATAGCAACCATATGGACCTGTACCAGAGTAATATAGTACCAGGGTCCCATACATAAGAGGCATTGATCACTTGACTTTGCCATGTTGGTAGTTCTGGAATATTTATGCAAGACAATGGATTAACCAATTCACTCCGTTCTGTCCAAATATCCAAGCAGCAGTACACTTTAACTCTAGGATCACATATGTGAGAGGTTCTGCTCATTGGTAATTGATAAATAAGATAAGAACTAACTAGCATATCACACAGAGAACAAGTCTATAAACCAACCTAGAAATAAAATGGGACCTATAGCTAGATTTTATAATGATATGATGAACCAACTCGCTATGAATACATGAGGACATGATCAGCTACTCCAAACAGAACATGGTGAACTCATGTTTGTGGATGAAGATATTTGAAAATTCAGAGTATTGCATCAAAAGTATGAAGTCTGAAACTGTATTTCGATGGAAATAAAAACAAATGGACATCCCTTCCCTGACACCTGTACACAAACTCTGGGTTCTCGGTGCAGCCACCCAGCACCCAACGGTAAAAAAAAATCAAGCACATGCTTAATCCCTAGCCTAACAACAATATTAATCCATTTAACCCCATGTTTAGACAAGCACACAATCAGATGATCATACACACAAATACATCTTATTTATCTAAAAAATGCTAGAGAATATTAGAACTGTTCAACTTGAACATCCTATCAACTGTAGGGATCTATTAGGTAGGAGTATAGGACTACTTTGATGTTTTGCTCATTTTACAATATAAGCGTGAGAATGCTTTTCTTTTCGCTCATTTTTGGTCACATGCTTCTCTTTCTAATGATCAAATCATCACTTGGTATATTTGGGAGAACTGCAATCGTTGTCTGCTGATTCGTCCATTGTTATGTTGCAGCAAGAAAAATTATATCTATTCATGACCTGGGGTGCTACTGAGCACCATATGGGGTGATATATATATGTTGGGAGGGGATATGTTTTTGCAGGGATTTCATTGAGTCCCATTTCTCCCGGAATGTTGATTAACTTCCGTTTCGGTTGAGAAATGGGCACTCCTATGTAGAAAAATTAGCAAAGGTCATGCCGAAATTTTGAATTTTTGGGCATGACCTTTGCTAATTATTCTACTACCTAGGAGTGCCCATTTCTCAACCGAAACAGAAGTTAATCAACATTCTGGGAGAAATGGGACTGTACTATATTTTTTTGCCTTTTGTGCTAACTTTTTGCCTCATTATATAAAGCGCAAATAAACATGTCGGGAAACGCGGATGAGCCCGGCACTTCTAAGCACATGAGCATTGAAGAACAAGCGAGAGAGCACAACAAGTCATTCTGGAACGAGGAGATGGAAGAGGCGGAGGCCGCCGCCGGAGCTGCTGGTTATGAGGGTGGCCGGGAGGAAGCCGCCGATGATTATGAGGGTGGCCGGGAGGAAACCACCGATGATTACGGCACCACCGATGGCCGGGAGGACGACGACACCACCGATGGCGGCGACCACGACGCAAGTGGTAGCGGCACCAATCCGACCGCCGGGAAGAAGGCGGCGAGGCCAAGGAGGCCCCGGAAGGCGCAAGTGCTCGCCAACGTCACAGAGTTCACTGCCTCTCAGAATCTGGCCTACCATTAGAGCCGAAGAAGGCGGCCTCCGGGTTCAGCATGCAAATAGGGTGCATCGTCCGGGAGAGTGTTTCAATCAACACTAAGGACATCAGAAGCCCGGAGAATACAGCTATACTCCAAACCATGCTCGATAAGCTTCACCAAAGATACAAGTTCCCGGACGAGGACTCCAAAAAAAGGGCGGAAGCTAATGCCATCACGAAGATGAGCACCGCCTTGAGTAGCTGGAGATTCCGGGTGAAGAAGAAGATTAACAAGGGTGACAGTTGGGAGAAGATAAGTAAGGAAGAGCCGCATCTCCCTAGAGAAGACTTCGATGCATTGAAGGAGTCCTTCAACACGGAGGTGGCTCGAGAATGGACCGCCTGGGGGAGGGAAATGCAAGAGCTGAACATAGGTAAGAACCATCTCGGAAGTGGTGGCTACCGAGGAAAATAGCCGATTTGGGAGAAGGGACAACGAGTATATACGTCTGGGAAAAGACAACCTGTGGTACAAAATAACGGACGTACAGACGAGGAACTATGTCCGGTCCCGCTACTTCCTCGACTGGAAGACCGGGGAATTTGTTACCAACGATCCGACCGTGAAGGCCTTCGAGAAAAAGCTGGTAAGGAATTTCATTACCGCTTATATCTCGAGTTGATCTAATTAGATAACGGAGACAAATTTCTAATTGGGTTCACCTTAATTTCCTTTTCTTGAAGGACGAAGCGTTGAAGGATTTGGCTAAGAACCCGCAGTCGTCCGAGGGGTCTACGGAGCCATGGGACACGGCTTTCAACCGGGCGACGAACGCGATGAAGAAAAGGAAGTTAGATCTGCCGCCGACATCAGCTGGCCGTGTGTCTGGCTTTGGTTTGAACATGAAGGTACGGGACTACTACGATTCGGACGCCAAGTCCAAAAAGGCGAGGAGGGTGACGGGCGCGGCACGCGCCGAGGTTGAGCAGCGGAAGAAGCAGGTGGAGGACCTACAACAGGTCAAAGCACAGTTGCCCGACATAGTGGCGTCCCAGGTCAACGAGACGATAAAGTCGTTGATCCCCCCTAATTTGTGGGAGGGGATAAGTGCTTGGCATGCGAGAGGTCAACAGGGGCCGATACACGTGCCCGCCTGCACCGGCAGCAACTCGAGCAGGAACAAGCCCGTCTCGCCGGAACTCGTGACCCCACAGCACAACGCCGCCGGGCTGCAGCCGCTCCTCCAGTTGGACGCACCCGACCAGCCGGCCGAGGATGATAGGGCGGCGATGCACGATGATGCACCCGAGCAGCCGAAGATTGATAGGCCGCCCGCCGCCCTTGTCTCCACATTAGCCGAGCTCGACGCCATCATAGTGGTAACTAATTAGTTAGTCTGCGCGTAATTTTTTTTAACTATGCCTTTGATGACTGTCATCTCATCATCCCAAACATGTTTTGACTCAGGACACGCCTTGCGTAGTGCTGCATAGCGTGGTGCCCGGCGGCGAGTTGAAGGAGGTTGCGGCGGGCCAGGTGATTCGCCCAAAGAGCACAAAGGTTATGCACAACGTTAAAATGGGCAAAGACATCATGAGGGTCAGTTTGACTTACATAGTGCCAGAGTATCACGACATCCTCCTGCCCTTTAACCCTCCGGGAGCCGAGGACAACACTCCCCTCCACGAATGCACCAATTGGGTCATGCCATGGCCGAAGTCCTAGATTCGTCTTGGGGGGCGGGGGATCTTGTGGGGCTAAAGCTTCCCGCAGGCGGCACCTCGGTCCACCGGCCCTCGGCGAAGCGCGCCCCGAAGGAACCGGCGGTCGCCGCCGCTACCACCACCCAGAAGAAGCTTAAGGTACCGCCGGTCATCGTCACCCGGGAGGAACCGGTTCTCGTCGCCAACACCAACCGCCACCAAGAACTGTTGGGACGAAAACCGTTACCACGCCGACCATACAAAACCAAGGCCGTTGCACCTCAACCGCCGGCATCGCAACCGCTGCCAGTAACTAAGGATGTTGACATGGCACCACTTGATCATGATGACGGCCACTACCATGACAATGATGACCACAACTATGACAATGATCAGGATGAGGATGTCGACGTCGATGCCTACATCAACACTGGCGCCTGCAGCAAGGATGTGTATATGCCTCCTATTGAGGTTGATGAAGAAGCCTTCCGTGGTCACGACGATGAACCTAGGCGTCCCAATGCAGTACCCTTGCAGCGTCGGCTAGTCTTCAAGGGTTTATCTCAGGAAGAATACACGCCTCCGAAGGCCGGCGATGCAGCTATACAGAAACCGGCTACCATTTTCAGCCCTACCACGCTGAAAAAGACGGTCAACGAGGTAGGGGTAGCACCCCCAGAACAAGCTGACAATAAGAAGAAGGCCAGGAAGAGGAAACCTAAAACTGCCCCGGGTGCCTCTATGAGCCAGCCAGCTCAGAAGATACGGCATGACAGCGTGATCCCACCCCATCCGGATGGCTTGACGCGAGTTCATGAAGCTGGGAAACCGATACTACCTCCTGATCTGCTACGCTTGGTAAGTGGATCAATGCACTCTTTGCATAGTCATATCTTATATGTTGAGCAAACCCTTCTCAAGGAGAAAGATCCAACTTACCCGGAAAAGGCCGTCAACGTGCCAGAGGACCCAGACTTTGTCCATGAGGAATCCGCAAGCCTGTTCTTCATAGCGTACGAGGACGTCTTCAAACTGTTTCACCTCAGACGGCTGGACTATAACTTGGTCCGCCTATTCTCGATCAATCAACAGTTGAAGATCAAGAGAGAGTTACTCCCGCAAGTCGCGGTAGTGGATCCCTACTACATGTGCGACAGCCAGCTGGTGGAAGGATCAGCGACACGGACCCGGGCTATGGAGTACCTTCAGAATTTCATGCTCAGATACAAAGAGAACACCATTCTTCTGTCCGTCTTTCCCGAGTAAGCACACACATCCGTTCGTCGCCATCGTAACTAATGCTTTCTTGTAGATTTCTTCCATTGCTTATCCTTTCCAACATTCGTTTCAATTGTGTTGAGCAGGGACTACTACTCTGTAACCATGGCCATTTACCCGACGTATTCAGTAGCCCAGTATTTCGACTCGTCGAATACCACGTACAAGAAAAACTGGGCCAGAATAAAAGCTGTTCTCGATAATGCTATGGAGGGATACTTCCAAAAGGGAGGCACCTTCGTAAAGAAAGGGGAATTTGTCAAGACGGATAAAAGACACGGGTTCAAGCACGTGACCGAGTTCCCCTGCATCAAGCAGCCGGCTGACAGCGTGAGGGATAGCTTCGCCTCCATCACCTTCACGGGTTGGTCCGGGATGCAGAAGATCAAGCGCGGACAAGCGTCCGAGAGTGGTCTGCAAGATATATAGGGGAAATCAGCGATGCTGATCTTAGAGAACACTTCCATCGCATCTAAAGGAAGTTATCGGAGATAATCAAGGAAGATGTCGAAACCATGGGGGGTGCTTAAACGTACGCTGGAAGCCGTCTAAGAGGGCGATCGAAAAACTCCTAGATGCGCAGGGTGATCGAAGGACGTGGACGACGAAAGACTGCTACAAACCGTTCCCGGCGCCGTCCGGCAAGTAGGCTCATTGATCATGGACACATGTGTATATTGTGTCGTGTTCCCAGGTGTTGTGAACTATAATTGCTTTGTAATAATTTGTATCGACGG
Organism: Avena insularis; assembly: GCA_023614405.1. Lineage (NCBI taxonomy): Eukaryota > Viridiplantae > Streptophyta > Magnoliopsida > Poales > Poaceae > Avena > Avena insularis. Next base: position 435,226,265 of record CM042693.1, on the reverse strand, counting down.
ATGTGTGTGTGTGTTTTGTCGTATTTTATCGTTGAACTTGCTTCTGTGATAGCGATGCAATATGTCTTATATGTTGCATTATGCACTAATATATGACTTGTGTCTATAGAGATGACGTACTACGTGGTGTTCGAGGGTCGGGTTCCAGGGATCTACGAGGAGTGGGAGGACTGTAAGAAACAGGTGCACAAGTTTAGCGGCAACTGCTATAAAGGATACGCGACTAGAGAGGAGGCGGAGGCCAAGTGGAGGAACTACCGGTCGAGGAAGAACAAGAACAAGATGAAGACCATGGTCGTGCTCATGCTCTTGCTCACCATCGTCGCGGCTCTACTATATTTCATCATAGTGTAGGCGGCGGTGACCACTTCATTTGTAACTTTAGATGATGAACTAATTTATACTTGTGTAAAAATGTGGCACTTATGACTATATGTATGCATGTATATTGGGATCTAATATTTGATGACATAGTAATGTATATGTTTGCATCTACTGTTTGTCCAGATTATTATTTACTATCTATGTATAAATCCTGTATAAAACCTGTATATGCACTGTTTTGGGCTGTGTTAGAAATTAAAAAAAATACCCAAAAAACATTCTGTGGCGCATCTTGTAACGTTTCTGTGGCGCACAGCATTCTGTGGCGCATGTGTGCATATGCGCCACAGAAAGCACTGTATGACGGGACCACATGCGCGCCAGAAGCCAAATTCTGTGGCGCACGGCTCGTGCGCCACAGAATTACCAATTTAGTGGCGCAAATTCTGTGGCACACGAGGCATGCGCCACAGAAACCAATTTACGTGCGCCACAAATAAGGGTTTCCCTAGTAGTGGCGGACGCGTCTACACCTCTCGCCACGTTACCTTCGACGAAGCCGTTTTTCCCTTTGCCCAACCGGACTCTCCCATGCCAGACGCCGATCCCTTCGACGATCCCCAGCCTAGCGATGACTCCAACCCTAGCCTCGATCCCCTCCTACCGCTGCACCCTACCCAGCCCCTCCCCACCTCTCCTCCTTCTGCCGTCCCGGCAAAAAACAGCCCCTCGGCAGGCTGTCATAGCTCCACGGCCAGCTGCCCCAGCTCCTCGGCAGGCAGTTTCCCTGCCGCGGCAGCCAGCCCTGCCGCCAACTCTCAATCCCCTCCTGTCTCTCCTTCCTTCCCTCCTATCCATGCCACCACCCATGCCCCTAAACCCGTCAAACAACCAACGCACCCCATGCGCACTCGTGCCCACGATGGAATCTTCCGTCCTCGTCGTCTCTTCAATCTCTCGGCAACCTTACCCCTATCTCCTATCCCCACAAACTACCGCTCTGCATTAGCCGATCCCAACTGGTCCACAGCCATGCGATCTGAATATTCTGCCCTCTTAGAAAACTCCACCTGGTCTCTTGTCCCTAAACCTCCTGGCGCCAAGATTGTCTCCGGCAAATGGGTATATCGCCACAAATTCCATGCTGACGGCTCTCTCGCACGCTATAAAGCTCGCTGGGTTGTCCGCGGGTTTTCTCAAGAACACGGCATAGATTATGACGAGACCTTCTCTCCTGTAGTCAAGCCTAGCACGATTCGGATCATTCTCTCTCTCACCATCTCTTCTCACTGGCCCATACACCAATTGGACGTCAAAAACGCATTCTTACATGGCACTCTCTCTGAAACCGTCTATTGCCAACAACCCAAGGGGTTCGAAGATCCCTCCTTTCCTGACCATGTTTGCCTCCTTCAGAAGTCCCTTTACGGCCTCAAACAAGCCCCAAGGGCTTGGTTCACACGCTTTGCCAACTTCATCACCTCCATTGGATTCACCCCCTCCAAATCCGATACATCCCTCTTTATCTTTCATTCCTCTACTGATGTTGCCTACCTATTACTCTATGTCGACGACATAGTTCTTACTGCTTCATCCCCTTCGTTCATGTCCACTATAATCTCCACTCTCAGCAACGAGTTTTCTATAACTGACTTGGGCTCTCTCAGTCATTTTCTCGGTATCTCGGTCACTAGATCCGCCACTAGTCTTCATCTCTCTCAAAGACAGTATGCCCTCGAAATAATCCAACGAGCCGGGATGCACGACTGTAACCCTGCCAAAACCCCCATCGACTCCGGTTCTAAACTCTCCTCCACTGATGGTGATCTCCTCGATAATCCTACTCACTACCGCAGTCTTACCGGTGCCCTACAATATCTCACTCTCACTAGACCCGAATATCATATGCGGTACAACAAGCTTGTCTTTTTATGCATGCCCCTCGTACATCTCATTTAAATCTTGTCAAACGCATCATTCTATATGTCAAGGGTACTCTTGATCTCGGCACTTCCATCACTCCTTCCTCTACATCCTCTCTCGTTGCCTATTCTGACGCTGATTGGGCCGGCTGCCCCGATACACGGCGTTCTACATCTGGTTTCTATGTTTTTCTCGGAGATAATCTTATCTCATGGTCTTCCAAACGCCAACTAACCGTGTCCAGGTCAAGTGCTGAAGCAGAGTACCGAGTTGTAGCTCATGTGGTTGCTGAAGGTTGCTGGGTCTGTCACCTTTTGGAGGAGCTTCATCGTCCAATTAACAGGTCTACTGTTGTGTATTGTGATAATGTATCTGCTGTCTATTTGTCTGTCAACCTTGTGCAGCACGGGCGAACCAAACATATAAAGATCAACATCCATTTTGTCCGTGACAAGGTACAAGTTGGCGAGGTTCACGTCCTTCACATTCCCACAGCTTCTCAATTCGCCGATGTGTTCACCAAAGGATTACCTTCGGCTGCTTTTCTTGAGTTTCGATCCAGTCTCACGGTTCGTGAAGCTCCCGCTGTCACTACGGGGGTGTTAGACTGATGACTTGCGCTGCACTCGTACTACCGAGTATCCCGTAGATATCCATCTATCCCTATGCCATGTATAACGTGTAGCCTAGAAACTAGGATTACCAACTGATCACCGTGTGTGTGTATGTGCTGTTGCAAAGCTCTATATATATACCTGTACAAACAAAGGAATAAACAATCATCTTGTGTGCGTTGTTACACACACCCATATACTGCATCTACTTTACAGCACCGCCCCAACGGTATGTGTGGCAACGTTTTGAGCACTTTGGTTCATGGGAAAAAAATAGCGTGCTATAGTGTATTTGGAGAGTACACGCTATTTTTTCACGATTTTGCTTGCTATGACTCTATTTTCCAAATAGCTTGCTATATCGCGCTAAAACATCATAGCAGTAGCGCTATATCAAGTATAGCATGTTATTTGTGTTGTTGGTGGGTGTGGAGTAAGCGAGCATATGGTGAGGGTGTGGAGTAAGCAAACATATGATGGATTTTGATTGTTAAACTTAAGTGATCGCATCAAGTTGCCGTCTCCTGCCGCAACACCCGATGCCGCGCCTAGTTTCAGCCCTACCGGTTCTCCTCCAACTTGGATATATATCGCCGGAATTGGTTATGCATGTACAAGTGTTACTATGGCCAATACATTAGATACTGAAATCCTTGGTTTTCATGGTATACCTATTATATTTTTTTAATTTTTTATAAAATGCTATTTTATAAAATAGCACGCTATTAGTACGTTATAACTTTCATAGTGTGTGGAGAAAGACCATGTTAAATTAAATTTGCGCGGTATTTTTTTCCTTGGTTTGGTTAGAGATGCTTTAACTTTTTAAAAACCTATGGAAAAATCTAGATTTATCAGCAGTAAGCCGAAAGAAAAACCATGCCTTGAGAAACAACTTACTACTAACCAACCGCGTACAAATCCGGAAGACGACGAGTCCGAGACGGACACGATCGAGTTCGTAGAGAGCAGGAAAAAGACCGACCGTGGGCGGGGGAGGAGGAACTCGCCCGATCGATTCCTACAAGAAGCGGGGATCATTACCGACTCGGATCGGACTAGATGTCTACATTATATAAGCCGCGGTCGTGCCGTCCGCCAAGATGGACTAGAGTCATACTCATACGTGAAGGCGAGATTTGATTACCATCGACCGACTTTACCAGAGCTAGCTAGCGAGCGAGACAATCCTGTAGCTTTTCTCCTGTGTTGATACCGATTCAGCTTTCAGCGTTGCAAAACTCGTCTTCAGCGCCTCTTTGATCGAGACATATGGTAAGGCAGTTTTCCATCATGATCGATGCATCAAATCAAATAGCCGGGCTGTGTTGTTTGATATCCATTTCTGATTTACGTCTAACCGGTTCTCTGCTTCGTGTTGATGATTTGCTTCAGGGGCAGGGACAGTCCTCGGGAAGCAGAGGCCAACCCAGTGCTCATGCAGCGACGAGCTTCATCGCCAGTCTCGGAGAAGAGGCCCAGAAGGAATATTCGATGGAACTAGCCAGGCGCGAAGAACTGATTGAAAAGATAAAGCAGAAATTGCTCAAAGAACTTCTCCGACAAGAGCTTGCTGCCGACCGGGCGCCCAGGGACTAGTGAGTGAGGCCAGCATACTCATTAAGCACCTGGCGGGCGGCTCCTCACTGGTTGATTTAAATAGATTCAGTGGTGTGCCTTGGCGCCCAATCCCGTTGTTTGCGCTAATTTAGCGATCATAAATGAGCGAAAAGTAATACTGTAATAAGTTTTTAGTTTCAAATTTGATCAGAGATTTAAGATGAGATTATATTGTCCCGAGCAGGGACCTGATGCATATCCATTTTTACTGTTATTGGTGTCCTCGAGGGGTTTGAGGAAGGAGTATTTTGTACAACACCTTTAAAGACAATGCGACAATGCAGATTTGATTCTCAAATAAGCAATAACACAAAAGAGTAATTGGAGGTTTAACAACGCATAGATAACACCACTTGGTTGAGCTACAAAAATCGGTCACGTCACCAAGGCAGGATAGTCGAAAGGTAGCAGTACAGTTAACTAATTAAAGAGCTGACAACAGTTCTAACCAAAAGCTAAATACAAACCATGGTCGCTTAGGGCCAGACCCAGATAAATTTCACAGAACTACGGATCAGACACTTGTTTCATGTGCACAAAATTACCACAAAAGGGAAAAACAGATTCTTGATAGTCTAGGGCATTGCGAAGAACACAAAAGGAACATCGGCAAGCAGTTTATAACACCAAAAGCTAAGACTCCCGAAAGAAGCAAAATCTGGAATCAGAGTCTGGTATTGACTTGAACATGAAACAAACAGAAGATGAATGGTGCAGCTGAACTGGTTGCCCAGACACCGACCCCTTACGAAGATGATAAATTAGGTTTTCTTCTTGCGCTATGTCTCCACTTGAGCCTTACCGACGGCTGCCAACACCTAAAAACAGTTTAAATAGACAATGGGTTAGCAAAGCGACATGGAGAGAAACTATCGAGGCTGTATACATGAACTTGGCTTACATAAAAGAAGAGAGCTCACCTCTTATAGCAAGTAATTGAAGAGGCTCAGAAGGAAAGATCGATGGAACTAGCCAAGCGCGAAGAACTGATCGAAAAAATAAAGCAGAAATTGCTCAAAGAACTTGTCCGACAAGAGCTTGCTGCCGACCGGGCGCCTAGGGACTAGTGAGGCCAGCATAGTCGAGCACCGGGCGGGCGGCTCCTCACCGGTTGATTTATATATACTGTAGTTTTATTATACGAGTTCACGCTGTACATGCAGAGCACAATTAACTTCGTGTTGTGTAGTGCGTTATATTCCGTTCATGTTTTTATCGGTATGGTTTTCCCTTCGTTTGCTTTATGCACAAATATAACGAATACTATTATGTAATGTATTCAGGAGTGGTAATCCTATGTATCCTTCGTGTTTTAGCTTTGTGAAATAAATGTATCTAAACAACTTTTGTGTATGAATTCGGAGTGAATCTATATAGTAAAAGACATCAAGATAGAGGTCTCTGAGAGAGGCGGCTGAAGGTGATCAGAAAACCCATCTAGGGTTCCATTCCCCCGCTAGCGCCGCCGGTCCTCTCCGTCTCCAGTCTTCTTCGTCTGCAGTGGCCTTAGTGCCTTGGAGGCGTGGCGGACCAAGGCCCCTCGTCGGCGGGAGGTTTTCGTTGTTTTTTTAGACTATTTTTAGTGTCTTCTTCGAGATGGTGAGGCGGCGGCTCCATCCCGAAGTCAGAATAAGATCCTTCCCACCTTATCCTCACTCTGGTGGTGCGTCTAGCGCCGGTGGAGTACACGTGGAGTAATGTGTCAGCGGATCTTGTGGGATCCGGTCGTTTTTTCTGTCCATCGGTGTGGTTTCAGGTCAATCTCTTCCGATCTGTTATTGTCATCGTTGGTGAGGGTTACTGCTTTAGTGTGCACTGGTGGAAAAATGGCCTCTAGTCCCGGTTCATAAGGGCCATTGGTCCCGGTTCCCGAACCGGGACTAATTACTCGGGACTAATGCTGGTCCCGGTTAACCGGGACCAATGGGTCTCCACGTCGGCTGGCGCGCGACGAGGGGGGTGGATCATTGGCCCCGGTTCGTGGAACAAACCGGGACCAATGGGACTCCACGTGGCAACGCGAGAGACGGGCGGGGGTGGATCATTGGTCCCGGTTCTTGGCACGAACCGGGATCGTTGGTCTCTATGCCGCGGCAGGATTTTTTTTATCAATTTAATGGTACTACATATATACAGCAATAATGAAACCACGATATATATATTACACATTATGCATGATCACAAATATATTATACACCGTCTCATCCGTCTTCTTGGTCGAAACATATTATAATTACAAACGATACTCTCACACGAATTTGATCTAATTTACATCTTCTTTTTTACACTTCACCCTTCCAAATGAAGCGGATAATAGTATTCTCCTTTCGGACCTATGACTTGTTCTAACAAGAATCCGGCAATTTCCTCTTGAATTGCTTGCACGCGTTCTTGTGATAGAAGACCGTCCCGCATCCGTTCGATCTAATATAAAGAAAGGAATCAATATATATGAATAAAACTAAACACAATTGGCGGTAATAAAATAAAGTTGTGATTATTATTTATCGTACTTCAATTTTTTTGATGTTCCGGTCTGCGCCCTTCTCTTTGGTCGTCTGGCGAATGAACTCGCAGACATAGTATCCACATAAGTTATTCCCGGCTTCCTGCCTCAAGCACTTTACAAGAACGGAGTTCAATCAAAATAATAATCAAGCATGATAATGGTGGTATTGAAACTAGAATCAAAGAGATGCGTGGATCTAGCAAGTAGTACTTACAGTCAATGGTTGAAATATAAGCTCTGGCTTCCAAACACCCCTAGTTTTGGCGGTGAACCGTTTCCAAGCCTTTTGGAGGCATTCCTGCATGTCCGCCCACTTTTCTAATGGTGCGCGTTTCGAGTCCAGGACTTTTATTACTCCGGTGTCAACAACAATGATTACCAGAATATAGTGGTGTTGGAGATATGCCCAAGAGGCAATAATAAAGTGGTTATTATTATATCTTTATGTTTATGATAAATGTTTACATTCCATGCTATAATTGTATTAACCGGAAACATTAATACTTGTGTGTTTTGTAAACATAAAAGAGTCCCTAGTAAGCCTCTTGTTAAGCTAGCTTGTTGATTAATGGATGATCATGGTTTCCTGATCATGGACATTGGATGTCGTTAATAACAAGATCATATCATTAGGAGAATGATGTGATGGACACACACCCATAGTAAGCATAGCATAAGATCAAGTCATTAAGTTTGTTTTGCTACAAGCTTTCAAATGCATAGTAACCTAATCCTTCGACCATGAGGTTATGTTAATCACCATCACCGGATGGATACTTTGATGACATCAAACACCGCTTCGTAACTGGGTGGTTATAAAGGTGTCATTGGGTATTCTGAAAGTATGTGTTGAAGCGCATGGACCAAGATTGGGATTTGTCCATCCATATGACGGATAGATATACTGGGCCTCTCGGTGGAATGTCATCTAGTTAGCTTGCAAGCATGTGACTAGGTCACAAGGGATGACATATCATGGAACGAGTAAAGAGTACTTATCAGTAACGAGGTAGAACTAGGTATGGAGATACCGACGATCAAACCTCGGATAAGTAGAGTATCGCGTGACAAAGGGAATTGGTTTCGTATGTTAATGGTTCTATCAATCAGGAAGTCATCGTTGAGTATGTGGGAGCCGTTATGGATCTCCAGATCCTGCTGATGGTTATTGATCAGAGAGGTGTCTCCATCATGTCTGCATATTCACGGACCATAGGGTGACACACTTAAGGTTCGAAGTTGTTTTAAGTAGATATGGAATGTGCGTTGGAGACCGAATGTTGTTCGGAGTCTCGGATTGGATCCGGGACATCACGAGGAGATCCGGAATTGTCCGGGGAATAAGATTCATATATTGGGGATCATTTTCTAAGTTAGGAAATGTTAGAGTATTTGTATGGGGATTCTAGAAGGTTTGAATGTTCGGAAGGTTCTAGAAGATTTCTTGGAGTTTACTTGAAAACCAAGAAAGGATCAAGGAATCCTTGAGGGTAAGACAAGGATTCGTGGGGAGTAGGACTCTCCCCACCTCCTTGATCCTTGGCCAAGGGAGAGGGAGTCCTACAAGGACTCCACCTCCCCATGGCGCCTCCCTCCTTTAAATAGAGGGGTGGAGGCACAAGCCCCCTTGCCCCTTCTATTCTCTAGATCTCAAGTTGCCTCTCTCCTCCTCCTTCCCTCTGCTCTGGCTTAGGCGAAGCCCTACAGAATTCTCTACTCCACCACCACCACACCGTCGTGCTGCTAGGATTCTGTGGAGAAGATCTACTACCTCCACGCTCATTGAACGGGAGAGGAAGGTCTGCCCGACCAAGACGTGTGACCGATCGCGCTGCCGAGCAGCGGGGCCATAAGGATCGTCTACTCGATCTTGAGATCGGCAAGTTATCGACTACATCAACCACGAGATCCGATCTCGAACAAGGCTTATCGAATCTACGAGGGTTAGTACAGATCTATCTCGTTGCACATGTCTAATAGATTAGATCTTGGCTTTTATCTAGATTAGATCTGGGTTTTGTTCATTCTTGCGGTAGAATTTTTTTGTTTTCCATGCTACGAACCCATCAAGTGGAAGTTGGACACACTAACAAAATATAACACGAGTCAATTATACGCTTAACATCGAGTAAGCGAAAATAGAATGTGTACAAGACAGTAACACTCACCCAGCGTTGTAAGGGAAAAGTATTTCCCTTCTGTTGCTGAAATGCTTCAACGCTTGGAACAAGTTATCCTCTGTCTCTTTGGGTTTTGTTTTTAGAGTAACTTCATGAACGAAATTACAGTCAACAAACCCAAGGTCATAGATTTGTCCTTTGTTGCATTCTAGAATCTTCATTCTGCATATATAATTAGTACAGTGATGAGTAAGATTATACAAGCAACGAATGAGCTAGAAAGACTTAATTACAGAAATTAATAATACTTACAAACAATATGCACTGATGATAGTTTTGTCGAGGGTGTCTTGTTGGTAAAACTGAAATAATTCTGGAAATTCGATCAGTAGGAAGCCATCTCCATGACCGTAATGGTGCTGTTTATATGCAGCATAGATCCAGTTTTTGGATTCAGCACAGACTTGGATGTACCAGTTATGCAATCTTCACATTTTTGTTGGTAGATCTTTGACTAACTCGGGTTTGACGAGAGGAGCCCCGTACTGGTAGACGTATGCTGTTTCTTGGTACCCCTCGAACTCATCCATATGGCTCATGTACTCAGTAATAGACAGTCCATATAATTGGGCCTTTTCTCCGTACAGTCGAACAAACTCCGGATCAATGTTCGGATCATGCCGCTCCTGGGCTCTCCACTCATTGGTATCGTACACTTTGAGCAGTTCGATCGATTGATTTTTCTGTTGTCCGAGCTGGGCAACTTCTTTCCCGACTCTCCGCTCTTTTGCCTCAGCCGACTTGGTAATAGAGCGATTATAGTCTGATGTGAGCGCTATGTGTTGGTGAAGTTGAATCTTAAGCATGGCTGCTTTGGCTTTATCTTCTGCGGTGACCGGGAAGAATGCCTCTATCGGCTTTTTCTTATTAGCCATGTCAATCTTCCACTTTTCATAATGGGCAGCTGCGGCCGCAGCAGTTTCCTCATCTGTCTTCTGGCAAGGTAGCTTCTTCATATTCTGATGAGGTACTTTTGGGAGGGGCGATAGCTTACGTTTTGGTGATCGGAACGTGCTCTTGCCGCTGGTGGTCTGCCCTCTTAGTATACTTCCGCTTTTGCCTCGAGGCTCGAGGGACGGAGGCTTGGCTGACAGCTGAGGCAGCGGTGATGGAGGTTGCGGCGCCGAGTGTGAAGCGGCAGTTCTTGTTGGAGAATGGTGAGGTGGCGGCGAAGGTGGATTGCTGCTCTGAGGAGTGGGTGGCCTTGGCGGCACATAATTTGGAAGCATGATGCGCTCCTTTGGCCATACAATAGTCCCCCTTTGGCTTCTATTAGTTGAGTCAGCTCCATATCTTCCCCTGCAGGGTGGTCTAGCTTCAGCTCTTCAAAATCTTCCTTCACCTCATCCACCATGACGACAGCGTACCCTTTTGGAACCGGTCTGCAATGCCAACTTGGGTTAGGCGCAATTGGTACCGCCATGCCGACCGTCGCCGTCACCCTTAAGTTCATAACCTGCACCTTTAGCTCACAAGCTGTGGTCTCCGTGATATCATCCACTGGGTAGCGTTTAGGAGGAGATGTCGTCGGTGCATCATCATCAACATCATGGAGCTGTGTGGAAGCGGCGCTGCTTTTCTTATTCGATAGGGCGCTGGTACCCTCGAATGCAGCTTCTACCACGTGCCGCTGAGATTGGCTGCTAGTACCTTGCTGGCTAAGTCTGTCGAGTTGATCATGGTGCCGCTTTAATGCTTCTTCTACATTACGCAGCCGGTCTGCAGCGGCCACTTTCTCAGCTGCCTCCCTTTCCTTTATCCTCTGATGGCTTTTATCGGGATATCTCTTCATTTCCGGGGGGAGGCAACCTTCCACGGCTTGGAGCCTGGTGTGCCTCGTGCTCGTCCGTCGTGTTCAGGATTTTTAAGGGCGCGAGTGAGCTCGTCGTTCTCTCTATCAGGAATGAACCGTCCCGCTGCAACATCATCTACTGCATTTCTAATATCGTCGATGGGCAGTAGGGGATCATCTTTGTGTTTCTGATTATATATTTCCATCCCTTCTTTGTCCAACATGCCCCTATGGCCGTAAAACTAGTTTCTCGCCCGTGGTGTCCATGTTGCGGGCTCTGGTATGATCCCGGCAGCTATGTAATTGACCTCAAGTGCATCCCGGTTAGGCATGCAACCGGCGTAGCCAGCAGGCCCCATGTTATGATGGTATAGTTTCTTAGCAGCGTTCTCCGTATTTATTCTAGACCTTTCCTTAGCTTTCTCCGATGTCTTGTACTTCACAAAATCCTCCCACTGGTGTCTTAACTTAGCATAGCCACCTTGAGTGAAATCCGGAGTCTTCTCTACCTTGACAAAGTTATTGTACAGTTTCTTCTTCCAGTTCTTGAATGCATCGGCCATCTTGCTGAGAGCAAACTTCTTGACTCTTTGCACAAGCTCCATTCTTGCTCTCTCATCCTCATCTGGATTCACATCTGGCACCGGCAGGAGGAAATTAATCATGAGCTTGTCAAAAAGCTTATCTTTGGCAGTGTCGCCGACATACGGGACTCCACCGCCGGTTGGCCGATTCCATTCTTGAACGATGATCGGGATGTAGTCCCTCGCAAGAACGCCGCATTGCTTGACAAATTTTCTTGCGACATCGATGGGAGCTTGCGGTTCGCCATCTACACCGACCACGTCGATCCTATACCTCACAGTGTCATCCAAATTTTTTGTTGGGCCTCGTTTCGTTCTTACAGAAGAAATTCTCGATCCGGAGGGCTAAAAGAAGAAAGAGTGTTAATATATGCATGTATATATATAGACAGCAGCATTTTAATTACAAAAATACATATATACACCTCGCCGGTGTTTGCGAGATTTAAGGTTCCACCGGAGCCATCGCCTTCTTCCTCATTGGCTTCTCCCCTATCCCAGGCTTCGGCTTCTACCTCACCAGAGCCGTCTCCTCGGTTGAGAGACTCATCTCCCTGACCGGAATCGTTCAGAAACTCACTGGTGACATCGATATATATATCTTCATTTTCGCAGATCATTCCTTGAAGGATGTTTTCCTGATGTTCTGGAATCATAGTATCTTGATGTGTTGGATCCATAGTATCTGCAAAGATGATGTTCTGGAATTACATATTAAGTTTATGACAAGAAAGGGGAAACAACAATCAACACATGGCATTGATGCAATGCTCAAGCAAGGATGATGATATGACAAGTTAAACAGATTTGAAATTTAACCCTTAGGCATGCTTGGCAATTTAAGTGGGATCCGAAGGGTCCAAACCCTAGTACAGGAGAGACCCCGAAATCACCTACGAGGGGTTGATTTCATTCTCTTATTAAACTTATAATTAAAGTTGTTGAACAATGCATGATTATGAGTCTATTGTGTAGATCTCATTTTTCTGAACATTTTGATATATTATACATATTTTTCTGACTTAGAAAGAATTATTTATTGAATTTATAAGATTAAACTCTTTTCTGAAATTATTTAAACAATTATTAAACTTTTACTGCATCATTATGACGTCAGCTCGGGGTGGGGGTTTGTTTTTCTCCAGAGCTAAACTAGCCACAAAGACTGACGCGAGGGGCCCAAGCCACCTCAGATGCCACGCTGGCGGGGCTTGGTCAGCGCCCATGTTAGGCACACGCGACGCCACGTCGACGCCACAGTGGCGCCACGTAGCCTCGCCGGAGAACTGCCAGGCGGTGGTGGAAGACGGCGGAGAACAGCGCGCGGGGTGACGCGACTAGGACCGTTCGAACCAGCGCGATGCGGGCTACCTAAAACGGGCGGCGCTGCTACGGGAGGTGCGCCGGAGCAAGGGGTTTGACGGTGGCTGGCGGCCGGCAGCGGCAGGTGCTCGTGGGGAGGACGATACAGTGAGGGAGGGAGACGTAGGAGTGGTGCTGGAGCACCAATGGCTCACCAGGAGGCCGATGGAGGGTGTGGCGAGGCCGGAGGAGGCCAGGTGCTACCGGAATCAATGGAGAACGCGGCGGGCGGAGTCGGGGACGGTGGGGTCGATTGCAGCGATGGAATCCTTGCCTGCTCGTGGCGGCGGACAGTGGCGCTCGACGACGGGCGTCGACGACGTGAAGCGGCCGCTCTGGATTTGGGCAGCCTGACCGCGTGATTTTGCTCCGCCGCAAATTTTCCTTAGCCTCGCGTCGATGTGCTCTGTGAATTGGGGGAGTTGGGGAGGAGAAAGGGTCGGGGTTGTTAACTGTACAGGCCTTTGGTCCCGGGTCGTCCCACCAACCGAGACCAAAGGATCAACGGTCCCGGTTGGTGGGACGAACCGGGACCAAAAGGTTCGTCCCACCAACCGGGACCAATGATTCGTCCCACCAACCGGGACCAAAGGCATGTTGATCAGCGCGCGCACCCAGGGATCATTGGTCCCGGTTGGTGGGACGAACCGGGATCGTTGACCCATTTTTCAGATTTTGACAAACCTTTTGGTCTTCCCGCCATTTTCAAATTTGTTTTCTTCCTTAATTAATAATATGATTATTTATTTGGAATTTCAAAAAACTTTTAACAGGAAAAGTGCTTCAATTTAAATAACTAATCAAAAACTATTTTCTGTTTTCAAATATTTTTATTTGAACTATACAATTTTACTATTTTCAATTAAAATTGCATTACAAAATATTTATTGCATAATTTGGAATTTCAAAAAAAATTCAACAGGAAAAGTGCTTCTATTTAAATAAATAATAAAAAACCATTTTCTGTTTTCAAATATTTTTATTTGAACTATACAATTTTACTATTTTCAATTAAAATTGCATTAACAAATATTTATTACATAATTTGGAATTTCAAAAAACTTTTAACAGGAAAAGTGCTTCAATTTAAATAACTAATCAAAAACTATTTTCTGTTTTTAGGTTCACAACATGCTATTTCATGAGAGATCCACTTCAAGTTCAGCGAGGCTCAGCCCCGGGCTAAGAAGCTTCATGCCCGCCGTTTTAAATATAGTTTGAAACAGGCATAAGAAATTCAAAAATGATCCAAACAATATGAAACCTTCGCGTGATGTCATATTACATGTCACAGTTGCAAGGAAAAATATTGAACTTGAAAAATTGCAAACATCATAAAAAATCCTTCACAAAATGACCTATCATGTTCGAGGTTTCATGGCATTTAGGTCAAACCACCAAAGTTATGGCTAGAATCAGGACATAGTTTGTGATAATGTGCCCATATTGTGCACACATGTGCATCTTGGGATGGCTTACAATGTTGCAGGAGAAAGTTTTCCTTTTCGACGCACGAAAAAGCCAATTTCCATATTTGAGGTGCCAAAATCGGGGTGTTCTGTGAAGCAACCACCAAATTAAAGTTTGTCATTGGTACCAACCCATTTTTCAAAAACACTAGACCACCTTATATGGACAATTTTCCAACCGGTGTATCGGTAACCTTTCTCTCCATCCCTCATGAAAAAGACAAATTCCTGCCGAATCGGTAGGAGGTTGCCAAGATTTGAACTACAAGTACATGATAAAATGCTTGTGAATTTTTCAAAAAATCATTTATAGGTTCACAACATTCTATTTCATCAGAGATCCACTTCAAGTTCAGCGAGGCTCAGCCCCGGGCTAAGAAGCTTCATGCCCGCCGTTTTGAATATAGTTTGAAACGGGCATAAGAAATTCAAAAATGATACAAACAATGTGAAACCTTCGCGTGGTATCATATTATGTGTCACAGTTGCAAGGAAAAATATTGAACTTGAAAAATTGCAAACATCATAAAAAATCCTTCACAAAATGACCTATCATGTTCGAGGTTTCATGGCATTTAGGTCAAACCACCAATGTTATGGCTAGAATCAGGGCATAGTTTGTGATAATGTGCCCATATTGTGCACACATGTGCATCTTGGGATGGCTTACGATGTTGCAGGAGGAAGTTTTCCTTTTCGACGCACGAAAAATCCAATTTCCATTTTTGAGGTGCCGAAATCGGGGTGTTCTATGAAGCAACCACCAAATTAAAGTTTGGCATTGGTACCAACCCATTTTTCAAAAATACTAGACCACCATATATGGACAATTTCCCAACCGGTGTATCTGGAACCTTTCCGTCCATCCCTCATGAAAAAGACAAATTCCTGCCGAATCGGTAGGAGGTTGCCAAGATTTGAACTACAAGTACATGATATAATGCTTGTGAATTTTTGAAAAAATAATTTATAGGTTCACAACATGCTATTTCATCAGAGATCCACTTCAAGTTCAGCGAGGCTCAGCCCCGGGCTAAGAAGCTTCATGCCCGTCGTTTTGAATATAGTTTGAAACAGGCATAAGAAATTCAAAAATGATCCAAACAATGTGAAACCTTCGCGTGGTGTCATATTATGTGTCACAGTTGCAAGGAAAAACATTGAACTTGAAAAATTGCAAACATCATAAAAAATCCTTCACAAAATGACCTATCATGTTCGAGGTTTCATGGTATTTAGGTTAAACCACCAATGTTATGGCTAGAATCAGGGCATAGTTTGTGATAATGTGCCCATATTGTGCACACATGTGCACCTTGGGATGGCTTACGATGTTGCAGGAGGAAGTTTTCCTTTTTGACGCACGGAAAAGCCAATTTCCATATTTGAGGTGCCAAAATCGGGGTGTTCTGTGAAGCAACCACCAAATTAAAGTTTGGAATTGGTATGAACCCATTTTTCAAAAATACTAGACCACCTTATATGGACAATTTCTCAACCGCTGTATCTGGAACCTGTCCATCCATCCCTCATGAAAAAGACAAATTCCTGCCGAATCGGTAGGAGGTTGCCAAGATTTGAACTACAAGTACATGTTATAATGCTTGTGAATTTTTCAAATAATCATTTATAGGTTCACAACATGCTATTTCATCAGAGATCCACTTCAAGTTCAGCGAGGCTCAGCCCCGGGCTAAGAAGCTTCATGCCCGCCGTTTTGAATATAGTTTGGAACGGGCATAAGAAATTCAAAAATGATCCAAACAATGTGAAACCTTCGCGTGGTATCATATTATGTGTCACAGTTGCAAGGAAAAATATTGAACTTGAAAAATTGCAAACATCATAAAAAATCCTTCACAAAATGACCTATCATGTTCGAGGTTTCATGGCATTTAGGTTAAACCACCAATGTTATGGCTAGAATCAGGGCATAGTTTGTGATAATGTGCCCATATTGTGCACACATGTGCATCTTCGGATGGATTATGATGTTGCAGGAGGAAGTTTTCCTTTTCGACGCACGAAAAAGCCAATTTCCATTTTTCGTGCGTGGGTGCAACCGAGACTAAAGCTTTAGTCCCGGCTGGTGGGTGCAACCGAGACTAAAGCTGTCGGTGGGATAGGGACGTGTGGGTAACCTTTAGTCCCAGCTGGTGGGTGCAACCGAGACTAAAGCTGTCGGCAGGATAAGGACATGTGGGTGGACGCACTGCACGATGAGATAAAGCATGTAGCGCACGACGCCCTGTCGGAGGAACAAGACAAAGTAGAAGCGGCGTCGTGCCTATAAAAGGACCATCGATACGCCATGGCAAGCAGCTCAACAAGCCAACATAGGTAGAGAGAGTTTCATCCCCATGGATGGAGGGTTAGGAAATCTCCCGTGGCGGAGCTTCTCGAAGATGTCGTTGGTGCACACGCCCTACGGCATCTTGAAGTCGCCAAAAAAAATTTCCCTGCAAGCCCGTGAAAGACTCCATCTCCTCTAACAGTGTTGGGGAAAGGGTTGGGAAATCTCCTGTGGCGGAGCTTCTCGAAGATGTCGTTGGTGCACATGCCCTACGGCATCTTCGGAAGCTCCGCCTCGGAAAAATTTCCCTGCAAGCCCGTGAAAGACTCCATATCCTCTAACAGTGTTGGGGAACGGGTTGGGAAATCTCCCGTGGCGGAGCTTCTCGAAGATGTCGTTGGTGCACGCCTCGGCATCTTGAAGTCTCGTAAAATTTCCCTACAAGCCCGTGAAAGACTCCATCTCCTCTAACAGGGTTGGGGAAAGGGTTGGGAAATCTCCCGTGGCAGAGCTTCACAAAATGACCTATCATGTTCAAGGTTCACATATAAAGTTTTCATACATTACATAGATTTACATAGGGTTTAGGGTATGAATCCTTTGTCGCGTATGTCGATCCCTTGCCTATGATCGCTTCTTAGGCCATAACCATGGAGCATCTTCTTTGCTTAACGGGATGCTTGGGTCAGTTTTCACGATGAAGGGCGGAATTTCATCAAACTTATCATAATCACGACATGTCATCTTGTCCTCGACTCATGATGTTTCTTTTCCCCGATAGAACTATGTGACGCCTAGGCTCATCAAATCGATGTATTCGTTTCTTATTTTTCTTTTTTCGGTCTAGAGGACATGTCCTTCACATAAAAACCTGAGCCACATCATTGGCTAGACGAATGGTTCGTCTCTGTAACCAATATTCTTGAGATCCTTGTTGTCATTCCGCATACCGTCTACCTTTACCCCTTCTCCATTCATGTTGATCCAACTGCACCAAAACAAAGGGACCTTAAAAGTAGGTCCATAGTCAAGTTCCCATATCTCCTCTATGTAACCATAGTATGTGTCCTTTTTCCCATTCTCGCATGTTGCATCAAAGCGGACACCATTGTTTTGGTTGGTGCTCTTTTTATCTTGGGCAATCATGTAAAATGTATTCCCATTTATCTCGTACCCTTGGAAAGTCAATACAATCGCAGATGGTGTCGGGGCCAACAAGTAGAGCTGATCTCCATTAGTGGTGTCATTCATGAGATGTAATTGCAACCAAGTGCCGAAAGTCTCCATGTGATTTTCTTTAATCCAGTAGTCATCCTTCCCCGAGAACTTGGAGCGTACAACATTTCCTCAATATACGGAGCCACGAAGGTAGAACTTTGTAGAACTGTGTAGTGTGCTTGATTCAAAGAATGTCCGTCCCTAAATATCATTGCTTTCTTTCCTAGTGTGCCTTTTCCACTCAGTCTCCCCTCGTACCGTGATTCAGGAACACCAATCGGCTTATGGTCAGGAAGAAAGTCTACATAGAACCCAATGACCTCCTCTGTTCCATAGCGCTTGGAGATGCTTCCTTCTGGCCTAGCACGGTTACGAACATATTTCTTTAAGACTCCCATGAACCTCTCGAAGGGGAACATATTGTGCAGAAATATAGGACCGAGAATGGAAATCTCTTCGACTAGGTGAACTAAGAGATGCGTCATAATATTGAAGAAGGACGGGGGGAACACCAACTCAAAACTGACAAGACATTGGACCACATCCTTCTGTAGCCTTTCCAGACTTTCTCGATCGATTACCTTCTTAGATATTGCATTAAGGAATGCACATAGCTTCACAATGGCTAATCGAACATTTTCCGGTAGAAGCCCCCTCAATGCAACCGGAAGCAACTGTGTCATAATCTCGTGGCAATCATGAGACTTCAGGTTCTAAAAGTTTTTCTCTGCCATATTTATTATTCCCTTTATATTTGACGAGAAGCCAGCCGGGACCTTGATACTGTAAAGGACTTCAAAAAATATTTCCTTCTCTGCTTTGGTAAGACGGTAGCTGCTTAAGTATTCACGTCCTTTATCAGTATGCTTGTTGTATGGGTCTTTGATACGTTGCTGGTCCTCCCGTGCTTCTGGTGTATCTTTTGTCTTCCCATACACGCCCAGGAAGCCTAGCAGGTTCACGCCAAGATTCTTCGTCACGTGCATCACGTTGATTGAAGAACGGACCTCTAGGTCTTTCCAATACTCAAGCTCCCAAAATATAGATTTCTTTTTCCACATGGCCATGTGTCCGGTAATGGGGTCTTTCGGAACAGATTGACCGCCAGGACCCTTTCCAAAGATTACTTCTAGGTCCTTCACCATACCAAATACATCAACACCTTTAGGGAGCTTAGGCTTCTTCTGATAATCTGCCTCACCGTTGAAATGCTTGCCTTTATTTCTTACTTGATGATTGGTCGGAAGAAATTTACGACACCCCAGGTACACAACCTTCTTACATTTATCCAAATATGTACCTTTAGTCTTATCTAAACAGTGCGTGCATGTATTGTATCCCTTGTTTGATTATCCTGAAATGTTACTAAGAGCAGGCCAATCATTGATGGTTACGAACAACAACGCCCGTAGAGCAAATGGCTCCTGTTTGTGCTCATCCCACACCTTTACACCTGGTTCTGCCCACAACTGCAAAAGTTCATCGACTAATGGCCTTAGGTACACATCAATGTTGTTGCCGGGTTTCTTCGGTCCTTGGATGAGCACTGGCATCATAATGAACTTCCGTTTCATGCACAACCAAGGAGGAAGGTTGTAGATACATAGAGTCACTGGCCAGGTGCTGTGACTACAGCTCTGCTCCCCAAAAGGATTCATGTCGTCTGTACTTAGACCAAACCATAAGTTCCTCGCGTCACCTGCAAAGTTCGAGTACTTTCTCTCGATGTTTCTCCACTGCGATCCATCAGTGGGGTGTCTCAGTTTCCCGTATTTCTTACACTCTTCTTTGTGCCATCGCAACAACCTGGCGTGCTCTTTATTTCTGAACAGACATTTCAACCTTGGTATTATAGGAGCATACCACATAACCTTAGCAGGAACCCTCTTCCTGGGGGGGCTCGTCATCGCCCTCAACATCACCAGGGTCATCTTGTCTGATCTTGTATCGAGATGCAGTGCATACCGGGCATTTATCCATATTCTCGTACTTCTCAATCACACATGATGCGATCATTAATGCATGCATGTATCTTCTCCACATCTAATCCTAGAGGGCAGATAGTCTTCTTTGCTTTGTACGTTGTCTCGGGCATCTCGTTATCCTTTGGAAGCTTCGGCTTCATTATTTTCAGTAACTTCTCAAATCCCTTGTTAGGTAAGCCAGTCTCTGCCTTCCATTTCAGCAGTTCAAGTGTGGTACCGAGCTTTGTGCTGCCATCTTCGCAATTTGGGTACAACAACTTTTTGTGATCCTTTTGCATGGCCTCCAACTTAAGCTTCTCCCTTTCTGTATTACATTATTGCTTTGCATCAGAAATGACCCGACCAAGACCATCAGCGGGCTCATCTAATGCCCGTTGTTCTTCTTCATTGCCGCCTCCCTCTTCTTCATTATCTTCCATTGCAGTATCACCGTATTCTTCAGGGGACATAGGATAGCTGTTATCATCCTCCTCTTCTTCATTTTCTTCCAGCCTAAACCCTCTTTCTCCATGCATGGCCCAACAATAATATCTGGGCATGAAACCTCTCTGAAGCAGATGGCTTTGAAGGATTCTCGGGGCAGAGTGCTCCGCCACGTTCCAACAGTCGACGCAGGGACAAGGCATAAAATTATCCACTTTGTTTGCCTTAGCCAAATCGATAAATTTATGCAGGCCTGCAATAAAATCGGAATCGTGTCGGTCGCCATACATCCATCGCATCCGTGCATCGATCTGTGTCATAATAATTAACCATTACAATAACATCGTGAATAGTAAAATGACCACCCTACATGGACACATGCAATATTTTTGTATTAGTTACAGATAAAGAAGATAAGGTTGCTAACCTCAGGCGAGGATACCGTGTTGTGCAAACTAAAGTGTGGCTCAGACATTTCGTCGAACACCTTGTGTGCAATGATGACCCACAAGTATAGGGGGTGTATCGCAGTATTTTCGAGGGAAGTGAAACCCAATTTATTGATTCGACACAAGGGGAGCCACAGGATATTTATAAGCCTTAACAACTGAGTTATCAATTCAGCTGCACCTAGAAACAATCTTGCTCACAGCAGTTTATCAGTAGCAACAATTTTATAGTATGAATAGTAAAGTACCAGCAGTAGTAAAGTAAAGACAGTGGTAACAATAGCAGTAACAATAGGATTCGAGTGCGGTAGGCATAGGGATGGATGGACGGGCGTTTCATGGACAAGACAATTCACATAGCAATCAGAACATAGGGCAATTGCAGATAAATAAGATAAAGCATCCAACTATTAGATAATCCTAGGCATGTGTTCCATATATAGTCATACGTGCTTGCAATGAGAACTTGCACAACATCTTTTGTCCTGCCAGCCCGTTTGCAGCGGGGCCTCAAGGGAACTACTGGCAATTAAGGTGCTCCTTTTAATAGAGCACCGGAGCAAAGCATTAACACTCCGTGAACACATGTGATCCTCACATCAAAGCCATTCCCTCCGGTTATCCCGATTTCTGTCACTTCGGGGCCATTGGTTTCGGACAACAACATGTGTATACAACTTGCAGGTAAGACCATAAACAATACTATCATAATGAATCAATAACATGTTCAGATCTGAAATCATGTCACTCGGGCCCTAGTGACAAGAATTAAGCACAACAAGTCGCAACAAAGTCATAAAGCACTAATAAAAGATACTAGGCATCGTGCCCTAACAATCTGATGCCATTACATGAACGATCTCATCCAATCCCTACGATCCCCATAGCCTACAGCGGGGGATTACTCACTCATAGATGGGGGAAACATGGATGGTCGATGGAGAAGCAATGGTGATGATGATGGCGATGATCTCCTCCAATTCCCCATCCCAGCAGGGTGCCAGAACGGAGTTTCTGGTGCTATTTCATGGAATCTGGTGGTGGCGGCGGAGCGGAACTCCTTCTAGAAAAACGTCGAACCCCCCTGAGTTTTTAGGTCAGAAGGCAACTTATAGGCAAAGAGGGAGACCGAGGGGGTGCCTGGGGGGCCCACACCACCCCCTGGTGCGGCCTGGCCTGGCCCGCGCCACCAGGTAGTGTGGCCACCCCCTGGCTCTTCTCCGTCTCGTATTCTGGCTCCTGGAGTCTTCGGGTGAAATAGGATTTTTGGCATATTTTCCGGGATTTTTCCTGATAGTTGATTTTCTGCACAAAAAGTAGACACCAAGGCAATTTTGCTGAAAACAGCGTCAGTCCGCGTTAGTTGCATCCAAATCACACAAGTTTAGAGGAGAAACAATAGCAAAAGTGTTCAGGAAAGTAGATACGTTTTGGACGTATCAACTCCCCCAAGCTTAGCTTATTGCTTGTCCTCAAGCAATTCAGTTGAAAACTGAGTGCGATAAAAGAACTTTCACAAACACATTTGCTTCATATGATGTAAATATTCTCAGCACTGTGATCAACTACTTAGACAATTCATAATAAAGAGTATGCAACTGAGTTTACTTAATAGTCATTGCAAGCTATAAAGAGATTCCAACTCAAAACATAATAAGTAGCATGAAGTATAAACATAAGCAACATTACAATGCTCATAGAAAGGTATGATAGAGTGGTATCTTGCTTGCCTTTGATTATGAATGTCTAGGCACCTCTGAAGTTCAAGTGATGACTAGAAGTAAAGATATCAAGGATACAAGCATCAAAGTCATAACACAAATAATCAAGTAATGGGACAAACACAAAGAATGACAACTATGCTCCCAAGAAGGTGCTCAAAGAATAAATGGAGACTCAATAAGTAAAGGAAAAGGTTTTGAATAAATTTGAAAGGCTTCCAAATGCTGAAAGTATGATACTCATTAGCTTTGAGCTCTCATTGCCCCTATCATAAGCATCTTTAAATGTGGTTAAGGTGAAAGTGAGGTCTAATCTAAGTTATATGCTTGACAGACTATAAACTGAAAATCCCAAGTCCCTTGAGTACGAGGGCCGCTCCTCATGCTACTCAACTTTAGTTACCGGTAAGTTCTTGTCATCGTAAGTATGTGTGTATCATAGAGAACCGCCAACGGGGTACCCCTTGCCCGATGATACGGAAGAATCCCCATATCAAAATGACAAGGCAAGCAGACAATGAGTATCTCAGCAATCTTCTTATTTACCATGGGAAATGGTGCTTTTTTCTCTCTTTCCTCTTTTCATAAATCTCTTTTTTTTTATTTTTCTCAATAGCTATCTCTCTCTTTTTTTATAAGAAGAATGCTTCATAGATATCATTATGGTTACGCTGTAGGTTTCCACCATGTCAGCATGGATTAGACCAGCGGCCCAAGCGTTTCTCTGACACACATACATAACTCCATGGACTTACAAGCTCCCCTTTTATTTCACACCGACGACATCTGCAAACAAAAGGGCAAGGTATCAACTGGGTATATATTTACAAGTGTTGAAAGCGTTCCCCGTGATAGCACGGTTCTGCTAATCCCCAGCATACAATTTGCAAGCATATAACTTTCATGGAGAGTCACAATGGTTCAGGTTTATTAAGTGCAGGAAATAAAGTGTGCCATCAAGTTCGTGAGAGCTTTACTAACTAACTTTCTCATAACAAGCAAACATTTTATTTGGAAGAAAACAAGGCATATTGAATATGCATGGAAGTAGAAAATGATGCTAATAGGTAGGTATGGTGGACACTTTGGCAATATTTGGTTTAAGGGAGTTGGAAACATGAGTAAAACACTCAGTGTAAGTGAAGGCTAGCAATAGTAAAGGAGCAACAAACGAGAGAGCAATAGCTGTCATTGTCATGCTTGCAACAAAATAGGACTACTCATGGCATGAAAGTGATTCAAGATCCTCAAGGCAAAATAATTCATCGAGGCTTAACTGATTATTACAGTCATGTGCATGCGTGAACATGTGCCAAGTCAATTCAAATGAAACATTCAGGGGAGGATACCACGGTGTCATACCAATTTATGAATAGAGCAATGCAAGCAAACATTTATAAGACATGATACAAACTATTAGTGAGCTGGAGCTAATCATAAGAAAGCAAGAACTACTAAGCATCCAAAGATAACATACACCCTACATGAACGCACTAAGCATGCCCACAGTGAAGAGTATATGTACAAAAATGAAAACAAATAGAGTTCATTACCAGCCTCTTACCACGCCTCAAGTTGTCATTAATCCTCATTATTTCTCTTCACTTGTGTAGCTTGAATAATAATATGAGACCAATATCCACTGAGGACTGCTGAACCCTGTAGCAAACTCACAAAACCAAAGAAGAACGACAAATATTTTTGTTGTTTTCGATTTTAAAACAAGAACCAAAAGGGAAAACAAGCAAAGCAAAAATCTTTTGGGGTTTTCCGAATAGTTCAAACAAAGCAAAAAGGGAAAAACAAACCAAGGCGAAAAGAAGAAGCAAACCAAAGAGAAACAATAGAAATATTTTTGGTCTTTTTGTGTTTTAGAAAGCAAAAGCAAAGAAAGAACGAAAACTAAAAAGAGAATGAAACATGAATATACAAAGTACCGACGCAACATGATATGGAGATGAGTGCGGTGTCGGCGTACCTCCCCCCAAGCTTAGGTTTTTGGCCTAAGTGGGTATCAATCCCAAGCTGGCCAGGATGAAGTGTCACCATGGTACGACGAAGAGGTCCCCTCGTCCTGGTGCGAGCTCGAGTACGTCCCTCCGTAATGCACGGAGTAATCATAGGAGGGCACATCCTCCTGGTGCTGCTCGTGGAAACCCAGCAAGCAAAGTTGCTCGTCCACCTCCTCCTTGGAGCGCGACCACAGTCTCCTGTGAACACTAAACAAATAAGGCTGTGGCAAAAGGATCTCCCTTTCATCCCCGTCAGTGAAAAGCATCCTATATACTAGACTGTCCAAATTAGAAGTAGCAGTAACAAAGTGATGAGTTTTCATAGAAACAAGGTCAAGCCTCTGTGGTGCCAGTATAGCATCATTGGGATCCACTAAAAGACCTAATGCATTGACTATACGCGAGGCAATGATGCCCCCATAGATAGGCCCCCTAGCAGCTAGGCGGCGAGCAATAAGCGAGCCAAGATTGTACCGAGTATCAGAATTTGGCGGAGCAGCAAGGAATTCTAAATGATAGTTGGAGATATTACTTGTGTTCTCCCTACCAAGTACGCTAGTAGCAAGATAATATGCAAAGTATCTAAGAGCAAGGAGTTGGATATTTCTTATCTTTCCGCGTTGCGCCACACGGTCATCATCATTGGTTACCCCTCGGTAAAGCTCCAACAAATCAGCGGGTCGCCCTTGAATCTTCTTCACGGTCCCTGTCATGCGTACACCTACAATACTGCAAAATCTCTCCAAAG
Source organism: Avena insularis (assembly GCA_023614405.1). Classification (NCBI taxonomy): domain Eukaryota; kingdom Viridiplantae; phylum Streptophyta; class Magnoliopsida; order Poales; family Poaceae; genus Avena; species Avena insularis. The sequence goes on along the minus strand of CM042693.1, from coordinate 435,201,039 downwards.
GCATGGTGAAGGGCAGATTATAAATTTTGAAAGAGACAGTCGACTGATAGGATGTGTTAGTAAACGTGAAGCTCTCAACCAAGGTTTTAGTGAGCATAGCGTATTGCTCACTCTCATCTTGCATATATGAGGTCAAACCAACCCTCTCAATCAGTAGCAAGAAATCATCAAGAATACCTGCAGCTTGTAAGAAAGTAAAACAATGAAAAGTGGATGGGTGAGCATCCCCATCATCCCTTTCATTACCAATACGAGTTGCAATGAGATCTTTGTTGTATGATGGCCTAAACTGAGAGGCTGATCTTGAGGGCCTCGACCTCCTAGGTGCATCACTCTCAAATATCTCTCCAAAAGTATGGTTGTGCATGCTTGGTATTCTGAAATTTAAACACCTATTAAACAAGTGATTGCAAAGTGAATATAATGAAGGATTCTACTCATAGGGACTTGTAAGAGGCCTAAACATGCATCAAAACTATATCTCTAAGCATCAAACAAGCTTACAAGCTCTCATAACCAGTCACCTATAGCAGCAAAATACTCAATGTATAATCCACTAAACACAAATCTACTTGGACAAGGGGAGGAGTCACATACCAGGGAACAAATGCTCCAAATTTCAGCAAGAAAGATGGGCTGAGCAAGGAGATCGAAAAAATCAAGAGCAAGCACAGCAAGAACACGACTTTGAGCAATGAACTGGAGCTTACTCGGGAGAGAAAAGAAAGTGGCAGGTGAGAGAATTAGTGGGGGGCCAGGGGTGGCCCACACCAGGGCATGGCGCCACCCAGGGAAGGTCGCGCCACCAGGTGGTGTGCCTGCCTGGTGGGTCCCCCTGGTACCTCCCAGGTACTCCTCTGCCCCTTTTTTCACGCAAAAAATTAATATGAATTTTCTGGAATTTTTCGAGACACTTTATTTTTGGGCATTTTCACGCATAGAAGAATGATTTTCTAACAAACAGATTTTTTTTAGGAAATGATTCAAGGACAAAACAAGGCTAGAACTACAGAAGTTCTAAGACACTCTAACATGCAAGCAACTAACAAAAAAGAAAACTAAACGAAAGCAAAAAACTAAAATGGATAGAATAGAAGTAAACGAAGATAATCATAGTGAAAACATTGTTTTGTTCAATAAAATCCTTTTGTTAACAAGGTTAATCAGGTCTTGTTACCAAAACAATTCCATATGAGACAAAACTTTGTATTCCACCTATGATTATGTTACCTCAACCTTGATAGCAATGGTCCCAATCATAATAGTTTCAAATTTTTCTCTTGGTATGGGACAATATATTTCTCCAACTTGAATGCCCTCAACATGTTCAATTGAATTCAAACCATAAGTCCTTTCAATCTTCTTGGGGAAATAGACAGTATGTTCCTTGTCATTCACATTGAAAGTCACTGATGTCTACGCACTTCTATTCTTGTAGACAGTTGTTGGGCCTCTAAGTGCAGAGGTTTGTAGAACAGCAGCAAGTTTTCCCTTAAGTGGATCACCCAAGGTTTATCGAACTTAGGGAGGAAGTGGTCAAAGGTATTCCCTCTCAAGCAACCCTGCAATCAAGATACAAGAAGTCTCTTGTGTCCCCAACACACCCAATACACTTGTCAGGTGTATAGGTGCACTAGTTCGGCGAAGAGATAGTGAAATACAAGTGGTATGGATAATTATAAGTGGTAATGGTGATAGAAAATAATTTGATGGCGTGGAAAAGACTAAAGTAAAACTGAAATAAAGATGGAAGCAAGCAAACATGTAACAGATCTAGTAGCAAACGGTGTTTCAATGCTTAGAAACAAGGCCTAGGGATCATACTTTCACTAGTGAACACTCTCATATAAATATATTCTCTTCATGATACTACTCTTAACTACTCTCTGGTTGGACACTATAATCAATGGTAGGGATATAATAGCACACCTCAAAGTTCATCTTTCCCATCTAGAAAACCCCACACTGTCACCTTGAGTACTAGATGAGTCCAACAAACACCACAATTTCATAAAGACATCCAACTCCAAATATAATTCATAACAAGTATTTGTAATCTCTAACCTAAGTGCCACCATGGTGTGCACCCTGTCACTTTCACACACATGGAGAGAGCAGAGATCGATTAAATCACTTGAGTAGTAAGGTAGATCTATAGATTACAAGCTCATGATCACAATATGATCATGCATAGAGAGATATGAACACATAGCTACCGGTAGAACCCTTAGCCTCGAGAGAGAACTACTCCCTCCTCATCATGGGAATCAGCAATGGTGATGGATATGGCGGTGGAGATCGATGGAGATGGCTCCGGGGCACTTTCCCGTCCCGGCAGGGTGCCGGAACAAAGACTTTCTGTCCCCCGAATCTCCCCTTCGGTGGCGGCGGCGCTATGGAACTTTTCGTGGATTTCTGATTGATTGTTTAGGGTTTTTGCATCGGGAGGCATCTTATAGGCGAAGAGGCAAGGTCGATGGACGGCTAGGGGGCCCACACCATGCCCTGGCGCGGCCTAGGCTGACCGGCACCAAGGGGGGTGTGGCCACCCTATGGCGTTCTGGCTCCGTGAGTCTTCCGGGAAAATAGTAACTTTGGCTTTTGTCCCGTCCAATTCCGAGAATATTCATTTTCTGACTTCCTAGAACCAAAAACAGCAGAAAGCAGGCAACTGACACTGTGGCTCTTGTTAATAGGTTAGTACAAGAAATCATATGAAAAGTACTCCAAAGTGTGGACAAAACATAAGAAAGTAGATAAAACCAAGCATGGAACATCAAAAATTATAGATACATTTGCAATGTATCAACATCCCCAAGCTTAACTCCTGCTCGTCCTCGAGTAGGTAAGTGATAAAAAGAAAGACAATCATAATTTTTGAGGTGACATGCACCATCATAAACTTGATCAAAGTATTTGTAAAGCATTGATAGTTGGGATCATAGTACTTCAATCATAACATGAAAGACAAAGTTCTAGCAATAAGACAAATAAACTATGTTGCAACATGAAAAGGCACAAACAAAAGATTCATGAATAACAATGCTTTGCAAGACGTTTGTTTGTTTCACATAAAGAAAACATAGCATAATGGCATTCAGCTTGTCCCTCATAGAGTAGCAAACATAAATGCATAGGACACCTTCAAAGTTCATAAGCGTGACTAGATACAAATAGTTTAAAACAAGAAATATCAAGTTATGCATCAATCAACTAGTCTTGGGACAATGCACATAGAACTAAGAATGGCCACTATGCTCTCAAAGTAGGTGCATAAAGATAGAAGGTGGAGACTCAATATATAAGTGGAAGAAAGGCCTTCATAGAAGGAAGTAGGGATTCAAGTTTCATAAAGAGCTTCCAAAAATTATGGTACTTATTAGCTTTCAGCTCTCATTGCCCCTATCATAAGCATCTTGAAGTGATTAAGGTTAAAGTGAACAAACTATGGTGTATATGCTTGACAAAGTATAAGTTGGAAATCTCATGTCCCTTGAATACGACGGGCGCTCCTCATGCTACTCAAGTTTAGTCACCGGTAAGTTCTTGTCATCGTAAGTACATGTGTATCATAGAGAACCGCCAACGGGGTACCCCTTGCCCGATGATACGGAAGAATCCCCATATCAAAATGACAAGGCAAGCAGACAACGAGCATCTCAGCAATCTTCTTATTTACCATGGGAATATGGTGCTTTTTTCTCTCTTTCCTCTTTTCTCATATCTCTTTTTTTCTTTTTTCTCAATATCTGACTCTTTTTTAAGAAGAATGCTTCATAGACAGCTCATTATGGTTACGCTGCAGGTTTCCACCATGACAGCATGGATTAGACCAGCGGCCCAAGCGTTTCTCTAACACATATACATAACTCCATGGACTTACAAGATCCCCTTTCATTTCACACCGACGACATCCATAGACAAAAGAGCATGATATCAACTAGGTACAAACTACCGTGCAATGTTGAAAGCGTTCCACATGACAGCATGGTTCTGCTAATCCCCAACAAATAAGTGCAAGCATATACAACATAGACGACACAATGGTTCAAGTTTATTAAGGGCAAGAAAAGTAAAGTGTGCCATCAAGTTCGTGAGAGCTTTAATCACTAGTTTTCTCATAACAAGTTTAATTTGGAAGGTAAACAAAAGCATGAATATACTTGGAATAGCATAAGCTAGTAGGTAGGTATGGTGGACTCTTTGGAATAACTTGGTTTAGGGAGTTGGATGCATGAGTGGAACTCATACTTGGTTGTGGAGGCTAGCAAAAGACTGGGAGCGACAAACTAAGAGAGCAATAATGGCCATAATCATGCAAAACGACAAAACATCATTGATCAAAGCATAAAGTGATACTACAAGTTGAAAACTAAAGGATCATAAAGGCTATGGTGACTTTGAATAGTCATAACATGGTGTGAGCATGCGCCAAGTCAACCCAAACAAAGCATCAAAGGAGAATACCACTATACTATGCTTTAATATGCTAAAACAACGCATGATTCATCCAAGGCACATTAAGCAATCTCAATTGTTTATAACAAGTCATGCTACAACAAACAATACTAATCATAAATCCAAAACAATAGCAAGCATGGCATGACAAAGCATAGGCCACAGTCAAAAACGAGCTCTTTTTACCACATAAGCATGAACTTTCCTACTCTTTTCCAAACCAAACCAAACTATTTGTAAACCAATGTATGAAAGAGGGGGTCCAACCAATTTATTCAGAAAACTAAGCAAACAAAAGCAAACGAAAAAACAAAACGAAAATGAAAAAGAAGACGCTCCAAGAACAACACAACTGTGCATGAAACAATAAAAATAAAGCGTTTGGAAGAAACCTGGGATTTTTATTGATGAAGAAGGGGATGCCCAAGGCATCTCCAAGCTTTGACGCTTGTACTTCTTGGATATTTCTTGGGGTGACACGGGTGGCATCCCCAAGCTTGAGCTTTAGTCCATCCTTCATCTCATTACTCATTCCTTCCATACACCTGAAATTTTTCCTTCATACAAAACTTCACACAATCTTTATTAGCAACATTAGTGCACTCAAGATAATAAGTCTTTAGGTTCAGTTCCAACACCAATAAAACTTCCATTAAAACACAAGCTACTGTAGCACTTCCCTCAAAAAGCTCAATTCCCCAAAGAACTCAAAAAGGAACCAATAAGAAGCAAATGCAGAAAATGGCAGAAATCTATCAAAACAGACCAGCAGGTAAAGAAGAATTTTTTCGAAGACCTTCTGTTGCTCAAATAGAAAAGTGTTGAACTAACGAAAGTTAGATAACAACCTGGGGCAGAAGCAAAAAATTCACGCCTCAAAAAGACATTCTGAGATTTTACACGAATTTTTACGGTGAAGCACAAAAATCTGTTTCGGGACAGCAACTTTCCCAATCATTACTTCTCTCTCATTAGAGGTTACTCTAGGCACAAAAAGCAAATAAAAAGGATAAGGAGCGGTTATTACTGAAGTAATAACTTCCAAGACCCATCTAAAACTTTTGGGTTATCTCCCAATAAGTACTTTTCTTTAACGCCTTCAAGTTAGGCATGATAGTTTGAGAAGATGCTCACATAAGAAATATGAATTGAAGTAAAAGAGAGCATCAAGAAGCAAATTCAAAGCACATTTAAGTCTAACCCACTTCCTATGCATAGGAATCTTGTAAAGAAACAAGTCATGAAAGCACAAAGCAATAGGCATAGTAAAGCAAAACAAGTGCAACTTCAAGACTTTTAACATAAAGAGGGGAAACTTAATATTGTTGAGATACATAAAACCATGTTTCCCTCTCTCATAATAACTTTCAGTAGAATCATGAATAAAATTAACAATATAACTATCACATAAAACATTCTTATCATGAGCCACATGCATATAATAATTATTACTCTCCACATAAGCATAGTCATTCTTATTAATTGTAGTGGGAGCAAATTCTAAAAAATAGCTATCATTATTATTCTCATCACCATAATCATAAAATATAGGAGGCATATTGTCACAATCAATTTTCTCCTCAATAGTAGGTGGACTAAAAATATCATATTCACCATTGTAATCATCATATATCGGAGGTTTTGTATCATCATAAGCAATAGAATAGCTATCTTCCAAAGCTGGGGAACTAAAAAGGTCATTTTCATAAAAACTAGCTTCCCCAAGCTTAGATTTTTCCATAGCATTAGCAATAATAGTGTCCAAAGAATTCATACTAACAACATTGCTATTAGCATGCAAATAAAGTTCCATAGGTTTTTTAATTTTCTCTTCAAACACTTTATGTCCTAACTCAAGATAAATACTATAAAGCTCTCTAATTTTTTTGTTGTTTTCCATTAAGCCTAACTAGTGAAAACAAGAAACAAAAAGTCAAAATTGCAGAATATAAAGGAAATAACTTCAAGTACTCACACCAGAAAATAGGCGTTTGCCGTGGGAGGTTCTTCTTCTTTAATCCTTTGATGTGAATACCTTTTACCTTACCTCCCCGGCAACGGCGCCAGAAAATAGCTTGATGTCTACACACTTCTATTCTTGTAGACAGTTGTTGGGCCTCCAAGTGCAGAGGTTTGTAGAACAACAACAAGTTTTCCCTTAAGTGGATCACCCAAGGTTTATCGAACTCAGGGAGGAAGTGGTCAAAGGTATCCCCTCTCAAGCAACCCTACAATCAAGATACAAGAAGTCTCTTGTGTCCCCAACACACCCAATACACTTGTCAGGTGTATAAGTGCACTAGTTCGGCGAAGAGATAGTGAAATACAAGTGGTATGGATAATTATAAGTGGTAATGGTGATAGAAAATAACTTGATGGTGGGGAAAGACTAAAGTAAAACTGAAATAAAGATGGAAGCAAGCAAACATGTAACAGATCTAGTAGCAAACGGTGTTTCAATGCTTAGAAACAAGGCCTAGGGATCATAATTTCACTAGTGAACACTCTCATATAAATATATTCTCTTCATGATACTACTCTTAACTACTCTCTGGTTGGACACTCTAATCAACGGTAGGGCTATAACAGCACACCTCAAAGTTCATCTTTCCCATCTAGAAAACCCAAACTGTCACCACAATTTCATAAATACATCCAACTCCAAATATAACTCATAACAAGTATTTGTAATCTCTAGCCTAAGTGCCACCATGGTGTGCACGCTGTCACTTTCACACACATGGGGAGAGCAGAGATCTATTAAAGCACTTGAGTAGCAAGGTAGATCTACAGATTACAAGCTCATGATTACAATATGATCATGCATAGAGAGAGATGAACACATAGCTACCGGTAGAACCCTTAGCCTCGAGAGAGAACTACTCCCTCCTCATCATGGGAATCAGCAATGGTGATGGAGATGGCGGTGGAGATCGATGGAGATGGCTCCGGGGGCACTTCCCCGTCCCGGTAGGGTGCCGGAAGAGAGACTTTCTGTCCCCCGAATCTCCCCTTCGGTGGTGGCGTGGCTACGGAACTTTTCGTGGATTTCTGATTGATTGTTTAGGGTTTTTGCATCGGGAGGCATCTTGTAGGCGAAGAGGCAAGGTCGGTGGCCGGCCAGGGGGGCCACACCATGCCCTGGCGCGGCCTAGGATGGCCCGCGCCAAGGGGGTGTGGCCACCCTATGGCCCCTCTCTGACCCTCCTTCTGGCTCCGTGAGTCTTTCGGGAAATAGTAACTTTGTCTTTTGTCCCGTCCAATTCCGAGAATATTCATTTTCTGACTTCCTAGAACCAAAAACAGCAGAAAACAGGCAACTGGCACTGTGGCTCTTGTTAATAGGTTAGTCCAAGAAATCATATGAAAAGTACTCCAAGGTGTGGACAAAACATAAGAAAGTAGATAAAACCAAGCATGGAACATCAAAAATTATAGATACATTTGCAATGTATTAGTCACCTTTCCTTGATTACAATTAATAACAGCTCCTACAGTATTAAGAAAAGGTCTCCCAAGAATAATAGACATAGTATCATCTTCAGGCATTTCAAGCACAACAAAATCAGTTAATATCAAGCAATTATGAGCCACTTGAACAGGTACATCCTCACATATACTAACAGGAATAGTGGTAGATTTATCAGCCATTTGCAAAGATATATCAGTTGGTATTAATTTTTCCAGTTGAATCCTCTTATGGAGAGAAAGGCATAACACTAACTCCAGCTCCCAAATCACACAAAGCAGTTCTAACATAACTATTCTTAATAGAGCAAGGGATAGTTGGAATCCCTGGGTCTCCAAGTTTCTTAGGAACCTTACCATTAAAGGAATAATTAGCAAGCAAAGTAGAAATTTCTTCATTAGGGATCTTCCTTTTACTCGAGACAATATCCTTCATATACTTTGAGTAAGGAGGCAATTTAATAGCATCAGTCAAAGGAATTTGCAAGAATAAAGGCTTCATCCACTCACAAAACTTATTATAATGTTCATCTTCCTTCGACTTGTGTTTCTTATCAGGGAAATGCATAGGTTTTTGGACCCAAGGTTCTCTTTCACTACCATGTTTCTTAGCAATAAAATCCTCTTTAGTGTATTTGGTATTCTTAGTGTGGTTTTCAGGTTCTTCTTCAACTTTTTCTTCATTAGGAACTTCATTTTCTTCATTACCACTTTCAGTTTCAGCATCAGAGATAGATATACTATTAGGATCTATAGCAGGTTCAGAGGGTTCTACAACAGTTTTATGTTTCTTTTTCTTTTTCTTACGAGTAGAACCACTATTTTCAGCTTGTTGAGAATCCTGCTCAATTCTTTTGGGATGCCCCTCAAGATATAGAGGATCCTGGGTAGCAGCTCCACTTCTAGTTCTTATTTCATAAGCATGTTTTTCTTTAGCAGCATTAACTAGCAAGTCGTTTTGCACTTTAACGAGTTGATCTATTTGAGTTTGAACCATTTGAAAGTGTTTAACAATCATTTTAACATCATTAGAGGTTCTTTCCACAATATCTTTCAACTCAACAATAGCTCTAGTGTTTTCCATTAGATGATTTTGCGCCCTTTTATTAAAATTATCTTGCTTAACAATAAAGATATCGAATTATTCTAAGCATTGATCAGGAGGTTTAGAGTAAGGGATATCACCTTCATCAAAGTGTTGTAGAGAGTGTACCTCAATAGTGGATGAATAGGGAATAGGCTTATATAATTCTTCTATAGGAGGTAAATTCTTGACATCTGCAGCTTTAATTCCCATCTCCTTAAGACATTTCTTAGCTTCCTTCATCACTTCATCATTTAATTCAATAACTCCCCTCTTCTTTGATGTTGGAATAGGCACCGGAATAGAAGGTTCAGGTACAATTACTTCAGGTATAGCTTGTTTAGGAGGAGTCCAGTCTTCATAATTCTTACTTATTTTAGCCATTAATTCCTCAGCTTCCTTGGGAGTCCTATTCCTGAAAACACAATCAGCACAACTATCTAGGTATGTCCTAGATTCTTCAGTTAGTCCATTATAAAATATATCAAGAAGCTCATTCTTAGGTAATGGACTTCCAGCCTATGCATGAATCAAAGCACAAAACCTTGCCCAAGATTCGGGCAATACCTCTTTTTCTCCCTGTTTAAAATCAAAAAGTTCCTGCAAAATAGCATGTCTAGCACTAGGAGGAAAATATTTCTGCAGGAAAGTACTAATCAAGCACTCAGGGCTATCAATAGATCCAGGAGGTAAATTACTAAACCAAGTTTTAGCTTCTCCTTTCAGTGAAAAGGGGAAGATCTTGGCAACAAAGTAAGTACGCATCTTAATATCATCAGAAAACAAGCCACTCATGGTAGAAAGTTCATTCATATGTGCTACTGCACTTCCATTCTTAGTCCCACAAAAAGGTTCTTTCTCAACAATAGCTATGTAAGATAGATCGAGAGATAAATCATAATCTTTATCTGTAATGTTTATGGGAGAAGCAGCAAACTTAGCAATAGGAGACAATTTGGGTCTAATAGTACGCCTTTCAAGGAGACTCTTAGCAGCGCTCCTATTATGGGTGTTTTTACATTCTTTAATAAATTCATCGATCATCTCAACATAACCATCTTCAATATCATAACTCTCACTAGACTCAGGTGAACTAATAGGTGTGGTAGTAGTGTCTTCATTAGGAGTTTCAGTATTTCTAGCTATAGTTCTAGCAATCGTAGCATCTAGGAAAGGACCTAATGAACCACTCTTATCAAGCACAGTAGAAGCAGCATCATAAGCATCAGAAGTTTCAGATTCAGCAGTAGTAGCAGTGTGTGTAGCATGTGTATGTGGTGGTGTAAGGAACTTACTCATAATGAGCGGTGAATCAAGAGCAACAGAGGTGTTCGTAACTGCACTCTTCTTGTAGTGGATGGTAAAATAGGAAACTTGCCATCACGAGACTTACCCATGATGGATGGATAACAGTGAACAATAGAGAATCCAAGTGAACTTGATAAATAAAGCTATGCTCCCCGGCAACGGCGCTAGAAAATAGTCTTGATGACCCACAAGTATAGGGGGTGTATCGCAGTATTTTCGAGGGAAGTGAAACCCAATTTATTGATTCGACACAAGGGAGCAAAAGGATATTTATAAGCCTTAACAACTGAGTTGTCAATTCAGCTGCACCTGGAAACAATCTTGCTCACAACAGTTTATCAGTAGCAACAGTTTTATAGTAGGAATAGTAAAGTAACAGCAGTAGTAAAGTAAAGACAGTGGTAACAATAGCAGTAACAATAGGATTCAAGTGCGGTAGGCATAGGGATGGATGGACGGGCGTTGCATGGACAAGACAATTCACATAGCAATCAGAACATAGGGCAATTGCAGATAAATAAGATAAAGCATCCAAGTACTAGATAATCCTAGGCATGTGTTCCATATATAGTCATACGTGCTCGCAATGAGAACTTGCACAATATCTTTTGTCCTGCCAACCCGTACCTCCAGTTATCCTGATTTCTGTCACTTCGGGGACATTGGTTCCAAACAACAACGTGTGTATACAACTTGAAGGTAAGACCATAAACAATACTATCATAATGAATCAATAACATGTTCAGATCTGAAATCATGGCACTTGGGCCCTAGTGACAAGCATTAAGCACAACAAGTCGCAACAAAGTCATAAAGCACTAATAAAAGATACTAGGAACCATGCCCTAACAATCTGATGCCATTACATGAACGATCTCATCCAATCCCTACCATCCCCATAGCCTACATCGGGGGATTACTCACTCATAGATGGGGGAAACATGGATGGTCGATGGAGAAGCGATGGTAATGATGATGGCGATGATCTCCTCCAATTCCCCGTCCCGGCAGAGTGCCAGAACAGAGTTTCTAGTGCTGTTTCGTGGAATCTGGTGGTGGCGGTGAAGCAGAACTCCTTCTGGAAAAACATCGCCCCCCCCCCCCCCGAGTTTTTAGGTCAGAAGGCAACTTATAGGCAAAGAGGGAGACCGAGGGGGTGCCTGGGGGGCCCACACCACCGGTGTGGTGTGGCCACCCCCTGGCTCTTCTCCGTCTCATATTCTGGCTCCTGGAGTCTTCGGGTGAAATAGGATTTTTGGCATATTTTCCGGAATTTTTCCTGATAGTTGATTTTCTGCACAATAAGTAGACACCAAGGCAATTCTGCTGAAAACAGCGTCAGTCCGTGTTAGTTACATCCAAATCACACAAGTTTAGAGGAGAAACAATAGAAAAAGTGTTCGGGAAAGTAGATACGTTTTGGACGTATCATGCAATCAAAGAAAAAAAGCTAGCACCCACACCTCACACACAATCCAGCAAAATTTGGTGGGCAAAGGGCTGGGCTTATATATAGCCAGGGGAGGGTTTTTGGTCCCGGTTAATGCCACGAACCGGGACCAAAGCCCCTCCCGCGCGACACGAGGCGGGACCAATGACCTGGGTGGGGGGCGTGCTGCTGGGCCGCCACATGTCGCGTGGGAGGGGCTTTGGTCCTGGTTCGTGGCATTAACCGGGACCAATGCCCACCGTCGCTTCGTCGTCCCCGTGTATAAATATGAGGCCACAACGCGTTGCTTTTGCCATCGCCTCGGCCTCTCTGCAGTCGGTCTCCACCCCTTTAGCCATCGCCTCTCCACCACGCCGTCGTCTCGCCTCCCCTTCCTCTCCAATCTCCACTGCGCCGCCATGGACGTGCCCACGCTCAACTTCTACGAGGCGGCGATTTTTGCGTACTACGGCATCCTCGCGCCGCCGCGCGCGATCGTGCCCGTCGGATTTCGCATCAGCGAGGCGGGTGTGCTGGTGGCTCCACTCCTCATCCCCGGCGGATACGAGATGGAGTGCGTCATCACGGAGCGTCGCCGCCAGATGCCCGCGTGGATGAGGGAGTTGCCCCGGTACGCGGCGGCCAGCGAGTACTAGCCCCGGCTGTTCAAGAAGGAGCAGAAGGCCAAGCTTGGCAGCCGCATCGTGGACGGGTGCGTGGTGCACCCGGATCTCCGCAACCGAGAAGGGCGGGAGATGTTGTGGTCCGTCCCTGGATGGACCATCTACACCGCCATTGACGCCGCTAGCTGCGCAGAGGAGCTCCGTCTCCCGAACAACGCCGAAATCGTAGAGATTTCATCCGACAACGACGAGGAAGCCGGCGGCTCGGAGGACAGCGGCAGCGGAAGTGTTGTTGACTAGGAAAATTTGTAAAGTCGCATCTTTGTTTGGAAAAATTTGTGGTCGAATAATAAAATGTCTCAATTTAGATCTTTGTCTCGATTAATTTGTGGAAGATTTTTTCAAAAATACTGATCAAATTAATTTTTGCCTCAAATTAATTTCTGCCCCGAATTAATTTACATTAATTGTCCCGGATTGCGGACCGTCGCGGGGTTTTGGTCCCGGTTCATGGCATGAACCGAGACCAATGCTCCGCAGAGCGCCACGTGTGCGTCGCGGGGGCATTGGTCCCGGTTCATGCCACGAACCGGGACCAATGCTTAGAGATGAACCAGGACCAATGCCCAGGCGGAATGAACCGGGACCGGTGCCTGGCATTGGTCCCGATTATGGAAACGAACCGGGACCAATGAAATTTGGGCGCTGGACCAAAGACCCTCTTTCTACCAGTGGTGTTGGTCCTTTGAGACCTTAGCATGATGGCTTCCCATCTGTCTACTACAATAGGCTATACTACGATAAGTTTTGCCCGGCTCCGGTGATGGAGAAGCAAGGACGACGACGCGCCTTCGGCTCGTGCTAGTGTCTGTAGTCGTAGTTAGGTGGTTCAGGTATCTAATTGTAACTTTTATTACTTTTTGGACTCCTTATATTGTTGTTGGTGATTATCAATAGATCTACGGGATTTTCAAAAAAACATCTAAATACATTCATTTCACAAAGCTAAAATGCCTTATATTTCTGAAAGAAGGGAGTATATTTGATAGATAGATGCTTGCGTCCAAAACCACATGATCTTTTACTTCCCCTCGGTGCAAGTGTCCGTAAACCTTGGAACTAACTGCAACTAGAAAATGTGTATTCCAAAACCAGAACACTAGGAATACCAGGGTGCATATGCTCTTTTTAATTAAAATACAGTTTTAACACATTTTAAAAGTCGTTGGACGGGTTTAGAAGATCACATCCGCCCCGAAACCAAGATGAAGAAGTAATATTCGATGAAGCTCCTTAACAATCCATAGACCCCATAGCCAGAAGAAGTCCTCTCCATAGATAGACCAATTGACAAGATCCGAAGAGAATCAACACATCCCGCGACGATAACCCTCACGGGTCCTTCGTTGACTCCGAATCGGACACCTACAAGGTAGGGTGTAACACCCTAGTTTTAGTTAGTTCATTGATTAGGATTTATTTGTGCATAATCATGAGCATCATCTATCTTTGCTAAAGAAAATACAAGAAAGAAAAATGCATGCAATAATTAATGAAAAACCCTAATTCCCTTCCTCTCTTTCTAAACCTTTCTAAAAATGGTTTTGAATATTTTGAAAACACAAAATATGTGGAGTCCAAACAGTATCAACATCCCCGCAGTGTTTTCAAATTATTAAAAAACCCTGGTAAATTTAATTGCTAAAAACTTAATTCAAATGGTTTTATAAAAGATGAAATGAGAAGAAGGAAAATTGGAAAAAGGTTTTCAAAAAATAAATAGAGCCTGGGGCTTAACATGCCAGCCCAGCTCCCTTCGCTCTTCTCCCTGCCGCTCGCACGTGTCAGCCACAACCCAACAACAACCTCGTGCGTAGGGATGAAAGTGGAGCGAAAAGTTTCCGACTTTTCCGTGGAAAAAACAGAAACGAAATGAAAATATGGAAACGGAAACGGAATTTTACAAAACGAAAATAAAAACAGAATTTTTTTGACGAAAACATAAACAAAAACGGAACAGTGTTTTTCGGTGGAACAGACATGGAAATGGAATTTTTCTTTCCGTCTAATATGGAATTTCGGTTTGAGGATTGATGTGCATGGCGAAATCCAACCGACCCATTACATGACCTTGTCAAGCCAAACTTGCAAAGCTGCCTATCCCAGTACTGGAGACCATGTAATTCCTTGATGTATTCGAGGTGGCTTCCATGAAATGATCACTTATTCCCTTGTAAACCTAGTATCATGCTATATATAATTAAGGAACAATTTCGTTGGTTTTCTAGAATCCTTGGGATTTGTTGTATGATTCTAGGGTTCTCTTTGTTCCGGTTAAATCTGAAATGTTCCGCGTCTACACCGTATTCAGTCTGTATCTGTTTCTGACAATATCTGCTTCTGTTTTTGTTTCCGGGGTTTCTGTATTTATTTCCGCTTCCGCAAAAAATTATGAAAACAAATATGGCACCACTCAGTTTCGTCCGTTTCCGCTCCGTTTTCATCCCTACTAGAGCGCCCCAACCCACGTACCCCTTCATCCTCGTCATCTTCTCTGACGACGGGAAGGAGTTGCGTGCCACTTGTTGGTGCCGTCTGTCGCTTCTGGCCATGCCACGATCCCCGTCTCCGCCCTGGAGTAGGATAAGGTCATGTGCCTTGCCTCATTCTCGTCCTCATCCTCTTCCCCCTCACGCACGCTCTCTCTTCCTATCTTCCCCTACAAGTCCGAACCCTAGCTTTGGAGCTCACCGGCGCCCCGTCATCCTGTGTCTATCTGAGTCTCGTCGTGCAGCTCAGAATCCCTACCTCTTCTTCTTCTACCTCCACGAGTTGATTGATAGTTTTATTTATTATACGAGTTCATGTTGGACATGCAGAGCACAATTAACTTCGTGTCGTGTACTGTGTATTATGTTCATGTTTTTTACCGGTATCGTGTTTTCCCTTTCGTTTGCTTTATGAATAAGGTGTCAAGTGGTATGCCACCAAAGTGGCGAAGTCTCACTTTTAGTTCATTTATCAAAATCTAGTGTAAATTTTGAGCAAAAATTTGAACTAGATGTTCACAAACGAAAGTGGGATCTAGATGGGATCCCACTTGACACCTTATTTTTGAACAAATAAAACCAATATTATGTATCTACTCAGCTGTTTGTAAAACTGCCCACATAGGAAATTAGAAGACGTGGAAGGGAGAGAAAACGAAAAAAGGCCGAGGTTGTCGCTAAGAACAGGTGCGAGAGCTCACCAACCTTTAGGGTTATGACCAAGGGTTATTTTGAATATTACACATTAGGAAATGGAGAGGATAAGCCTCCCATACAGCCACCACAAGGTGGAGTGAAAAAAATCCAAGTTACCCTTCATTGGAGAAGAAAATCAAGAGAGAAGGGAAGAGAAAGAAGCTGAATCAAACACCAAACTCTGCCCACAAGGTCGTGACATCTAGATCCACCACCTTGTCTCCTTCAAGTGGGTTGCACCATGTTTGGTGAGATTGTTCCAATCCCTAACTCTTGTGTCTGAAATCTTGTTATTGGCATCCAAGATCCGTGTGTATGTTGATGTATGAGATCCTTTAGTGCTTTCTAGAGAAGAACAAATTGTGTCCCCATTTGATAATAGTGAAACAAGATTTAGGTGGCTTTGTCCCGTGGTTTTTCCTCTCAAGTTGAGAGGTTTTTGACTAAAAATGATTGGTGTTCATGTGTGTTGATTTGCCTGTTGATGCACCTATGTGCTGAGAGCACATAGGACTTGTCCTTCCCACCTGCAATTCATCTACTTGTGTGCTGAGAGCACCCCAAGTCCTATCCTCGGTTGGGACAAATATGTTCCTCCATATATTTTTTGAAGCATATGTTTTCTTCTGTGATCGAGCAACGATTCGTGGATTTAGTTCATGAGTGGTGCTGAAGTTTACATCTTATTTTTCTACGTATTTTCAAATCATGTTTGAGTGTGCTAATTCCCCATCAGAATGGTATCAGAGCTTGAGGTTCTGCTCAGATGTTGCTGCTAGCTCGCAATGGATTTGGAAGAAAGCGCCACCACAAGTGGCATGTTAAAACTTGATTCTTACAATTACTCATTATGGAAGTCCATGATGGAAGATATACTTTATTGTAAGGATTTGTATAAGCCAATTGTGAAAGACAAGATACCGACAACCGATGTCACGGAAGAAGAAGAATGGGGAGTGCTGAACCGAAAGGTAGTATGTATGATTCGACTGTACATCAACCACAATATATTCCACCATGTTTCAAACGACACAAATACATATGAGACATGGCAGAAGTTGGAGTCAATGTATGGGAGGAAGACAGCTATGAACAAGGCCTCGATAATCAAAAGATTAGCCAAGCTTGAGTATCGAGATGGTAGCAATGTTATTGAACACTTAAATGTCTTCCAGTGCCATATAAATCAATTCTCAGCCATGAAGATCAACTTTTTAGGAAGAGGTGCAACAATTGTTGCTGCTGAGTTCCATGACTGATAGTTGGAACACGTTTGTTGTGTCAGTTTGCAATTTAGCTCTGGATGGGAAGTAACATTAGAGATGGTGGCATGCTGAATGAAGAAGCTAGCAAGAAGGAGAAAGGTGATACCTCCTCTTCTGATGCCTATGTGGCTGAATCCCACGACAAGAATGATAATCGTGGACGTGGCCAAGGCAAATATCAGCATGGAAAATACCAAAAATCCAGGGAATATCAAAATCAAGATAGAGATCAGGAGTTAGTTGCTATTACTGTGGCAAGCCAGGTCATAAGAAGAGCGATTGCAAAAAATACAAAAGAGATCTGCTATAAGGAAAAGTCGAAAAAGGACGAGCAAAATGGCGAGAATGGTGTCACCATGACTGCAGAATGTGAGCAAGGTAAAGATTACCTAATCATTTAAGATGAAGAATGATATAGTGCTAACCGTGACTTTGATGGTAGATTCTTCCTTTGCTGCAGATTTTTGCGGCGAGTACGATGATGGCGTGCTCAATATCGTCGTCGTAGAGCAATTCTTTGAGGTCCGAATCATCGGACGACGACGAGTTGTGAAAAAAGAATT
Organism: Avena insularis; assembly: GCA_023614405.1. Taxonomy (NCBI): domain Eukaryota; kingdom Viridiplantae; phylum Streptophyta; class Magnoliopsida; order Poales; family Poaceae; genus Avena; species Avena insularis. The sequence goes on along the minus strand of CM042693.1, from coordinate 435,183,596 downwards.
GCTCGCTCGGCGACATCTAAAATAAACAAAGATTAAAATCTACACGCAGAGCCTAGATGAACCGAGAGCGCAGGAGGTAAAATCGAAACTAACCTCATCCATGGAGGCTGCGGTGAGCTCGGTGACCTTGCGAGCTGCGCCGGTCGATTCGAAGGGCCCCCTTGAAGAACCTCAGTGGAGAGGCTTCTGCGGCAGCTAGGCGGCTGAAATCAAGCCAGCCAGGTCGATGGTGCGGCCAACATTGACGCATCCATGGTGGCGGCAGTGGCAAGCCGTGGCGGCAGAGGGGAACAGGGTCAAATCCCTAGATTTGACCTCCCACCAGTGCGGAATCGAAGTTGGAGCGGAGGCGATGTCGTTTGGGGCGGGACGAGGCTAGTACTGGCCGGACACGGCGGCTGCGCGTGGCGGCGGAAGCAAAGGTGGTAGGGCGGGGGGTGAAAGTTCAGTGTGCCAACTTCAACACGCGTCTACGGGCACCTTCGAGTCGGCCTCATGACCCGTGGATATGGGGTTGCGGGGACGTTTTCTTGGTGGGCCGAGAACATTTCTCGGGTTCGACCCGTTTTCGATGCCTATTCAGGACACTTTTAGCGCCCAAAACTGAAAATAGACGGTTATTTTTCAGATCGCGCGTGGATATGATGTCTGCTAGAGGTTGCACAGCTGGAGTAGCGAACTCCGGTACAATGTGACATAATAACTTGTCAACACCTTACATTAAGCCAGAAGTTTTTTTTTTGTGAAACTGAAGCCAGAAGATTCAGTCGAAGATATGTTGTTGTAGAACAGAAAAAACAGTACAAGAATGCAGGGCAAGTGTACCTAGATTTCCGGTAAACCTATTAATTGTGAATCAAGATTTATCAAAAATAAAAACGTGCCTTCATAATCAAGTTACTGTTAACCTTGTAGTACAAACAAATCGGAAAGTGATCTCAAAAAAAAAATTCGGGAAGAGCCCGAGTCCGAGAGGGACACGATCGAGTTCGTGCACAGCACCAACAAGCTTACAAGCCTGGGGCGTGGGGGTAGGAGGAACTCGATCTCGATTCATTCAAGAAGCGGGGATCATTACCGTATCGGATCGGACTAGATGGATACGATGTGTAGACACATCATATAAGCCGGCCCTCCCGTCCGTCAAGGAAGACACATAGTACATACCTAGGGACGTCGTACGTGAAGGCGAGAGTCTTTTAGATCGACTTTACCAGAGCTAGCGAACGAACGAGTTCATCCTCTGACTTGTTCTCCTGTGTTGATAGATAGATATCGTTTCAGCTTTTAGCGTCGGCAACATCGGTTTCAGCGCCTCTGCTGGTCGAGAAACCTCTTGAGACATGGTGAGGCAGTTTTGCATCATGATCGATGTATCAAGTACCCGTTGTTATGCTTGACATCCGTTTCTGATTTACGCCTAGCTAACCGGCTGTCTGCTTCGTGTTGATGATTTGCTTCAGGGGCAAGGGCAGTCCTCGAGAAGCAGAGGCCAACCCAGTGCTCATGAACCGACGAGCCTCATCGCCAGTCTCGGAGAAGAGGCTCAGAAGGAAATATCGATGGAACTAGCCAGGCGCCAAGAACTGATTGAAAAAATAAAACAGAAACTGTGCAAAGAACTTGTCCGACAAGAGCAGGCTGCCGAGGACTAGCGAGGCCAGCATACTCGAGCACCCGGCGGGCGGCTCCTGATTTATGGCTTTATTATACGATTTCACGCTGGACATGCAGAGCAAGCACCATTAGTGTGTTGTATTCCGTTCATGCTTTTACCATTATGGTGTTTCCCCTTCGTCTGCTTTATGCACAAATAAAATGAATATTATGTAATGCATTCGGGATTATATACCACTCCTATGTATATTTGATTGATACTACCTTGTAACTGCAACCAGAAAACGTGTCTTGCCAAACCAGAATACTAGGAAGACCATGGAAAGATGAAACGTCTGCTTCGGGAAATCGGGGACGCAGACTGAGCTGCGTTGGAGCATCTGAGCGGCCGACTTCCCGTAAACGAACCTACGGAGAACCTTGATTTAGCAACTGTAAGCTGGAAGAAAAGTAGCTTGTGTTGAAAAACAAAAGAAATTTATGAACCGTAATCCCGTATAGAATACTGCTAGGCAGTAACAGAGAGAAAATTGCAATTTTACTACTTCCTCTGATCTATATTAATGTCACAGAAATAGATGTATCTAGACATATTTTAGTGTTAGATACATCCAATCCAATGACAATTAATATGGATCGGAGGTAGAACTATAATTCAGGCTGGGGTTAAAAAACCACCACAATTCAGGTAAATTTTAAAAAACTACCAATCTTGCGCCTAACGGTTTCAGAAAACTATCAGTTTCATGTAGTGACCGATTTAGACGCGTTTGATACCGTTTTCGGTAGGGCTGGCCCACCCACAGTGCTGACATGGCATGGGGAGACAGCGCGTGGACACGCCAGTTCATTGCCGTTAACGGCACTGTCCCAAGGGCACTAGGGCGCTATCTGAATCGTCTAATGTGACGAACCCGCACCACTTCGAGATGTGACATGGGGACAGAGCTAGGTGGTGGCGGCGGTGACGCGGGCAGTCGTGGAGGAGCGGTCACCGGTGAAGTCGGTGGCAGCTCCGGTGATGGAGAAGGATGCGCTGCTCGTGGTGGTGGTCCCCGGAGCTCTTTGGGCGAGGAGGAGGTGAAAATCAGCGGGAGCTCGAACCCGCTCGGCTCCCACTCGCAGCTCCCGACGGCGGCGACGTCCGTGGCGCCGTTGAGATCGCCGGAGCAAGCTGTGGCGCAGAGCTCTCAGTGGTTTTCTTTTCCCGGCGTCGTGAGGTAAGTGGCAGGGGTAGGGCGCCCCTGTTTTTCTTTTCTTTCTCTGTTTTTTATTTTGAGCCCAACTAGATTTAGAATTAGCAATTTTAATGTTGTTATCATATTTTGTAGCTTGGATGATGATCTATGGTCTGTGAGATTAGATTTTAAGGGCAATGAACACATAGAGAGCAATGTGGGAAGAACTGACATCACATATGGGCATTTGTTAGATCAAATTGAGACCAAGGGCTATGGATTTAGAGATTCTATGTATTTGATGCTAGTTAGTGGAAATGGAGTTGATGGGTATGAGTTGATACATGGAATGGGCAAACTACTTGAATTATTGCCTTCATGGGAGCACAAGAAACCATTTCAGTCCTTGTTATGAGGGGCAAGAATAAACCATCTGCTAGCATGATTAATGCTTCTACTTCTCACACTTCTCATTCATTTATTTCTCTTCAATTGATGTACCTTGGCAGTCAAGATATTCATGCTGATTATATATTGACTCAAAAAGCAACAATGTGAAGAAGGGCAAGAATATTTGTGTCCAAAAAAACATGGCAGTTGCTATGTCCTCTTTGGATGGGTATTCTCATGATGAGTTTGACATAGGTAATTACTCCTATCCATGTACATTGTTTCTATATTATTTCTGGATAGGATCAGTTCATACACTCTGATATCTTACTTCAGTCCACACATATTCTCAGTTCTATCCATTATTTCAGGTGATTTTTCAAGTGACGATCATGATGCAAGAGTTAGGGAAGAAAAAATGAGTTGAGCCAGAGGTTAATTGAGTTGAAAAGGAGAAGGCAGCTACCAGATGAGCACATAGAAGGAGATACATAAGTTGAAGATCTTTTATTTGATTCACACACTATTGATGGTAGTGATTACATTCAGATGGTGCAGCCAAAAGATGATCCCATGGATGAGCCTGTGCAGGATAAGAAGAGGAAGCTGACTCCAGTTAGGAAAGGGCCAACAGAGAGGGCACATTGCAGTAGCCACATACCCCTAGTTGTATGCTATGTACCATCTTCTGATTCTTTGTCATATGGTGACCTTAGAGAATAATATGATGATGGAGTTGTTGTTGGCTGGGCATTGCCTAGTGGTAGGAAGAGCAGGGCAAAGAATAAAGCCCCCAGGGTTTGGTATGATGAAGATAGGTTGCAACCAGAAGATCAGCTATGCCTCAAGATGTGTTTCACTGATGTTTACAAGTTTAGGAGAGCACTCTAGCATTTGCACATATCCCAGTTCAGAAACTTTAAGTATCATAGAAATGGCCCAAATAGAGTAATTGCCCAATGCTTAGAAGGGGATACTATTGGATGTCAATTCCACATGAATGGTTCAACCATTGGAAAATAGAACATTTTGTCCGAGGAAGTTGAATTTGGAACACACATGTGCAACGTCAGGTGAAGGTTGCAAGGTAACTGGAAAATGGGTTGCTAAGGTTTGTGAGAAGAACATAAGGATGGATACTAGGACAAATATTGAGACTTTGATGGAGACTGCCAAGGAAAAGTATGGTGTTGAGGTTGGAAAGGTAATGGCATACAGATCTAGGAAGAGAGCTTTACAGGTTGTGCTTGGTGATCAGGTGAAGCAGTACAGAAGGCTTCAAGACTAATTATAGACAGTTATAGACACCAACCCTGGCATCAGGTGCATTGTTACTACCAAGGATTTGGTAGAGCACCCAAGCCCTAATCCTAGATTCCATGGCATGTTCATTTGTTTAAATGGATCAAAAGAGGGATTTCTTAATGGTTGTAGGCCTTTTATTGGTAATTCTCCATCATTTCATTATGTACTTGTTTAGTTCAGTAGTTTACATATGTGTGTATTTATTTGTTTAACATGTCCTTTATGTGTGTAGGATTGGATGGATGCTTTGTCAAGCTAACCATAGGGTAGCAAATACTTGTAGAAACTGGAAGAGATGGCAACAACAATATACTTCCATTTGCATATTTGTGGCATTAGATCAAAGCTAATGTTGAGGAATGAAGGGGAGAGGACACGTGGTGCATCAACTATGTGGGAACCCCTACATATTGTGAAATGTTGGAAGTTAACAAAAAATCTCAAGGAATTACAAATCCCAGAAATCAGTAGGTAATTTGTGGCAAGTGAGCAGGGGGTGGAAAGTAGCTATGTTGTTGACTTGGAATCAAGGACTTGTGGGTGCAGGAGGTGGGACATGACGGGAATTCCATGTATTCATGCCATTTCTACCATTTACAAGTCTAAATAGCAGCCGGAGGATTTTGTCCATGACTTCTTCAAAAAAAACATGTATTTGGCGGTATACAACCCTGTCATCTACCCAGTACCTAGTCAAGATTAGTGTACAAAGATTGAGATAGTTGACATTGATCCACCTGTGTTAAGAGTTGACAAGGGTAGATAGCAGACTAAGAGGAGGAAGGGCAAATTTGAAGTTCTAGGGCCCAGAGAGACATCTAGGATGGCAACTATCACATATAGAAACAGCAAGCTACTTGGCGATAGATACACAAGATGCACACAGACTTTGAAGCCACACTTGCAGATGAGGAAGAATCAACACCATGTAAATATAAATATTTGGTATGCACTTCTAATTGTTACTAATGATATGACATCTTTCTTAATTTTTAAATGTGTGTAGGAAAATAGGAGCAATGAGGAGGGTATCTCTTTTAGCACATCAACACCTCCACATCCACCTGCAGCAGCTACACCTCCACAACCACCTCAAGCAACAACTGCAGTTGTTGCTCTACACCCTGCTCAAGCAAGGCCTGCAGCCCACGCATCACCTACATCATCTCAAGCTAGGCCAGCAGCACCTACAGGTGCTCAAGCAAGACTAGCAGCACCTCCAACAGATCAAGCAAGGCCTATAGCACCTACAGCGGCTAAAGCAAGGCCAGCAGCACCTACAGCGGCTAAAGCAAGACCATCACAAGTTACAAGGCCAACACAAACAGGAACAAATGCTCATTTTCATGCACCCAGGTCTGTTCATGGTAATGGTGTTGGTAGTAGCTTTGTAGCTATGGAAAGGAAAAGACCAAGGAAGAAAACAGCTAGGATACTATTAATATGTATTTTCTAATGATGTACTATGTATTTGATAAATCCTATCTTTAATTCCAGTACTATTTGTATGTCCTATATCCACAGTTCCTTGATACTATTAATATGTAGTATGTGCACAAATATTTAAAAGGGCAACAATCAAACACAAATACTTAAACACAATTGGTTACATCCATAGTTCAACACTTCAACACAACACTCATTTGTTTAACATCACTAAAAGGGAAACAAAGCACATACATCACTCCTCACATATTGCCTTGATCCTTTTCACCGTGTCATTGTAATCATCACCAGCCTTCAGCAGATCATACAACATGTTCTCTATTTTTATTTTTCCCTCCTTCGGTTCCTACCTTTCTTCCTTCCACTTCTGTTCATTGCTCCTCATGACATCTGCTTGTGTCTTCTGCACTTGTTATAGCATGTCCACTACTATCTTTAGTGAATCCCTCTCCTTCTCCATCTCCAGCAGTTCGTCCTCACTTTTTTGGTTCATCTTGGCCAAGTTCTGAGCCATCACCTTCTTCTCACTATCATCAAGGAATTTACCCATATCAGCCATGAGAGAAGTGTGTTTCTTCTCATACTTGTTCCTCTCCTCAGCTAGATGAGCTAGCATCTTGCCATTCTCCACTCTCTCAGCTTGCTAGAATTGTACATGTCCCACAGCCTAGAGAGAGCATTCTTGAGGGTACTGATACGTCCATTTTACATCACTATTCTATGTCATAATTCATTGTTATTCATTGATATATTTCGTATTGAGAGGTGATACTTATGTTATTTCATCTGTTTTTGCATGGTTGATGACTTTTGGAGCATGGACCGCTGCAGTCAGGATTCTGATGGAAAAGGTGTTGTTTGGAGGCAAAATTCCCGAAGATCAGAAAATCCGGGAAAATATACGGAAAATCCTATTTTTCCAGAAGACGAAGGAAGCGAGAAGGGGGGCTGGAGATGGGCCACAGGGGGCCCACACCACCCCCTGGTGCGGGCAGCCCTAGGCCGCGCCAGCAGGTGGTGTGGCCGCCCTGGCCCACTCCAGGCTCTCCCATCTGGCGTATATTATCCTCCTAAAACTCTAAGACTCGGGGAGCGACCATAGAAAGATTCTGCAACCTCTGTGGGGTGGAAAACACCGAGAGAGAAAGATCTCTCCGGTAGATAGATTTCTGCTGAGGGAATTCCTTCCCGGAGAGGGGAGATCGTCGCCATCAACACCACCATCAAGATGGACTTCATCGGGATCATCATCATCACCACCATCATCATCAGCAGCACCCTCATCACCATCTCCATATTGCTGTAACAATTGTGTTGAATCTTGCATAGTTCATAGGAGAAACTTTCCCGGTGTTGATTACTCTTTGTAGTTGATGCTATTGAGTGAACCATTGAATTATTGTTTATGTTTAGATTGTTATACATCATTATTCCATCTCTGATCATGATCCATATGATGTCTTGTGAGTAGTTCGTTTTGTTCTTGAGGACATGGGAGAAGTCATGTTGTTAGTAGTGGAGTTGTGTTGAGAAAGATTCAATAGTTTGATATTTAAGTTGTGGTGTACTTCTTCTAGTGGTGTCATGTGAACATCGAATACATGACACTTCACCTCTTTGGGCCTAGGGGAATGCATTGTGTATTTGGCTACTAATCGTAGGGGTTGCCGGAGTGATAGAAACTTGAACCCCCGTTAGAAAACCATTACACAAGGGACGTAAGGGTCTTAGAGTTTAAAGTTGTGGTTAGGCTTCTACCTTAATTACTTTCTTGTACTTACGGATGTTTGCAAGGGGTATAATCACAAGTATGTATTAGTCCTAGGAAGGTCGGTACATTAGCACAGGTTCACCCACACAATACTTAGCAAGCTAAAGAAGATTAATCAACTATATGAAGCGAAAGCACTTGATAGTCTTCCCATGTGTGCTCGAGAACGTTTGGTCATCTTAAGTAATACAACCGGCTTGTCCTTTGCTGCATAAAGGATTGGGCCACTTGCTGCATTTATTCCTACTGTCGTTTATTTACTCGTACTTTGTTTACTTGCTTTATCAAAAAACCCTAAAAATCCGTTTGCTAAGTATTTGTAGAGAATTCCTGATCCATACCACTAGCGGCTTACGCTCCTCGTTGGGTTCGACACTCTTACTTATAGAAAATACTGCGATACACCCCCTATACTTGTGGGTCATCAAGACTATTTTCTGGCGTCGTTGCCGGGGAGTGAAGCGCTATTGGAGAGTGGAACTGGTAAAGGAAACTTCTACTGTGAGTATATTTACTTCTGTTAGTTGCTTTATTTTTGTTATGGATATTTCGCTGAGTTTCTTATTTGGTAATGCTACAACCACTACTAAGGTAGTAGATAAGCCACCACCTGCTGAGCATGATGTTTTTAAAATACCTACAAGAATTATTCATCGTGTTATGGATAACTACTATGTTGGGGATGGAACTGTCCATCCCGGTGATCATTTACTCTTTATACACGAATTATGCGGGTTGTTCAAGTGTGCAGGTATTACTACAGATCAAGTTAAGAAGAAGTTATTCTCGCCATCGCTGAAAGGAAGAGCTAAGGAATGGTATAAGCTGCTGAAGAATGGTCAAGCTCTGGAATGGGAGGAAATAGTGCCTCTCTTTTATTCAAAGTTTTATCCTCCTAGTGAGATTCATAAAGATCGGAAATCAAATATACAACTTTTGGCCTCTTGATGGAGAGAGTACAGCTCAAGCATGGGGGAGATTGAAGTTACTAATGCTCAAATGTCCCATTCATGAGCTCCCTAACAATATTATTATCAATAACTTTTATGCAAGGCTTTCTCTTCATGACAAGGATTTATTGGATGCTTCTTGTGCTGGATCATTCACTCGTATGGAAGAAGAAGCTAAGTGGGATCTTCTGGACCGTATTCAAGATAATGCTGAAGCATGGGAGAATGACAAAGGTAGAAAGTCAGGTATAAATTATGATTATGAATGCATTGAATCTTTTATGGGAACTGATGACTTTCAAAATATTAGTAATGCTTATGGTCTTGATTTGCAAGTTATTACGAATTGCTTTAGAGCTTTGGCTTCTTATATTGAAATTCCAAAAAGGGGATGGAATAGGTACCATGCACCTTATAAAGATATTGTTGACTGTGTTCCTGTTGGAAGCACTGAGTGTTGCATTATTGATCATATCTTACTTGAGCCTTATATCGAGAAGATTCCTTTCCCAAATAAGGTAAAGGATCATCCTATGATAACTAATGTAATCACTAAAAGTGAAAAGAGAAATGTAAAACCTGATGAACAAATAAACGTTGAACCTATGGTAGCAATTGTGAAAGACCTTGTCACTAAAAGCATAGAAGATGGACACATAGTATTTTGTGAGGATGCTTCTAAATATTGTTTCACATCCTAATAGAACTAAAAAAGCTAGTGTTCCAGTGCTTTCTGTTAGAATTGGTGATCATTGCTATTATGGTTTGCAAGTTCCAGTGCTATTCCTTATGAGATTTATAGAGAAATTATGCATGAAATTAGTCCCTGCGAATTGGAAGAGATTGATGTGGTTATTCACCTTGCTAATAGAGAGACCATCTCTCCAATTGGTATTGTACGAGACATGGAAGTTCTTTGTGGTAAGATCAAGTATCCTACTGATTTTCTAGTACTTGGTTCAGCTGCTAGTAAAACTTATCCTATCATTTTTGGTAGACCTTTCTTGAGTACTTGTGGAGCTATTATTGATTGCAAGAGGGAGAAAATCTTGACTAAGTTTGATGGGGAATCTTATGACTTTAATTTTTCGAAATTTACTAAAGAACCTTGCGAAGAGGAAACCCATAATGAGGATTTTAGAGTTGAACAACTTGCTTCTATCTCTCTTGCACCTAACAATGCTTTGCAGCAATTTATGGAAGATCACGAAAGTGAGATCTTCATGGAAGAAAGGAATGAGATTGATGAGATCCTCCATCGTCAACCCAAGATGCTAAAGCATGACTTGCCTATAGAAGACTTGGGTACCACGTTGACACCTAAAAAGGATCCGGTCTTCGATCTAAAACCTCTCCCTGATGATCTTAAATATGCTTATATTGATAATAAAAAGATATATCCTGTTATTATTAGCTCTAAAATTTCAAGAAAGGAAGAAGAAAGGTTGTTGGAGGTTTTGAAGAAACACCGAGGAGCTATGGGCTATACTCTAGATGATTTAAAAGGGATTTCACCTACTATATGTCAGCATTCTATCAACATAGAACTAGATGCAAAGCCAGTAGTGGAGCACCAACGACGTTTAAATCCTAAGATGAAGGAAGTGGTAAGGCATGAGGTATTGAAACTCCTTGATGCTGGTATTATTTACCCTATTGCTGATAGTGAATGGGTTAGTCATGTTCATTGTGTTCCTAAAAAGGGAGGTATTACCGTTGTTCCTAATGATAATGATGAGCTTATTCCTCAAAGAATAGTAGTAGGCTATAGGATGTGCATCGATTTTAGGAAAGTTAATAAAGTTACTAAGAAAGATCACTACCCGCTTCCTTTTATTGATCAAATGTTGGAAAGGTTGTCTAAAAAGACCCATTTTTGTTTTCTTGATGGTTATTCTGGTTTCTCTCAAATTGCTGTTAAACAACAAGATCAAGAAAAAACTACTTTTACTTGCCCTTACGGAACCTATGCTTATAGACGTATGCCTTTTGGTTTATGTAATGCTCCTGCTACTTTTAAAAGGTGCATGTCTGCTATCTTTCATGGTTTTTGTGAGGAAATTGTAGAAGTGTTCATGGATGACTTTTCTCTCTATGGAACTTTTTTTGATAATTGTCTGCACAACCTTGATAAAGTTTTGCAGAGATGTGAAGAAACTAATCTTGTTCTTAATTGGGAGAAATGCCACTTCATGGTTAATGAAGGGATTGTCCTTGGGCATAAAGTTTCTGAAAGAGGCATAGAAGTTGATAGAGCTAAGGTTGAGGCAATTGAGAAGATGCCATGCCCAGGAGACATCAAAGGTATTCGTAGTATCCTTGGTCATGTTGGTTTCTATAGAAGGTTTATTAAAGACTTTTCTAGGATACAAAACCCCTCAGTAATCTTCTTCAAAAAGATGTACCCTTAGTTTTTGATAATGATTGTAAGGAAGCTTTTGAAACTCTTAAGAAGGCTTTAACTACAGCCCCTATTGTTCAACCACCTGATTGGAGTTTACCCTTTGACATAATGTGTGACGCTAGTGATTTTGGTGTAGGTGTTGTCCTTGGGCAACAAATTGATAAGAAGTTAAACGTTATCCATTATGCTAGTAAGACTCTAGACGCCGCTCAAAGGAATTATGCTACTACTGAAAAGGAATTTCTAGTTGTCGTTTTTGCTTGTGATAAGTTTAGGCTCTATATTTTAGACTCAAAAGTCACCATTCATACTGATCATGCTGCTATTAAATACCTTATGACAAAGAAGGACGCTAAGCCTAGGCTTATTAGATGGGTGCTGCTTTTACAAGAGTTTGATCTACATATAGTTGATAGGAAGGGTGCTGAAAACCCTGTAGCTGATAATTTATCTCGATTGGAAAACATCTCTTTTGACCCTACATTAATGATAGTTTCCCAAATGAGCGATTAGCATGATGAGGGGTAAGCTTCATGAGGAAGCCCTTGGTATGCTGATTATGCTAACTTTATTGTCTCCAAGTATTTGCCTCCAACTTTTACAGCTCAGCAAAGGAGGAAGTTCTTCTATGATTTGAGGCATTATTTTTGGGATGACCCACACTTATACAAAGAAGGAGTGGATGGTATTATGCGAAGATGTGTTCCAGAATATGAACAAAAGGAGATATTGTGTAAATGTCATAGTAGTGCTTATGGAGGACATAATGCAGGAGATAGAACTGCACAAAAGGTGCTACAATCAGGTTTCTACTGGCCTGCCCTTTTAAAGATGCAAGAAAATTTGTTTTATCTTGCGATGAATGTCAGCGTGTTGGTAATATTTCTAGACGCAATGAAATGCCTATGAACTACTCTCTAGTTATTGAACCTTTTGATTGCTGGGGATTCGACTTTATGGGTCCTTTCCCTCCTTCGAAAGGTTACACTCATATTCTTGTTGTCGTTGATTATGTTACTAAGTGGGTAGAAGCCATTCCTACAAAGAGTGCTGATGGGGAGACTTCTCTAAAAATGCTTAAGGATGTTATCTTTCCTAGGTTTGGAGTGCCTAGGTATCTCATGACTGATGGGGGTTCTCATTTCATTCATGGTGGTTTTAGAAAGACCCTTGCTAAATATGATGTTAATCATAGAATTGCTTCAGCTTATCACCCCCAAACTAGCGGGCAAGTAGAGTTATCAAATAGAGAAATTAAATCCATCTTGCAAAAGACTGTTAATAGATCTAGAAAAAACTGGGCTAAAAAGTTGAATGATGCTTTATGGGCTTATAGAACTGCTTACAAAAACCCTATGGGGATGTCTCCTTATAAAATGGTTTATGGGAAAGCTTGTCACCTACCCCTAGAATTAGAACACAAAGCTTACTGGGCAGTTAAAGAACTAAATAGAGATTGTAAGCTCGCTGGTGAGAAAAGATTATTTGACTTAAGTTCTTTAGATGAATGGAGGAGTGAAGCCTATGAAAATGCTAGGCTCTTTAAGGAAAAAGTTAAAAGATGGCATGACAAGCAAATACTTAAGAGAGAATTTCATGTTGGTGAGAAAGTTCTATTGTATAGGTCTCGTCTCAGATTTTTGCAGGAAAGCTACTGTTAAAATGGGAAGGACCTTTCATTATTGAAGAAGTATACCGTTCAGGAGCAACAAAAATTTCTTCTTTAAAAGATATTACTACACAAGTAGTGAATGTGAAGCGACTCAAGCACTATATTGCTGGAGATTCTTACAATGAAGATGTTGATGCCTTTCAAGTTATAACTCCGGAGAAATTCATCAAGGACCAAATTCAGAGACCTGCAGAGTCTGTTTTCAAATAGGTAACAGTTCTGATAAACGAAAATATAATCCAACTATATTTTTACAGTTTTTAGTCAATAAAGAAAGTTACGAAGTGAAAAAGGGACGGAAACGGAGCCAGGGTGTCTCACACCACCATGTGGCGCGGGCCCACCCCTGGCCGCGCCACCAGGTGGTGAGTCCACCCTGGACTCCACCTCCGACCCATTTTCACCCAGTACCTTCCTCTTGTTATGAAACTTCGTAATATATAACCCCCCGGATCTTCCGAGGTTCGTATATCGTGTTTTCGTCGTGTTTTTGTTTCAATCTGTTTCTTCCAGGTAGAATCCCAGATTTGGAGCCACAATGTCTTCCACTGGATCAGTCGAGGGAGATTCCTTAGAAGATATCATCAACCCATACATGAGAGAGCTGAAGATTCATCCCAAGGAGTTGTTGTTCGAAGATGGGGAGGTCCGGATTAAAGAGGTTCAAGGCCCTAAAGGTGAAGGAAGTGTGGATGAAAGGATGGAAGCACTAGAGCAAGAATTCTTTAGGTACAAGAAGATGGCGGAGCATGAAGTGGATATCATCCATAAGATTTGTTACGAACTCATCACCGAGCACCAAAAGGAGACTGCTGAACTCAAAGACGAAATCCTCTCACTCCGCCAAACAACCAACGAACTACAAGCACAGTTCTATGACGTTCAAAATCAAAACTGTGAGTATGAGGCTAGGTTTAAACGCATAAGTGCCGCTGCAAGTTTCAGGATGTTGGAAACCACGATGTCCTTTGTTGATGGGAAGCCCTTACCCTGGAAGACGGACAAAGATGAGAGGATACCACCACCACCGAAGGAGTAATTCGTCATCAGGTTTGGCATCCCCTTGGTTTGTTCCAAGCATGGGGGAGTGTCGCGGTATCACACCACTATCTTCTATCTTTTTACCTTATTAGTAGAGTCATATCATGAATAGAGGAGTTATTATGTAGAATGGTTTGCATTATGGAAGTGTCCCCTCTCTCGTTAGATATGTATCCCTTGGTGTGAGTTGTCGTTATGGAATATTAATGAGAAGTTCTATCATTCACTCTTTTTCATAGCTTATATTAGTTTTCAATTCGTGGTTATATGATTGATCTTGTTGTTAGTATTGGTATCACTTTGGGATCATTGAGTTAATTTAGTTGGTTTTGGCAAACCTGGCTCGGTCAGTAGCAACACTATTTTTGAGAGTTGAATGAAAAAGATAAAGTACTCTAAAGAAAAATAATTCATCATCTTTCTTTCTTGATTTGCTCATAAGTTTAGTATTCTCTAGTTAAGATCTTTTGTGCTTCCAAGGAAGATTGCATGTTTGTCTTTATCGCTTGTATGTTTGTTTGTTTCCTTCAACTCTTGTACTTGCTACCCACCCTTGCTAGCCAAAAACCTGTACTAAGAGGGAATTCTTCTCGTGCATCCACTCCTTTAAACCAAAACCTTTGCCATTTGTGTCCACCATACCTACCTAGTAGCATTATTGCTATTCCAAGTAAATTCTTGTTTTATCTACCTCCCAAATTAAACTTGTTATGTGAAAATTAGTGATTAAAGCTCTCACGAACTTGATGGCACACTTTACTTTCTTGCATTTAATAAACTTGAACCATTGGGTCCTTCTTTGTTGCGTATATGCTTGCGCTTTATGAGTTGAAGTTAGTAGAACCATGTATCATGGGGACCGCTTTCAACACTTCATTGGTACTTGTACCTAGTTGATATCATGTTCTTTTGCTCATGGATCCCGGCGGTGTGAAATAAAAGAGGAACTTGTAAGATCATAGAGTTTATATGTGTGTTAGAGAAACGCCTGGGCCGCTAGCCTAAGCCATGCCTAATCATGGTGGAAACTTGCAGCAAACTATAGTGAGCATTCTATGAAGCATCCTCAATAAAAACCTATGAAAATAGCAAATAAAAAGATCGCTGAGATGCTCACTGTCTGCTTGCCTTGTCATTTTGATTATGGGATAGCTCCTGAGTCATGTGCAAGGGGTACCCCGTTGGCGGTTCTCAATGATACGCATGTATTTACAATGACAAGAGCTTGCTCGTCACTGGAGTTGAG
The DNA here is from genome assembly GCA_023614405.1 of Avena insularis. Taxonomy (NCBI): domain Eukaryota; kingdom Viridiplantae; phylum Streptophyta; class Magnoliopsida; order Poales; family Poaceae; genus Avena; species Avena insularis. The sequence continues at coordinate 435,168,576 of CM042693.1, read as the reverse complement.
TAGCATGAGGTTCGGTACTCATAAGTAAGGGGCATGGGACTTCAATTTATAACTTGTCAAGCATATCCTCTTAGTTGTGTCACTTTAACCTTAACCATCAAAAGATGCCTATGATAGGGGCAATGAGAGCTGAAAGCTAGTAAGTATCATAATTTTTGGGAGCTCTTTATAAGACTTGCAATCCCTGCTTCCCTCTGAAGGGCCTTTCTTTTACTTTGTAGTTGAGTCAGTAAACCTATTCCCTTCTATCTCAGCAAGTATTTTGAGTTGTTGTGTTTCATTCATTCATATGATGATTTATTCAATCATGTTTCTTATGTTCCTTGTTTTGCACATTGCTCTTATCTTGATGTTTACTACTTTGAAAGCTATCATTGAAAACCAATTATTTGTGAACTCCAGCAAATTATCAACTATTCTTCGACCAAGAGCTAAGTTTGCCATTATCAATTATGATTTATTTTATGTATCTTTATTGTGTTTCCTTTACTCATTGCCAGTTGAGTTATATAATGGTGAGTTGTCTTCTATTATGATCTATGTATTTGATGAATGTGATGCTTCTTGTCCGTATTCTTTTATCGACTCTTCACTCCATAAACCTGAGGCCATGTTTATTGAGCTCGGTTTCGCTTGGGGACAAGCGAAGTCTAAGCTTGGGGGGAGTTGATACGTCCATTTTGCATCACTATTCTATGTCATAATTCACTGTTATTCATTAATATATTTCGTATTGAGAGGTGATACTTATGTTATTTCATCTGTTTTTTCATGGTTGATGACTTTTGGAGCATTGACCACTGCAGTCAGGATTCTGATGGAAAAGGTGTTGTTTGGAGGCAAAATTCGTGAAGATCAGAAAATCCGGTAAAATATACGAAAAATCCTATTTTTCCAGAAGACGAAGGAAGCCAGAAGGCGGGCTGGAGATGGGCCACGAGGGGCCTACACCACCCCCTAGCACGGGCAGCCCTAGGCCGCGCCAGCAGGTGGTGTGGCCGCCCTGGCCCACTCCAGGCTCTCCCCTCTGGCGTATATTATCCTCCTGAAACCCTAAGACTCGAGGAGCGACCACAAAAAGATTCTGCAGCCTCTGCGGAGCGGAAAACACCGAGAGAGAAAGATCTCTCCGGCAGACAGATTTCTGCCGGGGGAATTCCTTCCCAGAGAGGGGAGATCGTCGCCATCAACACCACCAAGCTGGACTTCATAGGGATCATCATCATCAGCAGCAGCACCCTCATCACCATCTCCATATTGCTGTAACAATTGCGTTGAATCTTGCATAGTTCATAGGGGAAACTTTCCCGGTGTTGATTACTCTTTGTAGTTGATGCTATTGAGTGAACCATTGAATTATTGTTTATGTTCATATTGTTATACATCATTATTCAATCTCTGATCATGATCCATATGATGTCTTGTGAGTAGTTCGTTTTGTTCTTGAGGACATGGGAGAAGCCATGTTGTTAGTAGTGGAGTTGTGTTAAGAAAGATTAAATTATTTGATATTTAAGTTGCGGTGTACTTCTTCTAGTGGTGTCATGTGAACGTCGACTACATGACACTTCACCTATATGGGCCTAGGGGAATGCATTGTGTATTTGGCTACTAATCGTAGGGGTTGCCGGAGTGACAGAAACCTGAACCCCCGTTAGGAAACCATTGCACAAGGGATGTAAGGGTCTTAGAGTTTAAAGCTGTGGTTAGGTTTCTACCTTAATTACTTTCTTGTACTTACGGATGTTTGCAAGGGGTATAATCACAAGTATGTATTAGTCCTAGGAAGGTCGGTACATTAGCACAGGTTCACCCACACAACACTTAGCAAGCTAAAGAAGATTAATCAACTATATGAAGAGAAAGCACTTGACGGTCTTCCTATGTGTCCTCGAGAACGTTTGGTCATCTTAAGTAATACAACCGGCTTGTCCTTTGCTGCATAAAGGATTGGGCCACTTGCTGAATTTATTTTACTGTCTTTTATTTACTCATACTTTGTTTACTTGCTTTATCAAAACCCCTAAAAATCTGTTTGCTAAGTATTTGCAGAGAATTCCTGATCCATACCACTAGCCAGCACCTTCTGCTCCTTGTTGGGTTCGACACTCTTACTTATAGAAAATATTGCGATACACCCCCTATACTTGTGGGTCATCAGGTAACTGGCCACTCTTGGTCATCTACCCAGAAAAAAGCCACAACTCATCACCTCCTGCAAAAATATTGCAAAATGTATGGAGCTAAATGAATATATGGAGCATATGCAAACAATACCATCCATATGGAGCATCTAACAGCATAGAAAAAGAAACCGACACAACTTGGCATTTGTAAAATACCATCCAGTCAATATGCTTAACAAAGGAAAATAAATTATAAACCATTTGTGTTTAGCAAATAAATTGCAAGTGGTAATGTCTAACTGCAAGGTTTGCATCTAGACCTAATTAGAGCTGAATATGGAGCATTTAACTGCAAGGTTTGCATCTAAGATTCCAATACCTAAATTGCAATTAAAAGAAATTGACCGTCTAACATCAAAGATTACACATGTGGGTGCATGTATTGGGTCTAGGCAGCATATTAAAAAAATTGACATGTGGAAGGCTTAAAGTAAATTGGACTCACATTCTGCACAGGGCAAAGATAGAATCTATGTCTTGTGTTAGTGCCTTCAAAAGCAACAGCCGGCACAACCGACGGCAATGTCATGGAAACGTTGGGTCTTCACAAGTGTCTGGAGCATAATTTATCTCCGTGATGTCCTAATCGTCGAGAAATTTTAGTTTAATCGAGCTAAATATGGAATTCATAATCCGGTATGAACCCCAACCCTAGGAAATGGGGAACTTACCCCGAGGATCGACGGGCTCGAGTTTTCCCCATCGTTCCAGCTTGGCATGGCGGCAACGAGGGCGGGCGCACGGATGTCGGCGCTAGACATCGGCGGAGCAGCGTGAGCGGAGGCGGCCGGTGCAGCACGTAGTCGCGCGGGGCAAGAATGAGACGAGGCCGCACCGACCGGTCGACGGCTCGGTCGAGTTAGGCAACGTCCATTGCACGTCGATGGGTAGGCCCGGACAGCGCCATTAACAGCAGCGAACGGACGTGTCTGCGCCGTCTCCCTTGCCACGTCGGCACTGCAGGTGGGCCAATCCTGTCGGAAATGATATCAAACGTGCCTAAATCGGCCATTACACGAAACTGGCAGTTTTCTGAAACCGTTAGGCGCAGGATCGATAGTTTTTTGAAATTTTTCTAAATTGTGGTAGTTTTTTTAAAAAAATCTCAATTGTGGTAGTTTTTTGAAATTCTAATCTGAATTGTGGTAGTAAAATGCAATTTTCTCCGGTAGAGAAGAGGAGCAGCAATAAGCACACCGGCGAGCGGTAGGAGGATCTGTATCGATCGAATCAGACTAGAAGACGTGGTCCTTACCTACTCGGATCGACACGAGATTGCCCTACATATAAGCCGTGGCTGTGCCGTCCAATACCTACGCTCGTACGTGACGTGACGTGAAGGCGATCGTTTCAGCTTTGAGCGACCTAAAAACTCGGTCTCAGGCTTGAGCGCCCTCTGGTCAGGTCAAGGAACCTGCAGACATGGTGAGCCGGTTTTCCATCGTGATCAATGTACTAGTAGTACCAATTAGCTACTCTTGTTCTTTTTTTCATGGAATTGTTCCTACGGCTAACGGATTGTCTGCTTACTGATGATGGGCTTTATTTTATTTAGGGGCAGGGACAATCCTCGAGCAGCAGAGCTAAAGAACTTGAGCTTGCGGAGAAGAAGCAGGAACTGTATGAAGCGATTCGGCACGCGTGTGCCAACCCGGTGCTCAGGGACTGCGGCCGGAACTACTCTCCACAAGCGGAGGCCAACACGCTCAAGGACCCGGCTCCGAACCGGACCTTCCACTGATTCAGCACCAAGCGTCCCATTTTGAGTGTTCCTGCACGCACGCACGCACGCATAACCTGAATCCCTGTCATGTGTATACGAGTTCCCTGGCTTTAGTTAGTTTATGTCCAAAATAAAAAACAATACTCCCTCTTTCAAAATATAAGATGTTTTAGATTTGTGAAAGGATTGTATCTAGACCTCTTTTAGTGTTTAGGTTCATGTAGGTTTGGGATGAACCTACATGTCTAGATACACTCTTTTTACAAAGCTAAAACATCTTATATTTTGAAACGGAGGGAGTATTATTTATGTATTGGTAATGCTCCCATGAAAAGACCACATTTTTTTTCTCACCACCAGTAAACTTATACCTTTGTTACAGATGCCCTGATGTGATCAGAGAAGTGGATATTATATGGTAGTACATGCACAACTTAGCTCTCGCAACAAAATTGCATATTCCATTCATATACCTGTGATGATGCCAGCATCCACGAATAACAGCAAGGCCACAAAAAAGATTGAAATAACCGGCCGCATCGTTTGCCTATCAAACCAAATGCTCAAGAGGCGTGTAATGCGACAACAAAGAGCATAGTAGCACAGCACATTGGCATCTGGAAGCACTGCGTATGGGCAACCAGGCCAGCCATCATTCATGCGCCCACACTAAATCCCAAGAAAATCATCTAGGGAGCAGCCAAAATTTATTAATTTATCGACACGCTGTAAAAGCGCCTCTCTGAAGACACTCGGATGCAATCTTCCGTCGCGGCGAGAAAACGCTCATCGCTACACATTGTAAAGTGAGAGAAATGCACAACACCAAGAAAAGAAAGGAAAGGATGTAGTCAATTCTGTCAGCTGGCCTTCTCTAGATTCTCAGCTTCTCGCCGCTGCCTCTCCTTAGCCTCCTCGCGCAGCCTATCCTCCTCTCGCCGCAACGCCTCGGCTTCCTCCTCCTCGGCCTCCTCTCGCTCCCTGCGTTCATCCTCGGCGTCCTCTCTTTCATCAAGATAATCAAACTCCTTCTCTGCGGCCATAGCCTTTACTATCGGGTCCCGCAGCTCAGATATCAAGCCCCCGCCCACCTTGTACTCCTGCTCGTCCCCGACAAGGAATAGCCGCTGGTCAGGTCCTGACGCCATTGGTATGTCAACAGCCAGTAGCTTCATGTCATACTGCAAAGGAATTAGAGTAAGGTCAGGAGACTTGCTATCAATGGAACAACAATATACCTCTCAAGCAGGATCACATCTTCTACAGTATTAGTTGTCCTCATATAATCAGTGGTTTCTGGATGGCAAGGGATAGGGGTCACGCTAAAACAAACTAGTTGGATACAATGGCGGTAACCAGACGATCATACATGTATTATGGCAGCAACCAGACGATAATAGTATTATGACAGAAATATCAACTTTCTATGATAAACTTCGTTCATTACTACAGAAAGGGCTGCCAAAAATCAACAAAGCATAAGGTTGTGCATTAAATTTGAAGAGAAACCAACAATTTCTCTTACATCAATATAAGGACGAGATTTGCTTCATTTAACTCAACTTCTGCAGTAAATGTTCAGGTTTTCATTCACTCACTCGCCAAAGGTCCAGTACTTAAATTATATTGTGCATGCATAAGTAAAAGGTTGTTCAACCTAGAGGCACTGAGGTAGAATTTGCTACAAAATAGAGAATAACAGTTTAAATACCTGTCCCTTTTTCTTCTTGACTTCAACACTTACAAGACCCTTTCTTTCTGATCCTTTGATGGGGAAGATAAGAAAGCAACGTTTGCCACCAACCCTAAATTTGAAGTCCTTTAGTTTTGGGCCTCCACCAGACATAACGTATGCTCTGACATCAGTGCCAGCTAAGGGTGCACCCATGACTTCAAGGATTGCAGCAGATGTATTGAGCTTTGTCATTGCAATCCGATAGACCTTGTCAGGATTTATGGTTACCCTTGCACGCGCGTACATACCCTATGACAAACATAAGGCAACTGATATCATTTAATCTCCCAAAAAACAACGCGTTGTCTGTCAAGCAAAGCTGCACTAAAAAGCCTAGATTGTCAACTACGCCCTTTTATGAGTTGTAATGAACATGATACTACAACAGAAGATAAAACAAAAGGTGCCACACAAAATTTACAATCGGCATATACAGCACTTTTGCTTCGTATTAACTGCTACTGATATTTTGAAACCTGAGTACAGGCTCTTGGTTTGTTGCCCAATATGGTAAAACATCACATGCATACTAATTCTCGTCGAATGTCCACTTGGTGGATTCTAATCTAAAATAGTATGAGATAAAGCATCCACTCAATGAACAGCTGAAGAATCTGGTCACTAAGCAATCCAAGGTGTAAGTACAGAAGCAAAGTAATGGCTGATGGCAGGTATACTCAAACTCCCAAAGGAAGACAACCATCACACTGACAGCACGGTATTAAGTATTAACTATTATCCTCACATTGTTAACATGGTAATGCTCACATGCAGACATGCCGACCGGTATATGATCAACAAACCATAATGCTCCATGTAGACCCAATGGGGTAAAGCGTGGCATTTGTTTTTGGAATGATGTGACAATTTAAAAAGCATCCCATATACATCACAGTTTAGAAGGGTATATTGGCATTGCAATTGCCAAGAAATGAAATACCGAGAATAATATATTTGCACTCTACATCATAGGAAATTTATTGATTAAGACCTCTTGGAAAGAATTCTATGGTTTTCTGATGGTGCAATCAAAAATCATTTCAATTCCCAAGGACATAAGAAGGTGTTTCTCTATTCCTGACTTTTTTTAAATCATGGGAATTAAATAATTCCAACTTACGAGTGTCCATGAGCACAAAAATGATATACATATGAACGAGCAACAGTATTATAAGCATGCATATCCAGTACTTTGGCTTTGCAATTGACTGGTACTGACATTTAGAAACAGTGTGTACACACTACGTTTTGTTGCCCTAAACAGTAAAGCATCATCTGCGGAAGTATTAGTTAAGGGTTCAGGGTAATCAACCACTATCTGAAAATCCCATTTAAAGAATTTATGGGACAAAGCATTTACAAATCCAAGGCGTAAGTGCAGAATCAAAGAATGGCCGGTGGCAGCACAGATAGAATGATATATCCGAAGGAAGACAATATTCACACTGATAGCATGGGTAATCTGGTACGTCGGCCGTTCATGTGATATGATGAAGAGACTATATTGCTTAGTGCAAACCCATCGGGGTGAAGTGTGGTTTCTTTTAGGTACAGTGTGGCATTTCTGGAAGCATGCCATACACAGCACAGTTTCAAAGGGAAAAACACATGGCATTGCAATTCCTACGAAATGAACCACCTAGAATAGTATTGAAGGTGGTTACCCAGAATACTTCATCAAGCTAGATTAGATAATGAACATGACCGCGTGACATTTCTCTTCAACATGCGTGCAATATAGCATAGCTAGTTAGACAGAGAAGAGAAGGGGAGAGCAAAATACTCACAGCGAAGGCGACCATGGCGGTGGCGAGTGCGAGGAAGCCGTACTTGGCCATGCCCTCGGAGAGGCCGACGAAGGTGCTTGCGATGCCGAACATGACCCGCCAGAGCGCGATGCAGACGATGACGCCGCCTGCGCCGACGAGCAGCATGTAGTTGCGGCGCCAGAAGGCCTCGGCCTGCAGCCCCACGGCCTCCCTGTACCGCGCCGCGGCGTTCTTCGCGGCCACCACCGGCCGCCCCAGCCCCTTCGCCCCCTGCCCGAGCGGCGCCAGCTTCGTGGAGGCCCCGCCGCCGCTCGCGAACTGCCTGACCCCGCCCACGAGCCGCTGCATCGCCTTGTGGTGCTGCGGGAGCCGCGGCGGGGCGAGAAGGGTGGGCCGCGGGAGCCTCGCCTCGGGGTGCGCGGTGGTGAAGAAGCGGGAGGGGACGGAGGGGGAGGAGAAGTGGCGGGGGGTGGGAGTTGGGGGAGGGCGGAGGGCGGGGGATGGGACGGGGGAGGGGCGGAGAAGGAGGTGGCGGTGGAGGGTGTGGAGGCCTCGCCGCGAGGAGGAGAGCGCGGCCGCCGCCATGGGGATCGAGATCGGGCTCGCAGTCGCCGGGTGGGGGGTTTGAGAGAAGGAAGGATGGTGTGGTCAGACTCGAGTCTAGGCTGTAGCGCGGCTTGGACTAGGGACGGACTTGGGCGCTTTTCCCTTTGTTCCTTCGAGTTTCGATCATTTTTAACGCTCTTTTGTGTTACTGTATAAAAAACATGCTGGTGTTTTTCATTCCTATAAAAAGTACAAAACATGCTAGTCTATAAAGATCATATATCATGATCAACTTCCTTCGGTCCAAAACAAGTATCGCTGATTTAGTACAAACTAATCATCATTACGGTGGATCAACTAATTCTTACATGATCATCCTTATTAGTGGCATGTCTATGCACCTTCAAACTAAGGGTGGAGCCAGCTCTCGGGCGAAGCGTCACCATTGAACATTAGAGTCGGCAGGTGGATAAGTGGAGATGCCGCGAGTAGTTTTCTAGTGTGTGAGTGTTGTCCTTATGGTAGCATGGGTTGCACCCAGGGCGCATGTGCCCCGGCGTGTTGTAATGCTCGGCCGCTTGACCCTTCTTCTATAAAAACTATACGTCTCCCAGGACATATCCTTGAAAAAAACATTAGAGCTGGTGCTTTGAACCATGCCGGAGCCAGAAAAAAGTTATTGACAAGGCAGCCAAAAAATCACCAGCGACGGTGATATGAGAAATAGAACGTTTTCCCTAAGAATAAAGTTGCAAAAAAGGGCTAGACGACCATCTCAAATCTAGCAATACATATATGAGGGGACATGACCACAATAACTATGCGATGAAGCCGAAGCTAGCAACCTCGTTGGTCGTAGAAGAAGCCAATCTCTTGTCTTGATTGGTAGGATCGTTGTGGTGGTAGCAAGGCTTCATTGGTGAATTCATCAATCACGATGTTCCAATTCTTTAATACTAGTTGAATGTCTGTGTGTTATTATGAATATACAAATGCATCAATCATCGTCTTATTTCACTAATGCACTTGGCTTTCACCTAATCCCCCCCCCCCACACACACCACAAACATTGCAATGCCAACCCCACCCACCCCCACCCCCTGAAATAGAACATTTGAAGAAATATGAACATATAAATGATTAATGTTTCAAAATTTTCGATTCAAGAATCCTAACAAAGTCATTCAATTTCATTTAAATATTCCTCCTCCACCTGATCCCTTCTCCGACATCCTCATCAACATGTCGTTTCTTCCTCCTATGCATCACACCACCTCTCTCTCTCTCTCTCTCTCTCTCTCTCTCTCTCTCTCTCTCTCTCTGGCGAGGGTTTAACTCATCAATGCCCATTGTTATGGACTTGGGTTTTGGAGAAGGAGGGAGCGCTGGAGACATCTATCGGCTAGCAAACAAGCACATAGGGGACAAAGGATTTACCCAGGTTCAGGCCTCGTAGAGGTCCCTACTCCTGCTTGTCTGATCGTGGAATTATTGAGGGAGTCGAAAGTTACAACGGTGCGCATATGCAATCTGGCGAGGGTTTGTGGAAGCTAGGGTTGCGTGTGTCCTCCTCGCCGCCCCCTCCTAGCCCTTATATAGATAGGCTAGGTCTCGGGTAGCAGGTCGAGTCGGTTACAAGTTAGGGTTCTCCCCTTCAAACTTTCTATCTTTAGCTTTTTCTTGATCTTCAAGCAATCGAGAGTCCGCAGGTTACTCGAGTCCTTCTATCTGGGCCTTGGCGACACCGTGGGCCTATACGTATTTGGACCATATATACCAAGCTCGAGTACCTGTAGGGTATACCCATGTCACTCTCTCTCTCTCTCGTGCTATATTGATATTTATTCGTCATTGTTACCTCTGATGGCGTCAAGTCCGGGTGCCGCCACGCCACAATAATGTGTCCCTCCTCGTCAACTCCAAACCTACAAGAAGCAAGCAAAAAATGTAGTGTGTATCCAAGTAGCCAAATAAATCGTGCATGACTCCGACAATTTGACTCCCGGATAAGGTAAGATGTGCATACTTTACAAAGCAATACAATGTGTAGATACATTTAATATTTATGTTCTATAGTGAATAGGAGAAATATGCAAAATTGTGAATGAGATAGATGCACAAATTTCACAAGAGGGGAACCGAGAGTGGACATATTTAATGGTTAGGAAGCTAGTAGTAAGAGCCATTTAGAATTGTGCCAAAAAATTATGGAACAAATATTGTTAATATGATTCATAAATGCATTTGTGTTGGATGACAAATACACAAATAAAATTGTATGTTTACAAATTGGAAGGTTCTGAGATTATAGATAAATCAACCCATAGATAAAGTGTTCTAGAAATCAAACCGGAGATGAATAGTTTCTTCCCACTTTGTGTAAGTATTTAGATATATTTCCGCTAAATGACTATGATTTGGTAGCTTTCAAAATAAGAACCGATGTAATGTCAAGGAATTTCACAAGATGTGGCACGAGAACAGTGCAATGTATTGATTTTTTTTAGTTCAGGAATATATCTAAATAGTTTGGAGAACAACTCTGTATGGGACTAATTCAGATGGTCAAATTAACACCCCACCCCCTCGGGCAATCTAGGTTAGGCATCCACACCCATCACCCCCGACACTATCGGATCGCCGTTGGGCAACGTCTCCCCTCTGCCGCGGTTCTGAGGCACGACCGTGGTGGCCCTTGAGTAGGTGCCTCGGCTCGATGCATGCATAGACATGATGACTATCGCGCAGAAAAGTGGACTCCTCCCTTTCGATGGACCACCCTGGTGGCGATGGGATCTTGACGGTGGCGGCATCCTTGTAGCGGCTCGCGGGCAAAAGCTCCCGTGCACATGTGAAAGGGCATGTGTGCCCTCATGTGTGATTGAGTAATTAATGACAATCTTTATGGACTAATGTTTAAATTGAGTTTCACTTGTAGGAATTGTCTATTGGCATCGCTTGGACCATGTGTTGGCTTCAAGATAGAAGAAATGAAGAACAATAAAAAATGTCCAAGGGTTTTGGGCCTATTGGAATCATGTTAGAAAAATAAGATGACTTGATACGAAGTGCAAAGAGTTGATTCAAGAAGGATCAACACTCAAGAAGAAATGAAGAAGTGCAAGTTCAAGCCATTTCTAGAAGATCACATGCTTGAAGGTTGCCATCCTCGGTGATCATGGATCGATGAAGACAAGTTCAAAGAAGTGGTTTCATCAAGCTAGCGTGAGCAAGAGCAATCAAGAAAGATGTTCCATCTTGAAGAATACAAAATCATTTACATCAAGTTCAAGTGGAATTCTCAAGTCAAAGGTACGATCTTGATAGGTTTCCTTTTTATCGGTCTCATGTTGTTAGTTGGGAGAGCGGGTTTAGTATACATAGTCGTACTATCAAGAGGGGCTCTTGAGTGAGTAACTCGATTGTATCTTATAGAGAGAGCTCAAACCGTTGCATACTTAGCATCATCTTTATTTGTTGTTATTTGGATCTTATCCATGTGAGGTTCTATAGCTTGTGGTTATCTTCATAACAAGCTCTAGTTCATAAAAAACGGATTTCTGTATATCTTATTGCGTTTTTGATCTTGAAGGTTTCCCGTCTCCACACCTTGGGAGGTATTTTACATATTTCATACCTTTGATCTAGATTACGGATGCAGTATAGTAGATTTTTTCCTAGAAAAGACTTAGATTTATCGAACCTTGGGAAACACTTGCTAAAAGGAACTGAGGAACATCTACAAGACTTACTAAAAAGATTTGTTTTTTGTTTACCGGACCTTTCCAGTTTACTTTATATCTTTTTGTTGTTTTTAGTGGATGGATATAGCACGGGGTTGAAGATTCACCTACAGCTATGCATTCATATGGGATAAAGATAAAGTTAAGCACATTCATGTGTACAATGATCTAATAGTGATAAGAGTTGTGGGCAGCACATCCTGAGCTAATAGTGCCCTTGAAACCACATGTGACAATAGTCTCTTGGTCCAACCATTTGCACCACGAAACCATGGGTGAAATGGATCGTATGGGCACCTAGAGGGGGGGGTGAATAGGTGTTACACCAATTTTTAATACTTTTTCAATTTTAGGCTTAGCACAAAGGGTAAATTCTCTAGGTAAATTAATAGGTGGAATTTTCCCTATATGCAAACCTATCTACTAGCGAGTGAAGAGCAAGTGGAAGAGGAACGGGTAAACCGAAGTGAAGCACGCAGAGACACAGGATTTGTTTGACCGCAGTTCCTTCCTTGTTAAGGGAAGTACGTCTGCGTTGGAGGGGTGGGCGGTACTAAGACCACCATGCCACAATAGGCCTCACCCTGTTCTCCGATGGATCTCGCCACCAAAGGCCTGATCCACCTTTCCACTATAGGTACCCTTCGAGGCGGGCACCGACACCTTTACACAACTAGCGGGGCAACAACTCCACAACAACTTGGAGGCTCCCAAAATGACAACAAACTGCCACAAGAACAAAGTTATCAAATACAATAAACAAGATCTAGGTATTGACAAGAATACTAGATTAGGGATTTCTCCAAGTGAATGGAGAGGAGTTGAAGCGCTTGATTCTTGATGATGATGAACTTCTCCTCCTTCAATTCCCCCAAAGATCAAGACCTTCGGGTGGTTGAAGTGGGAGATCGAGAATGAGATCTCTTGCACAATGTTTGGACAATTTCAAATGAATCAAAAGTTCTGAATGTTAGGGGAGAAGGGGTATTTATACCCCCTTCAGAAACCAGCCGTTGGACACTTTGGGGGCCAAATTATCCGGCCCAAGTGAGGGCTGGATTATCCGGCCTGGGGAAAACACCGCCCCAGACTCGAAATATCCGGTAGATAGTTCGCCCCCTATCAGAGCGTCGTGCCGAGCTTGCCCTTGATCAACTTCTGGGGTCCGGATTATCCGGTCATATGCGAGGGCCAGATTATCCGGCCTGGGGAGGAAAAACTGCCCCAGTTCGGATTTTCTGGGAGAAAATCCGACCGGATACCGAGAGACGCGCCTTGGCCCCTTCTGCTCGAAAACTGGGGGCCGGATTATCCGGCCCATGCGACAGCCGGATTATCCGGCCTGGGGAGGAAAAACCGCCCCAGTTCAGATTTTCCGGGAGAAAATCCGACCGGATACCGAGCGACGCGCCTTGGCTCTCTTTGAGCAAAGAGGTAGGCCGGATTATCCGACCCATGGTGGGGCGGATTATCCGGCCCCCCTCGAAGCTTCCTGCACACTTAGCACACATGAATAATCTCCATAGTATTGTTATCTAACACGCAAAACATAGGAAAACATGAAATGTTCTTTCAATCTCCCCCTTTTTGGTGTTAGATGACAATACCAGGATTTGCAGGAGAAAGTCACAAGACAAACAGTAATAACTTATGAAAGAGACTCCCCCTCAATGTGTGCATAATAGGGTTTTGCATTGGAATACAAATGCACACAAATAGGTGAATCTATTCCATAGACATATGAGCAAAAAAATACCACCGAGGTAGAGAGAAGGCATCCTTGACATAAGCCACAATTATTACCGGATAACCAATATGAGCGCCTTCCGTGATAAACCTCCAGCAATAGGATATGAATAGATAGATCCGCAAGCATAATCCATGATATGAAATCCATAGGCATAATCCAGACAACCACATAAAGTCTCAAACAACCACAAATCACAAATTTAAAGTTCAACGCTAAATGGGCATAAGCAAGAAAATGACGAATAGAAAAGTGCAAGTGCTTATGCCCGACCCATGCAAATCCACGGATATCCTAATAGAACTACTTCTCCCCCTTTGGCATCGAGACACCAAAAAGGGAGAAGAGCGATGCTAGCGCCCCACAGGATCACTCGTAGTCCTCGTCATCGTCCTCTTCCTCGTCTTCATTCTCATCCTCATCCTCATCTTCAAGGTCCTCAGTGTCACCTTCCTCATCTTCATCATCATCAGCAGGCGTAGAGGGGAACAAGTGACGCTCCAGCTCACCATAGTTCAACCCGGAGGAAGATTTCCACCGAGCATACGGAGTGGGAGGTGTAGGAGCCGGAGGAGCACCCGAAGCGCCAGACACATGGTGGAGAATGAGCTGCTGGGAGTGAGCCAACTCATGGCGCTGCTTGTATGCCTTGTACTGACCCTTGTGCGTGTCCACGCCCATGCAGAGAATGTTACGCTGGAACCAGTTCAGTTGCTTGATCTCACGGGCAACAGGAGGCACAGGGGGCCTGCGAGCATCCCTCATGAGGCCCTCAGGAGCAGAGGAGGGGTGAGAGGTCTTCCGAACCTTGGTGTAGATCTTCTTGGCCTTGTGCACCAAGTCGATGTGGAACTCCTAAGCAGGAAGCAGGTGACGAATGAGCATCATAATGTAGGGTGCATAGGGAATGGACAGACGGTTGAACATAGCATCACACAGCTCATGGTAAATGAAGTCCATGACATCCAACAGATCAGACCTTGACTGCCCCTCGCAAGAGGCAACCTCATGAGAAAATTGAAGTAGCTGAACAAGGTGACCACAGATGCTGTCATTGTTGCCCCCACTCGGAGTAATGGAGTCACGGAAGATACTCACTAAGGCAGCATAGATGGGAGCAAGACCAGCCAGAGTGCCCACAATGCCATTGTCCACAGTGCAAGGAGAGAGAGTTGCATCTTTATTGGGCTTCAGCTGGGTGATGATGCGGTGGCCACTGGCTCTATCCCTATTGCGGAAAGAGTACCCAAGAACCTCAGCAAACACGTGAAAATCAGCAGTCATAGGCCTGTCATGAGTCATCCACTTCATAGTGCGACGCTCATCCCCACAAATAACCAAAGTGGAGAAGAACTGCTTCACCACCTCAGAGTCAAAGGAGCACTGGATAGACATAAGATGGTGCAGCCCCATCCTCTCAGCCACAAACATCACATCCACAAGATGAGCCTTCTCCAAAGCATCAGCAAGTACCAGTGGGTGCATAGGCCTAATGTTCAGCCTGGCATATATATCTTCATAGATCCCCTTCTGTTCTGCACACCAAAAAGAGCATCCCCCAGCTCAGCATCACGAGGCAGCTCATCAAACAAGTCACGGTGACGGATGGCGGAATAGGAGACCGCATCCAAAGTCCTGTAGTTGATCTTGGGCTCCTTTCCCTTCCTCTTGGACACCCCCTTCCTAGTCCCCTTTGCTTGTTCAGCCATGCACTTCTCTTCGTTCTTCCTTCTCCTCAGCTCAACTTCGTCCACTAAGTTACCATGTCCGTCGTCCCGAAAGTATTTGGCACGAGGACGGCGCTTGTAGGTCTTAGGAACACCGGAACCACCTGTGAGGAGAATAAGGGCGATAGCAAGGGGAGAATAAGGGCGAAAGTAGATCGGGACTAGAAACTGCAAGAGTACGATTTCTATGCGAAAACACATCCTTCTAGACAACGTTCCACCCAACAAGTAACACATCTAGACAAAGATGGGGAGAGAGGGAGTTACCCTCACTCATTGGAGGAAGAACGCAGAGGAGAAGGTACCCGGAGGCGCGGAGAAGAAGATCCGGGGAGGCCCGGAAAATCCGGTGGCCGGAGAGGCTCCGGGGAGGGTGGGGGACGTCAGGCGGCGGCTGAGGAGGAGGAGAGGGTTGGGGGAGAAGTGCTGCTCGTTATGAGCCCTTCCCCCCTGATCCCTGCCCTTTAAGATGAAACCCGCCAGGGACGGATTATCCGGCCTACACTTGGGCCGGATTATCCGGCCTCAAATCTGGGATTCTGTTGTACACAGAACCAGGCCCGCGCGTCCCCAAACAACACCCCCACAAGGTGTACAAGGGACTTGTGTGCTAGAAAAGATGGCTTAGGGGTAGGGAAAGGCTTAGGATTAAGAGATCCAAACTGAGATGGTACTAGACACTCAAAATTGCAAAATCCAAATCAAATAAAAGCCAAGATTGAGTGTGATTCCCATAAGAATATGAGATAGCAAATAACATCCAAAAAGAGCCAATTCTCCTCAAGGGAGAGGGCGGTGGCCGAGGCCACCTTGTTGGAGTGTATGGTGTGACACCGCGAAGATATATCTTGGGTTCACGACCAATACTCATCAATAAGCTCACATATCACAAAATGATATTAAGAGAAATGATTTAACTTGCTTTTGGCATTATGGGGGGAGGGTTAGCCCAATGAGTTAGGACCACACTCCCCCTATATCCATGCCCACACCTAGACCAAAGAAGGATTGATATGTACGAGTGAGTCATGGGTAATCAAGACAAGCTCCTGGAATCAATGATATTTAGCTCATTCCTCAAATAGCAGAATCTTGCTTCATCAAGTGGCTTTGTAAAAATATCCGCAAGTTGGTTCTTCGTGCTCACAAAGGATAGATCAATATCGCCGCGAGCAACATGGTCTCGAATAAAATGATTCCGAATCTCAATATGCTTCGTTCTTGTGTGCTGAATAGGGTTGTACGCAATTTTGATTGCACTTTCACTATCACATAAAAGAGGCACTTTGTCACAATTGACACCGTATTCCTTTAAAGTTTGCCTCATCCACAATAATTGGGTGCAAGCGCTGGCAGCAGCAACATATTCAGCTTTGGCGGTGGAGAGAGATATGCAATTCTGCTTTGTAGAGGACCAACAAACAAGAGATCTTCCCAAGAATTGACAAGCTCCAGAAGTGGATTTCCGATCATCCTTATCGCCAGCCCAATCCGAGTCAGTATAACCACATAAAGAGAAATTGGAGCCCTTGGGATACCAGAGACCAAAGTTAGGGGAATGAACCAAATATCGAAAGATCCTCTTGACCGCCACTAAGTGGCTTTCTTTAGGAGCTGCTTGATACCTTGCACACACACCCACACTCAACACTATATCGGGTCTAGATGTGCAGAGGTAAAGAAGAGAACCGATCATGGACCGGTATACCTTTTGGTCCACATCTTTACCATGTGGGTTAAGTTCAAGATGACATTTTGTTTGCATCGGAGTGGCGACACCATTTAGATCCGTCATCTTGAATCTCTTGAGCATGTCTTGGATGTACTTTGCTTGATTAATAAAGGTTCCTTCTCTAAGTTGCTTGATCTCGAATCCAAGAAAGAACCGTAATTCCCCCATCATAGACATCTCAAACCTTTCAGTCATAAGCTTTGAAAATTCATCATTAAAAGCTTTATTAGTAGAACCAAAGATGATATCGTCTACATATAGTTGGCATACGAAGAGCTCCCCCTTAACCTTCTTAGTAAAAAGAGTGGGATCTATTTGCCCAACTTCGAAGCCACGATCTAACAAAAGCTCTTTAAGGTGCTCATACCACGCACGTGGGGCTTGTTTAAGGCCATAGAGTGCCTTATCGAGTCTGTAGACATGGTTCGGAAAGTTAGGATCCTCAAACCCCGGGGGTTGCTTTACGTATACCAACTCATGTAGAGGACCGTTAAGGAAGGCACTCTTGACGTCCATGTGCTGCAACTTAAAATTGGTATGGGCAGCATAAACAAGAAGGATATGGATGGACTCAAGGCGAGTCACTGGAGCATAGGTCTCGCCGAAGTCAATGCCCTCAACTTGGGAGTAACCTTGTGCCACAAGTCTTGCCTTGTTCCTCACAACAATGCCATTCTCGTCTTGCTTGTTTTTGAAAATCCACTTGGTGCAGATAACATTGCGGCACTCTTTGGGTTTCTCCATGATTTTCCAGATTTTGTTGCGCTCGAAATTATTCAATTCTTCATGCATAGCAACAACCCAGTCTGGGTCTTTAAGAGATTCAGAGACCTTCTTAGGTTCCACCATAGAGATATGAGCTTGATGCTCACCAAAACTGGCCAATTCTCTTCTTGTAGAAACCCTTCGTCGAAGATCACCAACAACCTTGTCGAGAGTGTGACCCCTCAACTCAAGGTTTCGATCAGCTCGAGCCTTGCGATGAAGTTCAATAAGTTTGTTGTCTCTTGGAGGAGTAGATTCATCACTTGAGTCTTCATTGGAAGCATTTACTCGACCTTGATCAGGAATTGGAATATCAGCAACAGGTGGTGATGACGCGTGCCCTTGAGGTGAGTCAGTAGCCGTAATAGGAGGCTGCTGAACTAGAGAGTCAGGGCCGGATAATCCGGCTGATGGAGAGGCCGGATAATCTGGCCTGGGAGTATTTGTAGCAACATCATCAGGAAACCTGGGGCTTGCTTGAACTGGTGAGGGGCCAGATAATCCAGGGCTTGCCGGAAAATCCGGCCTGGAGCTTGCGTTGATATCTTCATCACCAGGAGCAAAATGGTCAGCTGGAGCAGGGTGGTCGGATAATCCGGTGTCCACCGGATAATCCGGCCTGTAGTTTTCTGGAACAGCTTGACCTTCAGCAGTTGATGAAGATGGTGCAGAATTTTCTCCCATGGTGGGAACTTGTTAGGCATGTGTATATGAGGGCTCTTCATGGGAAGAGCATTGTCCTTCCTGATCCGCCACAAGGGGTTTCTCAATGGGGCGGAAAAATCCCACACCCATTCTTCTTATGGCATCTTGGGGTATTTCAACATCTGCATCACAAACACCAACTTGCTCCGCACGGGAACCGTCATTTTCCTCGAACACCACACTACAAGATTCTACAACAGTTCTAGAAAGCTTATTGTAGACTCTATAAGTGTGGGATTCGGCACCATAACCAACAAAAATACCTTCTAAAGCCTTAGATTCAAACTTAGATAAACGAACTCCTTTGATAAGAAAGAAACACTTACACCCGAATACCCGAAAGTATGAGATGTTTGGCTTGTTACCGGTAAGTATTTCATACGGAGTCTTGTCCAAGATCTTGCGGAGGTATAATCGGTTGGATGAATGACAAGCAGTAGAGATTGCTTCAGCCCAGAAGTTATATGGAGATTTGAATTCGGCTAACATTGATCTTTCCATATCCATTAGAGTTCGATTCTTCCTCTCAGCTACACCATTTTGTTGAAGGGTGTACGCAGCGGAATATTGATGTCTTATCCCCTCTTCACTTAGGAACTCATTTAAGGTGTAGTTCTTGAACTCAGAGCCGTTATCACTTCTTATAGCCAGAATTGGGACGTTGTGTTGATGTTGAACCTCGTTGGCGAAGTCGATGACAGTTTGTTGAGTTTCGCTCTTCAACTTTAAGAAATAAACCCAAGTGTATCTTGAGTAATTATCAACAATCACTAGACAATACTTCTTCCCACCGAGGCTTGCATGAGATGGAGGTCCGAACAGGTCCACATGAAGGAGCTCCAAAATCCTTTTTGAAGAGATAATAGTTTTCCTTCGATGAGGTGAGTCATGCATTTTCCCTTCAACACACGCCCTGCAAACACGATCTTTGGCAAAGGAGACATTTTCTTTTAGTCCAAGAATGTGGCCACCCTTGTGGAGACTTTGCAAAGTTCTCATATTGACGTGGGCTAGTCGGCGATGCCATAGCCAACCCGCGTCAGCCTTTCCAAAAAGACACATCGGGCCTGTAGTGCTTTTCCCCGAAAAGTCCACCACATACAGGTCGTTTTCGACATATCCTACGAAAACGACTTTTAGAGACTTGCTCCACAAGAGTACCACCAAATCCGCATCAATATAAACTGCAAAGCCCATCTTACCAAGGGCGCGAACTAAAAGTAAGTTATAACCGAGGGTCTCAACAAGCATGACGTCCACGAGAGAGATATCGTGAACCACCACAACTTTGCCGAGACCCAATACCTCAGATTTTGACTTGTCACCATAGGAGACGGTTATGTGATCATGATTTGGCCGCATCTCCGTTATGATCTCCTTGATTCCGGGCATATGACTCGTGCAACCGCTATCGAGTACCCATTTAGAACCACCGGAAGCATAGCCCTGCAAGAAAATTACTTCTTGGTTTTAGGTACCCATTTTTCAATGGGTCCTCTCATGTTAGTGACAAGTGTCTTGGGAACCCAAATAGACCAAGGAATGTAACAGTCATAAGGCCCTACATAACTAGCATAATCATCACCATAATAATCGCAATATAATTCAAAGTTAGGATTATTGATCCCTGCAAAACCATCATAATTAGTCTTGTCATTAGTAATGTTGCTAGTCTTTGGTTGAGCAGTCTTGCTCTTCTTCTTATGGTTTTTCTTGCTCTTTGTCTTGGGTATGTAACCAAGACCTTCTTTACTATTATTTGTCCTTTGCCTGCTTAGTATCTCATCAATAACCCCTTTACCTTTGTGTTGAGAACTTCTTGCAAGGTCTTCTTTTCTAGAGGATGAAGTGGAGGTACTTGGCACATCATGCCATTTCAATTGAGTTTGGAGCTGGTCATGAGACTCATTTAAAGTAGAATGATCACTCTTCAATGCCTTGTGAGCACTTTCAAGATTATCAAACTTCTCCAAAAGTCTAGCATGAACAGCCCCAAAGTCAATCTTTTCTTTCTTTAGTTTCTTTACCTTGGCAAGAGCATGGTCCCATTCTTTAATGAGCTAAGCTACAACTTCTTCTTATGACTCCTCAAGGGATTTGAGTCTTTCTTCCAAAGATACTCGAGCTTCCTCTTCCTCTTCCAAGGCATTATTCAAAGAAGCTATCTCCAAGGCATCTTCTCTTTCAATTCTGCCTTTTTCTTCAAGAAGATCTTCGGCTTGAGCAAGTTGACTCATAAGAGCATCAAAATGGAGTTTGTGCTCACCTTGTAGGTTAGTGAAAAAGGTATCCAAGGCAATAACTTCTTCTTTCATTTTAAGACTGTCATGATCATCCATATCCAAAATTATGTTAGTCTTAGGAAATGAAGAGCTAGAAGTTGATACCTCGGACCCTCTTGCCATTAGGCAAGTGGCATTGTTGTTGATGACGTTCTCGTTTGGCGAGTCGAAGAGAGATGAGGGAGTCGATGTGGTGGCTATAGCAGCCACCTCACGGGAACTATCATCATCCTCTTCATCTTCACTTGCGGAGGAGTATTCCTCTTGAGCTACCAAGACATCTTGGGTTGCTTCTTGAAAGGGCCATTCTTCTTAATAAATGGCTTCTTCTTAGGTGCTTTACCTTTATCTTTAAGAATGAGCCTACCACCATTGTCTTCTCTATTTTGATATGGACACTCGGCTACAAAGTGCATTCTATCTCCACAGTTGAAGCAAGTTCTCAATCTTGGGCCACTTTCTCTTCTTCCATTTGACCCGTTCTTGTGCTCAAGTTCAGACTTGGCTTTGGCAGGGTCTTTCCAAAAGTTCCTTGAATAAAATGCCATGTACTCACCATGAGCACGTTTGACTTCATCGGGGCAGTCCATGGATACCCCCTCAAAAGCTCCTTCATCTTCCTCTTGCTCAACAACATTGGCTTTGAGAGCCACATTGACACCCTTTTGCATTCCAATGGCCCGATCACGGGCATCTTCAGCATTCTTTGCTGCCACTTTGAATGACGCCATTTCTTGCATGACTTTGTTGGATGTCATTTGATGATAGTTATGTCTACCTTGCAGGCTCTTCAAGTCCGTTGGCTCGAAAGGCATTAAGGCACTCACATATTTTCTTTTTATCCATGCATCATCAATGTGAGTGGCCCCATGCTTTCGAAATGTTGTTGCGATGCCCTTGAGTCTTCTATACATGTCCTCATGGTTTTCACCATCCAACATGTAGAATCCCTCAGCTTCATTACTAAGGGCATCATACCTGTTTCTTCTCATGCTTTCATTTCCAACGAAGAGATCCGTAAGAGCATCCCTAGCTTCTTTAGTTGTGTTGAGATGTTCAATGTGTGGCATGTCCTTGGGACCCACACCCAGCTGTATCATGTGGAGAGCGGTGGCATTCAACTGGCTATCCATAACTTCTCTTATCGTTAGGTTGGTTTGATCTCCAATATGAAGACCCTCTTCAATAATCCTCCACAATTCAATAGAGGAGCTGCAAACATGATATTTCATTAGGAGTTGCCATTGATTGAAGGAGGATGTAGTGAGCTTGGGTGGATCACCCCTATTGTTTATATGAGGATGAGGGATAGGTGGGTCGGGGGAATATAAATGGCGAACCTCACTATATTCCTCCTTACCACTTCCCTTCTTGGAGGTGGAACCATTAAGTTTTTCACCTTCCACATCATCATCCTTGGATCCGGTGTTACCCTTTTCCTTAGATGATGGTGTGGTAGCCTCGAGGAGGATGGAGATGGGGCTATGGATGATGTAAGGCGAGCAATCATTTGATTCATCTCCTCCATCTTGGCCTCAAAGGATTTCAACAAGGTTGTTTCCAACGACTTGAGATCATCCATTGTGACCTTATCCATAGCCTCATTTCCATCATCCTTGGTACCCATACTACTCTTAGGCGGTTAAGCCCGATTTAAGAGCCGGGGCTCTGGTACCAATTGGAATGGATCGTTTGGGCACCTAGAGGGGGGTTGAATAGGCGCTACACCAATTTTTAATACTTTTTCAGTTTTAGGCTTAGCACAAAGGGTAAATTCTCTAGATAAACTAATAGGTGGAATTTTCCCTATATGCAAACCTATCTACTAGCGAGTAAAGAGCGAGTGGAAGAGGAACGGGTAAACCAAAGTGAAGCACATGGAGACACAAGATTTGTTTGACCGCAGTTCCTTTCTTGTTAAGGGAAGTACGTCTGCGTTGGAGGGGTGGGCGGTACTAAGACCACCATGCCATAATAGGCCTCACCCTGTTCTCCGATGGATCTCGCCACCAAAGGCCTGATCCACCTTTCCACTATATGTTGGGGGGATACCCCCGGGTAGGGTCACTCCGGGGTATAAGGGCCGAGTTAGCCGAGGTTCGGCAGGGTCAAAGCAGATGCTGGCCGGGTCACCTCAACGCAGGCCGGATCACAGAGTAACCCGGACCAGGAGGGGTCGCCTGACATTGTCTCATCCGACTTAAGGAGTAAGTCGGAAGTGCTTGTCTAAATTTTATACAGGAACAGGTGTGGCCAGATCTACTATGATCCGGGTCCCCGCTTAGCTTCTGGGAGAAGGAAGGAATCTCTCTGGTCAAAAAGAAGGTCCGGTACGCACTGCATGAGCGAAGAAAGCAAGGGCAGGACCACCAGGTCATGGCCGACAAGGGTGACGACGCCTGTATGTCGCAGCACCGCAGAGGCTTACGTCGCTAAAGCATGTATGACGCGGGGGAAAAGCACCCCGATCGGGTTACCACTTTGGGAGGAGGCGAATATGCCTCCACGTATGCCCTAGGCAGGGACCGAGCCTCCTCTATATAAGGGGGCTAGGTTTCTGGTAGAGGGGGTTGGTTGAGCGCTAGTTGAGTTCTTTGAGGCCATAGTGTTTTGGCTGAGGTTCTAGGGAAAAACTGTAGGCTAGAGTAAGAGAGTTCCTTCTTCCTCCTCTCGCCAATACAGCTCTAGGAGCACTTGTAATCTGCAAAGGAAATCAATACAAATTTCTGTGTGGAGAATCACTCCACTATCCCTCCCTGGATTCCCCTAGCGTGTATTAGTCCCCACCTTTAGCCTATCCATGGCATCTGCCGTGACACCACCATGACAGCTGGCCCGTAAGCTAGCGCTAGAAGGGGTGAAGATCCGGACGGGAAACCTCATCGGCACCGGCGAACGCATCGTCTCCGAGCTCGTTCAGCGCTTCGGAGCGCTAGACTTCGTCAGCGACAACTCTGGCTGCTTCGGCACGCGCCCACTTCCGCGCAACGGCCTCTTCGTCAAGCTCGGTGCGCACAAGGTCTATGTTGCGGTGGACGTATCATGCATTCATCCGCGCCGTGTCGTCGATGCGGGGGAACCACCTCACGTGGCTCATGGGCGCCAGACGCTCGCCCCGGACCATGCAGAGGCGATGATGATCGCTGTGCAGCGCAAGCAAGGATCCAGCACCGGACCCGGAGGTAACACCTAAGGCACCGAGGAAAGGTAGAGGACCTCCACTACAGAGGCCTGAGAACGTACTGAGAGAAGCTATGGATAGCTTGGGTAACCCGGTAGCAGCAGTGGTAGATCCAGCTCAGGCACAGGCCGAGCTAGAGGAAACTAGGCTAAAGATACTAGAGGGCGCAAAGAAAATAGCCGCGGCTCAGCAGTCGCTGAACATGACGTTGCGTGAGTATGCAAAGGAAAACAAAGTTGATGCGGTAAAAATAAAAGGGAGAAATCTCATAAGCGAGATGAACAGAGAAGGTGATGATGGAGCCGAGGGGTCGGAAAACTATCTGTCTGTGGGGTTGCCGAAGTATAGTACCCCGGCGAAGAACCTCAGAGCAGTGGATGCGGCTACGTCCGAGTTAGAGGGTCTAACGGGTGAGGCCCGTCAAAGACAGCAAGATAGGGTTAACGAGCTAGTTCGGATTGCGAGCAATGTAATGAAGAGCTACCGAGGCTAACCGGAGAGAGCTGGAGCTTCAAAATCGTCCATTCGGCGATGGGTAACCCGGAGAAATCTGAGCCGCATCGTCACCTCATGGTGGTCCAAGGAGAGAAGAGGTAGTAACCTCGCCGACGAAACAAACAGATCGTCTCAGACCCAACGCTGCAAGGGAAAAGAAAAAGAAACGCGGAAAAATGATGATCGACAGAGTGTGAGCCGAGGTGAAGCTGGCCGAGGTAACCACGACCAAGGCAATGCCGGTCAAGGAAACGCTGCCAACGGCAATACCGGACAGCGAAACTCCGCAGGAGCAGGACAACCGCAGCAGCGGAATATACTAAGGTAAGAGCAAAGCGCCGGCCGAGGTATGCAACAGAAAGGTGCGCAACGAGAGCAAAACCGATACAATGACGATGATTCGGAGATGGTGAACACGGGATACTCAAGACCGGACTACCATGTGATAGGGTCAAGATTGGGAAGCAGGGATTTAATGCCGGATGATGCCAGGTTGAAACTGGACCGCCTGTATAGATCGGAATAGATCGAATGTCAAGGTCCCCCGGGTCCAGCGTGCTTTGGACCCCGGATCATGAAGGAGCCACCGGTACCCAACTTCCAGCTGCCAGAGACACGAAGACGTATGACAGCAGTACCAAGCCGGAGGATTGGCTGATAAACTATGCTACGACCGTGAAAATTGCCACTGGCAACTTGAGATGGGTCACGTACGATTCCCGGATGTTGGAAGGTCCGGCCAGAGTATGGCTGAATAATTTACCACCCGGAAGCATCAACTGTTGGATAGATTTTGAAGAAATGTTTATCAGCAACTTCTCAAGTACATATCAGAGGCCGAATAGGCCGCAGACCCTAGCAATGTGCAAGCAAAGACCTAATGAAACGGACCATGAATTCCTGACCCGGTGGTGTACTGTGAGAAACTCATGTGAGGGTGTCATAGAGTCACAAGCCATAGCATGGTTTGCACAAGGGTGCAGGTATGGCAGCGAGTTGTGGATGAAGTTGCAAAGGAAAATGCCAATTATGGCAGCTGATTCGTATGCTTTGGGTGATCTGACTCAACCTAGGATCGCGTCAAACGAGTCGAACGAGGAATACTATCAGAGGGATGGAGTCGGGTCATCTCGGAGGAACGATTACGGAGGAAAAAGGAGAGATGATAGACCGGATCATCGCTATGGTTCGCAACAAGTTGCAGCTATAAATCAAGATCAACCCGGAGCAGGGAGTAACCAACGCCAGAGAACGGGAGGGCAATGGACTCCAAGAAACGATGGCAATAAAACGTGGACTCCGGAGCAAAAGAAACAGTGGCAGGAAAAGAAAGACCATCCGAGGTATACCTATGAGTCGATGTTGGACCAGCCGTGTAAGTTTCACACGCCAAATCCGAATAGCCCGGCGGGTCACACAACGAGGCAATATGAGTGGATGCGTAAGATAGAACAAGGTGGTTCGGGGAATGCTCAGGCACCCCGGAATGATCAACCTCGGCAGGAGTTACCTCGGCAGCAATTGCTCTCCGGAGCGAACACGCAACAGCTAATGTTGCCTCCCCCTCCGCTGAGGTATGACAATAATGAGAGAAGGGATGCAGTGCATCAGGTGGAAAATCAACAACAGCCGGATCAGAGGTACCCCGGAAACGAGGGAAGGAATGAGTACAGGGAGCATCACCAGAGTTATTGTGTGTTCATGACTGAGGAAACAGATAGAAAGAGCTTGCAGCACCGACATATGGAGGTCAATGCGGTTATGCCAGCAGTGACGAGGTACATGCCTTGGTCGGACCAGGAAATCACCTGGAACATCAAAGATCATCCTAAACTTATGCCGAGTCCAGGCTCGTATGCGCTAGTTCTAGATCCGACATTCATTGGACCAAACATCAACGTGAGGTTCTCCAAGGTACTGATTGACAATGGCAGTAGCATCAACATCATGTATGCGGATACGATGCGCAAGTTGGGCATCTCGGAGAACATGCTCCAGGCTACGAGAACAACTTTCCATGGCATTGTACCAGGCATTTCTTGTGAGCCCATGGGCAAAGCCGGGTCGATGTGCTATTCGGCACAAGGGATAACTGACGAACCGAAAATCTGGAGTTTGAGGTGGTGAACTTGGAAAGTGCGTATCACGCGTTACTCGGAAGACCAGCATTGAACAAGTTCATGGCAAGCTGCCACATCAGTTATCTGAAGATGAAGTTGCCCGGGCCAAATGGAGTGATTACCATTGCTGGAGATTTCCGACGTTCCATTGAGTGTGCATCAGCCGGGTCTAACCTAGCCGAGTCACTCGTGATTGCGCAAGAGAAAAATAAAAATCCAAGAGGTGGCGGCTTTAGCTCAGTCCGCGCAGCAGTATATGCCGGCATTGAGTAACCCGCATGGCAGCGTTTCATTTCAAGCCGCAAAGGACACCAAGAAGGTTCCAGTTGATGACATGTTCCCGGAGCGCACCGTAACAATTGGTGCCGGGTTAACTGACAAATAGGAAAGCGAGCTCGTCAACTTCCTCCGTGAGAATCGCGATATTTTTGCTTGGTCTACACAGGACTTGCAAGGTGTTCCGAGGGAGTTGGCCGAGCACTCTTTAAACGTAAGACCCGAAGCAAGGCCGGTGAAGCAACCTCTCCGCCGCTTCGCCGGGGATAGGAGAAAAGTCATTGGAGACGAGATAGCTCGGCTACTAGCATCAGGATTTATCATGGAGGTGCTGTATCCGGATGGGCTCTCTAATCCGGTGCTGGTAGAAAAGAAGAAGGACGATCCGAACGTGGCAGTGGTTTGGCATATGTGTATCGATTACACGAACCTAAACAAGGCGTGTCCAAAAGATATATTTCTACTGCCGAGGATAGATCAGGTCATAGACTCGACCGCGGGATGTGAACTGTTGTCATTCATTGATGCATATCCAGGCTTCCACCAGATACCTCTGAACCCGGATGATCAAATAAAGACTGCGTTTATTACCCCGTACGGGGCTTACTGCTATCGCACTATGTCGTTCGGTTTACGTAATGCAGGTGCAACGTACCAAAGATGTATGCAAAAATGTTTGCACGACCAAATAGGTCAAAACGTACAAGTATACGTGGATGATGTGGTTATCAAGACCAAGGAAAGCACAATGCTCCTTGACGACATAAGGCAAACATTCGCGAACTTGAGAAGGTTCTGGATGAAGCTTAACCCGGAAAAATGTACCTTCGGTGTCCCGGCTGGAAAATTACTCGGATTTCTCGTCTCCAGCCGAGGTATCGAAGTTAATCCAACTAAGATCCGAGTCATCGAACGAATGGATCTGCCGAAGTGTCTTAACGATGTCCAGAAGTTCACTGGATGCCTGGCGTCATTGAGTCGGTTTGTATGTCGGTTGGGAGAAAAGGCACTGCCTCTCTACCAACTCATGAAAAAGTCGGATAAGTTCGTTTGGACGCCACAGGCCGATGAAGCCTTTGCCCACTTAAAAAAGATGTTGGCCACTGCACCAGTGTTAGCCTCTCCACTATCAAAGGAGCCGATGTTGCTCTACATAGCCGCAACCAACCGAGTTGTAAGTGCAGTGATTGTAGTGGAGCGCAATGAAGAGGGTAAGTCACTGCAGAGGCCGGTATATTACTTGAGCGAGGTATTGTCTGCCTCAAAACAGAACTACCCGCACTTTCAAAAGGTGGCATATGGTGTTTATATGGCGGCAAAGAAGTTAAAGCATTACTTTGAGGAGCACCCCATCAAGGTGATATGTGAAGCTCCCATATCCGAGATAATGGGTAACAAGGATGCGAGTGGCAGAATTACAAAATGGGTAATTGAGCTAGCCCCTTATGCGCCCCAATATGACAGAAGAGAAGCGATCAAGTCTCAGGCTGTGGCGGACTTTTTTGTAGATTGGGCTGAGGTACAATATGAACCACCGCCACCAGATCCGAACTACTGGAGGATGCACTTTGACGGGTCGAAAACCAAAACCGGATTAGGCGTCGGGGTTGTGCTTACCTCGCCAAAGAAGGACCAGCTAAAATACATATTGCAGATCCATTTCGTGGCATTGAACAATGTCGCTGAGTACGAGGCTCTTGTGCATGGGCTCAAAGTGGCAAAGGAGATTGGCATACGTCGGATAATATGCTTTGGCGACTCGGATCTGGTGGTGCAGCAGGTGTCCGGAGTGTGGGACGCCCTGGATCCAAACATGGCACTATACAAATTTCACGCGTGAAGATATCTGGTTACTTGAGGTGTGAATTTCACCATGTACCCCGAGTGGAAAACGAGGCTGCCGACATGCTGTCGAAGCTCGGATCAACCAGACAGGCAATTCCACCGGGTGTAGCATTGGAACACCTCAGAAAACCATCTATCAGGCCGTCCCCAGGAACCGACTCAATCTATGTCCCGGAAAATACAGAATCCGGAGCTGAGCCCATGGACATTGACACGGGAGGTAGTACGCGAGACCCGGGGACTGAATCAGCAAACCCGGGGACTGCCTCAGCAAACCCGGGGACTACCTCGCTAGACCCGAGGACTGCTTAGCATGATCCGACTGAAGTTATGCCGGTGGATCAGATGGAAATTGATGAGGATATGTTCCCTCCACGAGCGATACCAGCTTGGGCACTGCCTATATTCCAATTCCTGAAAGACGGAACGTTACCCGCTGAGGAGGTGTTAGCCAGGCAAACTCAGAGGAGAGCAAAAGCATACACGATTATCAATTCCGAGTTGTACAAACGGAGTGTAACTAACATCCTCCAACGATGCGTTGACCCGGAAGAAGGGCTTGACATCCTCCGAGATATACACCAAGGAGAATGCGGGCATCATGCCTCATCCCGAGCCTTGGTGGCAAAGGCGTTCCGGCATGGATTCTACTGGCCAAGTGCCTTAGAAAAAGCAGAAGATCTAGTGAGAAAATGCAATGGTTGTCAAAGGTATGCCACTAAGACACATATGCCTATGTCGGAACTCAAGACCATACCAATTACATGGCCATTCGTTGTATGGTGCTTGGATATGGTTGGCCCGTTCAAAGCAGCGAGAGGAAACATGACACACATTTTGGTCATGGTGGACAAGTTTACAAAATGGATTGAAGTAAAGCCTATAAGAAAATGTGATGGAGCTACGGTCGTAACATTTCTCAAAGACATCATCTTGAGATACGGTTATCCACACAGTATTATAACTGATAATGGAACAAATTTTGCGGAAGGACCATTTGCGTGCTTTTGCCGAGACAAGAAGATCCGACTCGATGTCGCCTCGGTAGCCCACCCCGCATCGAACGGACAAGTGGAAAGATCCAACGGATTAGTATTATCCGGGATAAAACCCCGGCTCATTGAGCTGCTGCAAAGATCAGCGGGGTGCTGGATAGAAGAACTACCGGTGATCTTGGAGTTTAAGAACAACTCCAATCGATCAACAAAGCTATCGCCATTTTTACGGTATATGGGGCAGAAGCTATATTACCAGCCGACATAGAGCATGATTCGCCTAGGGTCACCCAATACACAGAAGCCGAAGTGCAAGAAGCCCGGCAAAATGATGTTGATATGTTGGAAGAAGCGAGAGAAGCGCATGTCCGGATCCGCCATATATCAACAAAATCTCGACGCGCTTATCATAGCGGAAAGTGTGCCCGAGTCTTTCGGGAAGGCGATCTGGTGCTCGGTTGGTACAACGTACTCTTGGCATGCATAAATTATCCCCATGGAAGGGCCATTCATTGTGAGCAAAGCATTGCACAATGATTCTTACTATCTTATAGATGCAAAGCCACGGGAAAGAACAAGGCGGACAGGTCGGAGAGGAATCTAATCGACCTAGGAATGTAGCACTACTTAGTCCCTTATAAAATTAGCTAAGAAGTTTATGTATCAGAGTCGTCTCAAATTTAGGTATGTATGTCGCCAATTATCATATCAATGAAATAGCGCCTCGAGCGATAACTCGGGACCGCTTTAATAATGTTTGTTGTTACTTCTTATGCGCTAGCTGGAATGAGTCGTTCTACTTAACCCGGATTAGTAATGTGTGAGCACCAAAAACCCAACTCTTCGACTTGCTGCTGTCCAACAAGACTTGGCTTCATGGCAAGCAAGAGAACAAGTTTGGAATTGCGTAGCACATGAAAAATGACTAAGGAAACGAGTTTATTCGAGCTAACGTTTGTTTTTCGGACTAAACCTGTATTTATTTTCAAGTTATTATGCTGAATGATTTTGAGCTAGGCCTAAAAGTTTCTAAGTATTGTTAAAACAATTTTTGAAGCACGGATTTGTAAGTCGTAAAACCGAATCAAGGTAGACACGGACCGAGCCAGAGAATTGGACGAACAAGAAAATGAAACTCGGGGACTACGCCCAAGTTAATCCGGCATATAAATGTAGTAGCAAAATATCACATATCCAGCGTACAATTGCACCCGGCATACCGGGGATCTGATAAATTTTCAAGTTTTTTGAACTAAGGAGCAGCAGGAGGAGGAAGTTCGGCGTCGTCGTCGCTGTCTTCAATGTTTGAAGCATCATCTTCTCCACCCTCATCCGACCCATCTTCAACGTTCTCAACGTGCTCATCCCCAGCGGATTCCACGAAGCTCGGTCCTTCGACCCAGTCATGGATAGGAGAATATTCGACGAGGCTGTAGGCGCAAGCCTGACGCCGAGCTACCCACTCCGGATCATCGGTCCATTTGGATCCGGTGCGCCGGCGTGTAAGGAGGCTCAGGTCGATCTTCTCGTACCATGTGAGAATATGGTGAAGGATAGTATTAGCTGCGGCACGCCCAGCAGACTCCCTCTAGAGGTCGAGCTGGGTCTCGATATCCGACAGCTTTTCAGCAAGAAGTGTGATCCTCTTCGGAGCGCTCTCACTGGGCCAGAACGTGTTGAAAATCCGAACGGCAACGTCGAGGAGATCTTTGCCATAGTTCTTGATGATTTCCACGCGAGATGACAGGCTGACCAATAGGTCCTCCATGTCTAAGGGAATGCCCTCACCGTCAAGAGCGACGGGAGTACCCCTCTCTCGGCGAAATTTGGCAACAGCAGCGCTTGCAATAGAAGTACCCTCTGGAAAATGGTCTGGAAACAAGGCAAAGGAAGAAGGTAAAGAAAAGACATATGAGGTAACCCGGAGAATTATGTCGGATAAGGGAAAGGAACTTACGAGAAATGTGGCTATGGATCTGGGTTAACTCCTTGATGCAATCATCGCGTCTCTTGCGAAGTTGTTCAAGCTCAGCGATCACCGACCCAAGCTGGATGTCGGATTCTTTGAGTAGATCCTGGTCCTTGGAAATCTGGAGAGTAAGGCGCTCACGCTCTTCTGTGAAGTTCTGGCCAACCTTTTGGAGCTCAGTTTGGTGCTGGGCCTTCATCTTCTCCATCTCAGCCTTGAGCTTGGCAATCTCGTTGTCCTTAGTCTAGAGGAGAGCGAGCTCATCATCCTTTTTCTTCAGCTCGGCTTGATACTGTCCTGCTTGTTCGAGAAAATGCAGCATCATATCAGGCACGGGCACACTATCCTCAAGCGATGCTAAAATAGTATGTTGACCCGGTAGAGCCGAGGAGTGAATGTTTGCCGAGCCAAGGAGAAGAGGAAATGGAAAACACTACGAGGTCAGACAAAAGAAGACATACCTCGGATTTCCTCCAAGTTCTTCCACATGATCTTGTTCTCAGCCTCCACCCCAGCTGCAGAAATCGAATAAGGAGATTAGTTCGGCAGAAGAAGGGGAAGAAAAACGGAGAAGTGCCGAGGGAGAAAATTACCCCTCTTTTCATGTTCTGCAATAAGTGCAACATGTTTTGCGCGTAGCATCTTGTGGGTATCCAGCAGGCGTTGGAATTCAGCGCTCCGGCGATTGGTCGTTACTTGAAAAAAGGACAGAAGTGAAAAATTAGCTGGGTACATATTCGAAGTGTACAAGATCCGGGCCAAGTGGAACTTAACCCGGCTCTAGGGGCGTGCATATTCGAAGTGTACAAGATCCGGGCCAAGTGGAACTTAACCCGGCTCTAGGTGTGTGCATATTCGAAGTGTACAAGATCCGGGCCAACTGGAACTTAACCCGTCTCTAGGTGTGTGCATATTCGAAGTGTACAAGATCCGGGCCAAGTGGAACTTAACCCGGCTCTAGGTGTGTGCATATTCGAAGTGTACAAGATCCGGGCCAAGTGGAACTTAACCCGACTCTAGGTGTGTGCATATTCGAAGTGTACAAGATCCGGGCCAAGTGGAACTTAACCCGGCTCTAGGTGTGTGCATATTCGAAGTGTACAAGATCCGGGCCAAGTGGAACTTAACCCGGCTCTAGGTGTGTGCATATTTGAAGTGTACAAGATCCGGGCCAAGTCGAACTTAACCCGGCTCTAGGTGTGTGCATATTCGAAGTTTACATGGAGCTACGTTAGTTTTCTAATGAGCATCCGGCCGAGTAACAAGCTACTCCACCGGAGGCTCGGGGACTAATGGTTATTATCTACAGCATGTAAAAGAGAAACGACATACCTCCATCATTCGCCCTGCGAGGTTAATTGCCTTAGCGACGGTATTCATTTGGGCGGAAAATTCTGCGGGGCCGAACTTTTCCGGGAGATCGTCGTTGTGGACAAACTCCGCCTTATTCCAGTTCATGACGAACTCAATAAGACTCGGAGGGTACCGCTCACCGGTGGGCATATGGGGTGCCACCAAGCCCTTTGCGTGCGCTTCTTTCCTCTCAACCAGGGCAAGAGCTGGGCTGGTATGCAGAACCATCTGCTGCGCGTCAGTTGGCTCGGCAGAAACATCCTTCGCTGCTAGGGCTTTCTTGGGAAGCATCGACGATAGGGTTCGCTGCCCAGCCTCGACGGATGCTGACTTGGTAATATCCGGAGCCTTTTTGCCCTTAGCTTCTTGGGAAGAAGTAACTGCAGTGGATTTCCCCTTAGAGGCTGCTGGAGTAGTTCCTCGCCAAGGTTGGGATGACTCGGACGAGGCGGAAGAACTTGGCACAGGAGCTCTTGTAGATGGACTTGGAGTTGGATCGGTCACTGGTACTGGAACTGATGCTGGTGCTGGTGGTGATATAGACTCGGTGGCTGCTGGTTGTGGTGATGCCAAGGTGGTGGACGCCGTCGCCTCGGCTGGACCGACCCCTCCCGCTCCGAGGTCACGTTCCTCTCGACGAGGTGGTGCGGAACCCGGAGCAGCCGCAGAACCCTCTGGAATAGGGCTCAGCGGACGTGACTCGTCGTCACGAGGAGGAGAAGGGCCGGATCGAAGTGGTGAAGAAATGCTTGATCCGCTCTAAGGGACCTCCACCGGAGGTCTAAAGAAGAAAATAATGTCAGAAGAGAAATTGCCATGATGCAAGGAGAAGTGAGTCGCGCAACGAAAAATGACCTACGCATCCGAGGTTTCGGCCTCCTTGGGTTTCCGAGCCCTTCGTGCCGGGGCTTTGCCAGCCCGCTTGGAGGCAGTCTTGTCTCCAGCCTTCTTTTGCCTTTTTGTGGGCTCAGAAGGTTCGGAGGAAGAACTTGATGTGGCTCCGCGCTTCTTCTTCGACGCCACCGGAACCGGCTCGCCCGTAGCAAGTGGAGGATCCTCATGGATATGCCCACCGGGGTTAGCTAATGTTGGAAAGGCAAAAGAAAGAGGGACAGCCTCAACAGGTTCAATCACGTCGACATCCGAGTCATCCTCATCATCGGGCCAATCTCTAAGAGAAGAGAATTTATCGCTGGGTCGTTTGGTAGCGTCGGTCATAGGGAGGAACATCTCCTGGTCCAGCTCCTCCTCATCCGGGATTTCTCGGTCCGGCGCCCACTTAAGGGTCGGATCCGTACCATCCTCGAGAGTTTGCTGAAGGAACAGCTGAGAAAAAGCATGAAGAACAGAGTCAAAAATACAACAAAAACCGACACATATTTGATCCGAAATAAGTTTGCCTTGAAGCTTATCAAGGGAGGAGCCTGTCACGACAGTAGTGCTTAATTCCCCACGTCCATTCGGCGGAGAAATCCTTGTGGGCGGTGAAAAGAGCCTTAACCCGGCGAAAAATCTCCGTGTTGCTCAACTCGAAGGAGGAGGTTCGGTTGGGGTCGCGGCTGAAACTCATGTGGCACAACTTGTGGGTGCGCTTCTGGAGGGGAGAGATTCGGTTGCGCACGAACGTGATCATAGCATCCTCGTTGCACAATCCGAGTCTCTTCAGCTTCGCGAACCTCATGTTAACTTGGTTGGCCAGAGCTGTAGGCTTCTTGGGGACCTTCTCCCAGAATTCCGTGTCAGGTGGACCCGGAGCGTAGGGCAGCAACTGAATCAAATCTTCAGTGCCCTCATTCCGGACATAGAAGAAGGTCCGGGCCCATCCTTTGCAGGAGTCAAGCCCGGTAACCGGGGAAAACGGAAAGTCTCCGGCGAGATGGAGGCAGCTCAATTGGGTGAGCTGCTTATCCTCGACTCTACTTGGATGTTGGGGATGACGTTATGACGAAGGCGAAAAAAAACCGGATCCATAGCTCCTTCGTGGGCCACAGTCCGGTGTAGCCTTCGATCGTAGAAGCAAAGGCAGAGAGAGGTGATAGCGTTGGCTGGGAGATGGTGCGGCTGCAAGTGGTAGGTGCTGAGCCAATCCCGGAAGAAATCGCTCACCGGCAGACCAAATCCTCTTTGGAAGTGGGACAGGAACACGACGAACTCACCCGGATTGGGTGAGGGGGCCAGTTCGAAGGAGGGGAGACGAGCGTCAACACCGGCAGGAATGCGCCTGGTCCAGTAGAGCCAGTCAAGGTCATCTTGACAGACGAGCTCCTCCTCCATTTCCTGCTCGGCGACGATGAGCTCCTCCTTCGTCATCTCGTATTCACTACCCTCGCTGGCGCTAGCGGCGGCGGGGATCTGAGGCCTGGATTGGCGAGGACCCGTGGCTAGGAAGTCACGCAGTTAAGGGCTGCAATGCTAGAAGCATCGGCGGCGCGGTCGCTAGGAAGATGAAGGAGAAGGGCAACGAGCAGAGGGGCGCAGAAGTGGGAAAAACGCTAAGGGGTGCACCCCTCCGGTACTTAACCACCCCCTGAGAGGGTGAGTCGGATCGCGCTACGCCAACGAGCCACATGGTGTGGCTGTGTATCGCATGTCTCCACCAGTCGTAGAGGAGCCACACAGAGGGCCACAGAGCAGAAGCAATCCCGTGACGTGATGCTCCGATGCGGTAAACGAGGAGGCAGGTGTGACGTGACCCTCGCACAGTGATAACTGACAATTACTGCGGTGGTTACTGTGCAGGCCCTTAAAATAAGACAGCCTAATGATTAGCCTCCACGTGGGTTGGCGTATGAGAGAAGGAAACGGGGCCCGGATCAAACCATGGTAACCATGGGATCCGAGCCAAAGTGGTAACCCGGCCGGCAAGTGAAAACTTGGAACGTGTGAAGGGAACGTAAATCCATATAATCCGAGATAAGGAGCTAACCCGGAATTAAACGTCCAAGGCTCAAACATAAATGAACCTGATGTGGCCTTAGCGGCCGAGGCCGCTAAAACCGCACCAGCTTCAGGGACTAATGTTGGGGGGATACCCCCGGGTAGGGTCACTCTGGGGTATAAGGGCCGAGTTAGCCGAGGTTCGGCAGGGTCAAAGCAGATGCTGGCCGGGTCACCTCAAGGCAGGCCAGATCACGGAGTAACCCGGACCAGGGGGGTCGCCTAACATTGTCTCATCCGACTTAAGGAGTAAGTCGGAAGTGCTTGTCTAACTTTTATGCAGGAACAGGTGTGGCCGGATCTACTATGATCCAGGTCCCCGCTTAGCTTCTGGGAGAAGGAAGGAATCTCTCTGGTCAAAAAGAAGGTCCGGTACGCACTGCATGAGCGAAGAAAGCAAGGGCAGGACCACCGGGTCATGGACGACAAGGGTGACGACGCCCATGTCGGCTGACGCAGGCGCCGCAGAGGCTTACATCGCTAAAGCATGTATGACACAGGGAAAAAGCACCCCGGTCGGGTTACCACTTTGGGAGGAGGCATATTCTTAGGAATATGCCTCCACTTATGCCCTAGACAGGGACCGAGCCTCCTCTATATAAGGGGGGCTAGGTTTCT
Organism: Avena insularis; assembly: GCA_023614405.1. NCBI lineage: Eukaryota > Viridiplantae > Streptophyta > Magnoliopsida > Poales > Poaceae > Avena > Avena insularis. The sequence goes on along the minus strand of CM042693.1, from coordinate 435,132,127 downwards.
AGTAGAGGGGGTTGGTTGAGCGCTAGTTGAGTTCTTTGAGGCCTTAGTGTTTTGGCTGAGGTTCTAGGGAAAAACTGTAGGCTAGAGTAAGAGAGTTCCTTCTTCCTCCTCTCGCCAATACAGCTCTAGGAGCACTTGTAATCTGCAAAGGAAATCAATACAAACTTCTGTGTGGAGAATCACTCCACTATCCCTCCCTGGATTCCCCTAGCGTGTATTAGTCCCCACCTTTAGCCTATCCATGGCATCTGCCGTGACACCACCACGACACTATAGGTCCCCTTCGAGGCAGGCACCGGCGCCTTTACACAACTAGCGGGGCAACAACTCCACAACAACTTGGAGTCTCCCGAAATGACAACAAGCTGCCACAAGAACAAAGTTATCAAATACAATAAACAAGATCTAGGTATTGACAAGAATACTAGATCAGGGATTTCTCCAAGTGAATGGAGAGGAGTTGAAGCGCTTGATTCTTGATGATGATGATGAACTTCTCCTCCTTCAATTCCCCCAAAGATCAAGACCTTCGGATGGTTGAAGTGGGAGATCGAGAATGAGAGCTCTTGCACAATGTCTGGACAATTTCGAATGAATCAAGAGTTCTGAACGTTGGGGGAGAAGGGGTATTTATACCCCCTTCAGAAACCAGCCGTTGGACACTTTGGGGCCGGATTATCTGGCCTGGGGAAACACCGCCCCAGACTCGGAATATCCGGCAGATAGTCCGCCCCCTATCAAAGCGTCGCGCCGAGCTTGCCCTTGATCAACTTCTGGGGGCCGGATTATCCGGTCATATGCGAGGGCCGGATTATCCGGCCTGGGGAGGAAAAACCGCCCCAGTTCGGATTTTTCGGGAGAAAATCCTACCGGATACCGAGCGACGCGCCTTGGCCCCTTTTGCTCGAAAACTGGGGGCCGGATTATCTGGCCCATGCGACAGCCGGATTATCCGGCCTGGGGAGGAAAAACCGCCCCAGTTCAGATTTTTCGGGAGAAAATCCGACCGGATACCGAGCGACGCGCCTTGGCTCTCTTTGAGCAAAGAGGTAGGCCGGATTCTCCGGCCCATGGTGGGGCGGATTATCTGGGCCCCCTCGAAGCTTCCTGCACACTTAGCGCACATGAATAATCTTCATAGTATTGTTATCTAACACGCAAAACATAGAAAAACATGAAATATTCTTTCAATGGGGCACAATGATTATTAAGTAAAACCGACCAAAACCTTTATGATTGGTGATGTTGTTGTAGATACCAAGGATATCACTAAGCGAATATTGTAATCCTCCTTTTTGTCACTTGAGATTCATGCATCAGACGCGTTCTCCACTCATGTCACCTCACATCTGGACCAATCCGCGAAGTCTTGGGTACCTACAAGTCCTCAGATTGAGGTAGAGACAAAGATATAAGATAGCAACGCTCCTATTCAATCACTACACATATTCTCATGTAATTAGATGCACATAATCGCTGTGAGGTTTCACCTTAACCCGCAGCCCATGAGTACTAGTCACTCATAATAATAAGATCAAGAATAGAAATCATTGATGAAATACTTTGATTGAAATCAAATATTCTTACAATGGTCGCCAATTTACAAGGAGATCTCTATTACAAGATTATGGCTATGGCTACGAAGGAGAATGGAGATGGAGAGGATGAACTATGGTGGTGGTGTTGTGGATCTCCTTCGGTGTGTGATGGATGAGATCTGAATGGCGACTATGTTCTACAGCGGCTGGAGGCTACGTCTCTCCTTGAATGATCTCGCTTCCTTCACATAAGTAGTTTGGTTTGACCTAAAGAAGGCTCCGACGTGCAGTATGGGCGGATGGTACATGCGGGCTTCTCCCGTACCGATGCTCGCTACACGTCCTGGAAATTCCTTTTTGCCCTTGGTTGACTTGGTTGTGTTGGCAACGACATATTCTTTAATAATTTCTCATGTTTTTTCCATAGAAGCATGATTTTCTACACATCAAAAATCAAAAGAAGGATTTGCACATCTTTGAAATAATTAGCCATTAGTAGAAAGTCTAGAGAGATATTTAGTTAATTTCTTGACTTAAAATAAGATTTAAATGCAGATAAAGATGGCTATTTTCCCAGTAGATCAATATTACTTGGTATTTTCTCCCTTGGTGGTATTCAATATTTTCTCCCTTTTTCGGATTATACTCTTTGTTATCTTTCCAAAAAAATTGATTTCATCCCATTCGGAGTTTGGAGGCTAAAGTTATTGCAATTTTGATTTTGGTAGGTTGCCAGGACCAGTAGTATCGCCGCTCCACCGAAAGTACTGCTAGGACATTTTGTTGGAGATATGCCTTAATGGAAATAATAAAGACGTTTCCATATCTCAAATTATCATAACAAGTTTTATACCATGCTATAAATTTATTAAGCAGAAACCTTAGTACACGTGTGGTATGTAAACAAACCAAGTCCCTAGTAACCTCTAGTCAACTAGCTCATTGGTCAACTGATGATCAAGGTTTTCTGATCATGGAAATTTATGTCAATTTACAATGGGGTCATATCATTGAGTGAATGATGTGATAAACACAAACACCCAACTTAATGTATTGCAATGAGATCCAGTCCCAAATTTCAACATTGCGATAACTAGGAAAACGTAGTAACTCAATCATTTGACTGTGAGATTATATCTAATCACTATCACTAGAGGCTGCCTTGACTGCATCAACCATCATACCATAACATGATGATCATAAAGGTGTCTCTCAGGTATTATGAAGGGATAGGTTGACGCGTATGCATTGGGATCGGGATTTTCCCATCTGTGTGATAGATAGATACTCTAGGCCCACTCAGTGAGATTACATCTACAAATATTGTCACCATGTGACTAGGTCATGAGAATGTGATATCATAGGAATGAGTAAATGTGTTTGTCAGTAACAATATCAAACTAGGTATAGGAATACCAAAGTTCAGATCTTGGACAAACCAGTTATTGTGTAGCAAAGGGAATGAGACTCAATGTTTAAGGTTCAAGCGATCAAGTTAATTCATGGAATGCATGGGGGCCATCATGGGTTTTCAGATCCTATTATTAGTAATTAATCAGAGAGGTGTCTTGATCATGTCTACGCATTCCCGAACCATAGGGCGGCACGCTGAAGGGTAGATGATGCTTATGGTTTTATTCGAGATCGTTGGAGAAAAGAGAGGGAACTCCAAAATTGTTCTAGAGAGAGATTGGAAAGGTTCGAAGTCGGTGAATTGTTCGAAGACTCGAATTATGTATTTTAGTATTTAAATAAGTTAATTAAATATTAAATATATTAATAAATATATGGCATACCCCTAATGGGCCACCATGTAGCAGCCCATTAGGGGGCACCCCACCTCCCTAGTGGTCGGCGACCCATGGAGGGGAGTGAGGCATGTGGCATGGGAAGTGGTGGCTACCCTAGGGTGTCCCGCACCCCAGGTGGAAGCAGCCCTAGGTGCCCCCCTTCCCCTTGGCATATATAAGCAGGAGGGGAGCCCCTCCCCTCATTCATCCCATTGGCATTTTCCTCTCTCCCTCTCTCCCTCACATGTGGTTCTGTAATATTGGAACGAGCATACCGGGTTTGAGTCTCCACCATACACACGCCGTTGTGCTGCTAGTATCTCAGTCCGGAGCAATCTTCTTCCAATCCTTTGCTGGACCGGAGCCCGGGGGACGTCATCTATACTAGACATGTGTAGAACTGTGGAGGTGCTGCCAGTTGTAGCGCTCGTCGCTTGTATGTCTGCATAACCTTGAGGTCGGTGTCACTGTATGACTATATCGTCAATGTTCGTGAGAATTTCAACACTTTTCGGTCTTCAAGGGTATGAACAACGAATCCCTTTGTTACCTTATATCTGCATAGAATAGATCTTGACTATGTTGTTAGGAAAAATGTTTTCTAGCACGAAAACCTACACATTTTTAGCGTCGGTAGTTCTGGTGAAGTTTCGGGCCTGTACCATTGGGAAGTGTCAACCTTCTATTCGAGCTTTGATTTCTGCAGTTTTCCCAGGGCGGTAGTACCGCCGCCTCACCGGTAGTACCGCTAGCGCATATTTTCCTCCGGTACTACTAGTGTAAGTTTCGGGTCACTTCCACTCAGCCCGTCCCCCTTGTAGTAACCTCTCTGGTTGGTCGCGATGTTATACTAGAACTTGACCAGAAGTGAGGTGGTAGTAATGGTCCTTGCCTCGGTGGTAGTACCACCACTCTAGCGGTAGTACTGGCCCGATTCTTCCCCCTCACTACCACGTAGCGTTTTGACCGTTGGAAGGGAGGCGGTGGTAGTACCGTCGAGCCAGTGGTACTACCGACCGTGCGCGGATCTGAACATAACGGTTAGATCTGGTAGGTACTATTTAAAGCCTCCCTCCTCCCTTTGTGGGGGTAGCTCTTCTATTGGTTCTTCTACTTGATCTTCCACTCTCTCTCCTCCATTGTTGACCTTCAAGAGCTTGTCCTCTCCTCTTGCCCCTCCTATGATTCTTGCATATTTTTGAGGGATCTGAGAGAGAATATCTAGGTCTATAACCCCACCAAACCAAATCCCTTCTTTCTGAAGGAATCCTTGGGATCTAGATCTTGGAGAATTTGGTGTTCTCTTCTTGTGTTCTTCCTCTCTTTTCTCCTATAGATTTTGTAGCCCTGGTGGAATTTGGGAGTGAAGTACTTGCCTTTGAATTTGATGCATAGTTTTGAGTTCTATACGGATATTAGGTGATTGAAAGCTTGTGGGCTTGTTACTCTTGGGTTATTGGAACCCTATACGGTTGTGTGGTAGTGGTGTTGTTCTCTTGGGGCATTCAATTGAGTTGTAGAGATTCCTCAAGCTAGAAGCATTTGTGGTGACTCTTGGGAGCCTCCAATTAAGTTGTGGAGATTGTCCCAAGTTTGTACGGGTTCGGTGACCTCTCTCAAGTGTCCCATAGTGGATAGAGAGTCCACCTTTTGTGGTGCGCACTCGGATAATAAGGTGAGTCATTTGTAGCGTCGGTGAGTAGTGTGCCTCCGCATCTTGGGGTGAGGCCTTGTGTGGCGTTGGTTGAGCATCGAGCCACCACACCTCAAGGTGAGCCATTTGTGGCATTCGGGGAGCACTACTCCACCACACCTCTCTCCAACGGATAAGTAGCTTCTTTGGAATTGAACTTCGGGATAAAATCATCGCCTCCACATGACATGGGTATGCCATATTGGGTCTCCATTGTTAGTATACATGGTACGAATCCAGGACAAGGCCCATAAGGAGTTGAAGCTTTTGGAAGCACCCAAAGCCCAGGAACCAGACGTGACAATCAAGAGAAAGCCCAAGATGTAGCCGACATAGTCGAAGAGCTACCTTTTATTCTAAAAATCAATCCGGATTGGACTCTGAGACCGGACCTCTCATATAAAGGCTAAGAGGAGCCAATGTAGGAGGCACCTGATACTAGCCATAGCAATCCGCTGCAAGCTAGATCGCATCTAGCAACCCGACGACTTTGTACTCTCCATCAATAAAGATCAAACAAGTAAGAAGTAGGGTTTTCTCTATGAGGACCTGAACCTGGGTAAATCTCGCCTTCCTTATTTGTCTGATAAGCCGATGAAATCACCAGCACACCCTTTTTCCCTGAAACTCAAGTTCATAAGAATGGACATTGCTGAGGTTACCCCTCGTCACCACGTCAATCTGTTATTCCTATACCCGAGTCCTTTAGTTCTGCACTTTAAATTGTGATAGCCCACGTGCTTGGAGTAATATATCTTGCTATCACATTGTTGTTTGTCTTGCTTAGCATAGGTTGTTGGTACATTTAGTTGAACCTAGTGAATTTAGGTTTTGTGCTTGATAAATTAAACGCTAGTTTTATTCTATATTTATTAGAGCCTAAACCCTAACTATTTTAAAACGCCAATTCACCCCTCTAGGCAACATCCATTGTCCTTTCAGAATGGCGGTCGATGGCGAGGATGGTTTGGTGGTCTAGCTGGTGACAGATGACAGGATCTGCCATCACCGGAGGCTCCCGTGGGCATCGTTTCCTTGTTGGAGGCACTATGGTGGTGTTTCTCATTCAAATTCGGGCTTTCCCGAATAGGATGATGGCGACGTTCTCGCATCCTTGCCCTTGCGGGGGCATCATCTTTGGAGACATACATCGGCTCGTCAGACAAGTGGATGACTTCGGCGGTTGGGCACCGGTCTACGCGTGCTTCTCACGCGGTGACCAAGGTGGGGTGGTGTTGCGTCTACTACGTCAACGACGGTGATTCTAGGCAGCGTGGAAACATGTTTTCATGTTTAGTATTGACTACGTCCTATAGAGGCATTTCATCAGACACCTTGCAGATGTTTATACACAATGAGGCCAAAATAAAATTAATTGAGAATCATACCAGACCCTGACATCCCAGGAAGATGACCTTGTCGCCGCACTAATGCACCCGCCCCCTGTCTTGACGTCACCTCGGCTGCTCTGGCCACCATCGACAAGGTTTTGGATTGACTTTTGTTGCACGACATGCTAACCTTGACGACAGTCTGCTGCTACAATGATAAGAACCAAAAATGTGACCAGTTATAGTCCTACGCTTCAGTTCCATGGTACTTACACAAGGGAAGAATAGAATGTGGGATAGAAAGTCAAAAACTAGGTAGGTTTCTTACCTTCGTTGTGTGTTGCTATTTTTGTTAGATGCCACTCATGGAGAATTTGTGATGTTATAGCCATGTTCGTATCCACGATGGTTGCAGCCATGGCTCCACTATTCCACGATAGTTATAGTTTCCGCACTCGTGCCCCCTATAGGTTTGGCCGTTGGCCAATAATAAATTGATAACTAGAGGCAACTTAAGTAAGAGACAACATTTAGCTAACTTAACTTAATTATTCTGCACTTACTCTGAATCTTGCATGTATCCGTTCTTTAACTGCACTATGACCAAAGAAATGTGGAAAGTGTTATCTCCACTTATAGGAATTGATGTACAAATTATATTTGTTATCTATTTCGAGTCTTTGGGACTGTCAAAGAACACATATGGTCCCAAACATTTTTCACACGACTGCCTTATGGCCAAGGTGCTCTATCATAAATGGCATGTACCCTTGCTCGGTGAAAAATACTATGTATAGAGCGAGAAAGATGGAGGCTAAACACTGTCATTGGATCTCTAGAACAACTTGCATTTCAAGTTCTACTGCTGATCTAGTCTAAACCTCGGAGAGGGAGGTTGCTTTTTTTTTTTATAAAGGACGACTTTATTATTTAAGCGATTGAAGCATTACACTCAATCTCTGCATAACTAGGTATGCACGCGGTCGCAACAAGTGCAAAGGAAACAAGCAACGAGACGAAATGTCACGAAAAAAACTGCAACAACTAGTGGGTGAGGGAGGTTAATGGCAAAACCTGCAACAACTGGTACGGTCAAGCATCTGAATGATGGATGGTTGGGACTTGGGGACCCTGGGAGCATCATGAAAAAACTGGAGACTAGTGACGAGCAGAGTGGCCAATAATCTCGAAGCTAACTCTCAAGGTAGATTATGATGGAGCTATCTACGTTGTTCCAGGGCAGGGGTAACAAAATAAGCGTAGCTTCTCTGAGTTGCAAAATCAGTTCATGGGTGTGTGTGGTGTGTGTTTCGAGTAGAAAATTTGTCCTGAACTCTGCGGTGTCTGAGGGTTTTACCCGGGTGCACGTGTCTGTGTTCCTTTGTGGTCGTTTGAAACGGTGTATGACAGAATGGAACCGGGGCGAGTCCTCTTCTGGAGAACATCACAATGATCATGGCTTTGGAAGCGACCTCCGTCGTCGTCTAGTACACCAGCGTTGCCACAGCTGCCGTGCCCACCTTCTTAGGTGATGAGATGGTCGTGGGCACACGAGTCCCTTCCTTTTCCCTGCCTCTGTCCCTCGGGACTTCTCGTGAGCATGCCGTCGTGCGAGCCTCCGATGGTGATTGGGCGCAGACGTCGCATCCTTTCACCACCATCTCCCTCGACACTTCTCGCCAACATGCCGCCATGGACTGTGAAAAGATGATGGAAGATTGGAAGGGGTTAGCTAACCATACCTCGGCTGTCTTCGCTTCTCAACAAAGATCTTTTTTAGATCCAACAAAGATCATGGTGTTAATTATACCAGTTCACATGGAAAGAAAGGTGCTTGAACTGCACGGGTGGACCAGATGATGGGTTGGTTCTCAGTCGGAGGTGACCTTTTGCCAACCTGGTGCTTATCAGGGTGACTTTCTTTGAGCTTACAGAGCCGCTTCTAGGTGCCAAAATCGCTAAAGCACAAAAGAAGTAGCCGGCTGCTGGCTCGCTTAGAAGCGAGACTCACGTGCAACAAATCCTGAATCTGCTCGGGGGGCAGTTTCCCAAGCTTCTGGGCTAAACAACCGAATCGGTATGTTGACTACCCCCACATTTTCGTTATATTTATAGGAGAATGGCCCTCCACTAGACAAAACGACTGGTTGTCTAAGAAAACAACCTCTCATAACATGAACCGCATCGAGCAGACTCGCGTGCTAGGGTTCTTTCCTGCCGGCGCCGAAGTTCCCTCTCCTGCAGTAGCCCGCGCCGCTCACCTGAAGCAACCGCTCCCCCCTAAGTAGCCGTCACACTCACTCACAGCCTTTGGCCGGTGTGCTCTTCTGCCGCTGAATGACCTTGGCTCTGTCGACGGGACGCACTACAGGAAACACCCAAGGAACCGACGGCTATATTCTAGGCCGACGTAGGGGCCGTCGGCATAGAGGCACGAGCCGGGCGGGCTGGCAAGCGGGTCGTCGGCCCAGAAAAGCCATCGACGTAGGTAAAATAAGTTGTCGGCGTAGACGGGCCGTCGGCGTATTAGATAGGCCGTGACGATGATGCGACGGCGTCAATGCTACGCCGACGGCAAAGCCGTCGGCATAGCTATTTTCTCTTTTTGTCATTTAATACTAGAAAAATCATAACTAAATCATTCTAATTCAAAAAAATACATATAATATATCATAATTTGCAGAAAAATAAGATCTATCTAACTAAACTAAAATATTACATATTTTTAGTGAACAAAATACAAAAAACATTACATATTCTTTTGTATAACATATTTTCTATTTTCCAAGCGCAAAAAACGGGGCGTTTTGTAAAGCAAACACCAAATGACAGTTCTAAATGGTACTATCCTATTTTTCAAAAATATTAGACCATCTTACATGGACAATGTCCCAACCGGGGATTTTAAAACCTTTTCGTCCACCCTTGCTGAAAAAGACAAATGTCTACCGAATCGGTAGGAAGTGAGTCCGGTTTAAACTACAGGTACATGATCTAATGCTCATGATTTTTTGAAAAAAAAATCATTTTTAGACTCACAATATAATTTTCTTTAGAAATCCAATGCAAGTTTAGCGAGGCCCATCACATATCTTCATGCCCGCCGTTTTGACCATAGTTTGGAACGGGAAAATTTTAAAACGGACATAAAAAATCAAAAACGGTCCAAACAATGTAAATCCTTCGCGTGGTGTCATATTATATGACATAGTTGCAAGAAAAAATACCAAACTTGGTAAATTAATTATGTCTAAAAATACCTTCACAAAATGATCTATCATGTTCGAGGTTTTCGGCTTTCGGGTCAAATAACCAATGTTATGGCTAGAATCAGAGCATAGTTTGTGATATTGTGCCCATATTATGCACACATGTGTATCATAGGATGACGAACAATGTTATAGAAGGAAGTTTTCCTTTTCATCATACAGAAAAGCCATTTTCTATTTTTCGAGCGCAAAAAAGAGGACGTTTTGTGAAGCAACCACCAAATGAGAGTTTTTAAATGGTATCATCCTATTTTTCAAAAATATTAGACCACCTTACATGGACAATGTTCCAACCGGGGATTTTAAAACCTTTCTATTCACCCCTGATGAAAAAGACAATGTCTGCTAAATCTGTAGAAAGTGGATCCGGTTTAAACCACAGGTACATGATCTAATACTCATGATTTTTTGAAAAAAATCATTTTTATACTCATAATATGATGTTTATTCAGAGATCCAATGCAAGTTTTAGCGAGGCCCATCACATATCTTCATGCCCACCGTTTTGACCATAGTTTGAAACAGATATAAGAAATTCAAAAACGGTCCGAACAATGTAAATCCTTCGTGTGGTGTCATATTATCTGACATAGTTCTAAGGAAAAATACTAAACTTGATAAATTGATTATGTCTCAAAAAACCTTCACAAAATGACCTATCATGTTCGAGGTTTCCTGACTTTCGGGTCAAATGACCAATGTTATGGCTAGAATCAGGGCATAGTTGTGATATTGTGCACATATTGTGCATGCATGTGCATCATGGGATGGCGAATAATATTACAGGAGGAAGTTTTCCTTTTCACCGTACGGAAAAGTCATTTTCTATTTTCCGAGCATAAAAAATGAGGCGTTTTGTGAAGCAACCACCAAATAACAGTTTCTAAATGGTATCATCCTATTTTTTAAAAATATTAGACCACCTTACATGGACAATGTCCCAACCAGAAATTTTAAAACCTTTCGTCCATCCCTGCTAAAAATGACAAATGTCTGCCGAATCGGTAGAAAGTGGGTCCAGTTTGAACTACAGGTACATGATCTAATGCTTATGATTTTTTGAAAAAAAATCAGTTTTAGACACACAGTATGATGTTTGTTCAGAGATCTAATACAAGTTTTAGCAGGCCCATCACATCGGTAAGAATCTTGATGCTCGCCGTTTTGACCATTTTTGACTCACAATATGATTTTTTGAAGATTTGAACACTATTAAATAAATTTTATTTAAAAATACATGATGCATGATTAAAAATATGATATGGATGTCATGGTTTGATTCTTCTCATTTTTCTGATCGATTTAGACACATTATTTAGAAATGAATTATTCCATATTAAATAGAAAAGGCAAAAAAATATTTATTTTATTGTCATTTGAATTCAATAGTATTATTTATTCATTTTTATTTACTTAAATAATTGTTTGAAATTTTAAAAATAAAGACGTGTGACACTATGGTCCAAGGGTTAATAGGATTGATATGGTAGTATTATCAATAAGGTCTAATTCATTTATCAGAAGCTCATCCGGAAGGAATAAAGAAGTTAAGCATGCTGGGGCAGGAGTAGTACTACGAGTCTAAGATGGGTGATCGATCGAAAAGTTTGACCATTAGTGCAATTTAACCGAAGATTAAGCATACTTAAAGTTAAAAAAATCGTTTGTGAGATTAACAAGTTAAACAATTCAAAAAAATAGAAAATAATTTTTTAAAAATATTTTTTTAAAAAAAGTAAAAAAAAATAAAGAAAATGAAAAACTAGGTCGATGGCTTAGCCGTCGGCGTATCCTAACGCCCGTTAGCCATCTAGGTAGGACCCATCTAAACTATGCCGACGGCTAAGCCGTCGGCGTAGACGGCTACGCCGACGACATATTAGTCTAGGCCGACGCCGTATTACGCTGACGAGGCTACGCCGACGGCCACCGTCGGCATAGACCTATCCGACAGCAATTTGGCCTATGCCGATGGGTAAAAGTCGTCGGCGTAGTGACTGTTCCTGTAGTGACGAGCCCGGATCGATTCAACTTCCGCTCTCTATTTGCATCATGGAGTTCTTCCGATTTTGTTGAATACTGATCAATTAGCTCTCTGTTATTGTTTTTCTCGGCATGTCTATGTATTTTGGTGGTTAGTTCCGTGTCTAGAATCTTAACATTACGATTCTTCACATACATCATGTTCACGTACATTGGTGGTTAATTTTTCTTGTTTTGTATACCATTTGGTTAATTTTCTCGGCATATCTGATGTATGATTAATTATTATTGACTTTCCATAATTTTTTCGCTCATTTTTATATCATTTTCACAAAAACTAGAATACGTATGGTATAACCATTCATTTTGGGACACATATCTAATTGGGAGCATTATAGCCATTTCACAATTGAACGGGCGATATTTTCAGAAGGCAAATAATACGATGCCCCCGGGGGATCGAACCAACTGATCCCCCCGATTGATCGCTTGCACGTCTACGGATCGATGGACCCACCCACCTTATCTCTTCCTTGCATTTTCTTCTGCGTTACTGCATGGAACCGTTGCTCGCCTCCCGCGCAGTCGCGCTGTAGCTCGCGCGCCGCCGTGCCGCTCGCTTTCCCGTGCCCTGCTACCGCCGACCTGCCGTGCTGCTCGCTTTCCCGTGCCCTACCATCGCCGACCTGCCGCGCCGCCGACTTTTGCTGCGCAACGCCGCGCGCGACGCCCTCCATGGCCATGGCCTTTGCTGTGCCGCCGCTGCGCAGCCGGCACCGCAGCCGGACCAGGCCGCCGGAGCACGGCCTCTGCCATCACGCGTCCTAGAACCTGCCGCTACACCTAGCTAGATCCCGTCGGAGGCACCCGACCACAAGAAAACCACGATGGTGGTGCTCGCTGTTAGCGTCCACTTGGCTTAGCCCAGCACTCAGCCTACGTTCTGGACGTTCATGCGCTCACGGCCCAACTATAAGAAGAGAGCCCACTCCATCCCAAAAGCCTGGACTGAAAGGAGGAGGAGAACTCTCCCTTATAAGCTGGGAGTGGCCTCCTCCCGTAGGCGAGGTGGGACTAAACTCAAGCAGCTTCACCAGTCAACAGGCCCCTAACATCCCATCTCCCTGAGAAGCCCCTCAGGAAGGCATTGGGCGATGCTGGTTCTGATACCAGATGTTAGCATCCACTTGGCCCAGCCCAGCACTCAGCCTACGTTCTGAACATTCATGCGCTCACGGCCCAACTATAAGAAGAGAGTTCACTCCATCCCAAAAGCCCGGACTGAAAGGAGGAAGGAATCTCTCCCTTATAAGGTGGGTGTGGCCTTCTTCCGTAGGCGAGATGGGACTAAACTTCGTGTAGCCTCGCCGGTCAACAGCAGCCTAACATCCCATCCCCCTGAGAAGCCCCTCAGGAAGGCATGGCGATCGCTAGCTCTGATACCAGATGTTAGCGTCCACTTGGCTCAGCCCAGCACTCAGCCTACGTTCTGGACGTTCATGCGCTCACGGCCCAACTATAAGAAGAGAGCTCACTCCATCCCAAAAGCCCGGACTGAAAGGAGGAGGAGAACTCTCCCTTATAAGCTAGGAGTGGCCTCCTCCCGTAGGTGAGGTGGGACTAAACTCAAGCAGCTTCACCAGTCAATAGGCTCCTAACACTCGCCGTTGTCGTGGAGATGGACTTCACCATGAAGATCATGACTGTGCGGTGGAGCGCGATGGAGCAGCCATGGCTCGGGTTTTCCTAAGTGCGACCTCAAGTTCTGCTACATGTGACCGGTGGCGTTGCTACGTGTGGTGTCGATGTTTGCTATATGCGGCCAGCGGTGGTGCTACTGTGACCAGATGGCGGTGCTACAAACGGTCACGGGTTTTTCTACATGCGGCGTGCGGGGGTGCTACAAACGGCAAAGGGTTTTGCTACAAGGTGTCTGGCGAGATCTCCGGCGAGGTCTCCAACGAGATCGAATTTTCTATAATATGACATTTTATTTGCTATATATGTTTTATTATTTTGCTACAATAGCGTAAAGTTTTTGCTACAAGGTCTCGGTCGAGGTCTCCGACGAAAGTCTCCGGTGAGTCTCCGGCGAGGTCGGATCTGCTACATTAGTTAAAAAAATGCTATATGGTCTCCGACGAGGTCTAGTTTGTTTATTCTTTTTTGAACCAAACCGTTTTCTGCTATATGTAGCAAAAGCGGGGCTATTTGTAACAAAAGTAGGATTTAAGCTCTTTTAAGGGACACGTGTCAGCAGGGAGGCGGGGATCCGGGAAAATATCCCTGGGACGCGTAGCACACCCCTTTTTAGAAACCTTCACCATAGTTTTCCCACCTGCTTCTTGGTCGGATGCTAACCACAATTGAGACATGGAAGATACTCAGGGCCGGCCCTGAGGGGGGTCGGGAGGGGCGGCCGCCCCAGGCCCACGAGACCAAGGGGCCCCATTTAGGTGCGGCATATGCAATGGGGAGAGAACATTTGACTGGGGCGCCATTTGACAAGTCCGGGTGCAAGATTCCGGGTGCTTGGTTGTTAGAGTATACGTGTACGGTTCGGTTAGTCTAGGATAGAGATAGATCTTGTGTCTTATCTTGCACTCCGAGACGTACGCCTATATATACTCGCCCATGAGGATCAATAATACATCCATCATATTCCGTCAATCTCTCTCCCTCTCTATCCTTCTACATGGTATCAGCCTAACCACGATTCTCCTACCCTAGTCACCGCCTCCTCCCCCAGGCGCCGTCGGCTCCCCTGCCACCAAACCCTAGTGCCGCCGCCCACCATGGCGTCGCGCTAGCCGCCGCACACACTTTCGCGTAGTGCCGCCCCCGGGAAGGTCGATCTCCATGATATCTGTCGGGGGCCGTGCAACCCGTACGCAGGGTTCGTCCGTCGATTCGTGATCGGCTGTCCTGTAAGTCTATTTTTCTGATCTCTTGATCGATTTTCTTTTTTGGTATACCGATCTTAGATCGAATTGAGTCGTCCACCGCTGTCTTCATCGTCGCGCCTCTACTCCGACCATCGGCATCGAGGATCTACATCGCGTCCGTGCGCCTGCCCCCTCCACTGCTGCGCCTGCCTCGGTAGGCTGCCGCGGCCTCATGGCAGGCTGCCGCGCACCGCGGATGGCTGCTACGCCTTCCTCAGAAGGCTCCCGCGCCCGCCCCTCTCGGATCCTCTTCATCGTCATCGTCCGGGACTTCACCGACAACTCCGCCATCGAATCTGATCTACGCGTTGTCCACGCCGTGGCGCATACGGTGCACCGTCGGTCCGATCAACCAATCCCGTGCCTGTCTACGCCAAGCACGTCCTCGAGAACGCGCCTACCATTGATCGAACTACGGGTTGCCGTTGTGTCGCCCCGTCGGGCCGCAGCACCGCCGCCTTTGGTCCACGCTACCGGCTTCCAACGCGCCTTCCTTGGCGTGTACGTCGCTGGTGGTCTCCTAGCCGCTGCACCGACTTGCGCCCTACAGCTATGCCGCCCCTCGGGTCGTAGCGTGGCTGCACGTAGTCTACTTCACCATCCTCGTGCATCGACGGCCTCGGCTTTCACCGCGCCATCTCCTACAGCGCGGATCGCCGCCATCTGCACATGGTCTTTGTCACATCGCCGGGTCTTCCTCGCCTACTTTGAGCACCACCGCCACGCTTCATAAGGTAACCTACAGGGCGCCCTCTCGCCATCGTAGGTCCCGTCGACTACCCCATCGCCACTCTAGGCATCCATCATGACTAACCCAGGTCGTCGCTGGTTTCGCCGCCTTCTACGTCTTCGTCCACTACAACTTTGCCGCCAGCGTCATCGCCTTATCCCCGACTACACCACCTGCTACTCTACTCCGACAACTGCGACAACACCGACATCTCTCCCTTCGTTGCTCTACGTGTCGCAACCATTCTGGAGGCTTCCTATGCTAGTCTTTCTGACATAGCGGCAAGTTCATGATGGTCCCTGCCCCCGCACGCCTTGTCAACACCCGGATTTTTAATCCCGGATGCCCGTTATGCCATACCTCGCAATCCCAGGATTATCATTTTTGCGAGACATAACGGATTGGATATCACAGTACATCATCCATTACAAACCATACATAAGGTTTTACACAAATAAGGATCTCATGATCTAGTCTTTAGTACAACAAGCAGCGGAATTAAACGATAGCGTAGCGGTGGGGTCCATCTTCAGGGGCACAAACAATGCTGACGAAGGCAGATAGTCCTAGTTATCATAGCCGTCTTGCTGACCATCATCTTGATAATCTCCTTCATAGTCTGGCCATGATAATAGCCAGGGACAAAAGCCATGAGTACTCTTTAAGTACTCGCAAACTACTACTAGCAAGGGTTATGATTCTAAGTTAAAGTACTGAATTGAAAGAATAACTATCAAGTTAAGTTTGAAACCTAAACTGAGTTCTGAAGCAAGAAAAGATAAAATAAAGTTCTAGAATCACTTAAGTGGGGAAGCTATTATCATCTACACAACCCTATTGTGGTCAAGTCAAAGTTCATCATTCCTTTCAAGTTATTTAGAAAACATCGACAACTAAACAAGATGGCTATCCTAATCTGTCCCCATAATCATGACGCTTATTCAATAGTTTGACACTCTGCAGAGGTGGTACATTTTCACCACAAGATTCGATACATCATGGGGATAACCCTGAATCATCATACTTAGTATGCAGATAATCAAACATAACCTTCCCTTTACACACCCTAGTACAAGCACCTCTCCTATGAGCATGGCCTCCCAACCATGACCATCGGTCATCTTGGGCCTTTGCATAGGTGGACATCATTGAGAGGTAGCCTCAGCTCAAACCTCTCCCGTGAGGGAACTAATACTAATGCATATAAATTTCCAGCTAAGCCTTACCCAATTCAGGTAATGTGGTTGTACGGTAAATTTGGAATGGTATCGCATCCGAATCCAACCATCAGTTTTATAAACGGGTTAAGGCTCATGCCTCATCATTTTCATCATCATAAACCAATTGTGTTTCTCAACGCATGTCAAAACATCTCAATAGAATGACTCATCATTCCAAGGTTTTCATAACTCATTTTCACCAAGTGTTCCCATCTAAAGTGACTCAAGTTTGATCTATTCTAAAACACTAGGTTAAGAGTGTTCACTAAGGTGGAAAGGTGGGATCAATCTCATGCCATAGAATGACATCTAAAGGTTCCTAAGTAGGTCAAGTTTTATACTCTTTATGCTACCTTCAAAATTAATTAAAGAACTTTGTGTAAACTAAGGGGTAAAACTTGTTAATAAGACTTGGGGTACTAATAGTTAAAGGGGTGTGATCAAAGCATGCTTAAGGCATCTTTACTAAACCATCTAGTTTTATTCTAGCTTGCTAACAATAGCTTACTAAAGCATGTTTGCAAGGGTTAGCTTGCCACTAATAGCTTGCCTTGGTTGGTGCAGTGGTTGAAGTTTTCTTCTTCTTCTTCTTCTTCTTCTTCTTCTTCTTGGTAGAACTCCTCCTCCTCGAAGGCTTGGTCGGTACTATCGTCTAGAAATACATAGGGAGTGCACAATCACCAAACAATCCTTAACTAGTCTAAGTATTATTCTAAACCACACCATTGATGATCTATTATCACCACAAGCATCACAAGTTTAATTCAATAGTTTCAACCTTTTTATTTTGGAAAAGTAATTTCTACTCATTGAAATATTAACTAAAATTTAATATTCACCACTAAAATATGGGATCATGTGGACACATGTCCTCACCACATATTCTAACATGTGGGAATGAGATTTAAAGGTTGGATCAATATTACTTTGGTTTAAGTTCATTATTTAATGATTTAAAGTGACTAGAAATGCCTATATAGCATTATTTTGGTACTAGTCCAAAGTCACTGCCCGTAAACCTTAATATTATTACATATTTGGATAGATATGATGAAATGTGATTTTTGAGAGTTGGAATCAACTCAAAAGCTAACTTGGTTGATTTTACAAAAATGTTTCAAGTTGCAAAAGTTTCTGTCTTCTTATTTTTATTAGGAGAAATCTATAAGTCTAAATGAATTAAATCCAACGGGCTTGGATAGAGCATTTCAATACCTTTCAGACAAAATTAGTTTCATGTAATTTGGATTTGTTAAACTCACAGAATTGAATTTTGAAACACTGGACAGAAACTATATTCTAACTAAAAGGAAAATTCCTAATTTGAATTTGAAACGTGCGCGGGAACGAAATGGGCCGGCCCACTGCGCTCCGCGCAGCGTCGCGGGCTGGCTTAAGCGAGGGCCCCACCACAAGGAACAGGGGTACCAAGGGTATGGATGAAAGGTGGCCGTGCGATTAGAGGGTAGATCGACGGCTCACAGCTATCGTCCTCATCGGAACAGGACACGATGGGAGCTAACCTTAGCGCGGTCGGTGAGGTGCAGTGGGGGCGTACCGGGGCTCCAGCGGGGTCGGCGAGGCAGGCGAACGAAGTGGAAGACGATGGCGGTTCTCCTGGTACAAGCGGCGCTCTGGATGGCTGGATCAACGACGCCTTCTCTCCTCCCGAGGCGGCTCGGCTGCAATCCGGCGTCCGGTGCTCGGCGGCTCCGGCTGGCTGTGGGGAGTGAGAGTGAGAGGTGGGGATGAGAATGGTGTGAAGAGAGCTTGCTGGGGAGGCCTCCTTATATAGGCGAGCGAAGGGTGCAGAGCGGCATGGGCAGAGCTCGACGTGGGCGACGGCACAACGAGCTAAGGGCATGGGCGAGGTAGGCGGTCTCTGGCGATCCTCTATGGCTTGATGGCGGCAAGGATATCTCTATTGGTCGGGAGCTTCACAGCGCCTTTGCGGTGGCCAGGTGCTCGACACGAAATGCGGCGGCTATGGGTCGGGCGGCGGCATGCGGGCGTGTCTGGCAATGTGCTGGGCCTGCTGCGAGTGCCGCCACGCAAGTCTAGGGCTTGGCGAGGCCGGTCTTTGCTCGCGGACGCGACGCCCGGGTGATCGGCATGGCGACAGGCGTGGGCGAGCAACTGGGCTTGTCCTCCGCTTGATTTTGGTGGGGTCGGCGGCGGTGATGTGATGGCGCCCGCCGTGAGCGAAGGAGACTGGGCGGCTTTGTCCAGCTGTCCATGGTCGACTGGCGTGGCTGGCGCATGGCGACAACCTTTGGAGCAGCTAGGGGAGAGGGAGAGAGAGCTAGGGCCGGGGTTTGAGCTGGGGGGACAAGGGGATCGAGTTAGGCCCAAATGGTGACAAGAAGCACTGCACACTATAGTGTTTTAACAATTGTTTGATTTGTGTCTGCCACCTGTTCGATGAAATGGCCGCAAGAGACCAAAGTTTGAATTTTGAGTTCAAATTTTTTGAGTGATCTCCACTAGTGCTAGGTAGTCTCTGGTTGTAAGGGTTTTGAAAATGGTGCTCAATTATATGGTTTTTGAAATAGGGGTGATCTATGCATATGCATTAGATTCAATTTTAAACTGTCATTTAAATTAGTTTACAGAATGTTTTTAGTAGATCAAAAGGTGGGCCTTGGTACCTCATTATGTGTACTAGCAAGGGGTGTAAAGATCAAGAATTGTTTCTGTTAAGAATTGAGTACTAGGAATAGCCAAAGTAGGTATGAGAGTTAAATTTGTCCAAATGACTATTCCTTCATTTTAATTCTTTTTGATTTGATTTTCTTTAGGAAAAGTTTGGGAATGATGTAGATGATGTTTAAATCATCTAAGAAACATTTTAGAAGCAAAGGATCACACAATCATGGCAATTCAAAACAACTCTTATTTTAAATGCACACATATATGAATGCTTTCATTTTAAATTTGGAAAAGTTCTTGTTAACCCTATTTTTGGATGACTTGCTCTTGATAAGCTTGGATTGAAGTTTTGGGATGTTACACGCCTGGTATTGGCAACACCGGGAGTGCCTTCGTCCCCGACGCGTTCCCGAGTCTGGCAAGCTCGGATCGGCACCTCGTCTTTATCGGCTTCGACAACATATTCTTCGGCATCGACCCCTCTACGACTGCCTCGACCGCGTCACCGGCAAGTTCTTTGCATACTCGGTTCTAGCAAAACCGGAGTGTGCGTTTGTCCCCGACGTGCGCCTAGTTCTGGCAAAACTATGACCACATCTCGTCCTCGACGGCTCAGACTGCATCGGCTTCGGCATCGACACTCTCGACGACTGCCTCGACGCGTCTCCGTCATCCTCCTCGCGCACTATGCGCATACGGCTTCACGTGCGGCTACCTCGACACCGGCATCCCCGACCATGACATCAACCACGGCGATCCCTCGCACAGCTACTTTGACCACGGCACCGCCCAACGCTCTCGGCTCCCTCGACATCGGCACAAGGGCTACCACCTCGCTTGAGCATCATCACCTTCCTCTACAGTCCAAGCTACCGCGACGCGACACCGTCCGCGATGTTCCCGCTCCTACTTCGGGGGATGTCAGCCTACTGGATGTTACTTCGGTTTATCTCGAGTCTGATCGTCCACAACATTTCAGTTGTCCACGACGCTACCGCTATGACCGCGGGGATGTTAGAGTATACGTGTATGGTTCGGTTAGTCTGGGATAGAGATAGATCTTGTATCTTATTTTGTATTCCAAGATGATCCCTGTACGCCTATATATACTCGCCCACGAGGCTCAATAATACATCTATTATATCCCGCCAATCTCTCTCCCTCTCTATCCTTCTACATTGGCGTAGATTCCGGATGCTTGGCGTCGTTTGATCTTTTCCACATGACTCCTCATTGCACATGACATAGGAGCGAGGTCGATTATACCTCATTGCACATGCAGTGTACTGCCACGATAAAAACTATACAAAGAGACGACCAATTGTAATATTTTTTAAAATCGGTTGTAGTATTGAGTATTATTTATATACAATTTTTTTAATAATGTTTACCTTAAGGATTCAAGTTTTAGTTTCGTCTCGGGCCCTCAAAATCCCAGTACGGGCCCCGAAGATACTGAACCGGCTGGGCCTCGGGCCCTCTCTGGGCAGCTACTACTTTTTATGTAGTACTCCGTTCCCCGTACCTCGAAATGTAAAAAAAACACAAAAGAAATCTCCGTTCCCCACGACCTCGAATAGAAATCCCGACCCCAACACGCCGCCGCCCGCCGCCAAGGAACCCTCACGTGACGATGGCGTCGACGGGGGAGCAAGTCTCCCGTGGAGCAGTGGAGCTCGGCCTTTCATACCACGGCATCCACTACCCGAACGAGTGCGCGGATCATGCCGGCCCGGAAGACCCAGGCGATCTCCGGGAGGGGCTGGAGGTTGCCGAAGAACATGACCAGCCGGCGCGTGTCGCAAGTGGTGCATATCTTTACTCTTCCTCGGGAATTCTTAAGTACTGATCCTTTTTTTTCCGCCAGCTCAACTGGGTTCTGATCAATTATATTGCAACTGCACAGATTCAGATCCTTGTGAAATTGCCCGTCGTGCCTTGGACCTCATGTTCCCACGGGAGGACAGCGATTGGAGCACCTGGAGCGCAAGGGAGGAGGGTAGTAGTGATGACGATGAACAAGTGATAGACGGGGATAAGGAGGACACAGATTGCTCAGGTAGCCAATTCTCCCTCCAGATGAAACTGTCCTTCACCACCCATAGATAATAACTATCTGTAGATCCTGCATTTACATTGGTTCTTTAGGAGAAAATGTAGTCGAGGATGACTGTAGCACAGAGGAGGGCAGCGATTACCAAGGCGGAGACTATTGCCAAGTGAAGGAGGAGACAAACTGCCCAGGTAGCTAACTCTCATCAAATGATACACACTGTATTTCACTGCTGACCTGTTTTACATTAACTCTTCAGGAAAGCTGTACCCCGAGAGTGAAGCAGATGAGAGAGAGCACAACTGGGCAGATAGCTTCTTCCAACAGATTATAGAGCACAACAAGATCTGCGACGAGATCATGGCCCTGGGAGTTGAGGATGATACCCCTTTACCTCCTCATCCTATGAACGTGTTTCCTGACGCAACAGCTGCATGTGTTCTTGGGTTATACTGTCACCACCGTGTTTACAGGACCCATGATACTTCTACCAGTGAGTGCCATTTTGCCATTCATTCCTAGTAATTAATCTGTTGTTCTGCTACCTATGTATTTTCTTAGCAATCATTTACCTTTTTGTTCACTTGAATATTCTCAGCCTCATCAACTTTCGGATATTGCACACCAAAAGCTATGCTACAAATCTTTTCTATGTGTTTATCAAGCTCTGAGCCCTCGTATCCCACTAGCGTATATGGGATATTCGCTGTTCGGGATATCTATGACCCGCGCCGAAATTATCTCTTTAACCGTTCCAGGGTTGATGCTGTCATGATTCTGAAGCAGGTAATTAAGACTTGTTTTCCTCCCAAAACAATCATGCTTGTTTTTTTTATGAATTGGTTGGCCGTGAATGATGTTCAACACTGATATTTATGATGGTTAGCTTCGTTTGCTTGCATCTATTAAGGATGCATGAGATTTGGTTAATTTATTTCTCAATATTCAAGGGAGATGCCACTTCTTTTTTTTCTTGTTAACCATTACATGTCTATTATTACATCAACCCATCAGATCGGATTTCAAAATTTTACTACTACCTCCAATCCATATTAATTGTCGCTGTACATCTTTTAGTGCTAGATACATCCGATTCAGTGACAGTTAATATGGATCGGAGGGAGTATATGATTATACTTTTACCATGAACATGCAGAAGTGGTCATCTTATTAATATACTTCAATATGAACACAACCCCTATTTCTTTTTTTTGTTACCTATGGACATTAAGATGGTTATAACTCCAACTAGTGGGACAGTAGGGGCCATATGGGGTAGATTATCTTGAAATCCCTAGCGGTAATCGGATCTGACATGTGATACTCTTAGACGTTGAGCAGCTGACAACATAAAATAATTGAAAAAGGGGCAGATTTACATTGAAGGTACATGCATGTCTTGCATATTGAAACAACTCTGAAAAAATGCACCCTTGAGATGGAGTATCACTAAATAGTCAATTTTAACATGAGCATGTATATATTACTGAGTGTGTTCTGTTGGTACATGCTAATGTATTTGGAAGTGGATACTGCGGGGAGACGTGGATGCCGAAGGGGCACTAATACTATGCTCTACTATTTTACAAGCCTATAAATGAAATCAGAATACCGTATTATGACATAGATGCATGAACAGTTTGTTTGTTTGTTTACATAAAGTAATGCAGTGCGAGAAGAGACACTCAAGAATAATCTAATGTTACTTTAAAACTAATGAACATATACACTTTTATCACTTTATGAAGTGACCATGTATAGTAGAACTTTACCAAGGCAAGCAGACCTAGCTAACAATTTAATTATTAGCTGTTGGATCGAATCTAGGATCACGATGAATTTATGTTTGAATCCCGACACACACAGACAGTTCTTCTTATAACCACCACAATCCATACATGTTATTATAGTCTACACTTCTAAACATTTTCTTGTTAATTCTGGATTGACTTCAACTTGCTTCAACATGAAAGAATTTTAGTAGACAACTCTATGCATACATCATGTAGCTAAAACATTCATTATGACGTGTTGCACTTCCTCTTGTTCCTTCTAGAACAAGTATTGAAATTCACAAGATGCATGCTTCATGGTAATAATCTATTCTGATGTGATAATCACAAATATTGAGCAGCTGACAAGATATATAATTGTAAAAGGGATACTCAAATCACATGCATTCCTTACGTATTGAAACAAATGTGAAAAAAATCCACCCTCAAGATGCAGTGAATTATCACTCTATAGTCAATTTGAACATGAGCATGTATATCTTACTGAGTTTGTTCTGTTGATACATGCTGATATTTTTGGAAGTGGATCTTGCTCATCAGTCCTAACAAGATGTTAAATTGTAGGAATCCTTTGTCTTACCTCTCTGTAGCCCATGTCGAGGAATGTATGTACCAGATAAGGCATTACTAGAAGTTGATCTTTGGGGAAAGAAGGAAGGGGATGAATCAGCTGACAAGCAGCTATTCTCTGCATATGTTGAGATCGATATCGTCGCAGAATATGATTGCCTGTTTTTTGGACGGATTCCTGGTGATAATTGCAATTTGGATATAATGTATACAGTCCTTGCAAAAAGTGTTGAGGCTGTAATACAAGTCTATGCAAAGGTTGACCATCCTCATCATGTGAGGTTCACTGCTTTTAGCACTGGATATGATGATGATGGAGTCGTGCTGTTTGATGACAAATTATTTGGGGATGAAAAGTTATTCCAGCATATTGTCGCGGTGAAAGCAAAAGAGAAGTTGGATGTTCTTTTAGAAGTGGACAAATCATTGTTCAAGTGGACTTTTCAAGATGAATATGTCGGAGCTGTTATTTCTCCTGATGAATCCATCTTTGACTATGGCCATTTTTTCGTGAGGGTGATGTTTGCTCCCAAGGACTGCCAGTGAAGCTCAGCTCCAACATTCCGACGTATCCTGTGAATGAGTAGCAGCTGAATTTCTCTTGGCAAGCCTTAGGTAAACAGCAGGTCTGTGGTCTGACTTGCAAGTGCACGTGGACTCGGGCAAATTTGTAGGCTATCTATGCACTGAAGAAATGATTGAATTCCATGCCAATGCCATTAGAGATGGGATTTCTCTACTGCATATACATCGATTTAAGACATCGTACGAGCTCTGTTGAAATGAAGAACACCACAAAAGAGAGTGGAGAGGGGCATGGACTGCAGTCAGTGGAGTGTGCGGAACCTGTTGATGGCGAAGGTTGCAGCAGCAGCGGTCTCATGATGCTCGCTGATATGCAGCACCATCGTGGACCTATCGCTAATGCTCCACAACCGTGGAGCAGCAGATCGGGCGAGGGAGAGTAAGGGGAAGTAGGTCGGTGTGGTGTGAGCGGCATGTTGTGAGGTAGTCTGGCCCGGGGAGCGGGGGCAGTGCGCTTGGTGGCTCTAGAGCGCGGCCGGCTCCCCGATTTGCTCTTCGACGAGACGCCCGAGAAATCGTGCTAGGGCCGGCTGGGGGATGTGGGAATCAACAACCCGGCTAGATGCGGCGAAGAGATGGAGAGCCTAGAGCAGGAGATCGGCTGGAGGAGGTGTGCATCAACGGCCCGGCCAAGCGCGTCGCCCTGGTGTGCCCAGCTGCTCCTTCGGTCCTTCCCTGGCAGCAAGAATTCCCTGTGTCGTCTCAGGCGATTGGGACAGAGCCTGGGAGGAGAGGGACATTGCAAATTTGCCACATAGGTCCGTCTACTGGAGTCTGGAATAGACGAAGGAGTTGGAGCACGGGTTAATTTTGTACTTTTCGGTTACTTTTGTACTTCTCCGAGGGGCTAAAGTGTAAAACTTGCGCAATGGAGAAAATTGACGTACCACACACTCCCTCCGTCCGGAAATAAGTGACTCGAATTGTCTAGATTACATGTATTTAGACATGTTTTAGTGTGTAAGTACACGTGAAACTACAGAAACCTGACTCACTTGGTTCCGGACAGAGGGAATACCACTTACCAGTAAAGATGCAAGTAGTTCATTTAAAATTCCTAGTGTGTGATTTTAAACTAGAAGTGGGACTTTGTGGTTGACAGCTTACTTACCAAACCAATTGTGTTTTAATAATGTGGTACAACATCATCCCATGTCTAGCAGTTCTGGCAAACCGTCGTGGACAGTGCTATGTTTCTGTTTGCACCATATGGCAGAGGACATAAGAGCAACTCCAACAGACGCTGAAAAATTTGGCGCTGTAAAATGATTTTGCTGTACGCTGGATCCAGTTTTGTGCCACACATGCTCACCGAAGCAGTGTATTTGGTGCGCCGGATTCAACATGCTGTATAATTTTTTGTGCGCTAGTTTACAAAGGCTGTTAGAGCTCCAATTTTAGGACCTTTGCCACACATGCTCGCCGAAGCAGTGTATTTGGTGCGCCGGATTCAACATGCTGTATAATTTTTTGTGCGCGCTAGTTTACAAAGGCTGTTAGAGCTCCAATTTTAGCCTCTCGTGCGCTAAACTGACCTCTCTTGCGCTAAACTGGCGGTTATTTTAGCGCGCGGCCTGTTTCATACGTCTGTTGGAGTTGCTCTAAAACACCTGATGTTTACTTGCCAAGAGCTCAAGAGGTTTGGCGATCACTGGGTGTAACTATTCCCTCCGATCCAAACTAATGTTCTCATGTTTGTCTAGATTCGAATGTATCTATTTAGTACTAAAACATGACTAGATAATTCGAATCTAGACAAATATGAGAACAATAATACGGATCGGAGGGACTAATATAATTGATACAGCTTCATTCGTGGACATGTCAGGTTCGGCGGTGTTGGAAGAACTACTCTTAAGTAATAGGAACACACCTACTGATCTCGCACATATTGGTCTGATGGAATCGATTATTGTTGGAGCTTGGTATATCTGGTGGCAAAAGAGAGGCAGTGAACTTTAGAGGAGCATATACATGTGCTGAACCAAGGGATATGCGATAGTCTAAACCTTCCCTGAGTACTCACAAACTCAATACAGATGTTTGTTATTTTCCAAATGGAATGGGAGCCAGTGGGACTGTCATTGTCATTCGTAATGCGAAAGGAGAAGCTGTAGCAGGCTCAAGCTGCCTTTGTGTCTTCTGAAAGGATTACTACGATTGAAAATCTAGGATATTCTGTGGTTGTCATAGAGACAGATTCGCTAGAGCTTGTTCAAGCTTATAAGAGCCTCTCCAAAGGAGCTCCCCAAATCCGGTCCCATTTTATCGCACGGACACCATTTTGGGGAGAGAAAGTACCGCTGTCCGCCCTATGTCCTCCCCTTGCACCCCATGCCTTGCACCCCATGGGCCGCCCCCAAATCTTGTCCTCCCCTCGGATTTGAGCCAATTTCACATATTCCAAACATAATTCACAAATTAAGTTCAAGCTACAATTATTAAAATTCGAGATTTACTCCATTTGGTTTTCTTTGTGCATCCACGTGTGCCCAACAAAATCGGCTTCCACTTGATCATGAGTTTCTATGTCTCGAATTTCTCGGTGAACTTGGAGGTAGGCTTCAAATTCTTGTGGTGCATGCTCTGGCTCTGCCATAGCCCCGTGAAAATCCCACCCTCCGAGTTGCCCGGCATTTTCGCGCTCATCCTCCACAATCATGTTATGCATGATCACACAAGCCGTCATGACTTCCCACATTATGTTCAAGCTCCATGTTTTTGCCGGGTGACGAACAATAGCCCAATGAGCTTGAAGAACACCATATGCCCTCTCCACATCCTTCCTACAATCTTCTTGCTCCTTAGCAAAACATGCTTC
Organism: Avena insularis; assembly: GCA_023614405.1. NCBI lineage: Eukaryota > Viridiplantae > Streptophyta > Magnoliopsida > Poales > Poaceae > Avena > Avena insularis. Next base: position 435,105,157 of record CM042693.1, on the reverse strand, counting down.
CATCGGGGTTTGTAGGAGGTCTGATTGTCTTCACAAACGTTGACCATGCAGGATAAATTCCATCAGCTAGATAGTATCCTTTGTTGTAGGAGTGGTTGGGGATCTAAAAGTTGCACTCTGGTGTCTGACCCTCTACAAGACTCGTGAACACTGATAAACGGTGCAACATATTGATATCATTATTAGAACATGCCATCCCAGAAAAAGAATGCTAGATCTAGAGATCTTGCGATGCCACTGCCTCAAGAATGACTGTGCAATCATCCTTGTGTCCCTTGTACTATCCCTACCAAGCAAAGGGACAGTTCTTCCATTGCTAGTGCATGCAATCTATACTCCCAAGCATCCCAGGAAACTCTCTTGAGTTGCCAATTTCCAAGAGCTGAGCTGTGTCCTCTACATTCGGGCCTCTCAAGTAGTGATCACCAAAAACATCCACCACCCCTCTGCAAAACATGTACATTGCTTCTAGGCATGTTGATTCGCTCATGCGGATATGCTCATCCACTAGATCACCCGCAACACCATAAGCAAGCATCTAGACAACAGCTATGCATTTATGAATGGCAGAGAACCCTAGTTTTCCGCATGCATCTGGCTTCATCTTAAAGTAGTTGTCATGGGCTTCCAAATGCGTGACAATACGGTTGAACACATACCGATGCATGCGGAAGCGACGCCTAAACTGAGTAGGAGTATACATGGTGCGCATGGGGTTGAAGTAGTCGTTGTGGAGTTGGATATGACCTGCAACTCTATTCCGGTCGAGCGTCTCATGACCTGGGATCGACCCACTGAATATGGGAATGGCATTCCGTGCTTCCTCGTGGCTCGACATGGCATCTGCAAGCATAACTTCTGAGTCGTCGTTGGAGGAGTCGTCATCAGACGTATCGATGAACTCTTTGAAGAAGAACATTGCAACATCATCCTCATTAGCCATTTTTAACTCACAATGCCGATGAGCCAAATCACCAAACACCTTGCAAGCATGAGTCTGTCCGACCGAGTGTGAGGGGTTGTTTGACCCAACGGAGCTTGATGAGGTGGTGGACGAAGCTGCGATGTACTCGCTAGCAACTGCGGTGGAACTTGACGAGGTCGCGGTGGCTCACATGTACTATCTTCCAACTCTGGCGGTCTCGGCAGCTATAGGCCAACCTTCATGGCCCAGAAATTTGGGGCAGATGGGCGGTTGGTCTCGGCCAAAAGATCAATGTCGTCGGCGCGTGGGTGGAGATGCCCAGGGAGCTGCGTTGGCGGGCTAGTAGCACAGATGGGAAGGTGTGGGATGGCTGTTGGTGGGAGGATGGGGATGGAGAAGGCTTGATGTGGCCGACCGGCAGGCCAGGGAGCGAACGAAGGAGGATAAGGGAGGACAATCGCACATGTCCGTTAGCCCCCAAACCGTCCCCAAACATTGGGGTAGTTTAGGGGGGGGGGAATGGACTATCTGCGGGGAAAGGGGGTTTGGGGAGCCTTGGGAGCACAAATCTGGGCCGAGATGTCCGCTTGAACACAAACAGGACGGTGGGGAGCATTTGGGGAGCTCCCTTGGAGATGCTCTAGTAGGATGATTGAAATATGTAGCCCATATACTGCTATCTTGTCTGAATATCTATACCTAAACCTAATAATAATAAAGTATGAAGTGTTTCTTAGAGATTTCACTTTTTATTTCCGGTTTTGTCCCTGGCACTTTGGAAAAAATACTACCATTGCCACCACGTAAATAACGATTCGTTTAAGGGTAAACCGGGCGGGTCCAAACCAGTCCGAACAGACTGATGGCACGACCCAACATCCACCCGCAAACGGAGCTGGACTCGCGGAGCGGTCTTCTTCAGCGCATCCATGGCCCAAGTTTGGGTTACGTTTGCGGGAGGGGGAGGACAGCTCGCGCCTCCGACCGATGTCCTCCGGCCTGCCACTAGAGCCCTCTAGTTAGACACACAATCTACCCCTTCCTCCTACGCATCCCCTGCTCCTCCACGTATTCCCATCCCTTGATGCCAACATCGCTCGGTCGGTCCTCCAAAAGGGCCATGGTTGCACCTCTTTTTATGTCCCCTTGTCGTCACCTTCCAGGCCTCTTGCCAGTGATTGTAGGCCTTATTTCCATGGTCGGAGCAGGCCAAGGGATGCCCGCATCATCGTTGTAACATCCCAAAACTTTAATCAAGGCTATCAAGATCTAAATCACCCAATTCAGGGTTAACAAAAACTTTTTATTATTAAAAATGTTTATGAATGCATGTGTGTTTGCATTAATATAGAATTGTTTGAAAATGTCATGTTTGATTGTTCTAATGGTTGTGAAATGATTCAAAGGTGAATGCCACATCATCTAGATCATTCACAAACAAAATCCAAAGAAAAAGAAAACAAATAAGATTAAATAATGCAAATGGTCATTTTGGCCATTTTAATCCACTAGGCCACTTTAGGTATTCCTAGAAGTCAATTTCAAATAGAAATATTCTCAACTCTTTTCACCCCTTGCTAGAACAAGTAAAGAAGTACCAAGGCCCACTTTACAATCTTACAGAAACCTTTAGCAAGACAATTAAAATAACATTTGAAAAATGAATCCATTACATATGCATAGATCCCACATTTTCAAAAACCACTCAAATGAGTTCACCTTGCCAAACCCAAGCAACCACAGATGATCAAGCTTATGAACAACACACCCATCAAAAATCTTTCAAAAAATCAAATTTACATTTCTTGCGGCCATTGTGTCGAACACCTGGTGATCACAAGTTAATCTGCCTAACTATTACTGTTGTTGATCAATGTCTTGTCTCCCATTTGACCCCCTTATCTCTCATCGGTCTCCCTAGCACCTAACCCAGCCCCAGACAGCACCCCCCTTCGCCGCTAGCAGCAGTGCCGAGCCACCCCGAGGCCATGCCCGCTAGTCGAGCATGTACAGCTCGCATCAGGCCACCCCGCTCTCTTCCACCGTGCCTAGGAGGTAGGTGAGATCACACCGCCGCCCCTGTCCCTTCCCCGAGCCCTACCAAGCACTGGACCACCTCAGAAATCGCCGCGCCCACCATGTCTGCGCCATGCCGAGCACGCGCCAGTGTGCCACGCCCGACAAGCGTGCACACGCCACGCCTCGACCGCAGCCCGCGCGCACCGCATCGCCATGACCCCAGCAGCCTCCCAGACATGCCCGTTCGCCACCGCTTGACCCACAGCCACCACGCACCGCGTTGAACGCCGCTTGTACCGCGCAGAGCGTCAACCATTTCCGACCAAACGCGACCGCCCCTAGCCGCGCCTTTACGATGTAGAGTACCGCCAGGAGACCGCGCACCGTCCCCTACCTCTAGCCGCGCTGCTAGCACCCTGTAGACGTGTCGCCACCATCGCCTGACCATGCCGCACTGTCCCATCGTCGAGCCTATAAAAGGAGGCCTCCCCCAGCCTCATTCCTCAGACCACTCAACTCCCCTCTCGCCACTGACCACCCCACAATTCTCCTCGGAGCCAATCGAGCCCTCAGTCGCCGGAATTCCACCGGAGCTGGCCACAACAGAGGAGAAGAGGCGCCGCTGATTGCGACTACCCCAAGAGCCGCCGCGACCACGCCTAGAACCGCTGTCATCCACCAGTTCGATCGCCCCCATCGCCATGTCTAGCTGGAGCCCTGGTAAGCCCCTGTAGACCCCCACCGTGCCGTGTTAGGGCTTGATCTCGCCGGAGCTATTCATCGGAAAACGATGAACCACGACCGTCGATTTCTGTTCTAATCGCACGGCTAGTTTTGCCCCGTACTGTTTCGGGTTTTAAGTGCCGCTGACATGCGGACCCCCCTGTCAGTTGTCCTCCGCGCCGCGGAGCGCCACTAGGACGACCCGTTAGTTTTCTCGCGCTAGCCCACAGATTCAAATATAGGTTTTTCTATTTAGTTTTAAACTAGATTCTATCCACTTGTTTGAAAATCATTTCAGAGAGATCCACTTAGCCAAAATGCATGATTCAAATTTTTCTAGAAAGATAATTAAAATCTCTATTCAGGACCGTTGGATTTAAATCAATTAGAGTTAGAGATCACACCTAGCAAAAATAACAAGACAGAGACTTTTATACATTCAAACATTTTTCAAAAATCAACCATAATAGCTTTTGAGTTGATTCCAACTCTCAAGAATCACATTTGATACTAGCTATCTGAATATGTAATAATATTTAGGTTTGCATGCAGTGACTTTGTACCAATACCAAATTAATGCTATTAGGGCATTTCTAGTCACTTTAAATTGATTAAATGATAATCCTAAATTTTATAAAATGTGACCAACCCTTTTAAATCACATTCCCATGTATTAGAATATGTGGTGATGACATGTGTCCACATGATCCCATATTTTAATTGGAGAATATTAAATCTTAATTAATTTCAATGAGTAGAAATTACTTTTCTCAAAATAAAATAATGAAACTAGTTCTTTAAATCTTGTGATGATTGTGATGATGCTAGATCATCAAGTATGTGCCTAAGTGTGCTAAATAGACTAGTTAAGTATTGTTTGGTGATTGTGTATCCCGTATTTATTTATAGACAATAGTACCGACCAAGTCTACGAGGAGGAGGAGTTCTACCCGAAGAAGACGAGGAGAATTTCGACCACTGCACCAATCAAGGCAAGCTATTACTGGCAAGCTATTGTTAGCAAGCCATCACTAGATGCAAGTTAACCTAAGCAAGATGCATTAGGCATGCTTGGTTATACTTTTGATTATACCCATCCCAAGTTTTATTTGCAAGCTTTACTTTCTTACTTTACCAAAGTTCTTTACCTTTAGTATAGCTAGCATAAAGAGCATAAAACTAGGCCTATCTAGTTACCCTTAGATGTCATTCTATGGTATGAGATTGATATTAGCATCCCTCATTAGTGAACACTCTTAACCTTAGTGGCTAGTGCTAAACATAAAACTTGATCACTTTAGATGGGAATACTTGGTGAAAATGATTATGAAAACCTTGGAATGATGAGTCATTCTATTGAGATGTTTTGACATGTGTTGAGAAACCCAAAGGGTTTATGATGGTGAAAATGTTGAGGCATGAGCCTTAGCCCTTTATAAAAACTGATGGTTGGGTTCGGATGCGATACCATTCCAATTTTACCGTATAACCACAATACCTGAATTGGGTAAGGCTTAGCCGGAAGTTTATATGCATTAGTATGAGTTCCCTCGCGGGAGAGGTTTGAGCTGAGGCTACCTCTTGATGTTGTCCACCTATGCATTGCCCAGGATGGTAGATGGCCATGGCTGGGAGGCCAAGCTCATAGGAGAGGTGCTTGTACTAGAGTGTGTAATTGAAAGGTTATGATTGATTATCCGCATACTAAGTATGATGATTCAGGGTTATCCTGACAGATGTATCGAATTTTGTGGTGAAAGTGTACCACCTCTGCAGAGTGTCAAACTATTCGAATAGCCGCGTCCTTGGTCATGGACAGTTGGAGTGGCCATACTGTTCCGTTGTCAGATGTTTTCAAAATGACTTATGAAATGAATGGTGACTTTGACTTGACCACAACAGGGTTGTGAGTATGAGATTTAAGTTCCCAACTTAGGTGATTTAGAACATTAAATTAGCTTTCTTTACTTCTGAACTCAGCTTAGGTTTCAATTTAGCTTTTGCAAATGAACTTAGAGCTTAGCATTCCTACTAGAACTACCTTACTTGGTAGTGATAGTTTGCGAGTACTTAAAGAGTACTCATGGCTTTGTCCCTGGCTATTCCCGTGGCCAGACTATGAGGAGGACTATCCGGAAGAAGGACAACAGGACGGCTACGACAACTAGGATCATCTCCCATCATCAGCATTGCCTGTGACACTGAAGATGGAGCCCACCGCTACGCTTATTATTCCGCTACTTGTTTGTATTAAGACTGGATCATGAGATCCTTTATTCATGTAAAACCTTATTATGGTTTGTAATGGATGATGTACTGTGATATCCAATCTGTTATGTCTCGCAAAAAATGGTAATCCTGGGATTGCGATGTATGGCATAACAGGCATCTGGGATTAAAACTCCGGGTGTTGACAATCGTCCGCTAGATTTCTCACCTAGTCGTGACCTAGCCCTAGCAACCATAGCCTCGCCATCTATTTGGGACCTGGGACGACCATTGCTGACACTCGCCATGGCCTAGACTGGATGTTCTTGCCGGCGAGCTCTAGAACTAGGCCTTGTTCCACACCGCAGACATCCTGTTTGAGCAATTGCCCGACTGGTACAGGTATTGGTTTTACGGTCTCCTTTCTTGATTTCAGTGCTCATTTGATGGCCGTTTTAGTGTCATTGATTAGAACCGATAAATTGTGCAGACCATGGAAAACTCGGATGAGTACTACTACAAGAACTTCATCGAGCCATCGTCTGACGATAGCGATGATGACAGTGAGTTTTTCGTGGTCGCAACTACCCTCCTCCATGATTTTGATGAGGCCACACTGAAGGGGTTCCGTGGCAGAAAACAAAAAAATTCCCACTACGAGAATGCACCAACCCAAGATCTATCTATGGATAAGTACAGTAACGAGCGGGATACGGTATTCATACCTTTTAGGACCAGTCACGGGATTATGTTCCCGCACAAACGTTGCTGATGAAGCTGAGCAAAGCAGACCTCAAGGTCTCAAAGGCTTCAAGTGTCCAACACCATTAACGGCAGTGCCTCATCGAGTTTTACATGCGTACGGTGTAAAAGACGCCTCTCGGGCCCTGATCCAGCAAGACAGCGGAAGAGGAAGATCCAAACCGATTTCAGCAGCACGACAACATGCGTTGGGTGGAGAAAACTCTGCCTCATGAAGCACGTTCCAAACTTGCGAGCACACACGAGAGGGAGAGAGAATGTCAAAGGCCAATTATGGGATGAGAATTGAGGAGGGATGACACCCCTATATATAGGAAAAATCTATGCACTCCCACCCTCCAAGTCCCGGTGTGGGACTAAACCTTGGAGGAGGTGGGAGGGGGCTGGTCACCGGCATAGGGTGGGTCCCACCCACGCGCCAAGCCCACCAATGGTGGCTGGCAGGGTGGGGGCTCCCTGATACATTGCAAATATATCTATAATTTTTGATGTTCCATGCATGGTTTTATCTACTTTCTTATGTTTTGTCCAAGTACTTTTCATATGATTTCTTGGACTAACCTATTAACAAGAGCCACAGTGCCAGCTGCTTGTTTTCTGCTGTTTTTGGTTCCAGGAAAGTCAGAAAATGAATATTCTCGGAATTGGACAGGACAAAAGCCAAAGTCATTATTTTACCGAGGGACACCTGGAGCCAGAATACGAGACGGAGATGGGCTGGGGCCCAACCACACCACCTGGCCACGCGGCCAGGCTTGGCCCGTGCCAGGGGGTGGTCTGGCCGCCCCAGGCACCCCCTCGGCCTCTCCTTCCGCCTATATATTGCCTCTGATACGGAAACCCTAAGTACCCAATCAAAAATCCACGAAAGAGTCTGTAGCCGCCGTCATCTCCATCCCTAGATCGGGAGGGATCTGAAGCTCTTCCCGGCACCCTGCCGGAGAGGGGAATTCACCCTGGAGGCCTTCTTCATCATCATGCAAGCCTCCGGTGTGATGCGTGAGTAGTTCATCTCTGGACTACGGGTCCATGTAGTAGCTAGATGGCTGGTTCTCCTCCTTTGTGCTATCATGTTTAGATCTTGTGAGCTCCGTTCATGATCAAGATCATCTATTTGTAATTATGCTTGTTGTGTTTGCGGGGATCCGATGGATATTGAGATGTTATTTCAGATTGATTATTGATTCTATCATGTCTTTGTTATTTGTGATCTTGCATGCTTTCCGTTGTTAGTAGCTATCTTGGCCAAGTAGATGCTAGCAACTCCAAGAGTTAGTATTTATGCTCGATAGTGGGTTCATGCCTCTGGTAATCTAGGGAAGTGACAGAAATCTCTAAGGTACTAGATGTGTTGTTGCTACTAGGGAGAAAACAACAATCCTCTGTTCATAGAACAATCGTATTGTTTACTTTACACGCAATTCGTAGTGCAATTATCCGTTGCTTGCAACTTAATACTAGAGGGGGTTCGGATGATAACCTAAAGGTGGATTATTAGTCATAGATGCAGTTGGATGGTGGTCTATGTATAATGTTGTAATGCCCAATCGAATCTCAAAGGAGTCAAGATGAGTAGTATATGCTTGTATGCTTTCTCGATGTTTGTCAATTGCCTCGCTGTAATTTGTTCACCCAACATGTTATCTATCTTAAGAAGAGCCACCACTAGTGAACTATGGACCTCGGTCCTTTCTTTTACAATCAATCTACAATCAACTATTTACTGCTTTGTGTTTACTTTCTGCAAACTATTACTTCCTTCCACTCGATACGTTTAATCTTTTGTTTTCAGCAAATCTGGTGAGATTGACAACCTCATCGCAAGTTGGGGCAAAGTTCTGTGGTTGTGTTGTGCAGGTCTCCACGTTGCTACTAGCACCGGTAGTGCGCCCTGCCAAGGCTCAGCTAGCAACACCTTTGGGGTGTTTCCTTGCTCCTACTGGTTTGATTAAACCTTGGTTTCGTACTGAGGGAAAACTTGTTGTTGTGCTCATCATACCTTCCTCTTCGGGTTCCCCAACGAGCTCGATATATTTTGGGCTATCAAGCTACTTTTCTGGCACCGTTGTCGGTGAGTCAAGGACATCTTCACAAGGGGAGTCCCTCATAACCATTCTCTTTACTTTGTTATTTTTTGTTTTGCTTAGTTTACTTTCTACTTTGTTTGCTTGTTTCTTTATCAAAAATACAAAAAAATTAGTTCCTACTATAGTTGTTATTTTCATTGGTCTGTTATTGTCTTGCTTTATCATTCTTTCTATCAATGGTTGGTTTCTTTGAAACTGAATCTTATTGGCAAGGTGGGTTCACGGAAGAACAACAATATTATTATAAGAAACACCGCTTGTCACAAAAAGGGAAACACTTATGGGAACAAATTGATAAATTGTATACCATTGCTATAAACGTGTGCTCTACTTATAATGTTACTTATTGCTTTGATAAATCTTGTTACCGTAGGAGGTATAAACACCTCCCTTTTCAATGTGAGTATAATAATAATGTTACCATACCTTATTATGTTAAAGGGAATTATGACTTTTATGATGTGGAACAAATTGAAGAATTTATTGCTTGGAAGGGTGCATTTGAACTTGCTAGTTTGCTTGAAAATACTGATGATTCATCTTATAAATATGAGATTTATGATATACTTAAATTTTGCTTTGATAATTACAAGGTAGAAAATGGCTATATTCTTGAATATCTTAATAGATGCTCTCCACCAATGGAAAAGACTAATGCCTTGCATGAGCCTATGGAAGAAGAAATTGCTGAAACTGCAAGCTCTTTCGATGAAAAAGAGAAGGAGAGTGATGATCAATAGGAGGAAGAAAGGATCTAACCATCCCTACCTTCTAATGAGAGTAACTCTTTACCGCTTATATTATTTGATTGTCCCCCATGCTTACCAAAGGAGGACGGATGTCATGTTCCTGCGGATTCTTTTGAAAATGTTTATAATAAATCTCTAGTGTTTGTAGATCATGAAAAGCATGATTTATGTGATAGTTATATTGTTGAGTTTATTCATGAGGATACTTAAAATTATTATGAGAGAGGAAAATATGGTTGTAGAAGTTTTCATGGTAATGAAACACCTCTCTATATGCTGAAAGTTTTGAAGTTGCTCTTGTTTTATCTACCCATTCTTGTTACTATGTGCTTCTTTGATTTATTTTCTTACAATATTCCTATGCATAGGAAGTGGGTTAGACTTAAATGTGTGTTGAATTTGCTTCTTGATGCTCTCTTTTACTTCAATTCATATTTCTTATGTGAGCATCTTCTCAAACGATCATGCCTAACTTAAAGGCGTTAAAGAAAAGTACTTATTGGGAGATAACCCAAAAGTTTTAGATGAGCCTTGGAAGTTATTACCTCAGTAATAACCGCTCCTTATCCTTTTTTTGCTTTTTGTGCCAAGAGTAACCTCTAATGAGAGAGAAGTAATGATTGGGAAAGTTGCTGTGCTAAAACAGATTTCTGTGCTTCACCATAAAAATTCGTGTAAAATCTCTGCACGTCCTTCTGAGGCGTGAATTTTTTTGCTTCTGACCCAGGTTGTTATCTAACTTTCGTTAGTTCAACACTTTTTGATTTGAGCAACATAAGGTCTTCTAAAAAATGCGTCTTTACCTGCTGGTCTGTTTTGACAGATTTCTGCCATTTTCTGCATTTGCTTCTTGTTGGTTCCTTTTTGAGTTCTTTTGGGGAATTGAGATTTTTGAGGGAAGTGCTACAGTAGGTAGTGTTTAAATGGAAGTTTTATTGGTGTTAGAACTGAACCTAAAGACCTATTATCTTGAGTGCACTAATGTTGCTAATGAGATTGTGTGAAGTTTTGTATGAAGGAAATTTTTCAGGTGTATGGAAGAAATGAGTAATGAGATGAAGGATGGACTAAAGCTCAAGCTTGGGGATGCCACGCATGTGACCCCAAGAAATATCCAAGAAGTACAAACGTCAAAGCTTGGGGATGCCCAAGGCATCCCCTTCTTCATCAATAAAAATCCCAGGTTTCTTCCAAACGCTTCATTTTCATTGTTTCATGCACAGTTGTGTTGTTCTTGGAGCGTCTTCTTTTTCGTTTTCATTTTGGTTTTTCGTTTGCTTGGTTTGCTTACTTTTGTGGTTGTGTTGTGTTGTGTTGTGTTGTGTAGGTCTCCACGTTGCTACTAGCACCGGTAGTGCGCCCTGCCAAAGCTCAGCTAGTAACACATTTGAGGTGTTTCCTTGCTCCTACTGGTTCGATTAAACCTTGGTTTCATAACTGAGGGAAACTTGCTGCTGTGCTCATCATACCTTCCTCTTGGGGTTCCCAACGAGCTCTACATCAACACCACGCACCAAGCACTTTTCTGGGCGCCGTGTATTGAGCCATCATGCTACTATTGCAAGGGGACTGGCCATTGGAAGCGCAACTACCCCAAGTATTTGGCGGACAAGAAGGCCGGCAAGGCAAACAAAGGTATATGTGATATACATGTTATTGATGTGTACTTGACTAGTACTCGCAGTAGCACCTGGGTATTTGATACGGGATCGGTTGCTAATATATGTAACTCAATTCAGGGGCTGCGGAACAAGCGACAGCTAGCAAGGGATGAGGTCACAATGTGGGTTGGCAATGGATCAAGAGTTGATGTGATCGCCGTCGGAACGCTGCCTCTCTATATGCCGTCGGGATTAGTGATAAATCTAAATAATTGTTATTTGGTGCCTGCACTGAGCATGAACATTGTATCCGGATCGTGTTTGATGCGAAGTGGTTATTCCTTTAAATCTGAAAACAATGGTTGTTCGATTTATATGAATGATATATTTTATGGTCATGCACCTATGTTGAATGGTTTATTTCTGTTGGATCTCGATAGTAGTATTACGCATATTCATTATGTTGATGCTAAAAGGATTAAACTTGATAATGATATATCTGCATATATGTGGCACTGCCGTCTAGGTCATATTGGCGTTAAACGCATGAAGAAACTCCATTCTGATGGAATTTTGGAATCACTGGATTTTGAATCATTTGATACATGTGAGACATGCCTTATGGGCAAGATGACTAGAACGTTGTTTTCCGGTTCAATGGAACGGGCGACAGATTTATTGGAAATCATATATACTGATGTGTGTGGACCAATGAGTGTGTCGGCGTGAGGTGGGTACCGTTATTTTGTTACTTTCACGGATGATTTGAGTAGATACGGGTATAGCTATTTGATGAAACATAAGTCTGAAACCTTTGAAAAGTTCAAGGAATTTCAGAATGAAGTGGAAAATCATCATAACAGAAAGATCAAATTTCTGCGGTCCGACCGTGGAGGAGAGTATCTTAGTTACGAGTTTAGCACACATATGAAAGACTGTGGAATAGTTTCACAACTCACGCCTACCGGAACACCACAACGTAATGGTGTGTCGGAACGTTGTAATCGTACTTTATTAGATATGGTTCGATCTATGATGTCACTGACTGACTTGCCACTGTCATTTTAGGGTTATGCACTGGAAACCGCTGCATTCACTTTAAATCGGGCACCATCTAAATCCGTTGAAACGACACCGTATGAATTATGGTTTGGAGACAAACCTAAGCTGTCATTTCTTAAAGTTTGGGGATGCGATGTTTATGTGAAGAAACTTCAGCCGGATAAACTCGAACCCAAAGCAGAAAAATGTGTCTTCATAGGATACCCTAAGGAAACGATTGGGTATACCTTCTATCACAGATTCGAGGGCAAGGTTTTTGTTGCCAAGAATGGATCCTTTCTTGAGAAGGAGTTTCTCACGAAAGGTGTGAGTAGTCGGAAGGTAGAACTCGAAGAGGTTATTGAACCTTCTCTTCATGAAATGGCGAGTAGCGCAGCACCGGAAGTTGTTTCAGAGTTGACTTCACCTAATGAAGAGAGAGCTAGTGATATTGATCATGAAACTCCGAAAGAGGACACTACCAAACCTCGCAGGTCAAGCAGGACACGTGCAACTCCTGAACTGTACGGCAATCCTATTATGAATTTCATTATTGATGAAATAGATGACCCTGCGACGTATGAAAAAGCGATGACGAGCCTGGATTCCAACAAATGGCTAGAAGCCATGAAATCCGAGATGGAATCCATGTACGAAAACCAGGTTTGGACCTTGGTGGACTTACCTCACGATCGAAAGGCCGTTGAGAATAAATGGATTTTCAAAAGAAAAACTGATGCTAATGGTAATGTGACCATCTATAAAGCTCAACTTGTCACAAAGGGGTTTCGACAAATTCAAGGAGTTGACTACGATGAGACATTCTCTGCCGTAGCGATGCTTAAGTTGGTTAGGATTATGTTAGCAATTGCTGCATATTTCGATTATGAAATATGGCAGATGGATGTCAAAACTGCGTTCCTCAATGGTAATATTGAAGAAGAGTTGTATATGATACAACCTAATGGTTTTGTTGATCTTAAGGATGCTGATAAGGTATGCAAGCTTCGGCGATCCATCTATGGACTGAAGCAAGCATCCCGGAGTTGGAATCTTCGCTTTGATGAGGCGATCAAAGAGTTTGGATTTGTCCAAACTTATGGAGAGGCTTGTATTTATAAGAAAGTGAGTGGGAGCAATGTGGCATTTCTGATATTATATGTGGATGACATATTATTGATTGGAAATGATATAGATCTTTTAAATAGTGTTAAAAGTTATCTAAACATCAAATTTTCGATGAAAGACCTTGGTGAAGCTTCATATATATTAGGCATTAAAATATATAGAGATAGATCAAGGCGCCTAATTGGGCTATCTCAAAGTACATACCTTGATAAGATATTAAAGAAGTTTAATATGGACGGAAGTAAGAAGGGGTTCTTACCTATGTTGCAAGGCAAGACATTGAGTAAGACTCAAAGTACGGCTTCAGCGGAAGAAAGAGAGATAATGGATAAGATCTCCTATGCCTCAGCCATAGGCTCTATAATATACGTCATGCTATGTACAAGACCGGATGTGGCACATGCTATTAGTTTGACTAGTAGGTACCAATCTGATCCAGGTTCGGAACACTGGATAGCGGTCAAGAATATCCTTAAGTACTTAAGAAGAACTAAGGATATGTTTCTTATATACAGAGGTGAAGAAGAGCTAGTCGCTAAGTGTTATGTTGATGCTAGATTTAACACCGATCCGGATGACTCTAAGTCTCAATCCGGATACGTATTTCTTTGAACGGAGCAACAGTTAGTTGGAGGAGTTCCAAACAACCTATGGTTTCTGGATCAACGACGGAGGCGGAATATGTTGCTGCTTCAGAAGCGGCATAGGAAGCGGTTTGGATGAAGGAGTTCATAACAGAACTAGGTGTGGTTCCTAGTGCATTGGACCCAATGGTGATCTATTGTGACAACAATGGAGCCATAGCCAACGTCAAGGAACCAAGGTCTCACAAGAATTCCAAGCATATTAAGCACCGGTTTCACTCCATCCGCGAGCATGTCAAGGATGGAGATATAAAGATTTGTAAAGTACACACGGACCTAAATGTAGCAGAGTCGTTTACTAAAGTTCTCCCTAGGGCAAAACATGATCAACACCAGAACTCCATGGGTGTTAGATTTATCACTATGTGAACTAGATTATTGTCTCTAGTGCAAGTGGGAGACTGAAGGAAATATGCCCTGAGAGGCAATAATAAAGTTGTTATTATGTATTCCTTGTATATGATAGATGTTTATTTTGCATGCTATAATTGTATTGATAGGAAACGTCAATACATGTGTGTTTAATAAACAAAAAGGGTTCCTAGTTATGCCTCTCTTATAGACTAGCTCATTGATTAACAAGATGATCAAAGTTTCCTGATCATGGACATTGGATGTTGTTAATAACGAGGTCACAGCATTTGTGAAATGATGTGATGAACATTCATCCGAAGTATAGCATTACGATCAAAGTCATTATGTTTATATTGCTATAACATCATACGAAGTAATCTTAGTCCTTAGACCATGAGATCATGTTAATTGCTAACACCGGAAGAGTATCTTGATAACATCAAACGTCACACCGTAACAGGGTGACTATAAAGGTGGGTTGATTCTTTCTGAAGGTGTTATGTTGAGGCTCATGGATTAAGAGTGGAATTTGTCAATCCCGATGACGGATAGATATACTCTGGGCCCTCTCGGTGATATCACATTAAGATAGCTTGCAAGCAAGTGATGTGATCACTAGAATGTTATATCACGGGAACAAGAAAAGAGTGCATGTCGATAATGAGATTAAACTAGGTATTTGGATACCGATGATCGAATCTCGGACATGTATTATATCATGAGACAAAGAGATTAAGGTACTAGCATTAAAGGTTCTCACGATCACAGAAGTCATCGTTGAATGTGCAGGAGTCAATGTGGATCTCCAGGTCCCGCTTATGATTATTGATCTGAGAGGAGTCTCAATCATGTATGCATTATTCTCGAACCGTAGGGTGACACACTTAAGGGTTGTCGGACACCAGTTTGGAGCATATATGTTTCAGACGAAAGAATTGCAAAGCGCAGGAATTGTTTCGATAGAAACCGGAATTGTTTCGGGTGAAATTGCAGAAAGTGGTTCTGCATGTGATATTGAGATGTTGCAAGGGGTTTTATGTGAATGTTTGTTAATTAAAGTAATTAACAAAATTCTGAATAAAATAAATAAAAGAGTTTTATTAATTGAGAGTTGCATTAAATTTGGTGGAAATTTAATGCATGTGAGTGGAATTTTGGGTGGAGCTTGAATTGATGTGAGTGGAGCTTCCACCACATGAATGAGGAAGAGGTGGGGGCACCCCCCTTGGCCGCCGGCCATGGGAGGGGAGGAGCCCCCCTCTCCTATAAAAGACCCCCTCTCCTCCCTCACAAAACACACCTCCTCGCGAAGGATCTCTCTCCCCCTCTAGATATTCCCCCATGGTATCGGATTAGCGAGATACATGTTCCCGGTGGCCTTGCGTCTGGAAGGAGTTGCTGCTTCCGCTGATTCGCTGGAGTGAGGAGGTGGAGGTTGTCCGGTGGCTTGAACGTGTGTGCGAGGACGGATGCGCTGCTGATTTATGGCGCTAGGACTTCCACACGATCTTGAGATCGGCAAGCGTACGACTACATCATCCATGAGTTCCAACTCGTTAACAAATCTCTGTTGTCTTTGAGGGTAAGTTCTTGATACATTGCAAATGTATCTATAATTTTTGATGTTCCCTGCTTGGTTTTATCCACTTTCTTGTGTTTTTTTCCAACTTTGGAGTACTTTTCATATGATTTCTTGGACTAACCTATTAACAAGAGCCACAGTGCTAGCTGCCTGTTTTTTGCTGTTTTTGGTTCCAGGAAAGTCAGAAAATGAATATTCTCGGAATTGGACAGGACAAAAGCCAAAGTGCCTATTTTTCCGGAAGGGATCAAGTGCCAGAATATGAGACGGAGAAGGGCAGGAGCCACACCACTGGCCAGGCGGCTGTGCCCGCCCACGCCAGGTGTGGTGGCCCTGGCACCTCGGCCTCTCCTTCCGCCTATATATTACCCTCGGGACAAAAACCCTAAGTACCCAATCAAAAATCCACGAAAGAGTCTGTAGCCGTCGTCATCTCCATCCGTAGATCGGGAGGGATCTGAAGCTCTTCATGGCACCTTGCCGGAGAGGGGAATTCACCCTGGAGGCCTTCTTCATCACCATGCAAGCCTCCGGTGTGATGCGTGAGTAGTTCATCCTTGTACTACGGATCCATGTAGTAGCTAGATGGCTGGTTCTCCTCCTTTGTGCTTTCATGTTTAGATCTTGTGAGTTCCATTCATGATCAAGATCATCTATTTGTAATTCATACATGTTGTGTTTGCGGGAATCTGATGGATATTGAGATGCTATTTCAGATTGATTATTGATTCTATCATGTCTTTGTTATTTGTGATCTTGCATGCTTTCCGTTGTTAGTAGCTATCTTGGCCAAGTAGATGCTAGCAACTCCAAGAGTTAGTATTTATGCTCGATAGTGGGTTCATGCCTCTGGTAATCTAGGAAAGTGACAGAAATCTCTAAGGTATTAGATGTGCTGTTGCTACTAGGGAGAAAACAACAATCCTTTGTTCATAGAACAATCGTATTGTTTACTTTACACGCAGTTCGTAAAGCAATAATCTGTTGCTTGCAACTTAATCGGAGGGGTTCGGATGATAACCTGAAGGTGGATTATTAGTCATAGATGCAGTTGGATGGCGGTCTATGTATTATGTTGTAATGCCCAATCAAGTCTCAAAGGAGTCAAGATGATTAGTATATGCATGTATTGCTTTCTCGGTGTTTGTCAATTGCCCCGCTGTAATTTGTTCACCCAGCATGTTTTCTATCTAAGGAGAGCCACCTGTAGTGAACTATGGATCCCGGTCCTTGTCTTTTACATACAATCTATAAACTGTTTTCTGCTTTGTGTTTACTTTCTGCAAACTTTTACTTCTTTCCATTTGATATGTTTAATCCTTTGTTTTCCTCAAAACACGGTGAGATTGACAACCTCATCGCAAGTTGGGGACAAAGTTCTATGGTTGTGTTGTGCAAGTCTCCACGTTGCTACTAGCATCGGTAGTGCGCCCTGCCAAAGCTCAGCTAGTAACACCTTTGGGGTGTTTCCTTGCTCCTACTGGTTCGATTAAACCTTGGTTTCATAACTGAGGGAAAACTTACTGTTGTGCTCATCATACCTTCCTCTTGGGGTTCCCAACGAGCTCTACGTCGAACGCATTTAGCACATCAAGATCTTTTCTGGCGCCGTTGCCGGGGAGTCAAGGACATCTTCACAAGGGGAGTCCCTCATAACCAATCTCTTTACTTTGTTGTTTTTGTTTTGCTTAGTTTCTTTTTGCTTTGGTTGCTTGTTTCTTTATCAAAAACACAAAAAAATTAGTTTTCCTAGTTTGCTTTCTTATTTGAAAAACACAAAAAAATTAGTTCCTATCTTAAGTTGCCTTCATGTATAGCCTTGCTCCAATCACTATTTCACCTGAGGAAATGATTTTCACTTTTAAACAAGGTAGTGAGGAAAGTTTTAAGTAAGCTTGGTCTAGAATCTCTGATCTACATGAAAAAACTGAGCCTAAAATGACTCAAAGCTTGTTCCTTAGCAGTTTTTACCTTAGGATTGCTCGTTGCTATAGGTATGCTCTAGATGCTATTGTGGGAGGAGATTTCCTCCAATGTAATGAGGATGATGCTACTAATGCTATAAAGAAATTGATCCTCACTTACAACATGCCTAGCCAAACTGATATTTCTCTCGCAAAAATATTTGCTAGGTTGAACACTCTTGAGACTAGTACTACTAGCTTAAAAGATTGCTATAATACGCTTAGGGAGCATCACAGTTATGTTCCAATAAATTCTGAACCATCAAAGTGGCTCCCTACAGTAAAGATTGAGATAAACACTGAAACTTTTCAAGCCCGCTGCGATATCATGTCTGAATTTTGTCTTATGCCCAAAGATATTTATGAATCTTTGAATCTTTGGGGCTTACTGAAGGAGGAAAAGAAATATCTCTTGCTAATAATACTACCATATTACCTATTGGAATAGCTGAAGGAGTGTTTACAAAGATCCTTGAGAAAATGATTTCTACTGATTATCTTATTATTGAATGTGCAGGAAAAGGACAAATTACACTTGGAAGGTCCCTATTAGAACTCCTTGGAGCAATAATAGATGTGGGAAAGGGGACCATGCACCTTTCTTCTCCACCAAACAATCACATTTTCCCAAAGGTTAAGAATAAGAATAAAAGAGGTAAGGGCAAGAAAGTTGGTTTTAATGCTTCTTCATTTGAGAACACTTGATTCTTTCTTTGCTTCTTATGCCTAACTTAAAGGCGTTAAAGAAAAGTACTTATTGGGAGATAACCCAAAAGTTTTAGATGAGTCTTGGAAGTTATTACCTCTGTAATAACCTCTCCTTATATTTTTTATTTGCTTTTTGTGCCAAGAGTAACCTCTAATGAGAGTGAAGTAATGATTGGGAAAATTGCTGTCCCGAAACAGATTTTTGTGCTTCACCGTAAATATTCGTGAGAGAGCTATGTATGTCGGATTGAGCTGTAACTTTTTGTGCTTCTGCCCCAGGTTTTTATCTAACTTTCATTAGTTCAACACTTTTTGATTTGACTAACAGAAGATCTTCGAAAAAATTCGTTTTTACCTGCTGGTCTGTTTTGACAGATTTCTGCCATTTTCTGCATTTGCTTCTTGTGGGTTCCTTTTTGAGTTCTTTTGGGGAATTGATCTTTTTGAAGGAAGTGCTACAGTAGCTAGTGTTCTAATGGAAGTTTATTTGGTGTTAGAACTGAACCTTAAGACTTATTTATCTTAAGTGCACTAATGTTGCTAATGAGATTGTGTGAAGTTTTGTATGAAGGAAAAATTTCAGGTGTATGGAAGGAATAAGTAATGAGATGAAGGATGGACTAAAGCTCAAGCTTGGGGATGCCACGCGTGTCACCCCAAGAAATATCCAAGAAGTACAAGCGTCAAAGCTTGGGGATGCCCAAGGCATCCCCCTCTTCATCAATAAAAATCCCAGGTTTCTTCCAAACGCTTCATTTTTATTGTTTCATGCACAGTTGTGTTGTTCTTGGAGCGTCTTATTTTTCATTTTCGTTTTTGGTTTTCGTTTGCTTAGTTTTCTTAGTTTTCTGAATAAATTGGTTGGACCTCCTCTTTCATACATTGGTTTTCAAACAGTTTGGTTTGGATTGGAAAAGAGTAGGAAAGTTCATGCTTAAGTGTTAAAGAGAGCTTGTTTTTTACTGTGGCCTATGCTTTGTCATGCCATGCTTGATATTGTTTTGGCTTTATGCTTAGTATTCTTTGCTGTAGCATGACTTGTTATAAACAATTGAGATTGCTTAATGTGCCTTGGAAGAACCATGCGTTGTTTTAGCATATTAAAGCTTACTATTGTGGTATTCTCCTTTAATGCTTTATTTGGGTTGACTTGGCGCATGCTCACACCATGGTATGACTATCCCAAGTCACCATAGCCTTTATGATCCTTTAGTTTTCAACTTGTAGTATCACTTTATGCTTTGATCAATGATGTTTTGTCGCTCTGCATGATTATGGCCATTATTGCTCTCTTAGTTTGTCGCTCCCAGTCTTTTGCTAGCCTCCACAACCAAGTATGAGTTCCACTCATGCATCCAACTCCCTAAACCAAGTTATTCCAAAGAGTCCACCATACCTACCTACTAACTTATGCTATTCCAAGTATATTCATGTTTTTATCTACCTTCCAAATTAAACTTGTTATGAGAAAACTAGTGATTAAAGCTCTCACAAACTTGATGGCACACTTTAATTTTTTGCATTTAATAAAATTGAACCATTGGGTCCTTCTTTGTTGCGTATATGCTTGCGCTTTATAAGTTGAAATTAGCAGAACCATGTATCATGGGGAATGCTTTCAACATTGCACCTGTACTTTGTACCCCGTTGATATCATGTTCTTTTGATTATGGATCCCGGTGGTGTGAAATAAAAGTGGAACTTGTAAGATCATGGAGTTTGTATGTATGTTAGAGAAACGCCTGGGCCGCTAGCCTAAACCATGCCTAATCATGGTGGAAACTTGCAGCAGCACCATAATGAGCACTCTATGAAGAATCCTTAATAAAAACCTATGCAAATAGCAAATAAAAAGATCGCTGAGATGCTCATTGTCTGCTTGCCTTGTCATTTTGATTATGGGAAAGCTCCCGTATCATATGCAAGGGGTACCCCGTTGGCGGTTCTTAATGATACACATGTACTTACAATGACAAGAGCTTACTCCTGACTAAAGTTGAGTAGCATGAGGTTCGGTCTTCGTAAGTAAGGGGCATGAGATTTCGGTTTATAACTTGTCAAGCATATCCTCTTAGTTGTGTCACTTTAACCTTAATCACCTTCAAGATGCTTATGATAGGGGCAATGAGGGCTGAAAGCTATTAAGTACCATAATTTTTGGAAGCTCTTTATGAAACTTGAATCCCTACTTCCTTCTATGAAGGCCTTTCTTCCACTTATATATTGAGTCTCCACCTTCTATCTTTATTGTAACACCCTCGAATCGGCCCTATGCAAGTTTTAGCCCTTTCCTCCAAACCCGCATAGAAACGATTCAAGGACACCCACTAGGCACTTTCGTGCGGGTGGAAAACAAAGTAATACCATTACACAACAGTCCTCGATGGGACCCACAAAACAGATATATATATATATATATATACAACAACGACTCAAAGAGTCAAGAATACAGATATACAATACAAAGATCCAAATCACCTTGCGAACGATAAAGCGTCCGACTACGGACAAGATGCAAATGGGGCTAAGAGCCCTGAAGAATAACCAATGGCGTCCATAACCCTGCCCAGGCCAAGCCGGAAGGGTAACCCTGCTAACGACGTCGATCTCAAACCTGCTAAAACAAAGGGATGCAAAAGAGGAGCGTCAGTACTGAGGCCAGTACACGGCGAGGCTAGAATTTGGCGGCTCTCGCCTACATAGGTATGGTGGACTGGAGCGGCAGCGCAGCGGCACTAAACACCTATAGAGACTCAGTAAAACTGGCGGCTATTAGAGAGGGATAAGAAAGACCTATTCGGATCCAACCTGATTCTAACACCAAACATACCCATCCTGGTATTTCCCCCTCGAGACCAAACGAGGAAGTCGGACCGAGGAACTCACACAGTTGGCAATTTTACTCATTCCATTTTAGTTGTAGCATTTACTAGTCAGATATATAGCATGAGTCATCCTGATAGCGTAAGTAGTGGGCAGTTTTAGTTATCATTCCAATGTAGTTGGAACATTTACTAGTCAGATATAATTGTCCTGAGGAATCCCAAAACCCAGCAGTTGTTGGCACTTTTATCACATTCCATTGGAGTTGCAATACTTACTAGGCAGATGTAACTAAACAACCTAGGTCCACCAGTGGTTGGCATTTTTAATATCCATTCCGTTATAGTGAAGCTGATTACTAGTCAGATATATTAAGTCAAATTTATAGCACTACCTTAGTTATGCTTGTCTATGATCGAGATACTCTGCTCCAAGTCATCCATAACCGCGGACACGGCTTTCGGAAAGTTTTACCCTGCAGGGGTGCACAAATAGCAACACACACCCGATCAACCTTGGAAAAACCAACTCAAAACCCAACGAGGCATTCACGACAAAGCGATCACAGGATTCAGAAATATTTCAGGGGGCCACCCCACTAAGCTACCCGCAACAAAGTTGACCGGCTCTGGAACGGACCCAGGGTTTGTGTGGACGGCTGTAAACGACTGGGAACCCGAAAGTGTGACTAGGCTTGTTGATACAGCGAAAACGTGTCACGGTCCTAAACAGTACAGGTGCTCCACGCACAATCGTAAATAAAGCAGTAAAGCATGACATAAGTACAGGATAGTAATAAAGCCCCAAACTAGTTTGTGGCCCCAAGAAATAGAAATGAATCAAGCTCTGGCTCAGGGGGGGGTCCATAAGGCCTCCCGGATGTGGATAGTGCGAAAAATCAAGGAACAAGTATCAAGTACTCGGGGTCCTACGGGACACAAGTGAGCATGGAAGAACCAAATAACATATATTGCCCACCGATGCCTCTGCATTAGTTATATCTAGCATTTTAGTAGTTGTATTTAAAGTCATGATCAACTCCACCATAAACATCTACCAGCATTCCAACAACTGTGGCACTCGACAACACGAGACCGCACCTGAGCAAGCAACTACGACTCGCAAGGACAGCTATCTACCAAACAATAGGTATTAGGAGGTGTCCATGGCAATATCGAGGCTGCATGGGATATAACTGGGGCACGGAAACTAAAGCATCGTGACACGGATAGCAATAGATCAACATAAGGAAATAAAGACTATAAATGCAAAATAGGTAGAAAGGGGGAGAATGCTCGCCTGGGAAACACTATCGACGGATCATATCCGGAGAACTTGTCGATACTCGCATCAACTCATCGGCCTAATCCGCGAAGAAGCAAACACTAGAAGAAAGACCGGATGCAATATTTAATACTACAGTAGAAGATCCGGCATGATTATGATATGATGCAGATGCAGTGCAATTAGGCAGTATTAAGCGGAACCGGGGTCCCGACACTTAATTAACAGGTTCAAGTTATTTAGAAACCCCTCAATTTAATTGTTGTCTTAACAGGACAAAACATGGCATCGGTTCGCTACACAAATTTAAATGGAGTCCGGAATAAGACAAATATATCCCGCATATAGACTCCATATTTAATTATGAGGTGAATCGGCATAATGCCCCCAAACCACATGATATGCATGCATGAACAATTTAAATGCAATAGATTGATATTATATATTATAAAAATAGGGATAAGATAGGGGTCACACATCAAGGTCCGAAGATCTTGGGGTTCCGAGGGTTCGATGGGGTTCGGGCTCGGCGAGATCGGTCTTCGGAGTCTCGACCATCGGATCCATGTAGAAGCACTTATCGTTCTGGAAAGAAGAGCTTGGTTGTCGTTGGGTTCGGACATCGCCTCCGGGAACGGGGTCTTTGGGTCCGGAAGAGCTTGGTTCGGCATCGGTCTTGATGGTAGTCGATCTTGGGCGGAACATACCCGATGCAGACATACTCCTTCGCGCACCTCTTCAGGATAGAGAAAAACAGGCGGGACAAGATGGGTCAGTCAGACCCAGGACAGAGACAAGCAGGTGGCAGGAGAAAACCTCACGCGCAGAAGGCAACCTTGCAAGGACATGCGGCTTGCTGCGGCGGAAAAGCGGTTGCGGCGGGGCGGAGTTATGGGTGGCCTCGGTAGGGAAAAGCAGAGGGCGGCGACCTTAGTGCTGCGAGGCCAGCGAGGTGGCGCACGCTGGCGGCGGAGGACTTGGCACAGGGGCTCAGGGAGTTGTTCCAGAGGGCGGGGTCCTGGCGCGGCGGCGGCGCTAGGCGGCCCAGAGAGGAGGCGCGGCGAGCAGGAGTCGCTAGCGGCGGCTGCGGCTCTACGGTTGGGGATACGACGAGGCTCGCCATGGCGGCGGCTGGACGGAGAGATGGAGGAGAGCCACGGCCGAGGCGGCGCGGGCAGAGCTCTGCCGGTGGCGGACACTGCACAGAGAGGGGCGGCGGTAGGGGCTTGCAGGGAAGCACCGGTGAGGAGGGGCCGGAGCGACGAGGAGATGACGCAACGGTGACGCGGGATAGAGGTAGGGTCAGCAAGCTCGGGGCAGAGGTGTTGGTCTTGGCGACCTTGAGGCCGAGGACGAGGGGCGAGCAGCATGGTAAGGTTGAGGGAAGGGCTCGAGCCGGGGCGGCAGAAGGGGAGCTCCAGACGGCGGGGATCATGGACGGGAAGGTAGGGGAGGGAGAGAGAGACGGCGGTAGGGGAACACGTGCGGGAGGAGGATGGAGGTGGGGCGGGGTGCGGACAGGGTGGTGGGGCCAGGGGAGAGCGGTGCAAGGTGGGGCTGGGTGGTGCGGCAGGTGGTGGCCTGGGGCTGCGCGCCCAGGTGGCTTTGGGCGGGAAACGAGAGGAGGGGAGAGAGGGTGGCGGCGGACAGGAGGGAAAATGTGGGGGGTGTACCCTTGGGTAGGGAAAAAGAGGGAGTAGCTAAGGTTAGGTTTTAGCTTAGGTTTTTGGGGTAGTAGGCTGGCTGGTCGGGCCTTTGGGCCTGGCTGACTGCCTCCCCTAAAGTATTTTTATTTTTAGTTGTTTTATTTTTAAAGACTTTTATAAATAGTTTTAGACAAATAAAAGATCTGGATAAGACCGAGGTTTTGATTTGAAATTAAAGACGGGGTATTTAGAAAACAAAGGTAGGCTTTTAGAAAATAGTTTTAGACAAACCATGCATGATGACATGACGATGCTCAAATGCAAGGTGGCATGATGACATGAGCATGCGGTCATGACGATGCAATGCACAAAAACAACACGATTTTCTAGTAGTGGTTTTAGCGGGATGCCACAATTCGACACCACTAACAATGGATCTCGCCCTCGAGATCCGCCTCATGGTACTGAGAAGAAGGTCGGCGATCTGAATCTTCTCGCTTCGTGTAGATCCTCGTGACACCACTAACAAGGGTCGCTACTCACATCCGTCGAGAGAACACTCCGGATAAACAAAGGAAGAAGGTAAAGGTATCCAAAAGATAAGACCACCTCTAACTTCTGTGGAAGGAGTAAAATTGCTTGATTCTTTGATTCGATGTACAAGAGCGAATGATAAGAGTAGTCGGATGGTGATCAGTCCATCGCGTACCCAAACCATTACTCTGCACACCAATCGGAGAATTATGCAACCAACTCTCGGAATTAGACAGAAGATCTCGGCAAGCGAGATTCGGACACAAGAGAGTGATGTAGGCTCTGCATCGGATCTGGCGTAGATGATGTCGTCGCGTCGGAAACCACCGGAAGGCACAAGGAGGAACAAAGGGAAGTCCAACAGATGAAGGATTCCTCGAATAGCACGAAGACCGGATGTAGAAGCACCATTACCAAAGAAGGAAGCGAAACCCTGAAGGTACGACGGAAACCCAACCACGAGAAATCCTGGACTAGAAGAAGGGAAGAGAACAGATCCAAAACACGCAGAGGTAAGAGGAGAACAGCAGAGGGGTAAGGAGTAAAACAGACCTAATCAGATCTATCCAACCGATTTTTCCAAAATAGTTTTGACACTCTACTTCGGCCGTTAGCTAGGTTATCCTACAGGCTGGACTTGTGGGGTATCACAACTGCTGAGCTCTGATACCACTCTGTAACACCCTCGAATCGGACCTATGCAAGTTTTATCCCTTTTTGCCAAACCCGCATAGAAACGATTCAAGGACGCCCACCAGGCACTTTCATGCGGGTGGAAAACGAAGTAATACCATTACACAACAGTCCTCGATGGGACCCACAAAACAGATATATATATACAACAGCGACTCAACGAGTCAAGAATACATATATACAATACAAAGATCCAAATCACCTTGCGAACGATAAAGCGTCTGACTACGGACAAGATGCAAATGGGGCTAAGAGCCCTGAAGAATAACCAATGGCGTCCATAACCCTGCCCAGGCCAAGCCGGAAGGGTAACCCTGCTAACGACGTCGATCTCAAACCTGCTAAAACAAAAGGGGTGCCGACAAAGGGCAAAGGAAAAAAGAGGAGCGTCAAGATCGAGGCCAAGACACGCAAGGCTAGAATTCGGCGGCTCTCGCCTACATAGGTATGGTAGACTGGAGCGGCAGCGCAGCGGCACTAAACACCTATAGAGACTCAGTAAAACTGGCGGCTATTAGAGAGGGATAAGCAAGACCTATTCGGATCCAACCTGATTCTAACACCAAACATACCCATCCTGGTATTTCCCCCTCGAGACCAAATGAGGAAGTCGGACCGAGGAACTCACACAGTTGGCAATTTTACTCATTCCATTTTAGTTGTAGCATTTACTAGTCAGATATATAGCATGAGTCATCCTGATAGCGTAAGTAGTGGGCAGTTTTAGTTATCATTCCGTTGTAGTTGGAACATTTACTAGTCAGATATAATTGTCCCGAGGAATCCCAAAACCCAGCAGTTGTTGGCACTTTTATCACATTCCATTGGAGTTGCAATACTTACTAGGCAGAGGTAACAAAACGACCTAGGTCCACCAGTGGTTGGCATTTTTAATATCCATTCCGTTATAGTGAAGCTGATTACTAGTCAGATATATTAAGTCAAATTTATAGCACTACCTTAGTTATGCTTGTCTATGATCGAGATACTGTGCTCCAAGTCATCCATAACCATGACACGGCTTTGGAAAGTTTTACCTAGGGTGCACAAATAGCAACACACACTCGATCAACCTCGGAAAAACCAACTCAAAACCCAACGAGGCATTCACGACAAAGCGATCACAGGATTCAGAAATATTTCAGGGGGCCACCCCACTAAGCTACCATAACGAAGTTGGCGGCTCGAACGGACCTGTGGTTTGTGTGGACGGTCAAACGACTAGGAACCCGAAAGTGTGACTAGGCTTGTCGATACAGCGAAAACGTGTCACGATCCTAAACCGTATAGGTGCTCCACGCACAATCGTAAATAAAGCAGTAAAGCATGGCATAAGTACAGGATAGTAATAAAGCCCCAAACTAGTTTGTGGCCCCCAAGAAATAGAAATGAATCAAGCTCTAGCTCAGGGGGGTCCATAAGGCCTCTCGGATGTGGATAGTGCGAAAAATCAAGGAACAGGTATCAAGTACTCGGGGTCCTACGGGACACAAGTGAGCGTGGAAGAACCAAATAACATCTATTTCCCACCGATGCCTCTGCATTAGTTATATCTAGCATTTTAGTAGTTGTATTTAAAGTCATGATCAACTCCACCATAAACATCTGCCAGCATTCCAACAACTGTGGTACTCGACTACACGAGACCGCACCTGAGCAAGCAACTACGACTCGCAAGGCCAGCTATCTACCAAACAACAAGTATTAGGAGGTGTCCATGGCAATATCGAGGTTGCATGGGATATAAATGGTGCACGGAAACTAAAGCATCACGACACGAATAGCAATAGATCAACAGGAGGAAAAAAAGACTATAAATGCAAAATAGGTTGAAAGGGGGAGAATGCTCGCCTGGGAAACACTGCCGACGGATCATATCCGGAGAACTTGTCGATACTCGCATCAACTCATCGGCCTAATCCGCAAAGAAGCAAACACTAGAAGAAACACCGGATGCAATATTTAATACTACAGTAGAAGATCCGGCATGATTATGATATGATGCAGATGCGGTGCAATTAGGCAGTATTAAGCGGAACCGGGGTCCCGACACTTAATTAATAGGTTCAAGTTATTTAGAAACCCCGCAATTTAATTGTTGTCTTAACAAGACAAAACATGGCATCGGTTCGCTACACAAATTTAAATGGAGTCCGGAATAAGACAAATATATCCCGCATATAGACTCCATATTTAATTATGAGGTGAATCGGCATAATGCCCCCAAACCACATGATATGCATGCATGAACAATTTAAATGCAATAGATTGATATTATATATTATAAAAATAGGGATAAGATAGGGGTCACACATCAAGGTCCGAAGATCTTGGGGTTCCGAGGGTTCGATGGGGTTCGGGCTCGGCGAGATCGGTCTTCGGAGTCTCGACCATCGGATCCGTGTAGAAGCACTTATCGTTCTGGGAAGAAGAGCTTGGTTGCCGTTGGGTTCGGACTTCGCCTCCGGGAACGGGGTCTTCGGGTCCGGAAGAGCTTGGTTCGGCATCGGTCTTGATGGTAGTCGATCTTGGGCAGAACATACCCGATGCAGACATACTCCTTCGCGCACCTCTTTAGGATAGAGAAAAACAGGCGGGACAAGATGGGTCAGTCAGACCCAGGACAGAGACAAGCAGGTGGTAGGAGAAAACCTCACGCGCAGAAGGCGACCTTGCAAGGACGTGCGGCTTGCTGTGGCAGAAAAGCGGTTGCGGCGGGGCGGAGTTGTGGGCGGCCTCGGTAGGGAAAAGCAGACGGCGGCGACCTTGGTGCTGTGAGGCCAGCGAGGTGGCGCACGCTGGCAGCAGAGGACTTGGCACAGGGGCTCGGGGAGAAGTTCCGGAGGGCGGGGTCCTGGCGCGGCGGCGGCGCTAGGCGGCCTAGAGAGGAGGCGCGGCGGGCAGGAGTCGCTGGCGGCGGTTGTGGCTCTCCGGTTGCGGATACAGCGAGGCTCGCCATGGCGGCGGCTGGACGGAGAGATGGAGGAGAGCCACGGCCGAGGTGGCGCGAGCAGAGCTCTGCCGGTGGCGGACACTGCACAGAGAGGGGCGGCGGTAGGGGCTTGCAGGGAAGCACCGGTGAGGAGGAGCCAGAGCGCCGAGGATATGACACAACGGTGACGCGGGGTAGAGGTAGGGTCAACGAGCTCGGGGCAGAGGTGTCGGTCTTGGCGACCTTGAGGCCGAGGACAAGGGGCGAGCAACATGATGAGGTTGAGGAAAGGGCTCGAGCCGGGGCGGCAGAAGGGTAGCTCCAGGCGGCGAGGATCATGGACGGGAAGGTGGGGGAGGGAGAGAGAGACGGGGGTAGGGGAACACGTGCGGGAGGAGGATGTAGGTGTGGCGGGGTGCGGACAGGGAGGTGGGGCCAGGGGAGAGCGGTGCGGGGTGGGGCTGGGTGGTGCGGTGGTGGCACAGGCTGCGCGTGTGGCTTGGGCAGAAGCAGCAGGAGGGAGAGAGGTGGCGGTGACAGGGAGGGAAAGGTGGGGAGTTGGTTGGCTGGGGTAGGGAAAAAGAGGGAGTAGCTAGGGTTAGGTTTTAGTTTAGGTTTTTGGGGTAGTAGGCTGGCTGGTCGGGCCTTTGGGCCTGGCCGGCTGCCTCCCCTAAAGTATTTTTATTTTTAGTTGTTTTATTTTTAAAGACTTTTATAAATAGTTTTAGACAAATAAAAGATCGGAATAGGATCGAGGTTTTGATTTGAAATTAAAGACGAGGTATTTAGAAAACAAAGGTAGGCTTTTAGAAAATAGTTTTAGACAAACCATCCATGATGACATGACGATGCTCAAATGCAAGGTGGCATGATGACATGAGCATGCGGTCATGACGATGCAATGCACAAAAACAACGCGATTTTCTAGTAGTGGTTTTAGCGGGATGCCACATTTATGCACTTACTTTGAGAGCATAGTGGCCATTCTTAGTTCTATTTGCATTGTCCCAAGACTTGTTGATTGATGCATAGCTTTGATATTGCTTATTTTAAACTATTTGTATCTAGTCACTCTTATGAACTTTGAAGGTGTCCTATGCATTTATGTTTGCTACTCTATGAGGGACAGGATGAATGCCACTATGCTATGTTTTCTTTATGTGAAACAAACAAACGTCTTGCAAAGCATTGTTATTCATGAATCTTTTGTTTGTGCCTTTTCCTATTGCAACATAGTTTCTTTGTCTTATTGCTAGAACTTTGTCTTTCATGTTATGATTGAAGTACTATGATCCCAGCTTTGAATGGTTTACAAATACTTTGATCAAGTTTATGATGGTGCATGTCACCTCAGAAATTATTCTTTCTTTTTATCACTTACCTACTCGAGGACGAGCAGGAGTTAAGCTTGGGGATGTTGATACTTTGCAAATGTATCTATAATTTTTGATGTTCCATGCTTGGTTTTATCTACTTTCTTATGTTTTGTCCACACTTTGGAGTACTTTTCATATGATTTCTTGGAGTAACCTATTAACAAGAGCCATAGTGCCAACTGCCTGTTTTCTGCTGTTTTTGGTTCCAGGAAAGTCAGAAAATGAATATTCTCGTAATTGGACGGGACAAAAGCCAAAGTCATATTTTACCGAGGGACACCTGGATCCAGAATACGAGACGGAGAGGGGCTGGGGCCCGGCCACACCACCTGGCCACGCGACCAAGCTTGGCCCACGCCAGGTGGTCCGCCGCCCAGTGCACCCCTCCTCCCTTCCGCCTTCTATATATTGCCTCCGATATAGAGACCCTAAGTACCGATCAAAATACATAAAGAGTCCGAGTCAGCCATCTCCATCCCTAGATCGGGAGGGAAGCTCTTCCCGACACCGCCGAGGGGAATTCACCCTGGAGGCCTTCTTCATCATCATGCAAGCCTCCGGTGTGATGCGTGAGTAGTTCATCTCTGGACTACGGGTCCATGTAGTAGCTAGATGGCTCGTTCTCCTCCTTTGTGCTACCATGTTTAGATCTTGTGAGCTCCGTTCATGATCAAGATCATCTATTTGTAATTCTGCATGTTGTGTTTGCGGGGATCTGATGGATATTGAGATGCTATTTTAGATTGATTATTGATTCTATCATGTCTTTATTATTTGTGATCTTGCATGCTTTCCGTTGTTAGTAGCTATCTTGGCCAAGTAGATGCTAGCAACTCCAAGAGTTAGTATTTATGCTCGATAGTGGGTTCATGCCTCTGGTAATCTGGGGAAGTGACAGAAATCTATAAGGTACTAGGTGTGTTGTTGCTACTAGGGAGAAAACAACAATCCTTTGTTCATAGAACAATCGTATTGTTTACTTTATAGGCAATTCGTAATGCAATTATCCGTTGCTTGCAACTTAATACTGAAGGATATATGCCCTAGAGGCAAATAATAAATATGTTTTTATTGTCATATCTCAATTAGTTTATAATAGTTTCATATTGTGCTGTAACTGTGCCAAGTAGAAACATTGGTACAGGTGTGGTATGAAACAACAAAGTCCCTAGTAGCCTCTATTCATACTAGTTCATTGGTCACGAAGATGATCTGGGTTTCAAGATCATGGGCATTTACGCCGACTGACAACGGGATCATATCATTGGAGAATGATGTGATTGGACATTCCTCGAAGGACTGCAACACGATCAAGTCATATAGTTCATTGTTGCAACAGCTATACCTAGACTCCTTCTCCTTAGACCGTGAGCTCATATTACTCACTGTTTCCCGAGGCTGCTTAGACTGCATCAAGCGCCACTTGGTAATACACTGGTTATAAAGGTGTACGTTGGGTATTCCAAAGGAACAGTAGATGACATGTGACTGCAAGACCGGGATTTGTTCACCCACATGACGGGTAAAGATACATACGGCCGGCTTGGTGAGATTACATCCATAAATGTTGCAACATGTGACTAGGTCACGGGGATATAATATCATGGTAACAAGAAAAACAGAACTTGTTGTGAACAAGATTGAACAAGGTATGGGATACCAATGATCGGATCTCGGACAAGTTGTATCGAGAAACAAATGGAAGAGTATGCTACATTTAGCGGTTCAAACAACATTGTCATCAGGAATGCATAGGGGTCACATGGACATCCCTGGTCCCTCTGTTGATCATTGATACAGATCATGTCTAGAGCATTCCCGAGCCATGATAGGATACACTTAGGGGTACGATCAGAGCGATCATTCGTAAGATGGAATCATAGTAGAGAAAGAGAGAAAGCTGGAATCGTTCCACGGAGAGATCCGAAGTTGTTTGGAGAAAGAATAAAGGAAAAGACCCCGAAAAGTGTTTTCGGATAAATGGGAATTTAAATATATATTTATTATATATTAATTGTGAATTAATATATTCTAAATAATATTTAAGTTAAGATCTATAAAACCAACTTTTATATTAGGCCAAATCCCGGAGGGAAAATGTTTAGAATAAAAGCTGCAGAAAAATGAAGGGAAAAAGAAAAAGAAACAGCCCACGTGGGTGGTTTTTATTAACCGCCGCACGGGGGCGGACCACAGCCGCCCGGCCTGCTCGACCTAGCCCACGCGGGCGCCAGGGAGCTAGGCCACCGGGCGAGCCGACCCACGCGGGCGGTGTGGGGCGCGGGGCGTAGGCCGCCACGCGGGCGCGAGCTGGGCCGCCGGGGCACCGGCCCACCCGGGCTAGGTTGCCCACCCGCCATTGAGTCATGTGGGCTGTGGTGCGAGGTGCGCCAAAGGCCCACCCGTCAGCGCCATCCATTGCAATGCTGCTTCCCCTTTTCTTTTTGTTATCTATTTTTCTGTTTGGTTGTTGGGCTGAGTACTTTTGGCCCATCCGTCCAGGACGAAAATACCTGATATTTTTCCTTTATTAATAGTCCCAGATGGCTAACCTAATGGGGAGGGCACACCCCCTCCGCCTATATAAAGGGGTGCCCATGGGTGGGATTAAACACACAATTTGAGAAGTCCTTTGGTTGACTTTTTCCCTCCCTCTCTCTATACCTTGTGACCATGGCCCCAAGTCTGGGATGTGTGATCAAGGCACACCTGCAGTATGCCGTTGTGCTGTAGAGATTCCTAGCCGGATATCAACTTCCGCACTCCTGGCGGGATCAGGGAGCCGGAGGTCTCATCGTGCACCTGATGTGTACGAAGACACGAGGCGTAACACTTGGGGCGCTTAAATGTCGTGAGCCGGAGATGCTGCACGATGAAGATGAAGAAGGAGCAAGGGGTGACCTGCGAGGAGCTTCGCGACCTTGAGGTCGGCTACGAGTACGACTAATGCAACCATGTTCCCCGTGGAACATTAACCATGTACGGTCTACAAGGGTATGTATTCTATACGCATTGGTCGTTACTGCATTACTGCATAGATAGATCCTAGGCAGTTTTTGGGGTTACATCGTAGGAATTTTTTTGTTTTCTGATGTGATCCCCAACAATGGTATCAGAGCTGATCTATGCGTAGGAGTGTTGTACGGCCAGTACGCACAAATATTGTGCGGGCATTGATCCCTTAGTCGTTACCCTCCAACGTGTACTTGTTTATATCACGGTATTGTTGGATGAAGCGGCCCGGACTGACCTTACGCGTATTCGTACACGAGACTGGTTCCACGCTCAGCATACGGTTTGTACCGTATAAGTGGCTAGCAGGTGTATGTCTCTCATTCGATAGTTGATATAGCATTTGCAACGGAGGGCCCCGAAAGGGGTGTAGTAGAGACAACTGTCGGATTCATGTAGTGGTTGGAAAGTTCGTACTTTAGAAACGGTTCTAGTGCGAAAGCCCTAACAACCACGTAAAACTTACAATAGATAAAGTAGAGGCGTCTAACTTTATTTTGCAGGGGGCATGTGATAATGATATGGCAATGGCCGTTACGAAGGTAAAGTAGTTTACTTTTCTGTTACTAAGTAGTATAGTAATAGTCATCATTCCGATGAACGACCTGGTGGAGGCGTCGTGGACTTGGCGTCAAACCATGGGCAAGATGGAGATCATGCCGGAGCGCTCGATGGAGATCAAGGCGCAAGAAATACCATATCATATCACATTATACATATGATGTTGATACCTGTTTTACATCTTATTGTGTCCTAGTATTTAGATACTCAACGGTAGCAAATAAGATAATCCCTATTGAATTCCAATGTTCTGTGTTCCCCTTGTGTGTGCACCACCAAGAAAGTTCTTCGGTATGAGGCGATCCATGGTATAGGCATGGATTTCAGGCATATCTATGTGCGCATACAGTGGGTGCAAGTCATGTTGCATAGAAAATACACACAAGTTAGATTTGGCGAGCCTAGCACGTTAGAGAAGCGTGGCCTCAGAACAGAAGAGATCGAAAGATTGAGCATGAGTCACATGGATGATGTGATTGGCATTATTGAATGTCTACCTTTCAGGCTGCACTGATGGCCGTGACGATCGGGGGAGGTGCAGAGGATAGGGATCATGCGATCACTGAAATCGTCCAGGGGATGACAATTTTAGTGGAGACCAATTATAAATTGATCTCTTATTATAAACTTAGTCTAGATGTCTGTTTGCAAATATCTTAGTAGATCTTAGCCTATCCCATTGAGGTCCTTTGTGACCATGGGAATATATTGCTTAATATGGAACTTAGCAAAAGGGTCCAACTTCTTAGATTAATACCCATGCCTGAGGGATATCCTCGTAAAAGGTGATCTTCTCTTCTTGACACAAGAACCATTAGGAGATAATTTGATGACTCCAGGTTGTTTGGAAAAACACTTAGCGATCTTGCATTAGAGTTAAGAACTCTTAGAAGGTGATTGCAAATGGAGGTCATGAATGAAAAGGTATATGTAAGATATACAAAATTATAAATGTGGTTTTTGCAAAACTCATTACAGTTTGCAAAGTATTTGATACTTGTCCTGTTTTGTGAAGATAGGAGGATCTGCTTGAGAATTGCTGGCTTTGAGGCAATGGGACTTGATGACGGCAAGCAAAATAGTTGATGGCTGACATCACCTCTTCCCTCAAAGTTTGTCATTTGGATTAGTGGACTTTAATATAATTTTGTAATCCTAGTTTGTGTGTCTTGCTTTTTGTGAGACGATTATTCATATGAACAAGTTACAAGCCAGTTTGTACTATTCTTATGAACAATACCGTTATGGTCACATTGCGATTACAAACAAGTTATTCTCATCACTATGTTAATGATAATAGTTTAAAAATTTATAAAGGATTAGAATGCTAAAAGATATCCAAAGTTTAATAATGAAATAACACTATAGTTTAAGTCATTTTGGTTATTGCAGGTTCTTTATGAAAGATCGGGGTCCTAGATGCTTAATCTAGAGACTTTGCAAAACCATGCCTCTTGGGCAGAATGACTAAAACTCCGCATTCTGGTAAAACGGTGATATGCGAAGAAATGCTGAATCTTATACATAGCGATGTATTGTATTTTCAACAAGTAGTGGAAATCATTTGTTAATTGTGGACTTAAGTGAATAAGCGTATTTACTTAATGAAACATGAGTTTGAAACGATTTGAATTGTTCAAATGAGTTCACAACAATAAGAGGATATTGAAATTAATAGGAATACAAAGTCTCTTCGATTTGATCGACATGACTGAAGTATTCAAGTTAAGTTTAACATAAAAGGAACTTGTGAAAGATGTTTCACAAATTATGATAATTGGATGAATTCAAACTATGTTGAAATGTCTAAACATCATAATCATTATGTATTAGATACATATGGTATAATATTATCTCTTATCGGGGTTATAGTTGTCGTTTAGAGTTAGAGATCGAAATAAGCAAACACTCATTTGAAATACAAAGGAACATCCAAAAGATTCATGGAAACAACACCATAAGTGTTATGGCACGTTCGAGTTTCTGGAGATTTCGATAAGTCGAAGTCGTGGCGAATAAACAATTCTTTGTAGAGCATTCTTAGGAAGCTATGAATGCATCTCCCACAAAGGGGGCAAACCTGCTGTTGTCCTAAATTGATGTGTCTTGATGAAGATACAGGTGGAAGAAAGTAAAAGATCAAAACAAGGTATTTGACCTTACCTCTAGATTGTTGAATGGCGCAGCGAAATTTGTTTCGTGAAACCAAACTCTACAAAAATGGGGAGAAACCAATGATAGTGATCATAAAGTTTCAGTGAATACTTTTACTAAAGAAAGTAGGATTCAACTATATATTCTACAAGTTTGTGGAATTACATATTGATTCACTTGTCATGTTTTGAACAAGACATACCTACGAATTACAAAGAAGCGTGATGAACCTAAGTACGAGAAATGAATTGTCATTGAAATCTCGTTAGTAGAATTCTCGATTTGATAGTGATCAAAGAATTTTGGAATGTCCAAGATTATCGAGAGGACCTAGATTTGAGTGGGAGCAAATCAGCTTGGCTAATTCATAATATGTAGCTAACATATTTTGAGTGGGAGCTAAGTGAAATCCCTGGATCTCAAACATGAATGCCATATTTTGAGTGGGAGCGTGAAATCATTTTGGGATATGTGGACAACATATGTGAATGATGTGATTGGTGTTAATAATATTTAAGTTAGATAAATAAGGATGAAGTTGAAGTTATTAAACAATAAGATCTATCGAGATAGATTGGTGAGTTTAATAAGCACTGAATGTCGAATGCTTCCTGGACTTGATTCTGAAAGATGTTCAGAATGTCCTAAGCAAGATTCTAAAGTACCTCAGAATGGAACAAGGTAAGAAAGAAGTTCTTACTGTATGAAGCATTGAGTTAGTAGTGCAACTATGGTTGAAAGAAAGAGATGTGTTGCATCTCCTGTGCCCCAGTCATAGGTTCTTCCATATAACCATGTTGTGTACTCGACATAATGTGACCCGAAGTTCTGGTTGATAGGACAAAGTCTTAATTGTAAGAACATGTCTTTAAGTGATTCCTGAGTTGATCACTAAACCAGAATTAAGTTTGTATTTAAATAGCAAGAATCAATGTAAGTGGCATAGTTGCATTTCATGCACTAGGATCTACATAGATATAGAAGTATAAAAGCTCCAGCTGATGTGATGTATAATGTTGTGGCGGGGCTAGTTCGCTTTTAACATAGAATGATGTGTCCCAGGGCCCAGTGCCCATGAGAAAGCCCTCGAGGTTGATCTAAAGTCACTGTAAGCTCCTGGAATCTGGCCTCGTTCTACTGCCATGACTATAGTATATACACAAAGGATAGCAAAGTGTGTTTCGAAGTTTAGATGACAACGGTGAAAACGACCTTCATCATAAACACTCAAAACAAAGTCTCACTTTATTGCCATACAAATTCTTCGACCCATTATACGATAATGGTGTGAATGTCAAAATTAGGAAGACATTAACGATTTGCAAAAGACATAATGATCTGGTAAAATAGAACATGGACATGACGTTTCCCATGAGCCTGCATGATCTGTAAACGCATATGGTATATGGTTTATACGAGTAAAATGCGAGCTGGATTATTTGTACTCTAGTGCAAGTGGGAGACTGAAGGAGATATGCCCTAGAGGGAAATAATAAATAGGTGTTTATTGTCATATCTCAATTAGTTTATAATAGTTTCATATTGTGGTATAACTGTGCCAAGTAGAAACATTGGTATAGGTGTGGTATGAAACAATAAAGTCCCTAGTAGCCTCTATTCATACTAGTTCGTTGGTCATGAAGATGATCTGGGTTTCAAGATCATGGGCATTTATGCCGACTGGCAACAGGATCATATTATTGGAGAATGATGTGATCGGACATTCCTCGAAGGATTGCAACACGATCAAGTCATATAGTTCATTGTTGCAACAGCTATACCTAGACTCCTTCTCCTTAGACCGTGAGCTCATATTATTCACTGTTTCCCGAGGCTGCTTAGACTGCATCAAGCGCCACTTGGTAATACAGTGGTTATAAAGGTGTACGTTGGGTATTCTGAAGGAACAGTAGATGACATGTGACTGCAAGACCGAGATTTGTTCACCCACATGATGGGTAAAGATACATACGACCGTCTTGGTGAGATTACATCCATAAATGTTGCAACCTGTGACTAGGTCACGGGGATGTAATATCACGATAACAAGAAAAACAAAACTTGTTGTGAACGAGATTGAACAAGGTATGGGATACCAATGATCGAATCTCGGACAAGTTGTATCGAGAAACAAAAG
Organism: Avena insularis; assembly: GCA_023614405.1. Lineage (NCBI taxonomy): Eukaryota > Viridiplantae > Streptophyta > Magnoliopsida > Poales > Poaceae > Avena > Avena insularis. The sequence continues at coordinate 435,067,510 of CM042693.1, read as the reverse complement.
GAAGAGGATGCTACATTTAGTGGTTCAAATGACATTGTCATCAGGAATGCATAGGGGTCACATGGACATCCTGGTTTCTCTGTTGATCATTGATACAGATCATGTCTAGAGCATTCCCGAGCCGTGAGAGGATACACTTAAGGGTAAGATGAGAGCGATCATTCGTAAGATAGAATCATAGTAGAGAAAGAGAGAAAGCTGGAATCGTTCGGAGAAAGAATAAAGGTAAAGACCCCGAAAAGTGTTTTCGGATAAATGGGAATTTAAGTATATATTTATTATATGTTAATTGTGAATTAATATATTCTAAATAATATTTAAGTTAAGATTTATAAAAGCAACTTTTATATTAGACCAAATCCCGGAGGGAAAATGCCTAGAATAAAAGCTGCAGAAAAATGAAGGGAAAAAGAAAAAGAAACAACCCACGTGGGCGGTTTTTATTAACCGCCGCACGGGGGTGGACCACAGCCGCCGGGCCTGCTCGACCTGGCCCACGCGGGCGATAGGGAGCTGGGCCGCCGGGGCACCGGCCCACCCGGGCTGGGTCGCTAGGCCACCGCCGCGGGGGGGCTGCTGGGCACGAGGTGGGCCACGCCAAGGCCCACCCGGCCAGCGCCTGTCCAGCTGCTGCTGCTTCCCCTTTTCTTTTTGTTATCTATTTTTTTGTTTGGCTGTTGGGCTGAGTACTTTTGGCCTATCCGGCCAAGACGAAAATGCCTGATATTTTCCCTTTATTAATAGTCCCACATGGCTAACCTAATGGGGAGGGCACACCCTCTCCGCCTATATAAAGGGGTGCCCATGGGTGGGATTAAACACACAATTTGAGAAGTCCTTTGGTTGACTTTCTCCCTCCCTCTCTCTATACCTTGTGACCATGACCCCAAGTCTGGGCTATGCGATCAAGGCACACCTACAGTATGTCGTTGCGCTGCAGGAATTCCTAGCCGGATATCAACTTCCGCACTCCCGGCGAGATCGGGAAGCCGGAGGTCTCATCGTGTACCGGATGTGTACGAAGACACGAGGCGGAACACTTGGGGCGCTTAAATGTCGTGAGCCGGAGCTGCTGCACGATGAAGATGAAGAAGGAGCAAGGGGTGACTGATGACCCACAAGTATAGGGGGTGTATCACAGTATTTTCGAGGGAAGTGAAACCCAATTTATTGATTCGACACAAGGGGAGCCAAAGAATATTTATAAGCCTTAACAACTGAGTTGTCAATTCAGCTGCACCTAGAAACAATCTTGCTCACAACAGTTTATCAGTAGCAACAGTTTTGTAGTAGGAATAGTAAAGCAATGAGTAAAGCAAAGACAGTAGTAACAAAAGCAAGATGGGGGATTCGAAAGTGTAGGCATAGGGATGGATGGACGGGTGTTGCATGGACAAGACAATTCACATAGCAATCAGAACATAGGGCACTATGCAGATAAATAAGATAAAGCACCCAAGTACTAGACAATCCTAGGCATGTGTTCCATATATAGTCATACGTGCTCACAATGATAACTTGCACAACATCTTTTGTCCTGCCAGTCCGCTTGCGTGGGCCTCAAGGAACTATCGGCAATTAAGGTGCTCCTTTTAATAGAGCACCGGAGCAAAGCATTAACACTCCATGAACACATGTGATCCTCACATCAAAGCCATTCCCTTCCGGTTATCCCGATTTCTGTCACTTCGGGGCCATAGGTTCCGGACAACAACGTGTATATACAACTTTCAGATAAGACCAAAAACAATACTATCATAATGAATCAATAACATGTTCAGATCTGAAATCATGGCACTTAGGCCCTAGTGACAAGCATTAATCACAACAAGTCGCAACAAAGTCATAAAGCACTAATAAAAGATACTAGGCACCATGCCCTAACAATCTGATGCCATTACATGAACGATCTCATCCAATCCCTACCATCCCCATAGCCTACAGCGGGGGATTACTCACTCATAGATGGGGCAAACATGGATGGTCGATGGAGATGATGGTGGAGATCGACGGAGATGGCTCCGGGGGCAATTCCCCGTCCCGGCAGGGTGCCGGAACAGAGACTTTCTGTCCCCCGAATCTCTCCTTCGGTGGTGGCGGTGCTGCGGAACTTTTTCTGGAAAAACGTCGACCCCCCGGAGTTTTTAGGTCAGAAGGCTTCTTATAGGCGAGAAGGGAGACCGAGGGGGTGCCTGGGGCCACCACACCATGCCCTGGCGCGGCCAGGCCCAGCCCGCGCCTGGGAGGGTGTGGCCAACCCTTGGCCCTCCTCCGTCTCGTATTCTGGCTCTTGGAGTCTTTTGGAAAAATAGGCACTTTGGCTTTTGTCCCGTCCAATTCCGAGAATATTCATTTTCTGACTTTCCTGGAACCAAAAACAGCAGAAAACAGGCAGCTGGCACTATGGCTCTTGTTAATAGGTTAGTCCAAGAAATCATATGAAAAGTACTCCAAAGTGTGGACAAAACACAAGAAAGTGGATAAAACCAAGCATGGAGCATCAAAAATTATAGATATATTTCCAATGTATCAACATCCCCAAGCTTAACTCCTGGTCGTCCTCGAGTAGGTAAGTGGTAAAAAGAAAGAATAATTTTTGAGGTGACATGCACCATCAAAGACTTGATCAAAATATTTGTAAAACATTCAAAGCTGGGATCATAGTACTTCAATCATAACATGAAAGACAAAGTTCTAGCAGTAAGACAAAGAGACTATGATGCAACATGAAAAGGCACAAAGAAAAGATTCATGAATAACAATGCCTTGCAAGACGTTTGTTTGTTTCACATAAGGAAAACATAGCATAGTGGCATTCAGCTTGTCCCTCATAGAGTAGCAAACATAAATGCATAGGACACCTTCAAAGTTTACAAGAGTGATTAGATACAAATAGTTTAAAACGAGCAATATCAAGGTATGCATCAATCAACAAGTCTTGGCACAATGCACATAGAACTAAGAATGGCCATTATGCTCTCAAGAAAGTGCTCATAGAATGTGCGGAGACTCAATAAGGAAATGAACAGGTTTTGAAAAGTTTGAAAGGCTTCCAAATGCTGAAAGTATGGTACTCATTAGCTTTGAGCTCTCATTGCCCCTATCATAAGCATCTTTAAGTGGTTAAGGTTAAAGTGACACAACTAAGAGGATATGCTTGACAAGTTATAAATCGAAGTCTCATGCCCCTTACTTACGAAGACCGATCCTCATGCTACTCAACTTCAGTCACAAGTAAGCTCTTGTCATTGTAAGTATATACGTATCATAGAGAACCGCCAACGGGGTACCCCTTGCACATGATACAGGAGCTATCCCATAATCAAAATGACAAGGCAAGGCATAATGAGCATCTCAGCGATCTTTTTATTTACTATGTGCATAGATTTTTATTGAGGATGCTTCATAGGATGCTCATTATGGTTATGCTGCAAGTTTCCACCATGATTAGGAATGGCTTAGGCTAGCGGCCCAGGCGTTTCTCTAACATACATACAAACTCCATTATGTTACAAGTTCCACTTTTATTTCACACCGCCGGGATCCATAAGCAAAAGAACATGATATCAACGAGGTACTAAGTACCAATGAAATGTTGAAAACGTTCCCCATGATACATGGTTCTGCTAACTTCAACTTATAAAGCGCAAGCATATACGCAACAAAGAAGGACACAATGGTTCAGGTTTATTAAATGCAAGAAAATAAAGTGTGCCATCAAGTTCGTGAGAGCTTTACTAACTAACTTTCTCATAACAAGCAAACATTTTATTTGGAAGAAAACAAGGCATATTGAATATGCACGGGAGTAGAAAATGATGCTAATAGGTAGGTATCGTGGACACTTTGGCAATATTTGGTTTTAGGGAGTTGGAAACATGAGTAAAACATACTCAGTGAAAGTGAAGGCTAGCAATAGTAAGGGAGCGACAAACGAGAGAGCAACAATAGCCATAATCATGCAGAGCGACAAAACATCATTGATCAAAGCATAAAGTGATACTACAAGTTGAAAACTAAAGGATCATAAAGGCTTATGGTGACTTGGGATAGTCATAACATGGTGTGAGCATGTGCCAAGTCAACCCAAATAAAGCATCAAAGGAGAATACCACAATACTATGCTTTAATATGCTAAAACAACGCATGATTCTTCCAAAGCACATTAAGCAATCTCAATTGTTTATAACAAGTCATGCTACAACTAAGAATACTAAGCATAAAACCAAAACAATATCAAGCATGGCATGACAAAGCATAGGCCACAGTAAAAAACAAGCTCTCTTTACCACTTAAGCATTAGCTTTCCTACTATTTTCCAATCCAAACCAAACTATTTGAACACCAATATATGAAAGAGGAGGTCCAACCAATTTATTCAGAAAATTAAGCAAACCACACAAACTAAAAACCAAAACCAAAACGAAAAATAAGACGCTCCAAGAACAACACAACTATGCATGAAACAATAAAAATGAAGTGTTTGGAAGAAACCTGGGATTTTTATTGATGAAGAGGGGGATGCCTTGGGCATCCCCAAGCTTTGACGCTTGTACTTCTTGGATATTTCTTGGGGTGACACGCGTGGCATCCCCAAGCTTGAGCTTTAGTCCATCCTTCATCTCATTACTCATTCCTTCTATACACCTGAAATTTTTCCTTCGTACAAAACTTCACACAATCTTTATTAGCAATATTAGTGCACTCAAGATAAATAAGTCTTAAGGTTCAGTTCTAACACCAAATAAAATTCCATTAGAACACTAGCTACTGTATCACTTCCCTCAAAAAGCTCAATTCCCCAAAAGAACTAAAAAAAGGAACCAACAAGAAGCAAATGCAGAAAATGGCATAAATCTGTCAAAACAGACCAGCAGGTAAAGACGAATTTTTTCGAAGACCTTCTGTTGCTCAAATAAAAAAGTGTTGAACTAACGAAAGTTAGATAACAACCTGGGTCAGAAGCACAAAAATTCACGCCTCAAAAAGACATTCAGAGATTTTACACAAATATTTACGATGAAGCACAGAAATCTGTTTCGGGACAGCAACTTTCCCAATCATTACTTCTCTCTCATTAGAGGTTACTCTTGGCACAAAAAGCAAATAAAAAGGATAAGGAGCGGTTATTACTGAGGTAATAACTTCCAAGACTCATCTAAAACTTTTGGTTTATCTCCCAATAAGTACTTTTATTTAACGCCTTTAAGTTAGGCAAAACCAAAAGCTAAAATGGATAGAATAGAAGTAAGCGGAGATAATCATGGTGAAAACATTGTTTTGTTCAATGAAATCCTTTTGTTAACAAGGTTGATCAGGTCTTGCTACCAAAACAATTTCATATGATACAAAACTTTGTATTCCACTAATGATTATGTTACCTCAACCTTGATAGCAATAGTCCCAATCATAATAGTTTCATTTTTTTCTCTTGGTATGGGACAATATATTTCTCCAACTTGAATGCCCTCAACATGTTCAATTGAATTCAAAACCATAAGTCTATCAATATTCTTGGGGAAATAGATAGTATGTTCCATGTCATTGACATTGAAGGTCACCTTCCCTTGATTACAATTAATAATAGCTCCTGCAGTATTTAAGAAAAGGTCTCCCAAGAATAGTAGACATATTATCATTTTCAGGCATAAAAGTTTGAGAGGATGCTCTCATAAGAAATATGAGTTGAAGTAAAAGAGAGCACCAAGAAGCAAGTTCAAAACACATTTAAGTCTAACCCACTTCCTATGCATAGGAATCGTGTATGCAAATAAATTCACAAAGAACAAAGTGACAAGCATAGGAAGATAAAACAAGAGTAACTTCAAAACTTTCAGCACATAGAGAGGTGTTTCAATACCATGAAAACTTCTATAACCATATTTTCCTCTCTCATAATAATTTTCAGTAGCCTCATGAATAAACTCAACAATATAACTATCACATAAAGCATGCTTTTCATGATCTACAAGCACTAGAGCTTTATTATAAACATCTTCAAAAGAATCCTCGGGAACATAACATTCATCCTCCTTTAGTAAGCATGGAGGACAATCAAATAATGTAAGGTATAAAGAGTTACTCTCATTAGAAGGTAGGCATGGGTAGCTAATCCATTCTTCCTCCTTTTGTTCATCACTCTCCTCCTCTTTTTCATCTAATGAGATTTCAGGTTCACCAATTTCTTCTTCCATAGGATCCTGCAAGGCATTAGTCTCTTCCATTTGTGGAAAGCATCTAAAATATTCAAGAATATATCCATTTTCATCCTTGTAATTATCAAAGCAAAATTTAAGTATACCATAAACCTCATACTTATAAGGTGAATCATCAATATTTTCAAGCAAACTAGCAAGTTCAAAAGCTCCCTTCCAAGCAATAAATTCTTCAATTTGTTCCGCATCATAAAAGTCATAAATTTCTTTAGCATAGGAAGATATGTTATCATTATCATTATACTCACATTGAAAAGGGAGGTGTTTATACCTCTTTCTGCAACGAGATTCATCACAGCAATAAGTAACATTATAAGTAGAGCACATGTTTCTAGCAATGGTATACAATCTATCAATTTGTTCCCATAAGTGTTTCCCTTTTTGTGACAAGCGGTGTTCCTTATAATAATATTTTTGATCTTTCATGAACCAACCTTGCCAATAAGCTTCAGTTTCAAAGAAACCAACCATTGACAACAAGCATGACAAAGCAAGACAATAACAGACCAACGAAAATAACAACTAGAGTAGGAACTATTTTTTTTTTGTATTTTTGATAAAGAAACAAGCAAACAAGGAGAAAATAAACTTAGCTTGAACAATTGTGAATCCAAGTGGACTTGATAAATAAAGCTATGCTCCCTGGCAACGGCGCCAGAAAATAGTCTTGATGACCCACAAGTATAGGGGGTGTATCGCAGTATTTTCGAGGGAAGTGAAACCCAATTTATTGATTCGACACAAGGGGAGCCAAAGAATATTTATAAGCCTTAACAACTGAGTTGTCAATTCAGCTGCACCTGGAAACAATCTTGCTCACAACAGTTTACCAGTAGCAACAGTTTTGTAGTAGGAATAGTAAAGTAACAATAGTAGTAAAGCAAAGACAGTAGTAACAAAATCAGTAAATAGTGGGATTCGAGTGCGGTAGGCATAGGGATGGATGGAAGGGTGTTGCATGCACAAGACAATTCACATAGCAATTAGAACATAGGGCAATTGTAGATAAATAAGATAAAGCACCCAAGTACTAGACAATCCTAGGCATGTGTTCCATATATAGTCATACGTGCTCGCAATGAAAACTTGCACAACATCTTTTGTCCTGCCACCGCTTGCAGGGGCCTCTAGGGAACTACTGGCAATTAAGGTGCTCCTTTTAATAGAGCACCGGAGCAAAGCATTAACACTCCGTGAACACATGTGATCTCACATCAAAGTCATTCCCTTCCGGTTATCCCGAATTCTGTCACTTCGGGGCCATAGGTTCCGGACAACAACGTGTGTATACAACTTGCAGATAAGACCAAAAACAATACTATCATAATGAATCAATAACATGTTCAGATCTGAAATCATGGCACTCGGGCCCTAGTGACAAGCATTAAGCACAACAAGTCGCAACAAAGTCATAAAGCACTAATAAAAGATACTAGGCACCATGCCCTAACAATCTGATGCCATTACATGAACGATCTCATCCAATCCCTACCATCCCCATAGCCTACAATGGGGATTACTCACTCATAGATGGGGAAACATGGATGGTCGATGGAGATGATGGTGGAGATCGATGGAGATGGCTCGAGGCACTTCCCCGGCAGGTGGAACACAGAGACTTTCTGTCCCCCGAATCTCCCCTTCGGTGGTGGCGGTGCTGCGGAACTTTTTTTGGAAAAACGTCGAACTCCCCGGAGTTTTTAGGTCAGAAGGCATCTTATAGGCGAAGAGGGAGACCGAGGGGGTGCCTGGGGCCACCACACCATGCCCTGGCACGGCCAGGCCCAGCCCGCGCCTGGGGGGTGGACCAGCCCTTGGCCCTCCTCCGTCTCGTATTCTGGCTCATGGAGTCTTTTGGAAAAATAGGCACTTTGGCTTTTGTCCCGTCCAATTCTGAGAATATTCATTTTCTGACTTTCCTGGAACCAAAAACAGCAGAAAACATGCAGCTGGCACTGTGGCTCTTGTTAATAGGTTAGTCCAAGAAATCATATGAAAAGTACTCCAAAGTATAGACAAAACACAAAAAAGTGGATAAAACCAAGCATAGAGCATCAAAAATTATAGATACATTTGCAATGTATCAGTGACCTGTGAGGAGCTTTGCGACCTTGAGGTCGACTACGAGTATGACTACTTCAACCACGTTCCCCGCGGAACGTTAACCGCGTACGGTCTATAAGGTATGTATTCTATACGTATTGGTCGTTACTGCATTACTGTATAGATAGATCCTAGGTAGTTTTTGGGGTTACATCGTAGGAATTTTTTGTTTTCTGCTACGATCTCCAACAAATACTGGAGGGGGTTCGGATGATAACCTGAAGGTAGATTATTAGTCATAGATGCAGTTGGATGGCGGTCTATGTATAATATTGTAATACTCAATCGAATCTCAAAAGAGTCAAGATGAGTAGTATATGCTTGTATGCTTTCTCGATGTTTGTCAATTGCCCCACTGTAATTTGTTCACCCAACATGTTATCCATCTTAAGGAGATCCACCACTAGTGAACTATGAACCCCGGTCTTTTCTTTTACAATCAATCTACAATCAACTCTTTACTGCTTTGTGTTTACTTTCTGCAAACTATTACTTTCTTCCACTCGATACGTTTAATCTTTTGTTTTCAGCAAAACCAGTGAGATTGACAACCTCATCGCAAGTTGGGGGCAAAGTTCTGTGGTTGTGTTGTGCATGTCTCCACGTTGCTACTAGCACCGATAGTGCGTTCTACCAAGGCTCAGCTAGCAACACCTTTGGGTGTTTCCTTGCTCCTACTGGTTCGATTAAACCTTGGTTTCGTACCGAGGGAATGTTGGAGATATGCCCTAGAGGCAATAATAAATATAGTTATTATTATATCTTTGTGTTTATGATAAATGTTTATATTCATGCTATAATAGTATTAACAAGGAAACATTAATACTTGTGTGAATTGTAAACTTAAATTGAAGTCCCTAGTATAGCCTCTATACTTCACTAGCTTGTTGGTTGATTGATGATTGTGGTTTCCCTATCATGAACATTGAGATGTTATCAACAACAAGATCATATCGTTAGGAGAATGATATGGTGGACATACTCCTATAGACAAGCGTAGCATAAAGATCAAGTCATTTCAATAGTTCAATTGCTATATGCTTTCTGATACATAGTAACCTAATTCCTTCGACCATGAGATCATGCATATCACCTTTACTGGATGGATGCTTTGATGTCATCAAACACCACACCGTAACAGGGTGGCTATAAAGGTGGCATTGAGTGTTCGGAAAGTATTGGTTGAAACACATGGATCAAGAGTGGGATTTGTCCATCCACATGACGGATAGATATTCTCTGGCCCTCTCGTGAAATGTCATCCAATTAGCTTGCAAGCATGTGACTTGGTCACAAGGGATCACATATCACGAACGAGAAAAGAGTACTTATCAAGAACGAGGTTGAACTAGGTATGCGAGATACCGATGATCATAACCTCGGATAAGTAACATATCGTGAGACAAAGGGAAATTGGTATCGTATGTAAGTGGTTCATTCGATCGCAATGTAATCGAGAAATATGTGGGAGCCATATGAATTTCCAGATTCCTCTATTGGTTATTGTTCGGAGAAGTGTCTCGATCATGTCCGCATAATTCACGAACCGTAGGGAGACACACTTAAGGATTCGACGTTGTTTGAGTAGTTATGGTATTATGAGAAAGAGACCGAATGTTGTTCGAGTCTGGATGGGATCCGGGATATCACGAGGAGATCTGGAATGGTCCGGAGAATAAGATTCATATAAGGAAAGTCCTGCTTGAGTTGGGAATGGTTCCGTGTTTTCATCGGGAACATTCTAGAAGGTCCCGAATGTCCCAAGCACTCGGAGGGGGAGGGTACATGATTGTGTCATTACATATTGGAATGATTGCATCATGTACTAGGTGTTCTTGCTGTAAAAAATAAAGGGTTTATTTAAATCCTAAATTGAAAAGTCAAACGGCCAGTTTTAAAGTCAAACGGCAATTTTGGGAAGTGGGAAAAGAGGAGGAGGTGGAGACCGACTTTGGGGAGGAGTCCCCTTGGCCGGCGCGCCTCCCAAGTCCGACTTGGGGAGGGACTCCTCCCCTTGGCCGCCGGCCCTCCCACCTATAAAGGGAGGGGCAGGGCCTCCCCTCCTAGACACACAAGTTCCTATCCTCTAATCTAAACCCTAGACCTAAACCCCGGTTTAGAGCTATTTCGGTTTAGAGCCTTCTAATTGGTTTAGAGCCTTCTAATTGGTGTGTCTAATTACTAGACCACTAATAGCCTCTCTCATAAGCTCCACCATACTCGCACCGGCTTAAGGCGAAGCCTCAAGGATTTCCTCTACTTCGGTACCACGCCAGCGTGCCGAATCGCGAGGAGAGTGCTACAACCTCCGTCACCTTTGGAACAAGGGAGAGGAAGGTCTTCGTCGAGTACCGAACGCAGTGACCGATCATGGAGCGCTTGCTGAACGTGGCGCCGAAGGATCGCTCACGCGATCTTGAGATCGGAAAGAGTACGACTACATCACCCACGAGAATCTGCTCTCGTTAAACACTTTGGAATCTTCGAGGGTGAGTTATTCCATCGACTCGTTGCTACAATCTAGTAGATAGATCTTGGCTTGTTTGTTTGTATGCGATAGAAATTTTTTGTTTTCCATGCTACGAACCCCTACAAAGTGGGTATCGAGCCGTGTCTATATGTAGATCTGTAGACGAGTAGAACACAATGGTCATTGTGGGCGTTGATGCTTTTATTGTAGATTGCTTTTGTGTACTTTGCATCTTGCGGTATGTTGGGATGAAGCGCCCGGCTAACCTTACATGACATCGTTCATGAGACTTGCTCCACGCTTGACATGCAACTCGCTTTTGCATAAGTGGCTTTATGGGTGCCTGTTTCTCCTAGCATAGTAAAGATCCAATTTACAACGGGTGATCAACAATGCTAGTATCAATGTTGTGGTTCTTGTTCGTAGGTTAGAACGACACTTATGGAAAGCCCCAAACCACGTAAAATATGCAAAGAAAGTAGAAGCGTCTAACTTTGTTTTGCAGGTGTCAAATGATGTGATATGGCCATGATTGTGATTATATTTGATGTATGCAATGTTCCTTATTGTAAGTTGGCAACCGGCAGAGCCATATGGTTGTCTTTAATTTCGTTAAGACCTGCGTGTCTATTCAAAATAGTTGTAATAGTTGAAGCTGGTGGGCGACAACAATGTAGAAGCGTCATTGACCTTGATGCTATGCCGGTGATGATGGAGATCATGTTCGTGCTTGAAGATGGAGATCGGAAGCACAAAGAAGAAAGGCCATATCATATCACATATTATGAATTGCATGTGATGTTAATCCTTTATGCATCTTGTATTGCTTAGTAGACGACGGTAGCATTATAAGATGATCCCTCATGCACATAAATTTCAAGTTCTAAAGTGTTCACCCTTAGTATGCACTGCCAAAGCTTGTCGCTCAAGCACCACGTGATGATCGGGTGTCTTTGATTCCGCTGGTGAATACAACGTAAGCCAGATTTGCTTATGCGGTAGCTAAGGTTTGATCTTGACGAGCCTAGCATGTACGCATGGCCTCGTGAACACGGATCGCCGAAAAGGTAAAGCATGAATCATATAGTAGATATGATGAACATGATGATTGTTCGCCATTGAAACTATATTAACTCTCGTGATGATCGGTGTTGATGTAGTGGATTTGGTTCGTGTGATCACTAAAACAATGTGAGGGATGTTGTTTTGAGTGGAGTTCACCTAGTTTAATTTCATTAATTAATTTGAACTCAATTTGTCATAAACTTAGTCTAAACTATTGCAAATATGTTGTAGATCAATGGCAGCCCCTACCATCAATTTTAATGCGTTCCTAGAGAAAGAAAAGTTGAAAACAATGGAAGCAACTTCATGGATTGGTTCCGCAATTTGAGGATTGTCCTCACATTGGTAATTTGACCTATGTCTGGATGCACCGCTAGGTGACCCACTGCGGTGATGCTACCGATGAAGTAAAGAATGTTTACCTCGCTCGGAAGAATCAGTACTCCATAGTTCAGTGTGCTATCTTGTATGGTTTAGAATCGAGCTTCGTAAAAGGTTTGAAGAGTCGATCCATATGATATTGTCGAGGATCTCAAATTAATCTTTGAGACTCATGCGGCAATTGAAAGTTATGAAGCTTCAAAAGTTCTTTAACCGCAAGATGGAAGAGGGTAGCTCACAAGGAGCATGTGCTTAAGATGTCCGGGCACGCAAATAAACTCCAAAGTTTGGGTATAGTAATTCCTAATACTTTGGGGTTTACCGATCCTCCAATCACTACCACCAAGTTACAAGAACTTTGTGATGAACTATAACATGCGTAACATGAACAAAGAGTTGCCGTAACTATTTGCTATGTTAAAATCTGCGTAAGTGGAGATCAAGAAAGAGCACCAAGTGTTGATGGTCAATAAGACCACCAAATTCAAGGAAGGCAAGTCTAAGCAAAAGGGACACTTCAAGAAGGGTGGTAAGAAAGCTGCCACGCCGATTTAAGAGGACCAAGGCTAGACTCAAGCCCGACATCGAGTGCTTTTACCGCAAGGGAGTAGGTCATCGAAGCGGAATTGCCCAAAGTACTTGGCGGATTTGAAGAACGGCAACATCAAGAAGAAAGGTATATCTGATATACATGTTATTGATGTGTATCTCACTAGTATTCGTAGTAGTGCCCGGGTATTTGATAATCGGGTTCGGTTGCTCATATTTGTAACTCAAACAGAGCTGCAGAATAAACGGAAGCTAGTGAAGAACGAGGTGACGATCGCGAGGAAACGGATCAAAGGTTGATGTGATCGCGTCGGCACGCTACCTCTTCATCTACCATCGGGATTAGTTTTATACTTAAATAATTGTTATTTGGTGCCTGTTGAGCATGAACATTATATCGGGATCTTGTTTATTGCAGACGGTTACTTGTTTAAATCGAGAATAATGGTTGTTCGATTTATATGAGTAATATGTTTTATGCACATGCACCTTTGATAGATGGTCTATTCATATTGAATCTCGATAGTGGAAATACACATATCAACAACATTGAGGCTAAACGCTTGAAATCAAGCGATAATTCGACCTATATGTGGCAATCGCTGCCTTGGTCACATTGGAGTGAAGCGATGAAGAAACTCCATTCCGATGGACTTCTTGAATCACTTGATTTTGAATCACTTGAAAGATGCGAAGCATGTCCGATGGGTAAAATGACTAAGACTCCATTTTCTCGGTATGATGGAGCGAGCTACGGACTTATTGGAAATCATACATACCGATGTGTGTGGTCCAATGAGTGTAGCATCGCCAGTGGTTATCGTTATGTTCTTACCTTCACGGATGATTTGAGTAGATATGGGTATATCTATTTCATGAAACATAAGTCCAAACTTTCGAGAAGTTTAAGGAGTTTCAAAGTGAGGTAGAGAATCAACGTAACAAGAAGATTAAATTTCTACGCTCGATCGTGGAGGTGAATATCTAAGTTATGAGTTTGGCGAGCATTTGAAGAAATGTGGAATACTTTCAGCTTGACACCGCCGGGAACACCACAGCAGTAATGGTGTGTCCGAACGTCGAATCGAACTCTCTTAGATATGGTTCGCTCTATGATGTCACTTACAGATTTACCGCTATCATTTTGGGGTTATGCATTAGAAACAATGATTCACTTTAAATAGGGCACCGCCTAAACTGCTGAAACGACACCATATGAATTATGGTTTGGGAAGAAACCTAAATTGTCGCTCCTTAAAGTTTGGGGATGCGAAGCCTATGTAAAGAAGTTACAGACAAGCTTGAACCCAAAGCGAAAAATGCGTCTTCATAGGATACCCAAGGAAACTATTGGGTATACCTTCTATCATAGATCCAAGGCAAAATCTTCGTTAAGAATGGATCCTTTCTAGAGAAGGAATTTCTCTCAAAGAAGTGACTGGAAGGAAAGTAGAACTCGACGAGGTTGTCGAACCTTCTCTCGAATTGCGAGTAGCGCAAAGACCGAAGAAGTTCTGGTGCCTGCACCAATAAGAGAGGAAGCTAATGATGGTGATCATGAAACTTGATTGAAGTTGCTACAGAGCCTCGGAGGTCAACGAGAAATCGTACCACTCCAGATTGGTATGATTCCGTTATGAATGTCATGTTGGTGGACAACACCGATGACCCCGAGACATATGAGGAAGTGATGATGAGCCCAGATTCCAATAAATGGCAAGAAGCCATGAAATCCGAGATTGGATCCATGTACGAAAACCAAGTATGGACTTTGGTGGACTTACCGGATGGCGGAAGGTCGTCGAGAACAAATGGATTTTCAAGAAGAAAGCAGATGTCGATGGTAATGTTATCTTTATAAAGCTCGACTTGTCGCAAAAGGGTTTCACAAATTCAAGGAGTTGACTACGATGAGACTTTCTCACCAAGAGCGGCTAAAGTCTGTGAGGATTATGTTAGCAATCGCTGCATATTACGATTATGAGATATGGCAGATGGATGTCAAAACAGCATTCCTCAATGGAGACATTGATGAAGAGTTGTATATGATGCAACCCAAAGGTTTTGTCGATCCTAAAGATGCTAACAAGGTATGCAAACTTCAACGGTCCATCTATGGATTGAAGCAAGCATCCCGAAGTTGGAATCAACGTTTTGATAAGGTAATCAAAAGTTTTGGTTTTATACAAACTTATGGAGAAGCTTGTATTTACAAGAAAGTGAGTGGGAGCTCTGTAGCATTCCTAATACTGTATGTGGATGACATATTGTTAATTGGGAATGATGTAGAACTTCTTAATAGTGTCAAAGAGTATTTGAATAATAGTTTTTCAATGAAGGATCTTGGCGAAGCAGCTTACATATTAGGCATAAAGATTTATAGAGATAGATCGAAACGCCAAATATCATTGTCACAAAGTACATATTTGGACAAAGTTCTAAAGAGGTTTGGAATGGAAGATAGCAAGAAAGGGTTCTTGCCCATGTTGCTCATACGACCTTGAGTAAAACTCAAAGTCCGACATCGGCGTAAGATAGAGAAAGGATGAGTAAGACTCCCATGCCTCAGCCATAGGATCTCTAATGTATGCCATGCTATGTACTAGACCCGACATCGCATATCTTGTTAGTCTAACTAGCAGATATCAAAGTGATCGAGAGTGGATCATTGGACAATGATCAAAAACATCCTTAAGTACTTGAGAAGAACTAAGGATATGGTTCTTTCTTATGGAGGTGATGAACAGCTCGTTGTTAATGGTTACACCGATGCTAGTTGGAACACCAATCCGGATGATTCTAAATCACAATCTGGATACGTATTTATTTTGAATGGTGCAGCGATTAGCTGGAGGAGTGCAAAGCAAAGCGTTGTGGCGAGATCTTCAATGAATCGGAATACATGGCTGCCGGAGGCTTCACAAGAAGCGATATGGATGAAAGAGTTCATTACAGCTGGGTGTGGTTCCAAGTCTGGACCCAATGTCTATCTCTTGTGATAACATGGGCGCCATAGCCAATGCTCAAGAACCAAGGTCACACAAGAAGCTGAAGCATATCAAGCTACGTTTTCACGCTATTCGAGAACATGTCCAGGATGGGGATATAAAGATTTGCAAAGTACACACAGATCTGAATGTGGCGGATCCGTTGACTAAACCTCTCCCGAGGGCAAAACATGACCAACACCAAACTGCCATGGGTGTTTGGTATATTACCATGTAATCTAGATTAGATGACTCTAGTGCAAGTGGGAGACTGTTGGAGATATGCCCTAGAGGCAATAATAAATATAGTTATTATTATATCTTTGTGTTTATGATAAATGTTTATATTCATGCTATAATAGTATTAACAAGGAAACATTAATACTTGTGTGAATTGTAAACTTAAATTGAAGTCCCTAGTATAGCCTCTATACTTCACTAGCTTGTTGGTTGATTGATGATTGTGGTTTCCCTATCATGAACATTGAGATGTTATCAACAACAAGATCATATCGTTAGGAGAATGATATGGTGGACATACTCCTATAGACAAGCGTAGCATAAAGATCAAGTCATTTCAATAGTTCAATTGCTATATGCTTTCGATACATAGTAACCTAATTCCTTGACCATGAGATCATGCATATCACCTTCTTGGATGGATGCTTTGATGTCATCAAACACCACACCGTAATGGTGGCTATAAAGGTGGCATTGAGTGTTCGGAAAGTATTGGTTGAAACACATGGATCAAGAGTGGGATTTGTCCATCCACACGGATAGATATTCTCTGGGCCCTCTCGGTGAAATGTCATCCAATTAGCTTGCAAGCATGTGACTTGGTCACAAGGGATCACATATCAGGAACGAGAAAAGAGTACTTATCGATGTGAGGTTGAACTAGGTATGCAGAGATACCGATGATCATAACCTCGGATAAGTAACATATCGTGAGACAAAGGGAAATTGGTATCGTATGTAAGTGGTTCATTCGATCGCAATGTAATCGTAGAAATATGTGGGAGCCATATGAATTTCCAGATTCCTCTATTGGTTATTGTTCGGAGAAGTGTCTCGATCATGTCCGCATAATTCACGAACCGTAGGGAGACACACTTAAGGATTCGACGTTGTTTGAGTAGTTATGGTATTATGAGAAAGAGACCGAATGTTGTTCGGAGTCTCGGATGGGATCCGGGATATCACGAGGAGATCCGGAATGGTCCGGAGAATAAGATTCATATAAGGAAAGTCCCGTTTCGGAGTTGGGAATGGTTCCGGTGTTTTCATCGGGAACATTCTAGAAGGTCCCGGAATGTCCGGCACTCCGGAGGGGGGAGGGGTACATGAATGTGTCATTACATATTGGAATGATTGCATCATGTACTAGGTGTTCTTGCTGTCCAAAATAAAGGGTTTATTTAAATCCTAAATTGAAAAGTCAAACGGCCAGTTTGAAAGTCAAACGGCAATTTTGGGAAGTGGGAAAAGAGGAGGAGGTGGAGACCGACTTGGGGAGAGTCCCCTTGGCGGCCGCCTCCCAAGGCCGACTTGGGAGGACTCCTCCCTTGGCCTGCCCTCCCACCTATAAAGGGAGGGGCAGGGCCTCCCCTCCTAGACACACAAGTTCCTATCCTCTAATCTAAACCCTAGACCTAAACCCCGGTTTAGAGCTATTTCGGTTTAGAGCCTTCTAATTGGTTTAGAGCCTTCTAATTGGTGTGTCTAATTACTAGACCACTAATAGCCTCTCTCATAAGCTCCACCATACTCGCACCGGCTTAAGGCGAAGCCTGCGATTTCCCTCTACTTAGGTACCACGCCGTTGTCTTTGCGAGGAGAGTGCTACAACCTCCATTGCCTCTTTGGAACAAGGAGAGGAAGGTCTTCGTCGAGTTTACCGACGTGTGACCGACGGGAGCGCTGCTGGAGCGTGGCGCCAAGGATCTCTACGCGATCTTGAGATCGGAAAGAGTACGACTACATCACCCACGAGAATCTGCTCTCGTTAAACACTTTGGAATCTTCGAGGGTGAGTTATTCCATCGACTCGTTGCTACAATCTAGTAGATAGATCTTGGCTTGTTTGTTTGTATGCGATAGAAATTTTTTGTTTTCCATGCTACGAACCCCTACAGGGAAAACTTGCTGCTGTTCTCATCATACCTTCCTCTTGGGGTTCCTCAACGAACTCGATATATTTTGGGCCATCGCTCCCCACCTTGGCACCTGGGCCCTAGCCGCCTCCCCTGTTGGGCCTTCTCCCTCCTAGGGAGGGCCCATGTAGGTTTTTTCCTTTTTATTTTATTTAAATAATTATATTGAATATTAATTAACAAATTAAACAATTATATTTAATATTAATTAACCAATTAAATATTAAATATACTTTATTTAATTTCTCCTTATTCAAAACTTCTTTTGAATAGTTTCTAAACACTTCGGTATCTCTCCGGAACGCTTCTGATTCTCTCTTCCTATTTTTCTATCGGTAAAGGATCAACCTGCAACATCTTTACCCTTAAGCGTGACACCTTACGGTTCGAGAATATTCATACATGATCGATACACCTCTCGAATCAATGACCAACATCGGTATCTAGAAACATATGATGGTCCCTTCATATTCCACAAATTTGGTTGTTCGCTTTAACCTTCAGACATTGAGTCTTATTCATTTTGCACAACGATACCTAGTTTGTCCAATACCCGATCTCATGTATCCATATATAGTTAGATGATCTTGTTACCGATAAACACGTTTACTCATTCCCGTGATATTATATCCATGTGACCTACTTACATGCTTGCAAGCTCTTTGATGTAATCTCACCGAGTGGGCCCAGAGTATCTATCCGTCACTCGGACAGGCAAATCCCGATCTCGATCCATACGCCTCAACTATTCCTATGGAATACCCAATACACATCTTTATAGCCACCCAATTACAGTCATGGCGGTTGATGAGATCAAAGAAGTCATGGGAGATAGTTATTAAGCATGATCTCACGGTCGAAGGATTAAGTTACTACACTCTTCTTGAAATTGCAATGTTGAACTTTGTGACTAGATCATATTGCAATTCTACGGTCGGGTGTGTCCATCACTATATTAAGTGACCTCGTTGTTAGTTGACATTTTAGTTAAATCCATGATCGGGAAACCTCGATCATCATCTGCCCAACGAACTAGTACTAGAGGATATTAGGGACCTGGTTGTTTATGTACCACACATGTATTAATGTTTCCGCTTAATATAGTTATAGCATGATACAAAACTATTATAAACATTAGAGATATATCAATGAAACAACTTTATTTATTGGCTTCTAGGGCATATCTCCTTGATGCGCTCCCTGAGTATCGTGGCTCGGTGTGTGGGCACGCCGGCGCACTGGAACGCAATCAAAAGGCCGAGCAGGAGCAACTATACCGAGACTACTTCCACCGAACGAAGCTGTTGTAGGGCCTGCTCTTTTTTGGCGACGTTTTCGGATGTCATAGAAGATATTCATACACCTTATTTTCAGCGTCAAGGACTACGGCGACTACTTCTCGTTGAAGAGAGATGACGCCAGTAAGCTTGTCTTTAGGTGGGTCCGGTAGTACCAATGTTGAGGAGCGGTAGTACCGGTCCCAACAGACGCCATCTTCTTACGCCTTCTTTTCTAGGCCTCTTTCTTGGTCGCCTTGGCTTCTGGGGCATCCTTGTATCTCCCTCTTGGCATCATGTTCATGGGCCTAGTCATACAATAGGTGTAGGGTTTCCGTAGCAGATAATTTTTTTCAACTAAGCGGAACACCCTAAATGCCCAAGGATCTATCTAGAAGTAATTTAGTAATAGAAGAAGACAATGGTAATATATTCTTGGAGACCGAGAGAGTGTTACGCTCATGCAAGAGTGTGGATGATGTAGTCGTACCCGTCTGACCTCAAGGTCGCAAAGCTCCTCGCACGTCACCCCTTGTCCAGGTCCTTGTACGATGGTCCGGAAGCTTCAATAGCTCCACCGAGTTATCACATGCATACGGTATGATGCGACGACTCCCGAACTCCTTGATCTCCGTTGGGGTTGCGGAAGTAGACCTCCTAGTAAAATCCTTGCAGCAAAATGACGTGCCACAGATGCGGTAATTAGTTGTAGTTATTGTAATTTTTTATTTAGAGCGAGTTGTACTCTTTCTTCTTATCTAGGGATCTAAGTTTTTTCAATGAGACATCAACCACTAAAGCTCACGCCGACCCAAATTAATTGACTTGGATTTGACTACATTCGAATGTATCTAGCACTAAAAGATGTCTAGATACATTCGAATCTAGACAAATCGAAGTCAATTAATTTGGGTGGGAAGGAGTATATGAAATATTGCGTCAATTTACTATTTTTGTTTTCATTTTTTTCTGTAATCATTTATCCCTGGGGGATCATTCGAAACGGCCAATTGCCACCGTGCCAGGGGCCGGAGTGCTGGGCCCTTAAACAGGCCGCAGCGTGCCGGTCCGTGCCAGGCACGTGAAGGCCGTGTCGTCCTTTTGCAGGGTTGGGCCGGCCCGATGACAAGGTTTGCGTGGAACATGAATCGCTAATCCTGTCCCGACCCCAACGCGCCGCCGCCCGCCGCCCGTCGCCGAGGAACCCTCGCGTGACTATGGCGTCGACGGAGGAGGAAGTCCACCGTGGAGCAGTGGAGCTTCGCCTTTCATACCACGGTATCCACTACCCGAACGCGTGCGCAGATCATGCTGGTCCGGAAGACCCAGGCGATCTCCGGGAGGGGCTGGAGGTTGCGGAAGACCATGACCAGCCGGCGTCTGTCGCAAGTGGTGCATATATTTTTTCCGGCGTCCTTGGGAATTCTTCAGTACTGATCCTTTTTTCCGCCAGCTCAACCAGGTTTTGATCAATTATATTGCAACTGCACAGATTTAGATCCTTGTGAAATTGCCCGGCGTGCCTTGGACCTCATGTTCCCACGGGAGGACAGCGATTGGAGCAACTGGAGCGCAAGGGAGGAGGGTAGTAGTGATGACTATGAACAAGTGATAGACGGGGATAAGGAGGAGACAGATTCCTCAGGTAGCCAATTCTCCCTCCAGCTTAAATTGTCCTTCACCACCCATGGATAATAACTATCTGTAGATCCTGCATTTACATTGCTTCTTTAGGAGAAAATGTAGTCGATGATGACTGTAGCACAGAGGAGCGCAGTAGCACAGAGGAGGGCAGCGTTTACCAAGAAGGGGACTATTGCCAAGTGAAGGAGGAGACAAACTGCCCAGGTAGCTAATTCTCTCATCAGATGAGACAAAAGAATGTATTTGACTGCTGACTTGTTTTACATTAAATCTTCAGGAAAGCTCTACACCGAGAGCGAAGTAGAGGAGATATATCGCAATTGGGCAGATAGCTATTCCCAACAGATTATAGACCACAATAAGCTCTGCGACGAGATCATGGCCCTGGGAGATGAGGATGATACCCCTTTACCCCCTCATCCTATGCAAGTGTTACCTGATGTAACATTTGCATGCGTCATTGAGTCATACTGCCACCACCGTGTTTACAGGACCCATGATACTTCTACAAGTGAGTTCCATTTTGCGATTCGTTCCTAGTAATTAATCTGCTGTTGTGCTACCTATGTATTTTCTTAGCAATCACTTACTTTTTTGTTCACTTCAATATTCTCAGCCCCATCAACTCTCGGATATCGCACACCAAGAGCTATGCTACAAATTTTTTCTATGCGTTTATCAAGCTCTGAACCCTCATATCCCACTAGTGTGTATGGGATATTCGGCGTTCGGGATAACTTTGACCCGCGCCGGAATTATGTCTTTAACCGATCTAGGGTTGATGCTGTCACGATTCCAAAGCAGGTAATTAAGGCTTGTTTTCCTCCCAAAATAATCAAGCTTGTTTTGTTTAAGAATATGTTGGCTGCTGAACCATGATGTCAACCCTATGATATTTGTCTGCTAGCTTCTTTGATTTGTCTCCTATTGCTTGCATCTATTAAAAGATTCTTGAGCTCAGGTTAATTTATTTCTCAATGTTTAAGTGATCTTCCTTTTTTGTTGTTAAGCATTAGTAATCAACCGATCAGATCGGAAGCACTAACATACAAAAGCCGGTCATCTTATTAATATACTTCAGTATAAACACACACCCTATATCTTATTTTTTGTTACCCATGGACATTAAGACGGTTATAACTCCAACTAGCGGCAATCTGATCTGACATGTGATAGTGTGATACTTGTAGATGTTTAGCAGCTGATAACATAAAATAATTGTAGAAGGGAGAAAATTATATTAAAGGCACATGCATGTCTTACATATTAAAACAAGTGGGAAAAAAATGCACCCTTGGGGTGGAGTTAGTATCACTCAATAGTTAATTTTAACATGAGCATGTTTATCTTACTGAGTTTGTTCTGTTGGTACATGCTAATGTATTTGAAAGTAGACATGGATGGTGAAGGGGCACTATGCTCTACTTTTTACAAGCGTATAGATGAAATAAGAATACCGTGTTATGACATAGATGCATGAACACTTTATTCAACATGGCAGAATTTTAGATTGACCTCAACTTGATTCAACATGGCAGAATTTTAGTAGACAACTCTGCATACATTGTCTAGCTAAAACTTTCATTATGACATGTTGTACCTCCTCATATTCCTTCTAGAACATGTACTCCCTCCGTCCAAAAATAACTGACTTGGGTTTGTCTAAATTCGAATGTACCTAGACGCATTTTAGTGTATACATACATTCGAATCTAGACAAACCCAAATCAATTATTTCTGGACGGAAGGAGTATTAAGATTCACAAGATTCATGCTTCATGGTGATAATCTATTCTGATATGTGATACTCACAAATATTGAGTAGCTGACAAGATATATAATTGTAAAAGGGATACAATTACACTTAAGTCACATGCGTGTCTTGCGTATTGAAACAAATGTGGAAACAAATCCACCCTCGAGATGGAGTGAGTTGTTAATTTGATCATGGGCATGTATATCTTAACTGAGTTTGTTCTGTTGATACATTCTGATGTATTTGGAAGCGGATATTGCTCATCAGTTCTAACAAGATGTTAAATTGTAGGATTCCTTTGTCTTACCTCTTTGTAGCCCTTGTCGAGGAATGTACGTACCAGATAAGGCATTGTTTGAAGTCGATCTTTGGGGAAAGAAGGAAGGGGATGAATCAGCTGACAAGCAGCTATTCTCTGCATATGTTGAGATTGATGTCATTTTAGAATATGATGGCCTGTTTTGTGGACGGATTCCTGGTGATAATTGCAATTTGGACATAATTTATACAATACTTTCAAAAAGTGTCGAGGCTGTAATACAAGTATACGCAAAGGTTGACCGTCCTCACGATGTGAGATTCACTGCTTCTAGCACTGGATATTATAAGCATGGAGTTGTGCTGTTTGATGAAAAATTATTTGGGAGCGAAAAATTATTCCAGCATATCGTCGCCGTGAAAACAAATGAAAAGCTGGATGTTGTTTTAGAAGTGGACAATTCGCTGTTCAAGTGGACTTTTCAGGATGGATACGTCGGAGCTGTTATTTCTCCTGATGACTCGATCTTTGAGTATGGCCATTTTTTTGTGTGAGTGATGTTTGCTCCAAAGGACTCTCATTGAAGATCCGCTCCAACATTCTGGCTGGAAGTCGTGAGAACAAGAGAAAATGTCTGTTGCTGTTGTTAGTCTTGTGAATAAGTAGCAGATGAATTTCTCTTGGTAAGTCGTTGGTAAAGCAGCATAAGTCTGTGGTCTGACTTATATGACATGCCTATGTAATATCTTCACTTGCTTAAAATTCAGGATGCAAGTAGGCACGTCCACGGAGTGCCCACTTCCGCCATGCAGGATTTGCAGGTGCCCACTTCCGCCATGCATGTGGGTTAAGCAGGCCAGGCGGACATCATGCTAAAGTGGATCCTAGACGGGAAAACTTAAGGATTTGGGGACTGCCCGCATGTGCCCTGGCCTCTGAAATTCTACAGCAGGGAGCAACATTTTGAAGGCAATAGCATGGACAGCAGTATGATGCTTGTATGCACAGGCAGTTCTTTTACCAAATTGGCACATTACATTACCACAAGACCAGATAATTTATACAGATCAAAATCAATAATCCATGGCAACAAAGAAAAATAATTGACAATTCTGCACTAGAAAATCCATGGCAACAGGAAAAAATTCTGCCGTTTCCTAGATGAAGCAGAACATGGTCTAAGTTCCCTCACCATAGAAAACAAGATTTTCACCTTGATGCTAGAGCAGGTTAAACTTAACACTGAAGCCATTATTCTTGGAGACGTGATATAGTTTTCGTAAGCTTTTTATACAAGTCAATACCTTGAGATAAGATACTAGTCAAGAACTAATTTGAATGATATTGGCTAATTCAAACTGACTGTTGCCTTAATTAGTCACTCTTCATACTATTCTGCTTCCTACGTTATGCAATTTTTTGTGAACACCCAAAAGCTTCTCTGTGTCGAAGTTATAGAAAGAAGGAGGTCTAGGTTACATCGAGTCTGGCATCGGAAACATACGGTTACAAGATCGTCGCAACTGATTGGGCAGTCGATATACAAGGAAAAAAAGGGAGCGCCCTACAAGTACGGTGCTATCTCCAGATATCACTCAGCCCTTTTGCGCCCGAGATCTTCCATGTTTTGACCTTGTCGGCGGTGGGAGTAGTCTCTGGTGCATGCTGAAAGATCCAGGAGTTCTGTTCGTTTTATTTTCCTTTGAAGCTGGAGCAAAGCATCTGCATCAGTGGGTTCATGGCGTTCGAAATACCACCTACTTGTGGTCCACTCTTGTAGGGAGCTTAACTGTCCAAATCACACCTTGTTCTGCATTACTTCTTTCTTCTTATAGATCAACTTTTCCTTTTTCCCGCATACCATCTGTTGTACGCAGCATAACTGTCCAAATCACTCCTTGTTCAACATTTCCTCTTTCTTTTTAGAGACCATGTTTTCTTTTTTCCCTCATGCCATCTGTGTGACTTACGTGTCTCGGGATATCGATATTGTAGGATACTTGGAGACATCTTCATGGCCGCCTACCACACCGTCTTCGACTTCGAGGAGAGCAGGATTGGGTTTGCTGAATCGACATGAGGACTTGGTTCTTCACGGTTTCAGCGTCTCCAGTGAGAAACCTCCTAAAGAAACGAACAAACAATTTTAGAACAACTGGGAGCGTTTGTTTGGAAACTTTATTAGAGGAACACCATGGTTCATATCGGAATTTGCATACAAGCATACGTACGCTCGCAAATACATGTGCATAGTGCACTTATTCTAAGGCTCTTTGACCGGTCCGTCAGTGGTTGGCGACGATCTCCTGCGCCTTGGTTTCATACTCAAACTTGTAGGGGCTGACCTTGGAGCTGTCTGCGGAGAAGATGAAGAGCCCGGGCAGCTTGTTCTGGCGCAACAGCTCCTTGGCGGCGCTGATGCCTTGGTCCGGCGAGAGCAGCCCCGTGACGTCGCCTGTCTTGAAGCTGGCCAGGACCTTGGCGCCGGGGTAGTTGGCCTGCTGCCGGTCGTAGAACATGACGTAGGTCTTGACGTCCGTGTTGGCGCCGTAGCCGTAGAACTGGAAGTTGACGTAGTCGATGACGCGGGAGTACCTGCTCCACAGCGGCTTGTAGTACCTCTGCACGGTGTCGTCCTCGAACGGCGCGATGGAGGTGGTGATGTTGGGGAACTTGGCCTTGAGCTGGGTGAGCAGCCGGCCGATGCACTCCACGAAGGTGTCCACGCTAACGCCGTCGGCGAAGCGCTCGTAGTCCACGTCCACGCCGTCCAGCCCGTACTGGGTGATGAGGCCCGAGAGGGACGAGACGGCGTTGGCCACCCACGAGTCGACGGACCTGGGCGTGAAGGAGAGCTTCACGACGTCCTGCACGCTGTCGCCGCCGATGCCGAGCATCACGCTCACGTTGGGGTGCGCGGCCTTGACGGCGGCCACGTCGGCGCGGGAGAGGTTGGCCGTGTCCCAGAACGCGCTGAACACGCCGTTGGTCGGCGTCGGCGTGGGCTGCTGGTTCACCGGCGTGTAGTCGATGGCGAAGGCCAGGATGAAGTTGAAGCTCAGGCCAGGGTTCACGGGCACGTCGGAGAAGCGGACGCTCTTGAACTGCGCGCCGATGTACTCACGGAACAGGTACCCGTTCGTCATTGCGATGCGATAGGATCGATCGAGCCTGTGGTGGTGACGATCGATTAACGAGCTGCTGCGTTGCTGCTAAATACTCCATCTCCATATGGGTGGGCAGGTGAAGGATGTGCTCCGTTCTAATTAAATTGTTGGTGCGTCACATCAGTACAGCTCTTCGATCAGTATGTGTATGATATCCAGGACTATAAGTTGACGAATTTGCAACATAATGCGTCTAGCTGTCCTAACTTGGATAGGTGGCCTAACTTGGATAAGTGGGTCACAAAAGCTTTTAATGCCGAATACGCCACCTGGCTAAGGAAAAACTCCACGTCCGGTTGTAGCCTTGTAGGCAACTGTGCAATAGACGAAGCACACTTATAGCCATAGGCAGAACACAGAGATCTACAACTTACCAAACACAGAGATCTGCAATATGATTGATTTTCACTTAGAAAAGAGAGCTACGAAAGATAAACAATCAGGTAAAAAAGGCATCATCCCCAGTTCAAAGCTTCAGCCCCTCCCTGCAATTTGGGCCCAAAATCATAATGCACACATTCGCATTCAAAGGTCTTGACCGAACATAACACACCCAACAATACTTAATTAGATCCATCTATTATTGGCATAAGGACTTCCAATGCAGATTTCGCACGTTCTATATGATAAGTCATCCAACTAGTTTTATCTTGTATATATCCACCGAGTAGAGGGATCAATATTTTTGAGAATTGGCTACATGGTATTGGTCGCTTTGGTTATGTTGAAATGACAATGTTTGTAATGATAAAAGCCATCTCTTATGCAAGTTATTCACTGGTGCATCAGTACGCTCCATTTTTGTGATCATCTCTAGAGCGTGTGGAGGATCACGATTTGCTTAAAGAGGTGTCTACACGGTTAGAAGATACGGCAAAAGGTATTTCTACCCAACATGGATGATATCGTGATGTTCGGATTGGTCCTCCATCACCATAGACGTTTTGAATGTTCCTTCTTGACGAAAAGGCAGCCTGGCCATCGAGGGGCGAAGCTAGGTGTGGAGGTCCAACTCGTTCTGTCTAGGGGCGATCGAGCTGGACAGGTATTCCAGCCGGCATGTGGCAAGTAGGTGTAGGGCTGTCTCTGGCTCGCTCAGGCAGAGCACACAAGCAGCGTTATGTGGCCATCCTTTCTCCTCCAAGCAATCTGCCGTGTGGCATTTGCCAAGGATCGCCAACCACGAAAATATTCTGCATTTGAGTGGGGTATCCTTGAAGTCAAACCTCAGTGATCCTTCAAATTGCATGGAATAAGCAGAGGCAGCGGAGTATTGTCCATCACTGGTCCACTTCCAAGTCACCTCATCACAGGAACGCCGGGCCTAAGCAGGGCCTTGTTCACCTTGTCATGGAGCATCATGAACTGGTGCAACACTGGTCTCGATAGGATGCCCTTCAAGTGTCTAATCCATTTATCATCTGTGAGAGCCTCGTTTTGACTGTTCTCAATATCGATATGCAGTTCATCTGATTTGCATTTTGTTTTACCTTGGACTTGTTCCGGGACCGGGAGACGACTGGTTCTCCATCTTCCATCACGATATGTATAAGTGGTCTTCGCAGTATGCAGAAGCAACAACGCCCATGGCATTGACTAGGCCATGGAGACCAGGGCAGATAGCTAAATAAGTTCAGGTCAGGCTTCTTTGCTCGACCTCCTGTCGCCACAAATACCGCTCAGGAAAACGAATCACAAGCCACCGCTTTTCAGGAACCGAGCTCTGCATCCCCGTTGCTCGGGAAATTGAAGCCAGCGTCGAGCTTCGAGTTAACACTGCTCGGGAACACAAAACACACTCCATTCATAATTACCTCGCATCCTTGATTTAGTTAAAGTCAAACTTTGTAAACTTTGATCATATTATTAGGAAAAATATCAATATTAATAATATAAAAAGTATTGTATTAGCATTATTATAAACTATATTTTCATATTATATGCATTGGAAATCATGGGTGTTGATATTTTTTCTTATATTGTTGGTGAAACTTTGCAAAACTTGACTTTGACTAAACCTAGAACGCGAGGTAATTGTGAACAAAGGGAGTGCATGTATGATCTATCAGGTCGTTGTTGTTGGTATACCTTGAACGAATTTAGGACAAGTCCCATAAGGATCCAAAAGTTCTGGAAGCACCCGAAGCTCAGGAATCAGACGTAACCATCAAGGCAAAGTCTAAGATGTAGCCGACATAGTCATAAGGTTACCTTTTATTCTGTATCTGACCTAGATTGGACTCTGAGACCCAGTCTCTCATATAAACGTTGGAGGAGCCAAAGGGGGGGGACACGTGATACTACTCATAGCAATCCGTTGTAAGTTAGATCACATATAGCAACCCGACAACTCTGTACTCTCTATCAATAGAGATCACACAAGTAGGTGTTGGAGATATGCCCAAGAGGCAATAATAAAGTGGTTATTATTATATCTTTATGTTTATGATAAATGTTTACATCCCATGCTATAATTGTATTAACCGGAAACATTAATACTTGTGTGTTTTGTAAACATAAAAGAGTCCCTAGTAAGCCTCTTGTTAAGCTAGCTTGTTGATTAATGGATGATCATGGTTTCCTGATCATGGACATTGGATGTCGTTAATAACAAGATCATATCATTAGGAGAATGATGTGATGGACACACACCCATAGTAAGCATAGCATAAGATCAAGTCATTAAGTTTGTTTTGCTACAAGCTTTCAAATGCATAGTAACCTAATCCTTCGACCATGAGGTTATGTTAATCACCATCACCGGATGGATACTTTGATGACATCAAACACCGCTTCGTAACTGGGTGGTTATAAAGGTGTCATTGGGTATTCTGAAAGTATGTGTTGAAGCGCATGGACCAAGATTGGGATTTGTCCATCCATATGACGGATAGATATGCTCTGGGCCCTCTCGGTGGAATGTCATCTAGTTAGCTTGCAAGCATGTGACTAGGTCACAAGGGATGACATATCATGGAGCAGTAAAGAGTACTTATCGAACGAGGTAGAACAAGGTATGGAGATACCACGATCAAACCTCGGATAAGTAGAGTATCGTGACAAAGGAAATTGGTTTCGTATGTTAATGGTTCTATCGATCACGAAGTCATCGTTGAGTATGTGGAGCCGTTATGGATCTCCGGATCCGCTAATGGTTATTGATCGGAGATGTGTCTCCATCATGTCTACATGTTCACGAACCGTAGGGTGACACACTTAAGGTTCGAAGTTGTTTTAAGTAGATATGGAATGTGCGTTGGAGACCGAATGTTGTTCGGAGTCTCGGATTGGATCCAGGACATCACGAGGAGCTCTGGAATTGTCCGGAGAATAAGATTCATATATTGGGGATCATTTTCTAAGTTAGGAAATGTTCCGGAGTATTTGTATGGGGATTCTAGAAGGTTTCAGAATATTCTGGAAGGTTCTAGAAGATTTCTTGGAGTTTACTTGAAAACCAAGAAAGGATCAAGGAATCCTTGTGGGGTAAGACAAGGATTCGTGGGGGAGACTCTCCCCACCTCCTTGATCCGCGGCCAAGGGAGAGGAGTCCTACAAGGACTCCACCTCCCCATGGCGCCTCCCTCCTTTAAATAGAGGTGGAGGCACAAACCCCTGCCCTTCTATTCTCTAGATCTCAAGTTGCCTCTATCCTCCTCCTTCCTCTGCTCGCTTAGGTGAAGCCTGCAGAATTCTCTCCACCACCACCACCACCGTCGTGCTTTGGGATTCCGTGGAGAGATCTACTACCTCCGCTACTCGCTTGAACAGGGAAAGGAAGGTGCCTTCGACTCATGCGTGTGACCGATCATGGAGCAGCGCTTGCGCCGGAAGGATCGTCTACTCGATCTTGAGATCGACAAGTGATCGACTATATCAACCACGAGATCCGATCTCGTAACGCTTTCGGATCTACAAGGGTTAGTACAGATCTATCTCGTTGCACATGTCTAATAGATTAGATCTTGGCTTTTATCTAGATTAGATCTGGGTTTTGTTCGTTCTTGCGGTAGAATTTTTTTGTTTTCCATGCTACGAACCCATCGGTGGTATCGAGCCGTGTCTGTCGTAGATCTGTTGCACGAGTAGAACACAATGGTTTTGTGGGCATTGGTGCTCGTGTCGTCTTTTGCTTTGTGTACTTTGCATCTTGCGGTATGGTGGGATGAAGCGGCTCGGGCTAACCTTACATGTCATCGCACATGAGACTTGCTCCACAGTTGACGTGCAACTCGTATTGCACAAGTGGCTTTGCGGGTGTCTGTCTCTCCCATCATAGTATAGATCCAATCTACACTTTGCACTTGATAGCACTTGTATCAACGTCGTGGTTCAGTTTCGTAGGTAAGATCCATTCTTATTCGAAAGCCCCAAACCACGTAAAACATGCAAAGAAAATTAGAGGCGTCTAACTTGTTTTTGCAGGGGTTTTGTGATGTGATATGGCCATCATGTGATTGTGATTATATTTGATGTATGCAATGATCCTTGTTGTAATATGGCAACCGACAGGAGCCTAATGGTTGTCTTTAATTCTGTTAAGACCTGCGTGTCTATTCATCTTATAATAGCTTTATTCCAAGTAGTTGTAATAGTTGCTAGTGATGATGGACAACCATGAAGCGGCATATGACCTTGGACTTAATCTTTGGTGATGATGGAGATCATGTCCGTGCTTTGGAGATGGAGATCAAAGGCATAAGAAGAAAGGGCTATATCATATCACACTAATTATGAATTGCCTGTGATGTTAATCCTTTATGCATCTTGTATTGCTTAGATCGCGACGGTAGCATTATAAGATGATCCCTCTCACTAAATATCAAGTAACAAAGTGTTCGTCCTTAGTAGGCACCGTTGCTAAGACTCGTCGTTTCGAAGCATCTCGTGATGATCGGGTGTGATAGATTCTACGTGTGCATACGACGGGTGCAAGCCAGATTTGCACATGCGGATACTAAGGTTAACCTTGACGAGCCTAGCATATGTCTGGACATGGTCTCGGAACACGGAATACCGAAAGGTAAAGCATGAGTTATATGGATGATATGATGAACATGTTGATTGTTCGCCTTTAAAGCTACATCATCTCACGAGATGATCGGACTTGGTGTAGTGGATTTGGTTCGTGTAATCACTAAAACAACTCGAGGGATGTTGTTTTGAGTGGGAGTTCATTTGTAATTTGGATTAGTCAAACTCAATTTATCATAAACACAATCAAAGTGAATTTGCATAGTTTGTTGTAGTCATTCGCATCCGTTCACCACCTTACGCTTAGTTATAGTTGAGATAGTGGAACTATAGAAATTTTAGATATTTGCTTTACGAACTGGTATCGTATTGTTTTGAGTGTCAATCTAAAGTTTAAAAGTCTTGTTGCAAACTTTCAGCAAACTCCGTTTACTCTGTGAAGTTTAATAAATAGTATTAAATCAAGAGTAACAATTCCAGTGTTAGTATCTAATGTATCATGTTTGCCTCCATGATTCTTGATACTCAAAAGATTGTTTTTAATATCAAGTTTATCTAAGAGCTGAAAGCAATATTTCAGAAACCATCATATGTGAAAGGTATTGCGATATCTAAAACAATGTGTTGGTTACAACATGATAGAGTATACGTCCTCATATTTGATGAGAATTTGTGAAGGTTGGAGACGCTAGTCGTCCTAATCCTCCAAAAGGTTTTGGAAAAGAAACATTATACTCGCAATTCACCTTTATAAGCTATAGCAGCTTGATCATAAAAGTTGTCATGATAAGGATGAATAGAAGATGTAAGTAAAATGTTTACTACACTAAAAAATTACTAAAGAATGGAATTTTGAAAGAATGCCAAACATTTGATGAAGGTGATCCACTTCAAAGTGCAAGTTCAAAGGTATTAGTATTTGACTATACACACTTTGTACTATGTGTCATGTGAATGACACCACTATTGATGTTGATAGATTCTTTTAAAAGAAAAGGAATTGTTGAAAGAGAATCTATAAAATATTTGGCAGAAAAGAAAAGATTGGAGATGTCCAACTTAGGTATATAGAAGATACATGTTATGGCTGTATTCCTTGGTTGTTAAACAATGTGGTTCTGCGGTATTGGATACCGAATTGGTTGGTATGAAGTGTCATACAGGACAACACAATTCATGAACTGCAATGGCCTAAGTAACTAGCAAGAGAATATGTGATGATGTTCATCAAAAACAAACAAAGGGTTGTTGTGTTGCTCGTTAACATCAAAGCTTGTCTTCAAGATTTGTTTCAATAATTGTTATTTTGATCAGGTATTATGACGATAAAAGGTTGTTCAAATAATTACCGTATTCCATAATAGATGGATGATATACAAGTCTGGTTGGAAAAATAACGACCATAAAACTAATGCTAAAATGTCACAAGACAAATGATTGAAAGATCACTTGCGAAGTGACATCGCCGTTTAAATTATATTGAAAGGGATACATGAAGAAACTCCATGTTGATGGATTTTTGGAGTCTTTGATTTTGATCAAATGACGCTTGTGATACTTTCCTGGAGATAATTAAAACTCTGTTCGTAGGCCAAAAGAGGAACGAACGACTAACTGATTGGAATTTGTACATATTGATGTATATAGTCCATTATGTGTAGTCGTGGGCGATGGATTTCAACTTCATATGCTTTCTCCGAAGATTTGCGTGAGTATATGTATATACTTACTCAATAAGGAAGAAGTATGAAACATTTGAAAATGTTCAAAGACTTTCAAGATGAAGTGGAAAATTATTGTAACAAGAAAATAAAAAGTTTATATTGGATCATAAAGAAAGATGTTTGAGTTACAAGTTTAACAAAACACCTAAGATTTGAGGAATCGTTCCATGGATTTGCATTTCCCAAAACACCATAGGAGTATGGAGTGTTCAAGATATGTAATGAAACCTTGTTTGACATGGTAAGATCAAAGGTGTCATTTATAAAACTGCCATTATATTTTAAAGATTAAAGCTTTAGTGACTACCGCTTTTACACTGAAAAGAGCTCCATCGTGATCCGTTGAAATGACACCATATAAGTGATGGTTTGGGATAAAACCCAGGTTGTCCTTTCTTAAATTTTTGGTATGCTAGGCATAAGTAAAATGTTTACAACCAAAATCGGATGAGCATGTTTTTGTAGGTTATTTCGATTAACCATTGGGTATTCCTCCATAACACCGAAGACAAAAGTGTTTGTCACTTAGAATGTCGAGTTTCTTGAGAAGGAATTTTTGGTGAAAAGTTAAGTGGGAGGACAATAGAACTTTGACAAGGTTGTTGAACCTTGGCTAATATGTGCTAAGTTGCGCAGCGTCGGTAAGTGTCCCGGAGGCAGCAACAATGCTCATGGCTCACGTGCCTCAAAGGATGTGGTCACGGGGATCTAAGTTCCTATTGAACCAAGTAGGTCGGGTAAGTAATCAAATGCCAAGATTTGAGAGTTAAATCATTGTTGTTTGACAATGATGAACCGACTACATGCAAATAATCAATGATGAGCCCTGACTTCGTGAAGTGGCTTGAAGCCATAAAATCCGTGATAATTCCATACACGAGAAATCAAGCTTTGAATTTGAAAGACCCTCTGGAAAGGTGCAAGACCTTACAATCGTATATGGATCTATAAAAAAATAGACATGGATGTTTCACATCTATGAAATAGTCGACATGTCAGAAAGAGTTTACGACAATGTTCAAGGAATTGACTATGATAAGATTTGATCTTTCATAGCAATATTTAGTCTGGACGGATTAATATAGCAACCACTACATATATTTTGGTATATGGTAGTTGAACAAACAAAACAAGTTCTTCTAATAGAATGGTTACCTAGGATGTGTCCATGACACGATCCAAAGGGTTTTGTTAATTCAAAGGATGCTAAAAGAGTATGCAAAACTTCAATGGTTGAAGTGAGCATCGCGGATTTGGAATCTTCACCGTGATGAAACCGTTAAAAGGTTTAATTTCATCAGAGACGATGAAGATGTTTGCATTTTGCAAGAAATTAAGTGAGAGCGCTAAGACATATTTCTAATACATTATGTGAAATACATATTTTTGATTAGAAATGATGTATCTTCTATTGACACAGGTTAAGAATTTCATTTCGGTGAAAGACTTAGGCATAACCCAAGAATTAGGCATCAATGTCTATATGGATAAATTGAGGCGCTAATATGGTTTTGCCAAATGTACATAGATAAGATGTTGAATGAGTTCAATATGGAAACAACAAGAAAGGTTCTTGACGCACAGAAAGGACTGAATCAATATTCAAGTGTGTTGACACGAGATTCAAGTGTTTTGACACTTGGTGAAATCGCAAGAATATTTTGATCAATCGTTCTTTGAGATGTACACATCCAGATATGTCCTATGCTCTAAATGTTATGAGCATATACCAGAATGACTCATAAGATGAGTATTGGACAATAGTAGGGATATTCCTATGATCTTTGGAAGAACTAATAATATATTATTTATATAGTGGTGACAAATAGTTCATTGTAAATTGTTACATTGATACTAGTTTTGTCGCAAATTAAGTTTATCTCAATTTAAACAATGGGTGGCACAATGTAATGGAAAGGAAGTTCCATAACGGATTTGGTTGAGTACCAAAGTTAAAACATTGTGACAGATACTACAACAAAAGGCTAAGTATATGACTACTATTGTAGCAGCAAATGAGGGCATTTGCGTCAAGTAGTTTGTTATCAAACTAGGTGTGGTTCATAGCGGGATAATACTATGAAGATACATTGTATGACAATTGTATCAACATGATTTAATCCCAAGGAACTAAAGGTCTCACCAAAGGACCAAATTTATACAATGCCATCTCATTGGAGAATGAGTAATGCGTAGAGACGCAAGGACATGCAAATACACACGGACCTGGAAGTGTCAGATCCGAAGATTATGTTTACCACTAGCAATAGTGTCTATACAACACCAAAAAGCCATAGGTGTTGAATGCACAAGTTTTTAACTAGATTATTGACTCTAGTGCAAGTGGGAGACTGTTGGAGATATGCCCAAGAGGCAATAATAAAGTGGTTATTATTATATCTTTATGTTTATGATAAATGTTTACATCCCATGCTATAATTGTATTAACCGGAAACATTAATAATTGTGTGTTTTGTAAACATAAAAGAGTCCCTAGTAAGCCTCTTGTTAAGCTAGCTTGTTGATTAATGGATGATCACGGTTTACTGATCATGGACATTGGATGTTGTTAATAACAAGATCATATCATTAGGAGAATGATGTGATGGACACACACCCATAGTAAGCATAGCATAAGATCAATTCATTAAGTTTGTTTTGCTACAAGCTTTCAAATGCATAGTAACCTAATCCTTCGACCATGAGGTTATGTTAATCACCATCACCGGATGGATACTTTGATGACATCAAACACCGCTTCGTAACTGGGTGGTTATAAAGGTGTCATTGGGTATTCTGAAAGTATGTGTTGAAGCGCATGGACCAAGATTGGGATTTGTCCATCCATATGACGGATAGATATGCTCTGGGCCCTCTCGGTGGAATGTCATCTAGTTAGCTTGCAAGCATGTGACTAGGTCACAAGGGATGACATATCATGGAACGAGTAAAGAGTACTTATCGATGTGAGGTAGAACTAGGTATGGAGATACCGACGATCAAACCTCGGATAAGTAGAGTATCGTGTGACAAAGGGAATTGGTTTCATATGTTAATGGTTCTATCGATCACGAAGTCATCGTTGAGTATGTGGGAGCTGTTATGGATATCCAGATCCCGCTAATGGTTATTGATCGGAGATGTGTCTCCATCATGTCTACATGTTCACGAACCGTAGGGTGACACACTTAAGGTTCGAAGTTGTTTTAAGTAGATATGAAATGTGCGTTGGAGACCGAATGTTGTTCGGAGTCTCGGATTGGATCCAGGACATCACGAGGAGCTCCGGAATTGTCCGGAGAATAAGATTCATATATTGGGGATCATTTTCTGAGTTAGGAAATGTTTCGGAGTATTTGTATGGGGATTCTAGAAGGTTTCAGAATGTTCTGGAAGGTTCTAGAAGATTTCTTGGAGTTTACTTGAAAACCAAGAAAGGATCAAGGAATCCTTGTGGGGTAAGACAAGGATTCGTGGGGGAGTAGGACTCTCCCCCCACCTCCTTGATCCGCCGGCCAAGGGAGAGGGGAGTCCTACAAGGACTCCACCTCCCCATGGCGCCTCCCTCCTTTAAATAGAGGGGTGGAGGCACAAACCCCCTTGCCCCTTCTATTCTCTAGATCTCAAGTTGCCTCTATCCTCCTCCTTCCCTCTGCTCTGGCTTAGGCGAAGCCGTGCAGAATTCTCTACTCCACCACCACCACCACCACACCGTCGTGCTGCTGGGATTCCGTGGAGAGATCTACTACCTCTGCTGCTCGCTGGAATAGGGAGAGGAAGGTCTGCTTCGACTCCGCACGTGTGACCGACTGCGGAAGCGCTACCGGAAAGCGGCGCCGGAAGGATCGTCTACTCGATATTGAGATCGGCAAGTGATCGACTACATCAACCACGAGATCCGATCTCGTAACGCTTTCGGATCTACAAGGGTTAGTACAGATCTATCTCGTTGCACATGTCTAATAGATTAGATCTTGGCTTTTATCTAGATTAGATCTGGGTTTTGTTCGTTCTTGCGGTAGAATTTTTTTGTTTTCCATGCTACGAACCCATCAGTAGGAAGTAAGTTTTACTCTACGATATGTATAAGTGGTCTTCGCAGTATGCAGAAGCAACAACGCCCATGGCATTGACTAGGCCATGGAGACCAGGGCAGTAGCTAAATAAGTTCAGGTCAGGCTTCTTTGCTCGACCTCCTGTTGCCACATACCACTCAGGAAAACGAATCACAAGCCACCGCTTTTCGGGAACCGAGCTCTGCATCCCCATTGCTCGGGAAATTGAAGCCAGCGTCGAGCTTCGCGTTAACACTGCTCGGGAAGACAAAACACATGGATAGTTGTTGGTATACCTGGTACGAATTTAGGACAAGAATATAAGGATCCAGAGGTTCTAGAAGCACCCGAAGCTCGGAAACCAGACGTAACCATCAAGGCAAAGCTCAAGATATAGCCAATATAGTCATAAGGTTACCTTTTATTCTGTATCTGACCTGGATTGGACTCGGAGACCCAGCCTCTTATATAAAGATTGGAGGAGCCAACGAGGGGACACGTGATACTACTCATAGCAATCCGTTTTAAGCTAGATCACATATAGCAAGCCGACGACTCTGTACTCTCCATCAATAAAGATCACACAAGTAGGAAGTAGGGTTTACTCTACGAGGGCCTGAACCTAGGTAAATCTCGCCTCACTTGTTTGTCTAATGAGCCGATGAAATCACCAGCATACCCCTTTTCCCCGAAACCCAAGTCCATAATAATGGGCATTGCCGAGGTTACCCCTCTATCACCGGAGCCGGACAAAGCTTGTCGTAGTAGTAGACAGACGGGAAATTATCGTGCTAAGGTCCTAAAGAACTAACGCACTAAAGCATCAACCATCACCAATGATGACATCAGTATATTGGAAGAGACTGACCTGCAATTAACATGAAAAATGACTAGATCCCACGAGATCAGCCGGACAAATGACTCCACGCGCCCTCCATCGGCGCTAGGCGCACCACCAGAGCAAGGATAGAGCGGGAAGGACTTTATTCTAACTTCAGGATGTAGCCGTCGCCCCAACATCCCCAAAAAAGACACGAGAAAATAGCCTAAGCGAAGAACAAAAACCTCCCACCGATGAGAGACCGTGGTCCACCACACCTCCAAGACCCTAAAGCTATCGGAGACGGAATGGACCGACGACGTCACCGGCGGAGGGAAAGAACCCTAGATGGGTTTTTTTTCACAGCCGCCTCTAAACACCTTCTCTTAACGTGTGTAGCATTGACTCTCTCTCTCCCTAATCGTCTTATACTTCTGCTATATATATGGGTCTGTCTAGCGCTCGCTCGACCAAGCGCTCGCTTAGTTCTCGGTCAGGTTACGTCACACCCTGTTTCGAGCCCGGAAAACCTTTTTTGTTGTTGTTGTTTGGTTGTTCATTGATTTGTGGTTGTTATATGGGATGTTTCTGGATTTGTGGTTGTTTGGTGCGGTTGTTCCATGGGCTTTGTTGGGCTTAGTCTGACTACCAACTATCAGATCTACAACCCAAACCCCTCTTATGGAACCTTCTTCCTCTCTTGAATCTCACCTGCTACCCCCGTCTCTCCCATGGAGATCCAGCTGCCCCGCAGCATATAGCGATACCTAGGACACCTTCCTCTCTAATTCTTGTCTGCTTCGACCTCGCCCATAGATTTGAAGCTGTTCACAACATGTAACAAGAATTAAAAGAGTGGCTCATCCAAAAATAACCAGGAAAAAATGGAGATGGATGGAGGAAGATCCAACAGTCCTGGAACAAGTATGGCTGGAGGGACATGGAGCAGTCACCAGGGTATATACGTACATATCTTCTTGTATTGTAGCCATTTTTTGTTGCCCCCATGGTGTAATTTCTTTCATATCTCGTTCAACCAAACTCCAACAAAACGAACCTGATCATAGAAAAATTAAGAAATATTATGTTTTTGATTTTTTGATGTATCTTGTTTTGCAGTAATCTTAGAAACCTATGGGAACTTCTTGTTTGGAACACAAGTGAGTTTAATATGGAAATTGTATGACATAATTTTTTGATTCAACATCAATATAAACACATTTTATGAAAAATGATGCATTTGATTATTATTCATTTAGATTCCACCTATAGGAGTATACCGGCAACCTGAATTAAAAGAAATATTCGATCCATCTACTCATGCAGTGCAGGTAACATGCAGAATATGGGAATTATCTTTTCAACCAAAAAAGAACAATTAGTGTTTGACTTTCTGCTTGTTTGCAACATCAGGTTGGGCATGTGCAAAATTCTAAAGGGGTATACCAGCATGTAGATGTGAATGGATTGTTGCCTCCATCTACTTACACAATGCAGGTACAGAACATGCAGAAAAATGTAGTTTGTTTACTATGACAAAACAAATTCAATATGTACTAATTACTGTTTGATTTTGTGTTTGACATCAGGTTGAGCATTCGCAAAGTTGTATGCACCATATGGACATCAATTTAGGAACAACATAATTAAATGCATTTAACCAGCAGGTTGATAATAAAAATTATGACCAACATCAATATGCAATCAAAAGCAAAACTTATGTACACGTGTTATTGAAAATATACCTTGACTTTGTTAATTTTATTTGTGTTTTGCCTCCAAATAGGTGTCAAACAATGATTTGTCTTCCCATATACCTGAACATGACAAAAGGACTCAAAAATCAGTAAGTTTACATATTTGTAATGGAAAAAAAGTAATTGACTTATCACTCCAGTCCTTCAAAAAGATATTTATGTAGTACATCATTTCTTGTATACAGATGTTACAACCTTTTAGTTTTGGGATGAGCTACACTGGTCTGATTCGAGCTGCAGAGTCCAATTCACATAACCAGGTAACTACAAACATCATTATGTTTTGTTCAAGATCAATTTAACATCTTTAGCCATAAAAATAGCAAAAGCTTACATATGGAAACAAATCATATAGCAGGTATCAAACAATGGATTCGATAGCCTGTTTGAGGAGCCTATGGGAATGGAGGTACAATACCCCTGTTACTAAAATGCTACTTATACGTAAGTTGGCAAAAAATATTATTGTATATTTACTATGTTTTGCCTGCAGAACAAGACTTTTATGATAAGAGAACGTTATTCAGATCAGAACATTCCAAGTTCAAATTTAGACACGCAGCAAGAGCTAGAGCACGGTTGCAGTGATGTTGAAGAACCAACAGGTCCTGAATACTGTACATTTAAAGGCTATGATTCTGACCAAGTAGATGAGGATATTGGAGGTATGTTTTCAGAAGAAGAAACTGAACAAAACATGCAAGCTGCAGCACAGTCTGTTGTAGATGATAATGTTGTTCCAACAGAGTCAAATTCAGCATTTGGTTCTGTAACTGGAGCAAGTAACATTTTAGATGATGGAACTGATGATGATGAGAATGAAGACCTGACGCAAGAGGATATAAAGTTGTTTCTGGAATCTGAGAGTGTTGTTGCTGCAAAAAGAGGTAGTCAAGAAGCCTTGAGTCATCATGTTCCAACTATAAATATGATTTTCGACACGCATGATCAAGCCTATGCTTTCTACAACGAGTATGCTTCCATACATGGATTTTCGATGAAGAAAGCCTCAAATTATAATGCTAAAAGAGGCGGCACCAATACAACTACTAGGCGAACCTATAGATGTAACAGGTCTGGTCCAGTCTTAGATAAAGAAGTTGATGAAGATAGGAGAAGGAAAAAACAATTAAGGAAGCAACAACGGACTGGTTCTACGACACCTAAAGCATCAAGGCAAAGGAGAACAAATAGGATTGAGATAACAGGTTGTGAAGCGAAGATGATTATAATTTTGAAGAATGACAAATGGGTTGTTACAAGTCTAGAGTTAGAACATAACCATGAGTTGATCCCACATGATGAAATCAAGTTCACGAGATCACACAAACACATGACAGAACAAGAGAAGCTTTTTATCCATACCTTCAATTCTGTTAATCTGCCCACAAGGAATATTATGTCCATTCTCACATATCTTAGAGGTGGAAAGAAGAGGGATGTTCCCTACAACAAGAAGTGTGTAAGCAATGTTAGGACAACAATAAGAAATGAGAACAAAACAAATGATATGATGCAAGTTCTTGAGTACTTCAGGAAAAGGAAGGCAGAAGCTCAAACATTTTTCTATGATTTCCAGCTTGGTGATGGGGACAAAGTGCAGAGCATTTTCTGGACAGATGATTTTCAAGGAAAATGTATGATTTGTATGGTGATTGTCTAAGTTTTGACACCACATACAAGACAAATAAGTACAATTTGCCTTTCGCCCCGTTTGTTGGAGTTACTGGACATGGTCAGAACTGTCTATTTGCCTGTGCAATTCTTCACAAGGAAACTAAGAAATGTTTTGACTAGTTGTTCTTGACATTTCTTAAGTGTATAGGTAACAAACACCGATTAACAATCATTACTGATCAAGATGTTGCTATGTCCAAATCAATACCAGATTGTTTTCCAAACTCAGTGCACAGGAACTGTTTCTTCCATATAAAAAAGAAGTGCCAAGAAAAGTGTGGCAGGTGTTTTGGCACGATTCCATTTCTGCATGCAGATTTC
Organism: Avena insularis; assembly: GCA_023614405.1. NCBI lineage: Eukaryota > Viridiplantae > Streptophyta > Magnoliopsida > Poales > Poaceae > Avena > Avena insularis. The sequence goes on along the minus strand of CM042693.1, from coordinate 435,026,153 downwards.
TCTGACATCCTGCACAACTCCTTGACAGTCTCTGAATTTGAAACACTATGGCAGGAGATGATGAGCAGATACAATATTGGACACATAAAGTACTTCCAAGACATGTGGTCTTATAGAGCCAAGTTTGTTCCCGTGTTCTTCAAGACATCATTCTTCCCTTTTATCCACTCAACCGCAAGGAGTGAAGGCACAAATGCTATATTCAAGGACAACGTGGGGTCTACCTATAGTGTTATCATTTTTTTTCATGAATATGAGAAAATATCAGACACTATAGAAGAAAATGAGAAAGAGTAGGACTCAGTAACAAGAATTACTGAACCCAATTATTGGTTGCACACAGAGCTTGAGTATCAAGCAGGCTGCAAGTATAACAGAAAAATCTTCTACAAATTTCAGAATCAAATCAAGTTCAGTACAAAGTTGCATGTTGATGAAGTTGAAAAAAATGTGAGATACGAAGTTTACAAAACTAACATGCTAGCTCTGAAAGATTTTAGAGTCAGATGGTATGTTGTCCTTGTCAATTTGATGAATCAAGATTTCACTTGCATCTGCGCTAAATTTCAAAAGGATGGGATTCTTTGTGCTCATGTTCTTAGAGTGCTTGTGCATCTTAACATATCAGAATTGCCTGAGAAATACTATAAAGAAAGATGGTGTCCTAAAGAGATAAAAGATATAAGGAATATACAATTCAATGTTCCACATCATCTGACTCAAGACAATATGCATTTGAGGTACAATGTTCTGTCAAGGAGGCTCAATGACATTGCTTCAGATGGTTCAATGTCAGATAGCAGATATCTGATGGTGCTCGCTGAAAGTGAAAGGATTGCAGAAAAGTTGGACAAGATGGCTGAAGAGGAAGAACAAAAGGAGTTACAGGAAAAACATGCCGGCAAGCAACCAGCAAATGATGGCTACAACTACCTACGAGATCCAGATGTTGCTATATCTAAAGGACGACCAACAGGTCCTGGGAGATAAAAAACGTTCATGGAAGAACTATTTTCTAAACAAACTATCATGCAGCCACTGTTATGATCACGATCACAATATTGCCACATGTTTGAAGTTGCATATTCCACATTCTGAGTTCCAGAAGAAAAGGGCAGCAAAAAGGAAACAAGAAGGTGATTTACCATGAAAGATTTTTGTTTTAATCTTCTAATATTTATTGGTTCTAAGTCTCTTTGTATTTTATTTTATAGGTTCATTCAATGACCCTAAGCAGAAGGGTGCTTCTCTAGGTTCAAGCAATGGTTCTAAGCAGAAGGGAACTACGACCAAGCAACCAGCTAAGAGGGCTAGAGCTAAGAAAGCTGACAAATAAGTGATGATACAAGACAAGAAATCAGACATACTATCAATTTGCCAACTCAAAAAAATGTTGTAAAACATAAATTGTTGTACTACTTTTGAACACTATTGTGTGTACCTGGTATTTTTGTTGGCATCTGGGATTGTTTATCCATGCATAACTCCCCCGTAGCATTACTTTACACGAAAAATAACATAGCACAAAAGCAATCAAATGTTGTAAAAGTAACAACTTATTAATAGTGGGCATTAAGATTGCACATAAAAATAATTGCGTTTAGCAGGTGTATATATATATTCAGAACCAAGTACTAGAATAAATCGATATATATATTCAGAATCATAGTTAACAAAAACATCCAGAAAGTAGTAGAAGCAGCGCTATATTTTGTACAAGTTACAAGAAAAATCTTCAGCAGGACAATATCTAGACGTATTTCTGCTCTCTTTGTCATACAAATCTGGCAAGTGTACACATATAAGGACATTTGATGAGACATGGTTCCCATGATCCAAACTGCAAATTGCTTCTACTCAGCATTATTCTTGTATACCTACGTACAACATGAGTAAAATAAAATTAAAAGATATACAAGAAAAATTGCCTCTAGTTAGGGATAAACAATTTGCTAGAAAACTAAAAATAACCTTTGGGTCGAAATATTTTACCCTTAGCATTGATTCCTTTTCTTCATTATACTTGATGAATTGTATTTCATTAGCAAGTTTGATGCATATCTGCGGGATGTCCTGCCATGTGAATATACATGATGATGGGTTCCTTGGACAATAGCATTGTATGTACTTGATGAGGAAAATTCCACAATCATCGCTTTAGGTAACAAAAAATTAAAAACAGAGAGAGATATAAGGTTTAATCAATAGAAATATTGTATAAAGTGCTTTGCAAACGTACATTATTGTACAGTAAATATAAAATTAGTCAGTGCAAAAAAGAAGCATACCCATTATTCTGTTTTGGCACATTAGGATATATTGTACCAAAATTTTCAAAATGTATCCTTTTCAGTCCAGCATTAGACCATAATTTTTTGAAGTTTTTGATCTAGAGAACCAAAAATTAAAAATAGCAGGATAAACAGAGCGCAAAACTGCATTGTTTGTATATGGAAGAAATAAATTTTATTATTTACCGGTAGGTTTGAAGTTTTCTTGGAGTATGTACTTTGCTGTTCATAGAATGAATCAAGAAACAGGAAGTTGCGAGCTTTCATGTCAACAGCAAATAGAAACCAATGCATTGTGTAGATAGATGGAAAATACAACTGAAAAAATATAAGACAAAAATATGAGATAGAAGGAAACAAAATCAAGAGACAGAAATCAAAATGTACAAAAGGATGGAAGTTTAACAAAGTTATTACCCTTTCAGACAAATGAAGTGCACGAGCTCCATTAGCAGCTTGTAGTCCTTTTATAGCATTCTCCTTCCACCTCATTTTTGTTTCCTCATTTTGCCATTTTTCAAGTAAGTAATCCTATCAGCATTTTAAATTTTCAAGAGCACAAGAAAATCCAGGATCAATTTCAAAACCTAGTAAAAACAAAGAGTATCATAACAAAAAATAGAAAAAGCCATGAAAGAACTTCTCACAGATGTAGTACTGAAGAAATAATGCTTATTTGATTGCCTAGGATGATTGTCTTTGAATAGCTTTCGCCACAAAACATTAATCACATATGATTCCACCCATCCTTTCAACTTCATTGATGTTCCCAATTGTAAAACTGATACCTTGCAATTGTCAAATTTTACTGCCCATTTACTACAAAAAAACAAAAAGGGGAACTTAATAATATCACTATGCTCTAAAAAACTAAATTAACCCCGAAAAAACAAGCAGTACATAAACTACATATATGTTAAAAAGAGTAAATGTACTTACTACTTGAACTCATCAATGTCATAAAGGGTTGTAATTGCTTCATAATTCCTGATTTCACTTGTTTTTATGGATGTTGGATTCATGTCATAAGGTGAAACATAGTATTTGCTTGGATTTATAACTCTCATTGGCATAAAATTTTCTTTGGTTGCTGATGAACTGGTACTGCCAAGAGAGAGATCAGTGTTGTACATGGCATCAGCTTGGTTGTACATAATGTTACATGTATCACTGAATTTCTTCTCCCCAAGAACTTGCACTTCAGAGTTCCCCTATTGGATTAGATAAAAATATGGAAAAAAATAAGGACATGTGCCTATTATATATCAAAGTGCAACTGTGACATCGACTAAATTTAAGAACATGGTTTTCTACTAGATGCAAAACTTACAAAATAAGTAGTCAATTGCAACTAGTATGCATGTAACTTACAAAAATAAGTAGTCAATTGCAACTAGTATGCATGTAACTAGTATGAATGAAATTGGTTCAAACTTGAAAAATAAGTAGTCAATTGCAACTAGTATGCATGTAACTTACAAAAATATCAAAGGTAGGTTCAAAATTGGGATGCAAGGAACACCCCTATTTTCTACTTATTTAAATCCTAGTTTTAAGTAGGATGCACCTGGTCCACCGTAGTTTCAGTTGGGATGCAAGTGTTGCACATTTAGAAAAAAAGAAAAAACCAGTTATATATCAAGTGGAAATGTGACATCAACTCATTTTTCTCTACAAGTTGCCGGTGTAATGCAACTAGTGCTAAAAAAGGAATTTGAAAACTAGTTGCAACCGTGATGCAACTGGTGCAAAACGATAATCAGTATATATGTAGCACTAGTTGCAACTAGTGACACCCTAGTTGCAATTGGAATGAAATTGGTTCAAACTTGAAAAATAAGTAGTCAATTGCAACTAGTATGCAAGTAACTTACAAAACAATCAAAGGTAGGTTCAAAATTGGGATGCAAGGAACACCCCTATTTTCTACTTATTTAAATCCTAGTTTTAAGTAGAATGCACCTGGTCCACCGTAGTTTCAGTTGGGATGCAAGTTTTGCACATTTAGAAAAAAAGAAAAAACCAGTTATATATTAAGTGGAAATGTGACATCAACTCATTTTTCTCTACAAGTTGCCGGTGTAATGCAACTAGTGCTAAAAAAGGAATTTGAAAACTTGTTGCAACCGTGATGCAACTGGTGCAAAACGATAATCAGTATATATGCAGCACTTGTTGCAACTAGTGACACCCTAGTTGCAATTGGAATGAAATTGGTTCAAACTTGAAAAATAAGTAGTCAATTGCAACTAGTATGCAAGTAACTTACAAAACAATCAAAGGTAGGTTCAAAATTGGGATGTAAGGAACACCCCTATTTTCTACTTATTTAAATCCTAGTTTTAAGTAGGATGCACCTGGTCCACCCTAGTTTCAGTTGGGATGCAAGTGTTGCACATTTAGAAAAAAAGAAAAAATCAGTTATATATCAAGTGGAAATGTGACATCAACTCATGTTTCTCTACAAGTTGCCGATGTAATGCAACTAATGCTAAAAATGGAATTTGAAAACTTGTTGCAACCGTGATGCAACTGGTGCAAAACGATAATCAGTATATGACCACCCTAGTTGCAATTGGCATGCAATTGGTTCAAAATTGAAAAATAAAATAGACAGTTGCAACTAATATGCAAGTAACTTACAAAACAATCAATCGTAGGTTCAAAAATTGGGATTCAAGGAATACCCAATTTTCTACGTATTTAAATCCTAGTTTCATGTTGGATGCAACGGGTCTATCCTAGTTTCAGTTGGGATGCAAGTGGTGCAGATTTAAAAAATGAAAACTCAGTTGCAACTAGTATGTGATTAACTTTAGTTGCAATTGGGATGCAACTAGTATATGATTAAATTCAGCTATGAAAGGTAGCTGGCTAGTTATTTAAATCCCAGTTTCAAGTAGGATGCAACTGGTGCAGATTTTAAAAAGATAAATGACTTGTGACTAGTATCTGATTAACTTGTGCCGAGAGTGCAAGTAGATAAAAATGCCAATTACTACTCAAATAGAACTAATATAATTTTGAAAAAGGAGATATCAACATTCCTTCTTGAATCCGAAAATCTTTAGTGACTTACTTTGTTTCTTTGTGGGTAGTTATTGTTTGTAGAACCCAAGATTTCAACTTCGTCTTCGTAATCATCTACTTCATTGATGAATAGCTGGCGCCCTACAAGCATTGCTTTGCAGTCCTATTCATTAATAGTACAAAAATGTTATGTTAGTGAGATGATACATCTTCTAGTGATACATGTAATAAATCATATATAAATATAGACCAAAAGACTAAAAATAGTTAATTACGGACATGTGGGTTCTCTCCTGCGAAACTTGCTCCAGAATTGGTAGATTGAATTGCTGCATGCGGTGTAACCTGAATTATCCATCAGCAATTTCAGTAAAACAACTAGTAAAAATAGTTCAGGAGAACATGTTAAAAAATATACTTTCCCACCGCAGGTACCTATAACAAAGACACTGGAAAAAATGATAAAATGTTTTAAGATACATACCAGGTCTATGATTGAAGTTATATCTTTCCTTCCATGTTTTGAAAGTTGTACTGGTGACACTGTTTGATCTGTATAGGACCGCTGCCTCTGTGCACATTGCACACTGCTCAAAAATTCAGTTCCTTTTACTTCCTATGGGATCAGAAAAGCATGAAAACATAATGAATGTAGAAAGAAAAATAAAAAAATGAAAAGATAATCAAGTATTTACTTTCTTCTTACTTGTCATAATCAATGCACAAATAATTTAACATACCTCATACTGATCACTGGTTTTAGTACATTGATGCAATGGTGTTTTTGGAGAAGGTGTGTCAACTGTATTGGTGCTATCTATCTGGCCATCTATCTGATCAGCACGAGATTTTTCTGCCTTAAATAGAATGAGTTTTCAGTTAGTTGAGCACACAAAAAAATAAAGTTAAATTCTAGTGTAAAATGAATCAATATTATTCATAAAATAATAATCACTACCTCAATTTTTTTCATATACATATCATCATCCATATGAATAGGTCTCCACAACTCAGGTTCTTCAATCAGTATTCCTCTGTCATCATGGTCATCCAATAAGCGGAACGTTGGAGTACCATCTGAATGGAAGAAATATTTTTTTCTTGCTGCCTCAATAATTTCGCTTCTCTTTTTGTGTCTCTCGGTATTAAGTTTCAGTTTAGCATAGTGCTCAGCTGCAATGATAACAAAACAATCAAAATCTCATAACAAAAGAACATGAGAACATGGAATTTACATATTCATATATAACAGGTCATTTACCTATAACTGTGATGTTTGGTAAATTTATATCAATGTCTCTATTAATAGTTTTCAAGGAACTCTTGCTCTCATGCTTCATAACTACATCATCTTGTTGTGTAGTCATCTTTCCCTAATTGGGAAATAAACAAACAAAAGTTAATACCAGAAAAGTAGGATTTCAGGTGTCACTTGTTTAAAAACGTTAAAAAGGTATATTATCAATAATACCTTGTCTCTATAGATATCATTTCGGAAACTAGCAAAAACCGCCTCGTTATCTTCTATATGAGTTGTTATTGGCTTGAGGTTCTTAATTCCTAAGTTACTAATGTCTGCCGATTTGATATCTTCATTATCATCTTTAGGTAGCATGTAGTCCAGACTTGTTGTTTTCATAGGCATTGTTAACTTGAATTGTGTTCCTTCTTCTTGACCATCACCCTCCATTCCATCAGTCCGCAAGAAAGAAAATCCCATACATAACTTCTAAAAAAATCAGTGTACTGAACAAAAGAGCCAACAAACTTCAAAAAACAACAAAAAGGATAACAGGAACAGAAACTTAGTACCTTATTGGTAATATTACCAACTTCTTCATTTTTTCTTTCTGTGAAACCATTACAGGTTGAAGATTCTGTAACTAGACCATTGTTGATGTGTCCATTGAAAGGACTAGAGCATTTGCCAATAGTATCTACATTACAGATAGAGTGACTTTCAATATCACTTCTTCCTCTTTTCCTTGGTATTAAAGCTAACAATCAAGCAAGAAAAATAAACCATTAACATAGAAACATGTTTAAAAAAAGAAACTAAAAAATAGAATAATACAGAAAAACCCATAATATCTTTTTACCTTCTTCATCATGTGCTACTTCCTCATCATCATCAGTTGTTAGTTTCTCTGTACTACCAGAAAGAATTCCCATGTCATTTGAATTCTGCTTGTCTTGAGAGCTCTCAAGCTTAACAGTGTCTTGTGATCCAGGATCAGTAGCTTGAATTGCTTCAACGACACTAAGAACCAATGATTGAGCTCTCAAACAATCATATCTATCTTGGCACTTCATGTGCTTTTGAAAACAAGTTGCAATGCATTCTTTCACCTACAAAAATGGTAAATAAGAAGCAAGATTATGTAACGTAAGGAACAATAAAACATCATGAGTCTAAAAAAATCAGAAAAAGCAACCTTACTTTGTTTCTTACAAGATTAAAAATATTTGAGCTTATCAATTCTTTTGATATTGCAACATCATAACTTTCAACCTTGCTGTAGCATGTTTCCTCGATGTCTTTTATCTAAAAGGTATTCATAAAAAGTTAAAAGCATGAGAAAAAGTAAATTAAAACATTAGAATAGATTCCTAAGTCTCTTATGTACTTACAGGAAGAGCACCGTAGTTCCCATTAATATCCATGAACATATCACTAAAGCATTTAATCAGTTTTCCTTTCCAAACTTTTATCTGAGGTAGAGTTGGAGGAAGTTTAATGTCTCCAAAATCAACAAAGTCAAGGCATCGAACCTGAAAAAATCATGTAAAAACATACACCATCGGATACTATATAACATGCAAATTGAAATAGTAACAACTATGTTTCAACTGGTAGGCCACTTACAACTACATTGCAACTAGCCAATTCTCGAAAACCAACTGTATAACTAATAAATACGTATGGCATTCAATATAACATAGATACGAACAAAACACTTACAGCTAGATGATATATACAACCACCAAGGGTCATAGTTAACCGCTTCCCTTTTTTCTTCTCAGCCAAGTACTTTTTGATATACCATATCATCCACTCATGTATGTACTTCTGCCAATTGAAATCATTGATCTTATGAACATCAACAAGTGCCCCCATGTATTTTGTACTCAACTTAGTGTTTGAGTTAGGGCAGAGAAAACATCCAAGTGAAACAGACACAAAACATCTACAGAAATCATCGTCTTCAAGAGGCCCATTCAGAATTCTGTCTCTAAAGAATTTGATGGAAGGAACATCTTCCAGACCATATATAGCTAGGAAAGCTGCTTTCCCTGACTCCTCGTCAGTAGCAACTCTGATTGTACCGGAATTGATTCCTAGAGTATCCTTGACAGACTGAAGATTGATCTGGATAACTTTAGATCCAATTCTTATCACCTCTTCATTAGTGTCAACATGATCAGCTACCCACTGTGCAAAAATGTCTTGGAATATAACAATCATCAAGATCTAGCATGAAACCAAACCCGATGTTCTTCAGAAGATCAACATAATGAGGGCATGTGAGTACTTTCTTTATGACTGTGAACAAGTAGGGTAAGCTACATCTACTATAAGCTTTTGCTTCATTTGGCTGTTGATATGAAGTCCTTGATCTCTGCAAAAAAAATTGTATCACAACAAAACACAAAAAAAATAAACAAATATAGAGTAGTTCAACAAAACAAATCATCATTCTTATAATAACATGGAAAGAAAAACTTGCCTTTCTCTTTTGCTTTTGGATTGATTGCCGCCTTTCTCTACGTTTCTCACTTGTTTTCATGAGTATCTTCACACTCTCATAAAATATATCTTGGGATAACTCTGTTTCTGTTAAGTCAACATGATCACTAAATCCATCATTGTTTACTTTCTCTATCTCATTATCTTCAATTTCATTTCCTCCAGCTCCGTGATCAGAAATATAACCATCATACTCTGTCTCCATTGTAATCTATGAAAAGAAGAACATTTAAAATAAGCATAAAAATAAAAGTAAAATTTATATGTATAATAAAGAAAATAACTAGTTTCAAACTGGTATGCTACTTTTAAAATCCTACCTATAATTGGCTGGTTGTTGAAAAAAACAGAATCTACAGTTGCGAGTAGGTTGCAATTGGTAATTCTGACCTCAATAAGAAAACTAAACAGTTTTAAGTAGACTGCAACATGTAAATCATTTGGCTAGAGTTTGAAAACTGGTATGCTTCTTACAAAAACCTAGCTACAATTAGGTGGCTCTCTTAGAAAATCAGAATCTGCACTTGCGACTAGGTTGTAATTGATAAATTCAGAAGAAAAAAATAGATTCCTTAATAAGAAAAAAATAACTAGTTTCAACTAGGTTGCAACAAATATTGAGATTCAAAAATGGTATGTCACTTACAAAACCTGACTACAATTAGTTGGTTTTTGAAAATTACAATATGCAGTTGCAACTAGGTTGAAATTAGTAATGGATTCCTCAAATAACCTAGTTGCAACTAACTTGCAATTAGGTATGCCAATTGCAACTTGGTTGCAAAATAGGTGCTTCTTTCAAATGAGAAATAAGTCTAGTTGCAACTGGTTTGCACATGCACCTTAATTGCAAAAAAAATTAGTTGTATTTACCGAATTGAAAGTTAAATATGAAATTCAGCAGTTGCAACCTAGCTGTAACTAGTATTGCAGAGTATACCACACATGCAAAACAACAACACACAAAAAGGTACAGAAAGATTCGTGGGAAAAACAAAATGATGATGAATTGGTTGCAAACTAGGTTGCAACTCTAGGATATAGAAAATATGAATCTGCATTTGCAACTTAGTATTCCATATTATGCTAGACACAGCTAATCTCTATGAATGTTCAACTGCTAGAAAATAATTTGTTGCTTGCAAAAATTGTTAGTTCTTGATCAACACTCCTAACATTCAACTAATCTCTATGAATGTGTCACGAAAACTAATAAGGTAGCAAAAAGTGAAAATCATGCTAAGTTATGTGATTAGTGGCACATGTACTCCTTGCTCCACAACAAGGATAACTAGTCCTTGCTACTCAAAATAAGTAGTGGTGTTCTATGTGCTATAATACACCAGTATGTTAATCCTTGCTCCACAACAAGGATAACTAGTCCTTGTTCAAATCAACGGAACACTGTGCATAAAATCTAGTACTTCCTCCGACCCAAATTAGTTGACTTAAATTGTCTAGATTCGATTGTATCTAGACATGATATAGTATTAGATACATCCGTATCTTGATAAATTTGAGTCAACTAATTTTGATAGGAGGGAGTAGTACATTCAGCTTTCTATAACTAGCATACTCCTATCAATACAGAAAGTTCAATAGCGCACTAGCTGGGCAATAATCTAGGGCCCTATACCAATAGCAAGTGGAATGTTGGAAAAAAGGTACTTCGAAAATCCAAGTTCTCAAGCAAGGGGCGCATCAACTGACGTCATAAACATTTCCTTCCTGCAAGCAACAAATAAAAAACGACAAAAGGCATGAGCAGAAACACAGATTATTCAGCCAAAAGTTGTATGATCCTCTAGAAACTAATGGCTAACAAAGTCTACATCTCTTAATCAATGGGCAAAACATGGACTACTGAAAGGAATTCGTTCAGACTTGGGACGCATGAGGGTGAATCCACCGATGGGACGGCGTCCTGAGCATGGTTCAGGACCTCACCATGGTCCGTGTGATTTTGCGATGCGTGTCCGCGGCGATAGCGATTTGACCCAGCTAATGGAGTTTCCCATCAGGCGGCACGGGTACTACAGGTGCCTAAAAGCCATGGACGCTTAGCCGTGCGACTCAAAACCAGATGAGGGAAGCTCGCTGGTGCTGTATCTCAAAGGAAAAACCATGAGCTTCAAAGGGGATTTACCTAGGAGCAACGTGGTGAGGCCGATGCAAGAAATTCGACGACGACTTCAGATCTGAGAAGGTCAAGGTGGTGCTGCGACTTCCGGTAAGCAAGGTAATCGCTCTATAATTCAACGCGCGCCGACAAAAAGAGCGAATCCTCCCGACGCGCCGGCGGTGACAAGCGAATCCTCCCGACGCGCCGAGGGGATTTGGGAAGGGGAAATGTTTGCAGGCTCTCTGTCCTTAGCGCTTCTCCCGAGATTTGAAAAGACAAGACAATAAGAGTCACTGCACAATGGGCCCAGAAATCATGTAGCTGTCGGTACGAGAGAGCAGAAGCGAGACGCAACTTGTTTTGCACACTCATCGCTTATTCATTTTGACAGAAGAGTTAGACCCACAAACTGACAGCGCATGTCCTGATAAAAAATTAAAAACAAACAACAACAAAAATTAACCACCAGTTGATATGAAAAAAAAAGATATTATGTTATTAAACCCATAATTATTTTTCTTAAAAAAACATCATTCGAAAAAGGAAAAAATACACAAAAAAATACAGCCCAACAAAAAGCCCAAAACAGCCTGCAAACAGATAACAACACAAAAAGAACACAACCCCGCCGGAGAAACCATGGCCCACCTGAAAACACACGGGCTCCATCAGCCCGCACACATCTTGGCGCACCAAGCATCGCACGCTCACACCGCGACCGAGCGCTAGCGACGATCTCGGTCGACCGAGCGCTAGCAAAATCGTATATATATATATATATATATATATATATATATATATATATATATATATATATAATGAATAAAATTAAGTACAGTCGATCTATCTATGTGTTGGACACCAAAATACACTAGCATATATTTCTTCCGTCCGTGCAGAAATATGGCATCAAAATACAGGGAGGTTTTTCTCAAAGTTTAATTTTTTTAATTAACATTCAAATTATCAGTGTTAGTCTAAATTTAGTTTGAATGAACAAATATCCTCTCCCTTTGTTATCAGTAATCTAAAGTGCATACACTGAACAATACCATGCTTTGAATTATATAATCAGTTCCATCACATGTACGACACCATTTCTTGTAATTTGTCATATTATGCAAGGGGCAAAAGTTTCTTTGTAGGTCCCAGCTAACCTCCGTTAGCTCTTAAAATACACTAGAGTGTCATATAAGGCACAAAAATATATACATGTGGTCATATAAGGAAGTGGAAAATTTTTAGTGTCAAATAAGAAATCATATTAGAAAGTAGTATCAAATAAAAAATTCTCTCAAAACAGAACATTTTGTAGAAAACAAATAGAATCAATTGCAGCAAAAGCAGGATTTAAATGCTGTTTTGCAGACACGTGTAGGGCTGGGACCCGGGGTCGGGGCCAATTATGACGCGTAGCACTCCCCGGGTGGTTTTTATATTGCATCTATATTCATGATTTTAGGACGATTCGATTTGTACCTAATTAGTTTGTATGTGTTCTTGATTCCAATCACGGCAGAAAAAGCGTTAAAGAAGTTGTCGTACGAGTCTAATTCCTTTTGTCCTCGCGCGCGCCGCTCGTCAATGCAGCGGGCTTAGCGCCGGAAACAACCTCTCGCGTCGACGAGAGCCAAATTCCCTGCATCGATCAGGATTCCAAAACAGAAGGGAAGTAGAAAAACCTCTAGCGGCGATCGATAATGGACGGCACCATCATGGATCGAGATTGGACCGCGCTGCCGGAGGACATCCTGCTCATCGCGATGGCGGCAATGGAGGTCCCCGACATCGTCCGCTGCAGCGCCGTCTGCTCCTCATGGCGCACCGCGTACGCCCTGTTCCGTCGTCTCCGCCTCCCAACGCCCAAGCAGTCGCCCTGCCTGCTCTACGCGTGCGAGGACTACGGCGCCGCCGCCGCCGCCGCCCTCTACTCCCCGTCCAGCAGCACCGCCTTCCGCGTGCCCTTCCCCGGCGGCGTGCTCCCGCGCCACAGCATCCACGGCTCCGCGCACGGGTGGCTGTTCATCCTAGACGAGGCAGCCAACCCCTACCTCCTCAACCCCCTCACCGGCGCCCGGGCCACGCTCCCGCCATCCAGCACCCTCCGTCGCGTCGTGACGTGCAGCTTCTCGGACGCCGCAGACGGGGGAACGACGTACGCCATCGACTTGGGGTGGAACGGCGCGTCGAACATCCAACGCGCCAAGGGGAGGAAGGTGGTACGCTGTCTTTACGACCATGTCGCCATGTCCTCCGTGGGCGAGGGCGGGGCGTGCGTCGTCTTGCTCCAGCACACGTTTTATGCGGAGCTCTCCTTCGCCAGAACCGACGACGAGCACTGGACCTCGCTCTCATCAGGGCTGGACGTCGAACGACGGGTCGTATGTTTCCCCGATCACCACGTCGTCAGCGCTGCACACAACGACAGCGACGGCCTTTTCTATCTCATCGGGGATGCCGGCGGCGTGTACGCTTTGGACCTGAACAACGTGCAGTGCCCAGTTTCACGGCCTCTGGCGCTCGAGATGGAAGATGCGCCGGACCCCTATGGAACCCACTACCTCGTCTTCACGAGGTCCGGCGACCTCCTGCTGGTGTCGCGTCTATGCATGTGTGTGCAGTCTCGGGGGCCGGATACCATATCCTCTAATGGCGTGAGGCGTGAGGGGCCTGCGAGGCACCACAGCACCGCTACAGTTGAGATCTGCGTTTACAAGGTGGACCTCGAGAAGAAAAGGCTGGTGAAGCTGACGGGTGTGGGAGAAAACGCCATCTTCCTCGGCCACAACTCGCCCCTGTGCCTTCCCGTCTACGAATATCCCATGCTCAGCCGGAACTGTGCCTACTTGACTACCGATAACGACAACATTCTCGAACCTCCGGTTAGGCGAGAGGACATCGGCATCTGGAACTTGGAGAGCCAGAGCATGCAGAAACTTGGCGATGTGTGGCCTCTCCGTCCTTGGCTGGATACACCGGCTCCAGTTTGGATTACACCTTCTCTTTATTAAGATCAAGATATGAGCTTTTGTTGTATCTTATTATTATCATGTTTATTACCGCTGCATTATTATTTCAGTTCTACTACAGTATATATATGATTTAAAAGTTTGCATATAACAATCTGTAGAGAAACCTCGGTTCAAAAAAAAAATATCTGTAGAGAAACGGAGACTTCATGAAATCTCTACTTCTCTATCTCTCTTTATGAAATTATTACGTCAGGTGAAAAAAATAAAGTCAAAATAACAAGGTGAACTCTGAATATTGATCAAATTGGCTTATTAAGAAAGAGGTCGAGAGGAGGGACAATGCTGCTTGAGAGCTGGCTAATTGCAATACCCGTGCTCTCTCCGGCTGATGAGTCTCTTGGATAAGTTCGGATTTTAAAGCTTTAATGCACCAGCAAAACATAATAAATTTGGGTGTGAAAATTATCAAAAGAAACTATCACAGCAACATAGATCTTCACAGCGTAAAACAAAAAAATGGAGCATAAATTAGAACTAGAGTACTCCATGGGGATGTAATTTCGACATTGTTGATCAATAGGATAGCGTGTCCTGACTGGTTCCATCGCCGGTGCTCTGATTCCTTACAGCATTCAGGATGTGATATCGTATCCTAATTCCCCACAGAATTCAGGAAACTCCGCAAGGAAAAAAAGAAAAACCTAGTTACACAAATACTGTACTCAAATTACTTCATTCATTTCCACGAGGTTTCTGCTTGACCTTGCAAGTTATACCTGATCGGAGTATGCACAGTACCGGCCCTGAGACGATGCGACCGCGAAGAACGATAGACCTCACGCGGATTCGGCAAACCCGATCCTGCTCTCCCCAAAGTCGAAGACGGTGTGGTAGGCGCCCATAAAGACGTCTCCGAGTATCCTGCGACATCCTCAGCAGGCCCGTACCGGACGCATGTTCAAAAGGTTCGACCGCACAGGGCCTCCAGATTAGGAGGGTCCCAAATTTTCGTGCTAAACAAATACTCCTATTTAATAAGGATAATTATCGGTTAGTTGAGTCTAATTCCGTTGAGTACTGCAGCATATGGCTTGGAAATCAGCAACCGAATTAACTTGATAGGCCCTAACTCATACGCGTCTCTCTCCGTCCTTTCTTTCTGTTGCTATACGAGCATAATTTTGTTCGTCTTCCAATCGTGGCTCTTACGAGGAATAAAGCCATCGCAATTTTCCAAAAATAGATCTGCACCTCATTTAAATTGTAGAACCTTGAGGGAGTATATTTTCCTCCCATACCATTTTCTCTTCATCTTCCTATTGAGGTTCATCTACTCTCGTTTAGTGCTTTCATGTAAATATCTCATCTATGCTTCCTCTAATCCCTTGTTGTCTACTGCCGCCCTTGCAATCTAGATGCATGGATTGGAGTTGGAGGCCTGGCAACGAGTGCTTCGTCGCGGCCGATTCATCAAGATGGGGAGAATTTGGACTCTCAGAGCCGTGTGCTTCAAAAATTAATCCAATGCCGTTTCACTCTATTTTTTTTCGTGTTTAGTATTTGATACATTGCATTTAGGAGAAGGTTTATATATTAGAAAATCATGTTTTTCGTATGGCCAACCGTCACGTCAAAGGCCTATAATTTCTGGTTTCGCACCGGGCCCCTATTTTCTCGAATACGGCCCTGATCCTCAGACGCATCAGTCACACAGATGGCATGGGGACAAAATGAAGAAAACATGATCTCCAACAAGAATGCAGAACAAGGTGCGATTTGGACAGTTATGCTGCCTACCAGAGCGGGCCACGAGGGGGTGGTATGTCGAACGCCATGAACCCACTGATGCAGATGGTTTGGCCTGACTGCTCCAGCTTTACTACGTACTGTAGCACAAAAGGAAAAGAAAACGATTAGATCGTAGAGTGTACATAGTGTAGGAAGCAGAATGTGAAGAGTGACTCTAAGACAAAAATCAGTATGAATTAGCCAATATGAATTTAGTGGTATCTTATCTCAAGGTATGACTTGGTACATAAAGCTTAAGAAAATTATATCACATCTCCAAGAATAATTACTTCGGTGGAAGTAAGTTTGACGTACCTGCTCTGGTGTCAAGGTGAAAGTCTTGTTTGCTATGGTGAAGGCAAGATTAGGCATCTCAGAGATCTGATGGCAATCGACAGCAGATTCTCCGTTGGGGCTCGGTAGACGCTCACAGAGCTGCAATTTATTCACAAAGAAATTGAACTTGTATCTATCACACTCTGCAACACTTGACAATATACTGGTGTAACCAGTGGTGGTAATGACCTGATTTACATACTGCAAGATAAGCTCCTCCGTCTTGTTTTGTCGAAGCTGATTCTGTATCCAGACAACAGCCATCTCACAGGCAGTGCAGAGGAGATCAGAACCTCGCTTCTCTTTCTCGACAACCGTTTCTATCTGGTTACCAACAGAGTGACTACCATCAAAGACACAGAGACCGATTTGACTACAAACTTTCTGTGGCCTTGTCTGTTCAACAACAAAGTAGTAGTGTTTTTATAATTGGTTAGTTAATTCAAGATATGATAAACAGAATTGCGATGCATCAAGATTCCTACTGGCAAATAACAGGAGGGGAAATCAAAAAACCTGTGCTACGAGCATCTCAAGGATCATCTCTCCATACTCTTTCACCACCTCCTTGCATTCTGTACTGATAATACCCTCAGCTCCAATTGCATGATTGACTTGAGCCACTATCGTCTGAAGCAATATAAAAAATTCAAATGTTTCAGCTATATAAACTCTGAAACATGTCCAAGATGTACCACTTAAAGGATCCAAAAATGCATACGGTTGGGCCGGCGAGAAGCGATGTTCCTGAGTCGACAATGGCAGCGCAACTGCCAGCACAGTAGCCAGTAGACTGGCCATCGATAAGGAGAACACCCATGTCAAACTGCCAGTAGCCTTTGCTAGTGACAGGAACATATGTATGTTCCCCCTTGTAGTGCTTCTGGTCTACACCCCCGAAGACGAGCTCACCTCCCGCGCTCGCATCGGGATCGCGGTTAAGCCAGAATGAGAAGATGTCCTTTTCAATCAGTTTCTGCTCTTGCATGCTCTGCCTGTTTGTTCATAAAACATATGAAAATGGTCGGTATTATAGCAACACCACCATGGTTGAGATTGTGACATCATGATAACCTATTCAAGGGCTTGGATACATACCAAATTGGAGGGGCACCTACCAGGTTTAGCAGGCCATGGCCATGCGATGTTTTGCCGACAGCATGCTAAAGTGGATTCTAGATGGAAAAGCCTGAAGGCTTTGGGGACTGCCCGCATGTGCCCTGAGCGGCCATGGATGGTGGCCACCAGACGGTGATATTTTCAAAATCAGTACAAACGGCGGGTGTCCTTGGATGCTCGGAAGGGGGGGTGCGCGAGCAACCGCTGGCTTCATGGGAGCATGGAATGGAGTAAACCCTGACCTGGAGCATGGAACGGATCCTCATATTGCAAAAAGCTTTGTCACTGCGGAACGACGTCATTTTATGCTCGCCTTTGTGGTTTTCCAAAAGTGCGAAATGGAGGTCAGCTGTCTAGAGGTTGTTAGCCTCTCTGGAATTCCCGTGACATTGCTCGATGCCGTGACATCGATTCTTTTAGAAATTGTAGAGCTAGCTCTTTGTTTTACTTATTTTGTTATCCAGCATGTATATGTAACTGCTAACCTCTCGGGCCATCTCTATTCGAAGTATGCATGCACTTTGATATATGGTGACGACTAGTTAGCTAGATTTCTCTCCGGATTTTCTAGTCGTTGGTCTTCAAGGCTGAGCAAGCGAAATTCGTTATGGACTATGGTCACTCCTAATCATGCCTCCCTTCCAAAAATCAGAAAAAAAAAGTAAATTAAGTAAAAAAATAAGAAAAATGTTTGCATGTAGAGGCCACATGTATGTACGTGCGTATTTCTAGCATACCGAAACTCGAAACTATGTAGCTTAGACAAAAATGACAAAGCATCAAATGAATCAAATGAAAATGAAAAGTAAAACGGAACTGCCAAGTTACAAACTCTGTAGAATCACCGATCTCTGTAGAATCTGATTCCTTGGAGCTCGTGCATGCTTTTAGAGTCAATGAAATTTCGATCCCTTATACTGTTGTTCTTGCTGATTGCTTCGATGTCGCGGGCAGGATTGGCCCAATCACCATGCATCATTGTTTTAGGGAAGCAAATACGGTTGTTGCCGAGCTTGGGCACCGGCGGTATTTTAATGTCGTTTGGCATCATCCTCCAGCCACCGCTTGGGAGGCGGTAGTCCGACGGGCATGAATACCATGCTCGATACAATGTCCACACCTAGCCGATGGTGAGGCTACGCAGCACAAAGCCATTCGCAGCGGCGCTTCCGGTGCGTCTTCTGCTCCACATGGCGCTGCGGGTGGTCTAGAGGCGGCTAGGGTTGAGAAAGAGAGAGAGAGAGAGCAGCGACGTGCACGTCTTTTTATCACCGGCGACAGGCAAGCGGACTATGCTAGCATTAACAGGTCGGTGATTCCCGCCACGCCATGCAACACCAGATGATTCGCAGCCATGACGACATGAATAACTGCAACCTCCAGCGCGTCAATTACTCGTGTTGACCACTAGTGGCGACGCGAGTTAATGAGAGCATCTCCACTCGGGGGGCCTCAAAGCCTCCTCCCCCCATAGCGTTTTGAGGGCGCCGACGCGAAATTTCGAGCCCAGCCGCACGTTTCATTTTTTTGGCGCCGGCGCGGCCGGTCCAGTTATTTACCGGCTACCCAGGCCAAACCCAATGTACAGGGAGGCGAGCGGGGGCGCCGGATGGACGCGTGCCAGGACGGGTGGCGGGAAGAGAAGGCGGGAACGCGCGCGCCAAACCGCCCCGGTCAAAGCTGGCCCGCATGGCAGCCTCATAGAGCCGTTCTTCCTCGCCATCAGCGCCGCTTTCCTCGCCATCAACGTCGAGTAATTACGCTACTTGCCGCAGCCTTTCCAGCGAATGGGAGCGGGCGGTGTAGCCGACGCGTCTCGTCAAAGGGGCAGGGCGGCGTTAATGCCCACCGCTCGTCTCCCCTCCTCCCCAGTATAAAAACCCGCGGCGGTTTCATTGCCGCCGCACGCACATTACCTCGACGGCGAGCTCTACCATCTCCTCCCCCAAACGTCGTCTTCTCTCTCTCTCTCTCTCTCTCTCTCTCGGCGATGGTGGCTGCGACGGCGCGGCGGCCAATAGCTTTGGCCGCCTCTGGCTCCATGTCGATGAGGCGCAGGCACTATGGAGCGCCGGCTACTCCGTCCCGCTGGCTTTCCGGCTTCCGACGGGGCGGGCGGTGAGCCGCGGCAGCCTCACTGTGCCGCCCATCCCCACCGGCGCGGCCCGCAGAGCCGCGATCTATGAGCACTACTGGAGGGTGCTCACCGACGAGGAGCGCAACGACCCCTAGTGGGATCTTGACAACCTCCAGGCGTGGGCGTCCTTCTTCGCGTGGCAGCGCGAGGAGCGCATCGAGGCCTATGACGGCGTTGGCTCGCCGCCAGCGAACTACAACAGCGAAGGCCGGAAGTGGTGGTGGAGCGCTCCGGGACGCACCATCTCCTGGGTCCTGGACCACATCGCCAACGGCAACAACCCGCCGTTGGTGATGCCGCCGTGCATCCCGCGCGATCGCCAGCAGGCCACCAGCAACCGCTAGGGGCCCCGTCGCGCGTCGTCGACGTCCTCCTCCTCCTCGCGCTCGTCGGCGTCCCGGCGCGGTACTCGCCGTACTCCTCGCTATTGCCGCGCTACCTCATGCTCCCGCCGGTGAAGGACGAGTAGGCGAGCCCACCGCGCAGGCGCCGCGCGCCTCGTCGCCTCCGCTTGGACAGACCCAAGCCCGAGCCGAACAAGGAGTGGACACCACCGCCGGAGTACAAGGCGGTAGCGCTTCAGCTGGCGGACGGCGAGGACCCGGAAGAATTTCCGGGTCAGAGGATGCTGGAGCGGGAATCCTTCAACGCTGTCATGTCGGCCACTGACGAGTTCGCCGCCAGTTGGTACGCGCAGGACTGGCGGCAGGAGCAGGCCGAGCGCGCCAGGCGCCACGGCCTCGTCGTCGACATCGACGACGACGAGGGGGCGGCCGGTCCTTCCACGAGGCCGGAGCGCAAGACCAGCGGCGAGGGGTGCAGCCGCCGCCGATGGCGATTGAGCGAGGACGGCATGTTCGACTACGCCGCGGCGATGTACCGCCAGCTCGGGATCGACCGTGGCCGTCATTAGATGACGGTTTGTTTTGTAATTTTTTGTTAAATTTAAACGTTTTTGTTGAAGTTTTACTGGTTTGTCCAAATTTTTACTAAATTTAGAATATTTAAATTTTGTTAGTGTTGAGTTCGCAGCATAGGAAACAAAAAATTTCCTACGATGAGAACTATACGCCAAGATCTATCTACTAGATACAAGCAACGGGTGGATATACATCCATAGAGAACTTAGCCTCGAAGACAACAAAGCTTTGTTAACGAGTTGGAACCCGTGGATGATGTAGTCGTACACTTGCCGATCTCAAGATCGTGATGAAGTCCTTCAGGTCCAGCAGCTCCAGCACCATCAGGTCCAGCACCATCAAGTCTAGCACCGCAAAGTAGCGGTGCATCCATAATCGCACACACGTTCGGTCCACCGAACAACCTCCGCCTCCTCGCTGCAATGATGCAGCGGAAGCAGCAACTCCTTTCCAGATAAAGCCACCGGGAATATGTATCTCGCTAATCCGAGACCATAGGGAATAACTAGAGGGAGAAGAAAACCTTCACGAGGAGGTGGTGTAAGAGGAGAGGAGGAGGAGGTGCTCCTTATATAGGGAGGGGCAGCCCAAGGGGGCATGGCGCCGGCCATGGTGGGTGCCCCCACCTCTCCCTCATTCATGTGGGTGGATCTCCCACTCACATAAACACACACCTCCACTCATGTCCACTCACATGCATTAAATTTTCACCAAATTTAATGCAAGCTCTCATTAAATAAAACACTTTTATTTATTTTATTCAGAATTTCTTTAATTACTTTAATTAACAAACATTCACATAAAACTCCCTGCAACATTTCAATATCATATGCAGAATCAGTTTCAGCAATTTCACCCGAAACAATTGCGGTTTCCATCGAAATGATTCCAACGCTTTCTTAATCTTTATCTAAAACATATTTGCTCCTAAATGGTGTCGGTATCTCTTAAGTGTGTTATCCTACGGTTCGTGAATAATGCAGACATGATCGAGACCCTTCTCCGATCAATAATCAGCAGCGGAGCCTGGAGATCCGTATTGACTCTCACATATTCAACGATGACCCTTGTGATCGTGTGAACCTTTAACATCGTAACTAAATCCCTTTGTCTCGCGATATATTACATGTCCGAGATTCGATCATTGGCATCCAAATACCTAGTTTGATCTCGTTAACGACATGCACTCTTTTCTCGTTCCCGTGATATAATATTCTAGTGATCACATCACTTGCTTGCAAGCTATTTCAATGTGATATCACCGAGAGGACCTAGAGTATATATGTCCGTCATCGGGATGGACAAAATCCCACTCTTGATCCATGAGCCTCAACATAACACCTTCGTAGCACTGAACCCACCTTTATAGTCACCTTGTTACGGTGTGACATTTGATGTTATCAAGATACTCTTCTAGTGTTAGCAATTAACATGATCTCATGGTCTAAGGACTAAGATTACTTCGTATGATGTTATAGCAATATAAACATAATGACTCTGGTCGTAATGCTATACTTCAGATGAATGTTCATCACATCATTTTATAAATGTTGTGACCTCGTTATTAACAACATCCAATGTCCACGATCAGGAAACATTGATCATCTTGTTACTCAACAAGCTAGTCTATACGAGAGGCATAACTAGTAACCTTTTATTTGTTTATTAAACACACATGTATTGACGTTTCCAATTAATACAATTATAGCATGCAAAATAAACATTTATCATAAACATGGAATAAGATAATAACCATTTTATTATTGCCTCTCGGGCATATTACCTTCAGCCTCCCACTTGCACTAGAGTCAATAATCTAGTTTAAAAAACTTTGCGTATTGAAAACCTATGACTTTATGGTGTTGTATATACGTGATTGCTAGTGGTTAACATAATCTCTGGATCTGACAGTTTCAGGTGCGTGTGTATTTCCATGTCTTTGCGTCTCTACGCATCATTTATTCTCAAATGAGATGGCATTGTATAAATTTAGTCCTTTGGTAGGACCTTTAGTTTGTTTGGGTTAAAATATGTTGATATTATTGTCATACAATATATCTTCATAGTATTAGCCCACTTTGAACCACACCTAGTTTGATAACAAACTACTTAACACAAATGCCCTCCTTTGCTGCTACTATAGCAGTCATATACTTAGCTTTTTTGTTGTAGTATCCGTCACAATGTCTCAACTTTGAAACTCATCCAAACCCATCATGTAATATCCTTTCCATTACATTGTGCCACCCATAGTCTAAATTGAGATAAATTTAATTTGTATCATGTGACAAAACTAGTATCAATATAACACTTTACAATGAACTACCTTTAACTATTTGTCACTTATACATGATATATTCTTAGTTCTTCTAAATCTCATAAGAATATCTTTACTATCATCTAATGATCATCTTATGAATTATTCTGATATGTGCTCATAACATTTAGAGCATAGGACATATCTAGATATATACATATCACGGTATGATCGATCAAAATCTTAATGTGATTTTACTCACCAAATGTTGAAACACTTGAATCTTGATACAATCCTTTCCATGCAGCAAGAACCTTTCTTGTTATTTCCATATTGAACCCTTTCAATATCTCATATATGTACTTCTGGCATAACCATATTAGCGCCCCAATCTATCCATATAGACATTGATGCCAAATATTCCGGTTTTGCCCAAGTCTTTCATTGAAATCCTATTTTAATGAAATTCTTAACTTGTGTCAATAAAAGATACATCATTTCCAATTAACAATATGTCCTCTACATAATGTATTAGAAATATGTCTCAGCGCTTCTACTTAATTTCTTGCAAATGCAAGCATCTTCATCATATCTGATGAATTTAAACTCCTTTAACATTTTCATCATGGTGAAGATTCCAACTCCGCTATGCTCACTTCAACTATTGAAGTTTGCATGCCCTTTTTAGCACCCTTTGAATTAACAAAACCCTTCGGACCGTGTCATGTACACGTCCTAGGTAACCATTCTATTAGAAAAACCTTGTTTTATTTATTCAACTACCATATACCAAATTATATGTAGTGGTTGCTACATTAATCTGTCAAGACTAAATATCGCTATGAAATATCAAATCTTGTCATAGTCAACTCCTTGAACATTGTCGTAAACTTCTTTCCGACATGTCGACTATTTCATAGATGTTAAACATCCATGTCTATTTCTTTATAGATCCAAACACGACCGGTATGCTTCACGCCTTTCCAGAGGGTCTTCCAAGTTTAGAAACTTGATTTCTCGTGTATGGATACTATCACGGATTCCATGACTTCTAGTCATTTTATGGAGTCAGGGCCCATCATCACTTCTTTGCATGCAGTCGGTTCATCATTGTCAAAATAATAACGACTTCTGTTTCAAATCTAACTATTTGATTCTTACCGACCCACAAGGTTCAATAGGAACTCTAATCTCCAAGATCACACCCTTTGTAATCATGGGAGCCATGAGCATTGTGGCCACCACTGGGACACTTTCCGGCGTTGCGCTACTTAGCACATATAGCTAAGGTTCAACAACCTTATCAAAGTTCTATTGTCCTCCCACTTAACTTTTCACGAAAAATTCCTTCTCAAGAAACTTGACGTTCTAAGCGACAAACTCTTTTGTCCTCGGTGTTATGGAGGAATTCCCAACAAATTCTTTGGGATAACCTACAAAGACGTGCTTATCCGACTTTGGTTGTAAAATTTTTACTTATGCATAGCATACCAAAATTTAAGAAAAGACAATTCGGGCTTTATCCCAAACCATAACTCATATGGTGTCATTTTAATGGATCACGATGGTGTTCTTTTCAGTATAAAAGCGGTAGTATCGAAAGATTTAATCCTTAAAACATAATGGCAGTTTTATAAATGATACCTTTGATCTTACGATGTCAAACATGGTTTAATTTCATCTCTCGAATATGCCATACTCCTATGGTTTATCGGGAAACATAAATCATGGAACAATTCCTCAAATCTTAGGTGTTTTGCTAAACCTGTAACTCAAATATCTTATTTTATGATCGAATCATAAACTCTTTATTTTCTTGTTACAATTATTTTCCAATTCATCTTGAAAGTCTTTGAACAATTTTCAAATGTTTCATACTTCTTCCTTATTAAGTAAAAAAATATATATATTCACTCAAATTTCTGGAGAAAGCATATGAAGCAAAAAGATCCATCACATATGGCTACACATAATGGACTATGTACATCAACATGCATAATATCCAATAAGTTAGTCATCCGTTCCTCTTTGGCCTATGGACGGAGTTTCAATTATCTCGAGGGAAGTTTCACATCGTCAATTGATCAAAATCAAAAGACTCCAAAAATCCATCAACATGGAGTTTCTTCATGTTTACTTTCCAATATAATTCAAATAGTGATGTCACTTCATAAGTGATCTTCCAATCATTTGTCTTATGACATTTTAGCAATAATGTTTATGGATGTGATTTCTCCAACTAGACTTGTAAAAGTCCATCCATCATTTATGGAATACGGTAATTATTTGAACAACCATTGTTCTCGTAATACTAGAACAAAATAACAATTATTAAAACAAATCTTGAAGGCTAGGTTTGACGACAACGAAAATACAATAACACCTTATTTGTTTTTGATGAACATCATCACTTATTCTCTTGCCAGTTACTTAGGCCATTGCAGTTCATGAATTGTGTTGTTCTATATGACACTTCACACCAACCAATTCAGTATCCAATACCAGTATCCAATACCTTAGAACCACATTGTTTAACAAGCAAGGAATACAGCCATAACATGTATATCTTCTATATACCTAAGTTGGACATCTCCAACCTTTCCTTTTCTGCCAACTATTTTATAGATTCTCTTTCAACAATTCCTTTTCTTTTAAAAGAATCTATCAATATCAATAGTGGTGTCATTCACATGACACATAGTACAAAATCTATATTGGCAAATACTAATACCTTTGGACTTGCACTTTGAAGTGGATCACCATCATCAAATGTTTGGTGTTCTTTCAAAAATCCATTCTTTAGTAATCTATTAGTGTAGTAAACATTTTACTACATCTTCTATTCATCCTTATCATGACAAATTTCATGATCAAGCTACTATAGCTTATAAGGAAGAATCGCGAGTATAATGTTAGTTCCCAAAACCTTTTTGGGAGATCCGGATGCCTAGCATCTCCATCCTTCAAAAATTCTCATACAATATGAGAACATGTATTTTGATAAATTGTACTTTATCATAATGCAACCAAAAACATTGTTTCAGATATCACAATATCTTCCACACATGATGGTTTTTGAACCAATTTTTCAGCTCCTAGATAATCTTGGTATTAAAACAACTTTTGAATATCAATAATCATGGAGGCAAACATGATACTTTAGATACTAACATTGGAATTCTTACTCTTGATTTAATACTACTTATTAAACTTCATGGAGTAAATAGAGTTTGCTAAAAGTTTGCAATAGGACTTCTAAACTTTAAATTGACATTCAAAAACAATACGATACTAGTTCGTAAAGTAAATATCTAGAATTCTATAGTTCTATTATCTCAATTAAAACTAAGCATAAGGTAGTGAACATATGCCAATGACTACAACAAATTATGCAAATTCACTTCGATTTAGTTTATAACAAATTGAGTTCGACTAATCCAAATTAGAAATGAACTCCCACTCAAAAACAACATCCCTCGTGCCTTTTTGGTGATTACATGAACCAAATCCACCACACCAAGTCCGATCATCACGTGAGTCGGTGTAGCTTCAAAGGCGAGCATCAATATGGGCATCACATCAACTATATGACTCATGCTTAACCTTTCGGTCCGTGTTCTGAGGCCATGTCTGTACATGCTAGGATCGTCAAGTAAGAACCTTAGTATCCGCATGTGTAAAACTGTCTTACACCTGTTGTATGAAAGCGCGGAGTCGAGTACACCCGATCATCACGTGATGTCCCGAAACACGATCCGTAGAACGGTGCATACTCAAGGAACAACACATTTTATCTTGATGTCTAAATGAGGGATCATCTTACAATGCTACCAAAAGCGCCAAACTAGTAGTATAAGATGCAAACATCTAATGTGTAAAGTGAGATGATATGGTCCATGCATTTGATCTCTATCATTTGCATCGTGGTATGATCTCTATCATTCCTTTGTGTGCAAGGCCAAGGTCTATGGAACTTACACGCTAAGTGTGTTGTAAGAGTATCTATCATACATCTACTTACAACAATACCATATCAAGACACTAGTCCATCAACGATCTAAACTAGACGCCTCTAATTTATCAATTGCAAGTTTTACGTGGCTTAGGGCTTTCAGAGATAGAACCGGTCTTACCTACGAACATGAACCACAACGAGGATAACTAAGTTATTAGTAACTCGTTGTAAATTAGATATTGACTATAGTAAGAGAGAGACACTCGCCAACCACTTATGCAAAACTAGTTGCATGTCAGTCGTGGAACTGGTCTCATGTATGATGACATGTACGGTTGGTCCAGGATGCTTCATCCCACTATGCCACCAATATCCAAAATACATGAAAGAAGCAATAACATGATCATCATCGCCCACATATAAACATATGTGTACTACCCGTGCAAAGCACCTACGCATAGATCAGGCTCGATACCCTTTGTTGGGTTCTGACATAGAAAACAAAAAAATCCTACGATGGGAACGATACGCCAAGATCTATCTAATAGATACAAGCAACTGGTGGATATACATCCATAGAGAACTTACCCTCGAAGACAACAAAGCTTTGTTAACGAGTTGGAACTCGTGGATGATGTAGTCGTACACTTGCCGATCTCAAGATCGTGATGAAGTCCTTCAGGTCCAGCAGCTCCAGCACCATCAGGCCCAGCACCATCAAGTCCAGCACCGCAAAGTAGCGGTGCATCCGTGATCGCACACACGTTCGGTCCACCGAACAACCTCCGCCTCATCGCTCCAGCGATGTAGCGGAAGCAGTAACTCCTTTCCAGATAAAGCCACCGGGAACATGTATCTCACTAATCCGAGACCATGGGGAATAACTAGAGAGAGAAGAGAACCTTCACGAGGAGGTGGTGTAAGAGGAGAGGAATATGAGGTGCTCCTTATATAGGGGAGGGGGCAGCCCAAGGGGGCATGGCGCCGGCTGATACGTCCATTTTGCATCACTATTCTATGTCTTAATTCACTATTATTCATTGATATATTTTGTATTGAGAGATGCTACTTATGTTATTTCATCTATTTTTGCATGGTTGATGACTTTTGGAGCATGGACCGCTGCAGTCAGGATTCTGATGGAAAAGGTGTTGTTTGGAGGCAAAATTCACGAAGATCAGAAAATCCGGGAAAATATACGGAAAATCCTATTTTTCCAGAAGACTCAGGATGCCAGAAGATGGAGTGGAGGTGGGCCACAGGGGGCCCACACCACCCCATGGTGCGGGCAGGCCTAGGCCGCGCCAGGGAGTGGTGTGGCCGTCCTGGCCCACTCCAGCCTCTCCCCTCTGGCGTATATCATCGCCACGAAACCCTAAGACTGGAGGAGGGACCATAGAAAGATTCCGCCACCTCTGCGGGGCGGAAAATACCGAGAGAGAAAGATCTCTCCGGCAGACAGATGTCTGCGGGGGGAATTCCTTCCCGGAGAGGGGAGATCGTCGCCATCAACACCACCATCAAGCTGGACTTCATCGGGATCATCATCATCATCACCACCATCACCACCCTCATCACCATCTCCATATTGTTGTAACAATAGCGTTGAATCTTGCATAGTTCATAGGGGAAACTTTCCCGGTGTTGATTACTCTTTGTAGTTGATGCTATTGAGTGAACCATTGAATTATTATTTATGTTCAGATTGTTATACATCATTATTCCATCTCTGATCATGATCCATATGATGTCTTGTGAGTAGTTCGTTTTGTTCTTGAGGACATGGGAGAAGTCTTGTTGTTAGTAGTGGAGTTGTGTTGAGAAAGATTCAATACATTGTTATTTAAGTTGTGGTGTACTTCTTCTAGTGGTGTCATGTGAACGTCGACTACATGACACTTCACCTATATGGGCCTAGGGGAATGCATTGTGTATTTGGCTACTAATCGTAGGGGTTGCCGGAGTGACAGAAACCTGAACCCCCGTTAGGAAACCATTGCACAAGGGACGTAAGGGTCTTAGAGTTTAAAGCTGTGGTTAGGTTTCTACCTTAATTACTTTCTTGTAGTTACAGATGTTTGCAAGGGGTATAATCACAAGTGTGTATTAGTCATGTATGGGGCGGTACATTAGCACAGGTTCACCCACACAACACTTAGCAAGCTAAAGAAGATTAATCGACTATATGAAGCAAAAGCACTTGACAGTCTTCCCATGTGTCCTCGAGAACGTTTGGTCATCTATAGAAATACAACCGGCTTGTCCCTTACTGCATAAAGGATTGGGCCACTTGCTGCATTTATTCATAGTGTATTTCATTCACTCGTACTTTGTTTACTTGCTTTATCAAAAAACCCTGAAAATCCGTTTGCTAAGTATTTGCAGAGAATTCCTGATCCATACCACTAGCCAGCACCTTCTGCTCCTTGTTGGGTTCGACACTCTTACTTATCGAAAATACTACGATACACCCCCTATACTTGTGGGTCATCAAGACTATTTTCTGGCGCCGTTGTCGGGGAGTGAAGTTCTATTGGAGAGTGGAACTGGTAAAGGAAACTTCTACTATTCTTTACTTCTTCTAGTTGCTTTATTTTCGTTATGGATAATTCGCTAAGTTTATTATTTGGTAATGCTACTACCACTGCTAAGGTAGTAGATAAGCCACTACCTGCTAAGAAAGATGTTTTCAAAATACCTACAAGAATTATTGATCGTGTTATGGATAACTACTATGTTGGGGATGGAACTGTCCATCCTGGTGATCATTTGCTCTTTATACACGAATTATGCGGGTTGTTCAAGTGTGCAGGTATCACTACAGATCAAGTTAAGAAGAAGTTATTCTCATTATCACTGAAAGGAAGAGCTGAGGAATGGTATAAGCTGCTGAAGAATGGTCAAGCTCTGGAATGGGAGGAAATAGTGCCTCTCTTCTATTCAAAGTTTTATCCTCCTAGTGAGATTCATAAAGATCGAAATCAAATATACAACTTTTGGCCTCTTGATAGAGAGAGTACAGCTCAAGCTTGGGGGAGATTGAAGTTACTAATGCTCAAATGTCCCATTCATGAGCTCCCCAACAATATTATTATCAATAACTTTTATGCAAGGCTCCCTCTACATGATAAAGATTTATTGGATGCTTCTTGTGCTGGATCATTCACTCGCATGGAAAAAGAAGCTAAATAGGATCTTCTGGACCGTATTCAAGACAATGCTGAAGCTTGGGAGAATCACAAAGGTAGAAAGTCAGGTATAAATTATCATTATGAATGCATTGAATCTTTTATGGGAACTGATGACTTTCAAAATATTAAAAATGCTTATGGTATAGACTCTCAAGCTATTGCTTCTTAATTTAAGGCTTTTGCTTCCTACATTGAAGTGCCTAAAAAGAAGTGGAATAAGTATCATGAACCTTATAAAGATGTTGCTAAGAGTGTTCCTGCAAGAAATACTGAAGTTTATACTGCTAATCATGTTTTACCCGAACCTTATATTGAGAAAATGCCTTTTCCAGTTAAGGTAAAGGAACATTCTATGATGGCTAGTATGGTTAATGAAAGTATGAATAAGGCTGTTGAACCTGATAAACAAATGCTTGATGAACCTATTTTAGCAAATGTGAAAGACTTTGTCACTAAATATGAAAAAGAGGGACACCATATCCTTTGCAAGGATACCTCTAATATTGTTTCACAAAGTAGTGTTATGAGAGCTAGTATTCCTGTGTTTTCTGTTAGAATAAGTGATCATTGCTATGATAGTCCTTGTGATATCTATATTATTAAGTTTATGCATGATACTGAAAGTTACTATGAGAGAGGGAAAAGTGTTCGTATGCATCTCAATAATATCAAGTTTCCTCGTTTTATGTTGAAAGTTTTTATGTTGCACTTCTTTTGCCTTCTTATGCAAGTTGCCTTTGGTTTCAACAACTTGTTTGTTTACAAAATTCCCTTGCATAGGAAGTGGGTTAGACTTAAATGTGTGTGTTTTTGCTTCTTAATGCTCTCTTTCACTTCAATTCATATCCCTATGAGAGCTTTTTCGAAATTATCATGCCCATCTTAATGGCTATAAAGAAAGAGCTTTATGGGAGACAACCCAAGTTGTTTTTGTCTTGGAAGTTATTACTTCGGCAATAACCGCTCCTTATCTGTTTTTTTTTTGGTTTTTGTGTCAAGATCAACCTCTAATGAGAGAGAAGTAAGATTTGGGGAAGTTGCTGTCCTGAAACAGATTTTTGTGCTTCACCATAAAAATTCGTGAGAGATATCTGTATGTCGGATTGAGCTGTAATATTTTGTGCTTCTGCCCCAGGTTGTTATTTAACTTTCGTTAGTTTTTCACTTTTTGATTTGAGCAACAGAAGATTTTCTAAAAAATTGATCTTTACCTGCTGGTCTGTTTTGACAGATTTTGCCACTCTTGCATTTGCTTCTTTATTCAATTTCCTTTTTAAATTCTTTTTGGGTTTTCGGAAGGAGTTGATACAGTAGCTTATATTTTGATGGTTTTAAGTTGAAGTTGGACTCAAAAGGTTTTATCACTTCACTTATACTAATGTTGCTAATGAGAACTGTGTGAAGTTTTGTGTGAAAGAAATTTCCAGGAAGTGGAGACAATGGTGTAATAAAAGAGAAGGGTTTTATGACTCAAGTAATAAGTGTATGAAGATGAAGATATTGATGTTATTCAAGTGGTGACTCCGGAAGAATCTACTAGATACCAAATTCAGAGACCTGGAGAGTCTGTTTTCAAATAGGTAATGGTTATGGTAAGAAAAGTTTCACGAAAATACTATCCAACTATATTTTTGCAGTTTTCAATCAATAAAGAAAGCTACGAAGCGAAAAAGGGACGGAAACGGAGCCAGGGTGGCCCACACCACCCCATGGCGCGGGCCCACCCCTGGCCGCGCCACCAGGTGGTGAGTCCACCCAGGACTCCGCCTCTGACTCGTTTTCTCCTAGTACCTTCCTTTTGATATGAAACTTCGTAATATATAACCCCCGGATCCCCCGAGGTTCGTATATTGTGTTTTCGTCGTGTTTTCGTTTCGATCTGTTTCTGCCAGGACATACTCTTTGAAAGCTTAGAAGCACAATGGTGTCCGCCAAGGACAAAGGAAAGGAGCCTATGGAGGAAAACCCCCAAGACCCCGGGAAGGAGAAGGAGATCAAGAGTGAAGGTGAAGAGGAGAAAGGCCAACACCCGCACACCGGTACTACCATTGCAAGCATTGGAGTGGTGGAAAATCCAGCCATTGGAGGGAAGCCTCCTCATCACCATTCAGATCCCTGGTCACTTCCTCCACGCACCAAGAATCCTTTCCATACCCTTATCCGTGAGCATCAATACCAGAATATGCCCAAAGGGAAATTACCCTCCCATTGGGATTTGCCTCGTTCTAGCCATGCAGGAAAAGAAGACTTCAAGGAGGAAGAGTGGAGAAAGAATAGCAAGAGCTGGAATTCTCAACACGACATGATCATGAGCCGCATTGAGCAAAATTCACAGCTAATTCGTAATCTCACTTTCAAGATTGAGGACTTGGGGAAACTGATCAAAGAGCTCATCAAGAGGATACCACCACCACCTAAGGAGTAATTCGTCATCAGGTTTGGCATCCCCTTGGTTTGTTCCAAGCTTGGGGGAGTGTC
The DNA here is from genome assembly GCA_023614405.1 of Avena insularis. Taxonomy (NCBI): domain Eukaryota; kingdom Viridiplantae; phylum Streptophyta; class Magnoliopsida; order Poales; family Poaceae; genus Avena; species Avena insularis. The sequence continues at coordinate 434,993,809 of CM042693.1, read as the reverse complement.
GCGGTATCACATCACTATCTTCTATCTTTTTACCTTATTAGTAGAGTCATATCATGAATAGAGGAGTTATTATGTAGTATGGTTTGCATTTTGGAAGTGTCCCCTCTCTCGTTAGATATGTATCCTTTGGTGTGAGTTGCCGTTATGGAATATTAATGAGAAATTCTATCATTCACTCTTTTGCATAGCTTATATTAGTTTTCAATTCGTGGTTATATGATTGATCTTGTTGTTAGTATTGGTAGCACTCTGGGATCATTGAGTTAATTTAGTTGGTTTTGGCAAACCTGGCTCGGTCAGTAGCAACACCTTTTTGAGAGTTGAAAAGAAAAAGATAGAAGTACTCTAAAGAAAAATAATTTCATCATCTTTATTTCTTGATTTGCTCATAAGTTTAGTATTCTCTAGTTAAGATCTTTTGTGCTTCCGAGGAAGATTGCATGTTTGTCTTTATCACTTGTATGTTTGTTTGTTTCCTTCAACTCTTGTACTTGCTACCCAGCCTTGCTAGACAAAAACCTATACTGAGAGGGTATTCTTCTCGTGCATCCACCTCCTTTAAACCAAAACCTTTGCCATTTGTGTCCACCATACCCACCTAGTAGCATTATTGCTATTCCAAGTAAATTCCTGTTTTGTCTACCTCCCAAATTAAACTTGTTATGCGAAAATTAGTGATTAAAGCTCTCACGAACTTGAAGGCACACTTTACTTTCTTGCATTTAATAAACTTGAACCATTGGGTCCTTCTTTGTTGCGTATATGCTTGCGCTTTATGAGTTGAAGTTAGCCGAACCATGTATCATGGGGACCGCTTTCAACACTTCATTGGTACTTGTACCTAGTTGATATCATGTTCTTTTGCTTATGGATCCCGGCGGTGTAAAATAAAAGTGGAACTTGTAAGATCATGGAGTTTATATGTGTGTTAGAGAAACGTCTGGGCCGCTAGCCTAAGCCATGCCTAATCATGGTGGAAACTTGCAGCATAACTATAGTGAGCATTCTATGAAGCATCCTCAATAAAAACCTATGCAAATAGCAAATAAAAAGATCGCTGAGATGCTCACTGTCTGCTTGCCTTGTCATTTTGATTATGGGATAGGTCCTGTGTCATGTGCAAGGGGCACCCCGTTGGCGGTTCTCAATGATACGCATGTATTTACAATGACAAGAGCTTGTTCGTGACTGAAGTTGAGTAGCATGAGGATCGGTACTCATAAGTAAGGGGCATGAGATTTCAACTTATAACTTGTCAAGCATATCCTCTTAGTTGTGTCACTTTAACCTTAATCACCTAAAGATGCCTATGATAGGGGCAATGAGAGATGAAAGCTAGTAAGTATCATAATTTTTGGGAGCTCTTTATGAGACTTGCAATCCCTGCTTCCCTCTGCGAAGGGCCTTTCTTTTACTTTGTAGTCGAGTCAGTAAACCTACTCCCTTCTATCTCAACAAGTATTTTGAGTTGATGTGTTTCATTCATTCATATGGTGATTTATGCAATCATGTTTCTTATGTTCCTTGTTTTGCACATTGCTCTTATTGGAAGTTTACTACTTTGAAAGCTTTCTTTGAAAACCAGCTATTTGTGAACTCCAGCAAATTATCAACTATTCTTCGACCAAGAGCTAAGTTTGCCATTACCAATTATGATTCACTTTATGTATCTTTATTGTGTTTCCTTTACTCATTGCAAGTTGAGTTGTATAACAGTGAGTTGTCTTCTAGTATGATCCATGTATTTGATGAATGTGATGCTTCTTGTCCGTATTCTTTTATCGACTCTTCACTCCATAAACCCGAGGTCATGTTTATTGAGCTTAGTTTCGCTTGGGGACAAGCGAAGTCTAAGCTTGGGGAGAGTTGATACGTCCATTTTGCATTACTATTCTATGTCTTAATTTACTATTATTCATTGATATATTTCGTATTGAGAGCTGATACTTATGTTATTTCATCTATTTTTGCATGGTTGATGACTTTTGGAGCATGGACCGCTGAAGTCAGGATTCTGATGGAAAAGGTGCTATTTGGAGGCAAAATTCGCGAAGATCAGAAAATTCGGGAAAATATACGGAAAATCCTATTTTTCCAGAAGACTCAGGATGCCAGAAGATGGAGTGGAGGTGGGCCACAGGGGGCCCACACCACCCCATGGCGTGGGCAGGCCTAGGCCGTGCCAGGGAGTGGTGTGGCCGCCCTGGCCCACTCCAGCCTCTCCCCTCTGGCTTATATCATCCCCACGAAACCCTAAGACTGTAAAGGGACCACAGAAAGCTTCCGCCGCCTCTGCGGGGCGGAAAATACCGAGAGAGAAAGATCTTTCCGGCAGACAAATTTCTGCCGGGGGAATTCCTTCCCGAAGAGGGGAGATCGTCGCCATCAACACCACCATCAAGCTGGACTTCATCGGGATCATCATCATCAACATCACCACCATCACCACCATCAGCACCCTCATCACCATCTCCATATTGCTGTAACAATAGCATCGAATCTTGCATAGTTCATAGGGGAAACTTTCTCGGTGTTGATTACTCTTTATAGTTGATGCTATTGAGTGAACCATTGAATTACCATTTATGTTCAGATTGTTATACATCATTATTCCATCTCTGATCATGATCCATATGATGTCTTGTGAGTAGTTCGTTTTGTTCTTGAGGACATGGGAGAAGTCTTGTTGTTAGTAGTGGAGTTTTGTTGAGAAAGATTCAATAGATTGTTATTTAAGTTGTGGTGTACTTCTTCTAGTGGTGTCATGTGAACGTCGACTACATGACACTTCACCTATATGGGCCTAGGGGAATGCATTGTGTATTTGGCTACTAATCGTAGGGGTTGCCGGAGTGACAGAAACCTGAACCCCCGTTAGGAAACCATTGCACAAGGGACGTGAGGGTCTTAGAGTTTAAAGATGTGATTAGGTTTCTACCTTAATTACTTTCTTGTACTTACGGATATTTGCAAGGGGTATAATCACAAGTATGTATTAGTCTTGGATGGGGCGGTACATTAGCACAGGTTCACCCACACAATACTTAGCAAGCTAAAGAAGATTAATCGACTATATGAAGCGAAAGCACTTGACAGTCTTCTCATCTGTCTTCGAGAACGTTTGGTCATCTATAGAAATACAACCGGCTTGTTCTTTGCTGCATAAAGGATTGGGCCACTTGCTGCATTTATTCCTATTGTCTTTCATTCACTCGTACTTTGTTTACTTGCTTTATCAAAAACCCCTAAAAATCTGTTTGCTAAGTATTTGTAGAGAATTCCTGATCCATACCACTAGCCAGCACATTCTGCTCCTCGTTGGGTTCGACACTCTTACTTATCGAAAATACTGCGATACACCCCCTATACTTGTGGGTCATCACCGGCCATGGTGGGTGCCCCCACCTCTCCCTCATTCATGTGGGTGGAGCTCCCACTCACATAAACACACACCTCCACTCATGTCCACTCACATGCATTAAATTTCCACCAAATTTAATGCAAGCTCTCATTAAATAAAACACTTTTATTTATTTTATTCAGAATTTTGTTAGTTACTTTAATTAACAAACATTCACATAAAACTCCCTGCAACATTTCAATATCACATGCAGAACCAGTTTCAGCAATTTCACCCGAAACAATTCCGGTTTCTATCGAAATGATTCTAGCGCTTTCTTAATCTTTATCTGAAACATATTTGCTCATAAATGGTGTCGGTATCCCTTAAGTGTGTCACCCTACGGTTCGCGAATAATGCAGACATGATTGAGACCCTTCTCCGATCAATAATCAGCAGTGGGACCTGGAGATCCGTACTGACTCCCACATATTCAACGATGACCCTTGTGATCGTGTGAACCTTTAACGTCGTAACTAAATCCCTTTGTCTCGTGATATATTACATGTCTGAGATTCGATCATTGGCATCCAAATACCTAGTTTGATCTCGTTACCGACATGCACTCTTTTCTCGTTTCCGTGATATAACATTCTAGTGATCACATCACTTGCTGGCAAGCTATTTCAATATGATATCACCGAGAGGGCCCAGAGTATATCTATCCGTCATCAGGATGGACAAATCCCACTCTTGATCCATGAGCCTCAACATAACACCTTCGTAGCACTGAACCCACCTTTATAGTCACCCTGTTATGGTGTGATGTTTGATGTTATCAAGATACTCTTCCGGTGTTAGCAATTAATATGATCTCATGGTCTAAGGACTAAGATTACTTCGTATGGTGTTATAGCAATATAAACATAATGACTCTGATCGTAATGTTATACTTCGGATGAATGTTCATTACATCATTTCATAAATGTTGTGACCTCGTTATTAACAACATCCAATATCCATGATCAGGAAACCTTGATCATCTTGTTAATCAACGAGCTAGTCTATAAGAGAGTCATAACTAGGAACCTTTTATTTGTTTATTAAACACACATGTATTGACGTTTCCAATCAATACAATTATAGCATGTTAAATAAACATTTATCATAAACATAGAATAAGATAATAACCACTTTATTATTGCCTCTCGGGCATATTCCCTTCAGTTAGGGGGGGGCACGACTGGGAGCCGGTGCCCCCCATTTGGCAACATCGCGACGGCGCCCCCCCCCCATACGGGCAAAAAAGGGCCACGCTGGAGCCCGTATGGGGTTACGAGTGGAGATGCTCTGACGGAGTTGTTTTGTGGTATCCTTAAATGAATTACAACCCTCCATTTCATCCATATAATGGCATGCAACGAATCATACCGGTGCCAAATTAATGACAGGTACTCCCTCCGTCCTAGAGTGTAAGTCACAATCTCATTTTCAGATTGTCCCGCATATGAAGCAAGTAAGACACAATTTTGTATTAATTGGAGTTAATTAGCACATGCAGCTCGCACCTTTCTCTCCTTCACATGTATCGGTTTGACATGTCCATCATGCATGCAGTAATTATGGGCTGTTTTTATTGTACTGGAATCTGAAGCATCACAAAGCCTAATTAGTCACAATTTCAGCCCCAATCACGTTAAGCCTTGGACCAAGATATTAGAGGATTATGACTTACACTCTAGGACGGAGGGAGTACTAATCATACTTCTTCCAAAATTTGGCGATCAAAAATGGCCGTAGACATGGCCCGGCCTAAGAGCCCAAAAGAGACTAACTAGAGTCCAACATTCTTGCGTTAAAAAAAACACAGCTCTCGTCTCCTTGTTCAACGAGTCAACCGTCGGTGATACCCGGGCAGCTCCGGCACCCCGCCGCCCCAGCCCTTCTCCTACATAAGATCCACGCGGTCCCGCTGCCAACATCCTCCTACCCCAACCCTGGTTGTGGTGCTAGTCGTCCAGTTTCCAGACCATGTTTCTGGCGCGCTCGAGATGGGCAGAAGCGGAGGATGACAACCACACGCGGTGCAGTCTTGGTTGCAGGCCACGACGGAGCAAGCGTTGATGGGGACCTATACCAGCGGCGCTAGACCAAATTGAAGCAACTGGCTTCTTCAATCCTGTAGGCGGTTGGGCTCGATTCCAGCAGGAGCGGCCGGGGCAACGCTGTAGAAGGATTGGAGGTCGGGGACCGCGGCACGCTGTGCTGCAATGGACTGGTGGCCTGGTATCCGGGGCGGCACTTGAGCTGGGGACCAAGACGGCGGTGGGCTTAGGGCTGGCGGCGGCCGACGATGGAGGTCTAGACTGGCGTCACGAGAGCCAGGCCGGCGGTGGAGCTCTCTGGTCTGGTGTCGCCCTCGCCCCCGGCCCAATCCAGGACCCCACGGCACCACCCTCCTCGCCGTGGAGACGCTCGTGACATGGAGCTGCACCTGGCCACGAGGCACGGCCACCAAGCGGCGGTGGAGAGGCTTGTGAATCTTGTGCCTGAGCTCGCGGCGGAGATGAACGACGCTCGCGTGATGCCTCGCAGCAGAGTCTGCAATTTTTTGACGGATACTGGGGCCTTTTTTCTACTAATTACAGCTAATGGGCCTCCTGGGCCTAAACTCCATCGGATGATCTGAACCACTCGTTCAATTCATACTTTTCCCCTTCCATGATAAGTGAAAGGTACCGTAAAAGATGCCTAATGACGAAGACTAGCCGTTGTGTCACTGACAGGGCTGGCTCGCCACTCGCAGTGAAGGCAACACGTTGAGTCCGGGACGACTAGCATGTCCCCTGGGTATGATCTCGGCGCATCGGACACGCTGTTATGCCACGTCGGACTAAAAACGGGAACGACTTTGGGCAACACCGTTGTGTTTGCTTTTTCTGTCTGGCGTGCCCCATTTTCCTTTGGGATATCATTTAGGACACGCGATTATGCTCTTACCGCACCATTAAGTTTTTTATTTGGAGGGAAACTCCGCTCTGCTGTGATCTTTATTTCACTTTGAATAAGGATACATCGTTTATTACATGTTAGGGATATAAAGCTAGGGGATTGGTAGTCCCAGAAAATTGAAAGACTAAAATCAAAACAATGCCTACCTATAGTATGTGCAAGGTATAGTTGGATCAGATCCACGAGCATCGGTGGAGGTTGTCGCCGGAGGAGCGCGCATCTCTCTTGTGGGCCTCCGACAACAATGACGAGTGGTGGATCGACGTCTTCCATACACGGTGGACGGAGGGCATGGTGAACCTCGACGACTTCATCGGACCGCCGAACTCCTACAACATGGAGGGGCGCAACCGGTTCTGGGGCACGGCATACCGCACGCTGGATGTCCTCTTCGAGCACATCAGGATCGGTGGCCATCATCTGAAGATGCTACCGCCAGCGCCGTCGTCACCGCGAGCGCAACCACGGGTGGCACAGTGGCTACCAAGGGCTTCAACGGAAACATAGGGATCCTCCTCGAGCTCATGATATTCTAGCGGGCCGGCGTGATTTTGCGGCCGGTCCTCCTCCCCACCCCTTCCCTGTTGCCTCCCCCACTCCCCCAAAAGTTAGGTGACTGAGGAGTCCACAGCGTTGGCGAGGCGCTACCTGGCGCGGGGCTCTCGCCATCGACGAGCCTCGCCTTCCCAAGCCGAGCCAGGGGAGGAGTAATCTGTGTTGGCCGCGTACCTGCGCCAGTAGTGGATCATGGCGACCACCGACAACCCTGCGGACACTTCAGGCTTCATCACGGTGTGGATGAACACTGTGAATGAATACCGCATCTAAGAGGGGACGCTCGAGCAGACGCTCAAGCAGTCCATTCGTGATGCTGCCCGGGAGCTCGTCGACCTGACGCGCGATGACGGCGTGGGTCCCAATGGTGTCGTCAATGGCAAGTCCACGGATGGTGCATGGCCAGGCAACGTTGTCATGGACAAGCCCATCGAGGAGGACTACCGTGTCTTCGGCGAGTACCCTATTGTGCAACATCGGCGCCGCAGTGGTTGCCTTTAGTTAAATTTCGTCCAAACCTTGTAAAATATAACGAACTATGAATGATTTGACGAGTACTCTCTTGTGCAACGTCGGCGCCACAGTGGCGGCCCGTTAATTTTCAGTTCGTTATCGTTTTTTTTTAACATCCCGGTTGGGACCACACGACAGGGTGGCTGATTTGGCGCTTCTACCGGACGTCATTTGGAGAACACGAATGGAGATGCTCTAAGTAAAATCGGATTCAGAGTACATGTCTGAAATCACTCTCGCAAGCGAGTAGGATCTGTCATGGTTGCATAAAAGCTCTCTGAGTTACCTAGAAAAAACCTCCAAGCAGTCGAACAGGGCAAGAAGCATCTGAAGTTAAAACCTCGTGCAGAGTGTTCGACGCACGAAGTGCAGCCTGCTTTTTTTGAAGGAAATGCAACGTATTGTATGGTTCTTGTTTGACGACCTGTACCTGTCAGTCTTGGTCAAACCTGCTGGCTATCTTGTCCACTCATGCAGAGTTTCTCGACCAATATTGGCAGCATCTACATACTTTCTCTAGCTTTGGCGTCACTGGTCATACTTTTCTTCTCCACTGAATCTATAAATAGCGCATGCTTCTGTCCTAAAAAAATCACCCATCCTCCCGTAGTCCCATAGCAAGCTCGGCCACAGCAACAGTAGCAAAGCTTGCTAAAGCTTGTAGCGATGGCGACCTCCTCCGCGGTGCTCTTTCTCCTCCTCGCCGTCTTCGCCGCCGGTGCCAGCGCGGCCACCTTCCGCATCACCAACAACTGCGGCTTCACGGTGTGGCCGGCGGGCATCCCGGTGGGCGGGGGCTTCCAGCTCAACTCGAAGCAGTCGTCCAACATCAACGTGCCCGCGGGCACCAGCGCCGGTAGGATATGGGGCCGCACCGGGTGCTCCTTCAACAACGGGAGAGGGAGCTGCGCGACCGGCGACTGCGCCGGCGCGCTGTCCTGCACCCTCTCCGGGCAGCCGGCGACCCTGGCCGAGTACACCATCGGCGGCTCCCAGGACTTCTACGACATCTCGGTGATCGACGGCTACAACCTCGCCATGGACTTCTCGTGCAGCACCGGCGTGGCGCTTAAGTGCAGGGATTCCAACTGCCCCGATGCCTATCACCACCCCAACGACGTCGCCACGCACGCCTGCAACGGCAACAGCAACTACCAGATCACCTTCTGCCCGTGAAGACCTTACGCCGCGCCACCAATAAACAGCGTACATATACGATCGTACTCCAGTGTATATGTGTAATGCTTACATCGCGGTATCGTATATCTGTATTCCAGCCGTTGTAGTTGACAAGCGGTCAAATAAAGTTCAATAAAGAGGATGCACACATGCGTCCATGTCGACGCTATGCTATCTATTTTTTTTTTCGTGTTCGGCCGGTCAAATACGGTGTGCATGCATGTCAGAGAACAATCGCCAATGCAAATGAATAATGACAATAAATGTGTTTTTTTCGAAATTTCCTCAATAATTATCAAGGGCTAGTACAAAGAGTCCTAAAAGTAATACTACTAATAAGAAATAGGGTTGATCTATAACCTAGACGCCGACTACAGACACGAAACCGTCCGCTATTCTCACCCATCCATCACCGAAATAGAGCTATCGGCCTCAAAGAATAGTACTTCGTCGTAACTAGTGAATGTACTTCTAGTATTTTATTTGAACAAATATAGTGCTTAAAATTTTGAAATAAAGATACCAACAAGGATTATTACGACTTATGAGATTCTCAAATCAAATTTGAATCCGAATTATGTGAAATCTTGAATAGATTTGGTTACCGGACAGTAACCAATAACCGACAATTTCCCGTAAAATGTACACTAAAGGCCAAAACATAGATTTCTGTTAAATATATGAGCAATTTTCTAACAAGTTTAATCCGAAAACAAACTAGATAGGGCATGAAAATTTCAAGAAGATCAATCCAATCAACAGTACTAGCTAACCTAGATATGCAACTGAATAAGTAGAATAGACATGGAGCACATCTATTTCAAATGGTAGCACTAGGAAACTATTCTTTTACTTCGAGGGTAACTAAAAGGAACTGGAATATTTTTAATAAGACGGCTTGCTGACTTAATATATTATGATTTAAAAAAAACTAACGGCTTTGCCACCAAAGAAAATGGAACTAATAATATCCCTAACGCTAGGCCTTGATGCGCCCAAGACGTGCGGCCTCCAGCCCGCTCTACCTAAAAGCGACCGGACCACACGACGTATAGGATACGAGCAAGAAACGAACCGTGACGAAACCGAGAGACGAACAGAAACGGCGGCTCTCATCTTGCCTTGCTCCCCCCCTCTGTTCCTCTTTTCTCCTACCTCTGCCTCTTCTTCTCTGATTCTCTTTCCCACTGCTACCTGTATCCTCAAATTAGCTGGCACAAATCCCTGTAATCTGGTACTGTGAAGGGGGACTGCGGTCTGCCTCCACCCCACCTTCGCTCTCTCACTCCCGACGACGGACGGACGACTGCGAGACCCACCGGCGGCGCGCGGCCAGGTAAACAAACCGTCCGTCCTCCTCCCCCCTTTTGCCCGCCCCCTCCGCGTCCCTTGTTAGCACTTGAACATCGAGTACGGCTTGGGGATTTTTCGTCTTCTTTGTTTGTCTGGGAAGGGAGTACTGATTCCCATGGGTTCAGTTCTTGGTCCACCCACCAGACCTCTCATGGGTCGACAGAGTACTACGAGTTACTCCCTCTGTACGGGCCGGAGGGCCATATCGCTAAGACCAAGACTCAGGCTAGAAAATCGGAGAGAGGCCTCGGGGACGTTACATCTGCCCTTTAATTGACAGCGGAATTAACTCCACCAAAGCAGCACGCAGTTCTTTTTTCCCACCCTCCAATTAGCGAGGAGGGAGGAGACCACGGGGCATAGAGAGAAGGGGGTTTTCTCGCTGGGTAATTAAGTCATGCACGGGAATTAAAGACAGTTAATACTTCGGACTTGTAATCTCGAAATACCTGGAAAACCTCTCCGGCCTAATAAACCCGTACAGAGGGAGTACGAAACAATCCTAGTATGATAAATGTGTGCGTCCGAGCAGTATAAGAAAACTTATACCTTCTTACCTTAAATATTTTGGACGCGTGGTGTAGTATCAACTATTAAATCCGACTCCTACTTTAGTTCTTGGATGAAGCTTGGGTAGTCTAAGCCCAATACCCGTATTTTTGCTTAAGCTCATCGAATTACCTTTTTGACTGTCGAAAACAAATACATGTAGGCTCGTGACAGTAGATCTTTGTGATAACAGGAAGAAATGGCCCTCTAGTTCAGCGTTCCCAATGAAGGAAATGTTTTCTGATGCTTAAGCATTATCGAATTACCACATTTTGCTTAAGCTTATCGAGTTTACCTGTTTGAGATCTATGAAGTAATTACTAAGCTGTGTGTCACTGGAAATGCGTTGCACTTTTATGATCTATAATAAAGTCCATATTTTTTGTTGCTATATGCTGAACGAATGAACAGCCCTGCTTACTGTCAGCACTAATGGTTTCTCTTCTTCTAACAACATAATGCAGGCCTGAAGCTACGTGCCTAACATGGCTGCCTTGCCACTGGCCACCGCGGAGGTCTGCGACGCCAACTTGCACCTGATCACCAGCGGCGAGCTCCGTGCCCTGCAGCCCGTCTTCCAGATGTACGGCGGGCGACGGGTGTTCGCGGGCCCCGTCGTGACGCTCAAGTTGTTCGAGGACAACGTCCTGCTGCGCGAGTTCTTGGAGGAGAAGGGGCAGGGCCGGGTGCTGGTGGTGGACGGCGGCGGCAGCCTGCGTTGCGCCGTCCTGGGCGGGAACCTGGCGCAGCTGGCGCAGAACAACGGGTGGGCGGGCATCGTGGTGAACGGGTGCATCCGGGACGTGGACGAGATCAACGGGTGCGACGTCGGCGTGCGCGCCCTCGGCTCACACCCGATGAAGTCCAGCAAGAAGGGGGTGGGCGAGAGGCACGTGCCCGTCACCATAGCGGGCACCAGGATCTGCGGCGGCGAGTGGCTCTACGCCGACGCCGACGGGATCCTCGTCTCCACCACCGAGCTCATCGTGTAGACAACTAGACATACAGAGACAGGATGGATGTATTGTGCTGAAGGTAAAAAGATGACACTGGGTTGTGCATAATTAAAAAGAGAGGAGGAGGAGGGCTGCCTGCTGTTACTGCTTGCTTCTGCCCTCCCTAACTGAAAATGCTGCTGCATGCTATATCTGAACTTTGTGTGCTGGATCAAATGACGAATTGGAATAATAATTGGATGCCTGCATTGCACTGTTGAAAACGTGTACTATGTTGTACTGTGTTTATTCAGTATAACACTTGCCAGACCTGTTTATGTGGAAATATTCTTGTTTGCAAAATAAAATTTTGACTTGACAAATACTACTATGTGGTTGTCAACCTCTTATATGCTCACTTCACTAAAATCATCGAATCGGTTAAAAATTATAGTCGTCCATTCACTCCTCTGTAACCAACATATTCGATCCAAGTAACCAAATATCGGGTCAACTTGGTCGTATGCTCTAAAGCTCTCGCAGCCTATCTGTTTAATTGCCAACCCTCCTGATTATTGTAAATTCATGGTAGATGTGTTGCTGTCAGCCGAGGTGAAAATCAAGGGGCAGCTGGGAGTGGTGTGGGGGAACCATGAAGGTCCTTTTCTGGGTGCAGCAACCTCTGTCTTGGAAGCTCTAGCCTGCGAGGAGGCGCTAGCACTCGCTGAAGACCTGCAGCTTATGAAGTTCTGAATCAGTTCTGATTGTCAGGGAGTTCTTCGAGATTTAGCAGCTGGTGGCAGCAATGCTCCCAAACAAAGAAATTCAGCGGTAGCGGGTTTCGGGTTCGTGCTCTGGGTGGAGACCGTACTAGCTACATAAATGACAGCGGCATACGTGATCAGGTGGTGCTAGTGCTGGACGTGGAGGTTGCGGAAGAGGAGTCAGGCGTGGTGCTTGTGCTGGGCGTGGAGAACGACGGAACAACACCATGGTGGATACGTAGGTCCGGGTACCGAAGCAAGAGTGATAAAATTTATTATGGCCAACCCCTAAAAGCAGTTGAATTAGATATCTCTGCATCAACCCATCAGATATCACCAACATGTTGCTTTCTCCTTTAATTTCTAGATAGACACCTTTCTCTTCTCTGCAAAATCAGGAAACCCGTTTTTTCCCCATATTTTTTCTAGCGAATAAATTCCCCTTCACTTTATTTGCACTTTGAGAAAGAACCATCCTGGGATCATGTTGCCTTTGACATGTAGGCCCGGATGCATCTGGGACCACATGTCAATGGAGTGGCAGCAAGGAGACCCTATTCCATTCTGTGGGAGTGAGCAAACTTCACTATACGACTAAACAACCAGAAACACCATCTCATTTGTGTGCTCTTTCCCCTCCTGCTAGCTAGCTCTTCTTCTCCACTCTCTGCTCTCGCCCTCCTCTCGTCACAAACAAGGTATGAACGAGTCCATGACCATGAGCCTGGCTAAGAGATTTCCCCTCCTGCTAGTTAAGAGATTATGCAATTTTTAGCTTCTTATCTTGTTCTGAACTTGTGGTTAGTAAGCAGCACTTGATTCTCCCTCTGTTTATTTTTCCTGTTTGCTGAGTATTCCGAGGTATTCGATTTCACCCCTCCGCTGTTACCACACAGAAGGATAGGAGAGTCCGTCCAAAGTCCAAACCATGGATAGATTAGGATTCTACCTGATTTCGACCAAAATATGTTAAAATCTCGGTCGATTTCTGGCATGGGATACTGCTACATGTCCTCTTTTTTTTTGTGTGTGTAAACATGTTGTAAATCTTTCAGCGCATAAGTTGTATTATTATTGTTATTGGACTCATGATGACGGGATGATAATTTTGCTAATTGGGGATAATTTTGGTCAGAGACCGAGTTGCGGGGCCATATGGGGCCGAGGTATCTCTTGGGGGTCACTTGTTTCTGGACCCTCTCATGCGCCTTGCTGCTTGGCGCTTCCTCTGATGGGTTGCTGAGGATCAACCTGAGCAAGAAGAGGCTGGACAGTCAAACTCTGTCTGCCGCAAAGTCGGCAAGGCAGGAGTCCAACCTGCTGAGGTCCTCTGCAGAGGCAGAATCTCGCCGCTATCTTGGCATTTCGGGTGATGACATAGTTCCTTTGGACAACTACCTTGACACCCAATACTATGGAGAGATCGGTGTCGGCACACCCTCGCAGAACTTCACGGTGATATTCGACACCGGGAGCTCCAACCTGTGGGTTCCATCGTCGAAATGCTATTTCTCGGTGAGTTTTATCGCCTAAGAGACATACTGATACTATGGTGCTTATGGATGATATAGAAACATAAAATTTGATGCGTTGGTGTCTATGTATTGCAGCTAGCGTGCTACTTGCACCACAAATACAAGTCAACCAAATCGAGCACTTACACAAAGAACGGTATATCCGTAATACTTTGCTCTGCTCAATCTTGTTCCTTGCTTTTTACTTTTCTAATTTACTGGTTAAAACTGTTCAGGAGAAACTTGCACAATTAGCTATGGCTCTGGGTCAATTGCTGGCTTCTTCAGTGAGGACAACGTGCTAGTTGGCGACCTTGTTGTGAAAAATCAGGTGAGCTATTGACCAAATAGCTTACTAGAACATTTGTATGCATTACTACAATCGCTCTAGCATTATTGTGCTTTCAGAAATTTATTGAGACAACCCGCGAAGCAAGTCCTACTTTTATCATCGGAAAGTTTGATGGTATACTTGGGCTTGGATTTCCCGAGATATCTGTGGGAAGTGCCCCTCCAATTTGGTATGTATCCAAGCCCTTGAATAGGTTATCATGATGTCACAATCTCAACCATGGTGGTGTTGCTATAATACCGAACCTTTTCATATGTTTTATGAACAAACAGGCAGAGCATGCAAGAGCAGAAACTGATTGAAAAGGACATATTCTCATTCTGGCTTAACCGCGATCCCGATGCGACCGCGGGAGGTGAGCTCGTCTTCGGGGGTGTAGACCAGAAGCACTACAAGGGGGAACATACATATGTTCCTGTCACTAGCAAAGGATACTGGCAGTTTGACATGGGTGATCTCCTTATCGATGGCCAGTCGACTGGCTACTGTGCAGGCGGTTGTGCTGCCATTGTCGACTCAGGGACATCGCTGCTCGCCGGCCCAACCGTATGCAGTTTTGGATCCCTTAAGTGGTACATGTTGGACATGTTTCAGAGTTTATATTATATAGCTGAAACATTTGAATCTTTTTATATGGCTTCAGACGATAGTGGCTCAAGTCAATCATGCAATTGGAGCTGAGGGTATTATCAGTACAGAATGCAAGGAGGTGGTGAGAGAGTATGGAGAGATGATCCTTGAGATGCTCGTAGCACAGGTTTTTTGCTTTCCCCTCCTGTTATTTGCTAGTAGGAATCTTGATGCATCACAATTCTGTTTATCATATCTAGAATTAACTAACCAATTATAAAAACACTACTACTTTGTTGTTGAACAGACAAGGCCACAGAAAGTTTGTAGTCAAATCGGTCTCTGTGTCTTTGATGGTAGTCACTCTGTCAGTAAGCAGATAGAAACGGTTGTCGAGAAAGAGAAACGGGGTTCTGATCTCCTCTGCACTGCCTGTGAGATGGCTGTTGTCTGGATACAGAATCAGCTTCGACAAAACAAGACGGAGGAGCTTATCTTGGAGTATGTGAATCAGGTCAGTACCACCACTGGTTACACCAGTATATTGTCAAGTGTTGTAGAGTGTGATAGATACAGGTCCAATTTCTTTGTGAACTATTGCAGCTCTGTGAGCGTCTACCGAGCCCCAACGGAGAATCTGCTGTCGATTGCCATCAGATCTCGGAGATGCCTAATCTTGCCTTCACCATAGCAAACAAGACTTTCACCTTGACACCAGAGCAGGTACGTCAAACTTACTTCCACCGAAGTAATTATTCTTGGAGATGTGATATAATTTTCTTAAGCTTTATGTACCGAGTCATACCTTGAGATAAGATACCACTAAATTGATATTGGCTAATTCATACTGATTGTTGTCTTAGAGTCACTCTTCACATTCTGCTTCCTACACTATGTACACTCTGCGATCTAATCGTTTTCTTTTCCTTTTGTGCCGTAGTACGTAGTAAAGCTGGAGCAGTCAGGCCAAACCATCTGCATCAGTGGGTTCATGGCGTTCGACATACCACCCCCTCGTGGCCCGCTCTGGTAGGCAGCATAACTGTCCAAATGTTTTCTTCATTCTTGTTCTGCATTCTTGTTGGAGATCATGTTTTCTTCATTTTGTCCCCATGCCATCTGTGTGACTGATGCGTCTGAGGATGTCGCAGGATACTCGGAGACGTCTTTATGGGCGCCTACCACACCGTCTTCGACTTTGGGGAGAGCAGGATCGGGTTTGCTGAATCCGCGTGAGGTCTATTGTTCTTCGCGGTCGCATCGTCTCAGGGCCGGTACTGTACATACTCCGATCAGGTATAACTTGCAAGGTCAAGCAGAAACCTCGTGGAAATGAATGAAGTGATTTGAGTACAGTATATGTGTAACTAGAATTTTGTTTTTTCCTTGCCGAGTTTCCTGAATTCTGTGGGGAATTAGGATACGATATCACATCCTGAATGCTGTGAGGAATCAGAGCACGGTGATGGAACCACGCAGGAGTCAGGACACGCTGATCAACAGTGTCGAAATTACCTCCCCATGGAGTACTCGAGTTCTAATTTATGCTCCATTTTTTTGTTTTACGCTGTGAAGATCTATGATGCCGTGATAGTTTCTTTTGATAATTTTCACACCCAAATTTATTATTTTTTGCTGATGTATTAAAGCTTTAAAATATGAACTTATCCAAGAGACTCAGCAGCCAGAGAGAGCATGTAAAACGTAATGTTTTGGGAACCGGCTCAACCCTCTATGGGGGCCTATCACATATATAATGGTGTACAATGGTATAATACAAGTCCTATACCATATGGATTACACAGTTGAACTACTACACAAAGTCTAACACCCTCCCTCAATCTCAACTCACTCCTGAAGCGTCTAGAAGGTTGAGATTGTGCCTACAGACTTCAAACATGGGTGAAGGTAGAGGCTTGGTGAAGATGTCTGCAAGTTGATCTTTTGAAGAGATAAACCTGATTTGTAGTAGTTTTTGTGCAACACGTTCCTTCACAAAATGATAGTGAATCTCAATGTGTTTGGTCCGTGCATGGAACACCGGATTTGACGATAGAAACGTAGCACCGATGTTATCGCATCAAAGAAACGGAGGATGTGGTTGGGAAACTCCTAGTTATCGAAGTAGGGACTCAATCTATATAAGCTCGGCAGTCGCATTGGCAACCGCCTTGTACTCGGCTTCTGTGCTGCTGCGGGAAACAGTGGCTTACTTGCGTGCACTCCGGGCGATCAAATTAGGACCCAAGAACACATCATATCCCCCCGTAGATCGCCTGTCGTCTGGACACCTAGCCCAATCAGCATCTGAGAATGCAGAAAGAACTCCGGAGGCACTAGGCGCAGGTGGAGACCATAGGAGACAGTGAGACGCGCATAACGCAAGATGCGTTTCACAGCAAACCAGTGCACATCAGTAGGCACATGAAGATACTGGCATACCCTGTTAACCGCAAAGGATATATCAAGATGCATGATCATCAGATATTGCAGGCCACCAACAATACTCCGATACTCAGTCGCATCCTCAGGAGATAGAAGAGCACCATCATGAGCGGAAAGCTTGTTGGTGGAGGACATAGGCGTAGGAGATATCTTGCACTTGAGCATACCGGCACGGCGCAAGATATAAAGAGAGTACTTCTGCTGGGTGAGAGCTAAGCTGCCACGAGACTGATGAGCGACCTCAATACCTAGGAAGAAGTGGAGCTGTCCCAAATCCTTAACTGCAAAGTCTCTGCCAAACGCAGTCACAAGAGCATCGACAGCCGTCGGAGAAGAGCTGACCAGGATAATGTCATCCACGTACACAAGCAAATACATGGTCACACTGGGACGTTGAAACAAGAGCAGTGAAGTGTCAGCCATCGAAGGAACGAAGCCATGAGCACGTAGAGCTGAATCTAGGTGAGCATGCCAGGCACGAGGCATCTGCTTCAGTCCATAGAGAGCCTTCGTCAGACGACAGAGATGATGAGGCTGAGTGTGATCAAAAAATCCACGTGGATGCCACATGTAAACCTCTTCTTCAAGCAACCCATGAAGAAAAGCATTCTGCACATCGAGCTGACGAAGAGACCATCCGCGAGAAACTGCCAGAGATAGGAGAAGCCGAATATTGGTAGGCTTGACAACTAGGCTGAATGTATTCTCATAATCTAGTCCATGGCGTTGTTTAAAGCCCTTAGTCACAAGACGCACTTTGTAGCGCTTAATAGAACCATCAACATGTTTCTTCACCTTGAAAACCCACTTTGAATCAACAATTTTGACGCGAGGGAGAGGAGGAACAAGTGCCCAGGTCTCATTCTGCATAAGAGCATGATACTCTTGTTCCATAGCATCCCTCCAGTATGGGTTACTCATAGCAGCTTGATAACTGCGTGGTTCAGCGGTTGGATCTTCCACAACATGAGCTAGGCAAGCAGCCAAGTATGTGACTGTGCCGTTGGTGCGTTTCTTGGGACGAGTGGTGCCACTGCGGCTGCGTGTGTGCGGAAGCCACGAAGCAGCGAGCACAGGGGCAGGCGGAACTTCCAGAGCAGGCGAGGTCGGCTCAGAGGACTCCGGCGACGAGGGGTCGGGCAATGGAGGGCCGGTCGACGAGGGCCCAAGCATCGTGTGCGGCACTGAGCTGTGCGTTGCCGACCCAGGCGAGGTGGGCGGCAGGGAGGCTCGCGCGGGCGACGTGGGTGATGACGGAGGCGAGTCCGGGCGAGGAGGCGGTGATGTGGGTCGCTTGGGGAGGCCGTCTCTGACGCCGGCCCAGGCGCAGGGGCAGGCGTGGCGGGGTCGAAGGCAGGAGGCGGTGCATGCGCATGCACCGGCCGATCGACGTGTGCCACATGCGACGCAGGTGGTGTATCGGGTAGGAGTTCCAGGCGAGCACCATGTCCAGTTCCTGCACCATGATTAGGTAGCAACATAGGCGAATATGTAGCATCTTCAAATTAGCCAGGCATAATAGGAGATGAATGCATAGATGGGGCCACGATAGGTGGTTGTGGCATCGCGAAAAAGGGGAAAACGTTCTCATCAAAGACAACATCATGAGATATATAGATACGATTTGTTGGCACATGGATGCACTTGTAGCCTTTATGGAGAGAACTATACCCCAAGAACACACATTTTTTGGACCGAAACTTAAGTTTTCGATTATTATATGGACAAAGATGGGGCCAACAGGCACACCCGAATATCTTGAAAAAGGTATAGTCAGGAGTTTCATGCAAGAGAAGCTCAATAGGAGTTTTCATATTAAGAACATGCGTAGGTAATCTGTTAATAAGAAAACATGTTGTGGCAAAGGCATCACTCCAAAAGCGAAAGGGAACAGAAGCATGAGCAAGAAGTGTGAGGCCAGTCTCAACTATATGGTGATGTTTGCGCTCAACGGCGCCATTTTGCTGTTGTGTATGTGGGCATGATAAACGATGAGAGATCCCAAGCTTATTAAAGAAAGTGTTGAGGTTACGATATTCGCCCTCACCCAATCTGACTGAACATGAATAATTTTATGCTTGAGTAGACGTTCAACGTGCAATTGAAACTGAATGAATATAGCAAACACATCAGACTTGCTCTTAATAAGATGAAGCCATGTAAATTGACTATAAGCATCAATAAAACTGACATAGTAGTTGTGACCACTAACAGATGTTTGTGTTGGACCCCACACATCGGAAAAAACAAGTTCAAGAGGACTCTTGACTTCTCTAGTAGATGAAACAAATGGTAGTTGATGACCTTTGCCTTGTTGACAGGCATCACATACGGACATCTCTTTATTGCTAGACTCTAATGGCAGCTCATTGCGGTGGAGTATGTGGCGAACGATGGGGGTGGCAGGGTGACCAAGGCGAGAGTGCCACTGTGATGGCGACACACGAACACCGCTGAAGACGCGCGAGGCGGATGGATCCTCCAAACGGTACAAGCCTTGGCTCAAGCGGCCACTAATCAGAATGTTCCGGGTTGCTTGGTCCTTAACAAAAAGATTAAAAGGATGAAATTCACATAGGACATTATTATCAAGGGTGATCTTAGGAACGGATAAAAGATTACGAGTAACCGAGGGTACCCACAGATGTTACGAAGGTGGAGCTGTCTAGAGGGATGACTAGTTAAAAGAGATGCTTGGCCAATGTGAGAGATGGGCATACCTACACCAAAGGCGGTGCGAACCTTGTTGTGCTTGTAGTAGGGCTGGTAGGTGGCGAGCTTGTTGAGCTCGTTCCTCGTGTGATCCGTGGCGCCGGTGTCCACGTACCACGCTGGATCAATGGGGTAGGATGGCGTATACCCCTGCTCGACGCGCGAGTCCTTGCCCTTGGCGCCGACGTGGGCAGCCGGGGCGGCGGGAGGGCCGAAGTTGGCCATGGCAAACTGGTGCTCGTTGCCCCTGCCATCGTTGGCGATGCTGAGGAAGATTTTATGAAAACGTCGATGGCACTTGGAGGTGACGTATTTTTCACGGCCACACAGTTGGCACAGCCGAGCGTTGTGGCCCCCACCCGAGGTCGGTGCAGGGGGTGGGGCGGCCTTGCCATCGGACAGGGGTGCCGGCAGGCGCTAGCCACGAGAGGCCGAGTAGGCCGCCGACTGCTCGGTGATGGTGGCGGAGGAGCGGTGAGCCTCGGCGCGCTGCTCGGTGAAGAGGAGGCGTGAGTAGAGCTCGTGAGGAGGCATCAGCTGCTTGGTGTTGTCGACAGCCTCAGTGAGATTGTCTTACTCGGCATCGAGGCACTTGATGACGAAGCCGGCGAACTCCTCGTCACGAAGAGGCTGACCAATAGAGGTCAGCATGTCCGCCAGTACCTTGATCTTGTTGAAGTAGGTCGTGGCAGAGGAGTCCAGCTTCTTGATGTCGGCGAGCTCGCTGTGAAGAGCCATCGAACAGGAGGTGGAGACCTGGGCAAAGGCGTGCTCCAGGGTCGTCCAGGCGTCCATGGAGATGGCAGCAAAGATGCAGAGGCCGGCGACCCCGTAGCCCAGGGAACCCTGGATGGCGGAGAGGATCGCCTGGTCCTGCTGCACCCACACACGGTATTCCGGGTTGATAGCTGGACCGTGGATGGTGGCGATGACTTACAGAGGACATGGCAGGGAACCATCGACATACCCAAGGAGGGAGCGGCTGCGGAGCAGCAATAGTACCTTGGCGTGCCAGAACAAGTAGTTGTCCGGCGTGAGTGGGATGGTGATCAGGTTGTCAAAGTGGAACGACCCGGAGGGCGGCGGCGGCAACCGGGGCAGCAGGCGTCGCAGAGGTGGCGGGGGCCGTGGGGGGCGTCGAGGGCCCCCGAGGCCGCCGTGAAGATGGCAAGTGTCGGGAACGAGCCGGTGGAGGCCGCGGGTGACGCCGCGGGCTGGACCGTCGTCGTGGCAACAGAGAGCGCATGCGCGGGAGACGGCGGGATCAGAGCCGAGAACATGGATCCCACGGCGGTGGTGCCAAAAAATTGGGGCACCTATAGAGCGAGATCACGAGGCGGAAGCGGACATGTCGACGACGGCAGCGGCCCTAGGGTTGGGCGCGGCGGCAGCGGCGGGTGAGGTGGGGGAGGACCTAGGTTAGGCTGATACCATGTAAACGTAATGTTTTGGGGAAAGTGGCTCAACCCTCTATGGGGTGGCCTATCACATATATATAATGGTGTACAATGGTACAATACAAGTCCTATACTAATATGATATGGATTACATTAGTTGGGCTACTATATAAAGTCTAACAGAGCACGGGTATTGCAATTAGCTAGCTCTCAAGCAGTGTTCTCCTCGCGACCTCTTTCTTCCTTAATAAGCCGCCAATTTGATCAATATTCAGAATTCACCTTGTTATTTTGACTTTATTTTTTCATCTGAACTAATAATTTCATAGAGAGAGATAGAGAAGTAGAGATTTCATGAAGTCTCCGTTTCTCTACAGTTTTTTTTTTTTTGAACCGAGGTTTCTCTACAGATTGTTATATGCAAACTTTTAAATCATATATATACTGAAGTAGAACTGAAATAATAATGTAGTGGTAATAAACATGATAATAATAAGATACAACAAAAGCTCATATCTTGATCTTAATAAAGAGAAGGTGTAATCCAAACTGGAGCCGGTGTATCCAGCCAAGGACGGAGAGGCCACACATCGCCAAGTTTCTGCATGCTCTGGCTCTCCAAGTTCCAGATGCTGATGTCCTCTCGCCTAACCGGAGGCTCGAGAATGTCGTCGTTCTCAGTAGTCAAGTAGGCACAGTTCCGGCTGAGCATGGGATATTCATAGACGGGAAGGCACAAGGGCGAGTTGTGGCCGAGGAAGATGGCGTTTTCTCCCACACCCGTCAACTTCACCAGCCTTTTCTTCTCGACGTCCACCTTGTAAACGCAGATCTCATCTGTAGCGGTGCTGTGGTGCCTCGCAGGCCCCTCACGCCTCACGCCATTAGAGGATATGGTATCCGGCCCCCGAGACTGCACACACATGCATAGACGCGACACCAGCAGGAGGTCGCCGGACCTCGTGAAGACGAGGTAGTGGGTTCCATAGGGGCCCGGCGCATCTTCCATCTCGAGCGCCAGAGGCCGTGAAACTGGGCACTGCACGTTGTTCAGGTCCAGAGCGTACACGCCGCCGGCATCCCCGATGAGATAGAAAAGGCCGTCGCTGTCGTTGTGAGCGGCGCTGACGACGTGGTGATCGGAGAAGCATAGAACCCGTGGCTCGATGTCCAGCCCTGACGAGAGCGAGGTCCAGTGCTCGTCGCCGGTTCTGGCGAAGGAGAGCTCCGCATAAAACGTGTGCTGGAGCAAGACGACGCACGCCCCGCCCTCGCCCACGGAGGACATGGCGACATGGTCGTAAAGACAGCGTACCACCTTCCTCCCCTTGGCGCGTTGGATGTTCGACGCGCCGTTCCACCCCAAGTCGATGGCGTACGTCGCGCCCCCGTCTGCGGCGTCCGAGAAGCTGCACGTCACGACGCGCCGGAGGGTGCTGGATGGCGGGAGCGTGGCCCGGGCGCCGGTGAGGGGGTTGAGGAGGTAGGGGTTGGCCGCCTCGTCTAGGATGAACAGCCACCCGTGCGCGGAGCCGTGGATGCTGTGGCGCGGGAGCACGCCGCCGGGGAAGGGCACGCTGAAGGCGGTGCTGCTGGACGGGGAGTAGAGGGCGGCGGCGTCGGCGCCGTAGTCCCCGCACGCGTAGAGCAGGCAGGGCGGCTGCTTGGGCGTTGGGATGCGCAGCCGACGGAACAGGGCGTACGCGGCGCGCCATGAGGAGCAGACGGCGCCGCAGCAGACGATGTCGGGGACCTCCATTGCCGCCATTGCGATGAGCAGGATGTCCTCCGGCAGCGCAGTCCAATCTCTATCCATGATGGTGCCGTCCATCATCGATCGCCGCTAGAGGTTTTTCTACTTCCCTTCTGTTTTGGGAATCCTGACCGATCCCGGGAATTTGGCTCTCGTCGACGCGAGAAGTTGCTTCGGGTGCTAAGGCTAATTTTTCCCGCACGCTGCATTGACGAGCGGCGCGCGCTAGACCAGAGGCGCTAAGAGAAAAGGAGTTAGACTCGTTCGACAACTTCCTTAGCGCTTTTCTGCCGTGATTGGAATCAAGAACACATACAAACTAATTTGGTACAACGTACAAATCGAGTCGTCATAAAAATCATGAACATGAATATAAAAAATAAAAATAAAACAGTGCTAAGAGGAATTAGACACTTTTTGACATTTGATACTCCCTCCGTTTTAAAATATAAGATGTTGAGTGAACTTACACACTAAAGCGGTCTAGATACACTCCATTCAGAGTGAGAATTTCGGTAATTTGTCCGTAACAAGGATCAAACTCCGGTTGATGGCTGCGTCCTAACCACTAGCCTACTACCCCGTTCTCCCTGAACATGAATATAGACGTAATAAAAACCAGATTGCTATAAAACAGAACATATACACAACGAGATTTCCATGCTCCACCTCATCTAGCATAGATTCATCAGTTAGGGAAGGGATTTTGTTGCCGGTTGAAATACCGTGGTTACCCGGTAACCAGAATTCCCGGCTCCCTCGCATAAATGAGTTTATCGATCAAATATTCAGTCCATTTGAATATGGACCGATTTTTCAGTCCAACGGAAGGCCTAGTTGTTTCTTTTCTCATGTAGCCCTATGCCAACTCATTCGTCCTGAACTTTTGATTTCTACTATGGTTACATAGAGGAGATATGGGAACTTTACTATGGAGTTTCTTTTAAGGTCTCTTTGTTTCGATGCAAATGAATCAACCTGAATGGAGAAGGGGTAAAGGTAGACCAGTTATATGGAATGACAACAGTGGATCTCAACAATCTTGGTTACAGAAATGAACCATTCGTCCTAGCCAATGATGTGGCTCGGGTTTTCTATGTGAAGGACATGCCCTCCATACCAAAAAAAAAGCAAACAAATACATCACACGATGAGCCAAAGTATCACATAGTTCTTTTAGAGAAAAGAAACATCGTGGGAGTCGAGGACAAGACAGACATGTCAGTTATAATAAGGTTGATGAAATTCTGCCCTTCACAGTAAAAACTGACCCAAGCATCCTGTTAAGCAAAGAAGATGCTCCATGATAACGGCCAAAGCGATCATATGCAAGGGAAATATGCCAAGATGGGTTCATGGCCTCATATTGTGTACCTCTAGTTCATATTATATGATATAGTTGCAAGGAAAAATACCAAACTTGGTATATTGATTATATCTCAAAAAAATCTTCACAAAATGACCTATCATGTTCGAGGTTTCATGGCTTTCAGTCCAAATGACCAATGTTATGTGCATAATCGAGGCATAGTTTGTGATACTGTGCGCATATTGTGCATGCATGTGCATATTGGGATGGCGAACGATGTTGTAGGAGAAAGTTTTATTTTTCGTCGCATGGAAAAGCTATTTTCTATTTTCTGAGTGCCAAAATCGGGGCGTTTTGTGAAGCAACACCAAATATTAAATAAAAAAATGCTACCACCTCATTTTTCAAAAATACTAGACCATCTTACATGAACAATGTCTCAACCGGGGATTTTAAAACCTTTCCGTCCACCCATGGAGAAAAAGACAAATGTCTGCCGAATCGGTAGGAAGAGTGGGTCTGATTTGAACTATAGGTATATGATCTAATGCTCGTGATTTTTTGAAAAAAATCATTTTTAGACTCATAATGTGATGTTTCTTCAGAGATCCAAAATACAAGTTTTAACGAGGCTCATCCCTTATCTTCATGCCTGCAGTTTTGACCATAGTTGGGAACGGGTAAATTTTGAAACAGGCATAAGAAATTCAAAAACAGTTCGAACAATGTAAATCCTTCGCGTGGTGTCATATTATGTGACATAGTTGCAAGGAAAAATATCAAACTTGATATATTGATTATGGCTGAAAAAACCTTCACAAAATGACCTATCATGTTCGAGGTTTCGTGGCTTTCAGTCTAAATAACCAATATTATATGCATAATCGAGGAATAGTTTGTAATACTGGACCCATATTATGCATCTTGGGATGACGAACAATATTGCAGGAGTAAGTTTTATTTTTCGTCGCATGGAAAAGCCATTTTCTATTTTCCGAGTACCAAAATCGGGGCGTTTTGTGAAGCAACATCAAATGTTAAATAAAAAAATGCTACCGCCCTATTTTTCAAAAATACTAGACCACCTTATATGAACAATGTCCCAACCGGGGATTTTAAAACATTTTCGTCCACCCCTGGAGAAAAAGACTAATGTCTGCTGAATCGGTAGGAATTGGGTTCGGTTTGAACTAGAGGTACATGATCTAATGCTCGTGATTTTTAAAAAAAAATCATTTTAGACTCATAATGTGATGTTTCTTCAGAGATCCAATGCAAGTTTTAATGAGGCTCATCCCCTATCTTCATGCCCACCGTTTTGACCATAGTTGGAAACGGGTAAATTTTGAAACGGGCATAAGAAATTTAAAAACGGTCCGAAGAATATAAATCCTTTGCGTGGTGTCATATTATGTGACATAGTTACAAGAAAAAATACCAAACTTGGTGTATTGATTATGTCTTAAAAAAACCTTCACAAAATGGGTAAACTAATTTCACATATTAGGGAGTGCATCCATGGCCAACTTGTTGGAGATGCCGGAGGACTGGGCTCCGCCGGCGTCTCCCTCAAGTTGGCCGTAGTGTTGTCCCTGCTCTCGCACACCAACTTGCAGTTTATAACTTCTCTAACTAGATCAATACGCCGGGAGCTAACTAATTTTACATATTAGGGAGTACATCTATGGCCAACTTGTTGAAGATGCCGGAGGACTGAGCTCCACCACTTGTAGTTTATAACTTCTCTAACTAGATCAATACACCGGGAGCTAACTAATTTCACATATTAGGGAGTACATTTATGGCCAACTTGTTAGAGATGCCGGAGGACTGAGCTCCGCCGGCATCTCCCTCAAGCTGGCCGTAGTGTTGTCCCTGCTCTCGCACACCATCATGTTTGCAGTTGATAACTTCACAAGGATGCCTATTTATAGATTAAGCAGCACAACATAGTGTCGACATTCACGACATAATGTTGACACTCTAGTCGAGGTGTTTTAGTCCCGGTTGGAACCACTAACCGGGACTAAAGATATGTCCCGCCATTTCCCACCGCTTCCCACTATGTTTTCCCGCTCTATCCCTCTAACCGGGTCTGTTAGTCCCAGTTGGAGCCACTAACCGGGACTAAAGATATTTCCCGCCATTTCCCACCGCTTTCCGCTATGATTTCTCGCCCTTTCCCTCAAATCGGGCCTTTTAGTCCTAGTTGGAGCCACTAACCGGGACTAAAGATATTTCCCGTCATTTCCCACCGCTTCCCGTCATGTTTTCCTGCCCTTTCCCTCTATATCTAGGCCGACCGCGTCATGGATATCCACGCATCCACACCTTCCTCTCTCACAACAATGGGCACCGCAATACTGGGCCAGTCTAACACTCGAGGACAGACCGAGGCATTGTGCGCCTCCAGCTACCCATGCCCGCCGAGCTACCGGCTGCCCGCAGACTGGATGCTGGGTGTTGGAGGAGTTATTGTCTCTCCTGTGCCTCAAGGTTCCGCCTGCCAAGCGGCCATCACAAACCATTTCTACCTAAAGCTCACGCCGGAGCAATGGATGGATCCCCATTGGGATCCCGACAACTACGACACCTGGAATGTCTTTTCAGGGTGAAAACCAAGGGTCCGGCCTTAATTGGTTGTGCCTGGCAATGACCTTGTTAAAGGTATTGTTTTGAGAGCATGAACTTTCTTCAGGGTGAAAACCTAAGATCTATGATCAGGCGATAACGGTGTTTGTGCACTGTTTCCTTCTTGGAGGCGTCGTTTTTGGAGAAGCTGGGCTTCTGGTGTTGTCTTGGTGGTGGTAGTAGTGTTGTTTCAACGAATGGGTCACTGTAGCGAGACTTTTCTTTTTTATAGTTCTTTTTTTCTTTTTTGTAGTTCTTTTTTTTGCTGTGTGCATCCGTATGGCCGCTAGGGCAATGCGTTGTTGCATAGGCTAGGTGTAATTGGTATCTTGTGATATTAATATATGCTCATTTTCCAAAAAAAAAATCAGAATAGATTATCACCACAAAGCAAGAATCTTGTGAATTTTAATACTTGTTTTAGAAGGAATAAGAGGAGGTGCAACATGTCATAATGAAAGTTTTAGCTAGACAATGTATGCAGAGTTGTCTACTAAAATTCTGCCATGTTGAATCAAGTTGAGGTCAATCTAGAATTAGCGAGAGAGTGTTTAGAAGTGTAGACTATAGTAACATATATGAAATGTGGTGGTTACAACTTACAAGTAGGCCTCTTGTGTGTGGACAACTTCATATCAGGCACATAGGAAAAAGTCATGATTCAAACATAAATTCATCGTGGTCCTAGATACGATAAACAGCTAATAATCGACATATCAGCTAGGTCTAGAATAAAAATCAGAGTTTGAAGATGCAAATAAGTGCAAAATAGTGCACACAGAAAATGACATGTATTTATTTGAGAAGATATTTACATCAACGCAGCACAAACTTGTATAGAAAGATAAAAGCAATCACGTCATCCCGTTCATCAACAATTGTCATTATTCATTTGCATTGGGGATAATTCTCTACATGCATGCACACCGTATTTGACTGTCCGAACACGAAAAAATAAATAGATAACGTCGACATGCACGCATGTGTGCACCCTCTTTATTGAACTTTTTTTTCTCCGGGGATTATTGAACTTTATTTGGCCGCTCGTCAATACGAACCCTACAACGGCTGGAATACAGATATAGCATTACGCGATGCAAGCAGTGCACTATTTATACGGTCATATATGTACGCCGTTTATTGGCGGCGCGACGTAAGTAAGGTCTTCATGGGCAGAAGGTGATCTGGTAGTTGCTGTTGCCGTTGCAGGCGTGTGTGGCGACGTCGTTGGGGTGGTGATAGGCATCGGGGCAATTGGGGTCCCTGCACCTAAGCGCCACGCCGGTGCTGCACGAGAAGTCCATGGCGAGGTTGTAGCCGTCGATCACCGAGATGTCGTAGAAGTCCTGGGAGCCACCGATGGTGTACTCGGCCAGCGTCGCCGGCTGCCCGGAGAGGGTGCAGGACAGCGCGCCGGCGCAGTCGCCGGTCGCGCAGCTCCCTCTCCCGTTGTTAAAGGAGCACCCGGTGCGGCCCCATATCCTGCCGGCGCTGGTGCCCGCGGGCACGTTGATGTTGGACGACTGCTTCGAGTTGAGCTGGAAGCCCCCGCCCACCGGGATGCCCGCCGGCCACACCGTGAAGCCGCAGTTGTTGGTGATGCGGAAAGTGGCCGCGCTGGCACCGGCGGCGAAGCCGGCGAGGAGGAGAAAGAGCACCGCGGAGGAGGTCGCCATCGCTACAAGCTCTAGCAAGCTTTTCTACTGTTGCTGTGGCCGAGCTTGCTATGGGACTATGGATGGGTGAATATCTTAGCACAGAAGCATGCGTTATTTATAGATACAGTGGAGAAGAAAAGTACGACCAGTGATGCCAAAGCTGGAGAAACTATCTAGATGTCGCCAATATTGGCCGAGAAATTCTGCATGAGTGGACAAGATAGACAGCAGGTTTGACCAAGACTGACAGGTACTTCTTGTGAAGCGAGAACCATTCAATACGTTGTATTTCCTTCAACAATCAAAAATACATTGCATTTCGTGCGTCGAAAACATTCTGCACGAGAGGTGGTACCTTTAGATGCTTCTTGCAATGCTGCTCGACTGGTTGGAGCTCCTTAACGGTCCAACATGTTCTGGAAATAGGGCACGTCTGACAGCGACGCCTACATTATATTCAGACTTATGTTTGATTTTCCAAAATTAAAATACAACGTGTATTGGAATACAGAGGGACACGTATTATTCTAGGAAAAAGATAACGGAAGGCGCCGTACCGGGCGCACACCCGCGCGACGTGCCAAGATTCGGAAAGATAATCATGCGCCTTATCCCCTCGCGAACGGCTCTCAACCACAGAATTATCCTCTTTCTCTTTTTCGGAGAGCACCATGGAACCAGTCAACGGTGGGAGGTTTGAGGAGCGCCGCCGGCCGAGCACGCCGGGGAGGCTGTTGCCGCGAGAGCACGCATCAGCAGTGGAGCCCACCGTCGCCTACATCGGGGTTACCTGCCGCTACACAAGGACGTGGCAAGGGAGGCCGCCATCGCCCAACATGCATCTAGGGGCGCCGTCGCCCAACACGCATCAGGGTAGCACCTACTGATGAGCGCGCGGCGGGGGTACTGCCGCAGCCGAGCGCGTGGAGACATGAGCGCGAGGAGGCGACCTCCCTGCACTAGCCGTCGAGCGCGAGGAGGAGGGCTCGCCGAGCACGCAACGAGGAGGGCTCCCCCGGGCCATGGAGCATGGAGGGCACCGCCAAGCACGCAGCGAGGAGGGTGCCGTTGACCATGGAGCTTGGAAGGCGCCGCCGAGCACGCAGCGAGGAGGGCGCCGTAGACCGTGCATCCTGGAGGCCGCCGACGGTGAGCTGATGGAGGCGTTCCCGCGATGGCGACTCTGGTGGCCTAGGCGATGCTTGCCTGAGTTTTTCCTCCCCCCGTGGCTCGATCTGTTGCCTCTTTATCTCTTGATTTCTGGTAGAATGGTTATTTGCATGTGGATTATCCCGTAAGTGATTCCGATGTTTCTAATTTTTAGGGGACAAGGATTTCGTCTCAATTTTCAACTAAAGATTTTAAAGTCGCAATTAGCAAGCACAATTATTTTGGCAGCTAGGCATTCTGAATTTGGCAGCTAGACACTACTGGTATTTTTGTGAACTGGACAGCTAGGCCCTGTGAATTTGGTAGCTAAACATTACTAATTTGGCAGCTAGGCACAGAAAATCTGGCAACGATGAGCATGGTCCTTAACTAGTCACTGACAATTTAGCAAGTAGGAGCCATAATCTGGTAGCCATCAACATAGTATCCGGTAGCTAGGCTCTTGAAGTTTGGCAATTAGGTGCTAGAACTTGCAACCGGTCACTCATGTTTTTTGGGGTTAGTAGGTGGTGTGGTGCTAAATAATCTGGTAGTTATTGGAGAAAAACATGATAGTTATTGCTATGCAACCTATTAGCTACTACTGTATAATTTGGTGGCTTTGTTTTTGGAACTTTTGGCATTTGTTTTAATAACTAGGTAGCTATTACCAAATAATCTGGTAATTGTTGTTCAATAAATAGGTAGTTTTTCTTAATCAAAAAAATCTGACTTTGCACAAAAGAAATTATGTGAGAGTTCCAACCATGTGACTGGAGTGCTAGTACTGATGTGCCAGGGAGTTGGTGTAAAACGGTAACATCGTGGTGCTAGTACTAGGCTAGCACATGGTAGTAGTATTTGGTACATGTAAGGAGAAGGGGGTGCTCGATCCAAGAAAAGTGAACTGAAATGTGGACCCGGGGGAAATTAAATGGTTGATACGAACCCGGCAAAGAAACTTGCAGACATGCACCCGGGAAAAGTTAGCGAATCTCTTTTTCTGTCAGCCGCCGCACGGAACCTACCCAGGCGCGGCGCCGCGGGTTAGCATAGTCCCTTATTCTATAGCGTGACCCATCATGTTTGAGGCTATTCCCGCGTGCGCTGTTCGGAGTCGTAGGATCATGGATCACTACAAGGAATATGTTAACTAGTGACCTTGTCTTAACGACCATAATTTTGGCCATAATTTACTCACACGGATTGGTCATAACCTAAATAGCACTGGTTCAAGGCCTTGTCTTGAGCTAATTATGACCAATTTAAATGATTCTGGATGCTAAATCGTGGTGCCTTAAAATGATTGGTCTGTTACCTCAACAATTTTGCATATGTGGTATATCTATGTGTCAATTTCTGCTGATGTGTCTCGATAGACCCACACGTTGACAGCTTGATGAACTAGTCAGTCCATGTTGGAGCGAATTGTCATGTGGCATTCAACAATGACCAGCCTGACAAGTGGCGCCTACGCCGGACAGTCAACACATGCGGGGCAGTCAACACGCGATGGAATATCGGCTCCTGGGTCATCCTCCCGTGGGCGACGCAGGGGCGAACCCTAACCACCTCCCCTCCCGAGCCACCCTCTCCCGTTGTTGTCGTCGGCAAGATCCGTCAGGCTAATCCCGAGCGGTGCCGGCGGCGGCGGACTTCCCTTTACCCGGCATAGACCTCTCCCAGGCATGGCTTGGTGGTAGGCGGCGGTGCACCATGGAGTCGAGTTTCGCGGGACGTCGGAGCAGTGGCTCGGGCGAATCTGATGTCGGCTAGCCGGGCCGGCGGTAAGCATGGGTGCGCGGCAAAGGCGCCTAGCCCCTTGGCGCGATCTGGGAGATCTCAAGTCCTACTACCGTGGTTTGCTCTCCTCAGCCGGATCTACGGGTTGGGTGGGCGACGGGGTGGTGCTCAGGACCGGGGGAAACACCTGGCCGCCGGTGGTCACGACGGGGTCGATGCCCTGCACGCCGTTCACTCCTTGGAGCCTCGTTGAGGTCCCTGCTCCTCCACCCAATCACCCAGCCCAGGGTGAAAACCCTAACCCCTGCTTGGGCGGTGGCGGCGTTCTGACGTCGTTCCCCTTCCCGAAGGCTTCACCTGGGGATGATGGGGTGGTTGGCATTCTTGTCTGGTGGTGTCGATCTTTAGCGGTGCGTTCAGCGACGATGATGTCCCGTGTCAGTGCTGGAGATGTTGCGGCGTGCTCCGGTTAACTGTGGTGTTTTGTGGATCTTGTGTGCCGGTCCCCCTCCAGTGCGCCTTTACTCAACAGTTTGCGTCTTTCCCGGTGGTGGTACCTTGAGGTGTGGTGTCTAGAGCTCTCGGGTGCGACAGATGTGCTCGCCCTCACTTCCTTGGAGTACTGGGTGTCTTTGCTCCGGTGTGTTCTCAGGAGAACCTTTC
Organism: Avena insularis; assembly: GCA_023614405.1. Lineage (NCBI taxonomy): Eukaryota > Viridiplantae > Streptophyta > Magnoliopsida > Poales > Poaceae > Avena > Avena insularis. The sequence continues at coordinate 434,961,713 of CM042693.1, read as the reverse complement.
TGATTTCTGACGGTGCGGCGCTCTTCGAACCAGAGCGAGAGGGAAGGGATCCCTCTTCGGATTCGAAGACGGTGAGCTGGGTCACTGATGGTCCTGCTGGAAGTGGTGTGTCCTGGTGTCTTTTGCTCGGGAAGATGTAAGCCTCAGCTTTGCAAGTAGAGCTCCATGTCTTATTTTTTTCTTGTTTGGCTCTGGCATATAATCTTTGTTTATGCACTTTTATTTGGCGTTATTAGCGTTATTAATTTAACGCAGGGATAAGGCCTCCAATTAAAAAACACGTGATGGAATAAACTCGAAGTAAAAAATAGGACGCGTAGGGTAGTCAACATGCGATTGAATAAACTCTAAGTAGTCAACACACAATTGAATAAACTCTAAGTACTCCCTCCGATCCATATTATTATTGTCAACTTTGTCTAAATTCGGATATATCTAGACTAAATACTTAGCTAGAATCTCTGAATCTAGATAAAGTTGAGAATAATAATATGGACCAGAGGGCGTAGAAAAGGATACGACGGGAGTCGAACCCAAGACCTCTGACTGATAAACCCCGCTACCAACTATGGTGGATCATCCACAAGACAAGCCATCGGATGCATCGATCCATCCCGAGGCCCGAAATCCTGAAAAAGGGGCATGTAGATTATCTACCAAGTAACCGTGGATAAAGAAGAAAATATCGTAAACAATTTTTGCGACGACGACCATCTGCGGAAAAGCTATCTGTCGCGAGGCGTGCTCCCGTGCACCCCCCTAATTAAGTTTAAAAGGGGTATTTTCGTCCTTCTATCTTTCCGCTAATTAAGATTAGATGGGTAGTGGTTAGAGACCCTCTTATCTTCGTCTCCTTGTCGTGAAAAGAACAGGACGTGGGAGAGGTACTGCCGCCTGCCAGCCATGGTGTGGCGCTGTCCATGCCAGCGCTTCCCCGTCCCAGCACGGCCCTGGCCACCCCTCCATCCCAGCAGACGCTCACAGGTCTACCTCGTCAGCATGCGGCCGAGCCCCGCGGCTGCTGCGTGCGGCCTGCCTACTACCTGATACTCGCTGAAAATTGACTCGCCCCAACTCCTTGCGTCTGACCTGTGCTGCGAGGGTCCTCTGCTACTTGTCGTCGTCTTTGTCATCTCTTCCATGGCCGTCAGCGGTGAGGACTCCCAGGATGACCGGCGTGGCCTCAGTTGTTCCCGTGCTGCAGCTCAGAGCGAGGAATTGCACTACCGCAAGCAACAATGACAGTACGGAACTATGGACTTCCTCGTGGTTTTGTTGGCCAGCCTAGACGCAGCCGTCTGCCGCCACCGCGGTGGGCACGCCAACACTCGTCGCCGCGACGATACATGTTTCAATGGGCCTTACGGAGTTACGATTTCCATAGTTCTAATTTGACTTAATTATTACCTAATGTCCATCATACCCTTAAATATGAAAGGGTACGGAGCAATCTCGGTGTTGATGTAATTGAATTTGGGAGAGGGAGGAGCGTTGAAGCAGAGGTATGTTAAAAAAGCTGTGTGTGCGAATGTCGGACACTTCGCTTATCCTTGCATAGTAATAGTATCGTCGTGTGCGATGTACGGTTTATACATATTGTATTATGATGACTGGGCCGAACACGGAAAATACATATATGCACTCCCATGTGCACCCTCGTATTTATTTAAAATTATTTGGCCTCCCGTCTATACGTGGGTACGCACAACAGCTAGAATACAGATGACAGCTAGAAGATCTTTCGTCGTTTGAACCGGGACAATCGTGTCTTATTTCCTTTGTCTCTCGATACTTGCATTGTCCGAGATATGATCAATGACATCACCATGTCGTGTTCAATCTCGTTACCGAATAACACTATTTTTGACTCGTTCCGACAAGTGATATCCTATGATCAAATCACACGCTGCGCAGCTATTGTATATAACTTCTCCGAGTACACCCTTTGAGTATCTTGCTGTCACATGGACGGACAAATTCCGCTCTTGACATATATTGCCTCTACGGTTTTCTCTGAGTACCTGAACACGCCTTTATAACCACTGTATTACCAAGTGGCGCTTGATGCTATCTAAGCACTCTCGGGAGACAGTGATTGATATAGCCTCACGGTCCAAGGAATAGTCTACGAGGATCCATTTTTAATCATCGTAACTTAAACTTCGTGACATGATCGGGTCACGATGTTTAGGTTGGGTATTGGTTCATCATTTCATTCTCCGAATGAGTTGACTCCATTTTCAACTAGTATAAATGCCACATGATCAGGAAACATGATCATCTGTTGACCAATGAACCAGTGACTAGAGTTTCACTGGGAACCCCTGGTTGTTTGTATATCACACGTGTATTGATGTTTCCACTCAATACAGTTATAACATGATATAAAATTTAATCATAAACTATATGAAATATGGTAATAAACTACTATTTGTCTCTAGGGTATATTTCCAACAGGGTCTAGCGGAGGGAATCTTGAAATATCGTGGGCTCTAAGGTGTAGACCCATGTTGCTATGGACTAAAAAACAAGAACCCACATAAAACTCGACTGGTGCACCCTCGTACGGAGAAATCTAGGGAGTAGACCTGTGGGACCCATGAGGGAGGGTATCGCCCAAAACAACGCCTCAGAGGGTAGCAATCCCTCAAAATATTGCACGTGGCCCTAATATGTATAGCCAAGTGTGCTGGAAGGTTTAGAGAGGCAATTTCTACCTCTTAGGTGTGACTCTCTTCGTAGACATACGATGTCACTTAGGAAGGTTCTAGACGTATAGGTGGAAAACTACCGTGTCGGATCAACCATAGTGAATCTTGCTTGAACTTGGGCTCCAAGGTATTGTTCCATATTGCTATGACGTAACCTAACAAAAACCAAGGTAAAAGTCAATCAGTCAACTGCGGTTCAGAGAAAGTCTAAGGGGTAGACCAGTGGGGCCCACGGGGAAAGGTATCGCCCGAAGCAGCTTTTTGAAAGGTAGGAATCCCTCCAAAACTTGCATGCGATCCTAGCATATGTAGCTAAGTATGGGGGATGTTGATAGATCTAAAACCAAGAGAAAAGTCCACTTGGCTACCCCTGTCGGAAGGATGTCTAGGGGGTTACAGAGCCGTTTTAGGCTCTCCGGTAGCGAACTACACCACTTCGGTGAAGGAACAACATGGAATCATGGTACAAATTGTGACCCAAAATGGTTTAGCGTGATCTTATGAACTAACCATACACAAACCAAGAGAAAATTCCACCAGGATACCCCTCTGAAGAATGTTTAGGGGGGTAGACGATCCCGGGCTCGCGGATCAGCCTCTAAACTAGGCCGACAGCCTCGTTGCCTAGCTCGGGGCCTACGCCAACGTCCCCGACTAAAAGTCGTGGGCGTAGGAAACGGCCGTCGATGCCTCAGCTGTTTTCATGTAGTGTCTATAGTATTGGCTTCGTAAATCGTGTGCTATGTGTGATTTTGGCCGTGTACCATGCCATGTACTCCCTCCGTTTGGGAAAACTATCTATCACACAGGTTAAAAAAGCCATGTGTAAATGTCGGACACTTCGCTTATCCTTGGTTAGTAACAGTTTCGTTGTGTGTGATGTACGATTTCAGTCGCGTGCGATGACGATGACGTGTACACGGTGTGGTATGGTGAATACATATTATATTATGATGTCTGGGCTGAACACGGAAAATACATATATGCACTCCCATGTGCACCTCGATTTATTTAAAATTATACGTGATACGCCCAACGCTAGAATACAGATGACAGTACTTCGGCATAGTAGTAATACGGTCGATTTATTGGCTGTGCGACCCAACCATAGGGAACGGGAGAGTAGCCTAACGGTTGGATCGCAGTTTCACCTTTTTTAAAGATATGCTATGTCATCGAAAAGCACACACAATTAGATAACAAGAAAGCATATTTGTGCTGTTATCAGAAAACGCATATGAGTTTAGAGAAATTAATGTCTGTGCAGTCCAGCTTCACCGAACATGGTTACCAAGTACTATAGTGAATAAATATTATGTAAATCGTGTACGATGTGAGACTTCTGCCATGTACTATAGTGAATAAATATTATGTTATGACCGGGCTGAACACGAAAAACATATATATGCACTCAGCACATGCACCCTCGATTTATTTATTTAACTTTATGATAGAATACAGATGATAGCACTATGATGATAGCACTCAGCACATGCACTCAGCACATGCACAAGCACAACGGCTAGAATACAGATGATAGCACTATGATGTATACATACTATTTATACGGTCGATTTATTGGGTGTGCGACGTAGGGTTTCATGGGCAGAAGGTGATCTGGTAGTTGCTGTTGGTGTTGCATGAGTGGGTTTTTGGGTCGTCGGGTTGGTGATAGGCATCGGGGCAGCTGGAATCCCTGCACTGGAGCGCATCGCCGGTGCTGCAGGAGAAGTCCATGGCAAGGTTGTAGGCGTCGATCACCGAAATGTCGTAGTAGTCGTGCTCGCCGCCGATGCTGAACTCGGCCAGCGTCGCCGGCTGCCCGGATAAGGTGCAGGACAGCGCGCCGGCGCAGTCGCCGGTCTGGCAGCTCCCGCTTCCGCCGTTGAAGGAGCACCCGGTACGGCCCCATATCCTGCCGGAGTTGGTGCCGGCAGGCACGTTGAGGGTCCACGTCTGGCCCTGGTCAAGCTGCTGGCCGCCGCCCACTGGGATGGCCGCCGGCCACACCGTGTAGCCGCAGTTGTTGGTAATGGTGAAGGTGGCCGCGCTGGCACTGGCGGCGAAAACGGCAAGGAGGAGAAAAGGCACCGTGGAGGAGGTCGCCATTGCTGCAAGCTAGCTAGCTGGTTAGTTTCGCTTTGTTCGAGCTTGCTAGGTATGGGAGGATGAGTGAAATTTTTAGGACAGAAGCATGCGCTATTTATAGATGGCAGAGAAGGAAAGTATGCCCAGTGAAGCCAAAGCTAGAGAAATTATCTACATGTTGCCAATATTGGCCGAAGAAATTCTGCATGAGTGGACAAGATAGCCACTGCCAAGTGACTTCCGTGATCTTGTTAGACCAAGCGAGTGGTAGTTGCTTATGGTGAAGCAGAGAACCTCAGATGCTTCTTGCCCCGTTAGACTGGTTGGAGTTCCTTGACGTTCTAGATGTTCTGGAAATACAGTACATTTCATAGGGACGCACGTACATTATTATTTGGTTATTATTATTATTTTTAGACTTGAGTTTGACTTTACAAATCAAAATGCAACGTGTATTGAAAAAGGGAGCTGAGTGTATATGTAGTTACGTCTTTTTTTTTAAAACTTACGTAGTTACGCTGATCATGGATCACCAGTGAAAAAATGATCTATAGTCCCGGTTCATAAGGGTCATTGGTCCCGGTCCCTCGAAACTAATGCTGCACGAACCGGGACCAATGGGTCTCCACGTGGGCGCGAGCGCAGCGAGGGGGTGGATCATTGGTCCCGGTTCGTGGCACAAACCGGGACCAATTGGTCTCCACGTGGACGCGCGCGTAAAGAGGGGTGTGGATCATTGACCAGGATCGTTGATCTCTGCATTTTGCACTACTGGAAAATAGCACGTTCGTGGCGCACCAATTTTCGTCATCCGTGGCGCACATGGGGTGCGCCACTAAACTCGCGTCACGGCTAACTTTTAGCCGTGGCGCACGCCATGAGTATGAAAAGTTAGCCGTGACGCACTAGGTAGTGCGCCATAGGTAGGGGTATGCGGTGCGCCACGGGTAAAAATTTGAAATTCAAAAAAAAAAAGCAGGAGATATAGATCTCGCCGACGCCATCATTATCATCATGTCAATGTTCTCGCCATCTCCTTCCGCTGTTGCTCGCCTCGTCGGAGAGGTGGCCACCGTCGTCGCCTCGTCGGAGGTGAAGGAGGCTGGAGCAAGGAGGTCGTCGGAAGTCAAGTATAAGACCAGAGTAAGGAGGCCAGAGCAAGAAGGCCGGAGCAAGGAGGCCGGAGAGAAGAGAAGGAGAAGAGGAGGAGGAGGAGGAGAAGGAGAAGAGGAGAAGGAGGAGAGAAGAGGATAAGGAGGAGAATGGGAGGAGAAGGTGGAGAAGAAGTAGGAAGGGGTAGGTAGGTGTGGCCGGCGGGATTCAAATTTTGAATCCCGCCTTCACTTAGCCGTGGCGCACTACTATGAGGTGCGACACGGCTAAGTGGCCTCAAAAAAAATTGCAGGAAAAAATCTTATTTTTGACATATCTTTTTTTCCTTTTCGAATTTTGAGAATCTAAAAAATCGGTAAACCGTCTTTGACCGTTGCAAGCTGATAGAACATTTCGTGCTCGTCGTTTTGATATATTATAGATTTATTTTCGACATTGTATGCAAAAGTTGTGGTTGTTTTACCATTTCATAACCTTTCTTTGCAAAAAAGTCGAAATTGATGTTTGTTAATTTTCCTACAAAGTAGACCACATTACCTACCTACATGTCAAAGGATTTTAAATTTTGAAGTATTTCTCAATTTTTTTTATTTTCTGCAAGACAGAAAAGGCGATCCAGGGAGGGTGGCAATGTAGTTAGCCATGGCGCACTACTATGAGGTGCCCCACGGGTAACCCGTATGGCCTCCATATGCGGCACGGTTAAGTGGGTTGCGCTCGTAGGCACCCTGGCCCACACATAGTGGTGCCGCACCACCTCCATGTGCGCCACGGGTAAGTGACCTACCCGTGAGGCACTTCCTCCATGTGCGCCACAGCGCACTATCCCGCATGTGCGTCACGGCCACGCGGATTCCGCAGTTAGCTCAGTGAATAAATAATTGACTAATGTTGATACATTAGCTTTTGCCAGGTAAAGCAATGTAAGAAACAAATAATTTGAGAACCTCAGTGAACAAAATTAGAAATAGCAGAGTTATGACAACCTCTAGCAAACTTGTTCTCTGATTGAATTTTTCTTATACATATATCTTGTATCCATTTCAATGCATATCCTCTTTTCTAAGAAGTTCAACTCCACTTGGAAGCTACAATAGCGAAGTCCAGTCCTAGGATTGATTCATCTGAACAAATACATTGCAATATATCGCTGTAGTGCTTTGTTTCTCTAACAAAGATGACATAGTACGCGGTCTCCCAATAGCATCACATATGACAAATAGTTATATAAGCAGCATGTATTCTGATCAAATCGATACGAAGCATCAAATTTTAGTCCTCATTCATATATCCATGCTTGATTACGGCCCTTCGGCACAAAATTAAATAAAAGATGAAACACATTTACTCTCATATCTTCTCCTTGCTTACATCTTCTGTACCTGCATTGGTACCCGCGGTAATTAGCTCAAGTAAACATATTTTATTTGAAATCAAAAGAACATAGTATATGTAGTACTGACTGTATAATACCAAAACAAATATTAAATTTGATACATTAGCAATCAAGATGGGATACAACCAAGGATGAGCATGCAGAGTTATATGCCGTGGTGTGTGAAAGAACCTAATGGATAATCAAGCTAGCCTCCTAGAATGCATGCAATCTTATCACCAAGGGCTTCCTATCCTAGCCGGTGCCAGCTACTACTACTGTACGGACTGTCTGCAGGGGCATGGCATTGCCGTTGTGGTACTCTCCCTGGCCTCAGATATCGACCTTACCACTACTGGAAGCGCTCTGATGTTTGTGAAGCACTTGCGTATAGGTCGGGACTTACACGCACCGTGGTGCTTGGTATGAGATCTATTTTTTTTGGCGGAACTTAACCTTAATTGCTGGAAAGAAAATAGTAGTAAGCAGAATCATGTCTGGTGGTAAAACCTAACAGCTTCCCCTTGCATGCGTATACCCATTCTCCAAACTCCATACAATCACCACAATGAATAAGATGCAAAGAAATATATAGAGAAAAAGAAAACAAAGAGAAGCTATGTTACCTGCATTTCATCAAATAGGTCGTCTTGCCCATGGTCGCCTTCCTCCTAGAAATCTCATTCTTGTGACATTTCTCACTCAGATGCATGTCTAAACTGCTGTGCAGCAAGCTAGACAAAACATCAACCTCTTCTCACTGTAACATCAATCAGTAGCTACATAAATTCTCTTTTTTGCTGGAGCCTAGAGAGTAGAACCGAGACCAAAAAATATTTAACCAATCAGAATGATCACCAACAAAAAATTAGGGAGATAAGAGTCTGTTCTAGGAGATGAGATGAGTTGAGGAATCAGCTGGATGCTATGATGCATATGAAGGATTATTTGTCAGCTTGCTACATCTCTGAATCGTTCATTCTCCTCCGTTCTCCTCCCGACGTTGGTCGCTGCAAAAAAGAGAGAAATAGAGGAGTCAAAGACAAAAGGTGAAAAGAGGGGAATGAAAAGGCAGAATTGCATCAATTGGACTTATTTCAACACGTGATCTTGGTAGCGCCAAAATCCAGATGTCGCTATCACTACTCGCCATGGAGCAAAGGACACGTCGGGGAGGGGCAAGCACGCCTGCCTCCGTCTCTGCATCTTCTTCCGGCTTATCTCCCATGTCAACCGACCGGCCAATGTCGTGTTGCTTCTGCTCATCCGACAATGCGGCTGCTGGCGAATGGAGGAGGAGGTGACATGCGGCAGCATGGGGAGATGGTGGAGCGCAAGAGGGGATGCACAGGCGAGGCGGCGACTCGTTCGGGAGGGGAGGAGGATGGGACCTAGGGTTTCAACACGGGAGTGGCTTTGTGTCCATCTTTTTCACCTCGCGCGGGGGATATCGCTGCCCCTACCCAAACCTCCCGCACCCGCCACAGACCCGTCGAAAAGATTACATGTGAGGCTGGCATATGGGCCTGGACCCTTTTCAGTGGGCAAGAGAATGTAGCTAGGCAAAGAGGCACGCGTCTGGGTACGAAGGGTGAATACACACAGCAAATTGGCACTTGAGGGTAAAAACGACTTACCGCAAATAAACGGTCCAGATGCGTTTTGGGGAGTCGATCGGACGGCCAAAAGTGGCAGGTCGCTGTGGTGCCGGCTAGGACATGCGCCATTTATACTTTTAGATATGAAATGTGGTGGTTATAGGTAGGCCTCTTGTGTGTGAATAACTTCATATCAGGCACATAGGAAAAAGTCATGATTCAAACATAAATTCATCATCGGAGCAAGGAGGCCAGAGAGAAGAGAAGGAGAAGAGGAGGAGGAGGAGGAGAAGGAGAAGAGGAGAAGGAGGAGAGAAGAGGATAAGGAGGAGAATGGGAGGAGAAGGTCGAGGAGAAGTAGGAAGGGGTAGGTAGGTGTGGCCGGCGGGATTCAAATTTCGAATCCCGCCTTCACTTAGCCGTGGCGCACTACTATGAGGTGCGCCACGGCTAAGTGGCCTCAAAAAAAAATTGCAGGTAAAAATCTTATTTTTGACATATTTTTTTTTCCTTTTCGAATTTTGAGAATCTAAAAAATGGGTAAACCATCTCCGCCCGTTGCGAGCGGATAGAACATTTCGTGCTCGTCGTTTTGATATATTATAGATTTTTTTTCGAAATTGTATGCAAAAGTTATGGTTGTTTTACCATTCTATAACCTTTCTTTGCAAAAAATGTCGAAATTGATGTTTGTTAATTTTCCTACAAAGTAGACCACATTACCTACCTACATGTCAAAGGATTTTAAATTTTGAAGTATTTCTCAATTTCCTTTATTTTCTACAAGACAGAAAAGGCGATCCAAAAGAGGGGAGGTTGGCAATGTAGTTAGCCATGTCGCACTACTATGAGGTGCCCCACGGGTAACCTACATAGCCGTGGCGTATGGTCTCCATGTGCGCCACGGTTAAGTGGGTTGCGCTCGTAGGCACCCTGGCCCACACATAGTGGTGGCGCACCATCTCCATGTGCGCCACGGGTAAGTGACCTACCCGTGAGGCACTTTCTCCATGTGCGCCATGGCGCACTATTCCGCATGTGCGCCACGGCCGCGCGGATTACGTATAGCTGTTTTTCTAGTAGTGTCGGGCTATTTTTGTACCGCGGCAGGGTTTTGTTTTTTTCTATTCATTTATTTGGTGTTTTGTATTCAATTTAATGGTACTACATATATATATATTATACATCATGATCACGAATATATTATACACCGTCTCATCCGTCGTGCTTGGTCGAACGGTATTTACACGAATTTGATCTAATTTACATCTTCTTTTTTACACTTCACCCTTCCAAATGAATTGGATAATAGTATTCTCCTTTTGAATCTATGACTTGTTCTAATAAGAATCTGGCAATTTCCTCTTGAATTGCTTGCACGCGTTCTTGTGATAGAAGGCCGTCCCGCATCCGTTCGATCTAATTTAAAGAAGGGGATCAATATATATATGAATGAAACTAAACACAATTGGTGGTGATAAAATAAAGTTGTGATTATTATTTATCGTACTTCAATTTTTTTGATGTTCCGGTTTGTGCCCTTCTCTTTGATCGTCCGGCGAATGAACTCGTAGACATAGTATCTACATAAGTTATTTCCGGCTTCCTTCCTCAAGCACTTTACGAGAACGGAGTTCAATCAAAATAATAATGAAGCATGATAATGGTTGTATTGAAACTAGAATCAAAGAGATGCGTGGATCTAGCAAGTAGTACTTACAGTCAATGGTTGAAATGTAAGCTCTGGCTTCCAAACACCCCTAGTGTTGGTGGTGAACCGTTTCCAAGCCTTCTGAAGACATTCTTGCATGTTCGCCCACTTTTCTAAATATGTGCGTTTCAAGTCCATGACTTTTACTACTCCTTAGTCAACAAAAATGATTAATAGAATATAGTGGAAGGTAGACACACTAACAAAATATAACACGAGCCAATTATACGCTTAACATCGAGTAAGCGAAAGTAGAATATGTACAAGACAGTAACACTCACCCAGCATTGTACGAAAATAGTATTTCCCTTCTGTTGCTGAAATACGTCAACGCTTGTACCAAGTTATCCTCTATCTCTTTGGGATTTGTTTTTAGAGTAACTTCATGAATGAAATTGCAGCCAACAAACCCAAGGTCATAGATTTGTCCTTTATTGCATTCGAGAATCTTCATTCTGCATATATAATTAGTATAATGATGAGTAAGATTATACAAGCAACGAATGAGCTGAGCTAGAAAGACTTAATTACATAAATTAATAATACTTACAAACAATAGGCACTGCCGATAGTTTTGTCGAGGGCGTATCGTTGGTAAAACTGAAATAATTCTGAAAATTCAATCAGTAGGAAGCCATCTCCATGACCGTAATGGTGGTGTTTATATCCAGCATAGATCCAGTTTTTGGATTCAGCAGAGGCTTGCATGTACCAGTTATACAATCTTCACATTTTTATTGGTAGATCTTTGACTAACTCGGATTTGACGAGAGGAGCCCGTACCGGTATACGTATGCTATTTGTTGGTGCCCATCGAACTCATCCATACGGCTCATGTACTCAGTAATAGACAGTCCATATAATTTGGCCTTTTCTCCGTACAGTTGAATAAACTCTAGATCAATGTTTGGATCATGTCGCTCCTGGCTCTCCACTCATTGGTATCGTACACTTTGAGCGGTTCGATCGATTGATTTTTCTGTTGTCCGAGCTGGGCAAGTTCTTTCCCGACTCTCCGCTCTTTTGCCTCAGCCGACTTGGTAATAGAGCGATTATAGTATGATGTGAGCGCTATGGGTTGGTGAAGCTGAATCTTAAGCGCGGCTGCTTTGGCTTTATCTTTTGCGGTGACCGGGAAGAATGGCTCTATCGGATTTTTCTTGTTAGCCATGTCAATCTTCCACTTTTCATAATGGGTAGCTGCGGCCGCAGCAATTTCCTCATCTGTCTTCTCGTAAGGTAGCTTCTTCATATTCTTATGAGGTACTTTTGGGAGGGGCGATAGCTTATGTTTCGGTGATCGGAATGTGCTCTTGCTGCTGCTAGAGGTGCTGCCCCTCTTAGTATACTTCCGCTTTTGTCTCTGAGGCTCAGAGACGGAGACGGTTGACGCGGTGGCGGAGATGGCTGAGGCGGCGATGGAGACGGCTGCGCTGAGTGGTGAGGCGGTCAAGGCGACGGTTGTGCTGGAGAATGGTGAGGTGGCGGCGAAGGTGGATTGCTGCTCTGAGGAGTGGGTGGCCTTGGCGGCACATAATTTGGAAGCACGATGTGCTCCTTTGGCCATACAATGGTCCCCCTTTGGCTTCTTCTAGTTCAGTCAGCTCCATATCTTCCCCTGCAGGGTGGTCCAGCTTCAGCTCCTCAAAATCTTGCTTCACATCATCCACCGTGATAACAACGTACCCTTTTGGAACCGGTCTATAATGCCAAGTTGGGTTAGGCGCAATTGGTATGGCCATGCCGACCGCCGTCGTCACCCTTAAGTTCATAACTTGCACCTTTATCTCACAAGGTGTGCTCTCTGTGATATCATCCACTGGGTAGCGTTTAGGAGGAGCCGTCGTCGGTGCATCATCATTAACATCCTGGAGCTGCGTGGAAGCGACGCTGCTTTTCTTATTCGATAGAGCGCCGGTACCATCGAATGCAGCTTCTACCATGTGCCGCTGAGATTGGCCGCTAGTACCTTGCTGGCTAAGTCTGTCGAGTTGATCCTGGTGCCGCTTTAATGCTTCTTCTACATTACGCAGCCGGTCTGCAGCAGCCGCTTTCTCAGCTGCCTCCCTTTCCTTTGTCCTCTGATGGCTTTTATCGGGATATCTCTTCATTTCTGCGGGGAAGGCAACATTCCACGGCTTGGAGCCTGGTGTGCCTCGTGCTCGTCCTTTGTGTTCATCATCTTTAAGGGCGTGTGTGAGCTCGTCGTTCTCTCTATCGGGAACAAACTATCCCGCTGCAACATCATCTACTGCATTTCTAATATCGTCGATGGGCAACAGGGGATGATCTTTGTGTTTCTGATTATATATTGCCCTCCCTTCTTCATCCAACGTGCCCCCATGGCCGTAAAACCAGTTTCTCGCCCGTGGTGTCGATGTTGTGGGCTCTGGTCTGATCCCGACAGCAATGTAATTAACCTCAAGTGCATCCCACTTAGGCATGCAACCGGCGTAGCCAGCAGGCCCCATATTATGATGGTACACTTTCTTAGCAGCGTTCTTCGTATTTATTCTAGACCTTTCCTTATCTTTCTCCGATGTCTTGTACTTCACAAAATCATCCCACTGGTGTCTTAACTTAGCATAGCCACCTTGATTGAAATACGGAGTCTTCTCTACCTTGAAAAAGTTATTGTACAGTTTCTTCTTCTAGTTCTTGAATGCATCGGCCATCTTGATGAGAGCAAACTTCTTGACTCTTTGCACAAGCTCCATTTTTGCTCTCTCCTCCTCATCTGGATTCACATCTAGCCTCGACAAGAGGAAATTAATCATGATCTTGTCAAAAAGCTTATCTTTGGCGTTGTCGCCGACATACGGGACTCCACCGCCGCTTGGCCGATTCCATTCTTGAATGGTGATCGGGATGTAGTCCCTCACAAGAACTCCGCATTGCTTGACAATTTTTTTGCGACATCGCCGGGATCTTGCGGTTCGCCGTCTACACCGACCACTTCGATCCTATACCTCACAGTGTCATCCAACTTTTTGTTGGACCTCGTTTCATTCTTACGGAAGAAGTTCTCGATCCGGAGGGCTAAAAGAAGAAAGAGTGTTAATATATGCATGTATATATATAGACAACAGCATTTTAATTACAAAAATACATATATACACCTCGCCGGTGTTTGCGAGATTTAAGTTCCGCCAGAGCCATCGCCTTCTCCCTCATCGGCTTCTCCCTTGTCCCAGGCTTCGGCTTCTACCTCACCGGAGCCGTCTCCTCGGTTGAGAGACTCATCTCCCTGGTGACATCAATATTGATATCTTCATTTTCGCAGATCATTCCGTGGAGGATGTTTTCCTGATGTTCTGGATTCATAGTATCTTGGTGTGTTGGATCCATAGTATCTGCAAATTAAGATTTGCAAGTTACTATAATACAAATAATACAAAACACTATGCACTTATCATGTTCGAGGTTCTCATATAAAGTTTTCATACATCACATAAAGTTTCCATACATTACATAGATTTACATAGGGTTTAGGGTTTAGGGTATGAATCCTTTGTCGCATATGTCGATCCCTTGCCTATGATCGCTTCTTAGGACGTAACCATGGAGCATCTTCTTTGCTTAACGGGATGCTTGGGTCAGTTTTCACGGTGAAGGGCAAAATTTCATCAAACTTATCATAATCTGCTGACATGTCTGTCTTGTCCTCGACTGCCGTGATGTTTCTTTTCCCTGAAAGAACTATGTGACGCCTGGGCTCATCGTCTGATGTATTCGTTTCCTTATTTTTTCTTTTTTTTGGTCTAGAGGACATGTCCTTCACATAAAAAACTTGAGCCACATCATTGGCTAGGACGAATGGTTCGTCTTTGTAACCAAGATTCTTGAGATCCACTGTTGTCATTCCGTACAGCTGGTCTACCTTTACCCCTTCTCCATTCATGTTGACCCAACTGCACCGAAACAAAGGGACCTTAAAAGTAGGTACATAGTCAAGTTCCCATATCTCCTCTATGTAACCATAGTATGTGTCCTTTTTCCCATTCTCGCATGTTGCATCAAAGCGGACACCACTGTCTTGGTTGGTGCTCTTTTTATCTTGGGCAATCGTGTAAAATGTATTACCATTTATCTCGTACCTTTGGAAAGTCAATACAGTCGCAGATGGTGTCACGGCCAACAAGTAGAGCTGATCTCCAATAGTGGTGTCAATCATGAGATGTAATTGCAACCAAGTGTCGAAAGTCTCCATGTGATTTTCATTAATCCAGTAGTCATCCTTCACTGGGAACTTGGAGCGTACAACATTCATGTGTTCCTCGATATACGGAGCCATGATGACCCACAAGTATAGGGGGTGTATAGTAGTATTTTCGATAAGTAAGAGTGTCGAACCCAACGAGGAGCATAAGGTGCTGGCTAGTGGTATGGATCAGGAATTCTCTACAAATACTTAACAAACAGATTTTTAGGGGTTTTTGATAAAGCAAGTAAACAAAGTACGAGTAAATAAAAGACAGTAGGAATAAATGCAGCAAGTGGCCCAATCCTTTATGCAGCAAACGACAAGCCAGTTGTATTACTTAAGATGACCAAACATTCTCGAGGACACATGGGAAAACTGTCAAGTGCTTTCGCTTCATATAGTTGATTAATCTTCTTTAGCTTGCTAAGTGTTGTGTGGGTGAACCTGTGCTAATGTACCGACCTTCCTAGGACTAATACATACTTGTGATTATACCCCTTGCAAACATCCGTAAGTACAAGAAAGTAATTAAGGTAGAAACCTAACCACAGCTTTAAACTCTAAGACCCTTACATCCCTTGTGCAATGGTTTCCTAACGGGGGTTCAGGTTTCATCACTCCAGCAACCCCTACGATTAGTAGCCAAATACACAATGCATTCCCCTAGGCCCATATAGGTGAAGTGTCATGTAGTCGATGTTCACATGACACCACTAGAAGAAGTACACCACAACTTAAATATCAAACTATTGAATCTTTCTTAACACAACTCCACTACTAACAACATGACTTCTCCCATGTCCTCAAGAACAAAACAAACTACTCACAGGACATCATATGGATCATGATCAGAGATGGAATAATGATGTATAACAATCTGAACATAAACAATAATTCAATGGTTCACTCAATAGCATCAACTACAAAGAGTAATCAACACCGGAAAAGTTTCCCTTAAGAACTTTGCAAGATTCAACGCAATTGTTACAGCAATATGGAGATGGTGATGAGGGTGTTGATGGTGATGATGGTGGTGATGATGATGATGATCCTGATGAAGTTCAGCTTGATGATGGTGCTGATGGCGACGATCTCCCCTCTCCGGGAAGGAATTCCCAGTAATCATGCACGAGAGATCTTTCTCTCTCGGTGTTTTTCGCCCCGTAGAGGCGATGGAATCTTTCTATGGTCGCTCCCCGAGTATTAGGGTTTCGAGAGGATAATATACGCCAGAGGGGAGTGCCTGGAGTGGGCCAGGGCAGCCACACCACCTGCTGGCGTGGCCTAGGGCTGCCCGTGCCAAGGGGTGGTGTGGGCCCCTGTGGCCCATCTCCAGCCCCCCTTCTGGCTTCCTTCGTCTTCTGGAAAAATAGGATTTTCCGTATATTTTCCCGGATTTTCTGATCTTCGCGAATTTTGCTTCCAAACAGCACCTTTTCCATCAAAATCCACCGCAATGGGTCCATGCTCCAAAAGTCATCAACCATGCAAAAACAGATGAAATAACATAAGTATCACCTCTCAATATGAAATATATCAATGAATAACAGTGAATTATGACATAGAATAGTGATGCAAAATGGACGTATCAACTCCCCCCAAGCTTAGACTTCGCTTGTCCCCAAGCGAAACTGAACTCAATAAGCATGGCCTCAGGTTTATGGAGTGAAGAGTCGATAAAAGAATACGGACAAGAAGCATCACATTCATCAATACATAGATCATAATAGAAGACAACTCACTATTATATAACTCAACTTGCAATAGGTAAAGGAAACACAATAATGATACATAAAGGAAATCATAATTGGTAATGGCAAACTTAGCTCTTGGTCGAAGAATAGTTGATAATTTGCTGGAGTTCACAAATAACTGGTTTTTCAATGATAGCTTTCAAAGTAGTAAACATCAAGATAAGAGCAATGTGCAAAACAAGGAACATAAACAACATGATTGAATAAATCATCATATGAATGAATGAAACACAACAACTCAAAATACTTGCTGAGATAGAAGGGAATAGGTTTATTATGCACTTGACTTTCAACGTAGAGCTCGTTGGAACCCCAATAGGAAGGTATGATGAGCACAGCAGTAAGTTTTCCCTCAGTTATGAAACCAAGGTTTAATCAAACCAGTAGGAGCAAGGAAACACCCCAAAGGTGTTACTAGCTGAGCTTTGGCAGGGCGCACTACCGGTGCTAGTAGCAACATGGAGACCTGCACAACACAACCATAGAACTTTATCCCCAACTTGCGATGAGGTTGTCAATCTCACCGTGTTTTGCGGAAAACAAAGGATTAAAC
Organism: Avena insularis; assembly: GCA_023614405.1. Classification (NCBI taxonomy): domain Eukaryota; kingdom Viridiplantae; phylum Streptophyta; class Magnoliopsida; order Poales; family Poaceae; genus Avena; species Avena insularis. Next base: position 434,944,606 of record CM042693.1, on the reverse strand, counting down.
GTATCGAATGGAAAGAAGTAAAAGTTTGCAGAAAGTAAACACAAAGACGTAAAAGATTGTAGATTGTATGTAAAAGACAAGGACCGGGATCCACAGTTCACTAGAGGTGGCTCTCCTTAGATAGATAACATGCTAGGTGAACAAATTACAGCGGGGCAATTGACAAACACCGAGAAAGCAATACATGCATATACTAATCATCTTGACTCCTTCGAGACTTGATTGGGCATTACAACATAATACATAGACCGCCATCCAACTGCATCTATGACTAATAATCCACCTTCAGGTTATCATCCGAACCCCCTCCAGTATTAAGTTGCAAGCAATAGATTATTGCTTTACGAAATGCGTGTAAGGTAAACAATACAATTGTGCTATGAACAAAAGATCGTTGTTTTCTCCCTAGTAGCAACAGCACATCTAGTACCTTAGAGATTTCTGTCACTTCCCCAGATGACCAGAGGCATGAACCCACTATCGAGCATAAATACTAACTCTTGGAGTTGCTAGCATCTACTTGGCCAAGATAGCTACTAACAACGGAAAGCATGCAAGATCTCAAATAACAAAGACATGATAGAATCAATAATCAATCTGAAATAGAATATCAATATCCATCGGATCCCCGCAAACACAACATGTATGAATTATAATTAGATGATCTTGATCATGAACGGAGCTCACAAGATCTAAACATGAAAGCACAAAGGAGGAGAAACCAGCCATCTAGCTACTACATGGATCCGTAGTCCAAGGATGAAATACTCACGCATCATACCGGAGGCTTGCATGGTGATGAAGAAGGCCTTCAGGGTGAATTCCCCTCTCCGGCAGGGTGCAGAGAAGAGCTTCAGATCCCTCCCGATCTAGGGATGGAGATGACGGCGGCTACAGAGTCTTTCGTGGATTTTTGATCGGGTACCTAGGGTTTTTGTCCCGAGGGAAACTTATAGGCGGAAGGAGAGGCCGAGGGGGTGCCGGGAGCCACCACACTACCCCTGGCACGGGCCAGGCCTGGCTGCGCGGCCAGGTGGTGTGGCTGGCCCTGGCCCCTCCCCGTCTCGTATTCTGGCACATGATCCCTTCCGGAAAAATAGGCACTTTGGCTTTTGTCCCGTCCAATTCCGAGAATATTCATTTTCTGACTAAACTGGAACCAAAAACAGCAGAAAACATGCAGCTGACACTGTGGATCTTGTTAATAGGTTAGTCCAAGAAATCATATGAAAAGTACTCCAAAGTTGGAACAAAACACAAGAAAGTGGATAAAACCAAGCATGGAACATCAAAAATTATAGATGCATTTGCAATGTATCAACATCCCCAAGCTTAACTCCTGCTCGTCCTCGAGTAGGTAAGTGATAAAAAGAAATAATTTTTGAGGTGACATGCACCATCAAAGACTTGATCAAAGTATTTGTAAAACATTCAAAGCTGGGATCATAGTACTTCAATCATAACATGAAAGACATAGTTCTAGCAATAAGCAAAGAGACTATGATGCAACATGAAAAGGCACAAACAAAAGATTCATGAATAACAGTGCTTTGCAAGACGTTTGTTTGTTTCACATAAGGAAAACATAGCATAACAATATTCAGCTTGTCCCTCAATAGAGTAGCAAATATAAATGCATAGGACACCTTCAAAGTTCATAAGAGTGACTAGATACAATAGTTTCAAACAAGCAATAACAAGTTATGCATCAATCAACTAGTCTTGGGACAATGCACATAGAACTAAGAATGGCCACTATTCTCTCAAAGTAGGTGCATAAAGTTAGAAGGCGGAGACTCAATATAATGATGGAAGAAAGACCTTTTGTAAAAGGAAGTAGGGATTCAAGTCTCATAAAGAGCTTCCAAAAATTATGGTACTTATAGCTTTCAGCTCTCATTGCCCCTATCATAAGCATCTTGAAGTGATTAAGGTTAAAGTGACACAACTAAGAGGACATGCTTGACAAGTTATAAACCGAAATCTCATGCCCCTTACTTACGAAGACCGATCCTCATGCTACTCAACTTCAGTCACGAGTAAGCTCTTGTCATTGTAAGTATATGTGTATCATTAAGAACCGCCAACGGGGTACCCCTTGCACATGATGCGTGAGCTTTCCCATAATCAAAATGACAAGGCAAGCAGACAATGAGCATCTCATCGATCTTTTTATTTGCTATTTGCATAGGGTTTTATTGAGGATGCTTCATAGAGTGCTCATTATGGTGATGCTGCAAGTTTCCACCATGATTAGGCATGGCTTAGGCTAGCGGCCCAGGCGTTTCTCTAACACACATACAAACTCCATGATCTTACAAGTTCCACTTTTATTTCACACCGCCGGGATCCGTAAGCAAAAGAACATGATATCAACGGGGTACAAAGTACAAGTGCAATGTTGAAAGCGTTCCCCATGAAACATGGTTCTGCTAATTTCAACTTACAAAGCGCAAGCATATACGCAACAAAGAAGGACCCAATGGTTCAAGTTTATTAGAGGCAATAAAGTAAAGTGTGCCATCAAGTTCGTGAGAGCTATAATCACTAGTTTTCTCATAACAAGTGAAAGGTAGACAAAAGCATGAATATACTTGGAATAGCATAAGCTAGTAGGTATGTATGGTGGCCTCTTTGGAATAACTTGGTTTAGGGAGTTGGATGCATGAGTGGAACTCATACTTTGTTGTGGAGGCTAGCAAAAGACTGGGAGCGACAAACTAAGAGAGCAATAATGGCCATAATCATGCAGAGCGACAAAACATCATTGATCAAAGCATAAAGTGATACTACAAGTTGAAAACTAAAGGATCATAAAGGCTATGGTGACTTGTGACAGTCATAGCATGGTGTGAGCATGTGCCAAGTCAACCCAAATAAAGCATCAAAGGAGAATACCACTATACTATGCTTTAATATGCTAAAACAATGCATGATTCATCCAAGGCACATTAAGCAATCTCAATTGTTTATAACAAGTCATGCTACAGCAAAGAATACTAAGCATAAAGCCAAAACAATATCAAGCATGGCATGACAAAGCATAGCCACAGTCAAAAACGAGCTCTTTTTACCACATAAGCATGAGCTTTCCTACTCTTTTTCAAACCAAACCAAACTATTTGCAAACCAACGTATGAAAGAGGGGGTCCAACCAATTTATTCAGAAAACTAAGCAAACCAAGCAAACTAAAAAACCAAAACAAAAATGAAAAAGAAGACGCTCCAAGAAAAACACAACTGTGCATGAAACAATAAAAATGAAGCGTTTGGAAGAAACCTGGGATTTTTATTGATGAAGAAGGGGATACCTTGGGCATCCCCAAGCTTTGACGCTTGCACTTCTTGGATATTTCTTGGGGTGACACGTGTCGCATCGCCAAGCTTGAGTTTTAGTCCATCCTTCATCTCATACTCATTTCTTCAATACACCTGAAAATTTTCCTTCATACAAAACTTCACACAATCTCATTAGCAACATTAGTGCACTTAGGATAAATAAGTCTCAAGGTTCAGTTCTAACACCAAATAAACTTCCATTAGAACACTAGCTACTGTAGCACTTCCCTCAAAAAGCTCAATTCCCCAAAGGAACTCAAGGAGGAACTAACAAGAAGCAAATGCAGAAAATGGCAGAAATCTGTCAAAACAGACTAGCAGGTAAAGACGAATTTTTTCGAAGACTTTCTGTTGCTCAAATCAAAACATGTTGAACTAACGAAAGTTAGATAACAACCTGAGGCAGAAGCACAAGCAATTACAGCTCAATCCGACGTACAGAACTCTCTCATGAATGTTTACGGTGAAGCACAGAAATCTGTTTCGGGACAACAACTTTCCCAATCATTACTTCACTCTCATTAGAGGTTACTCTTGGCACAAAAAGCAAATAAAAAGGATAAGGAGCGGTTATTACTGAAGTAATAACTTCCAAGACTCATCTAAAACTCTTGGGTTATCTCCCAACAAGTACTTTTCTTTAACGCCTTTAAGTTAGGCATAAGAAGCAAAGAAAGAATCAAGTGTTCTCAAATGAAGAAGCATTAAGACCAAATTTCTTGCCCTTACCTCTCTTATTTTTATTCTTAACCTTTGAGAAAATGTGATTGTTTGGTGGAGAAGAAAGGTGCATGGTCCCCTTTCCCACATCTATTATTGCTCCAAGGAGTTCTAATAGGGACCTTCGAAGTGTAATTTGTCCTTTTCCTGCACATTCAATAACAAGATAATCCGTAGAAATCATTTTCCCAAGGATCTTTGTAAATACTCCTTCAGATATTTCAATAGGTAATATGGTAGCATTATTAGCAAGAGATATTTCTCTTCCTCCTTCAGTAAGCCCCCAAAGATTCAAAGATTTATAAATATATTTGGGCATAAGACAAAATTCAGACATGATATCGCAGCGGGCTTGAAAAGTTTCAGTGTTTATCTCAATCTTTACTGTAGGGAGCCACTTTGATGGTTCATAATTTATTGGAACATAATTGTGATGCTCCCTAAGCGTATTATAGCAACTTTCTAAGCTAGTAGTGCTAGCCTCAAGAGTGTTCAACCTAGCAAATATTTTTGCGAAAGAAATATCAGTTTGGCTAGGCATAGTGTAAGTGAGGATCAATTTCTTCATAGCATTAATGGCATCATCCTCATTACATTGGAGGAAATCTCCTCCCACATTAGCATCTAAAGAATATCTATAGCAAAGAGCAATCCCAAGGTAAAAATTGCTAAGGAACAAGCCTTGAATCATTTTAGGCTCAGTCTTTTCATGTAGATCAGAGATTCTAGACCAAGCTTCCTTAAAACTTTCCTCAATTCCTTGTTTAAAAGTGATAATCATTTCCTCGGGTGACATAGTGATTGGATCAAGGCTAGACATAGTGGCAACTCAAGATAGGAAGTAATTTTTTTGTGTTTTCAAATAAGAAAGCAAAACAAGTAAAACTAATTTTTTTGTGTTTTTGAAGAACAAAACAAGCAAAAAAAGCAAAAAAGAAACTAAGCAAAACAAAAACAACAAAGTAAAGAGATTGGTTATGAGGGACTCCCCTTGTGAAGATGTCCTTGACTCCCCGGCAACGGCGCCAAAAAAGATCTTGATGCACTCGACTTTCAACGTAGAGCTCGTTGGGAACCCCAAGAGGAAGGTATGATGAGCACAGCAGTAAGTTTTCCCTCAGTTATGAAACCAAGGTTTAATTGAACCAGTAGGAGCAAGGAAACACCCCAAAGGTGTTACTAGCTGAGCTTTGGCACGGCGCACTACCGGTGCTAGTAGCAACGTGGAGACCTGCACAACACAACCACAAAACTTTGTCCCCAACTTGCGATGAGGTTGTCAATCTCACCGTGTTTTGCGGAAAACAAAGGATTAAACGTATCGAATGGAAAGAAGTAAAAGTTTGCAGAAAGTAAACACAAAGCAGTAAAAGATTGTAGATTGTATGTAAAAGACAAGGACCGGGATCCACAGTTCACTAGAGGTGGATCTCCTTAGATAGATAAGATGCTGGGTGAACAAATTACAGCGGGGAAATTGACAAACACCGAGAAAGCAATACATGCATATACTAATCATCTTGACTCCTTTGAGACACTATTGGGCATTACAACATAATACATAGACCGCCATCCAACTGCATCTATGACTAATAATCCACCTTCAGGTTATCATCCGAACCCCCTCTAGTATTACGTTGTAAGCAACAGATTATTGCTTTACGAAATGCGTGTAAGGTAAACAATACAATTGTGCTATGAACAAAAGATCGTTGTTTTCTCCCTAGTAGCAACATCACATCTAGTACCTTAGAGATTTCTGTCACTTCCCCAGATGACCAGAGGCATGAACCCACTATCGAGCATAAATACTAACTCTTGGAATTGCTAGCATCTACTTGGCCAAGATAGCTACTAACAACGGAAAGCATGCAAGATCTCAAATAACAAAGACATGATAGAATCAATAATCAATCTGAAATAGCATCTCAATATCCATTGGATCCCCGCAAACACAACGTGTATGAATTACAAATAGATGATCTTGATCATGAACGGAGCTCACAAGATCTAAACATGAAAGCACAAAGGAGGAGAAACCAGCCATCTAGCTACTACATGGATCCGTAGTCCAAGGATGAACTACTCACGCATCACACCGGAGGCTTGCATGGTGATGAAGAAGGCCTCCAGGGTGAATTCCCCTCTCCGGCAGGGTGCCGGGAAGAGCTTCAGATCCCTCCTGATCTAGGGATGGAGATGACGGCGGCTACAGACTCCTTCGTGGATTTTTGATCGGGTACCTAGGGTTTTCGTCCCAAGGGAAACTTATAGGCGGAAGGAGAGGCCGAGGGGGTGCCGGGAGCCACCACACCACCCCTAGCTGGCCAGCCTGGCCAGCAGCTGTGGTGTGGCCTGGCCCCGCCCTCTCTGCTCCTCAGACATGGCTCTTGATCCCTTCCGAAAAAATAGGCACTTTGGCTTTTGTCCCGTCCAATTCTGAGAATATTCATTTTCTGACTTTCCTGGAACCAAAAACAGCAGAAAACATGCAGCTGGCACTGTGGCTCTTGTTAATAGGTTAGTCCAAGAAATCATATGAAAAGTACTCCAAAGTTGGAACAAAACACAAGAAAGTGGATAAAACCAAGCATGGAACATTAAAAATTATGGATACATTTGCAATGTATCAGTTTACTGACTCAACTACAAAGTAAAAGAAAGGCCCTTCATAGAGGGAAGTAGGGATTTCAAGTTTCATAAAGAGCTCCCAAAAATTATGATACTTATTAGCTTTCAGCTCTCATAGCCCCTATCATAGGCATCTTTAGGTGATTAAGGTTAAAGTGATCAAATATGAGGATATGCATTTACAAGTTGTAAATTGAGAATCTCATGTCCCTTGAATACAAGGGCCGCTCCTCATGCTACTCAATTTTAGTCACCGCTAACTTCTTGTCATCGTAAGCATATGTGTATCATAGAGAACCGCCAACGGGGTACCCCTTGCCCGATGATACGGAAGAATCCCCATATCAAAATGACAAGGCAAGCAGACAACAAGCATCTCAGCAATCTTCTTATTTACCATGGGAATATGGTGCTTTTTTTCTCTCTTTCCTCTTTTCATAATCTCTTTTTTCTTTTTATCTTTTTTCTCAATATCAGACTCTTTTTTTGTAAGAAGAATGCTTCATAGCTGCTCGTTATGGTTACGCTGCAGGTTTCCACCATTTCAGCATGGATTAGACCAGCGGCCCAGGCGTTTCTCTAACACACATGCATAACTCCATGTACTTACAAGCTCCCCTTTCATTTCACACCGACGACATCCATAGACAAAAGAACATGATATCAACTAGGTACAAAGTACCAGTGCAATGTTGAAAGTGTTCCCCATGACAACATGGTTCTGCTAATTCACAACTTACAAAGCGCAAGCATATACGCAACATAGGTGAGCACAATGGTTCAAGTTTATTAAGTGCAAGAAAGTAAAGTGTGCCATCAAGTTCGTGAGAGCTTTAATCACTACTTTTCACATAACAAGTTTAATTTGGGAGGTAGATAAAATAGGAATTTACTTGGAATAGCAATGATGCTAATAGGTAGGTATGGTGGACACAAATTGCAAAGGTTTTGGTTTAAAGGAGTGGATGCACGAGAAGAATTCCAGTCTCAGTACAGGTTTTTGGCTAGCAAGGACGGGTAGCAAGTATAAGAGTTGAAGGAAACAAACAAACATACAAGTGATAAAGGCAAACATGCAATCTTCCTTGGAAGCACAAAAGATCTTAACTAGAGAATACTAAACTTATGAGCAAATCAAGAAAGAAAGATGATGAAATGATTTTCTTTAGAGTACTTTTATCTTTTTATTCAACTCTTAGAAATAGTGTTGCTACTGACCGAGCCAGGTTTGCCAAAACCAACTAAATTAACTCAATGATCCCAAAGTGATACTAATACTAACAACAAGATCAAACATACAACCATGAATTGAAAACTAAAATAAGCTATGCAAAAGAGTGAATGATAGAACTTCTCATTAATATTCCATAACGGTAACTCACACCAAGGGATACATATCTAACGAGAGAGGGGACACTTCCATAATGCAAACCATACTACATAATAACTCCTCTATTCATGATATGACTCTACTAATAAGGTAAAAAGATAGAAGATAGTGATGTGATACCGCCGGCACTCCCCCAAGTTTGGAACAAACCAGGGGATGCCAAACCTGATGACGAATTACTCCTTTGGTGGTGGTGGTATCCTCTCGATGAGCTTCTTGACCAATTTCCCCAAGTCCTCAATCTCGAAGGTGAGTGTATGAATCAACTCCGAGTTGTGCTCGATGCGGTGCATGATCATGTCAGATTCTGGATCCCAGCTCTTGTGATTCTTTTTCCGCTCTTCCCTCTTGGAGTCTTCTTTTCCTGCATGGTTATGGATAAAGGTATGGAAGGGACTCTTGGTGCTTGGAGAAGGTGACCGTGGAGCCAAACTATGATGAGGAGCTTTCCCCCCATTCTGTGTCCGTGCAGTCCTTCTGATCCTGGCAGGGTTCACCACCACTCCAATGCTTGCAATGGTAGTGCCGGTGTGCTTTGCCTCTTCTTCACCTTCACTCTTGATCTCCTTCTCCTTCCCGGGGTCTTGGAGGTCTTCCTCCATAGGCTCCTTCCCTTTATCCTTGGCGGACACCATTGTGCTTCAAAGCTTCAAGAATAGTTCCTGACAGAAATAGATCGAAACAAAAAACACGATGAAAACACAATATACGAACCTCGGGGGATCCGGGGGGTTATATATTACGAAGTTTCATATCAAAAGGAAGGTACTGGGAGAAAACGAGTCGAAGGCGGAGTCTGGGGTGGACTCACCACCTGGTGGCGCGGCCAAGGGTAGGCCCATGCCACAGGGTGGTGTGCTCCATCCTGGCTCTGTTTCCGTCCCTTTGTCACTTCGTATCTTTCCTTATTGACTAAAAACTACAAAAATATAGTTGAATAGTGTTTTTGCGGAACTTTTCTTACCAGAACTGTTACCTATTTGAAAACAGACTCTGCAGGTCTCTGAATTTGGTATCTAGTAGATTCTTCTGGATTCACCACTTGAATATCATTGATATCTTCATCTTCATACACTTATTGCTTGAGTCATAAAACCCTTCTCTTTCTCATTACACCATTATCTCCACTACCTGGAAATTTCTTTCACACAAAACTTCACACAGTTCTTATTAGCAACATTAGTATAAGTGAAGTGGTAAAACCTTTTGAGTCCAACTTTAACTTAAAACCATCAAAACATAAGCTACTATAACAACTCCTTCTGAAAACCCAAAAAGAATTCAAAAAGGAAATCGAATAAAGAAGCAAATGCAAGATTGGCAAAATCTGTCAAAACAGACCAGCAGGTAAAGATCAATTTTTTAGAAAATCTTCTGTTGCTCAAATCAAAAAGTGCAAAACTAACAAAAGTTAAATAACAACTTGGGTCAGAAGCACAAGAAATTACAGCTCAGTCCGACATACAGAGATCTCTCACGAATTTTTACGGTGAAGCACAAAAAATCTGTTTCGGGACAGCAACTTCCCAAATATTACTTCTCTCTCATTAGAGGTTGATCTTGACACAAAAACCAAACAAAATGGATAAGGAGCGGTTATTACCGAAGTAATAACTTCGAAGACTCAAATAAACAAAAAAACTGAAAGCAAAAACAAATTGGGTTGTCTCCCAAAAAGCTCTTTCTTTATACCCATTAAGATGGGTGTGATAATTTTGAAGATGCTCACTCAGGAATATGAATTGAAGTGAAAGAGAGCATTAAGAAGAAAAAACACACACACATTTTAAGTCTAAACCACTTCCTATGCAAGGGGATTTTGTAAACAAACAAGTTGTTGAAACCAGAGGCTACAAGCATAGGAAGGCAAAAGAAGTGCAACATAAAAACTTTCAGCATAAAACGAGGAAACTGGATATTATTGAGATGCATAAGAACACTTTTTCCTCTTTCATAGTAACTTTCAGTATCATGCATAAACTGAACAATATAGCTATCACAAGGACCATCATAGCAATGATCACTTATTCTAACAGAAAACACAAGAATACTAGCTCTCATAACACTACTTTGTGAGATAATATTAGAGGTATCCTTACAAAGGATAGTGTGTCCCTCTTCTTCATATTTAGTAACAAAGTCTTTCACATTTGCTATTATAGGTTCATCAACCTTTTGTTTATCAGGTTCAACATCTTTATTCATACTTTCATCTACCATACTAGCCATCATAGAATGTTCCTTTATCTTACATGGGAAAGGGATTTTCTCAATGTAAGGTTCAGGTAAGACATGATTAGCAGTATAAACTTCAGTATTTCTTGCAGGAACACTCTTAGCAACATCTTTATAAGGTTCATGATACTTATTCCACTTCTTTTTAGGCACTTCAATATAGGAAGCAAAAGCCTTAAAATAAGAAGCAATAGCTTGAGAGTCTAGACCATAAGCATTTTTAATATTTTGAAAATCATAAGTTCCCATAAAAGATTCAATGCATTCATAATCATAATTTATACCTGACTTTCTACCTTTGTCATTCTCCCAAGCTTCAGCATTATCTTGAATACGGTCCAGAAGATCCCATTTAGCTTCTTCTTCCATGCGAGTGAATGATCCAGCACAAGAAGCATCCAATAAATCCTTATCATGAAGAGAAAGCCTTGCATAAAAGTTGTTGATAATAATATTGTTGGGGAGCTCATGAATGTGACATTTGAGCATTAGTAACTTCAATCTCCCCCAAGCTTGAGCTGTACTCTCTCCATCAAGAGGCCAAAAGTTGTATATTTGATTCTGATCTTTATGAATCTCACTAGGAGGATAAAACTTTGAATAAAAGAGAGGTACTATTTCCTCCCATTCCAGAGCTTGACCATTCTTCAACAGCTTATACCATTCCTCAGCTCTTCCTTTTAGTGATAATGAGAATAACTTCTTCTTAACTTGATCTGTAGTAATACCTGCACACTTGAACAACCCACATAATTCGTGTATAAAGAGTAAATGATCACCAGGATGGACGGTTCCATCCCCAACATAGTAGTTATCCATAACACGATCAATAATTCTTGTAGGTATTTTAAAAGCATCATTCTCAGCAGGTGGTGGTTCATCTACTACCTTAGTAGTGGTAGTAGCATTACCAAATAAGAAACTCATCGAATTATCCATAACAAAAATAAAGCAACTAACAGAAGTAAACAATACTCACAGTAGAAGTTCCCTTTACCAGTTCCACTCTCCAATAATGCTTTACTCCCCGGCAACAACGCCAGAAAATAGTCTTGATGACCCACAAGTATAGGGGGTGTATCGCAGTATTTTCGATAAGTAAGAGTGTCGAACCCAACAAGGAGCAGAAGGTGCTGGCTAGTGGTATGGATCAGGAATTCTCTACAAATACTTAGCAAACGGTTTTTAGGGGTTTTTGATAAAGCAAGTAAACAAAGTACGAGTAAATAAAAGACAGTAGGAATAAATGCAGCAAGTGTCCCAATCCTTTATGCAGCAAAGGACAAGCCGGTTGTATTACTTAAGATGACCAAACGTTCTCGTGGAGACATGGGAAGACTGTCAAGTGCTTTCGCTTCATATAGTTGATTAATCTTCTTTAGCTTGCTAAGTGTTGTGTGGGTGAACCTGTGCTAATGTACCGACCTTCCTAGGACTAATACATACTTGTGATTACACCCCTTGCAAACATCCGTAAGTACAAGAAAGTAATTAAGGTAGAAACCTAACCACAGCTTTAAACTCTAAGAACCTTACGTCCCTTGTGCAATGGTTTCCTAATGGGGGTTCAGGTTTTTGTCACTCCGGCAACCCTACGATTAGTAGCCAAATACACAATGCATTCCCCTAGGCCCATATAGGTGAAGTGTCATCTAGTCGATGTTCACATGACACCACTAGAAGAAGTACACCACAACTTAAATATCAAACTATTGAATCTTTCTCAACACAACTCCACTACTAACAACATGACTTCTCCCATGTCCTCAAGAACAAAACGAACTACTCACAAGACATCATATGGATCATGATCAGAGATGGAATAATGATGTATAACAATCTGAACATAAACAATAATTCAATGGTTCACTCAATAGCATCAACTACAAAGAGTAATCAACACCGAGAAAGTTTCCCCTAAGAACTATGCAAGATTCAACGCAATTGTTACAACAATATGGAGATGGTGATGAGGGTGTTGATGGTGATGATGGTGGTGATGCTGATGATCCTGATGAAGTCCAGCTTGATGGTGGTGTTGATGGCGACGATCTCCCCTCTCCGGGAAGGAATTCCCCTGGCGGCAGCAGAATTCTGTCTGCCGGAGAGATCTTTCTCTCTCGGTGTTTTCCGCCCCGCAGAGGCGGCGGAATCTTTCTGTGGTCGCTCCCCGAGTCTTAGGGTTTCGGGAGGATAATATACGCCAGAGGGGAGTGCCTGGAGTGGGCCAGGGTGGCCACACCACCTGCTGGCGCTAGGCCAGCTAGGGGGTGGTGTGGGCCCCCTATGGCCCATCTCCAGCCCCCCTTCTGGCTTCCTTCGTCTTATGAAAAAATAGGATTTTCCGTATATTTTCCCGGATTTTCTGATCTTCGCGAATTTTGCCTCCAAACAGCACCTTTTCCATCAGAATCCTGACTGCAGCGGTCCAGGCTCCAAAAGTCATCAACCATGCAAAAACAGATGAAATAACATAAGTATCACCTCTCAATACGAAATATATCAATGAATAACAGTGAATTATGACATAGAATAGTGATGCAAAATGGACGTATCAAGCCACAAAGGTAGAACTTTGTAGAACTGTGTAGTGTGCTTGATTCAAAGAATGCCCATCCCTAAATATCATTGCTTTCTTTCCTAGCGTGCCTTTTCCACTCAGTCTCCCCTCATACCGTGATTCAGGAACACCAATCGGCTTAAGGTCAGGAAGAAAGTCTACACAGAACCCAATGACCTCCTCTGTTCCATAGCCCTTGGAGATGCTTCCTTCTGGCCTAGCACGGTTACGAACATATTTCTTTAAGACTCCCATGAACCTCTTGAAGGGGAACATATTGTGCAGAAATACAGGACCGAGAATGGAAATCTCTTTGACTAGGTGAACTAAGAAATGCATCATAATATTGAAGAAGGACGGGGGGAACACCAACTCAAAACTGACAAGACATTGGACCACATCCTTCTGTAGCATTTCTAGACTTTCTCGATCGATTACCTTCTGAGATATTGCATGGAGGAATGCACATAGCTTCACAATGGCTACTCGGATATTTTCCGGTAGAAGCCCCCTCAATGCAACCAGAAACAACTGCGTCATAATCACGTGGCAATCATGAGACTTCAAGTTCTGGAATTTTTTCTCTGCCATATTTATTATTCCCTTTATATTTGACGAGAAGCCAGCCAGGACCTTGATACTATAAAGGACTTCAAAACAGATTTCCTTCTCTGATTTGGTAAGAGCGTAGCTGCTTAAGTATTCACGGCCTTTATCAGTATGCTTGTTGTATGGGTCTTTGATACGTTGCTGGTCCTCCCGTCCTTCTGGTGTATCTTTTGTCTTACCATACAGGCCCAGGAAGCCTAACAGGTTCACGCAAAGATTGTCCGTCATGTGCATCACGTCGATTGAAGAACGGACCTCTAGGTCTTTCCAATACTCAAGCTCCCAAAACATAGATTTCTTTTTCCACATGTCCGTGTGTCCGGTAATGGGGTCTTTTGGAATAGATTGACCGCCAAGACCCTTTCCAAAGATTACTTCTAGGTCCTTCACCATACCAAATACATCAGCACCTTTAGGTAATCTACCTCACCATTGAAATGCTTGCCTTTCTTTCTTACTTGATGATTGGTCGAAAGAAATTTACGACACCCCAGGTACACAACCTTCTTACATTTATCCAAATATGTACCTTTAGTCTTATATAAATAGTGCGTGCATGCATTGTATCCCTTGTTTGACTGTCCTGAAATGTTACTAAGAGCAGGCCAATCACTGATGGTTACGAACAACAACGCTCGTAGGTCAAATGGCTCTTGTTTGTGCTCATCCCACACCCTTACACCTCGTTCTGCCCACAACTGCAAAAGTTCATCGACTAATGGCCTTAGGTACACATCAATGTCGTTGCCGGGTTGCTTCGGTCCTTGGATGATCACTGGCATCATAATAAACTTCTGCTTCATGCACAACCAAGGAGGAAGGTTGTAGATACATAGAGTCATTGGCCAGGTGTTGTGACTGCAGCTCTGCTCCCCAAAAGGATTCATGCCGTCTATACTTAGATTAAACCATAAGTTCCTCGCGTCACCTGCAAAGTTCGAGTACTTTCTCTTGATGTTTCTCCACGGCGACCCATCGGCGGGGTGTCTCAGTTTCCCGTATTTCTTACGCTCTTCTTTGTGCCATCGCAACAACTTGGCATGCTCTTTGTTTCTGAATAGACGTTTCAACCGTGGTATTATAGGAGCATACCACATAAGCTTAGCAGGAACCCTCTTCCTGGGGGGCCCGTCATCACCCTCAACATCACCAGGGTCATCTTGTCTGATCTTATATCGACGTGCAGTGCATACCGGGCATTTATCCATATTCTCGTACTTCTCACCACGGTACAGGATGCAGTCATTAATGCATGTATGTATCTTCTCCACATCTAATCCTATAGGGCAGATAGTCTTCTTTGCTTCGTACGTTGTCTCGGGAAGCTCGTTATCCTTTGGAAGCTTTGGCTTCATTATTTTCAGTAACTTCTCAAATCCCTTGTCAGATAAGCCAGTCTCTGCCTTCCATTTCAGCAGTTCAAGTGTGGTACCGAGCTTTGTGCTACCATCTTCACAATTTGGGTACAACAACTTTTTGTGATCCTTTTGCATGGCCTCCAACTTAAGCTTCTCCCTTTCTGTATCGCATTGTTGCTTTGCATCAGAAATGCCCCGACCAAGACCATCAGCGGGCTCATCCGATGCCTGTTGTTCTTCTTCATTGCCGCCTCCCTCTTCTTCATTGTCTTCCATTGCAGTATCACCGTATTCTTCAGGGGACATAGGATAGCTATCATCATCCTCCTCTTCTTCATTTTCGTCCAGCCTAACCCCTCTTTCTCCATGCATGGCCCAACAATAATATCTGGGCATGAAACCTCTCTGAAGCAGATGGCTTTGAAGGATTCTCGGGGTAGAGTGCTCCGCCACGTTCCGACATTCAAAGCAGGGACAAGGCATAAAATTATCCACTTTGTTTGCCTTAGCCAAATCGATAAATTTATGTAGGCCTGCAATAAAATCGGAATCACGTCGTTCGTCGTATATCCATCACATCCGCGCATCGATCTGCGTCATAATAATTAACCATGACAATGACATCGTGAATAGTGAAATGACCACCCTACATGGCGCACATGCAATATTTTTGTATCAGTTATAGATAAAGAAGATAAGGTTGCTAACCTCGGCCGAGGATACCGTGTTGTGCGAACTTAAGCGTGTCTCGGACATTTCGTCGAACACCTTGTGTGTAGTGTGAAGAAAAAAAACTAGCATCCGCCTCCCACACAAAATTCCAGAAACAATAAGTGGATGGGCGGGGCTTATTTATAGCCAGGGGAGGGTTTTTGGTCCCGGTTCATGCCATGAACCGGGACCAAAGCTCTCCTGACACATGGCCCACACGTTTTCACCTGGTCATTGGTCCCGATTGATGGCATGAACCGGGACCAATGACCTCGGTGGGGGGGCGTTGCTGGGCCGCCACATGTCGTGGGGAGGGGCTTTGGTCCCGGTTCGTGGCATGAACCGGGACCAATGCCCAGCACCGTCGCTTCATCGTCCTCATGTACAAATAGGAGGCCACAGCGCGTCGCTTCACCATCGCCTCGGCCTCTGCAATCTCTCCACCGTGCCATCGCCTCGCCCTCTGCAATCTCTCTACCGTGCCGTCGTCCATCCTCCCCTCCCTCTCCAATCTCCACCTTGCCGCCATGGAGATGCCCGCGCTGAACTTCTATGAGGCGGTGATGTTCGCGTACTTTGACATCCTCGCGCTGCTGGGCGCGACGGTGCCCCCACGGATGGCGCATCAGCTATGTGGGTGTGCTGGTGGCTCCGCTCCTCGTCCCACGCAGAGCCGAGATGGAGAGCAAAATTGCGGCGCGTCGCCGCCAGATGCCCGCGTGGAAGAGGGCGCTGCCCCGGTACGCGGAGGCCAGCCCGTACTGATCGACGCTATTCAAGAAGGAGCGGAAGGCCAAGATTGGCAACCGCATTGTTTACGGGCGCGTGGTGCACCCGGATCTCCACAACAGAGAAGGGCGGGAGAGGTTCTGGTCCGTCCCTGGACGGACCAAGTACACCGTCATCGACGCCGCTCGCCATGAAGAGGAGCTCCATCTCGTGAACAATGCGGAAATCGTGAAGGTTCTGTCCGATGATGATGAGTAAGCCGGCGTCTCAGAGGACAGCAGCAGCAGAAGTAAAATTGTTGATTAGGAAGAATTTGTAAAATCGCACCTTTGTTTAGGAAGAATTTGTGGTTGAATTAATGAAATGCCTCGATTTAGATCTCTGTCTCGATTAATTTGTGGAAGAATTTTTCAAAAATACTAGATCAATTCAATTTCTGCCTCGATTTAATTTAGATCTCTGTCCCGGATTGGGACTGTCAAGAGGTTTTTGGTCCCAGTTCATGGCATGAACCGGGGCATTGGTCCTGGTTCATGCCACGAACCAGGACTAATGCTTAGAGATGAACTGGGACCAATGCCCAGGCGGCATGAACCGGAACCAGTGCCTGGCATTGGTCCCGATTGCGGAACCAAACCGGGACCAATGGCATTTGGGTGCTGGACCAAAGACCCTTTTTCTACTAGTGGATGGTCCGACCTGATGCGGCACATACATCCATAACACGGTCATAATTACTCCCTTCGTTTCAAAATGTAAGATGTTTTAGATTTATACAAGGAGTGTATCTAGACTATTTTTAGTGTGTAGGTTCATGTAGGTTTGGAGAGAATCTACACACTAAAAGGGATCTAGATACACTCCTATTCACAAAGCTAAAACATCTTATATTTTCAAACCGAGAGAGTATAAACTTGCGAATCGGTATGTTAGGTTTGCGGTTTGCTGAGTGTTATTTTGATAAAGTTAGTTATATGTAGGGACGTAAGAGGTGCAGCATTTAATCCCGCGTAATACCATTTATTAGTACTCTAGTTCAATAAAGTTTGTTTTTTCTAGAAAAATGAACTAACTAGTTGAATAAACATTAAAGTTTGTTTTGCTGAGTGTTATTTTCATAAAGTTAGTCATAAGTAGGAGTTGATTTTTTTGGGAGGTCCCGAAGGACCCGAAGACTACATTAAATCTGTGGTGGCCATACAATTACAAGAAGGACGCCAAGAAAAACATAAATTTCACCAAGTGAAAGAGTATGAGTTTGACAGAATATGATGGATATATTATTGAGCCTCATGGACGAGTATATATAGGAGTACATAGGATTATCTTGGAGTGCGAGTCAAGTTAGGACTGTACGTAAACAGATCCTAACTCTATCTAAACTACCATAACAATCGTATATACCTAATACTCTAACACTCCCCTGTAGTCGTAGCGATAGCATTGTGAACAATTGGTACGTCGCAGACGGTCAGACTGGAGATAAATCGAAGTAGCATCCAGTAGGCTGACATCCCCCCGAAGTCCGAGCGGGAACGTCGTGGACAGTGTCACGTCATGGTAGCTTGGACTGTAGAGGAAGCTGGTGAGATTCTCAGGCGAGGTGATAGCCCTTGTGCCGATGTCGAGGGAGCCGAGAGCGTGAGGTGGTGCCATGGTCGAGGTAGCCGTGCGATGGGTCGCCGTGGTCGATGACGTGGTCGAGGATGCCGGTGTCGAGGTAGCCGCACGTGAAGCCGCATGCGCATAGCACGCGAGGAGGATGACGGAGACACGTCGAGGCAGTCGTTGAGGGTCTCGATGCTGAAGTCGATGCAGTCCGAGCCGTCGAGGACGAGGTGCGCCCATAGTTTTGCCAGAACTAGGCGCACGTCGGGACGAATGCACACTCCAGTTTTGCCAGAACTGAGTATGCAAAGAAGAACTCGTTGGTGACGCGGTCGAGGCAGTCGTAGAGGGGTCGATGCCGAAGAAGACATTGTCGAAGCCGATGAAGACAAGGCGTCGATCCGAATTTGCCAGACTCAAGAACGTGTCAGGGAGGAAGGCACTCCCGGTGTTGCTAGTACCAGGCGTGCGGGGGCAGGGACCATCATGAACTTGTCACCGTGTCAGAAAGACTAGCAGAGGAAGCCTCTAGAGCGGTTGCGACGCAGAGAGCGGCAAAGGGAGAGATGTCGGCGCTATCCGCGATTGTCGGAGTAGAGTAGCAGGTAGTGTAGTCGGGGATGAGACGATGACGCTGGTGGCGAAGTTGTAGTGGACGAAGATGTAGAAGGCAGCAAAAACATTGGCGACCTAGGGTAGTCATGCTAGATGCCTGGAGTGGCGATGGGGTAGTCGGCGAGACCTGCTGAAAGGGAATGTATGCCCCCATGTGTGGTTTTGGTAATTAATGACAATCCCTATGGACTAATGTGCAAATTAAGTTTCACTTGTAGGTTTGTCCACTGGCATCGCTTGGACCATGTGTTGGTTTCAAGGATGAAAAAGAAGAAGCAATGTCCAAGGACTTTGCGCCTATTGGAATCAAGTAGAAGAAGAAGATCAAGTATATCTTGAAGAAGAAGAAGAAGATGGAGTTCCTCATGGCAATCTTCAAGACATCATCAAGAATTGAAGTGTAAGCTCAAGATGCGTCATATCTAGAAGATCTCATTCTTGAAGCTTGCCATCCTCGGCAATCATGGAATGATGAAGACAAGTTAGAATAAGAGGCTTCCCCATGGAGTGTGGGGGGCATTTCTCAAGACTTCATCAAGCAAGTGAAATCAAGAAAGGTGTTCCATCTTGAAGGTGACAAGATCGTCTACATCAAGATCAAGTGGGATGCTCAAGGCAAAGGTATGATCGTGATAGGGTTTCTATTTTACCAGTCTCTTGTAGTGTTCTTGTAGTGTTGGGAGACCGGGTTTAGGATAGATAGCCGTACTATCAAGAGGGGTTCTCGAGTGGGTGACTCATTCGTATCTTTCGAAGAGAGCTCAAACCTTTGCATACATAGCATCATCTTTCTTGGTTGTTGTTTGGTTCTTGTCCATGTGAGGATCTAGAGCTTGTGGTTATCTCCATAACAAGCTCTAGTTCGTCAAAAACGGATTTTCCTTGCATATCTTATTGTGTTTTTGATCTTGCGGGTTTTTCCGGCTCCACACCTTGGGAGGTATCTCACATATATATTCATGGTATTTTCTCCCTTGGTGATACCCAATATTTAACATTTTGTTGGATTCTACTCTTTATTATCTTTCCAACAAAATTGGTTTCATCCCATTTAGAGTTTACAAGCTCAACTTCTTGCGTTTTGGGTTCATGAGGTTTTACCGGTTCGTCGCTTCTAAGAGGTCATACCTTTCTCCATTTTATTTTTATCCTCTCTTGTTGTACTATGATGTTTCTTTGCATAATATTGTAGAGATTTTTTTCTCTTCAAAACGAGCCCAAGATCATCAAAATCGCAGTCCGGAGTCAAAAGTTATTGAAGTTTTCGTGCAATGCTGTCCAACGTTTTTGCTTGAGCGGTAGTACCGGCCCAAGTTCCGGCCAAAGTTCCGGTAAATCTCGTTTTTCTTCTGTATCTTGTGTTTCTATTTAGAGGTATTACCGGTGGGGCACCGGTAGTTCCGGTGGGGCACGAATCTGGCCCAAACAGGCAGATTTCTCTTGTCCTATTTAAGGGCCCCCTCTTCCCAAAAGTTTCCCCAACTTTGGAGGTCATTTTTGCTAGCTCTTCCACTCTCTCTCTCCTCCATTGTTGACCTTCAAAAGCTTGCCCTCTTCCCTTCTCCCTCCCATGATTCTTGCATCTCTTTGAGGGATTTGAGAGAGGAGATCTAGATCTACAATCCCCACCAAACCAAATCCCTTCTTTGTGAAGGAATCCTTGGGATCTAGATCTTGGAGAGTTTTTGTGTTCTCCTCTTGTGTTCTTCCTCCCTTATTCCCCCAATATCTTCTGTAGCTTTGGTGGAATTTGAGAGTGAAGAACTTTCCTCTTGCATTTGGTGCATAGGTTTGAGTTCTCCTCGGAGATTCGGCGAGTTCAAGCTCTTGGGCTTGTTTCTCTTGGGTTCTTGGAACCCTATACGGTTGTGTGGAGTTGTGGTGTGTTCTTGGGGCTCCAATTGAGTTGTGGAGGTTCCCAAGCTTGTTGGCCTTTTGTGGCATTGTGGATCCTTTGTGGCGTTTCTTGGGAGCCCTCCAATTGAGTTGTGGAGATTGCCCCAAGCCTTGTACGGGTTCGGTGACCGCCCTCAAGTGTCCCATAGTGGAACGTGAGTAGGCGTTTGTGGTGAGCTCACGGGAGAATAGGGTGAGCCTTTTGTGGCGTTGGTAGGTTGCGTGCCTTCGCATCTTGGGGTGAGGCCTTGTGTGGCGTTGGGTAAGCATCGAGCCACCACACCTCGAGGTGAGCCACTTGTGGCATTGGAAGTACATTGCGCCCCCGCACCTCTCCAACAGAGACGTAGCTTCTTTGGAAGTGAACTTCGGGAAACAAATCTTTGTCTCCGCGTTCATCGGTTATCTCTCAACCGAGCCCTTTTCTTATGCAATTTACATTGTGATAGCCATCGTGCTTGAAGTATTATATCTTGCTATCACCTTATTGCTTGCCTTGCTTAGCGTAGGTTGTTGGTGAACTTAGTGAACCTAGTGGATATAGGTTTTGGCTTGATAAATTAAACGTTAAGTTTTATTCCGCATTTATTAGAGCCTAAACTGTAATAATTTTAAAACGCCTATTCACCCCCTCTAGGCGACATCCATTTCCTTTTCACCCGTGACGGCGAGAGGGCGCCCTACAGGTTACCTTGTGAAGCGTGGCGGCGGTGCTCAAAGTAGGCGAGGAAGACCCGGCGATGTGATGAAGACCATGTGCAGACGGCGATGATCCGTGACGTAGGAGATGGCGCGGTGAAAGTCGAGGCCGTCGATGCACGAGGACGGCGAAGTAGACTGCGTGCAGCCACGCTATGACCCAAGGGGGCGGCATAGCTGTAGGGCGGAAGTCGGTGCAGCGGCTAGGAGACCACCAGCGACGTACACGCCAAGGAAGGCACGTTGGAAGCCGGTAGCATGGACCAAGGGCGGCGGCGCTGCGGCCCGACGGGGCGACACATCGGCAACCCGTAGCTCGATCGGTGATAGGAGCGTGCTCGGGGACGTGCTTGGCGTAGACATGCGCGGGATCGGTTGATCAGGCCGGCAGTGCACCGTATGCGCCATGGCGTGGACGACGCGTAGATCGGATTCAATGGCGGCATTGTCGGTGAAGTCCCGTACGATGACGACAAAGACGATCCGAGGGGGGCGGCCACGACAGCCTTCAAAGGAAGGCATAGCAGCCGTCCGTGGTACGCGACAGCCTGCCCTGAGGGCGCGACAGACTGCCAAGGCAGGCGCAACAACGGAGGAGGCAGACACACGGGCGTGGTGTAGATCCTCGATGCTGATGGTCGGAGTAGAGGCACGGCGATGACGACGGCGGTGGTCGACTCAATCCGATCTAAGATCGGTAAACCAAAAAAGAAAATCGATCAAGAGATCGTAAAAAAAGACTTACAGGGCAGCCGATCATGGATCGGCGGACGAACCCTGTGTACGGATTGCACAGCCCCCTGCGGAAATCATGGAGATCGATCCCTCGGGGGTGGTGCGGCGGAAGCATGCGGCTAGGGTTTGGACCGATTAGGTTGATACCATGAAAGAGTATGAGTTTGTCGGAATATGATGGATATATTATTGAGCCTCATGGGCGAGTATATATAGGCGTACAAAGGATTATCTTGGAGTACGAGACATACATATATGAGATATGGTTGTGCCAGACATACATATATGAGATATTGAAAGGGTTCAATATGGAAACGACAAGAAAGGTTCTTGCTGCATGGAAAGGATTGTATCAAAATTCAAGTGTTTCAACACTTGGTGAGTAAAATCACATGAAGATTTTGATCGATTATACCATGATATGTATATATCCAGAATGTCCTATGCTCTAAATGTTATGAGCATATACCAGAATGATTCATAAGATGATCATTGGACAATAGTAAAGATATTCTTATGAGCTTTGGAAGAACTAAGAATATATAATGTATAAGTGACAAATAGTTAAAGGTAGTTCATTGTAAAGTGTTACATTGATACTAGTTTTGTCATAAGATACAAATTAAATTTATCTCAATTTAGACTATGGGTGGCACAATGTAATGGAAAGGATGTTCCATGATGGATTTGGATGAGTTCCAAAGTTGAGACATTGTGACGGATACTACAACAAAAGGCTAAGTATATGACTGCTATAGTAGCAGCAAAGGAGGGCATTTGTGTTAAGTAGTTTGTTATCAAACTAGGTGTGGTTCAAAGTGGGCTAATACTATGAAGATATATTGTGTGACAATAATATCAACATATTTTGAGCCGAACGAACTAAAGGTCTCACCAAAGGACCAAATTTATACAATGCCATCTCATTTGAGAATGAGTGATGCGTAGAGACGCAAAGACATGCAAATACACACGGACCTGAAACTGTCAGATCCGGAGATTATGTTAACCACTATCAATTGCGTATATGCAACACCAGAAAGCCATAGGTGTTCAATACGCAAAGTTTTTCAAACTAGATTATTGACTCTAGTGCAAGTGGGAGACTGAAGGGAATATGCCCGAGAGGCAATAATAAAGTGGTTATTATCTTATTCCATGTTTATGATAAATGTTTATTTTACATGCTAGAATTGTATTGATCGGAAACATCAATACATGTGTGTTTAATAAACAAAAAGGGTTCCTAGTTATGCCTCTCTTATAGACTAGCTTGTTGATTAACAAGATGATCAAGGTTTCCTGATCATGGACATTGGATGTTGTTAATAACAAGGTCACACCATTGGTGGAATGATGTGATGAACATTCATCCGAAGTATAGCATTACGATCAAAGTCATTATGTTTATATTTCTATAACATCATACAAAGTAATCTTTATCCTTAGACCATGAGATCATGTTAATTGCTAACACCAGAAGAGTATCTTGATAACATCAAACGTCACACCGTAACAGGGTGACTATAAAGATGGGTTCAGTGCTACGAAGGTGTTATGTTGAGGCTCATGGATCAAGAGTGGAATTTGTCAATCCCGATGACGGATAGATATACTCTGGGCCCTCTCGGTGATATCACATTGAAATAGCTTGCAAGCAAGTGATGTGATCACTAGAATGTTATATCACGGGAACGAGAAAATAGTGCATGTCGGTAACGAGATCAAACTAGGTATGGAGATACCGATGATCGAATCTCGGACATGTAATATATCGCGGGACAAAGGGATTTAGTTACTAGCGTTAAAGGTTCTCACGATCACAGAAGTCATCGTTGAATGTGTAGGAGTCAGTATGGATCTCCAGGTCCCGCTGCTGATTATTGATCGGAGAGGGGTCTCGATCATGTCTGCATTATTCGCGAACCGTAGGGTGACACACTTAAGGGATACCGACACCATTTGGAGCAAATATGTTTCAGATAAAGATTTAAGAAAGCGCTGGAATTATTTCAATAGACACCGAAACTGTTTCGGGTGAAATTGCTGAAATTGGTTCTGCATGTAATATTGAAATGTTGCAGGGGGTTTTATGTGAATGTTTGTTAATTAAAGTAATTAACAAAAATTCTGAATAAAAATAATAAAAGAGTTTTATTAAATGAGAGAGCATTAAATTTGGAGAAATTTAATGCATTTAAAGTGGAGACTTTAAAAGAGAATGTGAAGGGGCAAATTTATGTGGAGGGAGTTACCACCACATGAATGGAGGAGGTGAAGAGTCACCTCCTCCATGCGCCGGCCATGAAGGAGGGGCACCCCCCTCCTCCTATAAAAGGCCACCCCCTCTTCACTTCTCACACACATCTCCTTGTGAAGGATCTCTCTCCCCCTCTAGTATTATTCCCCCATGGTCTCGGATTAGCGAGATACATGTTCTCGGTGGCTTTATCTGGAAAGGAGTTGCTCCTTCCGCTGCTTTGCTGGAGCGAGGGACGGAGGTTGTCGGGGTACCGGACGTGTGTGCGATCACGGATGCACCGCTACTTTGTGGTGCTGGAGCTAGATCTGATGGACGTGCTGGAGCCAGACCTGCTGGACTTCATCACGATCTTGAGATCGGCAAGTGTACGACTACATCAACCACGAGTTCCTACTCATTAACAAAGCTCGTTGTCTACGAGGGTAAGTTCTCGTTGGATGTATGTCCACCCGTTGCTTTGTACCTAGTAGATAGATCTTGGCGTGTAGTTCACATCGTAGGAAATTCTTTGTTTTCTATGCTGCGGACCCAACATGTACTTCTTGGATATTTCTTGGGGTGACACGCGTGGCATCCCCAAGCTTGAGCTTTAGTCCATCCTTCATCTTATTACTCATTCCATCCATACACCTGAAAATTTTCCTTCATACAAAACTTCACACAATCTCATTAGCAACATTAGTGCACTTAAGATAAATAAGTCTCAAGGTTCAGTTCTAACACCAAATAAACTTCCATTAGAACACTATCTACTGTAGCAATTCCCTCAAAAATCTCAATTCCCCAAAGGAACTCAAGAAGGAACTAACAAAAAGCAAATGCAGAAAATGGCAGAAATCTGTCAAAACAGACCAGCAGGTAAAGACAAATTTTTTCGAAGACCTTCTGTTGCTCAAATCAAAAAGTGTTGAACGAACGAAAGTTAGATAACAACCTGTGGCAGAAGCACAAAAAATTACAGCTCAATCTGACGTACAGATCTCTCTCAGGAATGTTTACGGTAAAGCACAGAAATCTGTTTCGGGACAACAACTTTCCCAATCATTACTTCACTCTCATTAGAGGTTACTCTTGGCACAAAAAGCAAATAAAAAGGATAAGGAGAGGTTATTACAGAGGTAATAACTTCCAATACTCAACTAAAACTCTTTGGTTATCTCCCAACAAGTACTTTTTTTTAACGCCTTTAAGTTAGGCATAAGAAGCAAAGAAAGAATCAAGTGTTCTCAAATGAAGAAGCATTAAGACCAAATTTTGTTTTCATAGGAGAAGCAAAAGAAATATTTTCTCTCTTTTTAGGGAAGTGTTCTATACCTTTCTTGAGTGGGAGGTTATATTTAATGGTGCCTTCTTTCATATCAATGATGGCACCAATAGTTCTAAGAAAAGGTCTTCCCAAAGTAATAGGACAAGAAGCATTGTATTCAACATCCAAAACATAGAAATCAACGGGGACATAGGAATCATTAACCATAATAAGGACATCATTAAGACTCCCCATGAGTTTCTTTTTAGCACTAGCATCAAGTGGGACATTCAAATAACAATCTTCAAGAGGAGGCAAATCAAGCATATCATAAATCCTTCTAGGCATAATAGAAACACTACTATCAAGATCACATCAAGCTTTGAAATCAAAGTCATTCACTTTCATATTAATGATGGGTTCCCAACCATCCTCTTGTTTTATAGGAATAGAATCTTTAAGTTTCATCTTTTCTTCTTTAATTTTTATGAGAGCATTAGTAATGTGTTTTGTAAAGGCCATGTTCATAGCACTAGCATTAGGACTTTTAGCAAGCTTTTGTAGGAACTTAATAACTTCAGAGATGTTGCAACCATCAAGATCAAAATCAAATTTATGATCTAAAGTAGTAGAACTATTACTAGCCTCAACACTAGTGGTGGTAATAGTAGAAACACTAATGTTTCTAGCAATTTCATCTTCTCTTTCCCACTTAGCATGTAATTCAGCTAATAGTCTAACATTTTCATCAATTCTTACTTGTATGGCATTAGTAGCTGCAAAGGGATTCTCATTAGTTTCAGGTTTAGCAGCCATTTTATTCAAAGTAGATTGAGCTTCAGCCAAATATGCTATATTTCTTTCAGCATTAGAGAGTTTTTCCTCAATAGTTTTATTGAAAGCAGTTTGTTTACTAATAAACTCTTTAATCATAACTTCAAGTTCAGAGGGAGCACTCTTATTATTGTTGTAAGGATTTCCATAAGCATTACCATTGTTGGGAGGATATGGCTTATAATTGTTGTTACCAAAATTATTCCTATAAGCATTATTACCATAAGCATTGTTGCTAAAATTGTTATTTCTTATGAAGTTCACATCAACTTGCTCTTCTTGAGCAACCAAAGAGGCTAAAGGAACATTATTTGGATCAATATGGGCTTTCCCATTAACAAGCATGGACATAATAATATCAATCTTATCACTCAAGGAGGAGGTTTCTTCAACAGAATTTACCTTCTTACCTTGTGGAGCTCTCTTAGTATGCCATTCAGAATAATTAACCATCATATTATCCAATAGTTTTGTTGCAGCACCCGAAGTGATGGTCATAAAGGTACCTCCAGCAGCTGAATACAATAGGTTCCTTGAAGAATAATTCAATCCTGCATAAAAAGTTTGGATGATCATCCAAGCAGTCAGTCCATGAGTGGGACAATTCTTTACCAAAGATTTCATTCTTTCCCAAGCTTGAGCAACATGCTCATTATCAAGTTGTTTAAACTTCATTATTTCACTTCTCATGGATATAATCTTACCAGGAGGATAGTATTTTCCAATAAAAGCATCTTTGCACTTAGTCCAAGAATCAATACTATTCCTACTTAAGGAATTCAACCATTCTTTAGCTTTTCTTCTCAAAGAGAAAGGAAACAATTTCAGCTTAATAATATCACCTTCTATATCCTTATGCTTTTGCATCTCACAAAGTTCAACAAAGTTATTTAGATGGGAAGCAGCATCTTCATTACCAATACCAGAAAATTGTTCTCTCATAACAAGGTTGAGCAAAGCAAGTTTTATCTCAAAGAAAGTATTTTCAGCCACAGGTGGAGCAATGGGAGTGCTCATAAAATCATTGCTGTTGGTGCTAGTGAAGTCACACAACTTAGTGTTTTCAAGAGTAGTCATTTTTTTGGGTTTTCAAATAAGAAAGCAAACAAGTAAAACTATTTTTTTTGTGTTTTTGATAAAGAAGCAAGCAAACAAAGCAAAAAGAAACTAAGCAAAACAAAAATAACAAAGTAAAGAGATTGGTTATGACGGGACTCCCCTTGTGAAGATGTCCTTGACTCCCCGGCAACGGCGCCAGAAAATCACTTGATGGCTCAATACACGGCGCCCAGAAAAGTGCTTGGTGCGTGGTGTTGATGTAGAGATCGTTGGGAACCCCAAGAGGAAGGTATGATGAGCACAGCAGCAAGTTTCCCTCAGTTACGAAACCAAGGTTTAATCGAACCAGTAGGAGCAAGGAAACACCTCAAAGGTGTTATTAGCTGAGCTTTGGCAGGGCGCACTACCGGTGCTAGTAGCAATGTGGAGACCTGCACAACACAACCACAAAACTTTGTCCCCAACTTGCGATGAGGTTATCAATCTCACCGTGTTTTGCAGAAAACAAAGGATTAAACATATCTAATGGAAAGAAGTAAAAGTTTGCAGAAAGTAAACACAAAGAACTAAAAGATTGTATGTAAAGAAAAGGACCGGGATCCATAGTTCACTAGAGGTGGCTTTCCTTAGATAGATAACATGCTGGGTGAACAAATTACAACGGGGCAATTGACAAACACCGAGAAAGCAATACATGCATATACTAATCATCTTGACTCCTCTGAGACTTGATTAGGCATTACAACATAATACATAGACCGCCATCCAACTACATCTATGGCTAATAATCCACCTTCAGGTTATCATCCGAACCCCCTACAGTATTAAGTTGCAAGCAACAGATTATTGCTTTACGAACTGCGTGTAAAGTAAACAATACGATTGTTCTATGAACAAAGGATTGTGGTTTTCTCCCTAGTAGCAACATAACATCTAGTAACTTAGTGATTTCTCACTTCCCAGATTACGGAGGCATGAACCCACTATCGAGCATAAATACTAACTCTTGGAGTTGCTAGCATCTACTTGGACAAGATAGCTACTAACAACGGAAAGCATGCAAGATCACAAATAACAAAGACATGATAGAATCAATAATCAATCTGAAATAGCATCTCAATATCCATCGGATCCCCGCAAACATAACATGTAAGATTACAAATAGATGATCTTGATCATGAACAGAGCTCACAAGATCTAGACATGAAAGCACAAAGGAGGAGAACCAGCCATCTAGCTACTACATGGATCCGTAGTCCAAGGACGAACTACTCACGCATGACACCAGAGGCTTGCATGGTGATGAAGAAGGCCTCCAGGGTGAATTCCCCTCTCTGGCAGGGTGCCGGGAAGAGCTTCAGATCCCTCCCGATCTAGGGATGGAGATGACGGCGGCTACAGACTCTTTCATGGATTTTTTGATCGAGTACTTAGGGTTTTCGTCCCGATGGCAACTTATAGGCGGAAGGAGAGGCCGAGGGGGTGCTGGGGTCGGCCAGACCACCCCCTAGCGCGGGCCAGGCCTGGCCGCGCGGCCAGGTGGTGTGGCCGGCCCTTGGCCCCTCTCCGTCTCGTATTCTAGCACTTGAGCCCTTCCGGAAAAATAGGCACTTTGGCTTTTGTCCCGTCTAATTCCGAGAATATTCATTTTCTGACTTTTCTAGAACTAAAAACAATAGAAAACAGGCAGCTGGCACTATGGCTCTTGTTAATAGGTTAGTCCAATAAATCATAATAAAAGTACTCCAAAGTTGGAACAAAACACAAGAAAGTGGATAAAACTAAGCATGGAACATCAAAAATTATAGATACATTTGCAATGTATCAATTACCTATTTGAATAGCTGAAGGAGTGTTTACAAAGATCCTTGGGAAAATGATTTCTACTGATTATCTTGTTATTGAATGTGCAGGAAAAGGACAAATTAGACTTGGAAGGTCCCTATTAGAACTCCTTGGAGCAATAATAGATGTGGGAAAGGGGACCATGCACCTTTCTTCTCCACCAAACAATCATATTTTCCCCAAGGTTAAGAATAAAAGTAAGAGAGGTAAGGGCAAGAAATTTGGTTTTAATGCTTCTTCATTTGAGAACACTTGATTCTTTCTTGCTTCTTATGCCTAACTTAAAGGCGTTAAAGAAAAGTACTTATTGGGAGATAACCCAAAAGTTTTAGATGAGTCTTGGAAGTTATTACATCAGTAATAACCGCTCCTTATCCTTTTTATTTGCTTTTTGTGCCAAGAGTAACCTCTAATGAGAGAGAAGTAATGATTGGGAAAGTTGCTATCCCGAAATAGATTTCTGTGCTTCACCGTAAAAATTCGTGTAAAATCTTTAAACGTCTTTTTGAGGCGTAAATTTTTGTGCTTCTGCCCCATGTTGTTATGTAACTTTCGTTAGATCAACACTTTTTTATTTGAGCAACAGAAGGTCTTCAAAAAAATTCGTCTTTACCTGCTGGTCTGTTTTGACAGATTTCTGCCATTTTCTGCATTTGCTTCTTGTTGGTTCCTTTTTGAGTTCTTTTGGGGAATTGAGCTTTTTGAGAGAAGTGATACAGTATCTAGTGTTCTAATGGAAGTTTATTTGGTGTTAGAACTGAACCTTAAGACTTATTTATCTTGAGTGCACTAATGTTGCTAATAAAGATTGTGTGAAGTTTTGTATGAAGAAAAATTTCAGGTGTTTGGAAGGAATGAGTAATGAGATGAAGGATGTACTAAATCTCAAGCTTGGAGATGCCTCACGTGTCACCCCAAGAAATATCCAAGAAGTACAAGCGTCAAATCTTGGGGATGCCCAAGGCATCCCCTCCTTCATCAATAAAAATCTCAGGTTTCTTCCAAACGCTTCATTTTTATTGTTTCATGCATAGTTGTGTTGTTCTTGGAGCGTCTTCTTTTTCGTTTTTGTTTTGGTTTTTAATTTTCTTGGTTTTCTTAGTTTTCTGAATAAATTTGGTTGGACCCCCTCTTTCATACATTGGTTTACAAATAGTTTGGTTTGGTTTGGAAAAGAGTAGGATAGTTCATGCTTATGTGGTAAAAAGAGCTCGTTTTTGACTGTGGCCTATGCTCTGTCATGCCATGCTTGATATTGTTTTGGCTTTATGCTTAGTATTCTTTGATGTAGCATGACTTGTTATAAACAATTGAGATTGCTTAATGTGCCTTGGATGAATCATGCGTTGTTTTAGCATATTAAAGCATACTATAGTGGAATTCTCCTTTGATGCTTTATTTGGGTTGACTTGGCGCATGCTCACACCATGTTATGACTACCACAAGTCACCATAGCCTTTATGATCCTTTAGTTTTCAACTTGTAGTATCACTTCATGCTTTGATCAATGATGTTTTGTCGCTCTGCATGATTATGGCCATTATTGCTCTCTTAGTTTGTCGGTCCCAGTCTTTTGCTAGCCTCCACAACAAAGTATGAGTTCCACTCATGCATCCAACTCCCTAAACCAAGTTATTCCAAAGAGTCCACCATACCTACCTACTAGCTTATGCTATTCCAAGTATATTCATGCTTTTATTTACCTTGCAAATTAAACTTGTTATGAGAAAACTAGTGATTAAAGCTCTCACGAACTTGATGGCACACTTTACTTTACTTGCCCTTAATAAACTTGAACCATTGTGTCTTCTATGTTGTATATGCTGGCACTTATTTGTTGGGGATTAGCAGAACCATGCTTTCATGGGGAACGCTTTCAACATTGCACTTGGTACTTGTACCCAGTTGATATCATGCTCTTTTGTATATGGATGTCGTCGGTGTGAAATGAAAGGGGAGATTGTAAGTCCATGGAGTTATGTATGTGTGTTAGAGAAACGCCTAGGCCGCTGGTCTAATCCATGCTGACATGGTGGAAACCTGCAGCGTAACAATAATGAGCTGTCTATGAAGCATTGTTCTTATAAAAAAGAGTCCTATATTGAGAAAAAAAGAGAAAAGAGAAAAGAGAAAAAAAGAGATACTATGAAAAGAGGAAAGAGAGAAAAAAGCACCATATTCCCATGGTAAATAAGAAGAATGCTGAGATGCTCGTTGTCTGCTTGCCTTGTCATTTTGATATGGGGATTCTTCCGTATCATCAGGCAAGGGGTACCCCATTGGCGGTTCTCTATGATACACATGTACTTACAATGACAAGAACTTACCGGTGACTAAACTTGAGTAGCATGAGGAGCCCTCGTATACAAGGGACATGAGATTTCTGACTTATACTTCGTCAAGCATGTACACCATAGTTTGTTCACTTTAACCTTAATCACTTCAAGATGCTTAAGATAGGGGCAATGAGAGCTGAAAGCTATAAGTACCATAATTTTTGGAAGCTCTTTATGAGACTTGAATCCCTACTTCCTTCTATGAAGGCCTTTCTTCCACCATTATATTGAGTCTCCACCTTCTATCTTTATGCACCTACTTTGAGAGCATAGTGGACATTCTTAGTTCTATGTGCATTGTCCCAAGACTAGTTGATTGATGCATAACTTGATATTGCTTGTTTTAAACTATTGTATCTAGTCACTGTTATGAACTTTGAGGTGTCCTATGCATTTATCTTTGCTACTCTATGAGGGACAAGCTGAATGCTATTATGCTATGTTTTCTTTATGTGAAACAAACAAACGTCTTGCAAAGCATTGTTATTCATGAATCTTTTGTTTGTGCCTTTTCATGTTGCATCATAGTTTCTTTGCTTATTGCTAGAACTTTGTCTTTCATGTTATGATTGAAGTACTATGATCCCAGCCTTGAATGTTTTACAAATACTTTGATCAAGTCTTTGATGGTGCATCTCACCTCAAAAATTATTCTTTCTTTTTATCACTTACCTACTCGAGGACGAGCAGGAGTTAAGCTTGGGGATGTTGATACATTGCAAATGTATCTATAATTTTTGATGTTCCATGCTTGCTTTTATCCACTTTCTTGTGTTTTGTTCCAACTTTGGAGTACTTTTCATATGATTTGTTGGACTAACCTATTAACAAGAGCCACAGTGTCAGCTGCCTGTTTTCTATTGTTTTTGGTTCCAGGAAAGTCAGAAAATGAATATTCTCAGAATTGGACGGGACAAAAGCCAAAGTGCCTATGTTTTCGGATGCCATCAAGTGCCAGAATACGAGACAGAGAGGGGCCAGGGGGCCACCACACCACCTGGCCGTGTGGCCAGGCCTGGCCTGTGCTAGGGGGTGGTGTGGCCGCTCCTGGCACCCCCTCGGCCTCTCCTTCCGCCTATATATTGCCCTCGGGACGAAAACCCTAAGTATCCGATCAAAAATCCACGAAGGAGTCTGTAGCCGCCATCATCTCCATCCCTAGATCGGGAGGGATCTGAAGCTCTTCCCGGCACCCTGCCGGAGAGGGGAATTCACCCTGGAGGCCTTCTTCATCACCATGCAAGCCTCTGGTGTCATGCGTGAGTAGTTCGTCCTTGGACTACGGATCCATGTAGTAGCTAGATGGCTGGTTCTCCTCCTTTGTGCTTTCATGTCTAGATCTTGTGAGCTCTGTTCATGATCAAGATCATCTATTTGTAATCTTACATGTTATGTTTGCGGGGATCCGATGGATATTGAGATGCTATTTCAGATTGATTATTGATTCTATCATGTCTTTGTTATTTGTGATCTTGCATGCTTTCCGTTGTTAGTAGCTATCTTGTCCAAGTAGATGCTAGCAACTCCAAGAGTTAGTATTTATGCTCGATAGTGGGTTCATGCCTCTGGTAATCTGGGGAAGTGACAGAAATCTCTAAGGTACTAGATGTGCTGTTGCTACTAGGGAGAAAACCACAATCCTTTGTTCATAGAACAATCGTATTGTTTACTTTACACGCAGTTCGTAAAGCAATAATCTGTTGCTTGCAACTTAATACTGTAGGGGGTTCGGATGATAACCTGAAGGTGGATTATTAGTCATAGATGTAGTTGGATGGCGGTCTATGTATTATGTTGTAATGCCTAATCAAGTCTCAGAGGAGTCAAGATGATTAGTATATGCATGTATTTCTTTTCTTGGTGTTTGTCAATTGCCCCGCTGTAATTTGTTGACCCAGCATGTTATCTATCTAAGGAGAGCCACCTCTAGTGAACTATGGATCCCGGTCCTTGTCTTTTACATACAATCTATAAATTGTCTTTTACTTCTTTGTGTTTACTTTCTTCAAACTTTTACTTCTTTCCATTCGATACGTTTAATCCTTTGTCTTCCGCAAAACACGGTGAGATTGACAACCTCATCGCAAGTTGGGGATAAAGTTCTGTGGTTGTGTTGTGCAGGTCTCCATGTTGCTACTAGCACCAGTAGTGCGCCCTGCCAAGGCTCAGCTAGTAACACCTTTGGGGTGTTTCCTTGCTCCTACTGGTTCGATTAAACCTTGGTTTCATAACTGAGGGAAACTTGCTGCTATGCTCATCGTCCCTTCCTCTTGGGGTTCGCAACGAGCTCTACATCAACATCGCACCAGCATTTTCCTGGCATCAACACCGAGCCATCAAACCCCCAGGGCCGGACACGCCGGCCGAAAACGGCCGGACATTCCGCCCAAGACAAAACTGACAGAAACATCAATACGAAAACAACCATAACTTTAGCATCCAGACTCCGATTTTGATCATCTTAGGCTTGTTTTAAAGAGGACAACAAACTCTAAAAGATAATCTAGGGAACCATCATAGTACAGCCATGGAGGATAGAACCAAAGGAATAAAGGTTTGACCTATCTGAAAAAGATGAACCACTAAAACCTCCAACATCGAAAACGCAATAGAGAATGCATATGAAATCCGTTTTCGATGAACTTGGGCTTGTCATGAAGATTAACACAAGCTATAAATCCTCTCATGGATAAGAACCAAATAATGTAAGGTTTACCAATCTCTAAAAGAAAAACCGATAAAACCTCCAATATCGAAAACACAATAGAGAATGCATATGAAATCCGTGTTCGATGAACTAGAGCTTGTTATGAATATTACCACAAGCTCAAGAACCTCACATGGATAAGATCCAAATAACAACAAAGAAATATGATGCCAAGTATTCAAATGTTTGAGCTCTCACGAAGGATATGATCAAGTTACTCACTCGAGAGCCCCTCTTGATAGTACGGCTATCTATCCTATAAACCGGTCTCCCCAACTAACACCATGAGACCGGTAAGAAGGAAACCCTATCAAGAACATACCTTTGCCTTGCGCATATTCCACTTGAGCTTGATGATGACGATCTTCTCCACCTCAAGATGGAACACCTTTCTTGATTGTGCTAGCTTGGTGAAGACTTGCAAATTGCTCCCCATCCTCCACTATGGTAGAGCTTATCTTTTGGGCATACCATCTTCCCATATCCATGATCACCATAGGATGGCAAGCTTCAAGCAAATGATCTCTTTGAGATGGCTCATCTTGAACTTGCACATCATTTCTTCTTTCTTCATTATGTTGGTGTCTTGAAGGTACATAAGAGATATCACTCCAACTTTAGTCTTCAAGACACACTTGTGATAACCCACAAGTATAGGGGATCGTGTGTAGCCTTTTCGATAAGTAAGAGTGTCGAACCCAACGAGGAGCTAAAGGTAGGATAAATATTCTCTCAAGTTTTATCAACCCATCTTGAACTTACACGTTTGCATTATCTAGGAAATAAAACTAGAGCAACAATACGAGTAATAGAGATAGGTTTGCATGATAATAAATAACAAGAAAGTAAAGCTAGTTGCTGCAGCAATAAAATACACTAAACTAACAGAACCATGAGTGTGGAATAGTGGTGGTAATTGTGGTGGCTTTGTCCAAGTTTAAATAACGAATAGATCGGGTTCATTGTCTTCGATGTAGTTTTCTATGTGGGAGAGGCTAAATATACATGCGCTTCACCACTTGGAATTACATGTACTATATGATTGGATTGTTAACAAATATACGTAAGTACTAATCAATGTATTATGTTTTCCCCAACCATAGCCTTAAGTTTAATGGTCCTCTTACTCCCATACGTGCAACGTTCCGGTTCGTGTCCTCAGGTTTCTGTCACTCCAGCAGAACTTCCCCCGTCCTCTTACACATACTACAAATCCTATGATGTTTAATCCATGCGTGCACAAATATAATGGACACCAAAGGACTTTACCATATCAACATACAACTCTAATGAACCAAAGACGTTCAACCATTCAATCTAAGAACAAAGAAACTACGCAAACCTGACATAGATCATAGGATTATAACTTATAGCATCAAACACCATGTTTACATAGGACGGTACAGAGGTGTGTGGGAGGATGAACCACTGCATACTAGGAGTATTAGGTGATGGAGATGGCGGTGAAGATGGTGAAGAGTGCGGCGGCGGTGCTGGCGGCGGCGCGGGGGACTCCTTCTCCGCCGCCGGTATCATGGGGGAGCACCGCCCCTTAGCCCCCTTCCTTCATGGATTCTTAGGAGCCCTCCCTCATGAAGATGGGATCCATGGGGGAGGCAAAAACGTGGCTTTGGTGGCTGCAAATTCGTGGGTGGAGATGCCCTGGGCGAATTAGGTTTCCTCCCTTTATATAGCTTCTCGGATTTCCGTCACCCCATCTTAGGCTGCAGTAAATCGGGCCTAAAAGAGCCATCTGGACTCAGAATCAGCTAAATTTTATGTCCAAAACGTTTGTCGCGAAATTTTCAACAACTTTGTAGTTGAAGAGTGTTGCGTTTGAAGCCGTCTTCGACCCGAAATGTGACCATCTACAAAAAGAGTTCTGAGACAGATTTCTGGAAAAATTTCAATTTGACTCCAACAAGGTTTCCACTTGTATTCTTGGTAATTCCTACACATCAAAGTGTAAAACAAGAACATTGTGCACTTTTGCAACTATTAGTAGATTAGTCCAAATAAATCATAAACTTTATACAAAAAGGAGTGTCAAAAACAGATTATTAGCATAAAACCATCAAAAATTATAGATACGTTATGGACGTATCAACATCCCCAAGCTTAGTTCCTGCTCGTCCTCGAGTAGGTAAACGATCAAAACAATATAATTTTTGAGGTGACATACAGACAACACAATCTTGATCATCATTATTGTAAAAGCATTGATAGCTGGGATTAAAGTACTCTAAACATGAATCATGAAAGATAGAGTTATAACAATAAGACATAGTAACTATGTTGTAACATGAAAATGCACAAACAAAATATTCATGAATAACAATGCTTTGCAAGACATTTGTTTGTTTCACATAAAGAAAGCATAATGAGAATGGTATTCAGCTTGTCCCTCATAGAGTAGCAAAACATAAATGCATAGGACACCTTCAAAGTTCATAAGGGTGACTAGATACAAATAGTTTAGGAACAAGCAATATCAAAGTTATAAATCAATCAACAAGTCTTGGGACAATGCATATTAAACTAAGAATGGCCACTATGCTCTCTCAATAGGTGCATAAAGATAGAAGATGGAGACTCAATATAAAAGTAAAAGAAAGGCCTTTATAGAAGGAAGCAGGGATTCAAGTCTCATAAAGAGCTTCCAAAAATTATGGTACTTATTAGCTTTCAACTCTCATTGCCCCTATCATAAGCATCTTGAAGTGATTAAGGTTAAAGTGAACAAACTATGGAGTATATGCTTGACAAAGTATAAGTTGGAAATCTCATGTCCCTTGAATACGAGGGCCGCTCCTCATGCTACTCAAGTTTAGTTACCGGTAAGTTCTTGTCATAGTAAGTACATGTGTATCACAGAGAACCTGCCAACGGGGTACCTCTTGCCTGATGATACGGAAGAATCACCATATCGAAATGGCAAGGCAAGAAGACAACGAGCATCTTAGCAATCTTCTTATTTACCATGGGAAAATGGTGCTTTTTTCTCTCTTTCCTCTTTTCTCATCTCTTTTTTTCTTTTTTCTCAATCTCTATCTCTTTTTTTATAAGAAGAATGCTTCATAGATTGCTCATTATGGTTACGCTGCAGGTTTCCACCATGATTAGGCATGGATTAGACCGGCGGCCCAGGCGTTTCTCTAACACACATACATAACTCCATGGACTTACAAGCTCCCCTTTTATTTCACACCGACGACATCCATAGACAAAAGAGCATGATATCAACTAGGTACAATTTACAAGTGCAATGTTGAAAGCGTTCCCCATGACAACATGGTTCTGCTAATCCCCAACATATAAGTGCAAGCATATACAACATAGATGACACAATGGTTCAAGTTTATTAGGGGCAAGAAAAGTAAAGTGTGCCATCAAGTTTGTGAGAGCTTTAATCACTAGTTTTCTCATAACAAGTTTAATTCGGAAGGTAGATAAAAGCATGAATATACTTGGAATAGCAAATGCTAATAGGTAGGTATGGTGGACTCTTTGGGATAACTTGGTTTTATTTGGAGTTGGATGCATGA
Source organism: Avena insularis (assembly GCA_023614405.1). NCBI lineage: Eukaryota > Viridiplantae > Streptophyta > Magnoliopsida > Poales > Poaceae > Avena > Avena insularis. The sequence continues at coordinate 434,906,936 of CM042693.1, read as the reverse complement.
GTGGAACTCATACTTGGTTATGGAGGCTAGCAAAAGACTGGGAGCGACCAACTAAAAGAGCAATAATGGCCATAATCATGCAAAGCGACAAAACATCATTAATTAAAGCATAAAGTGATATTACAAGTCGAAAACTAAAGGATCATAAAGGCTATGGTGACTTGGGATAGTCATAACATGGTGTGAGTGAAGGGAATATGCCCGAGAGGCAATAATAAAGTGGTTATTATCTTATTCCATGATTATGATAAATTTTTATTTTACATGCTAGAATTGTATTGATCGGAAACATCAATACATATGTGTTTAATAAACAAAAAGGGTTCCTAGTTATGCCTCTCTTATAGATGAGCTTGTTGATTAACAAGATGATCAAGGTTTCCTGATCATGGACATTGGATGTTGTTAATAAAAAGGTCACACCATTGGTGGAATGATGTGATGAACATTCATCCGAAGTATAGCATTACGATCAAAGTCATTATGTTTATATTGCTATAACATCATACAAAGTAATCTTTATCCTTAGACCATGAGATCATGTTAATTGCTAACACCGGAAGAGTATCTTGATAGCATCAAACGTCACACCATAATAGGGTGACTATAAAGGTGGGTTCAGTGCTACGAAGGTGTTATGTTGAGGCTCATGGATCAAGAGTGGGATTTGTCCATCCCGATGACGGATACATATACTCTAGTCCCTCTCAGTGATATCACATTGAAATAGCTTGCAAGCAAGTGATGTGATCACTAGAATGTTATATCACGGGAACAAGAAAAGAGTGCATGTCGGTAATGAGATCAAACTAGGTATGGAGATACCGATGATCGAATCTCGGACATGTAATATATCGCGGGACAAAGGGATTTAGTTACTACCGTTAAAGGTTCCCACGATCATAGAAGTCATCGTTGAATGTGTAGGAGTCAGTATGGATCTCCAGGTCCCGCTGCTGATTATTGATCGGAGAGGGGTCTCGATCATGTCTGCATTATTCACGAACCGTAGGGTGACACACTTAAGGGATACCGACACCATTTGGAGCAAATATGTTTCAGATAAAGATTTAAGAAGGCGCTGGAATTATTTCAATAGACACCGAAACTGTTTCAGGTGAAAATGCTGAAATTGGTTCTGCATGTAATATTGAAATGTTGCAGGGGGTTTTATGTGAATGTTTGTTAATTAAAGTAATTAACAAAATTCTGAATAAAAATAATAAAATAGTTTTATTAAATGAGAGAGCATTAAATTTGGAGAAATTTAATGCATTTAAAGTGGAGACTTTAAAAGAGAATGTGAAGGGCATTTTAATGTGGAGGGTTACCACCACATGAATGGAGGAGGTGAAGGTCACCTCCTCCATGCGCCATGAAGGAGGGCACCCTCCTCCTATAAAAGGCCACCCCCTCTTCACTTCTCACACACACCTCCTTGTGAAGGATCTCTCTCCCCCTCTAGTATTATTCCCCCATGGTCTCGAATTAGCGAGATACATGTTCCCGGTGGCTTTATCTGGAAAGGAGTTGCTCTTCCGCTGCTTTGCTGGAGCGAGGGACGGAGGTTGTCGGGGTACCGGACGTGTGTGCGATCATGGATGCACCGCTGCTTTGTGGTGCTGGACTTGGTGGTGCTGGAGCTAGATCTGATGGACGTCTTTGGGCGGACCTCTTGGACTTCATCATGATCTTGAGATTGGCAAGTGTACGACTACATCAACCACGAGTTCCTACTCGTTAACAAAGCTTGTTGTCTACGAGGGTAAGTTCTCGTTGGATGTATGTCCACCCGTTGCTTTGTACCTAGTAGATAGATCTTGGCATGTAGTTCACACCGTAGGAATTTTTTTGTTTTCTATCTTTGCGGACCTTGGTGGTATCAAGGCCTGATCTATGCGTAGGTGCTTAGCACGGGTAGTACACATATGTTGATATGTGGGCGATGATGATCATGTTATTGCATCTTCTATGTATTTTGGATATTGGTGGCGTAGTGGGATGAAGCGGCCCGGACCAACCTTACATGTCATCGTACATGAGACCGGTTCCACGACTGGCATGCAACTTGTTTTGCATAAGTGGCTGGCGGGTGTCTGTCTCTCCTACTATAGTCAATATCTGATTTACAACGAGTTACTAATAACTTAGTTATCCTCGTTGTGGTTCATGTTCGTAGGTAAGAACGGTTCTATCTCCGAAAGCCCTAAGCCACGTAAAACTTGCAACTGATAATATAGAGGCATCTAGTTTAGATCGTTGCTGGGCTAGTGTATTGATATGGTATTGTTGTAAGTAGATGTATGATAGATACTCTTACAACACACTCAACGTGTAAGTTCCATAGACCTTGGCCTTACACACAAAGGAATGATAGAGATCATACCACGATGCAAGTGATAGAGATCAAATGCATGGACCATATCATCTCACTTTACACATTAGATATTAGCATCTTATACTGCTAGTTTGGCGCTTTTTGTAGCATTGTAAGATGATCCCTCTTTTAGATATCAAGATAAAAATGTGTTCTTCCTTAAGTATGCACCGTTTTGTGGATCATATTTCGAGACATCACGTGATGATCGGGTGTACTCGACTCTACGCTTTCATACAAACGGGTGTAAGACAGTTTTACACATGCGAGTACTAAGGTTCTTACTTGGCGAGCCTAGCATGTACAGAGATGGCCTCGGAACACGGATCGAAAGGTTAAGCATGAGTCATATAGTTGATATGATGCCCATATAGATGCTCGCCTTTGAAGCTACATCAAGTCACGTGATGATCGGACTTGGTGTAGTGGATTTGGTTCATGTAATCACCAAAAAGGCACGAGGGATGTCATTTTTGAGTGGGAGTTCATTTCTAATTTGGATTAGTCGAACCAAATTTGTCATAAATTAAATCAAAGTGAATTTGCATAGTTTGTTGTAGTCATTGGCATTTCTTTTCTACCTCATGCTTAGTTTTTATTTGAGATAATAGAACTATAGAATTCTAGATATTTACTTTACGAACTGGTATCGTATTGTTTCGAATGTCAATTTAAAGTTTATAAGTCCTATTGCAAACTTTCAGCAAACTCTATTTACTCCATGAAGTTTAATAAGTAGTATTAAATCAAGAGTAAGAATTCCAATGTTAGTATCTAAAGTATCATGTTTGCCTCCATGATTATTGATATTCAAAAGGTTGTTTTAATATCAAGATTATATTGGAGCTGAAAATTGTTTCAGAAACCATCATGTGTGAAAGATATTGTGATATCTGAAACAATGTTTTTTGGTTGCATTATGATAGAGTATAATTTAGCAAAATACATGTTCTCATATTGTATGAGAATTTTTTAAGGATGGAGATGCTAGGCATCCGAATCTACCAAAAAGGTTTTGGGAACTGATATTATACTCACGATTCTTCCTTATAGGCTATAGTAGCTTGATCATGAAAGTTGTCATGATAAGGATGAATAGAAGATGTAAGTAAAATGTTTACTACACTAATAGATTACTAAAGAATGGATTTTTGAAAGAACACCAAACATTTGATGATGGTGATCCACTTCAAAGTGCAAGTCCAAAGGTATTAGTATTTGACTATATACGCTTTGTACCATGTGTCATGTTGATGACACCACTATTGATGTTGATAGATTCTTTTAAAAGAAAAGGAATTGCTGAAAGAGAATCTATAAAATATTTGGTAGAAAATAAAAGGTTGGAGATGTCCAACTTAGGTATATAGAAGATATACATGTTATGGCTATATTCCTTGCTTGTTAAACAATGTGGTTCTTAGGTATTGGATACCGAATTGGTTGGTATGAAGTGTCATACAGGACAACGCAATTCATGAACTACAATGGCCTAAGTAACCAGCAAGAGAATGAGTGATGATGTTCATCGAAAACAAATAAAGTATTATTGTGTTTTTCATTGTCATCAAACCAAGCCTTCAAGATTTGTTTAAATAATTGTTATTTTGTTCCGGTATCATGAGAACAATGGTTGTTCAAATAATTACCGTATTCCATAAAGGATGGATGAACTTTTACAAGTCTAGTTGGAGAAATCACATCCATAAACACTATTGCTAAAATGTTGCAAGACAAATGATTGAAAGATCACTTATGAAGTGACATCGCTGTTTAAATTATATTTGAAAGAAAACATGAAGAAACTCCATGTTGATGGATTTTTGGAGTCTTTGATTTTGATCAATTGACGCATGTGAGACTTTCCTCGAGATAATTGAAACTCCGTCCATAGGCTAGAGAGGAACGGATGACTAGCTTATTGGAAATTGTGCATGCTGATGTGCATAGTCCATTATGTGTAGCCATATGCGATGGATCTTTTTGCTTCATATGCTTTCTCCGAAAATTTGAGTGAATATATCTATATATTTACTTAATAAGGAAGAAGTATGAAACATTTGAAAATTGTTCAAAGACTTTCAAGATGAAGTGGAAAATCATTGTAACAAGAAAATAAAGAGTTTATGATTCGATCATAAAGGAAGATATTTGAGTTACATGTTTAGCAAAAACACCTAAGACTTGAGGAATTGTTCCATGATTTGTGTTTCCCGATAAACCATAGGAGTATGGCATATTCGAGAGATAAAATCAAACCATGTTTGACATGGTAAGATCAAGGGTGTCATTTATAAAACTGGCATTATGTTTTAAGGATTGAAGCTTTAGAGACTACCGCTTTTACACTGAAAAGAGCACCATCGTGATCCATTGAAATGACACCATATGAGTTATGGTTTGGGATAAACCCGAATTGTCTTTTCTTAAATTTTGGTATGCTATGCATAAGTAAAATGTTTACAACCAAAGTCGGATAAGCACGTCTTTGTAGGTTATCCCAAAGAATTTGTTGGGAATTTCTCCATAACACCAAGGACAAAAGAGTTTGTTACTTGGAACGTCAAGTTTCTTGAGAAGGAATTTTTCGTGAAAAGTTAAGTGGGAGGGCAATAGAACTTTGATAAGGTTGTTGAACCTTAGCTATATGTGCTAAGTAGCGCTGCGCCGGAAAGTGTCCCGGTGGTGGCCACAATGCTCATGGCTCTCGTGATTACAAAAGGTGTGATCTCGGAGATTAGAGTTCCTATAGAACCGTGTGGGTCGGTAAGAATCAAATAGTAAGATTTGATAAGCAAGTCGTTATTGTTTTGACAATGATGAACCGACTACATGCAAAGAAGCGATGATGGGCCCTGACTCCATAAAATGACTAGAAGTCATAGAATCCGTGATAGTATCCATACACGAGAAAACAAGTTTCTGAACTTGGAAGACCCTCCGGAAAGGCGTGAAGCCTATCGGTCGTGTTTGGATCTATAAAGAAATAAGACATGGATGTTTAACATCTATGAAATAGTCGACATGTCGGAAAGAAGTTTACGACAATGTTCAAGGAGTTGACTATGACAAGATTTGATCTTTCATACTGATATATAGTCTTGACGGATTAATGTAGCAACCACTACATATAATTTGGTATATGGTAGTTGAATAAACAAAACAAGGTTCTTCTAATAGAATGGTAACCTAGGACATGTACATGACATGGTCCGAAGGGTTTTGTTAATTCAAAGGGTGCTAAAAGGGCATGTAAACTTCAATAGTTGAAGTAAGCATAGCGGAGTTGGAATCTTCACCATGATGAAACTGTTAAAAGAGTTTAAATTCATCGGAGATGATGAAGATGCTTGCATTTGCAAGAAATTAAGTGGGAGCGCTGAGACATGTTTGTAATACATTATGTAGAGGACATATTGTTGATTGGAAATGATGTATCTTATATTGACACAAGTTAAGAATTTCATTAAAATAAGATTTCGATGAAAGACTTGGGCAAACCCGGAATATTATGCATCAATATCTATATGGATAGATTAAGGCGCTAATATGGTTGTGCCAGACATACATATATGAGATATTGAAAGGGTTCAATATGGAAACAACAAGAAAGGTTCTTGCTGCATGGAAAGGATTGTATCAAAATTCAAGTGTTTCAACACTTGGTGAGTAAAATCACATGAAGATTTTGATCAATTATACCATGATATGTATATATCCAGAATGTCCTATGCTCTAAATGTTATGAGCATATACCAGAATGATTCATAAGATGATCATTGGACAATAGTAAAGATATTCTTATGAGCTTTAGAAGAACTAAGAATATATAATGTATAAGTGACAAATAGTTAAAGGTAGTTCATTGTAAAGTGTTACATTGATACTAGTTTTGTCACAAGATACAAATTAAATTTATCTCAATTTAGACTATGGGTGGCACAATGTAATGGAAATGATGTTCCATGATGGATTTGGATGAGTTCCAAAGTTGAGACATTGTGACGGATACTACAACAAAAGGCTAAGTATATGACTGCTATAGTAGCAGCAAAGGAGGGCATTTGTGTTAAGTAGTTTGTTATTAAACTAGGTGTGGTTCAAAGTGGGCTAATACTATGAAGATATATTTTGTGACAATAATATCAACATATTTTGCGCTGAATGAACTAAAGGTCTAACCAAAGGACCAAATCTATACAATGCCATCTCATTTGAGAATGAGCGATGCGTAGAGACGTAGAGACATGCAAATACACACGGACCTGAAACTATCAGATCCGGAGATTATGTTAACCACTAGCAATAGCGTATATGCAACACCAGAAAGCCATAGGTGTTCAATACGCAAAGTTTTTCAAACTAGATTATTGACTCTACTGCAAGTGGGAGACTGAAGGGAATATGCCCGAGAGGCAATAATAAAGTGGTTATTATCTTATTCCATGTTTATGATAAATATTTATTTTACATGCTCGAATTGTATTGATCGAAAACATCAATACATATGTGTTTAATAAACAAAAAGGGTTCCTAGTTATGCCTCTCTTATAGACTAGCTTGTTGATTAACAAGATGATCAAGGTTTCCTAATCATGGACATTGGATGTTGTTAATAACAAGGTCACACCATTGGTGGAATGATGTGATGAACATTCATCCGAAGTATAGCATTACGATCAAAGTCATTATGTTTATATTGCTATAACATCATACGAAGTAATCTTTATCCTTATACCATGAGACCATGTTAATTGCTAACACCAGAAGAGTATCTTGATAACATCAAACGTCACACCGTAACAGGGTGACTATAAAGGTGGGTTCAGTGCTACGAAGGTGTTATGTTGAGGCTCATGGATAAAGAGTGGGATTTGTCCATACCGATGACGGATAGATATACTCTGGGCCCTCTCGGTGATATCACATTGAAATAGCTTGCAAGCAAGTGATGTGATCACTAGAATGTTATATCACGGGAACAAGAAAAGAGTGCATGTCGGTAACGAGATCAAACTAGGTATGGAGATACCGATGATCGAATCTTGAACATGTAATATATCGCGGGACAAAGGGATTTAGTTACTAGCATTAAAGGTTCTCACGATCACAGAAGTCATCGTTGAATGTGTAGGAGTCAGTATGGATCTCCAGGTCCCGCTGCTGATTATTGATCAGAGAGGGGTCTCGATCATGTCTGCATTATTCGCGAACCATAGGGTGACACACTTAAGGGATACCGACACCATTTGGATCAAATATGTTTCAGATAAAGATTTAAGAAAGCACTGAAATTATTTCAATAGACACCGAAACTGTTTCGGGTGAAAATGCTGAAATTGGTTCTGCATGTAATATTGAAATGTTGTAGGGGGTTTTATGTGAATGTTTGTTAATTAAAGTAATTAGCAAAATTCTGAATAAAAATAATAAAAGAGTTTTATTAAATGATAGAGCATTAAATTTGGAGAAATTTAATGCATTTAAAGTGGAGACTTTAAAAGAGAATGTGAAGGGGCATTTTAATGTGGAGGGGTTACCACCACGTGAATGGGGGAGGTGAAGGGTCACCCCCTCCATGCGCCGGCCATGAAGGAGGGGCACCCCCTCCTCCTATAAAAGGCCACCCCCTCCTCACTTCTCACACACACCTCCTTGTGAAGGATCTCTCTCCCCCTCTAGTATTATTCCCCCATGGTCCCGGATTAGTGAGATACATGTTCCCGGTGGCTTTATCTGGAAAGGAGTTGCTGCTTACGCTGCTTTGCTATAGCGAGGGACGGAGGTTGTCGGGGTACCAGACGTGTGTGCGATCATGGACGCACCGCTGCTTTGCGGTGCTGGACTTGGTGGTGCTGGAGCTGGATCTGATGGACGTGCTAGAGCCGGACCTGCTAGACTTCATCACGATCTTGAGATCGGCAAGTGTACGACTACATCAACCACGAGTTCCTACTCGTTAACAAAGCTCGTTGTCTACGAGGGTAAGTTCTTGTTGGATGTATGTCCACCGTTGCTTTGTACCTAGTAGATAGATCTTGGCGTGTAGTTCACACCGTAGGAATTTTTTTGTTTTCTATGCTGCGGACCCAACAGTGAGCATGCGCCAAGTCAACTCAAATAAAGCATCAAAAGAGAATACCACAATACTATGCTTTAATATGGTAAAACAACACATGATTCTTTCATGGCACATTAAGCAATCTCAATTGTTTATAACATGTCATGCTACAGCAAAAATCACTAAGCATAAATCCAAAACAATATCAATAATGACATGACAAAGCATAGGCCACCGTAAAAAACGAGCTCCTTTTACCACTTAAGCATGAACTTTTCCTACTCTTTTCCAATTCAAACCACACTTATTTGAAAACTAATGTATGAAAGAGGGGATACAACCAATTTATTCAAGCAAACCAAGCAAACTAAAACCAAAAATGAAAACGAAGACGCTCCAAGAACAACACAATTATGCATGAAACAATAAAAATGAATTGTTTGGAAGAACCTGAGATTTTTATTGATGAAGAAGGGGATGCCTTGGGCATCTCCAAGCTTTGACGCTTGTACTTCTTGGATATTTCTTGGGGTGACATGGGGTGGCATCCCCAAGTTTTGCCTTTTGTCCATTCTTCATCTCATTACATCATTCTTTCCTTAACACCTGAAATTTTTCCTTCATACAAAACTTCACATAATCTTCATTAGCAACATTAGTATACTCAAGATAATAAGTCTTTAGGTTCAGTTTCAACAGCAATAAAACTTCCAATAAAACACAAGCTACTGTAGCACTTTCCTTAAAAAGCTCAATTCCCCAAAAAGAACACAAAAAGGAATCAACAAGAAGCAAATGCAAATAATGGCAGAAACCTGTCAAAACAGACCAGCAGGTAAAAACCAATTTTTTTGAAGACCTTCTGTTGCTCAAATCGAAAAGTGTTGAACTAACGAAAGTTGGATAACAACCTGTGGCAGAAGCACAAAAAATCACAGCTCAAACCGACGTACAGAGATTTTACATGAATTTTTACAGTGAAGCACAAAAATCTGTTTCGAGACAGCAACTTTCCCAAGTCTTACTTCTCTCTCATTAGAGGTTACTCTTGGCACAAAAACCACACAAAAATGATAAGGAGCGGTTATTACTGAAGCAATAACTCCAAGACTCAACTAAAACTTTTGGGTTATCTCCCAATAAGTACTTTTCTTTAACACCTTTAAGTTAGGCATAGGATCAAGATTCAAGTACTTTCGAATGAATAAGCATTAAGATCAATACCAGAAATATCTTTCTTTTTCAAGGCTTCATGCATTCCTATAGTTTTTTGACTGAAAAGCTTCCATGAAAAGATTTGTTTTGGTTTCATAGGCATGAACACAAGTGTTCAAGGTCCACCCCCACTTAACCATTACTTATCTTTCCAATCACTTTCCTTTTGAAAATGTTTTTATGTAACAAGTACAACTAATTTTTTTGTAATTTGCATTCCCTATCCATACTAAGGTAGAGAACAACTTAAAACTGAAAGTAAAACCTACTTAGAGATAAAGCAAACAAGTGCACACAAGAATATTCACCCACACGCTATTGCTCCCCGGCAACGGCGTCAGAAAAGGTATTGATAACCCACAAGTATAGGGGATCATGTGTAGTCTTTTCGATAAGTAAGAGTGTCGAATCCAACGAGGAGCTAAAGGTAGGATAAATATTCTCTCAAGTTTTATCAACCACTGATACAACTCTATGCACACTAAACGTTTGCATTATCTAGGAAATAAAAGTAGAGCAACAATACGAGTAATAGAGATAGCTTTGCATGATAATAAATAAGAAGAAAGTAAAGCTAGTTGTTGCAGCAATAAAATACATTAAACTAACAGAACCATGAGTGTAGAATAGTGGTGGTAATTGGTGACTTTGTCCAAGTTTAAATAGTGAATAGATCGGGTTCATTGTCTTTGATGCAGTTTTCTATGTGGGAGAGGCTAAATATACATGCGCTTCACTACTTGGAATTACATGTACTATATGATTGGATTGTTAGCAAACATCCGTAAGTACTAATCAATGTATTAAGGTTTCCCCAACCATAGCCTTAAGTTTAATGGTCCTCTTACTCCCATACGTGCAATGTTCCGGTTCGCGTCCTCAGGTTTCTGTCACTCCGGCAGAACTTCTCCCCTTCCTCTTACACATACCACAAACCCTATGATGTTTAATCCATACGCGCACAAATATAATGGACACCAAAAGACTGTACCATATCAACATACAACTCTAATGAACCAAAGACGTTCAACCATTCAATATAAGAACAAAGAAACTACGCAAACATGATATAGATCATAGGATTATAACTTATAGCATCAAACACCATGTTTACATAGGACGGTACAGAGGTGTGTGGGAGGATAAACGACTGCATACTAGGAAGATTAGGTGATGGAGATGGCGGTGAAGATGGTGAAGAGGGCGGCGGTGGTGCCGGCGGCGGCGCGGGGGACTCCTTCTCTGCCGCCGGTATCATGGGGGAGCACCGCCCCTTAGCCCCTTCCTTCATGGCTTCTTGGGAGCCCTCCCCCATGGAGATGGGATCCATGGGGGAGGCAAAACCGTGGCTTTGGTGGCTGCAAAATCGTGGGTGGAGATGCCCTTGGCGAATTAGGTTTCCTCCCTTTATATAACTTCTCGGAATCCCGTCACCCCATTTTGGGCTGCAGTAAATCAGGCCTAAAACGGCAGTCCGGACTCGGAATCAGCTAAATTTTATGTCCAGAACATTTGTCGCGAAATTGTCAACAACCTTGTAGTTGAAGAGTTTTACGTTTGAAGCTGTCTTCGACCCGAAACGTGACCATCTTCAAAAAGAGTTCTGAGACAGATTTCTGGAAAAAATCCCAATTTGACTCAAACAAGGTTTCCACTTGTATTCTTGGTAATTCCTACACATCAAAGTGTAAAACAAGAACATTGTGCACTTTTGCAACTATTAGTAGGTTAGTTCAAATAAATCATAAACTTTATACAAAAAGGAGTGTCAAAAGCATATTATTAGCATAAAACCATCAAAAATTATAGATACGTTATGGACGTATCAACTTGCTATAGGCTCAACTCTCACTTGACCAATCTCCGGATCACTCATTGAAACCTTTGTCAACACTTAATCTTCTTCACTTTCTTCTTCTCCCAACCTTGAAGCCAACATATGGTTAAAGCATTGCCAATGGGCAAATCCTACAAGTAAAACTCAATGCAAACATAAGTCCATAAAGATTGTCATGAATTACCAAAACCACACATGGGGGCACACATGCACTTTCAATCTCCCCCATTTTGGTAATTAATGACAATCCCTTTGAGAGGGTTTATATAAGGAATTAATCAAAGAAAACGTTGTGCTAACATCAAATACAACACAAGTATGTGATGTTAGTACAACCACAATATAGAGCAAACTCCCCCACAATCTATGCATGTGTGGATGAACTTGAATTTCATTGCATATATTTCCAACCTTTACCGGTGGTGGAGTTTTCTCTATATAATCAAGATGCTTGCAACACACTAAGATGTAAAGCACACGAGGCAACTGTTTAAGTACAAAACTTACAACACACAACCAAATTCCCTAAAACCCTCTAAAACTTCACCCCCATTGACATCGATTGCTGAAATGGGTGAAAAACTTTAGAAGGCCAATTTAGTGAGAGTTCCTCCATATGGTATGGATTTCTCATAATATGAGTGGAATAAAATGCACGTATCCAATGACGAATACCATGAGGAAATCAAACTAAACTGAGGATCCAAAGATTGCAAAGAAATAAAATGGTGAAGAAGCATCAACGAATGAAGCAAGCAATCAAAATATCGAAAGAAGCACTTCACAAAAGGAAGATACTAAAAAAAAGATAAATATTATGGTAAGGTTTAAAAGAGAGTGATCTAAATAATATGAGGAGACTCCCCAAGGTTCATGCACAAACTATAATTTGCATTTGAATACAATATGCACAAACATGGCATCCTCATTCCCTCTGTATCATTTAAACCATGAGCATGAGCAAGAGAGAAGATATTATGATGAGAGAAACTGAGTGTTTATATGAAAATAGGAAGCTCCCCAAGGTTCATGCACAACAAAGTGCACAATTATGGAATCCTAACTCCCCATAATCAAGCAAAACACCAAACAAGATCAAGAAAGAAAATGTGTGTTCTTAGGTAGATTAGGAAAGCTCCCAAGGTTTATGCACCAAATATAATAATTGCTTTGAATGCACGGTGCATAAACATGGTATCCTTGCTCCCCCGAACTTACATAACAAGACAAAGGCATGAGAGATCAACTTTCTTAACACCGACGGGTGCCAAAAGATGCAAATGAATAGGTTAACCACTCAAAGCAAAACTTTTGGAGACACCACAGAATAAATAGGAGCACAAGGTGGACTCCAAAGCAAAAGGATATCAACTAGAGATTTTAGCCATAATCATGTGTATAAGTTTCTAGGTAGACAAGAATCACCAAGATATACATCCACAAACAAACATGTACACACAAAATGGATACTCAAGAATGAAAAAGATATCCAAACAAAAGTCATAATAATGCCCATAAGATTTTTGCTAGAAAGCATGGCCAAAGGCTCAAATTTATATTATTGAACATCAATGACCTTCAAACACCAACAAATACATCACAACTATCACAAGGGAACAAGAGATAGTTGGAATGCATTGGGAAAGGGAACAAGTATCATAAAGAGCAAATAAATCTTACAAATTCATCCATATAGTACATGAGAGAAACTGAGGAAATGATTGGCAATAGAATTGCTAGATTGGCATATTTGGGATTGGTGAATCATAAACATGATTTTTATATGCTCCCCAAAATATGCATTCATCTCAACTTACTCATATAACAATAAGGATGATAGAATAAAATCTTGCAAGAACAGCAATAAAAGCAATAGAAGGAAATCATGCCATGATGCAACCACAAAGGTTGGATGCTAGAAAAGTATGCATGAGAGGGATACTTGTTACCGAGATACCATTGGTAGGATGATGTAGATATGAGTTTGTTGATCATCCTAGCTTGCCTCCAATTATCATTTAGTCACCACATCTTCTTATTACTGAGACAAGCAACCAATGTATCTCAAGTGTACCTAAAACACATTCAAGTACACAATAGTCCCAAAACTCATTGGGTCCAAAGTAGTTAGATACACTACAATACATAGGACAAACTCCACAAAAACATGTGCATATTGATATGAAATTGAATTTCATGCACATCTTAGCCAAAATAGGATTTGATGGAGTTTCCCTTATATATTGGACCAAAGAAAGCAATCATACCATAATATATACATTTAGTAAATATGCATGCACAAGACTTTCAAGAACCAAAAAGGAGATACAATTTGAACAAAACCACGAAGTAAACAAAGAAGTCACACACAAGAGAGTGACACAATAGAAGGTGTCCAAATTGCATCAAAGAGTCAAATCAACACATGATCGAACACAAGTTCAACCAATGAACAAGGCAATAGCCAAAGAGCAAAAGATAGAAAAAAAAACACCAATGCTCAAGGATTTATCTCATCCTAAGGGATCAAACAAGTAGCAAGGAATGAGACAAAACCAACTCCCGAAAAGCATGGTTCCAACACACAAACCAAACTCTCTACACTTTTCATGATGGCACAAAGTACCAAAAGAAAAGATCAAACTTCCAAGCACATAAAACATGATATGGAACAAAACAAGAATAATAAATATGAGTGTTCTAAATAATATAGGAGAGCTCCCCCATGGATAGTGCATTATGTAGGATTTTACTTTTGAATGCAAAATGCAAACAAATGGGATCATCACTAGTACCTACATTAAATAAAACACACGAGGATACAAAAAATAAGAAGATCCACAAGAGGCAAGGAAAGCTTGGGAGAAAACACAAAACATTTTGTTGGCAAGAGGTAGAACAAAATTTAAGCAAAGGCCAAAATGAATATGATCAATAAATTCTACCATATATGGACTACCACTTGTCCAATGACAAGAATTATGGGGAAACATTTCCATAGGTAGTTTCAAGGATATCATGATCATATTCACAACAATAAGCATATGATGAAATATAAATATTAAGCTTGATGCTTAGATAGAGATTCTTGATAGCTCCAAATAGTCACACGATCATAAAAGATTAAAGTAACTTGAAGCAAATGGTTTCCATGGAGGATATGGAGGTCCAAATATGGGGAAACACATACCAAGAAAACTCTCACAAACAAGATCCAAAATATGAGCAATAAAATCAATCCAAGGGAATTGGAACTTGTTTGAGCTAAATGTTCCACTTAGGAGCTAGATAATTATCAATATCAATTCTAAGTGACACTACCTCAAATGTCTACATTTTCTAGGTTTGTAATATGCACAAAGCGTATGACTCCCCCATAATGTGATAAACCAAGAATACTCAACAAGAGGTAAAAACATCCAAATAGAGATGATTAATGAACATTATGGAACTTGAATTTCTCATGAGAAAGACATACCACATAGAGACTAGATAAACTTGCAATATACATACTAAGTGGTATTACTCATGTACACACATTTTAGGATTGTGGAATGCCCAAGCATAACACTCCCCCAAAATAGGATAGTCCATTAATCTCTCACAAGAGCCAAGAAAGATACCAAATAAATTCAACAAAGGCTCCAACCCAAGAGACACAAATACATGGTGTGACAACCAGCATACACAAGTATACTTGATAACTCAATATAAGTACGAGGGAAGCACAACATGTACAAACACATACAAAGGTACAAAACCAACATATGCACAAGGGAGCAAGTAACTTTAAATGTAAATGAGTTAAGCACATGTTACCGCAAGGAGGAACATTGGATATATGATAGAAGCATGATAATCCAAATGGCTTGACTTGACAAGAATAAATGATGAAGATCCATCAATTCTTCATAATGTAACAAAGCCTCCAATGCCCTCCAAACACACCTATTGATCAAGTTTTGGCTTGTTGGTCCCCAACCAAGTTGGGTCCTAAGAAGTTAGTCACAATAGGCTTCGCAACCCAAATGGTTATTTTCTTGACACCACTTTGAGAACCAACATATTTGGCAAACACATTGCCAACCTCATCCTTCCTAAGAGAATAAACATCATCAATCATGATTGGGTTGGATGAGGAGTTACCAATAGTGCAAGAGGAAGAGATGTGACCCTTCTCACGACATAAGTAGCAAGTTCTTCTCTTCCCATTCTTTTCACTTGATTTCTCCACAATGGGAGTATTATCTTGAATCTTCTTGGAAAGTGGCCTTTCTCCAACTTGAGATAGGCCATGACCTTGAACTAGAGGCTGCTTCCCTTTTTGCTTCTCACCAAAATGCTTCTCTTTTAAGGGGCAAGATCTAACATCGTGCCCTTCAATTTTGCACTTGAAGAAAACAATCTTGGCTGAATTCTTGACTTGTTCTTGGCCCTTATTATTGTTGCTCTTAGAGTTCTTCTTGTTAGTGAACTTGTTCTTGACATTGGATTTGAATCCAAGCCCACCCTTGTCATTGGGGGATTTTTGCACAGTCAAGATCTTGTTGAGTGTGGCCTTCCCCTTATGACCATTTTTAAGTCATTCTTCAAAGAAGTGACTTGAGCCTTGAGCTCTTTAATTTCCTCTACATAGTTAGTGTGAACAAAAATACTAGAGGAAGTGGATTCTACATTGTTAGAGCAACAAGGTACGGAAAGTAATTCATCACAATATGTAGCAATGGCATGAGTGGATGAATTACAAGGACTAGCACATGGCAATATGACATTTGGAGTAGAAGTAGTGCTAATGTCCACATGAGGCTCATTAGATGTTACCTTTGACATAATAGCCTCATGAGCTAATTTTAGCCTACCATGGGAGGCTAGAAGATCCTCATGAGAGCATGATAGCTTACCATGACTTTGTTCCAAGATCACATACTTGCTAGTTAGCAAAGCAAGTTGAGTATTTAGCTCAACATTCTCCTTCAAAATAGATGCTTCACAAGAAATAGAGTTAGTAGCACAAGCATCATAATTAATTGCAAGAGGTGAGGGCAACTTTGAAGGCTCTTTTGAGTAAGAGGCTTTAAGTTGCTCATGTGACTCCGTGAGTTTGATGAGCTCACCCTTGATGACCCCAGAGCCATTTTTGAGGTGCTCAAAATCCTCAAGGAGTTTAGCATAAGAAACTTGAAGCCCATCATTTTTACTTTTGAGATCACTTGCCACCTCAAGATCTCTATCATGAGATTCCTTTACTCTAGAAAACTCTAGAGCAAAAGTCTCCTCAAGAGATTCCTTAGTGGTTTGTTCCTCTTCAAAAGCTTCATTTATATTTGCAATTTTATTAGCACACCCACGCTCAAGGCTACTCATTTTATCAATGGTGTTCTCATGCTCCTCAATTTGTGCTTCTAACTTATCAATATGTTCTTTGCTCTTAATAGCAAAGTCCAAGATTTCAACGAAGTTAGAGCAAGCATTATTATTCTTAACAAGAGCATGATAAACCATCTCACCCTTTTCATATAAATCATCAACATTAATCTCTTTTTCCTCATTATCCTCATCCTCATAATCACAAGAGGTATTGGGTTCCAAAGTAGGAGTTACCTTTGAATCCCTAGCCATAAGGCATAGGTGGGAACCGTGAGATGATGATGATGAAGAATTACTTGAAGCTCCATTCAAAATCGTGTCTTTACCAATAAAATCTTCGGTTTCCTCTATATTGTTAGACACACAACAACTAGAGGAAATAGAAGCATATATATTATGGCAACAAGGCAAAGAGAGCATATCATCATGAGTTCTATTGAGGCAATTTATACATGATATGCAAGGACTATCAACACTAGCATGTAAATCATATATAGTGCTAGACGTGTGCAAGTCCAACGATGAAGCATTGCAATGAGATAGAGATGAAGGATCATCAAGAGTAAGCTTACTATCAACATTGCAATATTCATCACCACTCACCATATCATTACCTTGTGTCTTGCCACACTTTGGTGAAGTGGAAGAAGATGAGAACTCATCACGGACGGAAGTGGAAGCAATACAATCATCCTCAATAATGTTGGACACATCATATTTATCTTGAAGTTTTGTCCATAACTCATGAGCACTCCAAAAAGGTATGATTGAAGAATTAACTGCATAGCTCAAAGCATTAACAAGCACATTAGAAGCTTTAGCATCGAGATATAAGTTTTTCTCATCCTCACAAGATAGATTTTCAAAATCCATAGGAGGAGAAAAACCTATATCTACAATACTCTCCAAATTTTGGTCCATGTCCCAAAAATGAATAACCATACAAGTTTTCCATATATCATAATTTGTGCCATTGAATATGAACATTTCATTGTGCACAAATCTCCTAGTCGACATCTTTACTCTCAAGGCGGTGAAGCCTAAAATGAGAGACCGGGCTCTGATACCAATTGAAAGGATATAGATGCCGCCTAGAGGGGGGGTGAATAGGCGGTTTAAAACTTTTCCGAGAGTGGCTCAACAAAGGTGGAATTAAACTAGCGTTTACTTTGTTAAGCACAAAACCTAGAACAACTAGGGTTCACCTATTTGCACCAACAACTTATGCTAAGCAAGACAAGCAACTATGTGATAGCTAGATATATATACTTCAAGCACGAAGGCTATCACAAAGTAAAGTGCATACGTAAGAGCTCGGATATAGAGATAACCGAGGCACACGAAGATGACGATATTTTACCGAGTTCCTCCCAACATGGAGTACGTCTCGTTTGGAGAGGGGGTGGTATCAAATCACCAACGCCACAAAAGGCCTCCCTTGTTCTCCTGTGAATCTCACCCCAACGGGATCGATCCACACTTCCACTATCGGTGCACTTGTCGGTGGCAAATCGGAACCTCTCACAGGGTTGGGGCACTTCTCCACAACTCAATTGGAGGCTCCCAACAAACAAGCTTGGGGAAAGCTCCACAACTTAATTGGAGGCCCCAATTAATCCACAAACCTGCAAAACCACCAAACCGTCTAGGGTTCCAATGAACCCAAGAGTAAAAAAGCTTCTCACCTTTCACCCAATCGAATCCTCACCGAGAACTCAAACCGATGCACCAAATGCAATGGAAAGAACACAAGACGTGCTCAAGTCCTCACTCCAAAATTCCACCAAAGCTACAAAAGCTTATGGGGGAATAAGAGAGGAAGAACAATGGAGGAAATCTACAAAAGACTCCAAGATCTAGATCCCAATATGTTCCCCTCACTTAGAGGAGAGATTGATTGGTGGGGTTGTAGATCTAGATCTCCTCTTTCAAATCCCTCAAGAATATGCAAGAATCATAGGAGGGATTGAGAGATAGCAAGCTCAAGAAGGTCATCAATGGAGGGGAAAACTTGCAAGGAAGGTTATCCAACCGTTGGGGAAGAGGGCCCCCTTATATAGGTCCTCCAAAATCCAACCATTGGAGCTCTGGAGCGCGCGGGCCGGACATTCCGGGCAGATTTCGGGTGGTTTCCGATATGGCATACTGAATGTCCGCACCAGGAGAAGAAAACTTGGAGAACCCCTAGGGCTGGACACTCCATCTGAAAACGTCTGGACATTCTGGCCGGGCCGGACATTCCGCCCAAGACAAAACTGACAGAAACATCAATACGAAAACAACCATAACTTTTGCATCCGGACTCCGATTTTGATGATCTTAGGCTTGTTTTAAAGAGGACAACAAAATATACAAGATCATCCAGGGAACCATCATAGTCCATCCACGGAGGATAGAACCAAATGATGAAAGGTTTTCCCTCTCTCAAAAAGACGAACCGATAAAACCTCCAACATCGAAAACGCAATAGAGAATGCATATGAAATCCGTTTTCGATGAACTTGGGCTTGTCATTAAGATTAACACAAGATAAAAATCCTCTAATGGATAAGAACCAAATAATGTAAGGTTTTACCAATCTCTAAAATAAAAACCGGTAAAACCTCCAATATCGAAAACACAATAAAGAATGCATATGAAATCTGTTTTCAATGAACTAGAGCTTGTTATGAATATTACCACAAGCTCAAGGACCTCACATGGATAAGATCCAAATAACAACCAAGAAATATGATGCCAAGTATGCAAATGTTTGAGCTCTCACGAAGGATATGATCAAGTTACTCACTCGAGAGCCCCTCTTGATAGTACGGCTATCTATCCTATAAACCGGTCTCCCCAACTAACACCATGAGACTGGTAAGAAGGAAACCCTATAAATAACATACCTTTGCCTTGCGCATATTCCACTTGAGCTTGATGATGACGATCTTCTCTACCTCAAGATGGAACACCTTTCTTGATTGTGCTAGCTTGTTGAAGACTTGCAAAATTGCTCCCCATCCTCCACTATGGTAGAGCTTATCTTTTGGGCATACCATCTTCCCATATCCATGATCACCATAGGATGGCAAGCTTCAAGCAAATGATATCTTTGAGATGGCTCATCTTGAACTTGCACATCATTTCTTCTTTCTTCATTATGTTGGTGTCTTGAAGGTACATAAGAGATATCACTCCAACTTTAGTCTTCAAGACACACTTGATATAGGCTCAACTCTCACTTGACCAATCTCCGGATCACTCATTGAAACCTTGGTCAACACTTAATCTTCTTCACTTTCTTCTTCTCCCAACCTTGAAGCCAACATATGGTTCAAGCATTGCCAGTGGACAAATCCTACAAGTAAAATTCAATGCAAACATAAGTCCATAAAGATTGTCATTAATTACCAAAACCACACATGGGGGCACACATGCACTTTCACACACTTTGGAGTATTTTTATACACTTTCTTGAACTAACCTATTAACAAGATGCCACAGTTCCAGTTGCTTGTTTTTTGTTGTTTTTGGTTCTAGGAAAGTCAGAAAATGAATATTCTCGGAATTGGACAGGACAAAAGCCAAAGTCAATATTTTACCGGAAGACACATGGAGTCCGAAGGAGAGATGAAGGGGGCCACAGGGCGGTCACACCACCCCTTGGCGCGGGTAGCCCTAGGCCGTGCTAGGGAATGGTGTGGGCCCCCTGGCTGGCCACCGACCTTGCCCCTTCGCCTATAAGAAGCCCCTGGGACGAAAACCCTAATCAACCAGCCTCCAGCCACGAAAAGTTCCGTAACGCCTCCACCACCGAAGGGGAGATTCAGGGGATAGAAAGTCTCTGTTCCGGCACCCTGCCGGGACGGGGAAGTGCCCCCGGAGCCATCTCCATCGATCTCCACCACCATCTCCATCACCGTTGCTAATTCCCAAGATGATGAGGGAGTAGTTCTTCCTCGAGGCTAAGGGTTCTACCGGTAGCTATGTGTTCATCTCTCTCTATGCATGATCATATTGTGATCATGAGCTTTGTAATCAAGTAGATCTACCTTGCTACTCAAGTGCTTTAATAGATCTCTGCTCTCCCCATGTGTGTGAAAGTGACAGCATGCACACCATGGTGGCACTTAGGCTAGAGATTACAATTACTTGTTATGAGTTATATTTGGAGTTGGATGTTTCTATGAAATTGTGGTGTTTGTTGGAACCATCTAGAGCTCAAGGTGACAGTGTGGGGTTACCTAGATGGGGAAAGCGGACTTTGAGGTGTGCTTTTATAGCTCTACCATGGATTAGAGTGTCCAACCAGAGAGTAGTTCAGAGTAGTATCATGAAGAGAAGATATTTATATGAGAGTGTTCACTAGCGAAAGTATGATCCCTAGGCCTTGTTTCTAAGCATTGAAACACCGTTTGCAACTAGATCTGTTACATGTTTGCTTGCTTTCATCTTTATTTCAGTTTGCCTTTAGTCTCTTCCACGCCATCAAGCTATTTTCTGGCACCGTTGTCTTATATCTATACCACTTGTATTTCACTATCTCTTCGCCGAACTAGTGCACCCATACACTTGACATGTTGCGACCTCGGATCGTTAAGGATCCTAAGTCACTGTGATCAACATGCTAGTCCCTGGATCAATAGCTAGCACTTCACAGTCGATGAATATCATGTAAAACACAAGTCATTATTACACGAATAATCCAGAGTATAATTATTACAACTTGCATAGCTTGTAGCTAGCTCAAATAAAATAGCGGAAACTAAGTAAAACTTGAGTCCATCAACGCCTCAGGCTAGTTGCGTGAAGACCCGCGATCCCTACGCACATTTCAGTCTTCGGATTCTGCACATAAGACGTGTAGCCAACAAGTTGGGTCAATACTTTGAATGTATTGGCGAATTACACCAAGGAAAGAGTAAGTCTATCTCTACATGCAAGGCTAAGAGAAAGCTTTGGGGTTTATTTGCAGAAAGCCAATTTTCTCAATGTAAGAAGAAAAGAGGAGGAGATTTCCCTGCTTTGTAAACTTTGATAAGTAGTATACGGTCGAATGGAACACGTGGATATCACTCACCAAGTGCCCAATCAACCTAACACTTGGATATTACGCACCAAGTTTCCAAAATCCCACCCAATGGCGATATTACTCACGCCTTGGGGTTTATAAAACGTTAAGTTTGGAAAAGAGAGAGGAAGATCTTTCAGAGGCTCCATCCTTCAGACGCTCATTGTTGTTCTGTTTCTGTGAACACGGCTGATCGATCAGATTGCAATACTCTCGAGAGGTTGTGCACTTTCCCCACAATCCACGATCAAGTCCTTTTACAGACAAGACCATGGCGAAGCCTTCCCTTAGTAGCCCCTCTACCAGCTGGATCCAACCGTGCCAAGAACCTCCAAATGTTGGTACCCCGGTGAGGTTTCCCACTAAGTACTAAGCCAAGACAGAGCCCATATGTATTGTGGTTGCCTTTGTAAGCTTCGAATTCGAACATGGCGACTTCTTTGATTCTGGCCGTCCTCCACCAATTATCCACTTGTTGACCCGACAACCATTCCGCCCAGAAGAAAACTTAGTTTTATTTTGAAGGGGGTTTTGAGAAGAAAAGATTCGCTCGAGAGAGCTTTTATACTTAGAAAATTTTGAGTCTTTCGAACCCCCAACGGTACTTTATATATATAGCATAGCAAGCAATACTTAGCAAAAACAGGGATAACCTATTAGGAGGGGAAATCCTAAGTATAGAACTATCATGGCATACTACAAACTCATCGCACATGCAAATTATTTCTAAGTAAAACTACTAAAACACTTCTACACATGCATACTACTATTTTGAAAAGCAAAACATGCATAGTATTGAAAATTGGGACAAAATATGTACAAGTGGTGTAACTTGCCTTGATCCGAGTAGCACTCTACACAACAGTACTTCTCAGCGCACTCCGAGCAATCTAACGAAGTACAAACATAGATCCAATCATAATTTGCACAAAACAATGTCACAATGGTGAATATGCATGCATGCAACATGGTAATATGCAAGGATGGATTCAAATTTGAGCAATGGTTTTATTTGGGGGTGTTGTTGAGTTGGGGATGTCATTAGAATCGATTCCCCACAGGTTTTTAAATATTTTAGATTAAACCCTAAATAATCAAGCTCAAAACTAGATCTACAACTCCAATCTACCTCGAGACACATCTGAACACCCTAAGCATGTTATAACAATTTTCTACAGAAGGTCTCGTAGATACAAAGCCAACGCAACAAGAATCAACTAAAATGGATCTACGGATAATTTTCTAGAATTAAAATACTCTAATCTAAACTTTAAATCCTACTACAAGATTTCTAAGGTAAAAACAGAAATATTATTATAGATCTGTGTTCTACTCAAAATTACGAATCCAACGGTATATTATACGCAATTTTTGGACTACTACACAATTTACTATATATTTTACAAGTTTTAAAGGTTTTCTCGCTATTTAAAATAAAATAAAAAGGCGGCGCCAACTGTGCAGCACCAAGTGGCGGCACGGGACTGGTCCAGGGGGGCACGCGGAGCTGACGCGGTGGCCACGTGGCGCTGACGCGATGCTGACGCTTGGCGGCACGGGATTGGGCGATACCCCTTCGCTGGGTCAAAGCGATCTGCACCGCCTGATCGAGATCTGACGGCCAGGGACGGAGAGGCTTACCGGTAGTGACGGCTTGACGTTGACGACGACGGCGACGGCGGTGGTGCGTCGGTGGCGATGGCCGGCGGTGTTCCGGTGGGCTCCTGGCTGCGCGGAGTGGACGACGATGTTCCCCTCCTCGGTCGCCTGCATACATGCGGGCGTCGGTCCTCCCCTTCTCTGCTCGCGGTGGTGCTCCGCCGTTCTCTCCCGTCTCCGGCGAAACTCCGGCGACCAATTGCTGGCGATTCATCGCGCTATAGAGAGGGAAAAACGAGGGGGGGGACAGAGGAGTTAGCGGTAGTGACAATTTTGGAAGAAAGAGAGGGGGAAGAGCTCGGTATCGACGGCAGCGACAACCTCCGTGAACTCGAGCTGGCGGCGCTGACGTAGGTGGTGCTAGGGTTTACGTTTTTTTTGGGAAAAGAGCCGGGGATCGATGGGGAGGCTTATAAGAGGGGTCTTACATGCGGAAGGGGTCGGATTCGTCTCCGATTCGAATGGAATCCGTTGAGATACGTCGGCCAGGGGAGTTGGGGACGAACACGGCGACGGGGATGACAGGTGGGGCCGCCCCGTCAGTGAGAGGCGGGGGGAGGAGCGGGCTGGCGGCTGGCGCGGCCTGCTGGGCCGGCCTGCGCGGCTGCTGCGCTGCGCGGGGCCTGGCGGGCGGCGGATAGGAGTGGGCCGGCGGCTGGCCTGGCTAGGCTAGGTTTTTTTTTAATCTTTTTATTTTTTCTGCTTCACTATTTGATTAATAACTTTTGCAAACGGACCCCAAAATAAGTGAGACCGGTCTCTAAAATTTTGTAAAAAGAAGGGGGATTAGAAGGGGTTATAAAATAACACTTTTGCAAGGGTTTTGGAGGTTAGAAAAGGTTTTACCCTTTTATTCTTTATATGACTATGGGGTTTAGGAAAATATCTGATGCAGTTGATGCCATGATGCAAGGATATGATGCATGCTTCTAGTAACATCTTAATTGCAAAAATTTGGGATGTTACAAACCTACCCCCCTTAAGAAGAATCTCGTCCCCGAGATTCAGGTTGGTTAGCAAGTAGGTGTGGGTGTTCTTTCTTCAGGTCTTCTTCACGTTCCGACGTGGCCTCTTCCTCGGAATGGTGATTCCATTGAACTTTGCAAAACCTGATAGTCTTGGTACGAGTGATTCTCTCAGATGTCTCCAGAATCCTGGTGGGTTTTTCCTCATAGGTGAGATCGTTTTCCAGTTGAACCTCTTCCAACAGAACCGTATCCTTTAGTAGGGTTTCAGCCATTTCCGGGTGACACTTCTTTAATTGCGACACATGGAAAATATCATGAACTGTTAACACTTCAGGCAATTCCAACTGATAGGCAACCTCCCCTTTATGACCCAAGATCTTGTAGGGCCCTATGAATCGGGGTGCTAACTTACCCTTGATTCCAAATCTCTTAACTCCTCGTAGTGGTGAGACTCGGAGATATGCACGGTCTCCCACTTCATAAGTCACATCCCTGCGCTTGGAATCAGCATAACTCTTTTGTCTGGATTTGGCTATTTTTAACCTGTCTTGAATCTATCTCACTTTTTCTTCGGCATCCTTGATCAGTTCAGGTCCAAACAAACTCCGTTCTCCAACTCCACTCCATAGGAGCGGAGTTCTACACTTTCTGCCATATAGAACTTCAAATGGAGCCATCTTGATACTAGTTTGGTAACTGTTATTGTATGAGAATTCTGCATATGGCAAATTATCATCCCAACTAGACCCATAGTCTAGCGCGCAGGCTCTTAACATGTCCTCCAAGATCTGATTGACTCTTTCCCTCTGTCCATCTGTTTGTGGGTGGAAGGCGGTACTAAATTCCAGTCGTGTCCCTAGAGACTCGTGTAGCTGTCGCCAAAACTTCGAGGTGAATTGGGTACCTCTATCAGAGACAATCCCCTTGGGTACACCATGAAGACTTACGATCCTTGACATATAAATCTTAGCAAGTTTAGCACTCGTATAGGTGGTCTTTACGGGAATAAAGTGGGCCACCTTTGTAAAGTGGTCGACCACTACCCAGATGGAGTCATACCCAGATCGAGTCCGGGGTAGTCCTATGATAAAATCCATGCCTACCTTGTCCCACTTCCAATCGGGCACGGGCAATGGCTGCAGCAGCCCTGCTGGTTTTTGATGTTCAGCCTTGACTCTGTTGCACACGTCACACAAGGAGATGTATTCAGCAATTTCTCTTTTCAAGTTATTCCACCAGAATTTATCCTTCACATCCATGTACATCTTCGTATTACCAGGATGGATTGAGTACGGCGAATCGTGAGCTTCCTGAAGAATTAACTTCCTGATATCGGGGTCATCGGGAATGCACAAACGCTTCTCATACCAAAGTGTTCCTTGTTCATCCGTATGAAACCCTATTGCTTTACCCTTGCCTATATTAGCTCTTATCTCTTCCAACTCTTTGTCCCCCTTCTGGGCCTCTTTGATTTGGTACAGAAGTGTTGGCACTATCTCCATAGTTGCTAAGTATCCCTCCGGAACTATTTCCAACCTGAGATCCTTGAATTGTTCACACAAATCATTTGGAAGTTCTCCCACGGTAAGACCATTTACATAGACCTTCCGGCTTAAGGCGTTGGCCACAACATTGGCCTTTCTAGGATGGTACTGCAGGTCCAAGTCATAGTCCTTGATGAGCTCAAGCCACCTCCTTTGCCTCATATTTATTCCTTTTGAGTGAAGATGTATTCAAGGCTCTTATGATCCATGAACACATCACAATGTTTGCCCATTAGGTAATGTCTCCATACCTTGAGCGCATGCACAACTGATGCTAGTTCCAAATCGTGCGTGGGGTAGTTATTCTCATGGTTCTTAAGTTGCCGAGAGGGGTAAGACACTACTTTTCCATCTTGCATCAGTATACTACCAAGTCCTTGTCGAGAAGCGTCGCAATAGACCTGGAAGTCCTTTTGGATGTCAGGGAGACACAAAACTGGTGCTATTACTAGGCGCTTCTTCAATTCTTGAAAACTTGATTCACATGCCTCGGTCCATTGGAACTTCTTCTCTTTCTTCAATAATTTTTTCATAGGCTTTGCTATCTTGGAGAAGTTTTCAATGAACCTTCGGTAATATCCCGCAAGGCCCAGGAAACTCCTAATATCACCCACATTCTTAGGGGACTCCCATTCTGTCACGGATACTACCTTACTTGGGTCCACGGCAACTCCTTTAGCCGACACAATATGACCAAGGAATCCAACTTCTTTCAACCATAACTCACATTTGCTAAACTTGGCATACAGCTTGTGTTCCCTTAACTTTTCCATGATTAGGTGCAGATGCCTCTCATGTTCCTTCTCGTCCTTGGAGTATATGAGTATGTCATCAATGATTACCACAATAAACTTATCCAAGTACTCCATGAGTACCTTGTTCATCATAGTCATGAAGTATGTTGGGGCATTGGTTAAGCCAAACGACATCACGGTGTATTCATACAATCCGTATCTCGTGGTGAAGGCTGTCTTGGGTACATCCTGTTCCCGAATCTTTAGCTGGAAATAACCTGATCAAAGATCAATCTTAGAGAATACGCTAGCTCCCTTTAATTGATCGAACAGGTCGTTGATATTGGGCAGATGGTACTTATTCTTGATTGTCACTTCATTCAACGACCGATAGTCCACGACTAGTCTCTTGGTTTTATCCTTCTTCTCCACGAATAAGACAGGTGCTCCCCAAGATGACGCACTTGGTTGTATGAAGCCTTTGTCCAATTGCTCTCTAAGCTGTTTCTTAAGTTCCTTCAGCTCATCCACATCCATCTTGTATGGTCTATTTTCTATTGGTCCAGTACCAGGCATCAAGTCAATGAGAAACTCGATGTCTCGGTCAGGAGGCATCCCTGGCAATTCTTCCGGAAACACATCTGGATACTCCTTTACAATTGGCACATCCTCCAAGCTAACCCCCTTAAGAGAGTTCACCATGCTTCCTTTGAGTGCAAAAGCTGACTTAAAGCGGATCCTTTTCTTATCCGGAGTCGTGAGTGCGATAGTCCTTTTGGCACAATCTATGACTCCCTCGTATTCGGTCATCCAATTCATGCCCAAAATTATGTCTAAGCCTTGTGACTCTAGAATGACTAGGCTGGTGGGAAAGATGTGTGCCCCAATCCTTAGTGCTAACCCACGGCATCCAGAGTTTGCCACTATTTCTCCTCTAGGTGAACTTACCCTTAGGGGAGTGCTAATAGTCTCTGTAGGTATCTTGCATCTATCCATAAATACCCTTGATATGAATGAATGCGATGCACCCGTATAAAAAAGAACAACTGCGGGGGTGGAGTTAAGCTTGAACTTACCAATCACGGAGTCAGGTGCCTCACGAGCATCCTCCACGGAGACATGATTCACTATGGCTTTGACGAACGGGTTCGGCTTCTTCCCATTTCCATTACCATTGCCATGGTTGTGTCCGTTGCCGTTTCCATTCCCATTCTTCATATTTTCGGGGCAAGTAGTTGCATAGTGCCTTGTCTTGTTACACTTGAAGCATGTCACTTCACTCAGATCCTTCCCATTGCCATTTCCATTGCGGTGTTTATGGCCATTGTGGTTATGTCCTCCATGACGATGACCATTGTGGTTGTGGGGTGGTGGTGACGAAGTGCGTTGCTTCTGATATGGGGCCGAGTTGTGCTTGTGTGAGGTGGACTTTCTCTTTCGGTTCTCTATACTCCTTTGCTTTGCTTCAACCACAACCGCCTGCCCGTAAGTTCCTGATAGTTATCAAACTTCAGAGCCACAAGTTGAATGGATATTTCATCATTAAGTCCCCTTAAGAACTCCTCCTGTCTCTTGGCATCAGTGGACACATCATCAGGTGCATAACGTGCCAGCTTGTTGAAAAGGTCCCCATACTCGGAGACAGAGCGGTGCAGTTGTTTCAAGTCACGGAACTCACGTCTCTTTAGTGACATGACTCCCGCGGCTACATGATGAGTACGAAAGGCCGCTTCAAACTGGTTCCAGGTGATAGCTTCAATATCGGGGTGGGTGACCTGGTAATTATCCCACCATTCAGCAGCTGGTCCCTCAAGTTGGTGCGCGGCAAAGCGCACCCTGTCAGCTCCAACAACTTGGACGGTGTCTAACTTCTTGTTGGTGGTGCGGAGCCAGTCATCTTCCACAATTGGCTCAGAACTACTTGAGAAAATTGGAGGGTTCAACCTCAAGAACCGAGTCAGGCGATCCTGTTGGGGCGATGGAGGTGGCAGGTTGTTGTTGTTGTTGTTTTGCATGTTTTGAGTGAGGAGTTGGATCAGCTGATTCTGGGAGTTCAGAAGTTGTGCTATCTCTGGGGGCATGTTGTTGTTGTTTCCACGTCTCGCCATCTGTGGGGTTTGGGAAACAAGTTAAGAAATAGATAGAAAGCCTAAGGAATAAACTCCTATCCTTATGTAAACAAGGGAAAAACACACGAGAAAGGCTAGTCACACAAAACACATAGTTTAACACACTCAACCAAGTTTAACTAAACCAAAATAATTGTTGGTACTCATTACAATCGCGAACAACGTTTGACTATAGAACTAAGGGTGGTCCAACTACTCTACTCATCATCCACTTCCTCATCCTCAATGATGAAGCCTTCCTTTTCCAGTAGTGACTTGTATAACTCCATGTCCTTCGTCGTGGCTTCAAGCTTCTCCTGAAGTTCCTTCACCTCCTGTGGCTCCGGTGTAGCAGCTTCGAGCCTCTCTTGAAGTTCCTTCACCTCTTGCAGCTCTTGGGTAGCAGCTTCGAGCTTCTCTTGGAGTTCCTTCTTCTCCTTCTGTAGCTTCTTGATCAAACTTGACCCCATAGTCACGGGCGTGATCTTCTCCTCCAAGCTCCTCTTGGCTGCTCGCAGGTCCTTCAACATGGTGGCAAAGTTCTTGAACTCCATCTCGTTCTTTGCGAGCACGAGACTTTGCTCCCTAATCCTCTTGTTCTTATCTTGCACCCTCTTCTCTTGATTAGCGAACCTCTTGTCTTGGGCGGTGAGTTCCCCTCCTAGGGACTTGATATTCTCTTCCAGCTCCTCGATCTTCTCGTCCTTCTCCTTGACTAGGGCACATAGCTCGTCATTCCTCATGATCTCAAGGCAGCTCCCCTTCTGAAGATCATTGATGTGGGACTCCAAGTCTTGATATTGGATCCTTCAACGCTTGCATGTCTTCCTTTCCTCTAGGGTTAACTCGATTGGAACTCCCTTCTCATCACGTCTTCCAAAGAGTTTGATGTAGTGGCCTTCAACCTCTTCATGGTGGCGTCCGCAAAGGCGTCCAATGAGCTCCTGCAAGCTGATGCTAAGTCCTTTCTCCTTGGAGTTGCTGGTGAGGTTGAGTACAATGGCCTCTGTCTTGGGTTCTGACTTGCTGTGCCCTAGTTGGATGACTTCAATCGCCCAGCATCCTTCCTTGTGCATCTTCCTCAATTCGCTTCCCTTGATTGACGGCATGGGTAACTGCAACGTCTTGATGATGTCCAGAAGGCATTCTCCAAAGCGAGGCACTTGATGTCTTCGGCGGTGTCGTAGTAGAAGGCCATCATCTTTAGCTTAGGAGAAAGAAAATTAGGCACAAGGTGATAAGGAAGAGAATTACTAGAAGAGTACAAAAAACTTAGAAGAATATGGAAAGCAAAAACACACATGGTAAAGGTGGTTTCCAATCCTAGGGGTCACGTCCTACAGGCAACTTTGAGCTCTGATACCATCTGTTGCGACCTCAGATCGTTAAGGATCCTAAGTCCCTGTGATCAACATGCTAGTCCCTGGATCAATAGCTAGCACTTCACAGTCGATGAATATCATGTAAAACACAAGTCATTATTACACGAATAATCCAGAGTATAATTATTACAACTTCCATAGCTTGTAGCTAGCTCAAATAAAACAGCGGAAACTAAGTAAAACTTGAGTTCATCAACGCCTCAGGCTAGTTGCGTGAAGACCCGCGATCCCTACGCACCTTTCAGTCTTCGGATTCTGCACATAAGACGTGCAGCCAACAAGTTGGGTCAATACTTTGAATGTATTGGCGAATTACACCAAGTTGGGTCAATACTCCGCGCAGCGTTCCGGCAGGCTCCCG
This sequence comes from Avena insularis, assembly GCA_023614405.1. Lineage (NCBI taxonomy): Eukaryota > Viridiplantae > Streptophyta > Magnoliopsida > Poales > Poaceae > Avena > Avena insularis. The sequence continues at coordinate 434,876,270 of CM042693.1, read as the reverse complement.
GCTGCGCGGAGTAGACGATGATGTTCCCCTCCTCCTCGCGGTCGCCCTGGTACGGTCGGCGTCGGTCCTCCCCTTCTCTGCTCGCGGTGGTGCTCCGCCGTTCTCTCCCGTCTCCGGCGAGACTCCGGTGACCAATTGCCGGCGCATTCACCGTGCTATAGAGATGGAAAAACGAGGGTGAGACAGAGGAGTTAGCGGCGGTGACGATTTTGGAAGAAAGAGAGGGAGAAGAGCTCGGTATCGACGACGGCGACAACCTCCCGAGGCGGAGCTCTGGCGGTGCGTCGGCGGCGACGTAGGTGGTGCTAGGGTTTACGGTTTTTTTGGGAAAAGAGCCGGGGATCGATGGGGAGGCTTATAAGAGGGGTCTTACATGCGGAAGGGGTCGGATTCGTCTCCGATTCGAACGGAATCCATTGAGATACGTCGTCCAGGGGAGTTGGGGACGAACACGGACGGGATGACAGTGGGCCGCCCGTCGATGAAGGGGAGGGCGGAGGTGGCTGGTGGCGGGACCTGGCGGGCTGAGCCTGAGCCTGCTGTTGGCACTGGCGGGCGGCGGATAGGAGTGGGCCGGCGGCTGGCCTGGCTAGGCTAGGGTTTTTTTAATCTTTTTATTTTTTTCTGCTTCACTATTTGATTAATAACTTTTGCAAACGGACCCCAAAATAAGTGAGACCGGTCTCTAAAATTTTGTAAAAAGAAGGGGGATTAGAAGGGGTTATAAAATAACACTTTTGCAAGGGTTTTGGAGGTTAGAAAAGGTTTTACCCTTTTAGTCTTTATATGACTATGGGGTTTAGGAAAATATCTGATGCAGTTGATGCCATGATGCAAGGATATGATGCATGCTTCTAGTAACATCTGAATTGCAAAAATTTGGGATGTTACATGACAAGTGTATTGGGTGTGTTGGGGATACAAGAGACTTCTTGTATCTTGATTGCAGGGTTGCTTGAGAGGGATACCTTTGACCACTTCCTCCCTGAGTTCGATAAACCTTGGGTGATCCACTTAAGGGAAAACTTGTTGTTGTTCTACAAACCTCTGCACTTGGATACCCAACAACTGTCTACAAGAATAGAAGTGCGTAGACATCAAGCTATTTTCTTGTGCTGTTGCCAGGGCGGTAAGGTAAAAGGTACTCACATCCTCCGGTGTGAGTGCTTGAAGTTATTTCCTTTAGATTCTGCAATTATATCTTTTTGTTTCTTGTTTTTATTTTCACTAGTTAGGGTTAATGGAAAACAACAACAAAATTAGAGAGCTTTATAGTATTTATCTTGAGTTAGGACATGAAGTGTTTAAAGAGAAAATTAAGAAACCTATGTGACTTTATTTGCATGCTAATAGAAATGTTGTTAGTATGAATTCTTTGGACACCATTATTGCTAATGCTATGGAAAAGTCTAAGCTTGGGGATGCTAGTTTTTATGAAAATGATCTTTTTAGTCCCCCATCTTTAGAGGAGAAAATTTGCTTTGATGATACTATACCTCCAATATATGATGATTACAATGATGAATATGATATTTTCAGTCCACCTACTATTGAGGAGAAAATTAATTATGATTACAATATGCCTCCTATATTTGATGATTATGGTGATGAGAATAATAATGATATCTATTTTGTTAAATTTACTCCCACTACAATTAATAAGAATGACTATATTTATATGGAGAGTATTAATTCGTTTATGCATGTGGCTCATGATAAGAATTTTTCATGTGATTGTTATATTGTTAATTTTATTCATGATGCTACTAAAAGATATTATTAGAGAGGGAAATATGGTTTTATGTATCTCAATAATATTAAGTTTCCCCTCTTTATGTTGAAAGTCTTGAAGTTGCAATTGTTTTGCTTTCTTGTGCTTGTTGCTTTGTGCTTTTCATGACTTTTTTATTACAAGATTCCTATGCATAGGAAGTGGGTTAGACTTAAATATGCTTTGAATTTGCTTCTTGATGCTCTCTTTTACTTCAATTCATATTTCTTATGTGAGCATCTTCTCAAACTATCATGCCTAACATAAAGGTGTTAAAGAAAAGTACTTATTGGGAGATAACTCAAAAGTTTTAGTTGAGTCTTGGAGTTATTACTTCAGTAATAACCACTCCTTATCATTTTTGTGTGGTTTTTGTGCCAAGAGTAACCTCTAATGAGAGAGAAGTAAGACTTGGGAAAGTTGCTGTCCCGAAACAGATTTTTGTGCTTCGCTGTAAAAAATCATGTAAAATCTTTGTACGTCGGTTTGAGCTGTGATTTTTTGTGCTTCTGCCAAAGGTTGTTATCCAACTTTCGTTAGTTCAACACTTTTCGATTTGAGCAACAGAAGGTCTTCGAAAAAATTGGTTTTCACCTGCTGGACTGTTTTGACAGATTTCTGCATTATTTGCATTTGCTTCTTGTTGATTCCTTTTTGGGTTATTTTTGGGGAATTGAGATTTTTGAGGAAAGCTGCAGTAGCTTGTGTTTTAATGTAAGTTTTACTTGTATTGGAACTGAATCAAAAGACTTATTATATTGAGTACACTAATGTTGCTAATGAAGATTGTGTGAAGTTTTGTATGAAGGAAAAATTTCAGGTGTAAGAAAAGAATGATGTAATGAGATGAAGAATGGACTAAAGCTCAAGCTTGGGAATGCCACCCGTGTCACCCCAAGAAATATCCAAGAAGTACAAGCGTCATAGCTTGGGGATGCCCAAGGCATCCCCTTCTTCATTAATAAAAATCTCAGGTTTCTTTCAAACACTTTATTTTTATTATTTCATGCACAGTTGTGTTGTTCTTGAAGCGTCTTTGTTTTTTGTTTTTTGTTTTTGTTTTCTTGGTTTGCTTGAATAAATTGGTTGGACCCCCTCTTTCATACATTAGTTTTCAAATAGGTTGATTTGGATTGGAAAAGAGTAGGAAACGTTCATGCTTAAGTGGTAAGAGGAACTTGTTTTTGACTGTGGCATATGCTTTGGCATGTCATGCTTAGTATTGTTTTGGCTTTATGCTTAGTGATTTTTGCTGTAGCATGACATGTTACAAACAATTGAGATTTCTTAATATGCCTTGAAGGAATCATGCGTTGTTTTAGCATATTAAAGCATAGTATTGTGGTATTCTCCTTTGATGCTTTATTTGGGTTGACTTGGCGCATGCTCACACCATGTTAAGACTATCCCAAGTCATCATAGCCTCTATGATCCTTTAGTTTTCAACTTGTAATATCACTTTATGCTTTGATTAATGATGTTTTGTTGTTTTGCATGATTATGGCCATTATTGTTCTCTTCAGGGACTCTTGTACATCGAGCAAGCATGTGATCGATATCTTCATCTTCTGTGCAGGAGGGGAACTTGGCGGAGGAGGAAAGGACGTGTCTGAACTTTCTATCATTTGTTGGTAATCTCCATCGGTGAGCCAGACAGCCAAAGATCTTGCACTTTAGGGGGGCGATACTGTGCCAAATCTTTTTTGCTCTCTCGTCTATCTGCATGTGCTTGAAAGAGTTGACATAGAAGCTTTTGTTTGAAAGTTTTTTGTTAGTAAATTGGCATAACCTTTAGTCCGGCATTTGTGGTTGAAGTTGGATGGGGAGAAGATCAGAGGCAAGGGAATTCATATCTTCATCCACGGCGTCGGTGAGACGTGGAACAAGGGAGTGTTCTAGCCCGTGGAGGAGGACCTTCTGAACAGAGATTTGCTGTTTGGTAGAGTGCAAGAAGAGAGTTGGGTACCGTTCGCTAAGAGGGGCGTCCCCAAGCCAATTGTTGAGCCAGAACGTAGCGGAAGACCCATCCCCGATATTGAGAATGGAGATGGATCGGAAGGAGCTTAGGCCGGCTATAATATCTTTCTAGGTAGGGGTGTCAAGAGAGTGACCGTGCAGGAGGTGCGACGCTTATTAATGCAAATGAAAGCTTACTGCTATAGCCAACTCTAACGTCTCCCACCTCGGGAGCTCGGTGAAGCAGGCCCGCAATAAACCCTTGGCACCACTCCAAGGAGTCAGGACGTGAAAGAACCTCCACCACACTCCAGAGTGCTCCCGCCTCCCTTGCTCCTCCCCTCACCTCCATGGCCGACCAAAGGAAGAAAAAAAAGGCATAGTAGCACACCAGATTAGAGGATAACACAAAAGAGCTTTGGCCTTATTTGAGGAGATCCCTAGGGTGGGGATGAGCGACGTCACCTCTGGCCACCGGAGGGCAAAACAGAGGATACACCATTGCATGATGCACCAGATCTAGCCAAATCATCCCAGTTCCCTATTCCAAACTACTCGCATACCTCCAAAAACCCTAGACCTACCACTACTAGCTATTCTGGTGCCTCCCCTCCGCCATCTCCTACTGACAATGATGCTAGAGAGGGCTCGGGTTTGACCCGGTATCTCTCGGGAGAATCTCAATAAGGAGACTGTTGGAAATATGCCCTATAGATAGTAATAAAGTTGTTATTATTGTATTTCCTTGTTCACGATAAGTTTTTATTCTTCATGCTATAATTGTATTAATAAGAAACTAAATACATGTGTTGATATATAAACAACACAGTGTCCCTAGTAAGGTTCTTTTGACTAGTTCGTTAGGCAAGTGATGATTAAGGTTTCGTAATCATGGACATGTAATGTCACTTGATAATAGGATCATATCATTAGGAGAATAATGTGATGGATAGACCCAATAATAATCATAGTTATTGATCATGTCACTTAGTTTGATTACTATTGCTTTCGTATATGTCAAGTCTCTCGTTTTCTTAGACCATGAGATTGTGTTACTCCTAGGTACTGGAGAATTGCTTTGTGAACATGAAACGTTACTTTGTAACTGGGTAATTATAAAGATGGCCTTCAGGTATCTCCGATGGTATTTGTTGTGATTTTTTGAATGATTATGATATGTTTTGCTGTGATTTTTGTTGGAAATAAAAAAATCTGGCAACCTCTATGCCGATGGCTTAGCCATCGGTGTAGGGCTTACCATTTGGCGCACTGCAGGGCCTATGCTGACGGCTACACGGTAGCCTGGCCTGGCCAAGCAACTAGGTATGTGTCGACGGCTAAGCCGTCGCCGTAGCCTGCCACGCAGCAGCATCCCGTGGAGCAGCGACAAGGCCTATGCCGACGGCTCCGACTACGCCGACGGTCTTCTAGTCTGCGCCGACGGCCAAACGGCCCTTTGCCGACGGCAACTGGCCGTCGGCGTACTGACGTGTTCCTGTAGTGGATAAATCTATGTGTCTTGCTACTTAAATCTGTGTGTTATGATACTAGATGTGATTGGATAAATCTATGTGTCTGCTTTAGTTTGCAGGAAATTAAATCTACTTCAATTTGTGTAACGTGCTCGTAATTCATTCCCAGATGATTAAACAAAATGAAAGATATGCTATGTCATGAAAGAGTGTCTAGGAGGAACTAGACATACAGTACTCATATATAGGAGAAGGTGAGATTCCAACTCGGGCTGTCTAGCACACCACCTCTTGTGCTAGCCAGAAGACCACCAAGTCTTTCTAAAAAAGATGAAACAGTGCTAGGAGGAACTAGACACTTTTTTTTTATGTAGTAGAAGTGGGTCAGCGTGAGAATTCCGAAAATTCGTCTCTGACAAGTATCAAACTCTGGTCGCTAGGATGTGGCAACTGCGACCCAACCATAGGGAACGGGAGAGTAGCCTAACGGTTGGATCGCAGTTTCATCTTTTTTAAAGATATGCTATGTCATCGAAAAGCACACACAATTAGATAACAAGAAAGCATATTTGTGCTGTTATCAGAAAACGCATATGAGTTTAGAGAAATTAACGTCTGTGCAGTGCAGCTTCACCGAACATGGTTACCAAGTAAGCGTGTGTAAAGAAGAAAATATCAGAAACGATTTCTGTGGTCTGCGAAAAACTATCTATGACACAGGTTAAAGAATAAAGGGGCGTGAATGTCGGAGTACATAGTAACGGTTTCGTAAATCGTGTACGATATGAGACTTCTGCCATGTACTATAGTGAATAAATATTATGTTATGACCGGGCTGAACACGAAAAACATATATATGCACTCAGCACATGCACCCTCGATTTATTTATTTAACTTTATGATAGAATACAGATGATAGCACTATGATGATAGCACTCAGCACATGCACTCAGCACATGCACAAGCACAACGGCTAGAATACAGATGATAGCACTATGATGTATACATACTATTTATACGGTCGATTTATTGGGTGTGCGACGTAGGGTTTCATGGGCAGAAGGTGATCTGGTAGTTGCTGTTGGTGTTGCATGAGTGGGTTTTTGGGTCGTCGGGTTGGTGATAGGCATCGGGGCAGCTGGAATCCCTGCACTGGAGCGCATCGCCGGTGCTGCAGGAGAAGTCCATGGCAAGGTTGTAGGCGTCGATCACCGAAATGTCGTAGTAGTCGTGCTCGCCGCCGATGCTGAACTCGGCCAGCGTCGCCGGCTGCCCGGATAAGGTGCAGGACAGCGCGCCGGCGCAGTCGCCGGTCTGGCAGCTCCCGCTTCCGCCGTTGAAGGAGCACCCGGTACGGCCCCATATCCTGCCGGAGTTGGTGCCGGCAGGCACGTTGAGGGTCCACGTCTGGCCCTGGTCAAGCTGCTGGCCGCCGCCCACTGGGATGGCCGCCGGCCACACCGTGTAGCCGCAGTTGTTGGTAATGGTGAAGGTGGCCGCGCTGGCACTGGCGGCGAAAACGGCAAGGAGGAGAAAAGGCACCGTGGAGGAGGTCGCCATTGCTGCAAGCTAGCTAGCTGGTTAGTTTCGCTTTGTTCGAGCTTGCTAGGTATGGGAGGATGAGTGAAATTTTTAGGACAGAAGCATGCGCTATTTATAGATGGCAGAGGAGAAGGAAAGTATGCCCAGTGAAGCCAAAGCTAGAGAAATTATCTACATGTTGCCAATATTGGCCGAAGAAATTCTGCATGAGTGGACAAGATAGACACTGCCAAGTGACTTCCGTGATCTTGTTAGACCAAGCGAGTGGTAGTTGCTTATGGTGAAGCAGAGAACCTCAGATGCTTCTTGCCCCGTTAGACTGGTTGGAGTTCCTTGACGTTCTAGATGTTCTGGAAATACAGTACATTTCATAGGGACGCACGTACATTATTATTTGGTTATTATTATTATTTTTAGACTTGAGTTTGACTTTACAAATCACAATGCAACGTGTATTGAAAAAGGGAGCTGAGTGTATATGTAGTTACATCTTTTTTTTTTAAACTTACGTAGTTACGTTGATCATGGATCACTAGTGAAAAAAGGACCTATAGTCCCGGTTTATAAGGGTCATTGGTCCCGGTCACTCGGAACTAATGCTGCACGAACCGGGACCAATGGGTCTCCACGCGCTGAAGCTTAGCGAGGGTGGATTGGTCGGTTAAGTGGCACAAACCGGGACCAATTGGTCTCCACGTGGACGCGCGCGCAAAGAGGGGTGTGGATCATTGACCAGGATCGTTGATCTCTGCATTTTGCACTACTGGAAAATAGCACGTTCGTGGCGCACCAATTTTCGTCATCCGTGGCGCACATGGGGTGCGCCACTAAACTCGCGTCACGGCTAACTTTTAGCCGTGGCGCACGCCATGAGTATGAAAAGTTAGCCGTGGCGCACTAGGTAGTGCGCCATAGGTAGGGGTATGCGGTGCGCCACGGGTAAAAATTTGAAATTTCAAAAAAAAAAGCAGGAGATATAGATCTCGCCGACGCCATCATTATCATCACGTTAATGTTCTCGCCATCTCCTTCCGCTGTTGCTCGCCTCGTCGGAGAGGTGGCCACCGTCGTCGCCTCGTCGGAGGTGAAGGAGGCTGGAGCAAGGAGGTCGTCAGAAGTCAAGTATAAGACCAGAGTAAGGAGGCCAGAGCAAGAAGGCCGGAGCAAGGAGGCCGGAGAGAAGAGAAGGAGAAGAGGAGGAGGAGGAGGAGAAGGAGAAGAGGAGAAGGAGGAGAGAAGAGGATAAGGAGGAGAATGGGAGGAGAAGGTGGAGGAGAAGTAGGAAGGGGTAGGTAGGTGTGGCCGGCGGGATTCAAATTTTGAATCCCGCCTTCACTTAGCCGTGGCGCACTACTATGAGGTGCGACACGGCTAAGTGGCCTCAAAAAAAATTGCAGGAAAAAATCTTATTTTTGACATATCTTTTTTTCTTTTCGAATTTTGAGAATCTAAAAAATCGGTAAACCGTCTTTGACCATTGCAAGCTGATAGAACATTTCGTGCTCGTCGTTTTGATATATTATAGATTTATTTTCGACATTGTATGCAAAAGTTATGGTTGTTTTACCATTCCATAACCTTTCTTTGTAAAAAAAGTCGAAATTGATGTTTGTTAATTTTTCTACAAAGTAAACCACATTACCTACCTATATGTCAAAGGATTTTAAATTTTGAAGTATTTCTCAATTTTTTTTATTTTCTGCAAGACAGAAAAGGCGATCCAAGGGAGGGGGTGGCAATGTAGTTAGCCATGGCGCACTACTATGAGGTGCCCCACAGGTAACCTGTATGGCCTCCATGTGTGGCACGGTTAAGTGGGTTGCGCTCGTAGGCACCCTGGCCCACACATAGTGGTGGCGCACCACCTCCATGTGCGCCACGGGTAAGTGACCTACCCGTGAGCACTTCCTCCATATGCGCCACAGCGCACTATCCCGCATGTGCGTCCCGGCTACGCGGATTCCGCAGTCAGCTCAGTGAATAAATAATTGACTAATGTTGATACATTAGCTTTTGCCAGGTAAAACAATGTAAGAAGCAAATAATTTGAGAACCTCAGTGAAGAAAATTAGAAATAGCAGAGTTATGACAACCTCTAGCAAACTTGTTCTCTGATTGAATTTTTCCTATACATATATCTTGTATCCATTTCAATTCATATCCTCTTTTCTAAGAAGTTCAACTCCACTTGGAAGCTACAATAGCGAAGTCCAGTCCTAGTGATTGATTCATCTGAACAAATACATTGCAATATATCGCTGTAGTGCTTTGTTTCTCTAACAAAGATGACATAGTACGCGATATCCCCATAGCATCACATATGACAAATAGTTATATAAGCAACATGTATTCTGATCAAATCGATATGAAGCATCAAATTTTAGTCCTCATTCGTATATCCATGCTTGATTACGGCCCTTCGGCACAAAATAAAAGATGAAACACATTTACTCTCATATTCTCTCCTTGCTTACATCTTCTGTACCTGCATTGGTACCCGCGGTAATTAGCTCAAGTAAACATATTTTATTTAAAATCAAAAGAACATAGTATATGTAGTACTGACTGTATAATACCAAATAAATATTAAATTTGATACATTAGCAACCAAGATGGGATACAACCAAGGATGAGCATGCAGAGTTATATGCCGTGGTGTGTGAAAGAACCTAATGGATAATCAAGCTAGCCTCCTAGAATGCATGCAATCTTATCACCAAGGGCTTCCTATCCTAGCCGGTGCCAGCTACTACTACTGCACGGACTGTCTGCAGGGGCATGGCATTGCCGTTGTGGTACTCGCCCTGGCCTCAGATATCGACCTTACCACTACTGGATGCGCTCTGATGTTTGTGAAGCACTTGCGTATAGTTTGGGACTTACACGCACCGTGGTGCTTGGTATGAGATCTATTTTTTTTGGCGGAACTTAACCTTAATTGCTGGAAAGAAAATAGTAGTAAGCAGAATCATGCCTGGTGGTAAAACCTAACAGCTTCCCCTTGCATGTGTATACCCATTCTCCAAACTCCATACAATCACCACAATGAATAAGATGCAAAGAAATATATAGAGAAAAAGAAAACAAAGAGAAGCTATGTTACCTGTATTTCATCAAATAGGTCGTCTTGCCCATGGTCGCCTTCCTCCTAGAAATCCCATTCTTGTGACATTTCTCACTCACATGCATGTCTAAACTGCGGTGCAGCAAGCTAGACAAAACATCAGCCTCTTCTCACTGTAACATCAATCAGTAGCTACATAAATTCTCTTTTTTGCTGGAGCCTAGAGAGTAGAACCGAGACCAAAAAATATTTAACCAATCAGAATGATCACCAACAAAAAATTAGGGAGATAAGAGTCTGTTCTAGGAGATGAGATGAGTTGAGGAATCACCTGGATGCTATGATGCATATGAAGGATTATTTGTCAGCTTGCTACTTCTCTGAATCGTTCGTTCTCCTCCGTTCTCCTCCCGGCGTTGGTTGCTGCAAAAAAAAGAGAAATAGAGGAGTCAAAGACAAAAGGTGAAAAGAGGGGAATGAAAAGGCAGAATTGCATCAATTGGACTTATTTCAACACGTGATGTTGGTAGCGCCAAAATCCAGATGTCGCTATCACTGCTCGCCATGGAGCAAAGGACACGTCGGGGGGGGGGGGGGGGAGGGAGCAAGCACGCCTGCCTCCGTCTCTGCATCTTCTTCCGGCTTATCTCCCATGTCAACCGACCGGCCAATGTCGTGTTGCTTCTGCTCATCCGGCAATGCGGCTGCTGGCGAATGGAGGAGGAGGTGACAGGCGGCAGCATGGGGAGATGGTGGAGCGCAAGAGGGGATGCACAGGCGAGGCGGCGGCTCGTTTGGGAGGGGAGGAGGATGGGACCTAGGGTTTCAACACGGGAGTGGCTTTGTGTCCATCTTTTTCACCTCGCGCGGGGGAGATCGCTGCCCCTACCCAAACCTCCCGCACCCGCCACAGACCCGTCGAAAAGATTACATGTGAGGCTGGCATATGGGCCTGGACCCTTTTCAGTGGGCAAGAGAATGTAGCTAGGCAAAGAGGCACGCGTCTGGGTACGAAGGGTGAATACACATAGCAAATTGGCACTTGAGGGTAAAAACGACTTACCGCAAACAAACGGTCCAGATGCGTTTTGGGGAGTCGATCGGACGGCCGAAAGTGGCAGGTCGCTGTGGTGTCGGCTGGAACATGCGCCATTTATACTTTTAGATATGAAATGTGGTGGTTACAGGTAGGCCTCTTGTGTGTGAATAACTTCATATCAGGCACATAGGAAAAAGTCATGATTCAAACATAAATTAATCGTTGGAGCAAGGAGGCCAAAGAGAAGAGAAGGAGAAGAGGAGGAGTAGGAGGAGAAGGAGAAGAGGAGATGGAGGAGAGAAGAGGATAAGGAGGAGAATGGGAGGAGAAGGTCGAGGAGAAGTAGGAAGGGGTAGGTAGGTGTGGCCGGCGGGATTCAAATTTCGAATCCCGCCTTCACTTAGCCGTGGCGCACCTCCTACTATGAGGTGCGCCAAGGCTAAGTGGCCTCAAAAAAAAATTTGCAGGAAAAAATCTTATTTTTGACATATCTTTTTTTCCTTTTCGAATTTTGAGAATCTAAAAAATCGGTAAACCGTCTCCAAACTTTGCGAGCGGATAGAACATTTCGTGCTCGTCGTTTTGATATATTATAGATTTTTTTTCGACATTGTATGCAAAAGTTATGGTTGTTTTACCATTCCATAACCTTTCTTTGCAAAAAAAGTCGAAATTGATGTTTGTTAATTTTCCTACAAAGTAGACCACATTACCTACCTATATGTCAAAGAATTTTAAATTTTAAAATATTTCTCAATTTCTTTTATTTTCTGCAAGACAGAAAAGGCGATCCAAAGGAGGGGTGGCAATGTAGTTAGCCATGGCGCACTACTATGAGGTGCCCCATGGGTAACCTACATAGCCGTGGCGTATGGTCTCCATATGCACCACGGTTAAGTGGGTTGCGCTCGTAGGCACCCTGACCCACACATAGTGGTGGCGCACCACCTCCATGTGCGCCACGGGTAAGTGACCTACCCGTGAGGCACTTCCTCCATGTGCGCCACGGCGCACTATCCCGCATGTATGCCACGGCCGTGCGGATTACGTATAGCTGTTTTCTTAATAGTGTCGTGCTATTTTTGTACCGCGGCAGGGTTTTATTTTTTTTGTATTTATTTATTTGGTGTTTTGTATTCAATTTAATGGTACTACATATATATATATTATACATCATGATCACGAATATATTATACACCGTCTCATCCGTCGTGCTTGGTCGAAACATATTAATTACAAACGGTACTCACATGAATTTGATCTAATTTACATCTTCTTTTTTACACTTCACCCTTCCAAATGAATCGGGTAATAGTATTCTCCTTTTAAATCTATGACTTGTTCTAATAAGAATCTGGTAATTTCCTCTTGAATTGCTTGCACGCGTTCTTGTGATAGAAGGCCATCCCGCATCCATTCGATCTAATTTAAAGAAGGGGATCAATATATATGATTAAAACTAAACACAATTGGTGGTAATAAAATAAAGTTGTGATTATTGTTTATCGTACTTCAATTTTTTTGATGTTCCGGTTTGTGCCCTTCTCTTTGATTGTCTGGCGAATGAACTCGTAGACATAGTATCTACATAAGTTATTCCCGGCTTCCTTCCTCAAGCACTTTACGAGAACGGAGTTCGATCAAAATAATAATGAAGCATGATAATGGTTGTATTGAAACTAGAATCAAAGAGATGCGTTGATCTAGCAAGTACTACTTACAGTCAATGGTTGAAATGTAAGCTCTGGCTTCCAAACACCCCTAGTGTTGGTGGTGAACCGTTTCCAAGCCTTCTGAAGGCATTCTTGCATATTCGCCCACTTTTCTAAATGTGTGCGTTTCAAGTCCATGACTTTTACTACTCCTTAGTCAACAAAAATGATTAACAGAATATAGTGGAAGCTAGACACACTAACAAAATATAACACGAGTCAATTATACGCTTAACATCGAGTAAGCGAAAGTAGAATATGTACAAGACAGTAACATTCACCCAGCTTGTAAGGAAATAGTATTTCCCTTCTGTTGCTGAAATACGTGAACGCTTGTACCAAGTTATCCTCTGTCTCTTTGGGATTTGTTTTTAGAGTAACTTCATGAATGAAATTGTAGTCAACAAACCCAAGGTCATAGATTTGTCCTTTATTGCATTCTAGAATCTTCATTCTGCATATATAATTAGTATAGTGATGAGTAAGATTATACAAGCAATGAATGAGCTGAGCTAGAAAGACTTAATTACATAAATTAATAATACTTACAAACAATAGACACTGCCGATAGTTTTGTCGAGGGCGTATCGTTGGTAAAACTGAAATAATTCTGAAAATTCAATCAGTAGGAAGCCATCTTCATGACCGTAATGGTGGTGTTTATATCCAGCATAGATCCAATTTTTGGATTCAGCAGAGGCTTGCATGTACGAGTTATACAATCTTCGCATTTTTATTGATAGATCTTTGACTAACTCGGATTTGACAAGAGGAGCCCGTACTGGTATACGTATGCTATTTGTTGGTACCCCTCGAACTTATCCATACGGCTCATGTACTCAGTAATAGACAGTCCATATAATTTGGCCTTTTCTCCGTACAGTTGAATAAACTCTAGATCAATGTTTGGATCATGTCGCTCCTGGGCTCTCCACTCATTGGTATCGTACACTTTGAGCGGTTCGATCAATTGATTTTTCTGTTGTCCGAGCTGGGCAAGTTCTTTCCTGACTCTCCGCTCTTTTGCCTCAGCCGACTTGGTAATAGAGCTATTATAGTCTAATGTGAGCGCTATGGGTTGGTGAAGCTGAATCTTAAGCACGGCTGCTTTGGATTTATCTTTTGCGGTGACCGGGAAGAATGGCTCTATCGGCCTTTTCTTGTTAGCCATGTCAATCTTCCACTTCTCATAATGGGCAGCTGCGGCCGCAGCAATTTCCTCATATGTCTTCTCGCAAGGTAGCTTCTTCATATTCTTATGAGGTACTTTTGGGAGGGGCGATAGCTTACGTTTCGGTGATTGGAATGTGCTCTTGCTACTGCTGGAGGTGCTTCCCCTCTTAGTATACTTCCGCTTTTGTCTCTGAGGCTCAGGGGACGGAGACGGCTGACGCGGTGGCGGAGATGGCTGAGGCGGCGATGGAGACGGCTGCGCTGAGTGGTGAGGCGGTGAAGGCGACGGTTGCGCTGGAGAATGGTGAGGTGGCGGCGAAGGTGGATTGCTGCTCTGAGGAGTGGGTGGCCTTGGCGGCACATAATTTGGAAGCACGATGTGCTCCTTTGGCCATACAATGGTCCCCCCTTTGGCTTCTCCTAGTTCAGTCAGCTCCATATCTTCCCCTGCAGGGTGGTCCAGCTTCAGCTCCTCAAAATCTTGCTTCACATCATCCACCGTGACGGCAGCGTACCCTTTTGGAACCGGTCTGCAATGCCAAGTTGGGTTAGGCGCAATTGGTATGGCCATGCCGACCACCGTCGTCACCCTTAAGTTCCTTGCACCTTTAGCTCACAAGGTGTGCTCTCTGTGATATCATCCACTGGGTAGCGTTTAGGAGGAGCCGTCATCGGTGCATCATCATTAACATCCTGGAGCTGCGTGGAAGCGACGCTGCTTTTCTTATTCGATAGAGCGCCGGTACCATCGAATGCAGCTTCTACCATGTGCCGCTGAGATTGTCCGCTAGTACCTTGCTGGCTAAGTCTGTCGAGTTGATCCTGGTGCCGCTTTAATGCTTCTTCTACATTACGCAGCCGGTCTGCAGCAGCCGCTTTCTCAGCTGCCTCCCTTTCATTTCTCCTCTGATGGCTTTTATAGGGATATCTCTTCATTTCTGCGGGGAAGGAAACATTCCACGGCTTGGATCCTGGTGTGCCTCGTGCTCGTCCTTTGTGTTCATCATCTTTAAGGGCGTGCGTGAGCTCGTCGTTCTCTCTATCAGGAATGAACCGTCCCGCTGCAACATCATCTACTGCATTTCTAATATCGTTGATGGGCATTAGGGGATGATCTTTGTGTTTCTGATTATATATTGCCCTCCCTTCTTCGTCCAACGTGCCCCCATGGCCATAAAACCAGTTTCTCGCCCGTGGTGTCGATGTTGTGGGCTCTGGTCTGATCCCGATAGCAATGTAATTAACCTCAAGTGCATCCCACTTAGGCATGCAACCGGCATAGCCAGCAGGCCCCATATTATGATGGTACACTTTCTTAGGAGCGTTCTCCGTATTTATTCTAGACCTTTCCTTATCTTTCTCCGATGTCTTGTACTTCACAAAATCATCCCACTGGTGTCTTAACTTAGCATAGCCACCTTGATTGAAATACGGAGTCTTCTCTACCTTGAAAAAGTTATTGTACAGTTTCTTCTTCTAGTTCTTGAATGCATCGGCCATCTTGATGAGAGCAAACTTCTTGACTCTTTGCACAAGCTCCATTTTTGCTCTCTCCTCCTCATCTGGATTCACATCTGGCCTCGGCAGGAGGAAATTAATCATGAGCTTATCAAAAAGCTTATCTTTGGCGTTGTCGCCGACATACGGGACTCCACCACCGCTTGGCCGATTCCATTCTTGAACGGTGATCGGGATGTAGTCCCTCACAAGAACTCCGCATTGCTTGACAATTTTTTTTGCGACATCGCCGGGATCTTGCGGTTCACCGTCTACACCAACCACTTCGATCCTATACCTCACAGTGTCATCCAACTTTTTGTTGGGCCTCGTTTCATTCTTATGGAAGAAGTTCTCGATCCGGAGGGCTAAAAGAAGAAAGAGTGTTAATATATGCATTTATATATAGAGACAACAACATTTTAATTACAAAAATACATATATACACCTCGCCAGTGTTTGCGAGATTTAAGTTCCGCCAGAGCCGTCGCCTTCTCCCTCATCGGCTTCTCCCTTGTCCCAGGCTTCGGCTTCTACCTCACCGAAACCGTCTCCTCAGTTTAGAGACTCATCTCCCTGGTGACATCGATATTGATATCTTCATTTTCGCAGATCATTCCGTGGAGGATGTTTTCCTGATGTTCTGGATTCATAGTATCTTGGTGTGTTGGATCCATAGTATCTGCAAATTAAGATTTGCAAGTTACTATAATACAAATAATACAAAACACTATGCACTTATCATGTTCGAGGTTCTCATATAAAGTTTTCATACATCACATAAAGTTTCCATACATTACATAGATTTACATAGGGTTTAGGGTTTAGGGTATGAATCCTTTGTCGCGTATGTCGATCCCTTGCCTATGATCGCTTCTTAGACCGTAACCATGGAGCATCTTCTTTGCTTAACGGGATGCTTGGATCAGTTTTCACGGTGAAGGGCGGAATTTCATCAAACTTATCATAATCTGCTGACATGTCTGTCTTGTCCTCGACTGCCGTGATGTTTCTTTTCCCTGAAAGAACTATGTGACGCCTGGGCTCATCGTCTGATTATTTGTTTCCTTATTTCTTCTTTTTTTTGGTCTAGAGGACATGTCCTTCACATAAAAAACTTGAGCCACATCAATGGCTAGGAAGAATGGTTCGTCTTTGTAACCAAGATTCTTGAGATCCACTATTGTCATTCCGTACAGCTAGTCTACCTTTACCCCTTCTCCATTCATGTTGACCCAGCTGCACCGAAACAAAGGGACCTTAAAAATAGGTACATAGTCAAGTTCCCATATCTCCTCTATGTAACCATAGTATGTGTCCTTTTTCCCATTCTCGCATGTTGCATCAAAGCGGACACCAATGTTTTGGTTGGTGCTCTTTTTATCTTGGGCAATCATGTAAAATGTATTCCCATTTATCTCGTACCCTTGGAAAGTCAATACAGTCGCAGATGGTGTCACGACCAACAAGTAGAGCTGATCTCCAATAGTGGTGTCATTCATGAGATGTAATTGCAACCAAGTGTCGAAAGTCTCCATGTGATTTTCTTTAATCCAGTAGTCATCCTTCCCTGGGAACTTGGAGCATACAACATTCATGTGTTCCTCGATATACAGAGCCATGATGACCCACAAGTATAGAGGGTGTATCGCAGTATTTTCGATAAGTAAGAGTGTCGAACCCAACGAGGAGCAGAAGGTTCTGGCTAGTGGTATGGATCAGGAATTCTCTACAAATACTTAGCAAACGGATTTTTAGGGGTTTTTGATAATGCAAGTAAACAAAGTACGAGTAAATAAAAGACAGTAGGAATAAATGCAGCAAGTGGCCCAATCCTTTATGCAGCAAACGATAAGCCGGTTGTATTACTTAAGATGACCAAACGTTCTCGAGGACACATGGGAAAACTGTCAAGTGCTTTCGCTTCATATAGTTGATTAGTCTTCTTTAGCTTGCTAAGTGTTGTGTGGGTGAACCAGTGCTAATGTACCGACCTTCCTAGGACTAATACATACTTGTGATTATACCCCTTGCAAACATCCGTAAGTACAAGAAAGTAATTAAGGTAGAAACCTAACCACAACTTTAAACTCTAAGACCCTTACGTCCCTTATGCAATGGTTTCCTAACGGGGGTTCAGGTTTCTGTCACTCCGGCAACCCCTATGATTAGTAGCCAAATACACAATGCATTCCCCTAGGCCCATATAGGTGAAGTGTCATGTAGTCGACGTTCACATGACACCACTAGAAGAAGTACACCACAACTTAAATATCAAACTATTGAATCTTTCTCAACACAACTCCACTACTAACAACATGACTTCTCCCATGTCCTCAAGAACAAAACGAACTACTCACAAGACATCATATGGATCATGATCAGAGATGGAATAATGATGTATAACAATCTGAACATAAACAATAATTCAATGGTTCACTCAATAGCATCAACTACAAAGAGTAATCAACACCGGGAAAGTTTCCCCTAAGAACTATGCAAGATTCAACGCAATTGTTACAGCAATATGGAGATGGTGATGAGGGTGTTGATGGTGATGATGGTGGTGATGATGATGATGATCCTGATGAAGTTCAGCTTGATGGTGGTGTTGATGGCGACGATCTCCCCTCTCCAGGAAGGAATTCCCCAGAATCATGCGGAGAGATCTTTCTCTTGGTGTTTTCCCGCAGGCGGCGGAATATTTCTATGGTCGCCCCAGTCTTAGGGTTTCGGGAGGATAATATATGCTAGAGGGAGTACCTGAGGTGGGCTGTATGCCACACCACTGCTGGCGTGGCCTAGGGTGCCGTGCCGGTGGTGTGGGCCCTCAGGCCCATCTCCACCCCTTTCCGCTTCCTTTGTCTTCTGGAAAAATAGGATGTTCCGTATATTTTCCCGGATTTTCTGATCTTCGCGAATTTTGCCTCCAAACAGCACGTTTTCCATCAAAATCCTGACTGAAGCGGTCCATGCTCCAAAAGTCATCAACCATGCAAAAACAGATGAAATAACATAAGTATCACCTCTCAATATGAAATATATCAATGAATAACAGTGAATTATGACATAGAATAGTGATGCAAAATGGACGTATCAACTCCCCCAAGCTTAGACTTCGCTTGTCCCCAAGCGAATTTGAACTCAATAAGCATGGCCTCAGGTTTATGGAGTGAAGAGTCGATAAAAGAATACGGACAAGAAGCATCACATTCATCAATACATAGATCATAATAGAAGACAACTCACTATTATATAACTCATCTTGCAATAGGTAAAGGAAAAACAATAATGATACATAAAGGAAATCACATTGGTAATGGCAAACTTAGCTCTTGGTCGAAGAATAGTTGATAATTTGCTGGAGTTCACAAATAACTGGTTTTTCAATGATAGCTTTCAAAGTAGTAAACATCAAGATAAGAGCAATGTGCAAAACAAGGAACATAAGCAACATGATTGAATAAATCATCATATGAATGAATGAAACACAACAACTCAAAATACTTGCTGAGATAGAAGGGAATAGGTTTATGATGCACTCGACTTTCAACGTAGAGCTCGTTGGGAACCCCAAGAGGAAGGTATGACGAGAACAGCAGTAAGTTTTCCCTCAGTTATGAAACCAAGGTTTAATCGAACCAGTAGGAGCAAGGAAACACCCCAAAGGTGTTACTAGCTTTGAGGCGCACTACCGGTGCTAGTAGCAACGTGGAGACCTGCACAACACAACAACAGAACTTTGTCCCCAACTTGCGATGAGGTTGTCAATCTCACCATGTTTTGTGGAAAACAAAGGATTAAACGTATCGAATGGAAAGAAGTAAAAGTTTGCAGAAAGTAAACACAAAGCAGTTAAAGATTGTAGATTGTATGTAAAAGACAAGGACCGGGATCCACAGTTCACTAGAGGTGGCTCTTCTTAGATAGATAACATGCTGGGTGAACAAATTACAGCGAGGCAATTGACAAACACCGAGAAAGCAATACATGCATATACTAATCATCTTGACTCCTTTGAGACTTGATTGGGAATTACAACATAATACATAGACCGCCATCCAACTGCATCTATGACTAATAATCCACCTTCAGGTTATCATCCGAACCCCCTCCAGTATTAAGTTGCAAGCAATAGATTATTGCTTTACGAAATGCGTGTAAGGTAAACAATACAATTGTGCTATGAACAAAAGATCGTTGTTTTCTCCCTAGTAGCAACAACACATGTAGTACCTTAGAGATTTCATGGTTCCCAGTTACGGAGGCATGAACCCACTATCGAGCATAAATACTAACTCTTGGAGTTGCTAGCATCTACTTGGCCAAGATAGGTACTAACAACGGAAAGCATGCAAGATATCAAATAACAAAGACATGATAGAATCAATAATCAATCTGAAATAGCATATGAATATCCATCGGATCCCCGCAAACACAACATGTATGAATTACAAATAGATGATCTTGATCATGAACGGAGCTCACAAGATCTAAACATGAAAGCACAAAGGAGGAGAAACCAGCCATCTAGCTACTACGTGGATCCGTAGTCCAAGGATGAACTACTGACGCATCACACCGGAGGCTTGCATGGTGATGAAGAAGGCCTGTGGTGAATTCCCTCCGCAGGTGCCGGGAAGAGCTTCAGATCCCTCCCGATCTAGGGATGGAGATGACGGCGGCTACAGACTCTTTCGTGGATTTTTGATCGGGTACCTAGGGTTTTCATCCCGAGGGCAACTTATAGGCGGAAGGAGAGGTCGAGGGGTTGCCGGGAGCCACCACACCACCCTCGGCAGCCAGGCCTTCGCCGCTGCCAGGTGGTGTGGCCGGCCCTCGCCCCTATCCGTCTCAGATTCTCGCACTTGATCCCTCGGAAAAATAGGCACTTTGGCTTTTGTCCCGTCCAATTCGAGAATATTCATTTTCGACTTGACTTTCGGAATCAAAACAGCAGAAAACAGCATGGTAATCGTGGCTCTTGTTAATAGGTTAGTCCAAGAAATCATATGAAAAGTACTCCAAAGTTGGAACAAAACACAAGAAAGTGGATTAAACCAAGCATGGAACATCAAAAATTATAGATACATTTGCAATTTATCAACATCCCCAAGCTTAACTCCTGCTCGTCCTCGAGTAGGTAAGTGATAAAAAGAAATAATTTTTGAGGTGACATGCACCATCAAAGACTTGATCAAAGTATTTGTAAAACATTCAAAGCTAGGATCATAGTACTTCAATCATAACATGAAAGACAAAGTTCTAGCAATAAGCAAAGAGACTATGATGCAACATTAAAAGGCACAAACAAAAGATTCATGAATAATAATGCTTTGCAAGACGTTTGTTTGTTTCACATAAATAAAACATAGCATAACAGTATTCAGCTTGTCCCTCAATAGAGTAGCAAATATAAATGCATAGGACACCTTCAAAGTTCATAAGAGTGACTAGATACAATAGTTTCAAACAAGCAATAACAAGTTATGCATCAATCAACTAGTCTTGGGACAATGCACATAGAACTAAGAATGGCCGCTATGCTCTCAAATTAGGTGCATAAAGTTAGAAGGCGGAGACTCAATATAATGATGGAAGAAAGACCTTTTGTAAAAGGAAGTAGGGATTCTAGTCTCATAAAGAGCTTCCAAAAATTATGGTATTTATAGCTTTAAGCTCTCATTGCCCCTATCATAAGCATCTTGAAGTGATTAAGGTTAAAGTGACACAACTAAGAGGATATGCTTGACAAGTTATAAACCGAAATCTCATGCCCCTTACTTACGAAGACCGATCCTCATGCTACTCAACTTCAGTCACGAGTAAGCTCTTGTCATTGTAAGTATATGTGTATCATTAAGAACCGCCAACGGGGTACCCCTTGCACATGATACGGGAGCTTTCCCATAATCAAAATGACAAGGCAAGCAGACAATGAGCATCTCAGCGATCTTTTTATTTGCTATTTGCATAGGTTTTTATTGAGGATGCTTAAGAAGAGTGCTCATTATGGTGATGCTGCAAGTTTCCACCATGATTAGGCATGGCCTAGGCTAGCGGCCCAGGCATTTCTCTAACACACATACAAACTCCATGATCTTACAAGTTCCACTTTTATTTCACACCGTCGGGATCCGTAAGCAAATGAACATGATATCAACGGGGTACAAAGTACAAGTGCAATGTTGAAAACGTTCCCCATGAAACATGGTTCTGCTAATTTCAACTTACAAAGCGCAAGCATATACGCAACAAAGAAGGACCCAATGGTTCAAGTTTATTAGAGGCAATAAAGTAAAGTGTGCCATCAAGTTCGTGAGAGCTTTAATCACTAGTTTTCTCATAACAAGTTTAATTTGGGAGGTAGATAAAACAGGAATTTACTTGGAATAGCAATGATGCTAATAGGTAGGTATGGTGGACACAAATGGCAAAGGTTTTGGTTTAAAGGAGTGGATGCACGAGAAGAATTCCCTCTCAGTATAGGTTTTTAGCTAGCAAGGCTGGGTAGCAAGTATAAGAGTTGAAGGAAACAAAAAAACATACAAGTGATAAAGGCAAACATGCAATCTTCCTTGGAAGCACAAAAGATCTTAACTAGAGAATACTAAACTTATGAGCAAATCAAGAAAGAAAGATGATGAAATTATTTTCTTTAGAGTACTTTTATCTTTTTATTCAACTCTCAAAAATAGTGTTGCTACTGACCGAGCCAGGTTTGCCAAAACCAACTAAATTAACTCAATGATCCCAAAGTGATACTAATACTAACAACAAGATCAATCATACAACCATGAATTGAAAACTAAAATAAGCTACGCAAAAGAGTGAATGATAGAACTTCTCATTAATATTCCATAACGGCAACTCACACCAAGGGATACATATCTAACGAGAGAGGGGACACTTCCATAATGCAAACCATACTACATAATAACTCCTCTATTCATGATATGACTCTACTAATAAGGTAAAAAGATAGAAGATAGTGATGTGATACCGCGGTACTCCCCCAAGCTTGGAACAAACCAGGGGATGCCAAAACTGATGACGAATTACTTCTTTGGTGGTGGTGGTATCCTCTCGATGAGCTTCTTGACCAATTTCCCCAAGTCCTCAATCTCGAAGGTGAGTGTACGAATCAACTCTGAGTTGTGCTTGATGCAGTGCATGATCATGTCAGATTGTGGATCCCAGCTCTTGTGATTCTTTTTCCGCTCTTCCCTCTTGGAGTCTTCTTTTCCTGCATGGTTATGGATAAAGGTATGGAAGGGACTCTTGGTGCTTGGAGAAGGTGACCGTGGAGCCAAACTGTGACGAGGAGCTTTCCCCCCATTCTGTGTCCGTGCAGTCCTTCTGATCCTGGCAGGGTTCACCACCACTCCAATGCTTGCAATGGTAGTGCCGGTGTGCTTTGCCTTTTCTTCACCTTCACTCTTGATCTCCTTCTCCTTCCCGGAGTCTTGGAGGTCTTCCTCCATAGGCTCCTTCCCTTTATCCTTGGCGGACACCATTGTGCTTCAAAGCTTCAAGAATAGTTCCTGGCAGAAACAGATCGAAACAAAAAACACGATGAAAACATGATATACGAACCTCGGGGGATCCGGGGGGGGGTTATATATTACGAAGTTTCATATCAAAAGGAAGGTACTGGGAGAAAACGAATCGAAGGCGGAGTCTGGGGTGGACTCACCACCTGGTGGCGCGGCCAGGGGTAGGCCCATGCCACAGGGTGGTGTGCTCCATCCTGGCTCTGTTTCCGTCCCTTTGTCACTTCGTATCTTTCCTTATTGACTAAAAACTACAAAAATATAGTTGAATAGTATTTTCGCAGAACTTTTCTTACCAGAACTATTACATATTTGAAAACAGACTCTGTAGGTCTCTGAATTTGGTATCTAGTAGATTCTTCCGGATTCACCACTTGAATATCATCGATATCTTCATCTTCATACACTTATTGCTTGAGTCATAAAACCCTTCTCTTTCTCATTACACCATTATCTCCACTACCTAGAAATTTCTTTCACACAAAACTTCACACAGTTCTTATTAGCAACATTAGTATAAGTGAAGTGATAAAACCTTTTGAGTCCAACTTTAACTTAAAACCACCAAAACATAAGCTACTGTAACAACTCCTTCTGAAAACCCAAAAATAATTCAAAAAGGAAATCGAATAAAGAAGCAAATGCAAGATTGGCAAAATCTGTCAAAACAGACCAGCAGGTAAAGATCAATTTTTTAGAAAATCTTCTGTTACTCAAATCAAAAAGTGCAAAACTAACGAAAGTTAAATAGCAACTTGGGGCAGAAGCACAAAAAATTACAGCTCAATCCGACATACAGAGATCTCTCACGAATTTTTACGGTGAAACACAAAAAATCTGTTTCGGGACAGGAACTTCCCAAATATTACTTCTCTCTCATTAGAGGTTGATCTTGACACAAAAACCAAACAAAACGGATAAGGAGCGGTTATTACCGAAGTAATAACTTCCAATACTCAAAGAAACAAAAACAAACTGAAAGCAAAAACAAATTGGGTTGTCTCCCAAAAAGCTCTTTCTTTATACCCATTAAGATGGGCGTGATAATTTTGAAGATGCTCACTCAGGAATATGAATTGAAGTGAAAGAGAGCATTAAGAAGCAAAAACACACACACATTTTAAGTCTAACCCACTTCCTATGCATGGGGATTTTGTAAACAAACAAGTTGTTGAAACTAGAGGCTACAAGCATAGGAAGGCAAAAGAAGTGCAACATAAAAACTTTCAGCATAAAACGAGGAAACTGGATATTATTGAGATGCATAAGAACACCTTTTCCTCTTTCATAGTAACTTTCAGTATCATGCATAAACTTAAAAATATAGCTATCACAAGGACCATCATAGCAATGATCACTTATTCTAACAGAAAACATAGGAATACTAGCTCTCATAACACTACTTTGTGAGATAATATTAAAGGTATCCTTACAAAGGATAGTGTGTCCCTCTTCTTCATATTTAGTAACAAAGTCTTTCACATTTGCTATTATAGATTCATCAACCTTTTGTTTATCAGGTTCAACAGCTTTATTCATACTTTCATCTACCATACTAGCCATCATAGAATGTTCCTTTATCTTACATGGGAAAGGGATTTTCTCAATGTAAGGTTCAGGTAAGACATGATTAGCAGTATAAACTTCAGTATTTCTTGCAGGAACACTCTTAGCAACATCTTTATAAGGTTCATGATACTTATTCCACTTCTTTTTAGGCACTTCAATATAGGAAGCAAAAGCCTTAAAATAAGAAGCAATAGCTTGAGAGTCTAGACCATAAGCATTTTTAATATTTTGAAAATCATCAGTTCCCATAAAAGATTCAATGCATTCATAATCATAATTTATACCTGACTTTCTACCTTTGTCATTCTCCCAAGCTTCAGCATTATCTTGAATACGGTCCAGAAGATCCCATTCAGCTTCTTCTTCCATGCGAGTGAATGATCCAGCACAAGAAGCATCCAATAAATCCTTATCATGAAGAGAAAGCCTTGCATAAAAGTTGTTGATAATAATATTGTTGGGGAGCTCATGAATGGGACATTTGAGCATTAGTAACTTCAGTCTCCCCCAAGCTTGAGCTGTACTCTTTCCATCAAGAGGCTAAAAGTTGTATATTTGATTCTGATCTTTATGAATCTCACTAGGAGGATAAAACTTTGAATAAAAGAGAGGTACTATTTCCTCCCATTCCAGAGCTTGACCATTCTTCAGCAGCTTATACCATTCCTCAGCTCTTCCTTTCAGTGATAATGAGAATAACTTCTTCTTAACTTGATCTGTAGTAATACCTGCACACTTGAACAACCCACATAATTCGTGTATAAAGAGTAAATGATCACCGGGATGGACGGTTCCATCCCCAACATAGTAGTTATCCATAACACGATCAATAATTCTTGTAGGTATTTTAAAAGCATCATTCTCATCAGGTGGTGGTTCATCTACTACCTTAGCAGTGGTAGTAGCATTACCAAATAAGAAACTCAGCGAATTATCTAGAACAAAAATAAAGCAACTAACAGAAGTAAACAATACTCACAGTAGAAGTTCCCTTTACCAGTTCTACTCTCCAATAGCGCTTTACTCCCCGGCAACAGCGCCAGAAAATAGTCTTAATGACCCACAAGTATAGGGGGTGTATCGCAGTATTTTCGATAAGTAAGAGTGTTGAACCCAACGAGGAGCAAAAGGTGCTGGCTAGTGGTATGGATCAGGAATTCTCTGCAAATACTTAGCAAACGGATTTTTAGGAGTTTTTGATAAAGCAAGTAAACAAAGTACGAGTAAATAAAAGACAGTAGGAATAAATGCAGCAAGTGGCCCAATCCTTTATGCAGCAAAGGACAAGCCGGTTGTATTACTTAAGATGACCAAACGTTCTCGAGGACACATGGGAAGATCCAAGTGCTTTCGCTTCATATAGTTGATTAATCTTCTTTAGCTTGCTAAGTGTTGTGTGGGTGAACCTGTGCTAATGTACCGACCTTCCTAGGACTAATACATACTTGTGATTACACCCCTTGCAAACATCCGTAAGTACAAGAAAGTAATTAAGGTAGAAACCTAACCACAGCTTTAAACTCTAAGACCCTTACGTCCCTTGTGCAATGGTTTCCTAATGGGGGTTCAGGTTTCTGTCACTCCGGCAACCCCTACGATTAGTAGCCAAATACACAATGCATTCCCCTAGGCCCATATAGGTGAAGTGTCATCTAGTCGACGTTCACATGACACCACTAGAAGAAGTGCACCACAACTTAAATATCAAACTATTGAATCTTTCTCAACACAACTCCACTACTAACAACATGACTTCTCCCATGTCCTCAAGAACAAAACGAACTACTCACAAGACATCATATGGATCATGATCAGAGATGGAATAATGATGTATAACAATCTGAACATAAACAATAATTCAATGGTTCACTCAATAGCATCAACTACAAAGAGTAATCAACACCGGGAAAGTTTCCCCTAAGAACTATGCAAGATTCAACGCAATTGTTACAGCAATATGGAGATGGTGATGAGGGTGTTGATGGTGATGATGGTGGTGATGATCCTGATGAAGTCCAGCTTGATGGTGGTGTTGATGGCGACGATCTCCCCTCTCCAGGAAGGAATTCCCCCGTCAAAAATCTGTCTACCGGAGAGATCTTTCTCTCTCGGTATTTTCCGCCCCGCAGAGGCGGCGGAATCTTTCTGTGGTGACTGCAACTCTGCTCCCCAAAAGGATTCATGCCGTCTATACTTAGATAAAACCATAAGTTCCTCGCGTCACCTGCAAAGTTCGAGTACTTTCTCTTGATGTTTCTCCACTGCGACCCATCGGTGGGGTGTCTCAGTTTCCTGTCTTTCTTACGCTCTTATTTGTGCCATCGCAACAACTTGGCATGCTCTTTGTTTCTGAATAGACGTTTCAACCGTGGTATTATAGGAGCATACCACATAACCTTAGCAGGAACCCTCTTCCTGGGGGGCCCGTCATCACCCTCAACATCACCAGGGTCATCTTGTCTGATCTTATATCGACGTGTAGTACATACCGGGCATTTATCCATATTCTCGTACTTCTCACCGCGGTACAGGATGCAGTCATTAATGCATGCATGTATCTTCTCCACATCTAATCCTATAGGGTAGATAGTCTTCTTTGCTTCGTACGTTGTCTCGGGAAGCTTGTTATCCTTTGGAAGCTTTGGCTTCATTATTTTCAGTAACTTCTCAAATCCCTTGTCAGATAAGCCAGTCTCTGCCTTCCATTTCAGCAGTTCAAGTGTGGTACCGAGCTTTGTGCTACCATCTTCGCAATTGGGGTACAACAACTTTTTGTGATCCTTTTGCATGGCCTCCGACTTAATCTTCTCCCTTTCTGTATCGCATTGTTGCTTTGCATCAGAAATGACCCGACCAAGACCATCAGCGGGCTCATCCGATGCCTGTTGTTCTTCTTCATTGCCGCCTCCCTCTTCTTCATTGTCTTCCATTCACCGTATTCTTCAGGGGACATAGGATAGCTATCATCGTCCTCCTCTTCTTCATTTTCTTCCAGCCTAACCCTTCTTTCTCCATGCATGGCCCAACAATAATATCCGGGCATGAAACCTCTCCGAAGCAGATGGCTTTGAAGGATTCTCGAGGCAGAGTGCTCCGCCACGTTCCGACAGTCAACGCAGGGACAAGGCATAAAATTATCCACTTTGTTTGCCTTAGCCAAATCAATAAATTTATGCAGGCCTACAATAAAATCGGAATCGCGTCGGTCGCCGTAGATCCATCGCATCCACGCATCGATCTGCGTCATAATAATTAACCATGACAATGACATCGTGAATAGTGAAATGACCACCCTACATGGACACATGCAATATTTTTGTATCAGTTACAGATAAAGAAGATAAGGTTGCTAACCTCCGCCGAGGATACCGTGTTGTGCGAACTTAAGCGTGGCTCGGATATTTCATCGAACACCTTGTGTGTAGTGTGAAGAAAAAAACCTAGCATCCACCTCCCACACAAAATTCCAGAAACAATAAGTGGATGGGCGGGGCTTATTTATAGCCAGGGGAGGGTTCTTGCTCCCGGTTCATGCCACGAACCGGGACCAAATCCCCTCCCTGCGACACGTGGCGGCCCAACAACGCCCCCCACCCAGGTCATTGGTCCCGATTGATGGCATGAACCGGGACCAATGACTGGTGGGCGTTATTGGCCACGACGCAATGGGAGGGCCGGTCCCGTGGCATGAACCGGGACCAATGCCCAGCACCGTCGCTTCGTCGTCCTCGTGTACAAATAGGAGGCCACAGCGCGTCGCTTCACCATCGCCTCGGCCTCTGCAATCTCTCCACCGCGCCATCGCCTCGCCATGGAGATGCCTGCGCTGAACTTCTACGAGGCGGTGATGTTCGCGCACTTCGACATCCTCGCGCCGCCGGGCGCGACGGTGCCCCCACGGATGGCGCATCAGCTATGTGGGTGTGCTGGTGGCTCTGCTCCTCGTCCCCCGCAGAGCCGAGATGGAGAGCAAAATCGTGGCGCGTCGCCGCCAGATGCCCGCGTGGAAGAGGGCGCTGCCCCAGTACGCGGCGGCCAGCCCGTACTGACCGACGCTGTTCAAGAAGGAGCGGAAGGCCAAGATTGGCAACCGCATCGTTTACAGGTGCGTGGTGCACCCGGATCTCCGCAACAGAGAAGGGCGGGAGAGGTTCTGGTCCGTCCCTGGATGGACCAAGTACACCGTCATCGACGCCACTCGCCATGAAGAGGAGCTCCATCTCGTGAACAGTGCAGAAATCGTGAAGGTTCTGTCTGATGATGATGAGGAAGCCGGCGTCTCAGAGGGCAGCAGTAGCGGAAGTAAAAATTTTGATTAGGAAGAATTTATAAAATCACACCTTTGTTTAGGAAGAATTTGTGGTTGAATTAATGAAATGCCTCGATTTAGATCTCTCTCTCGATTAATTTGTGGAAGAATTTTTCAAAAATACTAGATCAATTCAATTTCTGCATCGATTTAATTTAGATCTCTGTCCCGGATTGGGACCGTCGAGAGGTTTTTGGTCCCAGTTCATGGCATGAACCGGGGCATTTGTCCTGGTTCATGCCACGAACCGGGACTAATGCTTAGAGATGAATCGGGACCAATGCCCAGGCGGCATGAACCGGAACCGGTGCCTGGCATTGGTCCCGATTGCGGAACCAAACCGGGACCAATGGCATTTGGGTGCTGGACCAAAGACCCTTTTTCTACTAGTGGATGGTCGGACCTGATGCGGCACATACATCCATAACACGGTCATAATTACTCCCTTCGTTTCAAAATGTAAGATGTTTTAGATTTATACAAGGAGTGTATCTAGACTATTTTTAGTGTGTAGGTTCATGTAGGTTTGGAGCGAATCTACACACTAAAAGGGATCTAGATACACTCTATTCACAAAGCTAAAACATCTTATATTTTGAAACCGAGAGAGTATAAACTTGCGAATCGGTATGTTAGGTTTCGGTTTGCTGAGTGTTATTTTGATAAAGTTAGTTATATGTAGGGACGTAAGAGGTGCAACAATTAATCCCGTGTAATACCATTTATTAGTACTCTAGTTCAATAAAGTTTGTTTTTTCTAGCAAAATGATCTAACCAGTTGAATAAACATTAAAGTTTGTTTTGCTGAGTGTTATTTTCATAAAGTTAGTCATAAGTAGGAGTAGATTTTTTTGGGTGGTCCCGAAGACTACATTAAATCTGCGGTGGCCATACAATTACAAGAAGGACGCCAAGAAAAACATAAATTACACTAAGTGAAAGAGTATGAGTTTGGCAGAATATGATGGATATATTATTGATCCTCATGGACGAGTATATATAGGTGTACAGAGGATTGGAGTACGAGTCAAGTTAGGACTGTACGTAAACAGATCCTAACTCTATCAAAACTACCATACAAATCGTATATACCTAATACTCTAACACTCCCCTGTAGTCGTAGCGATAGCGTCGTAAACAATTGGAACGTCGCAGACGGTCAGACTGGAGATAAATCGAAATAGCATCCAGTAGGCTGACATCCCCCTGCAGTCCAAGCGGGAACGTCGTGGACGGTGTCGCGTCATGGTAGCTTGGACTGTAGAGGAAGCTGGTGAGATTCTCAGGCGAGGTGATAGCCCTTGTGTCGATGTCGAGGGAGCCGAGAGCGTGAGGCGGTGCCATGGTCGAGGTAGCCGTGCGATGGGTCGCCGTGGTCGATGACGTCGTCGAGGATGCCGGTGTCGAGGTAGCCGCACGTGAAGCCGCATACGCATAGCGCGCGAGGAGGATGACAGAGACACGTCGAGGCAGTCGTTGAGGGTCTCGATGCTGAAGTCGATGCAGTCCGAGCCGTCGAGGACGAGGTGCGCCCATAGTTTTGCTAGAACTAGGCGCACGTCGGTACGAACGCATACTCCAGTTTTGCCAGAACTGAGTATGCAAAGAAGAACTCGTTGGTGACACGGTCGAGGCAGTCGTAGAGGGGTCGATGTCGAAGAAGACATTGTCGAAGCCGATGAAGACAAGGTGTCGATCCGAATTTGCTAGACTCAAGAACGTGTCGCGGACGAAGGCACTCCCGGTGTTGCTAGTACCAGGCGTGTGGGGGCAGGGACCATCATGAACTTCTCACCGTGTCAGAAAGACTAGCAGAGGAAGCCTCCAGAGCGGTTGCGACACAGAGAGCGGCAAAGGGAGAGATGTCGGCACTGTCCGCAATTGTCGGAGTAGAGTAGCAGGTAGTGTAGTCGGGGATGAGACGATGACGCTGGTGGCGAAGTTGTAGTGGACGAAGATGTAGAAGGCGGCAAAAACAGTGGCGACCTAGGGTAGTCATGCTAGATGCCTGCAGTGGCGATGGGGTAGTCGGCGGGACCTGCTGAAAGGGCATGTATGCCCCCATGTGTGGTTTTGGTAATTAATGACAATTCCTATGGACTAATGTGCAAATTAAGTTTCACTTGTAGGTTTGTCCATTGGCATCGCTTGGACCATGTGTTGGTTTCAAGGATGAAAAAGAAGAAGCAATGTCCAAGGACTTTGCGCCTATTGGAATCAAGTAGTAGAAGAAGATCAAGTATATCTTGAAGAAGAAGAAGAAGAAGATGGAGTTCCTCATGGCAATCTTCAAGACATCATCAAGAATTGAAGTGTAAGCTCAAGATGCGTCATATCTAGAAGATCTCATTCTTGAAGCTTGCCATCCTCGGCAATCATGGAATGATGAAGACAAGTTAGAAGAAGAGGCTTCCCCATGGAGTGTGGGGGGGCATTTCTCAAGACTTCATCAAGCAAGTGAAATCAAGAAAGGTGTTCCATCTTGAAGGTGACAAGATCGTCTACATCAAGCTCAAGTGGGATGCTCAAGGCAAAGGTATGATTGTGATAGGGTTTATATTTTACCGGTCTCTTGTAGTGTTCTTGTAGTGTTGGGAGACCGGGTTTAGGATAGATAGTCGTACTATCAAGAGGGGTTCTCGAGTGGGTGACTCATTCGTATCTTTCAAAGAGAGCTCAAACCTTTGTATACATAGCATCATCTTTCTTGGTTGTTGTTTGGTTCTTGTCCATGTGAGGATCTAGATCTTGTGGTTATCTCCATAACAAGCTCTAGTTCGTCAAAAACGGATTTTCCTTGCATATCTTATTGCGTTTTTGATCTTGCGGGTTTTTCGGCTCCACACCTTGGGAGGTATCTCACATATATATTCATGGTATTTTCTCCCTTGATGATACCCAATATTTCACATTTTTTGGATTCTACTCTTTATTATCTTTCCAACAAAATTGGTTTCATCCCATTTAGAGTTTCCAAGCTCAACTTCTTGCGTTTTGGGTTCTGGAGGTTTTACCGGTTCGTCGCTTCTGAGAGGTCATACCTTTCTCCATTTTATTTTTATCCTCTCTTGTTGTACTATGATGTTTCTTTGCATAATATTGTAGAGATTTTTGTTCTCTTCAAAACGAGCCCAAGATCATCAAAATCGGAGTCCGGAGTCAAAAGTTATTGAAGTTTTCGTGCAATGCTGTCCAACGTTTTTGCTTGAGCGGTAGTACCGGCCCAAGTTCCGGCCAAAGTTCCAGTAAATCTCGTTTTTCTTCTGTATCTTGTGTTTCTATTTAGAGGTAGTACCGGTGGGGCACCGGTAGTTCCGGTGGGGCGCGAATCTGGCCCAAACGGGCAGATTTCTCTTGTCCTATTTAAGGGCCCCCTCTTCCCAAAAGTTTCCCCAACTTTAGAGGTCATTTTTGCTAGCTCTTCCACTCTCTCTCTCCTCCATTGTTGACCTTCAAAAGCTTGCCATCTTCCCTTCTCCCTCCCATGATTCTTGCATCTCTTTGAGGGATTTGAGAGAGGAGATCTAGATCTACAATCCCCACCAAACCAAATCCCTTCTTTGTGAAGGAATCCTTGGGATCTAGATCTTGGAGAGTTTTTGTGTTCTCCTCTTGTGTTCTTCCTCCCTTATTCCCCCAATATCTTTTGTAGCTTTGGTGGAATTTGAGAGTGAAGAACTTGCCTCTTGCATTTGGTGCATAGGTTTGAGTTCTCCTCGGAGATTCGGCGAGTTCAAGCTCTTGGGCTTGTTTCTCTTGGGTTCTTGGAACCCTAGACGTTTGTTTGGAGTTGTGGTGTGTTCTTGGGGGCTCCAATTGAGTTGTGGAGGTTCCCCAAGCTTGTTGGCCTTTTGTGGCATTGTGGAACCTTTGTGGCGTTTCTTGGGAGCCCTCCAATTGAGTTGTGGAGATTGCCCCAAGCCTTGTACGGGTTCGGTGACCGCTCTCAAGTGTCCCATAGTGGAACGTGAGTAGGCCTTTGTGGTGAGCTCACAGGAGAACAGGGTGAGCCTTTTGTGGCATCGGTAGGTTGCGTGCCTTCGCATCTTGGGGTGAGGCCTTGTGTGGCGTTGGGTGAGCATCGAGCCACCACACCTCGAGGTGAGCCACTTGTGGCATTCGGAGTACATTGCGCCCCCTCACCTCTCCAACAGAGACGTAGCTTCTTTGGAAGTGAACTTCGGGAAACAAATCTTCGTCTCCGCGTTCATCGGTTATCTCTCAACCGAGCCCTTTTCTTATGCAATTTACATTGTGATAGCCATCGTGCTTGAAGTATTATATCTTGCTATCACCTTATTGCTTGCCTTGATTAGCGTAGGTTGTTGGTGAACTTAGTGAACCTAGTGGATATAGGTTTTGGCTTGATAAATTAAACGTTAAGTTTTATTCCGCATTTATTAGAGCCTAAACCGTAATAATTTTAAAATGCCTATTCACCCCCCTCTAGGCGACATCCATTTCCTTTTCAATTGGTATCAGAGCGAGGTGTCTCGCTTCTTAGGCTTCACCGCCTCGAGAGTAAGGATGTCTCCTAGGGGTTTAGTGCACTCTCACACATTTACATTTGATGGCACAAATTATGATGTTTGGCGTATTCGCATGCTTAGTCATTTCCGGGTCATTGACCCAAATATTGAGCGAATTATAGATATGGGCTTGTCTCCTCCGAAGGATCCCCAAAATTTATCTTTGGAGGAGGAGACAAACTCTTATCTTGAAGCTCAAGCATCTAATGTGCTTGTTGATGTTGTGATCTTTGTAGTTCTTTCTTCAATCATGCCTTTTCGGAATGCTCATGATATTTGGACCAAGCTTCAAGCAAAATATGATGTGTCCAAGATTATTGAGGATGATTGTGTTCCCTCCACCTCCGGCCGTGATGAGTTCTCATATTCCTCCACTTCACCTACATGTGAGTTTTCACAAGGTAATGACATGGTGAGTGGTGATAGAACTTGCAATGTGGATAGTGAGCTTGTCATTAATGATTCTTCGTCTCTATCTCATTGCAATGTTGTATCTTTGGGCATGAACACTTGTAGAACTATATGTGATTTACACCCTAGTGTTGATTGCCCTTGCATATCATGTAGAAATGGATTGACTATATCTCATGATGATATGCTTGCTTTGCCTTGTTGCCATGATAAATTTGCTTCTATTTCCTCTAGTACTTGTGTTGCTAACCATGTAGAGGAAATCGAAGAATGTGTGGGCCAAGGCAAGGTTGCTATTGGAGCTTCATGTGTTCCCCCATCATCACCTTCTCCCAACATTCACTTATGCCTCATGGCTGAGGAATCAAAGGTAACTACTCCTTTGGACCCCAATGCACCTCATGATGATGTGAATGTTGACTTAGATGTAGGAGATGATGATGTTGCTTCTTTAAAAGAGAAGGGGGAGCTAGTCCTTCGTGCTCTTCACAATGATAAAAATGCTTGCTCTACTTTCATTGAAATCTTGAACTTTGCCATTGAAAGTAAGCAACTAATTTATGAGCATGAGGACACAATTGACAAAATGGGTAGTCTTGAGCGTGAGTATGCTAATGACATTGCAAACTTAAATGAAGCTCTTGAAGAGGAACAAACCACCAAGGAATCTCTTGAGGAGACCTTTGCTCTAGAGCTATCTAGAGTAAAGAAATCTCATGATAGAGAACTTGAGGTGGCTAATGACCTTCAAATTAAAAATGATGAACTTGAAGTTGCCTATGCTAAACTTGAGGATTTTGAGCACCTCAACAATGTCTCTAGGGTCATCAAGGGGGAGATAATCAAACTCACTGAGTCACATGAGCAACTTAAAGCTTCATACTCTAAATAGCTTGCCAAGTTTCCCTCACCTCTTACTACTATTGATGATGCTTGTACTACTAACTCTATCTCTTGTGAAGCATCTATTGTGAAGGAGAATGTTGAGCTACATGCTCAACTTGCTTTTCTAACTAGCAACTATGGGAAATTGGAAGAGAGTCATGCTAAGCTCTCAAGCTCGCATGAGGACCTTCTAGTTTCCCATGGTAGTCTAAAGTTGGCTCATGAGGCTATTTTGTCAAAGGTAACCTTGAGTATGCCTCATGTGGGCATTAGCACTACTTCTTCTCCTAGTATCATATTACCATGTGCTAGTACTTGTAATTCATCCACTCATGCTATTGCTATATCTTGTGATGAATTGCATCCCTTGCCTTGTTGCTCTAACAACGTAGCATCTACTTCCTCTAATATTGTTGTTGATACTAACTATGTAGAGGAAAACAAGAAGCTCAAGGCTCAAGTCAATTCTTTGAAGAATGACTTGAAGAAGTGTCTTGAAGGGAAGACCACACTCAAGAACATCTTGGATGTGTGAAGATCCCCAAATTACAAGAGTGGGCTTGGATATAACTCCAACATCAAGAGCAAGCCCACCAACTTGTTGAAGCACAAGGGCAACAAGAAGAATGGCCAAGGTCAAGTGAAGAATCCGGCAAACATTGTGTGCTTCACGTGCAAGGAAGAAGGCCATCATGTGAGATGTTTCCCATTGAAGAAGAATCAACAAGGGAAGCGGCCTCAAGCTCCACCTCAAGCTAGAATCGGGCCTCTTCCCAAGTCCCAAGCTCTTCCTCACGGGGTGGCATCTTCCATGAAGAAAGATAGCAAGATAAGAACTTGCTACATTTGCCGCGATAAGGGGCACCTTTCTTCCTCATGCACCTTGGGTAACTCCTCATCCAAGCCTATCTTGATTGATGATGTATATTCTCTTTGTAAGGATGAGGTGGGAAATGTGTTTGCCAAATTTGTTGGTGCCCAACATGGTGTCAAGAAAAGAACCATTTGGGTTGCCAAGCCTATTGTCACTAACTTCTTAGGACCCAACTTGGTTGGGAACCAACAAGCTAAAACTTGATCAATAGGTGTTGTTTGGAGGGCATTGGAGGCTTGGCTACATTATGAAGAATTGAGGGATCTTCATTATTTATTTTTGTCAAGTCAAGCCAATTGGATTATCTTGCTTCTATCTTATATCCAATGTTCCTCTTTGCGGTAACATGTGCTAAACTCATTTACATTGAAAGTTACTTGCCCCCTTGTGCATGTTTTGGTTTGTACCTTGCATGTGTATGTATATGTTGTGCTTCTCTTTTACTTGTATTGAGTTATCAAGTATATTTGTGTATGTTGGTTGGCACATCATATATTTGTGTTCTTGTGTTTGAGACTTTGATGAATTTATTTGGTATCTTTTTGGGCTCTTGTGGGAGATTAATGGACTATCCCATTATGGGGGAGTGTTATGCTTGGGCATTCCACAATCCTAAAATGTGTATACATGAGGAATACCACTTAGTATTTATATTGCAAGTTTATCTAGTATCTATGTGGTATGTCTTTCTCATGAGAAATTCAAGTTCCATAATGTTCATTAATCATCTCTATTTGGATGTTCTTACCTCTTGTTGAGAATTCTTGTTTTATCACATTATGGGGTATTCATATGCTTTGTGCATATTACAAACCTAGAAAATGTGGACATTTGAGGTAGTGTCACTGAGAATTGATATTGAGAATTATCTAGCTCCTATGTGGCACATTTAGCTCAAACAAGTTCTAATTTTCTTTGTTTCTTTTATTGCTCATCTTTTGGATCTTGTTTGTGAGAGATTTTCTTGATATGTGTTTCCTCTTATTTGGACCTCCAACTCCTACATGGAAACCATTTGATTCAAGTTACTCTAATCACTAGTGATTGTGTGACTATTTGGAGCTATCAAGAATCTCTCTCGAAGCATCAAGCATAATTTTTATATCTTTTTACATGCTTCTTTGTGTGAATATGATCATGATTTCCTTGCAAACTACCTCGGGAAAATTTTCCCCATAATTCTTGTCCTTGGACAAGTGGTACTCCATATATGGTAGGATTTATTGATCATGTTCGCTTTGGCCATTGCTTTTCTTTGTCCTATCTTTGGCCAAGAAAATGTTTTCTCTTTCTCCCATGTATTCCTTACCTCTTGTGGATCATTTAATTTATTGGTATTCTCTTGTGTTTTAATTAATGTACGCAGTGGTGATGATCTCTTTTGTGTGCATTTTGTATTCAAAAGAAAAATTCTATATAATGGACCATTCATGGGCGATCTCTCCTATACTATCTAGAACACTCCTTTTATGCTTCTTAATTTGATCCATATAGTGTTCTTGTGCTTGGATGCTTGATCTTTTCTTTTGGTACTTTGCGCCATCATGAAAAGTGTAGAGAGGGTGGGTTTGTGTGTTGGAACCTTGCTCTATTTGGGAGTTGGCTTTGTCTCATTCTTTGTTACTTGTTTTGATATTTTAGAATGAGATAAATCCTTGAGCATTGTGTGTTTTGTGGATCTATTGCTCTTTGGCTTTTGCCGTGTTACTTTGTTGAATTGGTGTCCTTTCATGTGTTGATTTGGCTCTTTGATACAATTTGGACACCTTTTGTCATGTCACACTCTTGTGTGCTACTTCTTGGTTTACATGGTGTTTTAATTCAAATTGTATCTCCTTTTTGGTTCTTGAAAGTCTAGTGCATGCATATTTACTTCTTGTATATAGTATGACATGCTTTCTTTCTATGATCCAATGTATAGGGGAAACTCCACCAAATCCTATTGGCTAAGATGTGCATGAAATTCAATTTCATATTAATATGCACATATTTATGTGGATCTTCTCCTATATATTGTAGTTGCACTAACTACTTTGGACCCAATTTGTTTGGGAACCTAGTCTACTTAATTGTGTTTTAGGTACATTGGAGATATATTGGGTGCTTGTATCTTGAACAAGGAAGAAGTGATGTTTTCATGTCAATTGGACGCAAGCTAGGACGATCAACAAATTCTTAGCCTATACATCCTACCAATTATATCTCGGTAACAAGTATCTCTCTCATGCATATAGATCTTGTTTCCTACCTTTTGTAGGTTGCTTGTTGGCATGAATTTGTGTTTGTACAATTTTTGTGGTTCTTATTTTGGTTTTTGCAAGTTCTCCTCTATTGCAAATGTGAGTATGGTGAGATGAGTTCATATAAGTGGGACTATACAAAATCATGCTCATGATTCACCAATCCCAAATATGTCAATCTAGCAAATTTATTGTATATGTCTTCCTCATTTTCTCTCATGTGCAATAGTGAGTATTTTGCCAAGTTGATTTATTTTTGTGATACTTGTTTACTTTCTCCATATATTCCAACTATTCCCTTTTCCCTTGGTAATATTTGCAATGTATGTAGTGTGTTGGTGCTTGAAGCTCATTGATGTACAATAAGATATATTTGAGCCTTTGGCCATGCTTTCAAGCAAAAATCTTATTGGTATATTATATGACTTCCTCTTGTTTTTCATGTGCTTTCTTGAGTATCTATTTTGTGTGTGCATGTTTCTTTGTGGGCATATGTCTATGTGATATTCTCCACCTAGAAACTTATACACACAATAGAAGATAAATCTTTGGTTGTGTTTGTTTCCCTTGGATACCACCCTTTATCTCTTTGTGACTCTTTGGTGGCTTCCAAAGTTATTTTCCTATGAGTGCTTGTCCCATTTGCTTGCATCTCCGAGCACTCATAATTTGATCTCTCTTGCCGTGTATTGTTAAATGAGTTTCTACAAGTGAGGATTCCATTATTTTGCACTATGTTTCCAAATATAATTATTATAATTGGTGCATAATCCTTGGGGAGCTTCTCTAACTCACTTAAGAATGCTAATTTGCCTTTCTCTTTGTTTGAGGTTTAAATGTCTATGGGGGAGTGACGATTCCATACTTGTGCATGATGTATTCAAATCAATGATTCTAATTTGTGCACAAATATTGGGGAGCCTCCCTATTACATCTAAATACTCATTTGTTCGTATCATAATATCTTGTGTTTTTCTTTTGGTATCAACTGTTGTTGTCAATTGGTTCTTTTGGATCTTTTGGTTGCTCGCTTCATTTGTTGAAGCTTCGTTCTTTTTCCTTTTCTTTTTGCAATCTTTGGGTCCTCAATATAGTGTTACTTCCTCCCAAGTATTCATAATTGGATATGTGCATATGCACACCTTTTGAGGAATTCTCACTATATTTGCCATCTAGAACTTTTCACCAATTTTGGCAATCGATGCCAATGGGGGAGAAGTTTTAGAGGGTTTAAGGGAAGTTAGTTTATGCTTTGAGTTGGTTATTATGCTTAGCCATGCATGCTCTTGCATCTTTGTTGTTGCTTTGCATGTTTAATATATAGAGTAAACTCAACCATCGATAATGGTTTGCAGTCTATGCAATGAAATTCAAGTTCATCACACGTGCATAGATTATGGGGGAGTTTGCTCTATATATTGTGGTTGTACCAACATCACATACTTGTGTAGTATTTGATGTTGGGACAACCATTTTGTTCATTAAATTCCATATTTAAACCCTCTCAAAGGGATTGTCATCAATTACCAAAATGGGGGAGATTGAAAGGGCATGTATGCCCCCATGTGTGGTTTTGGTAATTAATGACAATCCCTATGAACTAATGTGCAAATTAAGTTTCACTTGTAGGTTTGTCCATTAGCATCGCTTGGAACATGTGTTGGTTTCAAGGATGAAAAAGAAGAAGCAATTTCCAAGGACTTTGTGCCTATTGGAATCAAGTAGAAGAAGAAGATCAAGTATATCTTGAAGAATAAGAAGAACAAGAAGATGGAGTTCCTCATGGCAATCTTCAAGACATCATCAAGAATTGAAGTGCAATCTCAAGATGCGTCATATCTAGAAGATCTCATTCTTGAAGCTTGCCATCTTCGGCAATCATGGAATGATGAAGGCAAGTTCGAAGAAGAGGCTTCCCCATGGAGTGTGGGGGAGCATTTCTCAAGACTTCATCAAGCAAGTGCAATCAAGAAAGGTGTTACATCTTGAAGGTGACAAGATCATCTACATCAAGCTCAAGTGGGATGCTCAAGTTAAAGTTATGATCGTGATAGGGTTTCTATTTTACCGGTCTCTTGTAGTGTTCTTGTAGTGTTGGGAGACCGGGTTTAGGATAGATAGTTGTACTATCAAGAGGGGTTCTCGAGTGGGTGACTCGTTCATATCTTTCGAAGAGAGCTCAAACCTTTGCATACATAGCATCATCTTTCTTGGTTGTTGTTTAGTTCTTGTCCATGTGAGGATCTAGAGCTTGTGGTTATCTCCATAATAAGCTCTAGTTCGTCAAAAACGAATTTTCCTTGCATATCTTATTGCGTTTTTGATCTTGCGGGTTTTTCCG
This sequence comes from Avena insularis, assembly GCA_023614405.1. Taxonomy (NCBI): domain Eukaryota; kingdom Viridiplantae; phylum Streptophyta; class Magnoliopsida; order Poales; family Poaceae; genus Avena; species Avena insularis. Next base: position 434,836,333 of record CM042693.1, on the reverse strand, counting down.
GCTCCACACCTTGGGAGGTATCTCACATATATATTCATGGTATTTTCTCCCTTGGTGATACCCAATATTTCACCTTTTGTTGGATTCTACTCTTTATTATCTTTCCAACAAAATTGGTTTTATCCCATTTAGAGTTTCCAAGCTCAACTTCTTGCGTTTTGGGTTCTGGAGGTTTTACCGGTTCGTCGCTTCTGAGAGGTCATACCTTTCTCCATTTTATTTTTATCCTCTCTTGTTGGACTATGATGTTTCTTTGCATAATATTATAGAGATTTTTGTTCTCTTCAAAACGAGCCCAAGATCATCAAAATCGGAGTCCGGAGTCAAAAGTTATTGAAGTTTTCATGCAATGATGTCCAACGTTTTTGCTTGAGCGGTAGTACCGGCCCAAGTTCCGGCCAAAGTTCCGGTAAATCTCGTTTTTCTTTTGTATCTTGTGTTTCTATTTAGAGGTAGTACCGGTGGGGCACCGGTAGTTCCGGTGGGGCACGAATCTGGCCCAAACGGGCAGATTTCTCTTGTCCTATTTAAGGGCCCCCTCTTCCCAAAAGTTTCCCCAACTTTAGAGGTCATTTTTGCTAGCTCTTCCACTCTCTCTCTCCTCCATTGTTGACCTTCAAAAGCTTGCCCTCTTCCCTTCTCCCTCCCATGATTCTTGCATCTCTTTGAGGGATTTGAGAGAGGAGATCTAGATCTACAATCCCCACCAAACCAAATCCCTTCTTTGTGAAGGAATCCTTGGGATCTAGATCTTGGAGAGTTTTTGTGTTCTCCTCTTGTGTTCTTCCTCCCTTATTCCCCAATAGCTTTTGTAGCTTTGGTGTAATTTGAGAGTGAAGAACTTGCCTCTTGCATTTGGTGCATAGGTTTGAGTTCTCGTCGGAGATTCGGCGAGTTCAAGCTCTTGGGCTTGTTTCTCTTGGGTTCTTGGAACCCTATACGGTTTTGTGGAGTTGTGGTCTGTTCTTGGGGCTCCAATTGAGTTGTGGAGGTTCCCAAGCTTGTTGGCCTTTTGTGGCATTGTGGAGCCTCTGTGGCGTTTCTTGGGAGCCCTCCAATTGAGTTGTGGAGATTGCCCCAAGCCTTGTACGGGTTCGGTGACCGTCCTCAAGTGTCCCATAGTGGAACGTGAGTAGGCCTTTGTGGTGAGCTCACGGGAGAATAGGGTGAGCCTTTTGTGGCGTCGGTAGGTTGCGTGCCTTCGCATCTTGGGATGAGGCCTTGTGTGGCGTTGGGTAAGCATCGAGCCACCACACCTCGAGGTGAGCCACTTGTGGCATTCGAAGTACATTGTGCCCCCGCACCTCTCCAACGGAGACGTAGCTTCTTTGGAAGTGAACTTCGGGAAACAAATCTTTGTCTCCGCGTTCATCGGTTATCTCTCAACCGAGCCCTTTTCTTATTCAATTTACATTGTGATATCCATCGTGCTTGAAGTATTATATCTTGCTATCACCTTATTGCTTGCCTTGCTTAGCGTAGGTTGTTGGTGAACTTAGTGAACCTAGTGGATATAGGTTTTGGCTTGATCAATTAAACATTAAGTTTTATTCCGCATTTATTAGAGCCTAAACCGTAATAATTTTAAAACGCCTATTCACCCCCTCTAGGCGACATCCATTTCCTTTTCACCTGTGACGGCGAGAGGGCGCCCTACAGGTTACCTTGTGAAGCGTGGCGGCGGTGCTCGAAGTAGGCGAGGAAGACCCGACGATGTGACGAAGACCATGTGCAGACGGCGATGATCCGTGCCGTAGGAGATGGCACGGTGAAAGCCGAGGCCGTCGATGCACGAGGACGTTGAAGTAGACTGCGTGCAGCCATGCTATGACCCAAGGGGGCGGCATAGCTATAGGGCGGAAGTCGGTGTAGCGGCTAGGAGACCACCAGCGACGTACACGCCAAGGAAGGCACGTTGGAAGCCGGTAGCATGGACCAAGGGCGGTGGCGCTGCGGCCCGACGGGGCGAAACATCGGCAGCCCGTAGCTCGATCGGTGATAGGCACGTGCTCGGGGACGTGCTTGGCGTAGACATGCGCGGGATCGGTTGATCAGGCCGACAGTGCACCGTATGCGCCATGGCGTGGACGACGCGTAGATCGGATTCAATGGCGGCATTGTCGGTGAAGTCCCGGACGATGACGACAAAGACGATCCGAGGGGGGCGGCCGCGGCAGCCTTCAAAGGAAGGCATAGCAGCCATCCGTGGTGCGCGGCAGCCTGCCCTGAGGCCGTGACAGCCTGCCGAGGAAGGCGCAACAACGGAGGAGGCAGACACACGGGCGTGGTGTAGATCCTTGATGCTGATGGTCGGAGTAGAGGCGCGGCGATGACGACGGCGGTGGGCGACTCAATCCGATCTAAGATCGGTAAACCAAAAAAGAAAATCGATCAAGAGATCGGAAAAAGACTTCTGAGGCGGCCGATCATGGATCGCGGATTTAACGAACTCCATAAGGATCACGCGCCCCGGGAGATCATGGAGATCGATCCTCGAAAGGTGCGGAAGCATGCGGCTAGGGTTTGGACCGATTAGGCTGATACCATGAAAGAGTATGAGTTTGTCGGAATATGATGGATATATTATTGAGCCTCATGGGCGAGTATATATAGGCGTATAAAGGATTATCTTGGAGTACGAGTCAAGTTAGGACTATACGTAAACATATCCTAACTCTATCTAAACTACCATAACAACCGTATATACCTAATACTCTAACACCAAGGTCCTTTTCTTTTACAACCCGTCCCACAAACATGTGCAGGAATGCAATAGAGTCTAAGAGCATCTCTAGCAAACCCCTTATTCATCCCGAAACCGTAAAATAACCGTCACTTTATGGTTTCATTTCGATCAGAAAAAGTGGCCAGGCCAGACACCGCAAAATACTGATACGAAGCAAACGTATCTATAATTTTTGATGTTCCATGCTTGTTTTATATCTACTTTCTTATATTTTGTCCACACTAAAAGGATATAGATGTCGCCTAGAGGGGGGTGAATAGGCGGTTTAAAAACTTTTCCAAGAGTGGCTCAACAAAGGCGGAATTAAACTAGCGTTTACTTTGTTAAGCACAAAACCTAAAACAACTAGGGTTCACCTATTTGCACCAACAACTTATGCCAGGCAAGACAAGCAACTATGTGATAGCTAGATATATATACTTCAAGCACGAAGGCTATCACAAAGTAAAGTGCATAAGTAAGAGCTCGGATATAGAGATAACCGAGGCACACGAAGACGGTGATATTTTACCGAGTTCCTCCCAACATGGAGTACGTCTCGTTTGGAGAGGGGGTGGTATCAAACCACCAATGCCACAAAAGGCCTCCCTTGTTCTCCTGTGAATCTCACCCCAATGGGATCGATCCACACTTCCACTATCGGTGTACTTGTCAGTGGCAAAACGGAACCTCTCACAGGGTTGGGGCACTTCTCCACAACTCAATTGGAGGCTCCCAACAAACAAGCTTGGGGAAAGCTCCACAACTTAATTGGAGTCCCCAAGTAATCCACAAACCTGCAAAACCACCAAACCGTCTAGGGTTCCAATGAACCCAAGAGTAAAAAGCTTCTCACCTTTCACCCAATCGAACCCTCACCGAGAACTCAAACCGATGCACCAAATGCAATGGCAAGAACACAAGAAGTGCTCAAGTCCTTCACTCCCAAATTCCACCAAAGCTACAAAAGCTTATAGGGGAATAAGAGAGGAAGAACAATGGAGGAAATCCACAAAGACTCCAAGATCTAGATCCCAATATGTTCCCCTCACTTAGAGGAGAGATTTATTGGTGGGGTTGTAGATCTAGATCTCCTCTTTCAAATCCCTCAAGAATATGCAAGAATCATAGGAGGGATTGAGAGATAGCAAGCTCAAGAAGGTTATCAATGGAGGGGAAAACTTGCAAGGAAGGTTATCCAACCGTTGGGGAAGAGGGCCCCCTTATATAGGTCCTCCAAAATCCAACTGCTGGAGCTCTGGAGCGCACGTGCCGGACATTCCGGCTAGATTCCGGGTGGTTTCCGATATTGGCATACTCAATGTCCGCACCGGGAGAAGAAAACTCGGCGAACCCTCATACATTGCAAATGTATCTATAATTTTTGATGTTCCATGCTTGGTTTTATCCACTTTCTTGTGTTTTGTTCCAACTTTGGAGTACTTTTCATATGATTTCTTGGACTAACCTATTAACAAGAGCCACGATGCACCGCTGTTTTCTGCTGTTTTTGGTTCCGGAAAGTCGAAAATGAATATTCTCGAATTGACGGGACAAAAGCCAAAGTGCCTATTTTTTTATGTCATCAAGTGCGAGAATACGAGGCGGAGGGGGCCAGGGGCCACCACACCACCTGGCCGGCCAGCCCGGCCCTTTAGGGGTGGTGTGGCGCTCCGACCCCTCACCTCTCCTTCCGCCTATATATTGCCCTCGGGATGAAAACCCTAAGTACCGATCAAAAATCCACGAAAGAGTTCAGAGCCGTCATCTCCATCCCTAGATCGGGAGGGATCTGAAGCTCTTCCCGGCACCTTGCCAGAGAGGGTAATTCACCCTGGAGGCCTTCTTCATCACCATGCAAGCCTCCGGTGTGATGCGTGAGTAGTTCATCCTTGGACTACGGATTCATGTAGTAGCTAGATGGCTGGTTCTCCTCCTTTGTGCTTTCATGTCTAGATCTTGTGAGCTCCATTCATGATCAAGATCATCTATTTGTAATTCTGCATGTTGTGTTTGCGGGGATCCGATGGATATTGAGATGGTATTTCAGATTGATTATTGATTCTATCATGTCTTTGTTATTTGTGATCTTGCATGATTTCCGTTGTTAGTAGCTATCTTGGCCAAGTAGATGCTAGCAACTCCAAGAGTTAGTATTTATGCTCGATAGTGGGTTCATGCCTCTGGTAATCTGGGAAGTGACAGAAATCTCTAAGGTACTAGATGTGTTGTGGCTACTAGGGAGAAAACAACAATCCTTTGTTCATAGAACAATCATATTGTTTACTTTACACGCAGTTCGTAAAGCAATAATCTGTTGCTTGCAACTTAATACTAGAGGGGGTTCGGATGATAAATTGAAGGTGGATTATTAGTCATAGATGCAGTTGGATGGCGGTTTATGTATAATGTTGTAATGCCCAATCAAGTCTCAAAGGAGTCAAGATGATTAGTATATGCATGTATTGCTTTCTCGGTGTTTGTCAATTGCCCCGTTGTAATTTGTTCATCCAGCATGTTATCTATCTAACGAGATCCACCTCTAGTGAACTATGGATCCCGGTCCTTGTCTTTTACATACAATCTATAAACTGTTTCTGCTTTGTGTTTACTTTCTGCAAACTTTTACTTCTTTCCATTCGATACGTTTAATCCTTTGTTTTCCGCAAAACACGGTGAGATTGACAACCTCATCGCAAGTTGGGGACAAAGTTCTGTGGTTGTGTTGTGCTCATCATACCTTCCTCTTGGGGTTCCCAACGAGCTCTACATCAACATCGCACCAGCATTTTCCTGGCGTTGACACTGAGCCATCAAGCATTTTTCTGGTGCCGTTGCCGGGGAGTCAAGGACATCTTCACAAGGGGAGTCCCTCATAACCAATCTCTTTACTTTGTTGTTTTTGTTTTGCTTAGTTTCTTTTTGCTTTGTTTGCTTGTTTTGTTATCAAAAACACACAAAAAAAATAGTTTTACCAGTTTGCTTTCTTATTTGAAAAACACAAAAAAATTAGTTCCTACCTTGAGTTGCCACTATGTCTAGCCTTGCTCCAGTCACTATGTCACCCGAGGAAATGATTTTCACTTTTAAACAAGGAATTGAGGAAAGTTTTAAGGAAGCTTGGTCTAGAATCTCTGATCTACATGAAAAAACTAAGCCTAAAATGACTCAAAGCTTGTTCCTTAGCAGTTTTTACCTTGGATTGCTCTTTGCTATAGATATGCTTTAGATGCTGTTGTGGGAGGAGATTTCCTCCAATGTAATGAGGATGATGTTATTAATGCTATAAAGAAATTGATCTTCACTTACAAATTGCCTAGCCAAACTGATATTTCTTTCGCAAAAATATTTGCTAGGTTGAACAATATTGAGACTAGCACTACTAGTTTAGAAAATTGCTATAATATGCTTAGGGAGCATCACAATTATGTTCCAATAAATTCTGAACCATCAAAGTGGCTCCCTACAGTAAAGATTGAGATAAACACTAAAACTTTTCAAGCTCGCTGTGATATCATGTCTGAATTTTGTCTTATGCCCAAAGAGATTTATGAATCTTTGAATACTTGGGGGCTTACTGAAGGAGGAAAAGAAATATCTCTTGCTAATAATGCTATCATATTACTGATGGCTCAATACATGGCGCCCAGAAAAGTGCTTGGTGCGTGGTGTTGATGTAGAGCTTGTTGGGAACCCCAAGAGGAAGGTATGATGAGCACAGCAACAGGTTTCCCTCAGTTATGAAACCAAGGTTTAATCAAACCAGTAGGAGCAAGGAAACACCTCAAAGGTGTTACTAGCTGAGCTTTGGCAGGGCGCACTACCGGTGCTAGTAGCAACATGGAGACCTTCACAACACAACCACAGAACTTTGTCCCCAACTTGTGATGAGGTTGTCAATCTCACCGTGTTTTGCGGAAAACAAAGGATTAAACGTATCGAATGGAAATAAGTAAAAGTTTGCAGAAAGTAAACACAAAGCAGTAAAATATTGTAGATTGTATGTAAAGAAAAGGACCGGGATCCATAGTTCACTAGAGGTGGCTCTCCTTAGATAGATAACATGTTGGGTGAACAAATTACAGCGGGGCAATTGACAAACACCGAGAAAGCAATACATGCATATACTAATCATCTTGAATCCTATGAGACTTGATTGGGCATTACAACATAATACATAGACCGGCATCCAACTGCATCTATGACTAATAATCCACCTTCAGGTTATCATCCGAACCCCCTCCAGTATTAAGTTGCAAGAAACAGATTATTGCTTTACGAACTGCGTGTAAAGTAAACAATACGATTGTTCTATGAACAAAGGATTGTTGTTTTCTCCTTAGTAGCAACATCACATCTAGTACCTTAGAGATTTCTGTCAGTTCCCCAGATTACCAGAGGCATGAACCCACTATCGAGCATAAATACTAACTCTTGGAGTTGCTAGCATCTACTTGGCCAAGATAGCTACTAACAACGGAAAGCATGCAAGATCTCAAATAACAAAGACATGATAGAATCAATAATCAATCTGAAATAGCATCTCAATATCCATCGGATCCCCGCAACATGTAAGGATTACAAATAGATGATCTTGATCATGAACGGAGCTCACAAGATCTAAACATGAAAGCACAAAGGAGGAGAAAGCAGCCATCTATCTACTACATGGATCCATAGTCCAAGGATGAACTACTCACGCATCACACCGGAGGCTTGCATGGTGATGAAGAAGGCCTGTGGTGAATTCTCTCCGGTGCCGGGAAGAGCTTCAGATCCCTCCCGATCTAGGGATGGAGATGACGGCGGCTACATACTCTTTCGTGGATTTTTTGATCGGGTACTTAGGGTTTTCGTCCCGAGGGCAACTTATAGGCGGAAGGAGAGGCCGAGGGGGTGCTGGGGTCGGCCAGACCACCCCCTGGCACGGGCCAGGCTTGGCCGTGCGGCCAGGTGGTGTGGCCGGCCCCTGGCCCCTCTCCGTCTCATATTCTGGCACTTGATCCCTTCCGGAACAATAGGCACTTTGGCTTTTGTCCTGTCCAATTCTGAGAATATTCATTTTCTGACTTTTCTGGAACCAAAAACAACAGAAAACAGGTAGCTGGCACTGTGGCTCTTGTTAATAGGTTAGTCCAAGAAATCATAATAAAAGTACTCCAAAGTTGGAACAAAACACAAGAAAGTGGATAAAACTAAGCATGGAACATCAAAAATTATAGATACATTTGCAATGTATCAATTACCTATTGGAATAGCTGAAGGAGTGTTTACAAAGATCCTTGGGAAAATGATTTCTACTGATTATCTTGTTATTGAATGTGCAGGAAAAGGACAAATTACACTTGGAAGGTCCCTATTAGAACTCCTTGGAGCAATAATAGATGTGGGAAAGGGGACCATGCACCTTTCTTCTCCACCAAACAATCATATTTTCCCGAAGGTTAAGAATAAAAGTAAGAGAGGTAAGGGCAAGAAATTTGGTTTTAATGCTTCTTCATTTGAGAACACTTGATTCTTTCTTGCTTCTTATGCCTAACTTAAAGGCGTTAAAGAAAAGTACTTATTGGGAGATCACCCAAAAGTTTTAAATGAGTCTTGGAAGTTATTACATCAGTAATAACCGCTCCTTATCCTTTTTATTTGCTTTTTGTGCCAAGAGTAACCTCTAATGAGAGAGAAGTAATGATTGGGAAAGTTGATGTCCCGAAACAGATTTCTGTGCTTCACCATAAAAATTCGTGTAAAATATTTGAACGTCTTTTTGAGGCGTGAAGTTTTGTGCTTCTGCCCCAGGTTGTTATCTAACTTTTGTTAGTTCAACACTTTTTGATTAGCAACAGAAGGTCTTCGAAAAAATTCGTCTTTACCTCTTGTCTGCTTTTGATGATTTCTGCCATTTTCTGCATTTGCTTCTTGTTGGTTCCTTTTTGAGTTCTTTTGGGGAATTGAGATTTTTGAGAGAAGTGCTACAGTAGCTAGTGTTCTAATGGAAGTTTATTTGGTGTTAGAACTGAACATTAAGACTTATTTATCTTGAGTGCACTAATGTTGCTAATAAAGATTCTGTGAAGTTTTGTATGAAGAAAATTTTTCAGGTGTTTGGAAGGAATGAGTAATGAGATGAAGGATGGACTAAAGCTCAAGCTTGGAGATTCCACGCATGTAACCCCAAGAAATATACAAGAAGTACAAGTGTCAAAGCTTGGGGATGCCCAAGGCATCCCCTCCTTCATCAATAAAAATCCCAGGTTTCTTCCAAACGCTTCATTTTTATTGTTTCATGCATAGTTGTGTTGTTCTTGGAGCGTCTTCTTTTTCGTTTTCTTTTTGGTTTTTAATTTTCTTGGTTTTCTTAGTTTTCTGAATAAATTTGGCAGGACCCTCTCTTTCATACATTAGTTTGCAAATAGTTTGGTTTGGTTTGGAAAAGAGTAGGATAGTTCATGCTTATGTGGTAAAAAGAGCTCGTTTTTGACTGTGGCTTATGCTCTGTCATGCCATGCTTGATATTGTTTTGGCTTTATGCTTAGTATTCTTTGTTGTAGCATGCCTTGTTATAAACAATTGAGATTGCTTAATGTGCCTTGGATGAATCATGCGTTGTTTTAGCATATTAAAGCATAGTATAGTGGAATTCTCCTTTGATGCTTTATTTGGGTTGACTTGGCGCATGCTCACACCATGTTATGACTACCACAAGTCACCATAGCCTTTATGATCCTTTAGTTTTCAACTTGTAGTATCACTTTATGCTTTGATCAATGATGTTTTGTCGCTCTGCATGATTATGGCCATTATTGCTCTCTTAGTTTGTCGGTCCTAGTCTTTTGCTAGCCTCCACAACAAAGTATGAGTTCCACTCATGCATCCAACTCCCTAAACCAAGTTATTCCAAAGAGTCCACCATACCTACCTACTAGCTTATGCTATTCCAAGTATATCCATGCTTTTGTTTACCTTGCAAATTAAACTTGTTATGAGAAAACTAGTGATTAAAGCTCTCACGAACTTGATGGCACACTTTACTTTACTTGACCTTAATAAACTTGAACCATTGTGTCTTCTATGTTGTATATGCTTGCACTTATTTGTTGGGGATTAGCAGAACCATGCTTTCATGGGGAACGCTTTCAACATTGCACTTGGTACTTGTACCCAGTTGATATCATGCTCTTTTGTATATGGATGTCGTCGGTGTGAAATGAAAGGGGAGCTTGTAAGTCCATGGAGTTATGTATATGTGTTAGAGAAACGCCTGGGCCGCTGGTCTAATCCATGCTGACATGGTGGAAACCTGCAGCGTAACCATAATGAGCTGTCTATGAAGCATTGTTCTTATAAAAAAAGAGTCCTATATTGAGAAAAAAAAAGAGAAAAGAGAAAAAAAGAGATACTATGAAAAGAGGAAAGAGAGAAAAAAGCACCATATTCCCATGGTAAATAAGAAGAATGCTAAGATGCTCGTTGTCTGCTTGCCTTGTCATTTTGATATGGGGATTCTTCCGTATCATCGGGCAAGGGGTACCCCGTTGGCGGTTCTCTTTGATACACATGTACTTACAATGACAAGAACTTACCGGTGACTAAACTTGAGTAGCATGAGGAGCGGCCCTCGTATACAAGGGACATGAGATTTCTGACTGATACTTCGTCAAGTATGTACACCATAGTTTGTTCACTTTAACCTTAATCACTTCAAGATGCTTATGATAGGGGCAATGAGAGCCGAAAGCTATAAGTACCATAATTTTTGGAAGCTCTTTATGAGACTTGAATCCCTACTTCCTTCTATGAAGGCCTTTCTTCCACCATTATATTGAGTCTCCACCTTCTATCTTTATGCACCTACTTTGAGAGCATAGTGGCCATTCTTAGTTCTATGTGCATTGTCCCAAGACTAGTTGATTGATGCATAACTTGATATTGCTTGTTTTAAACTATTGTATCTAGTCACTCTTATGAACTTTGAAGGTGTCCTATGCATTTATCTTTGCTACTCTATGAGGGACAAGCTGAATGCTATTATGCTATGTTTTCTTTATGTGAAACAAACAAACGTCTTGCAAAGCATTGTTATTCATGAATCTTTTGTTCGTGCCTTTTCATGTTGCATCATAGTTTCTTTCCTTATTGCTAGAACTTTGTCTTTCATGTTATGATTGAAGTACTATGATCCCAGCCTTGAATGTTTTACAAATACTTTGATCAAGTCTTTGATGGTGCATGTCACCTCAAAATTATTCTTCTTTTTTATCACGTACCTACTCGAGGACGAGCAGGAGTTAAGCTTGGGGATGTTGATACATTGCAAATGTATCTATAATTTTTGATGTTCCATGCTTGGTTTTATCCACTTTCTTGTGTTTTGTTCCAACTTTGGAGTACTTTTCATATGATTTCTTGGACTAACCTATTAACAAGATCCACGATGTCACCGCCTGTTTTCATTGTTTTTGGTTCCGGAAAGTCGAAAATGAATATTCTCAGAATTGACGGGACAAAAGCCAAAGTGCCTATGTTTTGGATGTCATCAAGTGCGAATCAGACGGAGAGGGGCCAGGGGGCCACCACACCACCTGGCCGCGCGGCCAGGCCTGGCCCGCGCCAGGGGGTGGTTTGGCCGCTCCTGGCACCCCCTCGGCCTCTCCTTCCGCCTATATATTGCCCTCGGTACAAAAACCCTAAGTACCCGATCAAAAATCCACGAAGAGTTCAGAGCCACCATCATCTCCATCCCTAGAACGGAGGATCTGAAGCTCTTCCCGGCACCCTGTCGGAGAGGGGAATTCACCCTGGAGGCCTTCTTCATCACCATGCAAGCCTCTGGTGTGATGCGTGAGTAGTTCATCCTTGGACTACGGATCCATGTAGTAGCTAGATGGCTAGTTCTCCTCCTTTGTGCTTTCATGTCTAGATCTTGTGAGCTCTGTTCATGATCAAGATCATCTATTTGTAATTCTGCATGTTGTGTTTATGGGATCCGATGGATATTGAGATGCTATTTCAGATTGATTATTGATTCTATCATGTCTTTGTTATTTGTGATCTTGCATGCTTTCCGTTGTTAGTAGCTATCTTGGCCAAGTAGATGCTAGCAACTCCAAGAGTTAGTATTTATGCTCGATAGTGGGTTCATGCCTCTGGTAATCTGGGGAAGTGACAGAAATCTCTAAGGTACTAGATGTGCTTTGCTACTAGGGAGAAAACAACAATCCTTTGTTCATAGAACAATCGTATTGTTTACTTTACACGCAGTTCGTAAAGCAATAATCTGTTGCTTGCAACTTAATACTGGAGGGGGTTCGGATGATAACCTGAAGGTGGATTATTAGTCATAGATGCAGTTGGATGGTGGTTTATGTATAATGTTGTAATGCCCAATCAAGTCTCAAAGGAGTTAAGATGATTAGTATATGCATGTATTGCTTTCTCGGTGTTTGTCAATTGCCCCGCTGTAATTTGTTCACCCAACATGCTATCTATCTAAAGAGAGCCACCTCTAGTGCACTATGGATCCCGGTCCTTGTCTTTTACATACAATCTATAAATTGTTTCTGCTTTGTGTTTACTTTCTACAAACTTCTACTTCTTTCCATTCGATACGTTTAATCATTTGTTTTCCGCAAAACACGGTGAGATTGACAAGCTCATCGCAAGTTAGGGACAAAGTTTTGTGGTTGTGTTGTGCAGGTCTCCACGTTGCTACTAGCACCGGTAGTGCGCCCTGCCAATGCTCAGCGAGTAACACCTTTGGGGTGTTTCCTTGCTCCTACTGGTTCGATTAAACCTTGGTTTCATAACTGAGGGAAACTTGCTGCTGTGCTCATCGTCTCTTCCTCATGGGGTTCCCAATGAGCTCTACATCAACATCGCACCAGCATTTTCCTGGCGTCGACACTGAGCCATCAAACCCCCAGGGCCGGACACGCCGGCCGAAAACGGCCGGACATTCCGCCCAAGACAAAACTGACAGAAACATCAACACGAAAACAACCATAACTTTTGCATCCGGACTCCGGTTTTGATGATCTTAGGCTTGTTTTAAAGAGGACAACAAACTCTACAAGATCATCCAGGGAACCATCATAGTACAGCCATGGAGGATAGAACCAAAGGAAGAAAGGTTTGACCTATCTAAAAAAGACGAACCGGTAAAACCTCCAACATCGAAAACGCAATAGAGAATGCATATGAAATCCGTTTTTGATAAACTTGGGCTTGTCATGAAGATTAACACAAGCTATAAATCCTCTCATGGATAAGAACAAAATAATGTAAGGTTTACCAATCTCTAAAAGAAAAACCGTTAAAACCTCCAATATCGAAAACAGAATAGAGAATGCATATGAAATCCGTGTTCGATGAACTAGAGCTTGTTATGAATATTACCACAAGCTCAAGAACCTCACATGGATAAGATCCAAATAAAAACCAAGAAATATGATGCCAAGTATGCAAAAGTTTGAGCTCTCACGAAGGATATGATCAAGTTACTCACATGAGAGCCCCTCTTGATAGTACGGCTATCTATCCTATAAACCGGTCTCCCCAACTAACACCATGAGACCGGTAAGAAGGAAACCCTATCAAGAACATGCCTTTGCCTTGCGCATATTCCACTTGATCTTGATGATGACGATCTTCTCCACCTCAAGATGGAACACCTTTCTTGATTGTGCTAGCTTGGTGAAGACTTGCAAATTGCTCCCCATCCTCCACTATGGTAGAGCTTATCTTTTGGGCATACCATCTTCCCATATCCATGATCACCATAGGATGGCAAGCTTCAAGCACATGATCTCTTTGAGATGGCTCATATTGAATTTGCACATCATTTCTTCTTGCTTCATTATGTTGGTGTCTTGAAGGTACATAAGAGATATCACTCCAACTTTAGTCTTCAAGACACACTTGTGATAACCCACAAGTATAGGGGATCGTGTGTAGCCTTTTCGATAAGTAAGAGTGTCGAACCCAATGAGGAGCTAAAGGTAGGATAAATATTCTCTCAAGTTTTATCAACCCATCTTGAACTTACACGTTTGCATTATCTAGGAAATAAAACTAGAGCAACAATACGAGTAATAGAGATAGGTTTGCATGATAATAAATAACAAGAAAGTAAAGCTAGTTGCTGCAGCAATAAAATACACTAAACTAACAAAACCATGAGTGTGGAATAGTGGTGGTAATTGTGGTGGCTTTGTCCAAGTTTAAATAGCGAATAGATCGGGTTCATTGTCTTCGATGTAGTTTTCTATGTGGGAGAGGCTAAATATACATGCGCTTCACTACTTAGAATTACATGTACTATATGACTGGATTGTTAACAAACATCCGTAAGTACTAATCAATGCATTAAGTTTTCCCCAACCATAGCCTTAAGTTTAATGGTCCTCTTACTCCCATACGTGCAACGTTCCGGTTCGCGTCCTCAGGTTTCTGTCACTCCGGCATAACTTCCCCCTTCCTCTTACACATACCACAAACCCTATGATGTTTAATCCATGCGCGCACAAATATAATGGACACCAAAGGACTATACCATATCAACATACAACTCTAATGAACCAAAGACGTTCAACCATTCAATCTAAGAACAAAGAAACTACGCAAACATGACATAGATCATAGGACTATAACTTATAGCATCAAACACCATGTTTACATAGGACGGTACAGAGGTGTGTGGGAGGATGAACGACTGCATACTAGGAGTATTAGGTGATGGAGATGGCGGTGAAGATGGTGAAGAGTGCGGCGGCGGCGCCGGCGGCGGCGTGGGGGACTCCTTCTCCACCGCCGGTATCATGGGGGAGCACTGCCCCTTAGACCCCTTCCTTCATGGATTCTTAGGAGCCCTCCCCCATGGAGATGGGATCCATGGGGGAGGCAAAAACGTGGCTTTGGTGGCTGCAAATTCGTGGGTGGAGATGCCCTGGGCGAATTAGGTTTCCTCTCTTTATATAGCTTCTCGGATTTCCGTCACCCCATCTTAGGCTGCAGTAAATCGGGCCTAAAAGAACCATCTGGACTCAGAATCAGCTAAATTTTCTGTCCAGAACGTTTGTCGCGAAATTTCCAACAACTATGTAGTTGAAGAGTGTTGCGTTTGAAGCCGTCTTCGACCCGAAACGTGACCATCTACAAAAAGAGTTCTGAGACAGATTTCTGGAAAATTCCAATTTGACTCCAACAAGGTTTCCACTTGTATTCTTGGTAATTCCTACACATCAAAGTGTAAAACAAGAACATTGTGCACTTTTGCAACTATTAGTAGGTTAGTCCAAATAAATCATAAACTTTATACAAAAAGGAGTGTCAAAAACATATTATTAGCATAAAACCATCAAAAATTATAGATACGTTATGGACGTATCAACATCCCCAAGCTTAGTTCCTGCTCGTCCTCGAGTAGGTAAACGATCAAAACAATATAATTTTTGAGGTGACATACAGACAACACAATCTTGATCATCATTATTGTAAAAGCATTGATAGCTGGGATTAAAGTACTCTAAACATGAATCATGAAAGATAGAGTTATAACAATAAGACATAGTAACTTGTTGTAACATGAAAATGCACAAACAAAAGATTCATGAATAACAATGCTTTGCAAGACGTTTGTTTGTTTCACATAAAGAAAGCATAATGAGAATGGTATTCAGCTTGTCCCTCATAGAGTAGCAAAACATAAATGCATAGGACACCTTCAAAGTTCATAAGGGTGACTAGATACAAATAGTTTAGGAACAAGCAATATCAAAGTTATAAATCAATCAACAAGTCTTGGGACAATGCATATTAAACTAAGAATGGACACTATGCTCTCTCAATAGGTGCATAAAGATAGAAGATGGAGACTCAATATAAAAGTAAAAGAAAGGCCTTATAGAAGGAAGCAGGGATTCAAGTCTCATAAAGAGCTTCCAAAAATTATGGTACTTATTAGCTTTCAGCTCTCATTGCCCCTATCATAAGCATCTTGAAGTGATTAAGGTTAAAGTGAACAAACTATGGAGTATATGCTTGACAAAGTATAAGTTGGAAATCTCATGTCCCTTGAATACGAGGGTCGCTCCTTATGCTACTCAAGTTTAGTTACCGATAAGTTCTTATCATAGTAAGTACATGTGTATCATAGAGAACCTGCCAACGGGGTACCTCTTGCCCGATGATACGGAAGAATCACCATATCAAAATGACAAGGCAAGAAGACAATGAGCATCTTAGCAATCTTCTTATTTACCATGGGAAAATGGTGCTTTTTTCTCTCTTTCCTCTTTTCTCATCTCTTTTTTTTTTTCTTTTTTTCTCAATCTCTATCTCTTTTTTTATAAGAAGAATGCTTCATAGATTGCTCATTATGGTTACGCTGCAGGTTTCCATCATGATTAGGCATGGATTAGATCGGCGGCCCAGGCGTTTCTCTAACACACATACATAACTCCATGGACTTACAAGCTCCCCTTTCATTTCACACCAACGATATCCATAGACAAAAGAGCATGATATCAACTAGGTACAATGTACAAGTGCAATGTTGAAAGCGTTCCCCATGACAACATGGTTCTGCTAATCCCCAACATATAAGTGCAAGCATATACAACATAGATGACACAATGGTTCAAGTTTATTAGGGGCAAGAAAAGTAAAGTGTTCCATCAAGTTTGTGAGAGCTTTAATCACTAGTTTTCTCATAACAAGTTTAATTCGGAAGGTAGATAAAAGCATGAATATACTTGGAATAGCAAATGCTAATAGGTAGGTATGGTGGACTCTTTGGGATAACTTGGTTTTATTTGGAGTTGGATGCATGAGTGGAACTCATACTTGGTTATGGAGGCTAGCAAAAGACTGGGAGCGACCAACTAAAAGAGCAATAATGGCCATAATCATGCAAAGCGACAAAACATCATTAATTAAAGCATAAAGTGATATTACAAGTCGAAAACTAAAGGATCATAAAGGCTATGGTGACTTGGGATAGTCATAACATGGTGTGAGCATGCGCCAAGTCAACCCAAATAAAGCATCAAAAGAGAATACCACAATACTATGCTTTAATATGGTAAACAACGCATGATTCTTTCAAGGCACATTAAGCAATCTCAATTGTTTATAACATGTCATGCTACAGCAAAAATCACTAAGCATAAATCCAAAACAATATCAATAATGACATGACAAAGCATAGGCCACCGTAAAAAACGAGCTCCTTTTACCACTTAAGCATGAACTTTTCCTACTCTTTTCCAATTCAAACCACACTTATTTGAAAACTAATGTATGAAAGAGGGGATCCAACCAATTTATTCAAGCAAACCAAGCAAACTAAAACCAAAAACGAAAACGAAGATGCTCCAAGAACAACACAATTATGCATGAAACAATAAAAATGAAGTGTTTGGAAGAACCTGAGATTTTTACTGATGAAGAAGGGGATGCCTTGGGCATCCCCAAGCTTTGACGCTTGTACTTCTTGGATATTTCTTGGGTGACATGGGGTGGCATCCCCAAGCTTGACCTTTAGTCCATTCTTCATCTCATTACATCATTCTTTCCTTAACACCTGAAATTTTTCCTTCATACAAAACTTCACATAATCTTCATTAGCAACATTAGTATACTCAAGATAATAAGTCTTTAGGTTCAGTTTCAACAGCAATAAAACTTCCATTAAAACACAAGCTACTGTAGCACTTCCCTTAAAAAGCTCAATTCCCCAAAAAGAACACAAAAAGGAATCAACAAGAAGCAAATGCAAATAATGGCAGAAACCTGTCAAAACAGACCAGCAGGTGAAAACCAATTTTTTCGAAGACCTTCTGTTGCTCAAATCGAAAAGTGTTGAACTAACGAAAGTTGGATAACAACCTGTGGCAGAAGCACAAAAAATCACAGCTCAAACCAACGTACAGAGATTTTACACGAATTTTTACAGCGAAGCACAAAAATCTGTTTCGGGACAGCAACTTTCCCAAGTCTTACTTCTCTCTTATTAGAGGTTACTCTTGGCACAAAAACCACACAAAAATGATAAGGAGCGGTTATTACTGAAGCAATAACTCCAAGACTCAACTAAAACTTTTGGGTTATCTCCCAATAAGTACTTTCCTTTAACACCTTTAAGTTAGGCATAGGATCAAGATTCAAGTACTTTCGAATGAATAAGCATTAAGATCAATACCAGAAATATCTTTCTTTTTCAAGGCTTCATGCATTCCTATAATTTTTTAACTGAAAAGCTTCCATGAAAAGATTTTTTTTGGTTTCATAGGCATGAACACAAGTGTTCAAGGTCCACCTCCACTTAACCATTACTTATCTTTCCAATCACTTTCCTTTTTTAAAATGTTTTTAGGTAACAAGTACAGGTAATTTTTTTGTAATTTGCATTCCCTATTCATACTAAGGTAGAGAAGAACTTAAAACTGAAAGTAAAACCTACTTAGAGATAAAGCAAACAAGTGCACACAAGAATATTCACCCACACGCTATTGATCCCCGGCAACGGCGCCAGAAAAGGTATTGATAACCCACAAGTATAGGGGATCATGTGTAGTCTTTTCGATAAGTAAGAGTGTCGAAATCAACGAGGAGCTAAAGGTAGGATAAATATTCTCTGATGTTTTATCAACCACTGATACAACTCTACGCACACTAACCGTTTGCATTATCTAGGAAATAAAACTAGAGCAACAATACGAGTAATAGAGATAGCTTTGCATGATAATAAATAAGAAGAACGTAAAGCTAGTTGCTGCAGCAATAAAATACACTAAACTAACAGAATCATGAGTGTGGAATAGTGGTGGTAATTGGTGACTTTGTCCAAGTTTAAATAGCGAATAGATCGGGTTCATTGTCTTTGATGCAGTTTTCTATATGGGAGAGGCTAAATATACATGCGCTTCACTACTTAGAATTACATGTACTGTATGATTGGATTGTTAGCAAACATCCGTAAGTACTAATCCCCCAACCATAGCCTTAAGTTTAATGGTCCTCTTACTCCCATACGTGCAACGTTCCGGTTCGCGTCCTCAGGTTTCTGTCACTCCGGCAGAACTTCCCCCTTCCTCTTACACATACTACAAACCCTATGATGTTTAATCCATGCGCGCACAAATATAATGGACACCAAAGGACTGTACCATATCAACATACAACTCTAATGAACCAAAGACGTTCAACCATTCAATATAAGAACAAAGAAACTACGCAAACATGACATAGATCATAGAATTATAACTTATAGCATCAAACACCATGTTTACATAGGACGGTACAGAGGTGTGTGGGAGGATGAACCACTGCATACTAGGAGGATTAGGTGATGGAGATGTCGGTGAAGATGGTGAAGATGGTGAAGAGGGCGGCGGTGGCGCCGATGGCGGCGCGGGGGACTCCTTCTCCGCCGTCGGTATCATGGGGGAGCACCGCCCCTTAGCCCCCTTTCTTCATGGCTTCTTGGGAGCCCTCCCCCATGGAGATGGGATCCATGGGGGAGACAAAACCATGGCTTTGGTGGCTGCAAATTCGTGGGTGGAGATGCCCTTGGCGAATTAGGTTTCCTCCGTTTATATAACTTTTCGGATTCCCGTCACTCCATCTTGGGCTGCAGTAAATCAGGCCTAAAACGGCCGTCCGGACTCGGAATCAACTAAATTTTATGTCCAGAACGTTTGTCACGAAATTTTCAGCAACCTTGTAGTTGAAGAGTTTTCCGTTTGAAGCCGTCTTCGACCCGAAACGTGACCATCTTCAAAAAGAGTTCTAAGACAGATTTCTGGAAAAAATCCTAATTTGACTCAAACAAGGTTTCCACTTGTATTCTTGGTAATTCCTACACATCAAAGTGTAAAACAAGAACATTGTGCACTTTTGCAACTATTAGTAGGTTAGTTCAAATAAATCATAAACTTTATATAAAAAGGAGTGTCAAAAACATATTATTAGCATAAAACCATCAAAAATTATAGATACGTTATGGACGTATCAACATCCCCAAGCTTAGTTCCTGCTCGTCCTCGAGTAGGTAAACGATCAAAACAATATAATTTTTAAGGTGACATACAGACAACACAATCTTGATCATCATTATTGTAAAAGCATTGATAGCTGGGATTAAAGTACTCTAAACATGAATCATGAAAGATAGAGTTATAACAATAAGACATAGTAACTTGTTGTAACATGAAAATGCACAAACAAAAGATTCATGAATAACAATGCTTTGCAAGACGTTTGTTTGTTCCACGTAAAGAAAGCATAATGAGAATGGTATTCAGCTTGTCCCTCATAGAGTAGCAAAACATAAATGCATAGGACACCTTCAAAGTTCATAAGGGTGACTAGATACAAATAGTTTAGGAACAAGCAATATCAAAGTTATAAATCAATGAACAAGTCTTGGGACAATGCATATTAAACTAAGAATGGCCACTATGCTCTCTCAATAGGTGCATAAAGATAGAAGATGGAGACTCAATATAAAAGTAAAAGAAAGGCCTTTATAGAAGGAAGCAGGGATTCAAGTCTCATAAAGAGCTTCCAAAAATTATGGTACAGATTAGCTTTCAGATCTCATTGCCCCTATCATAAGCATCTTGAAGTGATTAAGGTTAAAGTGAACAAACTATGGAGTATATGCTTGACAAAGTATAAGTTGGAAATCTCATGTCCCTTGAATACGAGGGTCGCTCCTTATGCTACTCAAGTTTAGTTACCGGTAAGTTCTTGTCATAGTAAGTACATGTGTATCATAGAGAACCTGCCAACGGGGTACCTCTTGCCCGATGATACGGAAGAATCACCATATCAAAATGACAAGGCAAGAAGATAACGAGCATCTTAGAAATCTTCTTATTTACCATGGGAAAATGGTGCTTTTTTCTCTCTTTCCTCTTTTCTCATCTCTTTTTTTCTTTTTTCTCAATCTCTATCTCTTTTTTATAAGAAGAATGCTTCATAGATTGCTCATTATGGTTACGCTGCAGGTTTCCATCATGATTAGGCATGGATTAGACCGGCGGCCCAGGCGTTTCTCTAACACACATACATAACTCCATGGACTTACAAGCTCCCCTTTCATTTCACACCAACGATATCCATAGACAAAAGAGCATGATATCAACTAGGTACAATGTACAAGTGCAATGTTGAAAGCGTTCCCCATGACAACATGGTTCTGCTAATCCCCAACATATAAGTGCAAGCATATACAACATAGATGACACAATGGTTCAAGTTTATTAGGGGCAAGAAAAGTAAAGTGTGCCATCAAGATTGTGAGAGCTTTAATCACTAGTTTTCTCATAACAAGTTTAATTCGGAAGGTAGATAAAAGCATGAATATACTTGGAATAGCAAATGCTAATAGGTAGGTATGGTGGACTCTTTGGGATAACTTGGTTTTATTTGGAGTTGGATGCATGTGTGGAACTCATACTTGGTTATGGAGGCTAGCAAAAGACTGGGGGCGACCAACTAAAAGAGCAATAATGGCCATAATCATGCAAAGCGACAAAACATCATTAATTAAAGCATAAAGTGATATTACAAGTCGAAAACTAAAGGATCATAAAGGCTATGGTGACTTGGGATAGTCATAACATGGTGTGAGCATGCGCCAAGTCAACCCAAATAAAGCATCAAAAGAGAATACCACAATACTATGCTTTAATATGGTAAAACAAAGCATGATTCTTTCAAGGCACATTAAGCAATCTCAATTTTTTATAACATGTCATGCTACAGAAAAAATCACTAAGCATAAATCCAAAACAATATCAATAATGACATGACAAAGCATAGGCCACCGTAAAAAACGAGCTCCTTTTACCACTTAAGCATGAACTGTTCCTACTCTTTTCCAATTCAAACCACACTTATTTGAAAACTAATGTATGAAAGAGGGGATACAACCAATTTATTCAAGCAAACCAAGCAAACTAAAACCAAAAATGAAAACGAAGACGCTCCAAGAACAACACAATTATGCATGAAACAATAAAAATGAATTATTTGGAAGAACCTGAGATTTTTATTGATGAAGAAGGGGATGCCTTGGGCATCTCCAAGCTTTGACGCTTGTACTTCTTGGATATTTCTTGGGGTCACATGGGGTGGCATCCCCAAGTTTTGCCTTTTGTCCATTCTTCATCTCATTACATCATTCTTTCCTTAACACCTGAAATTTTTCCTTCATACAAAACTTCACATAATCTTCATTAGCAACATTAGTATACTCAAGATAATAAGTCTTTAGGTTCAGTTTCAACAGCAATAAAACTTCCAATAAAACACAAGCTACTGTAGCACTTCCCTTAAAAAGCTCAATTCCCCAAAAAGAACACAAAAAGGAATCAACAAGAAGCAAATGCAAATAATGGCAGAAACTTGTCAAAACAGACCAGCAGGTGAAAACCAATTTTTTCGAAGACCTTTTGTTGCTCAAATCGAAAAGTGTTGAACTAACGAAAGTTGGATAACAACTTGTGGCAGAAGCACAAAAAATCACAGCTCAAACCGACGTACAGAGATTTTACACGAATTTTTACAGCGAAGCACAAAAATCTGTTTCAGGACAACAACTTTCCCAAGTCTTATTTCTCTCTCATTAGAGGTTACTCTTGGCACAAAAACCACACAAAAATGATAAGGAGCGGTTATTACTGAAGCAATAACTCCAAGACTCAACTAAAACTTTTGGGTTATCTCCCAATAAGTACTTTCCTTTAACACCTTTAAGTTAGGCATAGGATCAAGATTCAAGTACTTTCGAATGAATAAGCATTAAGATCAATACCAGAAATATCTTTCTTTTTCAAGGCTTCATGCATTCCTATAATTTTTTAACTGAAAAGCTTCCATGAAAATATTTGTTTTGGTTTCATAGGCATGAACACAAGTGTTCAAGGTCCACCCCCACTTAACCATTACTTATCTTTCCAATCACTTTCCTTTTTTAAAATGTTTTTAGGTAACAAGTACAACTAATTTTTTTGTAATTTGTATTTCCTATCCATACTAAGGTAGAGAACAACTTAAAACTGAAAGTAAAACCTACTTAGAGATAAAGCAAACAAGTGCACACAAGAATATTCACCCACACGCTATTGATCCCCGGCAACGCGCCAGAAAAGGTATTGATAACCCACAAGTATAGGGGATCATGTGTAGTCTTTTCGATAAGTAAGAGTGTCGAATTCAACGAGGAGCTAAAGGTAGGATAAATATTCTCTGAAGTTTTATCAACCATTGATACAACTCTACGCACACTAACCGTTTGCATTATCTAGGAAATAAAACTAGAGCAACAATACGAGTAATAGAGATAGCTTTGCATGATAATAAATAAGAAGAATGTAAAGCTAGTTGCTGCAGCAATAAAATACACTAAACTAACAGAACCATGAGTGTGGAATAGTGGTGGTAATTCGTGACTTTGTCCAAGTTTAAATAGCGAATAGATCGGGTTCATTGTCTTCGATGTAGTTTTCTATGTGGGAGAGGCTAAATATACATGTGCTTCACTACTTAGAATTACATGTACTGTATGATTGGATTGTTAGCAAACATCCGTAAGTACTAATCAATGCATTAAGGTTTCCCCAACCATAGCCTTAAGTTTAATGGTCCTCTTACTCCCATACGTGCAACGTTCCGGTTCGCGTCCTCAGGTTTCTGTCACTCCGGCAGAACTTCTCCCCTTCCTCTTACACATACTACAAACCCTATGATGTTTAATCCATACGCGCACAAATATAATGGACACCAAAGGACTGTACCATATCAACATACAACTCTAATGAACCAAAGACGTTCAACCATTCAATATAAGAACAAAGAAACTATGCAAACATGACATAGATCATAGAATTATAACTTATAGCATCAAACACCATGTTTACATAGGACGGTACAGAGGTGTGTGGGAGGATGAACCACTGCATACTAGGAGGATTAGGTGATGGAGATGGCGGTGAAGATGGTGAAGATGGTGAAGAGGGCGGCGGTGGCACCGGCGGCGGCACGAGGGACTCCTTCTCTGCCACCGGTATCATGGGGGAGCACCGCCCCTTAGCCCCCTTCCTTCATGGCTTCTTGGGATCCCTCCCCCATGGAGATGGGATCCATGGGGGAGGCAAAACCATGGCTTTGGTGGCTGCAAATTTTTGGGTGGAGATGCCCTTGGCGAATTAGGTTTCCTCCCTTGACAAATCCTACAAGTAAAACTCAATGCAAACATAAGTCCATAAAGATTGTCATGAATTACCAAAACCAAACATGGGGGCACACATGCACTTTCAATCTCCCCCATTTTGGTAATTAATGACAATCCCTTTGAGAGGGTTTATATAAGGAATTAATCAAAGAAAACGTTGTGCTAACATCAAATACAACACAATATGTGATGTTAGTACAACCACAATATAGAGCAAACTCCCCCACAATCTATGCACGTGTGGATGAACTTGAATTTCATTGCATATATTTCCAACCATTACCGGTGGTGGAGTTTTCTCTATATAATCAAGATGCCTGCAACACACTAAGATGCAAAGCATACGAGGCAAGTGTTTAAGTACAAAACTTACAACACACAACCAAATTCCCTAAAACCCTCTAAAACTTCTCCCCCATTGGCATCGATTGCTGAAATGGGTGAAAAACTTTAGAAGGCCAATTTAGTGAGAGTTCCTCCACATGGTATGCATTTCTCATAATATGAGTGGAATCAAATGCACGTATCCAATGACGAATACCATGAGGAGATCAAACTAAACTGAGGATCCAAAGATTGCAAAGAAATAAAATGGTGAAGAAGCATCAACGAATGAAGCAAGCAATCAAAATATCGAAAGAAGCACTTCACAAAAGGAAGATACTAAAAAAAGATAAATATTATGGTAAGGTTTAAAAGAGAGTGATCTAAATAATATGAGGAGACTCCCCAAGGTTCATGCACAAACTATAATTTGCGTCTGAATACAATATGCACAAACATGGCATCCTCATTCCCTCTGTATCATTTAAACCATGAGCATGAGCAAGAGAGAAGATATTATGATGAGAGAAAATGAGTGTTTATATGAAAATAGGAAGCTCCCCAAGGTTCATGCACAACAAAGTGCACAATTATGGAATCCTAACTCCCCATAATCAAGCAAAACACCAAACAAGATCAAGAAAGAAAATGTGTGTTCTTAGGTAGATTAGGAAAGCTCCAAGGTTTATGCACCAAATATAATAATTGCTTTGAATGCATAGTGCATAAACATGGTATCCTTGCTCCCCCAAACTTACATAACAAGACAAAGGCATGAGAGATCAACTTTCTTAACACCGACGGGTGCCAAAAGATGCAAATGAAAAGGTTAACCACTCAAAGCAAAACTTTTGGAGACACCACAGAATAAATAGGAGCACAAGGTGGACTCCAAAGCAAAAGGATATCAACTAGAGATTTTAGCCATAATCATGTGTATAAGTTTCTAGGTAGACAAGAATCACCAAGATATACATCCACAAACAAACATGTACACACAAAATGGATACTCAAGAATGAACAAGATATCCAAACGAAAGTCATAATAATGCCCATAAGATTTTTGCAAGAAAGGATGGCCAAAGGCTCAAATTTATCTTATTGAACATCAATGACCTTCAAACACCAACAAATACATCACAACTATCACAAGGGAACAAGAGATAGTTGGAATGCATTGGGAAAGGCAACAAGTATCATAAAGAGCAAATAAAGCTTGCAAATTCATCCATATAGTACATGAGAGAAACTGAGGAAATGATTGGCAATAGAATTGCTAGATTGGCATATTTGGGATTGGTGAATCATAAACATGATTTTTATATGCTCCCCAAAATATGCATTCATCTCAACTTACTCATATAACAATAAGGATGATAGAATAAAATCTTGCAATAACTGCAATAAAAGAAATAGAAGGAAATCATGCCATGATACAACCACAAAGGTTGGATGCTAGAAAAGTATGCATGAGAGGGATACTTGTTACCAAGATACCATTGGTAGGATGAAGTAGATATGAGTTTGTTGATCATCCTAGCTTGCCTCCAATTATCATTTAGTCACCACATCTTCTTATTATTGAGACAAGCAACCAATGTATCTCCAGTGGACCTAAAACACATTCAAGTACACAATGGTCCCAAAACTCATTGGGTCCAAAGTAGTTAGATACACTACAATACATAGGACAAACTCCACAAAAACATGTGCATATTGATATGAAATTGAATTTCATGCACATCTTAGCCAAATAGGATTTGGTGGAGTTTCCCTTATATATTGGACCAAAGAAAGCAATCATACCATAATATATACATTTAGTAAATATGCATGCACAAGACTTTTAAGAACCAAAAAGGAGATACAATTTGAACAAAACCACGAAGTAAACAAAGAAGTCACACACAAGAGAGTGACACAATAGAAGGTGTCCAAATTGCATCAAAGAGTCAAATCAACACATGACCGAACACAAGTTCAACCAATGAACAAGGCAATAGCCAAAGAGCAAAAGATAGAAAAAACACCAATGCTCAAGGATTTATCTCATCCTAAGGGATCAAACAAGTAAGAAGGAATGAGACAAAACCAACTCCCAAAAAGCATGGTTCCAACACACAAACCAAACCCTCTACACTTTTCATGATGGCACAAAGTACCAAAAGAAAAGATCAAACTTCCAAGCACATAAAACATGATATGGAACAAAACAAGAAGCATAAATATGAGTGTTCTAAATAATATAGGAGAGCTCCCCCATGGATAGTGCATTATGTAGGATTTTCCTTTTGAATGGAAAATGCAAACAAATGGGATCATCACTAGTACCTACATTAAATAAAACACACGAGGATACAAAAAATAAGAAGATCCACAAGAGGCAAGGAAAGCTTGGGAGAAAACACAAAACATTTTATTGGCAAGAGGTAGAACAAAATTTAAGCAAAGGCCAAAATGAATATGATCAATAAATTCTACCATATATGGAGTACCACTTGTCCAATGACAAGAATTATGGGGAAACATTTCCCAAGGTAGTTTTCAAGGATATCATGATCATATTCACAACAATAAGCATATGCCGAAATATAAAGATTAAGCTTGATGCTTGGATAGAGATTCTTGATAGCTCCAAATAGTCACACAATCATAAAAGAGTAACTTGAAGCAAATGGTTTCCATGGAGGATATGGAGGTCCAAATATGGGGAAGCACATACCAAGAAAACTCTCACAAACAAGATCCAAAAGATGAGCAATAAAATCAATCCAAGGGAATTGGAACTTGTTTGAGCTAAATGTTCCACTTAGGAGCTAGATAATTATCAATATCAATTCTAAGTGACACTACCTCAAATGTCCACATTTTCTAGGTTTGTAATATGCACAAAGCGTATGACTCCCCCATAATGTGATAAACCAAGAATACTCAACAAGAGGTAAAAACATCCAAATAGAGATGATTAATGAACATTATGGAACTTGAATTTCTCATGAGAAAGACATACCACATAGAGACTAGATAAACTTGCAATATACATACTAAGTGGTATTCCTCATGTACACACATTTTAGGATTGTGGAATGCCCAAGCATAACACTCCCCCAAAATAGGATAGTCCATTAATCTCTCACAAGAGCCAAGAAAGATACCAAATATATTCAACAAAGGCTCCAACCCAAGAGACACAAATACATGGTGTGACAACCAACATACACAAGTATACTTGATAACTCAATATAAGTACGAGGGAAGCACAACATGTACAAACACATACAAAGGTACAAAACCAACATATGCACAAGGGAGCAAGTAACTTTCAATGTAAATGAGTTAAGCACATGTTACCGCAAGGAGGAACATTGGATATATGATAGAAGCATGATAATCCAAATGGCTTGACTTGACAAGAATAAATGATGAAGATCCATCAATTCTTCATAATGTAACAAAGCCTCCAATGCCCTCCAAACACACCTATTGATCAAGTTTTGGCTTGTTGGTCCCCAACCAAGTTGGGTCCTAAGAAGTTAGTCACAATAGGCTTCGCAACCCAAATGGTTATTTTCTTGACACCACTTTGAGAACCAACATATTTGGCAAACACATTGCCAACCTCATCCTTCCTAAGAGAATAAACATCATCAATCATGATTGGGTTGGATGAGGAGTTACCAATAGTGCAAGAGGAAGAGATGTGACCCTTCTCACGACATAAGTAGCAAGTTCTTCTCTTCCCATTATTTTCACTTGATTTCTCCACAATGGGAGTATTATCTTGAATCTTCTTGGGAAGTGGCCTTTCTCCAACTTGAGATAGGCCATGACCTTGAACTAGAGGCTGCTTCCCTTTTTGCTTCTCACCAAAATGCTTCTTTTTTAAGGGGCAAGATCTAACATTGTGCCCTTCAATTTTGCACTTGAAGCAAACAATCTTGGCTGAATTCTTGACTTGTTCTTGGCCCTTATTATTGTTGCTCTTAGACTTCTTCTTGTTAGTGAACTTGTTCTTGACATTGGATTTGAATCCAAGCCCACCCTTGTCATTGGGGGATTTTTGCACAGTCAAGATCTTGTTGAGTGTGGCCTTCCCCTTATGACCATTTTTAAGTCATTCTTCAAAGAAGTGACTTGAGCCTTGAGCTCTTTAATTTCCTATACATAGTTAGTGCGAACAAAAATACTAGAGGAAGTGGATTATACATTGTTAGAGCAACAAGGTACGGAAAGTAATTCATCACAATATGTAGCAATGGCATGAGTGGATGAATTACAAGGACTAGCACATGGCAATATGACATTTGTAGTAGAAGTAGTGCTAATGTCCACATGAGGCTCATTAGATGTTACATTTGACATAATAGCCTCGTGATCTAATTTTAGCCTACCATGGGAGGCTAGAAGATCCTCATGAGAGCATGATAGCTTACCATGACTTTGTTCCAAGATCCCATACTTGCTAGTTAGCAAAGCAAGTTGAGTATTTAGGTCAACATTCTCCTTCAAAATAGATGCTTCACAAGAAATAGAGTTAGTAGCACAAGCATCATAATTAATTGCAAGAGGTGAGGGCAACTTTGAAGGCTCTTTTGAGTAAGAGGCTTTAAGTTGCTCACGTAACTTCGTGAGTTTGATGAGCTCACCCTTGATGACCCTAGAGCCATTTTTGAGGTGCTCAAAATCCTCAAGGAGTTTAGCATAAGAAACTTGAAGCCCATCATTTTTACTTTTGAGATCACTTGCCACCTAAAGATCTCTATCATGAGATTCCTTTACTCTAGACAACTCTAGAGCAAAAGTCTCCTCAAGAGATTCCTTAGTGGTTTGTTCCTCTTCAAAAGCTTCATTTATATTTGCAATTCTATTAGCATACCCACGCTCAAGGCTACTCATTTTATCAATGGTGTTCTCATGCTCCTCAATTTGTGCTTCTAACTTATCAATATGTTCTTTGCTCTTAATAGCAAAGTCCAAGATTTCAACGAAGTTAGAGCAAGCATTATTATTATTAACAAGAGCATGATAAACCATCTCACCCTTTTCATATAAATCATCAACATTAATCTCTTTTTCCTCATTATCCTCATCCTCATCATCACAAGAGGTATTGGGTTCCAAAGTAGGAGCTACCTTTGAATCCCTAGCCATAAGGCATAGGTGGGAACCGTGAGATGATGATGATGAAGAATTACTTGAAGCTCCATTCAAAATCATGTCTTTACCAATAGAATCTTCAGTTTCCTCTACATTGTTAGACACACAACAACTAGAGGAAATAGAAGCATATATATTATGGCAACAAGGCAAAGAGAGCATATCATCATGAGTTCTATTGAGGCAATTTATACATGATATGCAAGGACTATCAACACTATCATGTAAATCATATATAGTGCTAGACGTGTGCAAGTCCAACGATGAAGCATTGCAATGAGATAGAGATGAAGGATCATCAAGAGTAAGCTTACTATCAACATTGCAATATTCACACCACTCACCATATCATTACCTTGTGTCTTGCCACACTTTGGTGAAGTGGAAGAAGATGAGAACTCATCACGGACGGAAGTGGAAGCAATACAATCATCCTCAATAATGTTGGACACATTATATTTATCTTGAAGTTTTGTCCATAACTCATGAGCACTCCAAAAAGGTATGATTGAAGAATTAACTGCATAGCTCAAAGCATTAACAAGCACATTAGAAGCTTGAGCATCGAGATATAAGTTTTTCTCATCCTCACAAGATAGATTTTCAAAATCCATAGGAGGAGAAAAACCTATATCTACAATACTCTCCAAATTTTGGTCCATGTCCCGAAAATGAATAAGCATACAAGTTTTCCATATATCATAATTTGTGCCATTGAATATGAACATTTCATTGTGCACAAATCTCCTAGTCGACATCTTTACTCTCAAGGCGGTGAAGCCTAAAATGAGAGACCGGGCTCTGATACCAATTGAAAGGATATAGATGCCGCCTAGAGAGGGGGTGAATAGGCGGTTTAAAACTTTTCCGAGAGTGGCTCAACAAAGGTGGAATTAAACTAGCGTTTACTTTGTTAAGCACAAAACCTAGAACAACTAGGGTTCACCTATTTGCACCAACAACTTATGCTAAGCAAGACAAGCAACTATGTGATAGCTAGATATATATACTTCAAGCACGAAGGCTATCACAAAGTAAAGTGCATAAGTAAGAGCTCGGATATAGAGATAACCGAGGCACACGAAGATGACGATATTTTACCGAGTTCCTCCCAACATGGAGTACGTCTCATTTGGAGAGGGGGTGGTATCAAATCACCAACGCCACAAAAGGCCTCCCTTGTTCTCCTGTGAATCTCACCCCAACGGGATCGATCCACACTTCCACTATCGGTGCACTTGTCGGTGGCAAATCGGAACCTCTCACAGGGTTGGGGCACTTCTCCACAACTCAATTGGAGGCTCCCAACAAACAAGCTTGGGGAAAGCTCCACAACTTAATTGGAGGCCACAAGTAATCCACAAACCTACAAAACCACCAAACCGTCTAGGGTTCCAATGAACCCAAGAGTAAAAAAGCTTCTCACTTTTCACGCAATTGAATCCTCACCGAGAACTCAAACCGATGCACCAAATGCAATGGCAAGAACACAAGAAGTGCTCAAGTCCTTCACTCCCAAATTCCACCAAAGCTACAAAAGCTTATGGGGGAATAAGAGAGGAAGAACAATGGAGGAAATCCACAAAAGACTCCAAGATCTAGATCCCAATATGTTCCCCTCACTTAGAGGAGAGATTGATTGGTGGGGTTGTAGATCTAGATCTCCTCTTTCAAATCCCTAAAGAATATGCAAGAATCATAGGAGGGATTGAGTGATAGCAAGCTCAAGAAGGTCATCAATGGAGGGGAAAACTTGCAAGGAGGTTATCCAACCGTTGGGGAAGAGGGCCCCCTTATATAGGTCCTCCAAAATCCAACCATTGGAGCTCTGGAGCGTGCGGGCCGGACATTCCGGCCAGATTTCGGGTGGTTTTCGATATGGCATACTGAATGTCCGCACAGGGAGAAGAAAACTTGGCGAACCCCTAGGGCTGGACACTCCATCTGAAAACGTCTGGACATTCTGGCCGAGCCGGACATTCCGCCCAAGACAAAACTGACAGAAACATCAATACGAAAACAACCATAACTTTTTCATCCGGACTCCGATTTTGATGATCTTAGGCTTGTTTTAAAGAGGACAACAAAATCTAAAAGATCATCCAGGGAACCATCATAGTCCAGCCACGGAGGACAGAACCAAATGATGAAAGGTTTTACCTCTCTCAAAAAGACGAACCGATAAAACCTCCAACATCGAAAACGCAATAGAGAATGCATATGAAATCCGTTTTCGATGAACTTGGGCTTGTCATTAAGATTAACACAAGATCTAAATCCTCTAATGGATAAGAACCAAATAATGTAAGGTTTTACCAATCTCTAAAAGAAAAACCGATAAAACCTCCAATATCGAAAACATAATAGAGAATGCATATGAAATCCGTTTTCAATGAACTAGAGCTTGTTATGAATATTACCACAAGCTCAAGGACCTCACATGGATAAGATCCAAATAACAACCAATAAAGATGATACCAATTATGCAAAGGTTTGAGCTCTGATGAAGGATATGATCAAGTTACTCACTCGAGAGCCCCTCTTGATAGTACGGCTATCTATCCTATAAACCGGTCTCCCCAACTAACACCATGAGACCGGTAAGAAGGAAACCCTATCAAGAACATACCTTTGCCTTGCGCATATTCCACTTGAGCTTGATGATGACGATCTTCTCCACCTCAAGATGGAACACCTTTCTTGATTGTGCTAGCTTGGTGAAGACTTGCAAATTGCTCCCCATCCTCCACTATGGTAGAGCTTATCTTTTGGGCATACCATCTTCCCATATCCATGATCACCATAGGATGGCAAGCTTCAAGCAAATGATATCTTTGAGATGGCTCATCTTGAACTTTCACATCATTTCTTCTTTCTTCATTATGTTGGTGTGTTGAAGGTACATAAGAGATATCACTCCAACTTTAGTCTTCAAGACACACTTGCTATAGGCTCAACTCTCACTTGACCAATCTCCGGATCACTCATTGAAACCTTGGTCAACACTTAATCTTCTTCACTTTATTCTTCTCCCAACCTTGAAGCCAACATATGGTTCAAGCATTGCCAATGGACAAATCCTACAAGTAAAACTCAATGCAAACATAAGTCCATAAAGATTGTCATTAATTACCAAAACCACACATGGGGGCACACATGCACTTTCACACACTTTGGAGTATTTTTATACACTTTCTTGGACTAACCTATTAACAAGATGCCACAATGCCAGTTGCCTGTTTTCTGCTGTTTTTGGTTCCAGGAAAGTCAGAAAATGAATATTCTCAGAATTGGACAGGACAAAAGCCAAAGTCAATATTTTACGGGAAGACACATGGAGTCCGAAGGAGATATGAAGGGGGCCACAGGGCGGTCACACCACCCCTTGGCGCGGGTAGCCCTAGGCCATGCCAGGGCATGGTGTGGGCCCCCTGGCTGGCCACCGACCTTGCCCCTTCGCCTATAAGAAGCCCCTGGGACGAAAACCATAACCAACCAGCCTCCAGCCACGAAAAGTTCCGCAACGCCGCCGCCATCGAAGGGGAGATTCGGGGGATAGAAAGTCTCTGTTCTGGCACCCTGCTGGGACGAGGAAGTGCCCCCGGAGCCATCTCCATCGATCTCCACCACCATCTCCATCACCGTTGCTGATTCCCATGATGATGAGGGAGTAGTTCTTCCTCGAGGCTAAGGGTTCTACCGGTAGCTATGTGTTCATCTCTCTCTCTATGCATGATCACATTGTGATCATGACCTTTATAATCAAGTATATCTACCTTGCTACTCAAGTGCTTTAATAGATCTCTGCTCTCCCCATCTGTGTGAAAGTAACAGCGTGCACACCATGGTGGCACTTAGGCTAGAGATTACAATTACTTGTTATGAGTTATATTTGGAGCTGGATGTTTCTATGAAATTGTGGTGTTTGTTGGAACCATCTAGAGCTCAAGGTGACAGTGTGGGGTTACCTAGATGGGGAAAGCGGACTTTGAGGTGTGCTTTGATAGCTCTACCATGGCGGTGAGTAGTTCAGAGTAGTATCATGAAGAGACGATATTTATATGAGAGTGTTCACTAGCGAAAGTATGATCCCTAGGCCTTGTTTCTAAGCATTGAAACACCGTTTGCAACTAGATATGTTACATGTTTGCTTGCTTTCATCTTTATTTCAGTTTGCCTTTAGTCTCTTCCACGCCATCAAGCTATTTTATGGCACCATTGTCTTATATCTATACCACTTGTATTTCACTATCTCTTCGCCGAACTAGTGCACCCATACACCTGACATGTTGCGACCTCGGATCGTTAAGGATCCTAAGTCCCTGTGATCAACATGCTAGTCCCTGGATCAATAGCTAGCACTTCACAGTCGATGAATATCATGTAAAACACAAGTCATTATTACACAAATAATCCAGAGTATAATTATTACAACTTGCATAGCTTGTAGCTAGCTCAAATAAAACAGCGGAAACTAAGTAAAACTTGAGTCCATCAACGCCTCAGGCTAGTTGCGTGAAGACCCGTGATCCCTATGCACCTTTCAGTCTTCGGATTCTGCACATAAGACGTGCAGCCAACAAGTTGGGTCAATACTTTGAATATATTGGCGAATTACACCAAGCAAAGAGTAAGTCTATCTCTACATGCAAGGCTAAGAGAAAGCTTTGGGGTTTATTTGCAGAAAGCCAATTTTCTCAATGTAAGAAGAAAAGAGGAGGAGATTTCCCTACTTTGTAAACTTTGATAAGTAGTATACGGTCGAATGGAACACGTGGATATCACTCACCAAGTGCCCAATCAACCTAACACTTGGATATTACGCACCAAGTTCCCAAAATCCCACCCAATGGCGATATTACTCACGCCTTGGGGTTTATAAAACGTTAAGTTTGGAAAAGAGAGAGGAAGATGTTTCAGAGGCTCCATCCTTCAGACGCTCAATGTTGTTCTGTTTCTGTGAACACGGCTGATCGATCAGATTGCAATACTCTCGAGAGGTTGTGCACTTTCCCTACAATCCACGATCAAGTCCTTTTACAAACAAGACCATGGCGAAGCCTTCCCTTAGTAGCCCCTCTACCAGCTGGATCCAACCGTGCCAAGAACCTCCAAATGTTGGTACCCTGGTGAGGTTTCCCACTAAGTACTAAGCCAAGACAGAGCCCATATGTATTGTGGTTGCACCGTAAGCTTCTGAATTCTGGAACATGGCAGACTTCTTTGATTCCTGGGCGTCCGTCCTCCACCAATTATCCACTCGTTGACCCGACAACCATTCCGCCCAGAAGAAAACTTAGTTTTATTTTGAAGGGGGTTTTGAGAAGAAAAGATTCGCTCGAGAGAGCTTTTATACTTAGAAATTTTTGAGTCTTTCGAACCCCCAACGGTACTTTATATATATAGCATAGCAAGCAATACTTAGCAAAAACAGGGATAACCTATTAGGAGGGGAAATCCTAAGTATAGAACTATCATGGCATACTACAAAATCATCGCACTTGCAAAATATTTCTAAGTAAAACTACTAAAACACTCCTACACATGCATACTACTATTTTGAAAAGCAAAACATGCATAGTATTGAAAACTGGGACAAAATATGTACAAGTGGTGTAACTTGCCTTGATCCGAGCAGCACTCTACACAACAGTAGTCCTCAGTGCACTCCGAGCAATCCAACGAAGCACAAACATAGATCCAATCATAATTTGCACAAAACTATGTCACGATGGTGAATATGCATGCATGCAACATGGTAATATGCAAGGATGGATTCAAATTTGACCAATGGTTTTATTCAGGGGTGTTGTTTAGTTGGGGATGTCATTAGAATCGATTCCCCACAGGTTTTTAAGTATTTTGGATTAAACCCTAAATAATCAAGATCAAAACTAGATCTACAACTGCAATCTACCTCGAGACAGATCTAAACACCCTAATCATGTTATAAAATTTTTCTACAGAAGGTCTCGTAGATACAAAGCCAACGCAACAAGAATCAACTAAAACGGATCTACGGATAATTTTCTAGAATTAAAATACTCTAATGTAAACTTTAAATCCTACTGCAAGATTGTTGTGGGAAAACAGCAATATAATTATAGATCTGTGTTCTACTCAAAATTACGAATCCAACGGTATATTATACGCAATTTTTGGACTAATACACAATTTACTATAGATTTTACAAGTTTTAAAGGTTTTATGCCTATTTAAAAGAAAATAAAAAGGCGGTGCCAACTGTGCAGCGCCAAGTGGCGCAGACTGGTCTGGGGGGCACGCGAGTCGTGTGGCGGCATGCGACGTGGCAACGACGCTGCACTGACGCCGACGCTGTCATGGACGCTGTGGTGGCACGGGATTGGGCGATACCCATTCGCTGGGTCAAAGCGATCTGCACCGCCTGATCGAGATCTGACGGCCGGGGACGGAGAGGCTTACCGGCGGTGACGGCTTGACGTTGATGACGACGGCAACGGCGGTGGTGCATCGGTGGCGATGGCCGGCAGTGTTCCGGCGGGCTCCCGGCTGCGCGGAGTGGACGACGACGTTCCCCTCCTCCTCGCGGTCGCCTGATGCACGTCGGCCGTCCTCCCCTTCTCGCCGTGGTGGTGCCGCTGCCTTCTCTCCCGTCTTTGGCGAGACTCTGGCGACCAATTGCCGGCGATTCACCGCGCTATAGAGAGGGAAAAACGAGGGGGAGACATAGGAGTTAGCGGCGGTGATGATTTTGGAAGAAAGAGAGGGAGAAGAGCTCAGTATCAACGACGACGGCAACCTCCCGAGGCGGAGCTCCGGCGGCGTGTCGACGGCGACGTAGGTGGTGCTAGGGTTTATGGTTTTTTTGGGAAAAGAGCCGGGGCTCGATGGGAAGGCTTATAAGAGGGGTCTTACATGCGGAAGGGGTCGGATTCGTCTCTGATTCGAATGGAATCCGTTGAGATACGTCGGCCAGGGGAGTTGGGGACAAACACGGCGACGGGGATGACAGGGGCCTGCCGATTGAGAGGCGGGAGGAGCAGGTCGGTGGTTGGCGCGGCCGGTGGCCGGCTCAGCTGCTGTGGCGTGGCGCCCAAGTGGCGGTGGATAGGAGTGGGCTGGCGGCTGGCCTGGCTAGGCTAGGGTTTTTTTTAATCTTTTTATTTTTTTCTGCTTCACTATTTGATTAATAACTTTTGCAAACGGACCCCAAAATAAGTGAGACCAGTCTCTAAAATTTTGTAAAAAGAAGGGGGATTAGAAGGGGTTATAAAATAACACTTTTGCAAGGGTTTTGGAGGTTAGAAAAGGTTTTACCCTTTTAGTCTTTATATGACTATGGGGTTTAGGAAAATATCTGATGCAGTTGATGCCATGATGCAAGGATATGATACATGCTTCTAGTAACATCTGAATTGCAAAAATTTGGGATGTTACAAACCTACCCCCCTTAAGAAGAATCTCGTCCCCGAGATTCAGGTTGGTTAGCAAATAGGTGTGGGTGTTCTTTCTTTAGGTCTTCTTCACATTCCCACGTGGCCTCTTCCTCGGAATGGTGATTCCATTGAACTTTGCAAAACCTGATAGTCTTGGTACGAGTGATTATCTCGGCTGTCTCCAGAATCCTGGTGGGTTTTTCCTCATAGGTGAGATCGTTTTCCAGTTGAACCTCTTCCAACGGAACCGTATCCTTTAGTGGGGTTTCAGCCATTTCCGGGTGACACTTCTTTAATTGCGACACATGGAAAATATCATGAACTGTTAACACTTCGGGCAATTCCAACTGATAGGCAACCTCCCCTCTACGACCCAAGATCTTGTAGGTCCCTATGAATCGGGGTGCTAAGTTACCCTTGATTCCAAATCTCTTAACTCCTCGTAGTCTCCCACTTCATAAGTCACATCCCTGCGCTTGGAATCAGCATAACTCTTTTGTCTGGATTTGGCTATTTTTAACCTGTCTTGAATCTATCTCACTTTTTCTTCGGCATCCTTGATCAGTTCAGGTCCGAACAAACTCCGTTCTCCAACTCCACTCCATAGCAGCGGAGTTCTACACTTTCTGCCATATAGAACTTCAAATGGAGCCATCTTGATACTAGTTTGGTAAATGTTATTGTATGAGAATTCCGCATATGGCAAATTATCATCCCAACTAGACCCATAGTCTAGCGCGCAGGCTCTTAACATGTCCTCCAAGATCTGATTGACTCTTTCCGTCTGTCCATCTGTTTGTGGGTGGAAGGTAGTACTAACTTCCAGCCGTGTCCCTAGAGACTCGTGTAGCTGTCGCCAAAACTTCGAGGTGAATTGGGTACCTCTATCAGAGACAATCCCCTTGGGTACACCATGAAGACTTACGATCCTTGACATATAAATCTTAGCAAGTTTAGCACTTGTATAGGTGGTCTTTACGAGAATAAAGTGGGCCACCTTTGTGAAGTGGTCGACCACTACCCAGATGGAGTCATACCCAGATCGAGTCCGGGGTAGTCCTGTGATAAAATCCATGCCTACCTTGTCCCACTTCCAATCGGGCACGGGCAATGGCTACAGCAGCCCTGCTGGTTTTTTATGTTCGGCCTTGACTCTTTTGCACACGTCACACAAGGAGATGTATTCAGCAATTTCTCTTCTCAAGTTATTCCACTAGAATCTATCCTTCACATCCATGTACATCTTCGTATTACCAGGATGGATTGAGTACGGTGAATCGTGAGCTTCCTGAAGAATTAACTTCCTGATATCGGGGTCATCGGGAACGCACAAACGCTTCTCATACCAAAGTGTTCCTTGTTCATCCGTATGAAACCCTATTGCTTTACCCTTGCCTATATTAGCTCTTATCTCTTCCAACTCTTTGTCCCCCTTCTGGGCCTCTTTGATTTGGTCCAGAAGTGTTGGCACTATCTCCATAGTTGCTAAGTATCCCTCCGGAACTATTTCCAACCTGAGATCCTTGAATTGTTCACACAAATAATTTGGAAGGTCTCCCACGGTAAGACCATTTACATAGACCTTCCGGCTTAAGGCGTCAGCCACAACATTGGCCTTTCTAGGATGGTACTACAGGTCCAAGTCATAGTCCTTGATGAGCTCAAGCCACCTCCTTTGCCTCATATTTAATTCCTTTTGAGTGAAGATGTACTTAAGGCTCTTGTGATCCGTGAACACATCACAATGTTTGCCCATTAGGTAATGTCTCCATACCTTGAGCGCATGCACAACTGATGCTAGTTCCAAATCGTGCGTGGGGTAGTTATTCTCATGGTTCTTAAGTTGCCGAGAGGCGTAAGACACTACTTTTCCATCTTGCATCAGTACACTACCAAGTTCTTATCGAGAAGCATCGCAATAGACCTGGAAGTCCTTTTGGATGTTAGGGAGACACAAAACTGGTGCTGTTACTAGGCGCTTCTTCAATTCTTGAAAACTTGATTCACATGCCTCGGTCGATTGGAACTTCTTCTCTTTCTTCAATAATTCTGTCATAGGCTTTGCTATCTTGGAGAAGTTTTCAATGAACCTTCGATAATATCCCGCAAGGCCCGGGAAACTCCTGATATCACCCACATTCTTAGGGGACTCCCATTCTGTCACGGATACTACCTTACTTGGGTCCACGGCAACTCCTTTAGCCGACACAATATGACCAAGGAATCTAACTTCTTTCAACCATAACTCACATTTGCTAAACTTGGCATACAACTTGTGTTCCCTTAACTTTTCCATGATTAGGCGCAGATGCCTCTCATGTTCCTTCTCGTCCTTGGAGTATATGAGTATGTCATCAATGAATACCACAATAAACTTATCCAAGTACTCCATGAATACCTTGTTCATCATAGTCATGAAGTATGCTGGGGCATTGGTTAAGCCAAACGACATCACGGTGTATTCATACAATCCGTATCTCGTGGTGAAGGCTGTCTTGGGTACATCCTGTTCTCGGATCTTTAGCTGGAAATAACCTAATCAGAGATCAACCTTAGAGAATACGCTAGCTCCCTTTAATTGATCGAACAGGTCGTTGATATTGGGCAGAGGGTACTTATTCTTGATTGTCACTTCATTCAACGACCGGTAGTCCATGACTAGTCTCTTGGTTTTATCCTTCTTCTCCACGAATAAGACAGGTGCTCCCCAAGATGACGCACTTGGTTGTATGAAGCCTTTGTCCAATTTCTCTCTAAGTTGTTTCTTAAGTTCCTTCAGCTCATCCACATCCATCTTGTACGGTCTCTTTGCTATTGGTCCAGTACCAGGCATCAAGTCAATGAGAAACTCGATGTCTCGGTCAGGAGGCATCCCTGGCAATTCTTCCGGAAACACATCTGGATACTCCTTTACAATTGGCACATCCTCCAAGCTAACCCCCTTAAGAGAGTTCACCATGCTTCCTTTGAGTGCGAAAGCTGACTTAAAGCGGATCCTTTTCTTATCCAGAGTCGTGAGTGCGATAGTCCTTTTGGCACAATCTATGACTCCCTCGTATTCGGTCATCCAATTCATGCCCAAAATTATGTCTAAGCCTTGTGACTCTAGAACGACTAGGCTGGTGGGAAAGATGTGTGCCCCAATCCTTAGTGCTAACCCACGGCATCCAGAGTTTGCCACTATTTGTCCTCCAGGAGAACTTGCCCTTAGGGGAGTGCTAATAGTCTCCGTAGGTATCTTGCATCTATCCACAAATACCCTTGATATGAATGAATGCGATGCACCCGTATCAAAAAGAACAAACTGCGGGGGTGGAGTTAAGCTTGAACTTACCAATCACGGAGTCATGTGCCTCATGAGCATCCTCCACGGAGACATGATTCACTGTGGCTTTGACGAACAGGTCCGGCTTCTTCCCATTTCCATTACCATTGCCATGGTTGTGTCTGTTGCCGTTTACATTCCCATTCTTCATCTTTTCGGGGCAAGTAGTTGCATAGTGCCCTGTCTTGTTACACTTTAAGCATGTCACTACACTCATATTCTTCCCATTGCCATTTCCATTGCGGTGTTTATGGCCATTGTGGTTATGTCCTCCATGACGATGACCATTGTGGTTGTGAGGTGGTGGTGACGAAGTGCATTGCTTCTGATATGGGGCCGAGTTGTGCTTGTGTGAGGTGGACTTTCTCTTTCGGTTCTCTATACTCCTTTGCTTTGCTTCAACGACAACTGCCCTGTCCAGAAGTTCCTGATAGTTATCAAACTTCAGAGCCTCAAGTTGAATGGATATTTCATCATTAAGTCCCCTTAAGAACTCCTCCTGTCTCTTGGCATCAGTGGACACATCATCAGGTGCATAACGTGCCAGCTTGTTGAAAAGGTCCCCATACTCGAAGACAGAGCGGTGCAGTTGTTTCAAGTCACGGAACTCACGTCTCTTTAGTGACATGACTCCCGTGGCTACATGATGAGTACGAAAGGCCGCTTCAAACTGGTTCTAGGTGATAGCTTCAATATCGGGGTGGGTGACCTGGTAATTATCCCACCATTCAGCAACTGGTCCCTCAAGTTGGTGCGTGGCAAAGCGCACCCTATCAGCTCCAACAACTTGGACGGTGTCTAACTTCTTGTTGGTGGTGCGGAGCCAGTCATCTGCCACAATTGGCTCAGAACTACTTGAGAAAATTGGAGGGTTCAACCTCAAGAACCGAGTCAGGCGATCCTGTTGGGGCGATGGAGGTGGCGGGTTGTTGTTGTTGTTGTTTTGCATGTTTTGAGTGAGGAGTTGGATCAGCTGATTCTGGGAGTTCAGAAGTTGTGCTATCTCTGGGGGCAAGTTGTTGTTGTTTCCACGTCTCGCCATCTATGGGGTTTGGGAACAAGTTAAGAAATAGATAGAAAGCCTAAGGAATAAACTCCTACCCTTATGTAAACAAGGGAAAAACACACGAGAAAGGCAAGGCACACAAAACACATAGTTTAACACACTCAACCAAGTTTAACTAAACCAAAATAATTGTTGGTTCATTACAATCGCGAACAATGTTTGACTATAGAACTAAGGGTGGTCCAACTACTCTACTCATCATCCACTTCCTCATCCTCAATGATGAAGCCTTCCTTTTCCAGTAGTGACTTGTATAACTCCATGTCCTTCGTCGTGGCTTCAAGCTTCTCCTGAAGTTCCTTCACCTCCTGTGGCTCCGGTGTAGCAGCTTCGAGCCTCTCTTGAAGTTCCTTCACCTCTTGCAGCTCTTGGGTAGCAGCTTCGAGCTTCTCTTGGAGTTCCTTCTTCTCCTTCTGTAGCTTCTTGATCAAACTTGACACCATAGTCACGGGCGTGATCTTCTCCTCCAAGCTCCTCTTGGTTGCTCGCAGGTCCTTCAACATGGTGGCAAAGTTCTTGAACTCCATCTCGTTCTTTGCGAGCACGAGACTTTGCTCCCTAATCCTCTTGTTCTTATCTTGCACCCTCTTCTCTTGATTAGCGAACCTCTTGTCTTGGGCGGTGAGTTCACCTCCTAGGGACTTGATCTTCTCTTCTAGCTCGTCGATCTTCTCGTCCTTCTCCTTGACTAGGGCACATAGCTCGTCATTCCTCATGATCTCAAGGCAGCTCCCCTTCTGAAGATCATTGATGTGGGACTCCAAGTCTTGATATTGTATCCTTCGATGCTTGCATGTCTTCCTTTCCTCTAGGGTTAACTCGATTGGAACTCCCTTCTCATCACGTCTTCCAAAGAGTTTGATGTAGTGGCCTTCAACCTCTTCATGGTGGCATCCGCAAAGGCGTCCAATGAGCTCCTGCAAGCTGATGCTAAGTCCTTTCTCCTTGGAGTCGCTGGTGATGTTGAGTACAATGGCCTCTGTCTTGGGTTCTGACTTGCTGCGCCCCGGTTGGATGACTTCAATCGCCCAGCATCCTTCCTTGCGCATCTTCCTCAACTCGCTTCCCTTGATTGACGGCATGGGTAACTGCAACGTCTTGATGATGGCCAGAAGGCATTCTCCAAAGCGCAGGCACTTGATGTCTTCGGCGGTGTCGTAGTAGAAGGCCGGCATCTTTAGGTTAGGAGAAAGAAAATTAGGCACAAGGTGATAAGGAAGAGAATTACTAGAAGAGTACAAAAAACTTAGAAGAATATGGAAAGCAAAAACAAACATGGTAAAGGTGGTTTCCAATCCTAGGGGTCACGTCCTACAGGCAACTTTGTGCTCTGATACCATCTGTTGCGACCTCGAATCGTTAAGGATCCTAAGTCCCTGTGATCAACATGCTAGTCCCTGGATCAATAGCTAGCACTTCATAGTCAATGAATATCATGTAAAACACAAGTCATTATTACACGAATAATCCAGAGTATAATTATTACAACTTGCATAGCTTGTAGCTAGCTCAAATAAAACAGCGGAAACTAAGTAAAACTTGAGTCCATCAACGCCTCAGGCTAGTTGCGTGAAGACCCGCGATCCCTACGCACCTTTCAGTCTTCGGATTCTGCACATAAGACGTGCAGCCAACAAGTTGGGTCAATACTTTGAATGTATTGGCGAATTACACCAAGGAAAGAGTAAGTCTATCTCTACATGCAAGGCTAAGAGAAAGCTTTGGGGTTTATTTGCAGAAAGCCAATTTTCTCAATGTAAGAAGAAAAGAGGAGGAGATTTCCCTGCTTTGTAAACTTTGATAAGTAGTATACGGTCGATGGAACACGTGGATATCACTCACCAAGTGCCCAACCAACCTAACACTTGGATATTACGCACCAAGTTCCCAAAATCCCACCCAATGGTGATATTACTCATGCCTTGGGGTTTATAAAACGTTAAGTTTGGAAAAGAGACAGGAAGATCTTTCAGAGGCTCCATCCTTCAGACGCTCAATGTTGTTTTGTTTCCGTGAACACGGCTGATCGATCAGATTGCAATACTCTCGAGAGGTTGTGCACTTTTCCCACAATCCACGATCAAGTCCTTTTACAGACAAGACCATGGTGAAGCCTTCCCTTAGTAGCCCCTCTACCAGTTGGATCCAACCGTGCAAAGAACCTCCAAATGTTGGTACCCCGGTGAGGTTTCCCACTAAGTACTAAGCCAAGACAGAGCCTATATGTATTGTGGTTGCACTGTAAGCTTCTGAATTCTGGAACATGGCAGACTTCTTTGATTCCTGGGCGGCCGTCCTCCACCAATTATCCAATCGTTGACCCGACAACCATTCCGCCCAGAAGAAAACTTAGTTTTATTTTGAAGGGGGTTTTGAGAAGAAAAGATTCGCTCGAGAGAGCTTTTATACTTAGAAAATTTTGAGACTTTCGAACCCCCAACGGTACTTTATATATATAGCATAGCAAGCAATACTTAGCAAAAACAGGGATAACCTATTAGGAGGGGAAATCCTAAGTGTAGAACTATCATGGCATACTACAAAATCATCGCACTTGCAAAATATTTCTAAGTAAAACTACTAAAACACTCCTACACATGCATACTACTATTTTGAAAAGAAAAACATGCATAGTATTGAAAACTGGGACAAAATATGTACAAGTGGTGTAACTTTCCTTGATCCGAGCAGCACTCTACACAACAAGATTCTCAACAAGACTCGAGTAATCTAACGAAGCACAAACATAGATCCAATCATAATTTGCAAAAAACAATGTCACGATGGTGAATATGCATGCATGCAACATGGTAATATGCAAGGAT
Source organism: Avena insularis (assembly GCA_023614405.1). NCBI lineage: Eukaryota > Viridiplantae > Streptophyta > Magnoliopsida > Poales > Poaceae > Avena > Avena insularis. The sequence continues at coordinate 434,792,255 of CM042693.1, read as the reverse complement.
GGATTCAAATTTGACCAATGGGTTTATTCGGGGGTGTTGTTGAGTTGGGGATGTCATTAGAATCGATTCCCCACAGGTTTTTAAGTATTTTGGATTAAACCCTAAATAATCAAGCTCAAAACTAGATCTACAACTACAATGTACCTCGAGACAGATCTGAACACCCTAAGCATGTTATAACAATTTTCTACAGAAGGTCTCATAGATACAAAGCCAACGCAACAAGAATCAACTAAAACGGATCTATGGATAATTTTCTAGAATTAAAATACTCTAATCTAAACTTTAAATCCTACTGCAAGATTGTTGTGGTAAAACAGCAATATTATTATATATCTGTGTTCTACTCAAAATTACAAATCGAACGGTATATTATACACAATTTTTGGACTACTACACAATTTACTATAGATTTTACAAGTTTTAAAGGTTTTCTGCCTATTTAAAAGAAAATAAAAGGCGCTTAATCGCGGCGGCCAAGTGGCGACACGGGGTCCAGGGGGGGCACGCGGAGCTGACACGGTGGCGACATGGCGCTGACGCGACGCTGACGCTGCGACGCTGACGCGGCACGGATTGGGCGGTACCCTTCACTGGGTCAGCGATCCGCATCACCGATCGAGATCCGACGGGACGGAGAGGCTTACCGGCGGTGACGGCTTGACGTTGACGACGACGGCGACGGCGGCGGTGCGTCGGTGGCGATGGCCGGCGGTGTTCTGGCGGGCTCCCGGCTGCGCGGAGTGGACGACGATGTTCCCCTCCTCCTCGCGGTCGCCCCGGTACGGTCGGCGTCGGTCCTCCCCTTCTCTGCTCGCGATGGTGCTCCGCCATTCTCTCCCGTCTCCGGTGAGACTCCGGCGACCAATTGCCGGCGATTCACCGCGCTATAGAGAGGGAAAAACGAGGGGGAGACAGAGGAGTTAGCGGCGGTGATGATTTTGGAAGAAAGAGGGGGATAAGAGCTCGGTATCGACGACGGCGACAACCTTCCGAGGCGGAGCTCCGGCGGCGCGTTGGCGGCGACGTAGGTGGTGCTAGGGTTTACGGTTTTTTTGGGAAAAGATCCGGGGCTCGATGGGGAGGCTTATAAGAGGGGTCTTACGTGCGAAAGGGGTCGGATTCGTCTCCGATTTGAACGGAATCCGTTGAGATACGTCGGCCAGGGGAGTTGGGGACAAACACGATGACTGGAATGACAGGTGGGGCCGCCCTGTCAGTGAGAGGCGGGGGGAGGAGCGGGCTGGCGGTGGCGCTGGCTCATTGGCGGCTGCCTGCTGCTATGGCAAGCTGCAAGCGGCGGATAGGAGTAGGCCGGCGGCTGGCCTGGCTAGGCTAGGGTTTTTTTTAATCTTTTTTTTTCTGCTTCACTATTTGATTAATAACTTTTGCAAACGGACCCCAAAATAAGTGAGACCGATCTCCAAATTTTGTAAAAAGAAGGGGGATTAGAAGGGGTTATAAAATAACACTTTTGCAAGGGTTTTGGAGGTTAGAAAAGGTTTTACCCTTTTAGTCTTTATATGACTATGGGGTTTAGGAAAATATCTGATGCAGTTGATGCCATGATGCAAGGATATGATGCATGCTTCTAGTAACATCTGAATTGCAAAAATTTGGGATGTTACATGATAAGTGTATTGGGTGTGTTGGGGATACAAGAGACTTCTTGTATCTTGATTGAAGGGTTGCTTGAGAGGGATAACTTTGACCACTTCCTCCCTGAGTTCGATAAACCTTGGGTGATCCACTTAAGGGAAAACTTGCTGTTGTTCTACAAACCTCTGCACTTGGATGCCCAACAACTGTCTACAAGAATAGAAGTGCGTAGACATCAAGCTATTTTCTTGTGCCGTTGCCGGGGCAGTAAGGTAAAAGGTACTCACATCCTCCGGTGTGAGTGCTTGAAGTTATTTCCTTTAGATTCTGCAATTATATCTTTTAGTTTCTTGTTTTTATTTTAACTAGTTAGGCTTAATGGAAAACAACAACAAAATTAGAGAGCTTTATAGTATTTATCTTGAGTTAGGACATGAAGTGTTTAAAGAGAAATTAAGAAACCTATGGGACTTTATTTGCATGCTAATAGCAATGTTGTTAGTATGAATTCTTTGGACACCATTATTGCTAATGCTATGGAAAAGTCTAAGCTTGGGGATGCTAGTTTTTATGAAAATGATCTTTTTAGTCCCCCATCTTTAGAGGAGAAAATTTGCTTTGATGATACTATACCTCCAATATATGATGATTACAATGATGAATATGATATTTTCAGTCCACCTACTATTGAGGAGAAAATTAATTATGATTACAATATGCCTCCTATATTTGATGATTATGGTGATGAGAATAATAATGATATCTATTTTGTTGAATTTACTCCCACTACAATTAATAAGAATGACTATATTTATATGGAGAGTATTAATTCGTTTATGCATGTGGCTCATGATAAGAATATTTCATGTGATTGTTATATTGTTAATTTTATTCATGATGCTACTGAAAGATATTACGAGAGAGGGAAACATGGTTTTATGTATCTCAATAATATTAAGTTTCCCCTCTTTATGTTGAAAGTCTTGAAGTTGCAATTGTTTTGCTTTCCTATGCTTGTTGCTTTGTGCTTTTATGAATTTTTTCTTTACAAGATTCCTATGCATAGGAAGTGGGTTAGACTTCAATATGCTTTGAATTTGCTTCTTGATGCTCTCTTTTACTTCAATTCATATTTCTTATGTGAGTATCTTCTCAAATTATCATGCCTAACATAAAGGTGTTAAAGAAAAGTACTTATTGGGAGATAACTCAAAAGTTTTAGTTGAGTCTTGGAGTTATTACTTTAGTAATAACCACTCCTTATCATTTTTGTGTGGTTTTTGTGCCAAGAGTAACCTCTAATGAGAGAGAAGTAAGACTTGGGAAAGTTGCTGTCCCGAAACAGATTTTTATGCTTCGCTATAAAAATTCGTGTAAAATCTCTGTACGTCGGTTTGAGCTGTGATTTTTTGTGCTTCTGCCACAGGTTGTTATCCAACTTTCGTTAGTTCAACACTTTTCTATTTGAGCAACAGAAGGTCTTCGAAAAAATTGGTTTTCACCCGCTGGTCTGTTTTGACAGATTTCTGCCATTATTTGCATTTGCTTCTTGTTGATTCCTTTTTGGGTTCTTTTTGGGGAATTGAGATTTTTGAGGGAAGTGCTGCAGTAGCTTGTGTTTTAATGTAAGTTTGCCTTGTGTTGGAACTGAACCAAAAGACTTATTATATTGAGTACACTAATGTTGCTAATGAAGATTCTGTGAAGTTTTGTATGAAGGAAAAATTTCAGGTGTAAGAAAAGAATGATGTAATGAGATGAAGAATGGACTAAATCTCAAGCTTGGGGATACCACCCGTGTCACCCCAAGAAATATCCAAGAAGTACAAGCGTCAAAGCTTGGGGATGCCTTCTTCATTAATAAAAATCTCAGGTTTCTTTCCAAACACTTCATTTTTATTATTTCATGCACAGTTGTGTTGTTCTTGGAGCGTCTTTGTTTTTTGTTTTTTGTTTTCGTTTGCTTGGTTTGCTTAGTTTGCTTGAATAAATTGGTTGGACCCCCTCTTTCATACATTAGTTTTAAATAGGTTGGTTTGGATTGGAAAAGAGTAGAAAACGTTCATGCTTAAGTGGTAAGAGAAACTTGTTTTTGACTGTGGCATATGCTTTGGCATGTCATTCTTAGTATTGTTTTGGCTTTATGCTTAGTGATTTTTGCTGTAGCATGACATGTTACAAACAATTGAGATTTCTTAATGTGCCTTGAAAGAATCATGCGTTGTTTTAGCATATTAAAGCATAGTATTGTGGTATTTTCCTTTGATGCTTTATTTGGGTTGACTTGGCGCATGCTCACACCATGTTAAGACTATCCCAAGTCACCATAGCCTCTATGATCCTTTAGTTTTCGACTTGTAATATCACTTTATGCTTTGATTAATAATGTTTTGTCGTTTTGCATGATTATGGCCATTATTGTTCTCTTAGTTGGTCGCTCTCAGTCTTTTGCTAGACTTCATACCAAGTATGAGTTCTACGCATGCATCCAACTCCAAATAAAACCAAGTTATTCTAAAGAGTCCACCATACCTATCTATTAGCATTTTCTATTCCAAGTATATTCATGTTTTTATCTATCTTCCGAATTAAACTTGTTATGAGAAAACTAGTGATTAAAGCTCTCACAAACTTGATGGCACACTTCACTTTTCTTGCCCCTAATAAACTTGAACTATTGTGTCGTCTATGTTGTATATGCTTGCACTTATATGTTGGGGATTAGCAGAACTATGCTGTCATGGGGAACGTTTTAAACATTGTACTTGTATTTTGTACCTAGTTGATATTATGCTCTTTTGTTTATGTATGTCGTCAGTGTGAAATAAAAGGGAAGCTTGTAAGTCCATTGAGTTATGTATGTGTGTTAGAGAAAAAGCTATCTATCGCACATGTTAAAAAAACGGTGTGTGCAAATGTTGGACACTTAAATTCCACTGGGATAATCCTATCCGAAGAATGTCTAGGGGTAGACGATCCTAGGCTCGCGGATCAGCCTCTAAAGTAGGCTGACAATCTCGTTGCTGGGCTGCCTAACTCAGGGCCTACGCCAATGGCCCCGACTAAAAGTCGTCGGCATAGGAAACTGCCGTCGATGCCTCGCTGTTTTTCTGTAGTGTCTATAGTTTTGGCCGTGTACCATGCCATGTACTCCCTCCGTTTGCGAAACACTATCTATCACACAGGTTAAAAAAGCTGTATGTGTGCGGATATCGGACACTTAAATTATCCTTGCATAGTAACAGTTTTATCGTGTGCGATGTACGGTTCCAGTCGTATGCAATGACGATGACGTGTACATAGTGTAGTATAGTGAATACATATTGTATTATGATGACTGGGCTGAACACGGAAAATACATATATGCGCTCCCATGTGCACCCTCGATTTATTTAAAATTATTTGGCCTCCCGTCTATACGTGGGTACGCACAACAGCTAGAATATAGAAGACAGTACTGTGGCATACTATTTATACGGTCGATTTATTCGCTGTGCGACGTAGGGCTTCATGGGCAGAAGGTGATCTGGTAGTTGCTGTTGGCGTTGCAGGAGTGGGTGTCCGGGTCGTTGGGTTGGTGATAGGCATCGGGGCAGCTGGAATCCCTGCACTGGAGCGCATCGCCGGTGCTGCAGGAGAAGTCCATGGCGAGGTTGTAGGCGTCGATCACCGAAATGTCGTAGTAGTCGTGTTCGCCGCCGATGCTGAACTCGGCCAGCGTCGCCGGCTGTCCGGATAGGGTGCAGGACAGCGCGCCGGCGCAGTCGCCGGTTTGGCAGCTCCCGCTTCCGCCGTTGAAGGAGCACCCGGTACGGCCCCATATCCTGCCGGAGTTGGTGCCGGCGGGCACGTTGAGGGTCCAAGTCTGGCCCTGGCCAAGCTGCTGGCCGCCGCCCACTGGGATGGCCGCCGGCCACACCGTGAAACCGCAGTTGTTCTTGATGGTGAAGGTGGCCGCGCTGGCACCGGCGGCGAAAACGGCGAGGAGGAGAAAGAGCACCGCGGAGGAGGTCGCCATTGCTACAAGCTCTAGCAAGCTTTGCTACTATGTGGCCGAGCTTGCTATGGGACGATGGGAGGGTGAGTGAATTTCTTAGGACAGAAGCCTGCGCTATTTATAGATGGCACATGAGAAGAAAAGTATGTCCAGTGATGCCAAAGCTGGAGAAATTGTCTAGATGTTGCCAATATTGGCCGAGAAATTCTGCATCGGTGGACAATAGAAACTAGCAAGTGAGAACCAAACAAGAGAAATTCTGAATGGTCTGGTTAGACCAAGCGAGTGGCACTTGCTTATGGTGAAGCAAGAACCAGGCAATAGTATATACGTTACATTTCGTGCGCTGAACGTCTGCACAAGGTTGTAACTTCAGATGCTTCTTGCCCCGTTAGACTGGTTTGGAGTTCCTTGACGTTGTAGATGTTCTAGAAATACAGTACATTTGATAGAGACGCACGTACATTATTTTCAGACTCTTGAGTTTGACTTTCCCAAATCAAAATACTACATGTATTGAAAAACGGAGCTGAAAATACTACATGTGGACCAGCTCTTGGCCTCACAGTTAGCTGCTGCCCTTGGATGTTCCGTCGCCACTTTTCCTCAAACTTACTTAGGACTGCCTCTATCAACTCATAAATTAAACCTAAATGCTTTCAAGCCCTATGTGGACAATTTTCGTCGTCGCCTTCCAGGTTGGATCGGAAAACTTCTGCCTCTAAGTGGTCGTGCTATTCTTGTAAAAGCCTCTCTTCAGTCTATGGCCTCTCACTTACTCTCGGCTTTGCTTGTGCCTATCGGCACGATCCAAGACTTTGACAAGATTTGCCGCGCCTTTTTCTGGGCTGGAGATGATCATGTTAATGGGGGGCAATGCAAGGTGGCTTGGGAGGATGTATGTGCCCCGATTCAGAAAGGTGGTCTTGGTTTTCGATGTCTCAGAACGCACAATAAGGCCCTTCTCATGAAGTTCCTTTCTAAGCTTCACTCTCAGCCATCAACCCCCTGGGAAAGTTGGTTTGTCTCTTCTTACGGTTGGAACGATAATCGGGATTTAGGTGACCATAATCATATAGACTCTGTGGTCTGGAAAGACCTTCTTGCCTGTCTTAATGATTTTAGGAAAGCGACCTCTGTCTCCGTTGGGTCGGGTTCTTTCACCTCCTTTTGGCATGATACTTGGTTTGAGAACTTTTCTCTAGCCTCTAGATTTCCCGCTCTTTTCTCTCACGTCACGCGTCAGAATGCTACGGTTGCCTCTGTTTGCTCCTCTCAGGACTTAGTCTTGTCCTTACAGCCACGCCTCTCTCATGCCGCCAGTCTAGAGCTTCACAGCCTTCGATCTCTCTTAGCCTCCGTTCAGCTTGACATGAACAAGCCTGACGTTAGAATTGCACGAGTAGACAGCAGGCCACTAACCACTAAATCGGCATACTCGACTGCTTTTGAACATTTGCAGGACGTCCCCTTTGCAACTCCGACTTGGAAGAACTACTCGACGAACCGTTGCCGCATGTTTCTTTGGCTCGCCGATCGTGGAAGGCTTTTTACAAACCAGCGCCGCTTCAGGAAGGGGTTAGCTTCCTCGGATTCCTGCCCTTTCTGCCCTTCGGCCGAGACTACTGAGCACTTGTTTCTACACTGCCCTTCGGTCAGCTCCTTTTGGATGGCCGTCCCTGCCATTCAGGGAGATATTGAAGACTGCACTAGGCTTCGAGATCTTTGGGGAGGAGCACCCGTTGGCAAAGTCAGATCCACTATCATCATATGCGCTCTTTGGAATCTCTGGAAGAGGAGAAATACTAAGGTTTTCAGAAATATCGACGAGCCAATGCAGCTTGTTTTTCGTAGATGTGCGGAAGATTTGCTTCTTTGGAATCATAGGTGCCAAAAGCAGCCTCACAAAGAGTTGATACATGATTGGGCGGTGATGTTCGCTCATCTAGGCTCTCATTAGGTTCCTCTTCTCTTTCATCTCCCTTCTGTTGTCATATATTTACTAGGCCGATACCTAGTTTTCTTGGCTTTCTCTTTTCTTATGGCTTTGTAACCAAACTTTGTAACTTTGTTCTTTAATTTGATTGGTTCAGGCCGGCTTGTTGCCCGCCGTAGAATGCTTCAAAAAAAAAACGGAGCTGAGTATATATGTAGTTATGTCTTTCTATAAAATTTATGTAGTTACGGTGATCATGATGGTCGGACCTGATACGGCACATACATCCATAACACGGCCATAATTATAAACTTGTGAAACGGTATGTTAGGTTTGCGGTTTGTTGAGTGTTATCATATAAGGGTGTTTTTCGAGACACCACGTTAGTCCACGGTAGTCTATAACTAAATATACCATTGATTTTACTGCTAACGGTTAGGATTTAATAGATGTAAGAGTTACACAAAACTATTGACACGTGACAAGTGCATTACACATCTACACCGGTGCATACCAAATATATCTCAAAAGGACACGTTTCATGTAAGCCTCCATGTTAATATACTGGTAATTAAAAGACTAGGTCCATTCGATTAACCCTGTATATATCAATATGCAACGTTGGATTTAGGAGAGACGAGCGCTCCCTATCCCAGGAGGAGTGATTTATCTCTTCCATATCCCTCAAAAAAAAGTCTCCTTCCATCTCCCTGCTTTGCCTACAACAACGGCCGCCGCCTTTCCGATCTTCCGATCTGGTGCTTCGATCTATCAGCCAGCTCTCCGACCTGCTTCGGATTGGTTCTCCACATGATAATTATGCGCCTGCGCGCGGCAGCGACGACCGGCTACTAACGCTTGATCGAAAAGAATGAATTACTGACGTCTGATCGTGTGACGCTGCCTGCTGCTAGCTGCCTCCAGCCATCCACCGGTACAACGGCCTCTTATTGAGCAAAAGGCCATCAAGTATGTATATATTTCTTTTCCTGCACGACTAGGCTTCTAGGCTTTTAATTTTGATTTGAAAATAGTTAAGTTGCTTCTTCCTGCTATGTGTCACTGACTCAGTGGTAGGATTAATTGTTTAATCTTGAAAGCTTAATTAGTGTGAACAAGAATTCTGTTGGTGCCCATGAGAATAGTATCTTCCTGCCATGATCATATGACAGGCTAAACATTAGACAACATAAGATTCAATAAGCGTTAACCCAGTACTTCACTTTGTATTGAGCTACATGGTAGTAGTAGGCTATATATGCAGTCATTCCCTACAACACAAATTGGTTCTAAGATTTTTCACTTTAGATGGATTCTGATTCGTATTTGTTTTTTCGAAATAATGGATTCTGATTCGTGTATACCTTGAGATTTTAGATGCCATTGCTGACATTATTTTTTTGTTGGAGGACTTAAACCAGATGGACAGGGGCTGCATAAATACTAATACAGTAAATACAATGTTTGATCACCAAGACCGGTCTCCTAACACCAGGATACGGTCTTCCTCGGTATGGCTGAACAATCTCGCCATCATCATCGTATTCGTCTTCACCGTAGTCGGGGCAATGCACGTATGGTGGCGGTGGGAGAGAGCGCCGGAACAAGCCGTGTGTCGCGTTCCGCAAGAGGCCATGCAAACGGGCCTCGAAGGTGTGCTGCTCAGGCGGCCCGAGCCTCGAGTTCAGCACGTAAAGGCTGTCGCCGTCGGCGATGGAAATGGGAAGAGACTTGGGGGCATGCATGCAGCGTGGGCATGGTCCGGGCAGCAGGCAGGCAAGGCGGTGTCGTAGAGGATGGCGCGGCACCTATGGTCCACGCCTAGTATGTTGTTCCGGTCGCGGCCGAGGGGCATGAAGTCCATGGATCCGTAGTACAGTACTACTCGGGAGGGCTGCATGGGCGGTGGAAGTGCATAGCCGGTTGAGGCAGCATATCATCCTCGATTGTGGCTGCGAATCTGTTTGGTCTTTCTGGGTAGAAGAAGCTCGAGGCGTTGATACTGTGCAGCGCGTAGGTGCTGGGGCGGCCGACTATCATTGCCAAAGCAATTAGCTGTGAAAGGTGGATCGCAAATTAGGGTACTTATATAAATTTATTTACCAGTTGGAGAATCGGGTTGAGATTTGTTGAGATACGTATTGTACTATGTATAGGTGTTCTTGTACTCTTAGGATTGTACCTGTAACTGTCTCTCTATATATATATGAGACAACCGGTCCTATTAAAGCTGTGCATTCTCCACAAACCCTTCTACATGGTATCAGCCTAACTACGATCCCCAAACCCTAGCCGCCGCCCCCTCTCCCCCCAGGCGTCGCCGGCTCCTCCCCGCCACCAAACCCTAGCCGCCGCCCCATCTCCTCCAGGCGCCGCCGGCCTCCTTCCACGCCACCAAACGCTAGCTGCCACTGTACCTCCTCCAGGCGCCGCCGGCCTCTCCTTCTCCACCGCTTCTGCCCTACCTCCCCACCATGGCCGTTCACTCCTCCTCTAGCAACCCCTTCAACTCCTCCATCTCCGGGAGCAGCAACCCCTTCACCGGCCCCTCCGTCGTTGTCATCCGCGACGTTCCCATCCTCGAGCGCGTGCCGGTGACGCTCTCTCAAACCACTGCCAATTTCTTCCCGTGGAAGACGTACTTCGGCCTTCTCTTTCGCGAGTATGATCTCCTTGATCACGTCAACGTCACCATCGACCTCTTCGTGATGCCGCACGACCCTGACTGGTTGACGATCGACGCCACCATCATACGCTGGTTCTTCCAGACCGTCTCCAACGAGATCTTCCGCACCGTCGTTCGCGACGGCGACACCGCACACATGGTCTGGACCAAGATCACCGGCCTCTTCACTGACAACAAGATCCAGCGCGTCACGTTCCTCCAGCAGGAGTTCTTCGGCACTCACCAAAACGACCTCTCCCTCGACGACTACTGCCTCCACCTCAAGAGCCTCTCCGACGAGCTCCGTGACCTGGAGTTTCCGATTGACGACAAGATCCTCCTCTCCACGCTGGCGGCTGGTCTCGGTGAGGACCTCAGCAACACCGCCGCCAATCTCACGCTGCTCACCACGCCGATCTTCGAGAAAGCCGTGGCCTATCTTCGTCTCGAGGAGCGGCGGCTGAAGCATCTCCGGGCTCGAGCAGCTCACACCGCCTTCGTCGCGGGTCTCTTGCGGGGCGCCCCGCTAATGCGCCTCTGGCCCCTCTGCCTCGGCCCCGCCCACAGGGTTCTACGCGCCCCAGCCGCCCGCGCCTCCGCCTCCTGCCAACGGTGGCGGTTGCCGTCGGCGCGGGCGCGGTCGTAACAGCAGAAACGGAGGCAACGACGGCCATGCCCCTACGCCCCATCCCCGCCCACATCAGCAGGCCACACCGACGCCGCCTTGGAGCACGGGTCACAACCCTTGGACCGGGGTCGTCCACGCCTACACGATCCTCGTGCCGCGGGCGCCTCACCCGAGCATCTTGGGGCCGCGCCCGGCCACACACCAGGCGTTCTTCGCGTCGCCTCAGCCCGTCACCACGTCGGTCTACGCCACGCCTCCGACTCCCCCTGGCTACTACTTCGCGCCCTCGACGCCGGTCTAGTGGGATCCCACACTGTTGACTGCTCTCTAGACCGCTCCCACTGCGGGCACGTATGGCGGTGGTGGCGATTGGTTCATGGACACCGGTGCTGATGTTTACGCACTTCTATTCTTGTAGACAGTTGTTGGGCCTCCAAGTGCAGCGGTTTGCAGAACAGCAGCAAGTTTCCCCCTAAGTGAATTACCCAAGGTTTATCGAACTCAGGGAGGAAGTGGTCAAAGGTATCCCTCTTAAGCAACCCTACAATCAAGATACAAGAAGTCTCTTGTGTCCCAAACACACCCGATACACTTGTCAGGTGTATAGGTGCACTAGTTCAGCGAAGAGATAGTGAAATACAAGTGGTATGGATATTTATAAGTGGTAACGGTGCCAGAAAAGAGCTTGATGGCGTGGAAGAGACTAAAGGCAAACTGAAATAAAGATGGCAACAAGCAAACATGTAACAGATCTAGTTGCAAAGGGTGTTTCAATGCTTAGAAACAAGGCTTAGGGATCATACTTTCAATAGTGAACACTCTCATATAAATATCTTCTCTTTATGATACTACTCTGAACTACTCTCCGGTTGGACACTCTAATCCATGGTAGGGCTATAACAGCACACCTCAAAGTTCGCTTTTCCCATCTAGATAACCCCACACTGTCACCTTGAGCACTAGATGGTTCCAACAAACACCACAATTTTATAGAAACATCCAACTCCAAATATAACTCATAACAAGTAATTGTAATCTCTAGCCTAAGTGCCACCATTGTGTGCACACTGTCACTTTCACACACATGGGGAGAGCAAAGATCTATTAAAGCACTTGAGTAGCAAAGTAGATCTACTTGATTACAAAGCTCATGATCACAATATGATCATGCATAGAGAGAGATGAACACATAGCTACCGGTAGAATCCTTAGCCTCGAGGAAGAACTACTCCCTCATCATCATGGGAATCAGCAACGGCGATGGAGATGGTGGTGGAGATCGATGGAGATGGCTCCGGGCACTTCCCGTGCCTTAGGTCGGAATAGAGACTTTCTGCCCTCAATCTCCCTTCGTTGGCAAGGCCATGGAACTTTTCGTGGATTTCTGATTTGGTACTTAGGGTTTATGTATCGTAGGCATCTTATAGGCGAAAGGGGAGGCCGAGGTGTTTCAGCCGCCACACCACCTGGCGGCGGGCCAGGCGTGGCCAGGTGGTGTGGGCGGCCCCTGGCCCCTCTCCGTCTCGTATTCTGGCTCCATGTTCCCCTCGGTGAAATATTGACTTCGGCTTTTGTCCTGTCCAATTCCGAGAATATTCATTTTCTGACTTTCTTGGAACCAAAAACAGCAGAAAACAGGCAGCTGGCACTGTGGCATCTTGTTAATAGGTTAGTCCAAGAAAGTGTATAAAAAGTACTCCAAAGTATGGACAAAACATAAGAAAGTAGATATAAACTAAGCATGGAACATCAAAAATTATAGATACGTTAGCAACGTATCAACATCCCCAAGCTTAACTCCTGCTTGTCCCCGAGTAGGTAAGTGATAAAAAGAAAGAATAATTTTTAAGGTGACATGCACCATCATAATCTTGATTTAAGTATTTGCAAGCATTGAAAGCTGGGATCAAAGAACTCTAAATATGAGCATGAAAGATATAGTTCTAACAATAATACATAGCAACTATGTTATAACATGAAAAGGTATAAACAAAAGATTCATGAATAACAATAATTTGAAAGACGTTTGTTTGTTTCACATATAGAAAGCATAATGAGAATGGTATTCAGCTTGTCCCTCATAGTGTAGCAAAACATAAATGCATAGGACACCTTCAAAGTTCATAAGGGTGACTAGATACAAATAGTTTAAGAACAAGCAATATCAAAGTTATGAATCAATCAACAAGTCTCGGGACAATTCACATTAAACTAAGAATGGCCACTATGCTCTCTCAATAGGTGCATAAAGATATAAGATGGAGACTCAACATAAAAGTAAAAGAAAGGTCTTCATAGAAGGAAGCAAGGATTCAAGTCTCATAAAGGGCTTCCAAAAATTATGGTACTTATTAGCTTTCAGCTCTCATTGTCCCTATCATAAGCATCTTGAAGTGATTAAGGTTAAAGTGAACAAACTATGGAGTATATACTTGACAAAGTATATGTTGGCAATCTCATGTCCCTTCAATACGAGGGTCGCTCCCCGTGCTACTCAAGTTTAGTTACCGGTAAGTTCTTTTCATAGTAAGTACATGTGTATCATAGAGAACCGCTAATGGGGTACCCCTTGCCAGATGATATGGAAGAATCCCCATATCAAAATGACAAGGCAAGTAGACAACGAGCATCTCAGCAAGCTTCTTATTTACCATGGGAAAATGGTGGTTTTTTCTCTCTTTTCTCTTTTCTCATCTTTTTTTTCTTTTTTCTCAATCTCTATCTCTTTTTTTATAAGAAGAATGCTTTATAGATTGCTCATTATGGTTACGCTGCAGGTTTCCACCATGATTAGGCATGGATTAGACCCGCGGCCCAGGCGTTTCTCTAACACACATACATAACTCCATGGACTTACAAGCTCCCCTTTCATTGTACACCAACGACATCCATAGAAAAAAGAGCATGATATCAACTAGGTACAATGTACAAGTGCAATGTTGAAAGCGTTCCTCATGACAGCATGGTTCTGCTAATCCCCAACGTATAAGTGCAAGCATATACAATATAGATGACACAATGGTTCGAGTTTATTAGGGGCAAGAAAAGTAAAGTGTGCCATCAAGTTTGTGAGAGCTTTAATCACTAATTTTCACATAACAAGTTTAATTGAGAAGGTAGATAAAAACATGAATATATTTGGAATAGAATATGCTAATAGGTAGGTATGGTGGACTCTTTGGAATAACTTGGTTTTATTTGGAGTTGGATGCATGAGTGAAACTCATACTTGGTTATGGAGGCTAGCAAAAGACTGGAGTGACCAACTAAGAGAGCAATAATGGCCATAATCATGCAAAGCGACAAAACATCATTAATTAAAACATAAAGTGATATTACAAGTCGAAAACTAAAGGATCATATAGGATATGGTGACTTGTTCATAGTCATAACATGGTGTGAGCATGCGCCAAGTCAACCCAAATAAAGCATCAAAGGAGAATACCAAATACTATGATTTAATATGGTAAAACAACGCATGATTCTTTCAAGGCACATTAAGTAATCTCAATTATTTGTAACAAGTCATGCTACAGGAATAATCACTAAGCATAAAGCCAAAACAATATAGGGCATGACATGACAAAGCCTAGGCTACATTCAAAAACAAACTCCTTTTATACAACTTAAGCATGAACTTTTCCTACTCTTTTCCAATCCAAACCAACTTATTTGAAAGAACTCACAAAGATAATAATAAATAAACATTAGTGAGCTTGTCTCACAAATCCAAAAAGGAAGAACTAAAAAGTTCTAAGCTGAAAGAACAAGAAAACTAAGGCTAAACCCAATGCTAGCAAAAGAGAACACTGACAAAACAATAAGAATGAAAACTAGAGTGTTCTAGGCAATGAATAGCGGGGTGTGTCTCTCTCCAAAAGAAGTGTGTTGGGATCCAACAAACTTATTTAAGCAAACAAAACAAAAAAAACTAAAAAAAACAAAGACGCTCCAAGAACAACACAATAGTTCATGCAATAATAAAAACGAAGTGTCTAGAAAGACCTGAGATTTTTATTGATGAAGAAGGGGATGCCTTGGGCATCCCCAAGCTTTGATGCTTGTACCTCTTGGATATTTATTGGGGTGACACGGGTGGCATCCCCAAGCTTGATCTTTGGTCCATTCTTCATCTCATTACATCATTCTTTCCCTACACCTGAAAATTTCCTTCATACAAAACTACACACAATCTTCATTAGCAACATTAGTGCACTCAAGATAATAAGTCTTTTGGTTCAGTTTCAACACAAGTAAAACTTCCATTAAAACACAAGATACTGTAGCACTTACTTTAAAAAGTTCAAATGATCAAAGAGAACTCAAAGAGAAAGAGATAAAGAGGCAAATGCAAATAATGGCAGAAATCTGTCAAAACAGACTAGCAGGTAAAAACCAATTTTTTCGAAGACCTTCTGTTGCTCAAATCGAAAAGTGTTGAACTAAAGAAAGTTGGATAACAACCTGGGGCAGAAGCACAAAACTTACAGCTCAAACCGACGTACAGAGATTTTTCACGAATTTTTACAGCGAAGCACAAAAATCTGTTTCAGGACAGCAACTTTCCCAAGTCTTACTTCTCTCTCATTAGAGGTTACTCTTGGCATGAAAACCACACAAAAATGATAACGAGAGGTTATTACTGAATCAATAACTTCCAAGACTCAAAAAAACTATTGGGTTATCTCCCAGGAAGTACTTTTCTTTAACGCCTTTAAGTTAGGCATGATAGTTTGAGAAGATTCTCACGTAAGAGATATGAATTGAAGTAAAAGAGAGCATCAACAAGAAAATTCAAAGCATATTTAAGTCTAACCCACTTCCTATGTGTAGGAATCGTGTAAAGAAACAAGTCATGAAAGCACAAAGCAACAATCATAGTAAAGCAAAACAAGTGCAACTTCAAGACTTTCAACATAAAGAGGGGAAACTTAATATTATTGAGATGCATAAAACCATGTTTCCCTCTCTCATAATAACTTTCAGTAGCATCATGAATAAAATTAACAATATAACTATCACATAAAACATTCTTATCATGAGCCAAATGCATAAAAGTATTAATACTCTCCACATAAACATAGTCACTCTTATTAATTATAGTGGGAGCAAATTCAACAAAATAGCTATCATTATTATTCTCATCACCATAATCATCAAATATAGGAGGCATATTGTAATCATAATTAATTTTCTCCTCAATAGTAGGTGGACTGAAAATATCATACTCATCATTGTAATCATCATATATTGGAGGTATAGTATCATCAAAGAAAATTTTCTCCTCCATGCTTGGGGGGCTAAAAAGATCATTTTCATAATAACTAGCTTCCCCAAACTTAAACTTTTCCATAGCATTAGCAATAATGGTGTTCAAATAATTCATACTAATAACATTGCTATTAGCATGCAAATAAAGTTCCATAGGTTTTTTAATTTTCTCTTCAAACACTTCATGTCCTAACTCAAGATAAATACTATAAAGCTCTCTAATTTTGTTGTTGTTTTCCATTAAGCCTAACTAGTGAAAATAAAAACAAGAAACAAAAAGACCAAATTGCAGAATCTAAAGGAAATAACTTCTAGCACTCACATCGAAGGATGTGAGTACCTTTTACCTTACCTCCCTGGCAACGGCGCCAGAAAATACCTTGATGTCTATGTGATGTCTACGCACTTCTATTCTTGTAGACAGTTGTTGGGCCTCCAAGTGCAGAGGTTTGTAGAGCAGCAGCAAGTTTTCCCTTAAGTGGATCACCCAAGGTTTATCGAACTCAGGGAGGAAGTGGTCAAAGGTATCCCCTCTCAAGCAACCCTGCAATCAAGATACAAGAAGTCTCTTGTGTCCCCAACACACCCAATACACTTGTCAGGTGTATAGGTGCACTAGTTCGGCGAAGAGATAGTGAAATACAAGTGGTAACGGTGATAGAAAATATCTTGATGGCGTGGAAAAGGCTAAAGTAAAACTAAAATAAAGATGGAAGCAAGTAAACATGTAACAGATCTAATATAAAACGGTGTTTCAGTGCTTAGAAACAATGCCGAGGGATAATACTTTCAATAGTGAACACTCTCATATAAATAACTTCTCTTTATGATACTACTCTTAACTACTCTCCGGTTGAACACTCTAATCGATGGTAGGGCTATAACAGCACACCTCAAAGTAAGTCTTTCCCATCTAGAAAACCCCACACTGTCACCTTGAGCACTAGATGGTTCGAACAAACACCACAATTTCATAAAGACATCCAACTCCAAGTATAACTCATAACAAGTATTTGTAATCTCTAGCCTAAGTGCCACCATGGTGTGCACCCTGTCACTTTCACACACATGGGGAGAGCAGAGATCTATTAAAGAACTTGAGTAGCAAGGTAGATCTATAGATTACAAGCTCATGATCTCAATAAGATCATGCATAGAGAGAGAGATGAACACATAGCTACTGGTAGAACCCTTAGCCTCGAGAGAGAACTACTCCCTCCTCATCATGGGAATCAACAATGGTGATGGAGATGGCGGTGGAGATCGATGGAGATGGCTCCGGGGGCACTTCCCCGTCCTGAGTGCCGAACAGAGACTTTCGTCTCTGAATCTCCCCTTGATTGGCGGTGTGTTGCAGAACTTTTCGTGGATTTCTGATTGACCATCTAGGGTTTATGCATCGGGAGGCTCTTATAGGCGAAGGAGGCAAGGTCGGTGGCCGGCCAGGGGGCCCACACCATGCCCTGGCGCGGCCTAGGGTTACCCGCGCCAAGAGGGGGTGTGGCCACCCTGTGGCCCCTCTCCGACTCTCCTTCTGGCTCCGTGAGTCTTCCGGTAAAATAGGCACTTTGGCTTTTGTCCCATCCAATTCCGAGAATATTGATTTTCTGACTTTCCTGGAACCAAAAACAGCAGAAAACAGGCAACTGGCACTGTGGATCTTGTTAATAGGTTAGTCCAAGAAACCATATGAAAAGTAATCCAAAGTGGGAACAAAACACAAGAAAGTAGATAAAACCAAGCATGGAACATCAAAAGTTATAGATACATTTGCAATGTATCAACATCCCAAGCTTAACTCCTGCTCGTCCTCGAGTAGGTAAGTGATAAAAAGAAAAAATAATTTTTGAGGTGACATGCACCATCATAAACTTGATCAAAGTATTTGTAAAACATTGATAGCTAGGATCATAGTACTTCAACATAGCATGAAATATAAAGTTGTAACAATAAGACAAAGCAACTATGTTGCAACATGAAAAGGCACAAACAAAAGATTCATGAATCACAATGCTTTGCAAGACGTTTGTTTGTTTCACATAAAGAAAACATAGCATAATAGTATTCAGCTTGTCCCTCATAGAGTAGCAAATATAAATGCATAGGACACCTTCAAAGCTCATAAGAGTGACTAGATACAAATAGTTTAAAACAAGCAATATCAAGTTATGCATCAATCAACTAGTCTTGGGACAATGCACATAGAACTAAGAATGGCCACTATGCTCTCAAAGTAGGTGCATAAAGGTAGAAGGTGGAGACTCAATATAATGGTGGAAGAAAGTCCTTTGTAAAAGGAAGTTGGGATTCAAGTCTCATAAAGAGCTTCCAAAAATTATGGTGCTTATAGCTTTCATCTCTCAATGCCCCTATCATAAGCATCTTGAAGGTGATTAAGGTTAAAGTGACACAACTAAGAGGATATGCTTGACAAGTTATAAACCAAAATCTCATGCCCCTTAATTACGAAGACCGAACCTCATGCTACTCAACTATAGTCACGAGTAAGCTATTGTCATTGTAAGTACATGTGTATCATTAAGAACCGCCAACGGGGTACCCCTTGCACATGATACGGGAGATTTCCCATAATCAAAATGACAAGGCAAGCAGACAATGAGCATCTCAGCGATCTTTTTATTTGCTATGTGCATAGGTTTTTATTGAGGATGCTTCATAGAGTGCTCATTATGGTGATGCTGCAAGTTTCCACCATGATTAGGCATGGCTTAGGCTAGCGGCCTAGGCGTTTCTCTAACACACATACAAACTCCATGATCTTACAAGTTCCACTTTTATTTCACACCATCGGGGTCCGTAAGCAAAAGAACATGATATCAACGGGGTACAAAGTACAAGTGCAATGTTGAAAGCGTTCCCCATGAAACATGGTTCTGCTAATTTCAACTTGTAAAGCGCAAGCATATACGCAACAAAGAAGGATCCAATGGTTCAAGTTTATTAGATGCAAAAAGTAAAGTGTGCCATCAAGTTCGTGAGAGCTTTAATCACTAGTTTTCTCATAACAAGTTTAATTTGGAAGGTAAACAAAAGCATGAATATACTTGGAATAGCATAAGCTAGTAGGTAGGTATGGTGGACTCTTTGGAATAACTTGGTTTAGGGAGTTGGATGCATGAGTGGAACTCATACTTTGTTGCGGAGGCTAGCAAAAGACTGGGAGCGACAAACTAAGAGAACAATAATGGCCATAATCATGCAGAGCGACAAAACATCATTGATCAAAGCATAAAGTGATACTACAATTTGAAAACTAAAGGATCATCAAGGCTACGGTGACTTGGGATAGTCATAACATGGTGTGAGCATGTGCCAAGTCAACCCAAATAAAGCATCAAAGGAGAATACCACAATACTATGCTTTAATATGCTAAAACAACACATGATTCATCCAAGGCACATTAAGCAATCTCAATTGTTTATAACAAGTCATGCTACAACAAATAATACTAAGAATAAAGCCAAAACAATATCAAGCATGGCATGATAGAGCATAAGCCACAGTCAAAAACAAGCTCCTTTTACCACTTAAGCATGAACGTTTCCTACTCTTTTCCAATCCACCAAACTATTTGAAAACCAATGCATGAAAGAGGGGGTCCAACCAATTTATTCAAGCAAACTAAGCAAACTAAGCAACCAAAAACTAAAAACAAAAACGAAGACGCTCCAAGAACAACACAACTATGCATGAAACAATAAAAATGAAGTGTTTGGAAGAAACCTAAGATTGTTATTGATGAAGAAGGGGATGCCTTGGGCATCCCCAAGCTTTGAAGCTTGTACTTATTGGATTCTTGGGGTGAAAGGTGTGGCATCCCCAAGCTTGAGCTTTAGTCCATCCTTCATCTCATTACTCATTCCTTCCATACACCTGAAAATTTTCCTTCATACAAAACTTCACACAATCTTTATTAGCAACATTAGTGCACTCAAGATAATAAGTCTTTAGGTTCAGTTCTAACACCAATAAACTTCCATTAAAACACTAGCTATTGTAGCACTTCCGTCAAAAAGTTCAACTCCCCAAAAGAACTCAAAAAGGAACCAACAAGAAGCAAATGCAAATAAAGGCAGAAATCTGTCAAAACAGACCAGCAGGTAAAGACGAATTTTTTCGAAGACCTTCTGTTTCTCAAATCGAAAAGTGTTGAACTAACGGAAGTTAGATAACAACCTGGGACAGAAGCAAAAAAATTCACGCCTCAAAATGACGTACAGAGATTTTACACAAATTTTTATGGTGAAGCACAGAAATCTGTTTCGGAACAGCAACTTTCCCAATCATTACTTCTCTCTCATTAGAGGTTACTCTTGGCACAAAAAGCAAATAAAAAGGATAAGGAGCGGTTATTACTAATCCAAGACTCAAGAAAACTATTGGGTTATCTCCCAAGAAGTACTTTTCTTTAACGCCTTTAAGTTAGGCATGATAGTTTGAGAAGATGCTCACATAAGAAATATGAATTGAAGTAAAAGAGAGCATCAAGAAGCAAATTCAAAACACAGTTAAGTCTAACCCACTTCCTATGCATAGGAATCTTGTAAAGAAACAAGTCATGAAAGCACAAAGCAACAAGCATAGGAAAGCAAAACAAGTGCAACTTCAAGACTTTCAACATAAAGAGGGGAAACTTAATATTATTGAGATGCATAAAACCATGTTTCCCTCTCTCATAATAACTTTCAGTAGCATCATGAATAAAATTAAGAATATATCTATCACATAAAACATTCTTATCATGAGCCACATGCATATAATTATTACTCTCCACATAAGCATAGTCATTCTTATTAATTGTAGTGGGAGCAAATTCAACAAAATAGCTATCATTATTATTCTCATCACCATAATCATCAAATATAGGAGGCATATTGTAATCATAATTAATTTTCTCCTCAATGATAGGTGGACTAAAAATCTCATATTCATCATTTTAATCATCATATATTGGAGGCATAGTATCATCAAAGTAAACTTTTCCCCTCCATGCTTGGGGGACTAAAAATATCATGGTCATCAAAACTAGCTTCCCATAGCTTAGACTTTTCCATAGCATTAGCAATAATGGTGTCCAAAGAATTCATACTAACAACATTGTTATTAGCATGCAAATAAAGTTCCATAGGTTTTTTGATTTTCTCTTCAAACACTTCATGTCCTAACTCAACATAAATACTATAAAGCTCTCTAATTTTTTTGTTGTTTTCCATTAAGCCTAACTAGTGAAAACAACAAACAAAAAGACAAAATTGCAGAATCTAAAGGAAATAACTTCGAGCACTCACACCGGAGGATGTGAGTACCTTTTACCTTACCTCCCCGGCAACGGCGCCAGAAAATAGGCGTTTACCGTGGGAGGTTCTTCTTCTTTAATCCTCCGGTGTGAATACCTTTTACCTTACCTCCCCGGCAACGGCGCTAGAAAATAGCTTGATGTCTACGCACTTCTATTCTTGTAGACAGTTGTTGGGCCTCCAAGTGTAGAGGTTTGTAGAACAGCAGCAAGTTTTCCCTTAAGTGGATCACCCAAGGTTTATCAAACTCAGGGAGGAAGTGGTCAAAGGTATCCCCTCTCAAACAACCCTGCAATTAAGATACAAGAAGTTCTTGTGTCCCCAACACACCCAATACACTTGTCAGGTGTATAGGTGCACTAGTTCGGCGAAGAGATAGTGAAATACAAGTGGTAACGGTGATAGAAAATATCTTGATGGCGTGGAAAAGGCTAAAGTAAAACTAAAATAAAGATGGAAGCAAGTAAACATGTAACAGATCTAATATAAAACAGTGTTTCAGTGCTTAGAAACAAGGCCTAGGGATAATACTTTCACTAGTGAACACTCTCATATAAATATCTTCTCTTTATGATACTACTCTTAACTACTCTACGGTTGAACACTCTAATCGATGGTAGGGCTATAACAGCACACCTCAAAGTAAGTCTTTCCCATCTAGAAAACCCCACACTGTCACCTTAAGCACTAGATGGTTCGAACAAACACCACAATTTCATAAAGACATCCAACTCCAAATATAACTCATAACAAGTATTTGTAATCTCTAGCCTAAGTGCCACTATGGTGTGCACGCTGTCACTTTCACACACATGGGGAGAGCAGAGATCTATTAAAGCACTTGAGTAGCAAGGTAGATCTAAGCTCATGATCTCAATAAGATCATGCATAGAGAGAGATGAACACATAGCTACAGGTAGAACCCTTAGCCTCGAGAGAGAACTACTCCCTCCTCATCATGGGAATCAACAATGGTGATGGAGATGGCGGTGGAGATCGATGGAGATGGCTCCAGGGGCACTTCCCCGTCCCGGCAGGGTGCCGGAACAGAGACTTTCTGTCCCCCGAATCTCCCCTTCAGTGGTGGCGGCGCTACGGAACTTTTCATGGATGTCTGATTGACCATCTAGGGTTTATGCATCGGGAGGCTCTTATAGGCGAAGGAGGCAAGGTCGGCGGCCGACCAGGGGGCCCACACCATTCCCTGGCGCGGCCTAGGGTTACCCGCGCCAAGGGGGGTGTGGCCACCCTGTGGCCCCTCTCTGACTCTCCTTCTGGCTCCGCGAGTCTTCCGGTAAAATAGGCACTTTGGATTTTGTCCCGTCCAATTCCGAGAATATTGATTTTCTGACTTTCCTGGAACCAAAAACAGCAGAAAACAAGCAACTGGCACTATGGCTCTTGTTAATAGGTTAGTCCAAGAAATCATATGAAAAGTACTCCAAAGTTGGAACAAAACACAAGAAAGTAGATAAAACCAAGCATGGAACATCAAAAATTATAGATACATTTGCAATGTATCACAACGCACTTCTATTCTTGTAGACAGTTGTTGGGCCTCCAAGTGCAGAGGTTTGTAGACCAGCAACAAGTTTTCCCTTAAGTAGATTACCTAAGGTTTATCGAACTCAAGGAGGAAGTGGTCAAAGGTATCCCTCTCAAGCAACCCTGCAATCAAGATATAATAAGTTTCTTGTGTCCCCAACACACCCAATACACTGGCCAGGTGTATAGGTGTACTAGTTCGGTGAAGAGATAGTGAAATACAAGTGGTATGGATATTTATAAGTGGTAATAGTGCCAAAAAAGAGCTTGATGGCGTGGAAGAGACTAAAGGCAAACTAAAATAAAGATGGCAGCAAGCAAACATGTAACAGATCTAGTTGCAAATGGTGTTTCAATGCTTAGAAACAAGGCCTAGGGATCATACTTTCACTAGTGAACACTCCAATATAAATATCTTCTCTTTATGATACTACTCTCCGGTTGGACACTCTAATCCATGGTAGGGCTATAACAGCACACCTCAAAGTTTGCTTTCCCCATCTAGATAACCTCACACTGTCACCTTGAGCACTAGATGGTTCCAACAAACACCACAATTTCATAGAAACTCCAAATATAACTCATAACAAGTAATTGTAATCTCTAGCCTAAGTGCCACCATGGTGTGCACGCTGTCACTTCCACACACATGGGGAGAGCAGAGATCTATTAAAGCACTTGAGTAGCAAAGTAGATCTACTTGATTACAAAAGCTCATGATCACAATATGATCATGCATAGAGAGAGAGATTAACACATATCTACCGGTACAACCCTTAGCCTCGAGGAGGAACTACTCCCTCATCATCATGGGAATCAGCAACGGCGATGGAGATGGTGGTGGAGATCGATGGAGATGGCTCCGGGGGTACTTCCCCGTCCCGGCAGGGTGCCGGAACAGAGACTTTCTGTCCCCCCGAATCTCCCCTTCGGTGGCGGCGGCGCTGCGGAACTTTTCATGGATTTCTGATCTGGTACATAGGGTTTCTATATCGGAGGCATCTTATAGGCGAAAGGGGGGGCCGAGGGGGTGCCCTAGGCGGCCACACCACCCCTGGCACGGGCCAGGCCTGGCCGCGTGGCCAGGTGGTTTGGGCGGCCCCTGGCCCCTCTCCGTCTCGTATTCTGGCTCCGTGCCCCCTGGGTAAAATATTGACTTTGGCTTTTGTCCCGTCCAATTCCAAGAATATTCATTTTTTGACTTTCCTGGAACCAAAAACAGCAGAAAACATGCAGCTGGCACTGTGGCATGTTGTTAATAGGTTAGTACAAGAAAGTGTATAAAAAGTACTCCAAAGTGTGGACAAAACATAAGAAATTAGATATAAACCAAGCATGGAACATCAAAAATTATAGATACATTAGCAACGTATCAGGCGCCTCCGCGCACATGGCCTCTCACCCTGATAACCTCTCCACTTCGACTTCCTCTCGCATAATCATTGGCAACGGTCATGCTCTCCCCATTACTCGCACTAGCTCTGCCTCCTTTCCCTCCACCTCCACCCCTCTCGCCCTTGATAATGTTGTCATTTCCCCTAACTTGATTCAAACCGTAGTTTCTATTTGTTCCCTCACTCATGATAATTCTGTGACTGTGGAATTTGGCGCTTCTTGTTTTTCTGTTAAGGATGGTCGTACCCGGATGCTCTTCCACCGATGTGATAGCACTAGCGATTTTTACCCTGTTCCGTCATCCTCCACCACCACCACCAGCCATCTCGCACTCCTCGCGGGTGTCGACCTCTGGCACGCCCACCTCGGCCATCCTAGCTCCACCGCCCTTTGTCAAATAATGCAAGGATTCTCCTTTTCTTGTAATAAAATGGATGCTCATTCCTGTGAAGCATGTCGTCTAGGCAAACATGTTCCTCTTCCATTTAGCTCTTCCTCCACAATTGCATATTTTTTGTTTCAACTCATTCATAGTGATGTTTGGACCTCGCCTGTTCCGAGTAATTCTGGATATACTTACTATCTCGTGATTTTGGATGATTACTCGCATTTTGTGTGGACTTTTCCCCTTGCCGTAAATCCGACGTTGCCGCCACCCTCACCTCCATATTCGCCTACGTCTCCACACAATTCGGTCGCCCCATCCACGCCTTACAAACCGACAACGGCAAAGAGTTCGATAACATTACCATCCGCACCCTTCTTGCCTCTCATGAAACCATCTTATGTCTAACATGACCATACACTTCTCAATAAAACGGTCACGCCGAACGCATCCTTCGTACTCTCAACGAAAGCGTCCGCACCCTCTTGTTCCATGCGTACATGTCCCAACGGTTCTGGACGGATGCTCATGCCACGACTACCCTTCTAGTCAACAGCCGCCCCTGCCGTTCTTGCTGGATTTACACGCTGCACCACCTCCTCTTTGGTGTGCCCCCGCCTACGACGATCTTCGCATCTTCGGCTGCCGCTGCTACCCTAGCACCGCCTCCACCGCCACGAACAAGCTCGTGCCGCGCTCTCTCCCTTGTGTGTTTCTCGGCTACCTAGCCAACACCAAGTGCTACCGCTGCTATGATCCGGTCTCCCATCGTGTCATCACCTCACGACACATTTACTTTGACGAGTTGGTGTTTCCGTTTCAGCAGGGATTATTGGTGAGTCCTTCGATGACAGCCCCGGCGCCCGCTGGCCCCCTGAGGCTGGCCTTGCTCACCGACGAGTGATCGCGGCAGCCCCATCTGCGCCTGCCCCGCCTGGTCCCTCGGCGCACGGCCCGTGACGCCGCCCGGCTCGATGCTCGGGTCGCCACCCGCCGCGGTCCAGTCTCTGCCCGCGCCAGCGACACCGCCTGTGTCGCCCTCGTCGTCCTCATCCAGCTCGGCACCCTCCTCATCGACCTCGCCTTCGTAGCCCGCTTCGGCTGCGGATGCCGCGCCCGCCCCTCCTGCGGGTGTCGTCACTCGTGCGCGTGCGGGTGTGCGTCAGCCGTCCACCCGCGACCCCACTGATGAGTACGTCTGCACCGCCTCTACGTCCGCGATCTCGCTGGTGCTCACCTCTGCCTGGGCCGCCTTGCACGACCCGCAGTGGCACGCCACGATGTAGGAGGAGTTCGACACGCTACGGCGCAACCGGACCTGGGAGCTAGTCCCTCGCCCCGAACCAACATCATCATTGGCAAGTGGGTCTTCAAGCACAAGATGGGTCCTGACGGTGCCCTAGAGCGCTATAAGGCGCGTTGGGTGGTTCGTGGCTTCTGCCAACGCGCCGGCGTCGACTTCACGGATACATTTGCCCCGGTTGTCAAGCTGGGAACGATCCGCACCGTCCTTCACCTCGCCGTCTCTCGTGCCTGGCCGGTGCACCAGATGGATGTCTCCAACGCCTTCCTCCATGGCCATGTCTCCAAGAATTTCAGCAGCCCATCGGCTTTCGTCGATGCTGAGCATCCGGACCATGTGTGCCTACTTTCTCAGTCCTTGTATGGACTGAAGCAGGCCCCGCGTGCCTGGTACCAGCGTATCGCTGCATTTTTGCATCAGCTCGGCTTCCACTCCACGTGCTCTGACGCGTCGCTTTTCATCTATCGCCAAGGCACCAACACGGCCTACTTGCTGCTATATGTCGATGACATCATCTTGACGGCATGCACTGCTGGCCTCCTTAGACAGCTCACCGACCGCCTTCGTGCCAAGTTCGCACTCAAGGAGTTTGGCCCGCTCCACTACTTCCTCGGCATCGAGGTTGTCCGGCGTGCGGATGGGTTCTTTCTTCATCAGCGGAAGTATGCTCATGAGCTCCTCGAGCGCGCTGGGATGCTTAACTGCAACCCCGTGCCTACTACAGTCGACATGAAGGCCAAGCTTTCGGCTAGCGATGGGTCGCCAGCCCATGACGCGCCGTTCTATCGCTCCATCGTCGGTGCCCTACAGTACTTGATGTTGACATGTCCGGAGTTGTAGTATGCCGTGCAGCAGGTGTGCTTGCATATGCATGCTCCTCGGGACGCCCACTGTACAGCGGTGAAGCGGATACTTCGCTACATCTGCGACACTATGGACCTCGGCCTCTCGCTGCACGCCTCACCATCGACGGACATCGTCGCCTACTCGGACGCGGACTGGGTTGGCTGCCCTAACACACGGCGGTCCACCTCGGGCTACTGTGTCTACCTTGGCTCATCACTCGTCTCTTGTTCTTCCAAGCGACAACCCACCGTCGCTCGCTCTAGTGCCGAGGACGAGTATCGGGCCGTGGCCGAGTGCACGTGGCTTCGTCTGCTTCTCTCCGAGATCTCTTGTCATGTCGACAAGGCCACGGTGGTGTTATGTGACAATGTTTCGGTTGTCTACCTATCCGCCAACCCCGTTCATCATCGACGCACCAAGCACATCGAGCTGGAAATCCACTTTGTTCGTGATCAGGTTGCTCTCGGTCACATTCGAGTTCTTCATGTACCGACTTCTCAACAATTTGCGGACATCATGACCAAGGGATTGCCGACGTCGACCTTCGACGAGTTTCGTTCCAGTCTATGTGTCGGTACCAACCCTTTGACTGTGGGGGGTGTTGAGATATGTATTGTACTCTGTATAGGTCCCCTTGTACTCTCAGGATTGTACCTGTAACTGTCTATATATATATGAGATAGCCGTCCCTATTGGAGTTGTGCATTCTCCACAAATCCTTCTACAAGATTGATATAAGGTGTCTTCATGTACGGAAGTACTCTCTCCGTTCAGAAATACAAGACATTTTAGCTCTGTGAAATGAATGTATATAGACGATTTTTAGTGTATAGGTTCACTCCGAATCTCTACGAACCTATACACTAAAAGCGTGTAGATACATATGATTCACAAAGCTAAAACGTTTATATTTCTAAACGTAGAGAGTACCTTGCTAGGATCTGACAGCGGTGCCCCGACGGTCGATCGGGTCGAGTGCTTTATTTGCAGTCCCCGATGCGGGCAACTAGGAGTAGAGCAGCATCGGCCGTGCCTTGTGGTCTGCCGCCGAAGCTCGTGGAGAGCAGAGAACTCGACGGGAAAAGCAAAGCGGATAGATCGATAAGGCCTTAGTTATTACTAGAGTATTTGTGGGGATTAGAGAGGATAATCTCCACCAAACCCTAAATCCTCACTTAGTTCAAATAGCATGTTTGCTTTTAGAATATTGGACTTATTCAATCCCCACTTCCCCTAAGTTCTAGTGTATTTTTTTTATCCAATACAGGGTTTCACCCAATCCCTTGAGGGATTATCCCCTCTAAAACACTAGTACCAAGCAAGGTCTAATTGATTTCCTTGTCTCCACATCGCTTAGGCCGCTTTCCTCCAACTCGTGGGCCATTCAACGCAGGTCCCCAACACCACGTCCACGGTTGTGGGCAGCAGCTCACAAAACGGGCTGCATCACCTTCAAAAGAGAAACGGCCCGCGTCAGGTATGACTCGCTACGCGTCTAGGCGATTCTTATTTCCCCCTATTGCGGACGCTACCTGGGGCTCCACATGAAAGTTCGCGGGCCGGTCCATCTCCAGGTACTTATTTTTTATTTTCTGTTTTTTATCAGCAAAACAATTTTAATTTTGAACATTTTTAGATCTGAACAAAATTCAAAATAGAATAAATTCTGAAAATCAGTTTTTTTGAATGTTTTAAAATCTTCAATTTCTTTAATTTGAACTTTTTTCAAATTTAAACATTTTCTAAATTTGACCTTTTTAAAATTTGACACTTTTGGAAGTTAAACATTTTTCAAATTTAAACTTATTTAAAATCCGAGGTTTTTTACTACTATAAAAATAGAAAAAGAAAACATAAAATAAAAAAGAAAAAGAAACCATACATGTTAGTGGGTCGCATTAGGGCGTCCCATGATGGAGATGCTTCATGTGAAGCGCCCGCTCGCGCCCACAGTGAACGGGGATAGGAGCTCCCGTGTTTTATGCTAGTCTTCTTTGCTAACTATATATCACCACGAAATAAAGCGAGATTTTTCCCTAGCAAAAACCTAGGGTTTATCTGTTCTCCGATAGCGTCTCCGTTGAGAGTTTCTCTGTTCCCATGATCGGTGCGATCTTATATCAAGTCGTGGAGAAAGAGAAAGTAGAATCTAGTGTTGATCCGATGGAGGAGCTACTAGACCGACTCAACCTTGACGAGGAAGAGGGTGCATAGTTCGTTTGGGAGGATGAGGTGAAAGATCCAACTGAACCGGTAAAAGGGCTAGCAACCGCGAGGATTCACACCACGCGTGGATTCAGCCCTAATGCCTTATATGCTTGAAAGGATCGTATGGGCACCTAAGGGTGGGAATAGGTGCTACTTCAAATTTTACTCTTTTTCAATTAAGGGTTTGACATAAAAGGTAAATTCTCTAGATATACAACTAAGGTGAATTTACCTATATGTCACATTAGAAGAACTAACTAAGCAAGAGCAAGATATAAGTAAAGTGTGGTAAAGGATAGAGGTAACTGAAATGGAGCACATGGAGACACAAAGATGATTTCCCGCAGCTCCTTCCTTTTGAGGGAAAGTACGTCTGCGTTTGGAGATGGGGTGGTTTCAAACCACCAACGTCACAAAAGGCCTCCCTTGTTCTCCAATGAACCTCACCCCAAAGGGATCGATTCACTCTTTCACTCTATAGGTGGAAACTGATACCTTTACAACAAGTTCGAGGCACACATCCACAACTGAATTGGAGGCTCCCGAATGCAAGCAAGCCGTCAAAACAATCAAAGACAAGCTTGTAAGAACCAAATCAAGCCCTAGGGTTTCCAATGAAACACTAGAGCAAGGGGTCCTCAAGTGACCGAGGGGGAATGAAGATCTCTTTTGGTGAAGATATAGATGAAATGGATCATAGGGGCACCTAGAGGGGGGGTGAATAGGTGCTACTCCAAATTTTAATACGTTTTCAATTTTAGGCTTGACACAAAGGTAAATAATCTAGATATGTAACTACGTAGAATTTCCATATATGTAAACCTAACTACTAGGCGAGTAAAGGCGAGTAAAGACGTGTAAAAATGAGGAGCGAGGAAACCGTAGTGGAGCACATAGAGACACATGATTTGTTTTACCGCAGTTTCTTCCTTGTTAAGGAAAGTATGTCTCCGTTGGAGGGGTGGGCGGTACTAAGACCACCACGCCACAATAGGCCTGACCCTGTTCTCTAATGGATCTCACAACCAAAGGCCTGATCCACCTTACCACTATTGGTACCCTTCGAGGAGGGAACCGGTGCCGTTACACAACTAGCAGGGCACACATCCAGAACTAAATTGGAGCATCCCATGATGACAACAAGCTGCCACAAGAATAAGTATTATCAATAACCGAAAAACAAGATCTAGATATTCGCAAGAAATACTAGATCGAGGATCCTCCAAGTGAATGGAAGGAAGTGATGCGCTTGATTGGTGATGTTGAAGATCGAAGCCTCCTCCTTCGATTCCCCAAAGATCGGAGCCTTCGGGTGGTTGAAGAGAGAGATCTCGGTTGAGAGTTTGAAGAACAGAACATCACTTTTTCAAATGAATCAAGAGCTCTGACAGGAGGACTAATTGGGGTATTTATACCCTGTGCCAAAACTCAGCCGTTGGAGATTTTGGGGTCGGATTATCTGGCCCAAGTGGTGGCCTGATTATCTGGCCGGGGCAAAACATCCGCCCTAGAGATAGATTTTCAGAGGGGAAATCCGTCCCCCATACTGCAGGACACACCTTGGCTCCCTTTGCAAAAATCCGGGGGGGGGGGGGGGGAGGGCAGATTATCCGGCCCGGGCAAAAACTCCGGTCCTGTCCGGACAATCCGAGGAAAAGTACGCCCCCATACCGCCTGACGCGCCTTGTACACCTTTGTCGATTGAGCTAGGGCGTATAATCCGGCCCTTGACAGGCGGATAACCCCCCAAACCTGTTTTGGCTGCTTTTCATATGAGCAATTATCTGCAGCACTTATCACACATTAAGTATTCCATGGTATTGTTATCTAAGACACAAAACTCTAGGGATTAAGAAATGTTCTTTCAATCACCAACTTTTTGGTGTTATATGACAATACTAGGATTTGCATAAAAGTCCTACTAACATGATCATTTCAAGGTTGAAAAAGACTCCCCCTTAATGTGTGATATATAGGAGATTTGCGTTTGAATGCAAATACACACAAGAAGGTACAAGACTTTTCATAGACTTGAAAACTACAAACAAATGATGAGTTAAAGGAAAACATCATATCACCGAGAGGATGAAGTCCTCAATAGTATATAGATAGCCAATATAATAATCACTCATTGAGACTTTGAAGCATAATACCATTTGGATGCATCCATAGAGATAAATCCATAATTCCATATCATGTAGATGAATCCATACTCCCCGATAGATAAATCCATCATAATAATTTCAGTGGTGACCGGGATAAATCCAAAGTACCACACAAGCCACATAGTCTCATACAAACCAAATAGCAAATTTAAAGTTCAACGCTAAAATGGGTAGAAGCGAGGATAAAAAGAAACGATAAAAAGAGCAAATGCTTGCGCCCAACCCATGCAAATCAATGATAGCCTAATAAAACTACGTCTCCCCCTTTGGCATCAAAATGCTAAAAAGGAAGAAGAACGATGCTAACGCCAGATTCAGGCCAGCTCATCCCAAACAAAACCCTCGCAAGTGAAACAAATGACTTGTGTGCAAGAGATAGATGGCTCGGGGATGGAGAAAGGCTTGGGTTTAGATAACCAAACTGATATAGTACTACACACCTAAGATTTCAAGGGCCAAATCAAATAAACACCAAAATTGAGTGTGTTTTTCATAAGAACACAAGATAGGCAAGAAAAAACCAAAAAGATCAACAAAGAACCAACTCTTCTCAAAAGAAGAGGGCGGTGGCCGAGGCCACCATATTGGAGTGGATGGTATGACACCACGAAGATATATCTTGGGTTCATGACCAATAATCATCAATAATCTCACATCTTATATCTTATATTTACTAATTGGAGGCACCATACGAGACGCCACGTTAATCCACGTCATCTGAATAATTAGGACGGTTAGATCTAAAATTTATGGCTAGGATTTATAAAGACAGGTGTGATTTATAATGTAACGCAAAAAGTCAAGTAGAAATGTTATGTTTGTTTTATGTTGTTTACATTATGTAACAGATCGTGTAAATGACACCACTAGTGGAAACGAGGCCTTTGGTTGAGCCTGGAAATGGGCTTTAACACCGGTTCTTCTACGAACCGGTGTTAAAGGGGGGGCCTGTACCAGCGTGGCCCGTGCAGCAAAAAGGAGCCCCCCCCTTTAATACCGGTTCGTGGCACGAACCGGTGTTAAAGGCCCTTGCACCGATGGCCGTCATTGCTTTAACACCGGTTCGTGGCTTGAACCAGTGTTAAAAAAGGAAACTATATAAGACACCGCAGCCCACCCCACTCTTCCATTTTTTCACTATCTCATTTTGGAGCCTAGCAAGAGGGTGTGAAGTGTGCTAGTTTGTGTTTTTTTCGTATGCACAAGAGGTGTTCGGTGAAATGCCCGAGAGCTCAAAATAAGTTTTCTCATTGCTCTTTCCTTCTCGGTCGAGGTCGGCAACTATCCTTTCATGTGTCATTGATGTACTATATATATAAATGGTCATCTCCCTATTATTTTTTGATATATACTATATATTAATGCAGATGAACCGGCAATGGATGTACGGTGACCGCCGCACTTCCGAGTACATTACGGGCCTCCAAAATTTCATCGTTGTGGCTAATGCAAACCGTGGTCACAATGGTTTTATGTGCTGTCCGTGTGTTCCTTTGTCAGAACAAGAAAGACTACTCAAATACCAGAACCATTCACGCCCACCTGCTTCGATCCGGTTTCATGCCCAGCTATAATTGTTGGACCAAGCACGGAGAAAAAGGGGTTGTGATGGAAGACAACGAAGAAGAAGAGGATGATGACAACTATCATAATATGTATCCTGAATATGATGATCTCGCAATGGGGTAGATAATGAAGATCAAGAGGCAGCAGATGGGCCCGCTGATGGCGATTTTGGTCGGGCCATTCTTGATGCAAAGGAAGAATGTGAAACTGAAAAGGAGAAGGAGAAGCTGGAGCAGATGTTAAAGGATCACAAAACATTGTTGTACCCAACTTGCGAAGATGGCCACAAAAGCTAGGTACCACCTTGGATTTGCTGCAATGGAAGGCAAAGAACGGTGTATGACGTAACATTTTCAAAGTTGTTGGTAAAATGAAGAATCTTCTTCCAAGAAATAATGAGTTGCCCGACGGTACATACCAAGCAAAGAAGGTTATGCGCCCTCTAGGATTAGGCGTGTAGAAGATACATGCTGCATTAATGGTGCATCCTCTACCGCGGTGAGAAGTACGAGAATTTGGATGCATGCGGTATGCCTGCCTTTGCGGTATAAGATCGACGAGGCGATCTGGCGATGTTGAGGCGAGGCCCCTAGGAAGAAGGTTCCCAAGGTTATGTGGTATGCTCCTATAATACCACGGTTAAGCGTCTCTTGAAATAAAGAGCATGCCAAGTTGTTGCGATGGCACATGGAAGACCGTAAGAAAGGCGATGTTGAGACACCCGTGATGGGTCATAGTGGAGAAAAGTCGGCGAGAGTACCGGACTTCGACGTGGCGCAAGGAACTTAAGGTTTGGTCTAAGTACAGATGTCATGAATCCTTTTGGTGAGAAGAGCTGCAGTCCACAGCACCTGGCCGTGACTCTATGTATCTATAACCTTCCTCCTTGGTTGTGTATGAAGAGGAAGTTCATTATGATGCAGTGCTCATCCAAGGCTGAGGCAACCCGCAACGACATTGATGTGTACCTAAGGCCATTAGTTGAAGAACTTTTATAGCTGTGGGCCAAACCAGGTGTACGTATGTGGGATGAGCACAAAGGGAGCCATTTGACCTCTGAGCATTGCTTTTCGTAACCATCAATGATTGGCCTGCTCTTAGTAACATTTCAGGGCAGACAAACAAGGGATACAATGCATGCACACCTGTTTAGATGAGACTGAAAGTGTATATTTGGATAAATGTAAGAAGGTTGTGTACCTAGGGTATCGTCGATTTCTTAGAACCTGCATCGATGAAAGAAAGGCAAGCATTTCAAACATCTGGCGAACCCGGAGGAAGCTTGTCCTCCGTGCGGTGAGGAGGTATTTGGTATGGTCAAGGACCTAGAAGTAATCTTTGGAAAAGGTCTGGCGATCTATCTGTTCGAATGACGATGCGGACCGCGCCCATGTGGAAGAAGCAATCTATATTTTGGGACCTACCCTATTGGAAAGTCTTAGAGGTCCGCTCTTCAATCGACGTGATGCATGTGACGAAGAATGTTTGCGTGAACCTGCTAGGCTTCCTAGGAGTGTATGGGAAGACAAAAGATACACGGAAGCACGGCAAGACCAAAGAACGTCTGGAAGACCTGAAGAGCCTATGCATCCCGAGAGCGAGAAGGGTAAACGATGCCACTTAACTCACCAGCTACGCTCTTACTAAAGCAGAAGGAAATCTTTTTGAATGCGAGCAGTATCAAGGTCCCGTCGGCTTCTCGTCGAATATAAAGGGAATAATAAATATAGCAGAGAAAAATTCCAAAACCTGAAGTCTCATGATCGCGTGATTATGACACAATTGCTTCCGATTGCATTGAGGGGATTCTACGAAAATGTTCGAGGACCCAGTGTGAAGCTATGTGCATTCCTCACTGCAATCTCACAGAAGGTAATCGCTCCAGAAACCCTACCAGGGTTACAGACAGATGTGCCCCAATGTCGTGTCAGCTTTGAGTTGGTGTTCCCACCATCCTTCTTCAATATTATGACGCATCTCTGGTTCACCTAGTAGAAGAGATTGCCATTCTCGGTCCTGTATTTCTACACAATATGTTCCCCTTTGAGAGGTACATGGAGTCTTAAAGAAATATGTTCATAACCGTGCTAGGCGGAAGGAAGCATCTCCAAGGGCTATGTATGAGGAGGTCATTGAGTTACGTGCTGATTTTATTCCTAACCTTAAGGCGATTGGTGTTCGAGAATCACGACATGAGGGAGAAGCGTGGAAAAGGCACCCTAGGATGTAAAGCAATGATATGTAGGGAGCATTCTCTCAATCAAGCACACTACGGTTTTACAAAGATCTATCTTGGTTGCCCGTATATCAATGAACACAAGAATTTAATACGCCTCAAACACCGGGCGGTCGATGAATGGATTATAAGTGAACACATGGCAAGTTTTGGCTGGCTGCAAAGACTTCTCACGAATAACACCACTGTTGGGGATCATTTGTACTTGTTGGCCAGGACACCATCTTCATTGTATGTACTTTCCAAAGGGTACGAGATAAATGGGAATACATTTTACGATAGGCCAAGATAAAAGAGCACCAACCAAAATAGTGGTGTCCGCCTTGACGCAGAAGACAATGGGCAAAAGACCACGTATTATGGGTTCATAGAGGAGATATGGGAACTTGACTATGGACCTAATTTTAAGGTCCCTTGTTTCAATGCAAATGGGTCAAGATAACGAGGAGGGGTTGAGGTAGACAAGAATGCGGAATGACAACGGTGGATCTCAACAATCTTATGAAGGTAGACAAGAACTTAGACAAACCATTCGTCTTAGCCAATGATGTGGCTCAGGTTTTCTATGTGAAGGACATGTCTACCAAACCGAAAAAAAGAAAAAATAAGCAAACAGATACATCACACGATGAGCCAAAGCGTCACATAGTTCTTTCAGGGAAAAGAAACATCGTGGGAGTGGAGGACAAGACAGACATGTCAGAAGATTATAATAAGTTTGATGAAATTCCGCCCTTGAGTGAAGATGACCCAACCATCACGTTAAGCGGTGTTGATACTCCATGGTTCTGACCGACGCGATCATAAGATTGACTATATGTATTAATTGAGCCATTTTTGGCACACATATGTATCTCAACATGGAAATCAATGTCATATTTATTCTGTTAACAGTATATGTATTAAATGAGCCATTTTTCTTCCTTCTATTTCTTCCCTCCATTTTTCTTCCCGCTATTTTTTCCCGCCATTTTTCTTCCCGCCATTTTTTCCCGCCATTTTTCTTCCCGCCATTTTTTCCCACCAGTTCTTCCCGCCAGTTCTTCACTATATATATGTAGGGTTGGCCTCCATTGTCATTGCACATCTCTAGACTTATATCTGCAACCTCATCACTCTTTCCCATGGCTTCCACCGTAGCACTAACCCCAGGAGGCGGAGGCGCTTGCGCTCGAACTACCCCCGGCCGAACTCTTGTGTCCCGTCGGCTGGATGCTGAGCGCCGAGGCGTGCAGTTCCTCCTTTCCCTCTAGGTGTGGCGTGCAGATGGCCATCACGAACCACTACTACTTGAGCTCACGCGAGCAGCGGAGGAATCCCAGATGGCATCCCGACTATTTCCCTACTTGGGAAGCCTTCTTCGTGGATCGGCGTGAGAGGGCGCTCGCCAGGCACGAGGAGGACGGCCCACCTCCTCCGAACTTCAACGAGGCCGGCCGTCGGCTATGGTGGCGCGGTCGGACTCTCTAGAGCGTCATGGCCTATGACACTACCGCCGAATCTAATCCCCGTCTGCGCTGCCCTCAAGTCCAGCCCACGCGTACTCAGCCTTCAAGGTTCAATTACGGCGACCCCGACGATGACGACAGCGATATGGCGTGGCGAATCACGACGACTACAGTGGCGAGTATTACAGGTGTAGGCAGGAGCATGACTGAATCACTCCAACATTCTGAAACAAGTTCAGTCGATTGTTACTTAATCTGGCCATGTATCTTAATTTTCGGTTCTTTTATGTATCTTAATTTTCAGTCGTGCTTTATGTAACTTACTATTAGTTGCATTCTGTATTTTAATTCCAGTTCTATCTCCTTCACAAAATGACCTATCTCATTCGAGGTTTCTTAGCTTTCGGGTCAAATGACCAATGTTATGGCTAGAATCAAGGCATAGTTTGTGATAATATGGCCATATTGTGCATACATGTGCATCATGGCATGGCAAACAATGTTGCAAGAGGAAGTTTTCCTTTTTATCGCACCAAAAAGGCATTTTCCATTTTCCGAGCATAAAAGACGGACGGTTTTGTGAAGCAACCACCAAATGGCTAATTCAAAAAACCACCACCACATTTTATAAAAATACTAGACCACCTTAATGGACAATGTACCAACAGGGGGATCTGAAACCTTTCCGTCCACCTCTGGTGAAAAAGACAAATTCCTGCCGAATCGGTAGGAAGTGGGTCAGATATGAACTACAGGTACATGATACGATGCTCATGATTTTTTACAAAAATCATTTTTAG
This sequence comes from Avena insularis, assembly GCA_023614405.1. Taxonomy (NCBI): domain Eukaryota; kingdom Viridiplantae; phylum Streptophyta; class Magnoliopsida; order Poales; family Poaceae; genus Avena; species Avena insularis. The sequence continues at coordinate 434,754,943 of CM042693.1, read as the reverse complement.
ATTCCAATATGCTATTTTATCAAAAATTCAATGCAAGTTGAGCGAGGCTTTGTCAGATTCAAGTGTATACAAAAGATGCGGCATTTAAATATCCAATCAATTCAAAAATGTTAATACAAAATAAAATATGATTTGCTCTAATAAAATAGGGTTAGATTCCTTTTTAGATGCTTAATATTTCTTATGTTCAAAATTTTAGGATTTGACAATTTATTTTTGTTTGAATTGAATAATCAAAATTTATATGTAAGTGTTTTAATCATTTTGAAAATTTTCATCTAAAGTAAATATAAAATGTTTTTACATGAATGGATAGATATTATTTTTCTGAAAATTATGATATATTATTCATATTTTTCTGAGTTGAAATGAATAAGATATGAATTTTCTAAATTCATATTCTATTTTTTGAATTATAAATGCCCCCACCCCTTTAATGCATGAAATAAATGCCCCCCCCTTTAACACCGGTTCCAGCCACGAACCGGTGTTAAAAGAATACTAACTAACACGGTTCGTGGCTGGAACGGTGTTAAAGAAATCTTGTAACAATTCCCTTTAACATCGGTTCGATACGAACCGGTGTTAAAGGGGTTATCTAGCGCCTTCCTTCCTTCTTCCCCCCAGCCAGATCGAAAGCCTTGAAAGCGCCGTCCAGCCCTCGCCGCCCTCGCCGTCGCCATCCATGGGAGCTGTCGCCCCTTCAACCAGCCTGATTGCAACTTCAGGTTAGAATCGCTCCCTGATAGCTCAAGTCCCTCCCTGCACAGCAGTTGGCTCATGGCGCACCTTATCGGGCAAGCTCTAGGGCCCAGCCGCCATGTCCTCCTCCGCCATGGCGTCTCGAGGCCAGAGGAGTTCATGGAGCCCGTGCGCGCCCACCCACTCCCCACTCCCCGAGCCGCCACCGACGGTCGAGCCGGCAAGGAGCACGCCGCTACAGCTCACCGCTACCGTGCTCACCTTAGTCGTGCTGATCTTGTTGTTGAGCATCACCGGCTCCGGTGGGCGGCTTCTGTGAGAACACTCGGTCGGATCGATGTCGAGATTAGGAGTGATTAGAGACGAGAAATCATCAAGGCATATCGGAACCAAACACGGAAATTTTTGCCTCCAAAGACTAAAAGCAGACTACTAAACACTTAGTCGCTTTTCTTTTTGTTGCCAATTTTACTTGATAGTATCAATGCGGGCTACCAAATAGATTTTGGCCTAGATCCTGATCCCCGCGTGCAGTCCTCGTGCATGCAATTTACACTATAGGCAAAAACGACACCGAGCAACTAAACACGCCGTAGGGTTTCTGGGAGGTGAGGACGGGGTCACGGTGTGTGGTAGGTGGTGACACTAGGGATTGGAGAGCACGATGGCCCTAATCTAGGGTTTCCTCGATTTTATACGGAAAGTAGACAATACTTTTGGATCTAGAGGTGGATCTAGAGGCTATTTAGTGTATTTTATAGTTAGTATTAGTTTAGGGTCGTCACCTCGCTGCTCTGCAAGCGCCGCCGCTGGCCGTCGTCATTAACGTCGCTCCGGTGACCCCTAGGTAGGCGTAGCCGGTTTAGGTAGGCGCATCACGCTGAGGCGAACCACGCTACCTCGCGCCTAGGTCGCTCTCCAGCGCCACCGCGCTCGAGCATTCTCCGGTCAGCCACTGTAGCTAGCCCCTCTCATATGCATCCGGGATTTCTCTGAATTAGGGTTTGGACCCCTCGGAACTCGTTTAAAATGATCAAGCATCCTTAGAGTTTTAATTTCATTTGTGTATTTATTTGTGTATTTTTGTATGAATAATATGTATATTTGTGTATGAATCCAAGTCCACTCGAATGTTTACTCTCTTACTCTAGATAATATTATTGTTTTAGAAACTATGGATCCACTTAGTAGAAACCTTGAAGAAGAAGAAATAATGGAGAACATTATCGATGAGGACACCTCACAATATCTGAACTTGGAGGGACATGATGACAACTCAAGTAGTCATGGAGAAGATAAAGACTCCGGTGAACGCAATTTAGTGATTACAAAGTCCGGCGAGGTATATGCATTGATTAAGCCTCTGCTGACTTCCACCAACAATCTTCTTCTACATGTATTAATTAACGCTTCTTTCTTCTTTTAGCCCTCTGGATCGACCAGCCAGCAACCATCTTCTTCTACGAAAAAGAGCAAGCGAGGCGCGAGCCATTGGTTGAAAGATCGTGCAAAGTTCACGATCGAAGCAGTCCGTGTTGATGGCAGGCCGATGGAGCCCAAGAAGGCCGCAGACAAATTTGTACGTCAGGCTGGAGTTCTTGTTAGGGACCAAATCCCAATCATAATTGAATATTAGAATAAGCCAAAGAAGGGCGACGGTACCTTTGTTGATGAAAGATCCAAAGAAATGCTTTGAAATTCGCTGTTGGTAAATTTCACCCTTCCGCCAGAGGAGGATGAAAACAAACCGGTTATAAAGGAAAAGGTCAAAGAGTGGACTCTAAAGAAGATGGCTGACGCTTTCCGCAACTGGAAGACAAAATTGAACAAATTTGTCAAAGCTCGCGAGACTCCAGATTTCGAAGACGCATATTATGCGAAGATAAGACCTCACTGGCGCGAATTTGTGGCATACAAGGAAGGTGCTATAGCTACAAAGAGGTCAGAAACCAATACGCTAAATGCCCAGAAGAAGGAATATCACCAGAGGACAGGGTCAGGTGGCTATATATCTTAGAGGCCTAAGTGGGAGGAAGCTGAGAAGGCCCTGCGCGATAGAGGGATCACACCCCAGACACATGGGTGGGACCTACGTGCAAAGACTTGGTTCTACGGAATCGGGGCAAGGTTGGACCCAGAAACAGGATTGTGTATCTTCCCAACCCTCCTTGCCAAACCCGTCACTGAACTCATCACGACATACGAGGAAACAGCCGCCAGGACCTTCCATCCCGACAGAGAGAATGACCAGCTCACACGCGCCATCGGTAAAAAAGAACACCCTGGACATGCACGAGGCACAGGGGGTATGACGTGGAAGGATGGGTTTGCCGAGTGGAGCGACTCTTACAGATGGCGCGACAGAAAAGAAAAAGAGCGTACAGAGCGGATGACACAGATAGAACATGCACTTGTGGCGCTGCAGGCGCAAGTGAATGCACAACAGAGCCATCAAGCTACCGGCCCATCTCAGCGGCACGAAGAGCCTGCATTGGAAGCTGCCGGCGGCCCAGACGCGGAAAAGCAGCGTGGCTTCCACGGAGAACGTGCAACCCACGCTTGAAATGGCGGGTCCTCGATACCCCGTGGATGAGATCACGGAGAGCGAACACGCTGAGCTGCATGTGAGATTAATGGGCTTATCCATTAAGGTGGCTGTCGGCTATGCCTTACCTCCTGTAGCTGGTGGAACTTACCACTGCCGACCGATTCCAGATGGCTATGCTATTGTCGGGGTGGATGAGGTTGTGAAGGAATATGAGGAAGCACAGCTTGACCATGCTACAGGTGAAGGGGAAACTCAACTCAAATTTGCAGTGAAAACAACCATTCTTTGGAAGAAGGAACACATCGTGCTTCCAAATTGGAGGCCACTGGCACCCCCGCCGTCTCCGCAGCGTCAGCAGTCTGAGCCGCTTCAGCCATCTCCTGCGCGGCAGCCATCTCCGGCGCTTCAGCCATCTCCGGCGCGCCAGCCATCTCCGGCGCGCCAGCCATCTCCTGCCCGTCAGCCATCTCCGGCGCTTCAGCCATCTCCTCAGCGTAAGCGGAAGAGCACTGCCACGAAGAGCATCACTAGCACTGCCACAAAGAGTTCAAAAAACTACGTCCCGCAGCCTTCCGCCAAGCCATTGCCGGTTTTACCGTGGAATCGCAGCGACGAGGAGACCAATAGGATCTCGGAAGAAGAGGTCAAGAAATTTTTGCACCTAGACGGGCCGAGCCAAAGGAGAAAATAGATTCGGCGGTGGTGAAGAAGTTTTACAAAAATCTTTTGAACGTGTTTGTCTTGTACTTGATGCTTCAACGTTTACGGAGAATATCACACAATGACGATGTTGTGTATAATAATAGTTGCTTAATTATTCATGTACTCGTATGTACCGATGACGATGTATGTGTATACCGCTCCCGATCGATTCCCCCTCCACCCCCTCCCCGTCTCCGCCGCGCCGCAGAAATACGCCCAGAACGGGGCAGGGGCAGAACTCTGCCGTGGCAGAGATTTAGACCGTTTTCCTGCCGCGGCAGAACTCTGCCGCGGCAGAGATTTTCCTCCTTTTCCTGCCGCGGCACAGAACCTTTAACACCGGTTACGAACCGGTGTTAAAAGGGGAGGCCCTGACCCCTGCGACAGCCCCACGTGCGCCACCCTTTAACACCGGTTCCGGTGTTAAAGGGAGGGCCCTCTAACACCGAACCCTCAACAGCGGTTCTACAACCGCTATTAGAGGGCCCTCCAAACCGGTGTTAGAGGGAGGGTGTGCACTGGTGCAGGAGTCTGGACAAAGTTTGTGTCATATACGGCTAATTTAATCTACAGTCTGATAGATGTACGTCCCGCTGAAGTATATTTTTTTTAGGGGCACTCATTTGTCCCGTCGTCAAATCTATCGCTAGCGTGGGTCCTCTCCATCTCTCCATGTTTCAGGAGTCCAACGTATGTACGTCCAATCCAGGTCCAGCAAGTACTTCAAAGATCCATTGACCCTGAAATCTATAAAGAATATTACTACAATCCAATCCAGCCTCCCCAATCTGCTTCTCTAATCTTTGAATCTCCTGATCTTTCAGGTCTTGCAATCGAGGATGGCTGAGAGATGTTTGAAGAAGGACAGCCGAGCTGGAGAATTTGAAGGTACGGCGCTGTGGCTAACGGAAGCAGCCACGCATGGCGGCAGCTGCGAGCTGTCCAGTTCAAAAGCTGGGTGATCTCCGTCATTGAGAGAAATGGGTACAGCGATTTGCCATGCTCCTAACCCATAAAACGGTGCACGGAGCCGTTCACCATGTACTGCTCAAGGTGTCTCTTTCTCTCTTCTGCTGGATGAGATGTCCATTGCTTGCAGGTTCTCATCGTAACCGGGCTGAGTTGTCTTCGGCGTCAAGATTTTCCCAAGGCTTACTGTCGAGTCTCCGCATCAACCCGACCAACTCGCCAAGACTTGCTCCATGTCTGCGCGTCCAATCGCGTTTGACCTCAACGAGTGTGGTAAGCCTGCAAAACAGAGTCGAATCTTTTATTTTATAAATCTAACATGCAACTCTGTTTATTTGTTGTGCTTAATTATCAACCAAATTAAACCGTATCAAAAAAGTATTGTAATATCAGGTTTCGAGGATGGGCTACTTGCTTATTAACTAATCCAATGTGACGTCATGTTATCTGAAGGCAGTTGTTTCTTTACTTCTCTTATTAATGCACGGGTACTTTTTTCTTCCAGATTACAGTAATTATAAGTGAAACATATCTTAGCAGTCGACAGATATTGACAAGTTCCTGAGTGATGAAGAGCTTAAGTAAATGATCGGAATGGTAAACCAATTAGATAAATTGGGATGCTGCAAACAAGAAAATTAGATACGTTATTTTGATAGAGCCACTAAGATATTTCATTCTCAGTCAAGTCTCATTTCGGTTGTAAGAGCCCATAGAAAAAGTAGTATCATCACTCTAACGTAGCTATGTCTCATTTTAATTGTTATCTTTTCAGTGCGAAGGCGATTACCTGTTAGTTACTATTTTTTTATAGCCTATTTCGGTGGATATATACACCGATGTTATGCGTCAGTTCGTATTTGTATTGACTACACATATGAGTTATTAACTGTTTTTTCTCAACTTCTCCTTTTTTACCAGAGGAAATTGCACATAACACCACTTGTTGGTGCTGTTTTTGCACAAAACACAATCTATGATTCTTTTTGCACAAAACACCAAGTTTTATGGTAATCTATTGCACAAAACACTAATCTTATTATTAACTAGATAAACATCAAATTAGACACGCATGACCCACTAGCGGTGCTTACCTAGCCTCCAACATGAATTCACCTAAATCGAACTTAGATAAAACTGGTCATGTCGAGAGTTGGACTGCCGGACCGGAAAGAGAAGACGAACGTAGCGGCTAGGGCTGGACTAACGAGCTACTCGACTCTCTAAGAATTTTTAAGGAGCAATTAGTATTAAGATCATATATACATAGTTATTGAAGTTGTACTAGATTATTCTCCGCAGGCAAATTCCGCTCATGGTCTTACTAATAGAGCAAATTCCACTCATGGTATTACTAATAGAGCGAGAGGCTGAGTTAACTTAGGGATTAAAATACTGAATTTTTCCAGTGCCTCCTGCGTCGCCGATGTTTTTTTTGTTTGCCCATGGAGGAAACGAGATCAGCAACCATGTTGGAGTCACTGCCAATGGGCCCTACGTGCTTAATTCACTATTTACCTTATTGATAATAAAATTAGTGTTTTGTGCAATAATTTACAGCAAAACCTGATGTTTTGTGCAAAAAGAATCTTAAACTGTGTTATGTGCAAAACCGACACCAACGAGTGGTGTTACCTGCAATTTCCTCTTTTTACCGACTACATGAGTATTATATAGCGGTGTCTATGCAATGAGTTCACAAACGAGTTTCCTTTGACCTTCTAGGAAATTATAAATGCATACCAAGTTATAACTATTACAATATCAAGGACCTTAAAATAATTAGATAACCTCATAATAATTGTTTAGAATGCTAAACACATTTTATGGGATTTTCAAGATGTTGTTGAGTCCTATTTGAAAAACAATCCTACACACCTTTGTTTATGTTGAAAAAATGGTTTTAACTATTGAATGAATGCGTCATGTAATTATGTGATGATAAAGACAGAAAAACCACTCATAATTGTACCTCCATTTTGTTTGAAAAGTTTCGGTACCTTAACATGCTTCAGTACACCATAACTCGGGTAGAGTGAGTACACCATAACTCGGGTAGAGTGAGTTTTAATTTCTATATTCCAGTTACCAAGCTTCTACTCATCAAGATGCATAATTCCTTAATGATAGAAGCATGGAATGAATAGGTTTTATGGAATCTTACTATAGAAAATGAAAGGTGGTGACTTATCGAGCTAAAGAAGAGGTAAAAAGTTGTTGAAAGGAAAGAAAACAAAATTCATCAGATTGATGACACTATGTTGACACCTAAAGATTTCAAATAGTTCTTACAAGGCCCACTTGATAAACATTTTCAGGTAGTGAATATGCGAATGCTTAATATTTTCATCTAAGTAACTATAATAAATGTAACTCAATTTAAAAAAAATTATGTGCTTTGGAAGACTCGCCCGTGCATGTGCACGGGTCGATGACTAGTAAAACTTAATCATAAACTTTCTGAAATATGATAATAGTTCTTATTACTATTTGTCTCTAGGGTATACTTCCAACTGCACTATCAGCAGGAGCGTAACCTAAGGCTTTTTCTAACACATAGGACTTCGTCATGCCAGTGAGGATAATCCTCAAGTTGCGATGCCAGTTGGTGAAGTTAGATCCATCATCTTTCATCTTATCATTCTCTAGGAATGCATTGAAGTTGAACGACGCTTGTGACTTAGAAATCTACATCAAATATTTGCAAGTTTAGACTATGTTCATAATAATCAGTTTTAGCAAAACAATTACTAAGTGAACTCCCACTAAACTCAACATTCCTTAAGTTTCTTAGTGACACATGATCCAAATTCACTAACCGAAGTCTGATCATCATGTGAGTTGGAGTAGTTTCAATGGTGAGAATCAACATGTTGATCAATATCATTCATATGACTTATGTTTAACCTTCAGTTCGACGTGTTCCAAGTCCATGTATGTACATGATAGGTTTGTCATGCTAACCATAGTTTTCCCTGTGAGCAACATGGCTTACTCCTGTTGTATGTGGATGTAGAATCTATCACACCCGATCATCATGAGATACTTTGGAATGACGAACTTTCACAACAGTGCCAACTATGGATGAGACTTCTAATCTTGAAATTTTAAGTGCGAGGAATCATCTTAATTATAATGCTACCTTTGCGATCTAATCTTAAGAAAAATAAGACACTAAAAGGGATAAACATCACATGAAGTTAATATGTGATATGGCATGGCGTTTCTTCTTGCGCCTTCGATCTCCATCGTCACAAAGCATGATCACCATCATCACTAGCATGGCGTCAAGAACATGGTTTCTTTCACCATCTTGTTTCTTCAACTATTATTTCTACACTAGTAATAAAGTAAAGCAATTTACATGGCACATAATCATTGGCACGCAGGCCATACAATAATAAACATAACCATCTAGGCTCCAACCGGTTGTCAAACTCATCAACATGCAAGTCGTGTTACTTATTAAAAACATGATTATATCTCATACATCACATAGAATCATTATCACAAACTTGGCCATATCACATCACATGCCCCTGCAAAAACAAGTTAGACACCTCTACTTTGTTGTTGCATGTTTTACATGGTTTGGGGATTTACTAGGAGTAAGAACCGTTCTTGCTACGTATAAACCACAACAGTGATGAACATGTTATCTCTATGACACACTTTTTGACCCTCTGTTGCAAAAGAGATGCAAACTATAGAAAGAGAGATAGACATCCGCTAGACACTTATGCCGAACAAGTTGCATGTCTATCATGGAACCAGTCTTGCGTAAGCTTATGCGCAAATTCGGTCTGGGTCACATGATCTAACTATACCACAAACATCTACTAGTACACGTGGGAGGGTAATAACATGATCATCAACACCCACTACATCATGACGTTCTACTCATATAGTACATCTACGCATAGATCTAGCTCTGATAGCACTAATGGGTTCGTTGCATGGATTTTTTTCCTACGGAATGGCAAGAGAGAACCCCACAAGATATAATCTACTAGATGTATGTAAAAAGTAGAATAGATATAATCTACTTATCCTCGAAGAACATGAGAGTTAACGATCTATAGATCATGGGTGATGTACTCGATTGCTTGCGACGGTTCAAAACGCGGTAGATCTTGACCTTCGAGATCCTTGTACTGAACCGATAACACATCTGTGGTATCCACATGTTCCAATACGACATCGTATGCTCCTTATTGATCTGCGATAATACGAAAGCACAATGGCAACACTACTATGGTGGTGGAGAAAATTCAGGAGGGCTTCGTCGTGTAGGGAGAGAGATATTTTCTGGGGAGAGAGAGGAGGGGTGCGGCTAGCAAGCAAAGGTGCGGTGCCCCTGCCGGCTCCTCTCCTATATAGGCATCCAAGGAGGGAGGGTTACCCCTTCGCCAAGTCCCTAGGGCTGACAACGCAGGGAGGGGGAGAGTCCCTCTCCCCCATGTCTCCCTCCAACATCTAGGGGTTGGTGGTCAGCACCCCACATGGGACCTTTTGGCCATGGCACCCTAGCCCATATGTTCGAGGCGCCCCACTTGGGCCCCACCTCGCAAGTGGGTCCCACCATGGACTCTCCAAGAACCTTTTGGAAGCTTCCATCAACATAGAATATTCCGAACTTTCCCAAAACCCTAAAATAGGTTATGCCATATATAATTCTCTACCTCCAGACCATTTCTGAGCTCCTTGTGATATTAAGGATCTCATCCGAGACTCTGAAACAACATTTTATTCAAACCATACATATTCTCAAACAATGACTAGCAACATCTTAGGTGAAGTGTGTGACCCGACGAGTTCTAGAATATGCAGACATGAGAGAGACAACTCTCGGATCAGCGGGACCAGGCGCCCATGATGGCTCCTACACATTCAATGAAGTTGTTTTTGATTTAACCACAATGTCAAGGATTCAAACAATCTGATATAGAACTCCTTTTATATCACGATATGTTACTTGCCAGAGATTCGATCATCGGTATCACTATACCTAGTTTAATCTTGTTACTGGCAAGTTCCATTTACTCGCACTGTGTCATAGGATCCATATGAACAACTATTTAGTCACTAAGATCTTGGATGTTATACTATCGAGAGGGTCTAGAGATATATTACACTTCGTCATAGGAACTGACATGGGTATACCCTACAGGAACTCAAGTTTGGCATATACGGTCTAGATACGGCAGAAGCCCACGACGTTGTTAAGGCCCAATGCAGAATTCGGGTGACCCACCGACTCTCCGATTGCTTGCAATGCAAGAAGAAGCTTAAGATAGAAAGTTCAAAGGGGTGAGCACTAATCTTTAACCGACTCGACCTGCTACCCGAGACCTAGCCTATCTATATAAAGGCTAGGAGGCGGCGGCGAGCAGGAGAATCACAGCCCTAGTTTCCACAACCATTGCTAGATTGCATCTGCGCACCCCTGTAACTTTCGACTCCCTCGATAATTTCAAGAGCAGACAAGCAGGAGTACGAACCTCTATGAGGCCTAAACCTGGGTAAACCTTGCATCCCTATGTGCTTGTTTGCTAGCCGATTGATGCCTCTAGCGCTCCCTCCTTCTCCAAAACTCAAGTTCATAACAATGGGCATTGACGAGTTAAACCCTCGTCAATTGGCACTGACCATGGGGATTGGGAGTGTTGATGTCGTGGCTTCTTCGGCCCTGTCAACCGTGATCTACAACTCTGCAGCAGCGGAGATTCGCCAGCTCTTCGGCGCTTTTGTCTTCACCGTCCACACGCCGGCCACTCGCCCGGCTTTCGAGTCCGTGGGCGATGGGATTAGCCTGGCGATCGGTAGCTTCCACTTCCATGTCGGTCAAATGGGCACGCTTCGCCTGCCTGACCAGCCGACGGCACCTGCGATTGCTCCAGCATCATGGTTCCCGCCACCAATCAGCACCCTCAGCAAGCTCAACACCCCGGCAATAGCTAGGAGCATGGACAGCAACAGCAGTCGCGGATCCGATCTGGGTGACCTAGCCACATAAGATGGAGCCTACGGCTCTGGATCTGAAAGTTGTGGGAGCAACAGCTTCCCCAACCACTTCATATGCGCCGTCATCAACACGGGCAACACCGGTGTCAATCGCGAAAACACCGGCACTGGCACTAGACCGCCCAACAGCGGTATACCAAACGGTGGCCCTACCAACGGCGGCCCCACCAATGGCGTGCCCACAAATAATGGGATGGGAGGAGAACCATCGCTCATGAAGAATGATAACACCGAGAGCGCATGCTGATCAAGCTCAACGACAACGAGTGGGCCCGCTGTCGAGAAGCTCTAGGGGCAATCCTCTACCCCCCAACACCTCGCAGGACATGCTGATGGGCAACCATTGGCTGCTAAAGGAGGAATTCAAGAGCCAGCAGCAAGTAATCGCGCAACTCGAGGCACGCAGAAAGGCGGCGGACGAGTCGAGCCTTCGGCGAGCTGGGATCTCCTCCATAGAGGATCCTCCTCCAAGGGCAATGAGTACCTGGCCAACAAAAGGTGATCTCGACTGGCTCACCGCATAGAACAAGAGCACGTAGAAGCCGTGAAAGTCCTTGACTTCAGCTCTATGACGGTGGATACGCAAGGTAACATGCTCCCGAAGACGCTGCAAGCTGCGGTGACGGCGGCCACCATGTACCTCCTCAACAACCAGCCACCTGCTGGAGATCCACGAGCTGCCATGCACCGATCCACGATCGCGGGCCTGGGGCTAATCGAGGCTGCCCTCGACAAAGAGCCAATGCTAGAGCCGAAGAAAAGCAAGGCTCTGGCCAAATGCTAGTCCTCGCCCTCGTCCAGCGATGACAGCCACGACATGTCTCAACGTCGCCGCTCACGGTGACATGATCACGACTATGACGCGCGTGATGACATCACACAGCACAAAGTTGACAAAATGCGCGCAAGACGCGCTCGTTTGACTGACTCACAGGATGATGAGGTGGAGCTCTACGGCGCCAGATGCTTCCGCAGAGCCATCAGGCAAAAGCGAATGCCTAAAGGGTTCAAACTCCCCTCAGAGAACCAAAAATTTGATGGCCTACGGGACCCAAAGATTTGGCTAGAGGATCACATCTCCTCTGTCAGGATGCACGGCGGGAGTCGAAGCACGACCATGCAATGCCTACAGCTATAGCTGCAGGGCGCCGCTCGCACATGGCTCAACAACCTCCCACGCGAATCCATTCACAGCTGGGAAGAGCTAGTCTACAGCTTCGTGCGCAACTTCAAGGGCACTTACAAAAGGCCCGCATCAATCGACGAACTGATAGGCTGCCAACAAACGTCTCGCGAGTCGCTATGCTCGTAAATCCAGAGATGGTCCATCATCAAGAACTCCGCAAAAAACATCTCGGAAGACCGCGCAATCGACACGTTCAATGACGGCGTTCGTTGTATAGAGCTTAGGGAGGATCTAGGCCACTCGAAGCCCAAAACGATCGACCACCTGATGGAAATCGCGACTCGGTGGGCAGACGGAGAAGATTTGGTAAATAACCGCACCTACTCTAACGATGACGACGGCCTTGGGAGCAGACGCGACCGCCGAGGAAAACATCGAATGCGCATCTACGAGGACCGCGACGAAGTCAATATGGTCGTAGCCGGCTACGTCGACAACCGCAACAACGGATATCGCAGCAGTGGATACCGCAACAACAGGAAAACCACACAGGTATGGCAGCGCCGCACTCGCGAACAGGCACCCGTAACATATATCCATACAAACTGTCCAGGCCATGCAACGTGCACTTCTACATCGACAAACACGATGGCAAGAAAAAGTACAGCCACCTCCAAAAGGACTGCCGCGAGTTCCTCAAGGTCCACGAAGGCCTGGCTCAGATGAATCACGACAAGATCAACCGGGGCTACGGAGTCGCCCTAGGCGCTGTGGCACATGGAGCTCCTCCACCACCGCCCGGACCACCACCACCCGCGGCTGCGCTAGTCTAGCATCATGGAGGCGAGCCTTACCCACGAGCCGTGGGCAATATGGGGATGATCCAAAAAGGGCGTCCATCCAATCGAATGCAAAAGGCAATCACTCGCCAAGTCAATTTGGCGATAAACTCTCCACCTTCCACCACTGAGTACCTTAGTGGAAGTGAGTCCTGCATCACCTTCGACAAGCGCGACCATCCGTGCCAAGTTCCTCGTCCAGGCCACTGTCCCCTCATACTCGAGGCATAGATCAGAGGCTTCGACATGAGTCGTGTCTTCATGGACGGCGGGAGCGGCATCAACCTCATGTTTGCAAGTACCTTGCACGCGATGAGGATCCCTCTGACTTGCCTAGAGGTTTCAGACACGATGTTCCACGGCATCGTCCCAGGGAAGGGTGTATACCCCCTGGGCAAAATCAACCTCGACGTCATCTTCAGCAGGCTGCAAAACTTTCGGCGGGAACGCATCAACTTTGAAGTCGTCGACTGGCCCTCACAATACCACTGCATCCTAGGACGTGTCGCGTTCGCAAGGTTCATGGCAGTGCCACACTACGCCTATTTGCAGGTGAAGATGCCATGCCCAAACATTGTCATCACAATCAACAGAATCTTCGAGAGGTCCGACAGCTGCTATAGGGAATTCTACAGAATCTCCCAGTCCTTTGGCATGCAAGAGGAACTCGCAAAACTGCAGGAGTCGACAGACAACAGTCTGCCTCCCCTGAGCAGGCCAAGTTCACCCGACCTGTCCTTCGACTCGTCGGTGCACACAAAGAAAGTCCAGGTCCACCCAACGGACCCAACCAAGATGGCCCTCATCGCCAACAACTTGAGTTCCGCATAGGAACTCGCGCTCATCGAATTCCTCCGTGAGCACTAGGAAATCTTCGTCTGGTGTCCAGCGGACATGCCAGGGGTTCCTAGGGAATTCGCCGAGAACTCACTCAACGTGAATCCAGACGCAAGGCCAGTCAAGCAAACAATACGGCGACTGTCTGAACCAAGACCAAAAGTAGTCGGTATGGAGATCGACAGACTCCTCGATGTAAACTTTATACGTGAGATCAAGGAAATCACCTGTCTCGCTAACACAGTGCTTGTGCCTAAAAAGACACGGATATCCTGCGGATGTTCGTGGACTTCACCTCCTTGAATAAGCACTGCCCAAAGGATCACTTCCCGTTGCCACAGATCGATCAAATCATCGACTCCACCGTGGGATGGGAGCGCCTCTGCTTCCTCGATGCCTACTCAGGCTACAATCAGATTCGAATGAAGGAAGAAGTGATGATCGGCTCAACATGTCGATCTCGTTGGGGAACCCCAAGAGGAAGGTATGATGAGCACAGCAGCAAGTTTTCCCTCAGTTATGAAACCAAGGTTATCGAACCAGTTGGAGCAAGGAAACACCTCCAAGGTGTTGCTTCCAACTTGGAAACCTGCACAACACAACCACAGAAATTTGCCCCCAACTTACAGTGAGGTTGTCAATCTCACCGGTTTTGCTGAAAACAAAGGATTAAACATATTGTGTGGAAGATAGTAATTGCTTGCAGAAAGTAAACAGAAAACAGTAAATAGCTTGTAGATTGATGGTAAAAGAATGGACTAGGGTCCATAGTTCACTAGAGGTGATTCTCCTTAAGATAAATGACATGTTGGGTGAACAAATTATAGCAGGGCAATTGACAAACACCAACAAAGCATACGTGCATATACTAATCATCTTTGACTCCTATGAGATTTGATTGGGCATTACAACATTATACATAGACCGTAATCCAACTGCATCTATGACTAATAATCCACCTTCAGGTTATCATCCGAACCCCCTCTAGTATTAAGTTGCAAGCAATAGATAATTGCATTAAGCAAAGTGTGTAAAGTAAACAATATGATTGTTCTATGAATAAAGGATTGATGTTTTCACCCTAGTAGCAACAACACATCTAGTACCTTAGAGATTTCTGTCACTTCCCCAGATTCCTAGAGGCAAGAACCCACTATCGAGCATAAATACTCCCTCTTGGAGTTGCTAGCATCTACTCGGCCAAGATAGCTACTAACAATGGAAAGCATGCAAGATCACAAATAACATAGACATGATAGAATCAATAATCAATCTGAAATAGCATCTCAATATCCATCGGATCCCCGCAAACACAACATGTAGATTACAAATAGATGATCTTGATCATGAACGGAGCTCACAAGATCTAAACATGGTAGCACAAAGGAGAAGAACGAACCATCTAGCTACTACATGGACCCATAGTCCAGGGATAAACTACTCACGCATCACACAGGAGGCAGGGATGGTGATGAAGAAGGCCTCTAGGTTGATCTCTCCCCTGCGGCAGGGTGCCGGGAAGAGCTTCAGATCCCTCCCGGTCTAGGGATGGTGATGAAGAAGGCCTCTAGGTTGATCTCTCCCCTGCGGCAGGGTGCCGGGAAGAGCTTCAGATCCCTCCCGATCTAGGGATGGAGATGGCGGTGGCTACAGACTCTTTCATGGAATTTTGATCGGGTACTTAGGGTTTTCGTCCCGGAGGCAACATATAGGTGAAGGGGCAAGGTCGGTGGAGTAGCAGGGGGGCCACACCCCTGGTAGCATGGCTAGGGCTGGCCGCACCACCACCAGGTGTGGCCGCCCTGGTTCCCCTCTTCGTCTCCCCTCTGGACTCTATATTCCTTCTGGTGAAATATTGACTTGGGCTTTTTCTGGTACAATTTGGTGAATATTTCCTTACTAGCTTTTCTGAAACCAAAAATAGCAGAAAACAGACAACTGGCACTGTGGCTTCTTGTTAATAGTTAGTTCCATAAAATGTGTAAAAATACTCCAAAGTGTGGACAAAACATAAGAAAGTAGATATAAAACAAGCATGGAACATAAAAAATTATAGATACGTTTGGAACGTATCAACATCCCCAAGCTTAACTCCTGCTCGTCCTCGAGTAGGTAAGTGATAAAAAGAATAATTTTTGAGGTGACATGCACCATCATAATCTTGATCAAAGTATTTATAGAACATTGATAGCTGGGATCATAATACTTTAACATAGCATGAAAGATATAGTTCTAACAATAAGATATAACAACTATGTTGTAACATGAAAAGGTACAAACAAAAGATTCATGAATAACAATGCTTTGAAAGATGTTTGTTTGTTTCACATATAGAAAACATAATGAGAATGGTATTCATCTTGTCCCTCATATTGTAGCAAAACATAAATGCATAGGACACCTTCAAAGTTCATAAGGATGACTAGATACAAATAGTTTAAGAACAAGCAATATCAAAGTTATGAATCAATCAACAAGTTTTGGGACAATCCACATTAAACTAAGAATGGCCACTATGCTCTCTCAATAGGTGCATAAAGATAGAAGATGGAGACTCAACATAAAAGTAAAAGAAAGGCCTTCATAGAAGGAAGCAGGGATTCAAGTCTCGTAAAGAGCTTCCAAAAATTATGGTACTTATTAGCTTTTAGCTCTCATTACCCCTATCATAAGCATCTTTAGGTGGTTAAGGTTAAAGTGAACAAATATGAGGATATGCTTGACAAGTTATAAGTTGAAAATCTCATGCCCCTTACTTACGAGTATCGTTCCTCATGCTACTCAAGTTTAGTCACAAGTAAGTTATTGTCATTATAAGTACATGTATATCATAGAGAACTGCCAACGGGGTACCCCTTGCCCGATGATACGGAAGAATCCCCATATCAAAATGACAAGGCAAGCAGACAATGAGCATCTCAGCATCCTTTTATTTCCTATTTGCATAGGTATCTTTTTTCTCTTTTTTCCTTTTTTTCTTTCCTATTTGCATAGGTTTCTTTTTTTATAGAGGATGCTTCATAGATTGCTCACTATGGTTACGCTGCAGGTTTCCACCATGATTAGGCATGGATTAGACCAGCCGACCAGACGTTTCTCTAACACATATACGAACTCCATGAGCCTTACAAGCTCCCCTTTCATTTCACACCACCGGGATCCATAAGCAAAAGAACATGATATCAACTAAATAAAGTGCAATGTTGAAAGTGTTCCCCATGACAACATGGTTCTGCTAATCCACAACTTACAAAATGCAAGCATATACGAAACATAGATGGGCACAATGGTTCAAGTTTATTAAGTGCTAGAAAAGTAAAGTGTGCCATCAAGTTCGTGAGAGTTTTAATCACAAATTTTCACATAACAAGTTTAATTTGGAAGGTAGATAAAAACATGAATATACTTGGAATAGCAAATGCTAATAGGTAGGTATGGTGGACTCTTTGGAATAACTTGGTTTTATTTGGAGTTGGATGCATGAGTGGAACTCATACTTGGTATAGAGGCAAGCAAAAGACTGGGAGCGACCAACTAGGAGAGCAATAATGGCCATAATCATGCAAAGCAATAAAACATTATTAATTAAAGCATAAAGTGATATTACAAGTCAAAAACTAAATGATCACAGAGGCTATGGTGACTTGGTATAGTCTTAACATGGTGTGAGCATGCGCCAAGTCAACCCAAATAAAGCATTAAAGGAGAATACCAAAATATTATGCTTTTATATGCTAAAACAACGCATGATTCTTTCAAGGCACATTAAGTAATCTCAATTGTGTATATCATGTCATGCTACACCAAAAATCACTAAACATAAAGCCAAAACAATATCAAGCATGACATGATAAAGTCTAAGTCACAGTCAAAAACAAGCTCCTTTTATACCACTTAAGCATGAACTTTCCTACTCTTTTCCAATCCAAATCAACTTATTTGAAAAGTAATGTATATGAATGAGGGGGTCCAACCAACTTATTCAAGCAAACTAAGAAAATGAAAACTAAAAACAAAATTAAGACGCTCCAAGAACATCATAATTGTGCATGAAACAATAAAAATGAAGTGTTTGGAAGAAACCTAAATTTTTTATTGATGAAGAAGGGGATGCCTTGGGCATCCCCAAGCTTTGACGCTTGTACTTCTTGAATATTTCTTGGGGTGACACGGGTGGCATCCCCAATCTTGAGCTTTTGTCCATACTTCATCTTATCACATTACTCTTTCCTACACTTTAAAATTTCCTTCATACAAAACTTCACACAATCTTCATTAGCAACATTAGTGTACTCAAGATAATAAGTCTTTTGGTTCAGTTTCAACACAAGTAAAACTTCCATTAAAACAAAAGCTACTGTAGCACTTCCTTTAAAAAGTTCAAATGATCAAACAGAACTCAAAGAGAAAGATATTAAGAGGCAAATGCAAATAATGGCAGAAATCTGTCAAAACGGACCAGCAGGTAAAAACCAATTTTTTCGAAGACCTTTTGTTGCTCGAATTGAAAAGTGTCCAACTAACTAAAGTTGGATAACAACCTGGGGCAGAATCATAAAAAATTACAGCTCAAACCAACATACAGAGATTTTTCAAGAATTTTTACAGCGAAGCACAAAAATCCATTTCGGGACAGCAACTTTCCCAAGCATTACTTCTCTCTCATTAGGGGTTACTCTTGGCACAAAAACCACACAAAAATGATAAGGAGAGGTTATTACTAAAGCAATAACTTCCAAGACTCAACAAAAGACTCCTAACTAAATATGGGTTATCTACCAATAAGTGCTTTTCTTTAACGCCTTTGAGCTAGGCATAAGAAGCAAGAATCAAGTATTCTAAAATGAAGAAGCATTAATATCAATACCAGGAATATCTTCAACAAGGCAAGGTATCTCATCCAAATAAGTTCTAGAGGATCCTCTTTCACTACTCTTGGGTTCACTATTTTAAGAAACGGGTTTTCAGGAACAATCCAATCAAAATTCTTTTCTAAGGCTTCATGCATTCCTACAAGTTTAAAAGGTATTGGTATTTTAATCTCCTCTCCATTAGGTTCGGTTTTGTCCATCTTATCTCGTATACCAATAACATCTACACATGATCCTAGTATATTAAAGTGATCGAAGACCTTTCTAGCTTCCTTAACAACATCATAAAATTCTTTAAGCAAAGTTTCCAGAATAAAATCTCTTTTTTTAGTGTCCTCAATATCTTTAAGTTTAAGAAACATTACTTGCATTATGGGATTAAGGTTAACAAACCTAGCTTCCAACATGTGAACTAAAGAAGCTGCAGCAATTTCATAATTTGGAGCAAGTTCTGCTAGGGACCTATCCTCAATATCCTCATGCTTGCTAACATGATTAAAGAATTCTTCAATATTATATTTCCCAATTATAGAGCCACTACCTATTGAAAGGTCTTTCATGGTGAAATTAGGGGTCAACATGGTGAGCTAAAAACGAGCTAACAACTATAGAAAGAACTAATAATTTTTTTTATATTTTTGATAAAAGAAGCAAACCAGTATAACAAATTTTTTGTGTTTTTGATAAAGAAACAAGCAAACAAAGAAAAAATAAACTAAGAAAAACAAAAAAACAAAGTAAAGAGATTGGTTATGAGGGACTCCCCTTGTGAAGATATCCTTGACTCCCCAGCACTGGCGCCAGAAAAAGAGCTTGATGATCGGCTCAACACGTCGATCTCGTTGGGGAACCCCAAGAGAAAGGTATGATGAGCATAGCAGCAAGTTTTCCCTCAGTTATGAAATGAAGGTTATCGAACCAGTAGGAGCAAGGAAACACCTCCAAGGTGTTGTTTCCAACTTGGAATCCCGCACAATATAATCACAGAACTTTGCCCCTAACTTATAGTGAGGTTGTCAATCTCACCGGTTTTACTGAAAACAAAGGATTAAACAGATTGTGTGCAAGATAGTAATTGCTTGCAGAAAGTAAACAGAAAATAGTAAATAGCTTGTAGATTGATGGTAAAAGAATGGACCGGGGTCCATAGTCCACTAGAGGTGATTCTCCTTAAGATAGATGACATGTTGGGTGAACAAATTACAGTGGGGCAATTGATAGACACCGAGAAAGCATACATGCATATACTAATCATCTTGACTCCTATGAGATTTGATTGGGCATTACAACATTATACATAGACCGTAATCCAACTGCATCTATGACTAATAATCCACCTTCAGGTTATCATCCAAACCCCCTCCAGTATTAAGTTGCAAGCAAAAGATAATTGCATTAAGCAAAGTGTGTAAAGTAAACAATACGATTGTTCTATGAACAAAGGATTGCTATTTTATCCCTAGTAGCAAAAACACATCTAGTACCTTAGAGATTTATGTCACTTCCCCAGATTCCTAGAGGCAAGAACCCACTATCGAGCATAAATACTCCCTCTTGGAGTTCATAGCATCTACTCGGCCAAGATAGCTACTAACAACAGAAAGCATGCAAGATCACAAATAACATAGACATTATAGAATCAATAATCAATCTGAAATATCATCTCAATATCCATCGGATCCCCGCAAACACAACATGTAGATTACAAATAGATGATCTTGATCATGAACGGAGCTCACAAGATCTAAACATGGTAGCAAAAAGGAGAATAACCAACCATCTAGCTACTACATGGACCCATAGTCTAGGGATGAACTACTCACACATCACACCGGGGACAGGCATGGTGATGAAGAAGGCCTCCAGGGTGATCTCTCCTCTGCGGTAGGGTGTCAGGAAGAGCTTCAGATCCCTCCCGATCTAGGGATGGAGATAGTGGTGGATACAGACTCTTTCATAGAATTTTGATCGAGTACTTAGGGTTTTCATCCCGGAGGCAATATATAGGCGAAGGGGCAAGGTCGGTGGAGTACCAGGGGGGCCACACCCCCTGGTGGCACGGCTAGGGCTGGCTACGCCACCACCAGGTGTGGCCGCCCTGGCCACCAGGTGGGGAAAGCGTCTACTATCCACCTCGCTAGTACTAGTGACACCTCGCGAAAAGGAACCACTACTGCTATACATCTCCGCCACCAACCAGGTGGTCAGCACGGTGCTCGTGCTGGAACAAGCCAAAGAAAATAAGGTCCACGGAGTCCAGCACCCAGTATACTACCTCAGCTAGGTGCTCATGCCAACAAAGCAGCGGTATCCGCACTACCAGAAGCTAGCATATGGCGTCTTCATGACAGCCAGGCGACTGCGCCACTAGTTCCAGCAGCACCCAATCGTGGTGGTAAACGACGCCCCACCGGACGAGTCGCGCTCTAGGGAATCGAACTGTCTCCACGAGACATCACATATGAGAAGCGCCACGCGATCAAGTCGCAAGTCCTCCCGGATTTTCTCGTGCACTGGATGGAGAACCAGCTCCCTGACATGCCCGATATGTCCTATCTTTGGACAATGCACTTTGATGGGTCCAAGCGAAAGGACGGAGCTGGGGTAGGAGTCATACTGACATCGCCCCAAGGAGACAAGATGAAATACATTCTGCGAATGCAGTTCATTGCCTCCAATAACGAAGCCAAGTACGAGGCCTTAATCCACGGGATGCGGATGGCAAAAGCATGCGGCGCCATGAGGCTCATCATCTATGGCGACTCCAAGCTGGTGGTCAACCAAATGATGCACGAGTGCGACGCACTGAGCGACAACATGATCGCCTATCGCGACCTCTACGACACACTTGAGGGAGACTTTGACGACTGCGAGCTGCGACACGTAGGCCGTGAAAGCAACGAAGAGGCGGATACACTCGCCAACATCGGCTCCACCTGCGCCCCCATACCAATATTCCTCGAGCGTATCTACGAGCGCTCCATCAAGCCCAAGGCTCCAGAGAAGAAAGCAAGAACGTCAACGGACTCAAGGGCTACGCCACCCAACGAGCCAATAGCACTCGATGACACGGAGCTTGATACGGGACTCGAAGGCCCAATGGAGGTCATGATGATCGAGCCATCTTGGACACAGCCGTACATCACATATCTACTTAGCAAGAGGCTGCCAGATGACCCGACTGATGCGCGACACATCGCATGACGATCCAAGGCATTTGCTCTCATCAACTGCGAACTATACAAGTGCAGCATTATAGGGGTACTTCAACGATGCGTCTCCAACAAGGACGAAAGGGCTATCCTCCTCGACATACATGAAGGCACCTGCGGGCATCATGCTGGCAGTCGCACCCTCGTTGCCAAAGCTCTGCGAGCTAGATTTTACTGGCCCACAGCCATGCGCGACGCCAAGGACATCGTCTAGTGCTGGAACACTTGCCAACGATTCGTGGAAAAACCTCACGCACCTGGCATGGAGCTCGGGCCAATACCATTAGCTTGGCCCTTTGCACAATGGGGACTCGACATGGTCGGCAAGCTCCCAAAGTCCTCGCAAGGAGTTTATGTCTACCTCTTAGTCGCGGTCGACAAATTCACCAAGTGGATCAAGGCCATGCCCATGACGAATCAATCAGGAGCCAGCGCTGTTAAGTTCTTCGAGTCCATTGTCTACCGCTTTGGAGTGCCACATAGCATCATCACAGACAATGGGACGAACTTCACCTCTAAAGAGTTCCAGGAATTCTGCGAAAACCTGGGAATCAACATAAGCTACGCGTCAGTGGCTCACCTGCAGACCAACGGTCAAGTCGAAAAGGCCAACGGCCTCGTCTATGGTGGAATCAAGAAACGACTCCTCCGGCCACTCGAACAAGCCGCTGGATGCTGGCCAGACGAGCTGCAATCCGTACTTTGGAGCCTACGCACAACTCCAAACAGTGCCACGGGATACACTCCATTCTTCATGGTGCACGGTGCTAAAGCGGTGCTACCCGCAGAAGTACGCTACAAAGCCCCACGGGTGGTTGCATACAGCGAGAAGGAGTCAACTCTCGCGCTCGAAGACTCCACCGACCTTGTTGACGAGGCATGTGAGATAGTAGTGGAGAGATCAACGATCTACCAGCAGAGCCTCCGCAACTACCACAGCAGAAGGCTACGCCCTAGATCCTTCGTCGAAGGAGACCTGGTCCTGTGACTGAAGCAACAAGGGCATCTCAAGCTCGAGTCCCCTTGGGAAGGGCCTTACGTGATTACAGAAGTAATCCCAGGTGGCGCCTATCACCTTAAAGATTTCGAGAGCGGAGTCGCATACTCCAACCCTTGGAACATCGCCCAGCTGCGTCGTTTCTACCCCTAGTTGTTTTTACATTACAAATAAGGCTATCCAGCCAGGCTGCTTAGCCACACATTGTACCTCGTACTATTCTACGAATAAATAAAGCTAAGTGCCCCGAAACTCTATGTCTTTTCCTATTCCTTGCAATTTCATCACTCGGGGGCT
This sequence comes from Avena insularis, assembly GCA_023614405.1. Lineage (NCBI taxonomy): Eukaryota > Viridiplantae > Streptophyta > Magnoliopsida > Poales > Poaceae > Avena > Avena insularis. The sequence continues at coordinate 434,731,819 of CM042693.1, read as the reverse complement.
GCGCCACCCTTTACACTTTCGTTCTACAAACAAATCGCAGTATCCTGAGTAGCTGATGCAGTACCAATCGAACCCTTGATAAACACCAACCCAGTTGTAATGCACCTGGCAGGTTGGCAAGGTGCTGAGATAAACACACGTCTGGCTAACGAAAAGGAACTACAAAGTACAATACACTTGAAAAATATACAAGCTAGCAAGCTCTTCACATATCAATGGGTATTAAATACACCCAACACAATCATACAAACTTTACAACACTTATACACCTATGTGCAGGATACAAAATTACGCTACTGATGCAAAAGATGCACATTTGTTTGCTCTGCAAAGAAGTCGACGATGTCCTCTTCTCTGATCAAGCGCTTGGTAGTTCGGCACCATGTTCCAAGACATACCTTCTGGCGACGGCGGCGGTCCAGTAGCAACAGATGCTATGTCCACATCTAGCCGATGCAGTCGCACCATCAACAGGCCAGCCTTGGCACCAGCAACCAGTTGCTGCCACACGCACTCGCGTACCATGCTTATATCTTGAAACTTCGCCAGAAGAGCCAACAGGCTTGAAGGGACGGCGTCCAGCAGAAACATCGTCTGATAAATGTACCTGAGGCACGACTGCGCCTTCTTCAAGCATTGAAGCACTCAAGAAGAGCGATCCTGCAGGGTCGCCAACGCGACTGCACGGTCGTGGTCCACCCAAAAATACCCACTATCCTGCAGCTGCTCCTGGGTCAGGTTATTCATTCGGATGGCCACCCGGTCCTTCTCATCCTGCAGATGATGAGCGCTAACAACTACACCAAGCACACAACAAAGTGTAAGGACAAGGCATCTCTACGACTAACTAAAAGAAAAGATGAGAAGACAGAAAGCTAACATTTAAACTACTCATTCCATTTCGCCACTTCCTCCAAGAGATACTTCTCACGGGTGGTGGCCTTCTCAGCTTTCGACTTCCACACATCCGTGTTACCGCGGGCGATGGGCAACTCATGCTCCAACTGCTTAATGCGGTCGCGCAGTCGCGAAAGCAACGACAACTCCTCCACCTTTGAACGCGGTTGCACCATGGTATCATTGGTGGGAGGATAATCATGAGGACCACTCGAAGGACCCTAGGTACTATCAAGCAAGAGGCAAATGAGACTAATCACACATCGATAAACAGAGGACTGCATTCAAATTTGATAAAATGTCAAGGGAACACCCCCCCACAAAAGCATGGTTTAGACAAAAGGCTCGCTACAACTATTATACATGGCGACTAGGGAGCATTCTCCTTCTTCGACTTCGACTTCGGGGGTTTCATCACATCCATGGCAGTCTCTGATGCCACGGATTTACTAGTGGTAGCCCCAGATGCCGCGGTCTTCGCTGCCTTCGCTCGCCGCCGCTCCTTAGAGTATTTGGCGACTATCTCGATAAGCTGAGGCCTGTATTTACCGCAATTACTAGCGAAAGGAGCAAACACTACCTGCTGGCCTCCAGAGTCGACAGGCATTGCCTCGGAGATCGCGGCGGGATCCAACTCCATGCCATGTGCTTGCACCATCGCGAGTGCCATGGTGGCACCGACAGATCGCTGGGAGTTCCTGAATTCCATGGGAATACCTCCAGTGAAGGATTCCACCAGGTCATCAAGATTGTTGATTAGCCAGGCCTTGGGAGTCAGGTCCTCACGGAGGCGACTAAGCACACCTTTGGCCTTCCCCAACGTCTCTTGAAGGGAAACACTATGGTCCTCGACTACACCAACGGCGTTTGCTAAAGCATCTGCGCGATGCAGGGACTGGGCGTCAAAGCTCAGGCCGGCGGCATCTGCATACATAGGGTGTCAGCACAGCAACGTGGCGTCAAACAAGGAGCAATGCAAAGCAAACTGAAAATTACCTGAGAGAGCCTTGGCAATCGAAAAAAGTTGTTCTTTGAACAACTTCTCCCTTTCAACATTGGAAGAGCGCAGGTCTTCCTCACGCTTCTGTGACTCTTCCAGAGCCGCGATTGCCTCATCGCGTCTTTTATCCACCGTGGCAAGCCCCTTCTCGAGGGACGTAACGTGACGGAGAAGTTCATTGTGTTCACCTACAAAAGGACAGGGCATATCAACAATTGAGTTGACAAATTTTCCACGAAGACAAAGACAAAGTGGATACATTGCAAATGTATCTATAATTTTTAATGTTCCATGCTTGGTTTTATCTACTTTGTTGTGTTTTGTCCACACTTTGGAGTACTTTTCATATGATTTCTTGGACTAACCTATTAACAAGAGCCACAGTGCCATTATCTGTTTTTCTGTTTTGGTTCCAGGAAGTCAGAAAATGAATATTCTCGGAATTGGACGGGACAAAAGCCAAAGTCACTATTTTACCGGGAGACATCTGGAGCCAGAATACGAGACGGAGAAGGGCCAGAGGATGGCCACACCACCTGGTGGCGCGGGTCAGGCCAGGCCGCATCAGCGGGTGGTGTGGGCCCCTCCGGCACCCCCTCGGTCTCCCCTCTAGCCTATAAGAGCCTCCCGATGCATAAACCCTAAATCATCAAGCTTTCAGCCACGAAAAGTTCCGTAGTGCCGCCGCCACCAAAGGGGAGATTCGGGGGATAGAAAGTCTCTGTTCTGGCACCCTGTCGGGACGGGGAAGTGCCCCCGGAGCCATCTCCATCGATCTGCACCACCATCTGCATCACCGTTGCTGATTCCCATGATGAGGAGGGAGTAGTTCTCTCTCGAGGCTAAGGGTTCTACCGGTAGCTATGTGTTCATCTCTCTCTCTATGCATGATCTTATTGAGATCATGAGCTTGTAATCTATAGATCTACCTTGCTACTCAAGTGATTTAATAGATCTCTGCTCTCCCCATGTGTGTGAAGTTGACAGTGTGCACACCATGGTGGCACTTAGGCTAGAGATTACAAATACTTGTTATGAGTTATATTTGGAGTTGGACGTCTTTATGAAATTGTGGTGTTTGTTGGACTCATCTAGTGCTCAAGGTGACAGTGTGGGGTTATCTAGATGGGAATGATGAACTTTGGGGTGTGCTGTTATAGCCCTACCATCGATTAGAGTGTCCAACCGGAGAGTAGTTTAGCGTAGTATCATAAAGAAGAATATATTTATATGAGAGTGTTCACTAGTGAAAGTATGATCCCTAGGCCTTGTTTCTAAGCACTGAAACACCATTTTCTATTAGATCTGTTACATGTTTGCTTACTTCCATCTTTATTTCAGTTTGCCTTTAGTCTCTTCCACGCCATCAAGCTATTTTCTATCACCATTACCACTTGTATTTCACTATCTATTCGCCGAACTAGTGCACCTATACACCTGACAAGTGTATTGGGTGTGTTGGGGATACAAGAGACTTCTTGTATCTTGATTGAAGGGTTGCTTGAGAGGGAATAACTTTGACCACTTCCTTCCTGAGTTCGATAAACCTTGGGTGATCCACTTAAGGGAAAACTTGCTGATGTTCTACAAACCTCTGCACTTGGAGGCCCAACAACTGTCTACAAGAATAGAAGTGCGTAGACATCAAGCTATTTTTTGGCGCCGTTGCCGGGGAGGTAAGGTAAAAGGTACTCACATCCTCCGGTGTGAGTGCTCGAAGTTATTTCCTTTAGATTCTGCAATTTTGTCTTTTTGTTTCTTGTTTTCACTAGTTAGGCTTAATGGAAAACAACAACAAATTTAGAGAGCTTTATAGTATTTATCTTGAGTTAGGACATGAAGTATTTGAAGAGAAAATTAAAAAACCTATGGAACTTTATTTGCATGCTAATAGCAATGTTGTTAGTATGAATTCTTTGGACACCATTATTGCTAATGCTATGGAAAAGTCTAAGCTTGGGGAAGCTAGTTTTTATGAAAATGATCTTTTTAGTCCCCCAAGCATGGAGGAGAAAATTTACTTTGATGATACTACGCCTCCAATATATGATGATTACAATGATGAGTATGATATTTTCAGTCCACCTACTATTGAGGAGGAAATTAATTATGATTACAATATGCCTCATATATTTGATGATTATGGTGATTAAAATAATAATGATAGCTATTTTGTTGAATTTGCTCCCACTACAATCAATAAGAATGACTATGTTTATGTGGGGAGTATTAATTCTTTTATGCATGTGGCTCATGATAAGAATGTTTTTTGTGATAGTTATTATATTAATTTTATTCATGATGCTACTGAAAGTTATTATGAGAGAGGTAAACATGGTTTTATGCATCTCAATAATATTAGGTTTCCCCTCTTTATGTTGAAAGTCTTGAAGTTGCACTTGTTTTGCTTTACTATGATTGTTGCTTTGTGCTTTCATGACTTGTTCCTTTACAAGATTCCTATGAATAGGAAGTGGGTTAGACTTAAATGTGTTTTGAATTGCTTCTTGGTGCTCTCTTTTACTTCAATTCATATTTCTTATGTGAGCATCTTCTCAAACTATCATGCCTAACTTAAAGGCGTTAAAGAAAAGTACTTATTGGGAGATAACCCAAAAAGTTTTAGATGAGTCTTGGAAGTTATTAATTCAGTAATAACCGCTTCTTATCCTTTTTATTTGCTTTTTGTGCCAAGAGTAACCTCTAATGAGAGAGAAGTAATGCTTGGGAAAAAATGCTGTCCCGAAACAGATTTCTGTGCTTCACCATAAAAATTCGTGTAAACTCTCTGTACGTCCTTTTGAGGCGTGAATTTTTGTGCTTCTGCCCCAGGTTATTATCTAACTTTTGTTAGTACAACACTTTTCGATTTGAGCAACAAAAGGTCTTTGAAAAAATTCGTCTTTATCTGCTGGTCTGTTTTGACAGATTTCTGCCATTATTTGCATTTGCTTCTTGTTGGTTCCTTTTTGAGTTCTTTTGGGGAATTGAGCTTTTTGAGGGAAGTGCTACAGTAGCTTGTGTTTTAATGGAAGTTTTATTGGTGTTAGAACTGAACCTAAAGACTTATTATCTTGAGTGCACTAATGTTGCTAATAAAGATTGTGTGAAGTTTTGTATGAAGGATAAATTTCAGGTGTATGGAAGGAATGAGTAATGAGATGAAGGATGGAATAAAGCTCAAGCTTGGGGATGCCACACGTGTCACCCCAAGAAATATCCAAGAATTACAAGCATCAAAGCTTGGGGATGCCCAAGGCATCCCCTTCTTCATCAATAAAAATCCTAGATTTCTTCCAAACACTTCATTTTTATTGTTTCATGCATAGTTGTGTTATTCTTGAAGCGTCTTTGCTTTCATTTTTGTTTTTTTGGTTTTCTTTTGCTTGGTTTTCTTAGTTTGCTGAATAAATTGGTTGGACCCCCTCTTTCATGCATTGGTTTTCAAATAGTTTGGTCTGGATTGGAAAAGAGTAGGAAAGTTCATGCTTAAGTGGTAAAGAGAGCTTGTTTTTTACTGTGGCATATGCTTTGTCATGCCATGCTCGATATTGTTTTGGATTTAGGCTTATTTTACTTTGCTGTAGCATGACTTGTTATAAACAACTGAGATTTCTTAATGTGCCTTTGAAGCATCATGCGGTATTTTAGCATATTAAAGCATAGTATAGTGGTATTCTCCTTTGATTCTTTATTTGAGTTGACTTGGCGCATGCTCACACCATGTTATGACTATCCCAAGTCACCATAAGCCTTTATGATCCTTTAGTTTTCAACTTGTAGTATCACTTTATGCTTTGATCAATTATGTTTTGTCGCTCTGCATAATTATGGCCATTATTGCACTCTTAGTTTGTCGCTCCCAGTCTTTTGCTAGCCTCCACAACCAAGTATGAGTTCCACTCATGCATCCAACTCCCTAAACAAGTTATTCCAAAGAGTCCACAATACCTACCTACTAGCATATGCTATTCCAAGTATATTCATGTTTTTGTCTACCTTCCAAATTAAACTTGTTATGAGAAAACTAGTGATTAAAGCTCTCACGAACTTGATGGCACACTTTACTTTTCTTGCCCTTAATAAACTTGAACCATTGTGTCGTCTATGTTGTATATGCTTGCACTTATTTGTTGGGGATTAGCAGAACCATGCTGTCATGGGGAACGCTTTCAACATTGCACTGGTACTTTGTACCTAGTTGATATCATGCTCTTTTGTCTATGGATGTCATCGGTGTGAAATGAAAGGGGAGCTTGTAAGTCCATAGAGTTATGTATATGTGTTAGAGAAACACCTGGGCCGTTGGTCTAATCCATGCTAACATGGTGGAAACCTGCAGCGTAACCATAATGAGCTATCTATGAAGCATTCTTCATATAAAAAAAGAGTCCTATATTGAGAAAAAAAGAGAAAAGGAGAAAAAAAGAGATTATGAAAAGAGGAAAGAGAGAAAAAATTACCATATTCCCATGGTAAATAAGAAGATTGCTGAGATGCTCGTTGTCTGCTTGCCTTGTCATTTTGATATGGGGATTCTTCCGTATCGTAAGGCAAGGGGTACCCCGTTGGCGGTTCTCTATGATACACATGTACTTACAATGACAAGAACTTACCGGTGACTAAACTTGAGTAGCATGAGGAGCGGCCCTCGTATTCAAGGGACATGAGATTTCTAACTTATACTTCATCAAGCATGTACACCATAGTTTGTTCACTTTAACCTTAATCACTTCAAGATGCTTATGATAGGGGCAATGAGAGATGAAAGCTATTAAGTACCATAATTTTTGGAAGCTCTTTATGAAACTTGAATCTCTGCTTCCTTCTATGAAGGCCTTTCTTCCACCATTATATTGAGTCTCCACCTTCTATCTTTATGCACCTACTTTGACAGTATAGTGGCCATTCTTAGTTCTATGTATATTGTCCCAAGACTTGTTGATTGATGCATACCTTGATATTGCTTGTTTTAAACTATTTGTATCTAGTCACTCTTATGAACTTTGAAGGTGTCATATGCATTTATATTTGCTACTCTATGAGGGACAAGCTGAATACTATTATGCTATGTTTTCTTTATGTGAAACAAACAAACGTCTTGCAAAGCATTTTTATTCATGAATCTTTTGTTTATGCCTTTTCATGTTGCAACACAGTTTCTTTGTCTTATTGCTAGAACTTTGTCTTTCATGCTATGATTGAAGTACTATGATCCCAGCTTTGAATGTTTTACCAATACTTTGATCAAGTTTATGATGGTGCATGTCACCTCAAAAATTATTCTTTCTTTTTATCACTTACCTACTCGAGGACGAACAGGAGTTAAGCTTGGGGATGTTGATACATTGCAAATGTATCTATAATTTTTTATGTTCCATGCTTGGTTTTATCTACTTTCTTGTGTTTTGTCCACACTTTGGAGTACTTTTCATATGATTTCTTGGACTAACCTATTAACAAGAGCCACAGTGCCAGCTGCCTGTTTTCTCCTGTTTTTGGTTCCAGGAAGTCAGAAAATGAATATTCTTGGAATTGGACGGGACAAAAGCCAAAGTCACTATTTTACCGGGAGACATCTGGAGCCAGAATATGAGACGGAGAAGGGCCAGAGGGTGGCCACACCACCTGGTGGCGCGGGCCAGGCCAGGCCGCGCCAGGGGGTGGTGTGGGGCCCTCTGGCACCCCCTCGGTCTCCCCTCTCGCCTATAAGAGCCTCCCAATGCATAAACCCTAAATCGTCAAGCCTCTAGCCACGAAAAGTTCTGTAGTGCCGCCGCCACCGAAGGGGAGATTCGAGGGACAGAAAGTCTCTGTTCCGGTACCCTGCCAGGATGGGGAAGTGCCCCCGGAGCCATCTCCGTCGATCTCCACCACCATCTCCATCACCGTTGCAGATTCCCATGATGAGGAGGGAGTAGTTCTCTCTCGAGGCTAAGGGTTCTACCGGTAGCTATGTGTTCATCTCTCTCTCTATGCATGATCTTATTGAGATCATGAGCTTGTAATCTATAGATCTACCTTGCTACTCAAGTGCTTTAATAGATCTCTTCTCTCCCCATGTGTGTGAAGTTGACAGTGTGCACACCATGGTGGCACTTAGGCTAGAGATTACAAATACTTATTATGAGTTATATTTGGAGTTGGACGTTTTTATGAAATTGTGGTGTTTGTTGGACTCATCTAGTGCTCAAGGTGACAGTGTGGGGTTATCTAGATGGGAAAGATGAACTTTGAGGTGTGATGTTATAGCCCTACCATCGATTAGAGTGTTCAACCGGAGAGTAGTTCAGCGTAGTATCATAAAGAAGAATATATTTATATGAGAGTGTTCACTAGTGAAAGTATGATCCCTAGGCCTTGTTTCTAAGCACTGAAACACCATTTGCTATTAGATCTGTTACATGTTTGCTTGCTTCCATCTTTATTTCAGTTTGCCTTTAGTCTCTTCCATGCCATCAAGCTATTTTCTATCACCATTACCACTTATAATTATCCATACCACTTGTATTTCACTATCTCTTCGTCGAACTAGTGCACCTATACACCTGACAAGTGTATTGGGTGTGTTGGGGACACAAGAGACTTCTTGTATCTTGATTCTAGGGGTTCTTGAGAGGGAATAACTTTGACCACTTCCTCCCCGAGTTCGATAAACCTTGGGTGATCCACTTAAGGTAAAACTTGCTATTGTTCTACAAACCTCTGCACTTGGAGGCCCAACAACTGTCTACAAGAATAGAACTGCGTAGACATCAAAAGTCAAAAGCTAACCTTCGACTGTGCGGTGGAGATTGTCCAGCAGGGCATGCTATCGACCCAAAGAAAGGACTTGCTCCGCAAGGCGAACAGCTTCCTTCACAATGAGCTAAACCAAGGGAAACAAAGACTCAGTGTCAGCCCAACATACAAATTCGACTGCCAAACAGCAAAAAGGACACTCACATGTTCCTCCAGGGACTCCGAAGATGACTGTTGCGTAGTTGTCCGTGCAACCATCTGGTGCTCCCCGGCACGTGGGAAACTCGAAGAATTGGCGCCGGAGTGGGCCGCCACTAGAGAAGGAGACCGTCCGGACACCTCCTTGGCCTTGGAGTCTGCGACTCTGGACTCTTTCACAAATTGGATGTCATCAGAAGAGGACGATGCCACTTGACTACAAAACACGTCCAGCACCACTTCAGAAAAGCAACTCCAAAAGAAAACTAGACAAAGTCATGGAAATTAAAACTCACCAATCGAATTTGTCGAGATCAAAGGAGTCATCCGACGACTCCTTCGGCAGCCGCAGGTGAAGGGAATATGCCCGAGAGGCAATAATAAAGTGGTTATTATGTTATTCCATGTTTATGATAAATGTTTATTTTGCATGCTACAATTGTATTGATCAGAAACGTCAATACATGTGTGTTTAATAAACAAAAAGGGTTCCTAGTTATGCCTCTCTTATAGACTAGCTTGTTGATTAACAAGATGATCAAGGTTTCCTGATCATGGACATTGGATGTTGTTAATAACAAGGTCACAATATTAGTTGAATGATGTGATGAACATTCATCCGAAGTATAGCATTACGATCAAAGTCATTATGTTTATATTGCTATAACACCATACGAAGTAATCTTTATCCTTAGACCATGATATCATGTCAATTGCTAACACCGGAAGAGTATCTTGATAACATCAAACGTCACACTGTAACAGGGTGACTATAAAGATGGGTTCAGTGCTACGAAGGTGTTATGTTGAGGCTCATGGATCAAGAGTGGAATTTCTCAATCCCGATGACGGATAGATATACTCTGGGCCCTCTCGGTGATATCACATTAAGATAGCTTGCAAGCAAGTGATGTGATCACTAGAATGTTATATCACGGGAATGAGAAAAGAGTGCATGTCAGCAACGAGATCAAACTAGGTATGGAGATACCCATGATCGAATCTCGGACATGTAATATATCACGAGACAAAGGGATTTAGTTACTGGCGTTAAAGGTTCTCATGATCATAGAAGTCATCGTTGATTGTGTAGGAGTTAGTACGGATCTCCAGGTCCCGCTGCTGATTATTGATCGGGGAGGGGTCTCGATCATGTCTGCATTATTCACGAACCGTAGGGTGACACACTTAAGGGATACCGACACCATTTGGAGCAAATATGTTTCAGATAAAGATTTAAGAAAGCGCTGGATAAAGATTTGAAATTGCTGAAATTGGTTCTGTATGTAATATTGAAATGTTGCAGGGGGTTTTATGTGAATGTTTGTTAATTAAAGTAATTAACAAAATTCTGAATAAAATTAATAAAAGAGTTTTATTAAATGAGAGAGCATTAAATTTGGAGAAATTTAATGCATTTAAAGTGGAGACTTTAAAATAAAATGTGAAGGGGCATTTTAATGTGGAGGGGGTTACCACCACATGAATGGGGGAGGTGAAGGGACACCCTCCCCTCCTCCTATAAAAGGCCCCCCTCTCACTCCTTCTTCCTCACACCTCCTCATGAAGGATCTCTCTCCCCCTCTAGTTATTCCCCATGGTCTCGGATTAGCGAGATACATGTTCCCGGTGGCTTTATCTGGAAAGGAGTTGCTGCTTCCACTGCTTTGCTGGAGCGAGGGACGGAGGTTGTCAAGGTATCGGACGTGTGTGCGATCACGGATGCACCGCTGCTTTGCGGTGCTGGACTTGGTGGTGCTGGACTTGCTGGAGCTGGATCTGATGGACGTGTTGGAGCCGGACCTGCTGGACTTCATCACGATCTTGAGATCGGCAAGTGTATGACTACATCATCCATGAGTTCCAACTCGTTAACAAAGCTTTGTTGTCTTCGAGAGTAAGTTCTCTATGGATGTATATCCACCCGTTGCTTGTACCTAGTAGATAGATCTTGGCGTATAGTTCCTATCGTAGGATTTTTTTGTTTTCTATGTCAACCCAAAGGGTATCGTGAGCTGATCTATGCGTAGGTGCTTTGCACGGTAGTACACATATGTTTATATGTGGGCGATGATGATCATGTTATTGCTTCTTTCATGTATTTTGGATATTGGTGGCATAGTGGGATGAAGCGCCTGCACCAACCTTACATGTCATCGCATGAGACCGGTTCCACGATCGACATGCAACTTGTTTTGCATAAGTGGCTGGCGGGTGTCTGTCTCTCCTACTATAGTCAATATCTGATTTACAATGAGTTGCTAATAACTTGGTTATCCTCGTTGTGGTTCATGTTCGTAGGTGAGAACAGTTCTATCTCCGAAAGCCCTAAGCCACGTAAAACTTGCAATTGATAAATTAGAGGCGTCTAGTTTAGATCGTTGCTGGGCTAGTATCTTGATATGGTATTGTTGTAAGTAGATGTATGATAGATACTCTTACAACACACTCAACGTGTAAGTTCCATAGACCTTGGCCTTACACACAAAGGAATGATAAAGATCATACCACGATGCAAATGATAGAGATCAAATGCATGGGCCATATCATCTCACTTTACACATTAGATGTTAGCGTCTTATACTGCTAGTTTGGCGCTTTCTGTAGCATTGTAAGATGATCCCTCATTTAGATATCAAGATAAAATGTGTTCTTCCTTAAGTATGCATCGTTCTATGGATCGTGTTTCGAGACATCACGTGATGATCGGGTGTACTCGACTCTACACTTTCATACAACGGGTGTAAGACAGTTTTACACACGCGAGTACTAAGGTTCTTACTTGGCGAGCCTAGCATGTATAGACATGGCCTCGGAACACGGACCGAAAGGTTAACCATGAGTCATATAGTTGATATGATGCCCATATAGATGCTCTCCTTTGAAGCTACACCGACTCACGTGATGATCGGACTTGGTGTAGTGGATTTGGTTCATGTAATCACCAAAAAGGCACGAGGGATGTCGTTTTTGAGTGGGAGTTCATTTCTAATTTGGATTAGTCGAACTCAATTTGTCATAAACTAAATCAAAGTGAATTTGCATAATTTGTTGTAGTCATTGGCGTCTGTTCACTACCTTATGCTTAGTTTTAATTGAGATAATAGAACTATATAATTCTGGATATTTAATTTACGAACTGGTATCATATTGTTTTGAATGTCAATTTAAAGTTTAGAAGTCCTATTGCAAACTTTCAGCAAACCCTATTTACTCCATGAAGTTTAATAAGTAGTATTAAATCAAGAGTAAGAATCCCAATGTTAGTATCTAAAGTATCATGTTTGCCTCCATGATTATTGATATTCAAAAGTTGTTTTAATATCAAGATTATATAGGAGCTGAAAATTGTTTCATAAACCATCATGTGTGAAAGATATTGTGATATCTGAAACAATGTTTTTGGTTGCATTATGATAGAGTATAATTTAGCAAAATACATGTTCTAATAATGTATGAGAATTTGTGAAGGATGGAGCTGCTAGGCATCCGAAACTCCCAAAAGGTTTTGGCAACTAAAAGTATACTCGTCATTCTTCCTGATAGGCTATAGTAGCTTGATCATGAAAGTTGTCATGATAAGGATGAATAGAAGATGTAAGTAAAATTTTTACTACACTAAAAGATTACTAAAAAATGTATTTTTGAAAGAATGCCAAACATTTGATGATGGTGGTCCACTTCAAAGTGCAAGTCCAAAGGTATTAGTATTTGACTATATACAAGCTTTGTACCATGTGTCATGTGAATGACACCACTATTGATGTTGATAGATTCTTTTAAAAGGAAAAGGAATTGCTGAAAGAGAATCTATAAAATATTTGGCAGAAAAGAAAAGTTGGAAATGTCTAGCTTAGGTATATAGAAGATATACATGTTATGGTAGTATTCCTTGCTTGTTAAACAATGTGGCTCTTAGGTATTGGATACCGAATTGGTTGGTATGAAGTGTCATACAGGACAACGCAATTCATGAACTGCAATGGCCTAAGTAACTGGCAAGAGAATAAGTGATGATGTTCATCGAAAACAAATAAAGTGTTATTGTGTTTTTTCGTTGTCGTCAAACCTAGCCTTCGAGATTTGTTTTAATAATTGTTATTTTGTTCCAATATTACGAGAACAATGGTTGTTCAAATAATTACCGTATTCCATAAAGGATGGATGAACTTTTACAAGTCTAGTGGGAGAAATCACATCCATAAACATTATTGCTAAAATGTCGCAAGACAAATGATTAAAAGATCGCTTATGAAGTGACATCGCTGTTTTAAATTATATTGGAAAGAAAACATGAAGAAACTCCATGTTGATGGATTTTTGGAGTCTTTGATTTTGATTAATTGACGCATGTGAAACTTTCCTCGAGATAATTGAAACTACGTTCATAGGCCAAAGAGGAACGGATGACTAGCTTATTGGAAATTGTACATGCTGATGTGCATAGTCCATTATGTGTAGCCATATGCGATGGATATTTTTGCTTCATATGCTTTCTCCAGAAATTTAAGTGAATATATCTATATATTTACTTAATAAGGAAGAAGTATGAAACATTTGAAAGTTGTTCAAAGACTTTAGATGAAGTGGAAAATCATTGTAACAAGAAAATAAAGAGTTTATGGTTCGATCATAAAGGAAGATATTTGAGTTACATGTTTAGCAAAACACCTAAGATTTGAGGAATTGTTCCATGATCTGTGTTTCCCAATAAACCATAGGAGTATGGCATATTCGAGAGATGAAATCATACCATGTTTGACATGGTAAAATCAAAGGTGTCATTTATAAAACTGCCATTATGTTTTAAGGATTGAAGCTTTAGAGACTACCGCTTTTACACTGAAAAGAGCACCATCGTGATCCGTTGAAATGACACCATATAAGTTATGGTTTGGGATAAAACCCGAATTATCTTTTCTTAAATTTTGGTTTTCTATACATAAGTAAAATGTTTACAACCAAAGTAGGATAAGCACGTCATTATAGGTTATCCCAAAGAATTTGTTGGGAATTTCTCCATAACACCAAGGACAAAAGAGTTTGTCGCTTAGAACGTCAAGTTTCTTGAGAAGGAACTTTTCGTGAAAAGTTAAGTGGGAGGACAATAGAACTTTGATAAGGTTGTTGAACCTTAGCTATATGTGCTAAGTAGCACAGCGCCGGAAAGTGTCCCGGTGGCGGCCACATTACTCATGGCTCCCGTGATCACAAAGGGTGTGATCTCGGAGATTAGAGTTCCTATCGAACCGTGTGGGTTGGTAAGAATCAAATAGTGTGATTTGATAAGCAAGTCATTATTGTTTTGACAATGATGAACCGACTACATGCAAAGAAGCGATGATGGGCCCTGACTCCATAAAATGACTAGAAGTCATAGAATCCGTGATAGTGTCCATACACGAGAAATCAAGTTTCTGAACTTGGAAGACCCTCCGGAAAGGAATGAAGCCTATCGGTTGTGTTTGGATCTATAAAGAAATATACATGGATGTTTAACATCTATGAAATAGTCGACATGTCGGAAAGAAGTTTACGACAATGTTCAAGGAGTTGACTATGACAAGATTTGATCCTTCATAGCGATATTTAGTCTTGACAGATTAATGTAGCAACCACTACATATAATTTGATGTATGGTAGTTCAACAAACAAAACAATGTTCTTCTAATAGAATGGTTACCTAGGACGTGTACAAGACACGGTTCGAAGGGTTTTTGTTAATTCAAAGGGTGCTAAAAGGGCATGCAAACTTCAATAGTTGAAGTAAGCATAGCGGAGTTGGAATCTTCACCATGATGAAACTGTTAAAAGAGTTTAAATTCATCAGAGATGATGAAGATGCTTGCATTTGCAAGAAATTAAGTGGGAGCGCTGAGACATGTTTCTAATACATTATGTAGAGGACATATTGTTGATTGGAAATGATGTATCTTGTATTGACACAAGTTAAGAATTTCATTAAAATAAGATTTCGATGAAAGACTTGGGCAAAACCGGAATATTTGGCATCAATATCTATATGGATAGATTGTGGCGCTAATATGGTTGTGCCAGACATACATATATGAGATATTGAAAGGGTTCAATATAGAAACAACAAGAAAGATTCTTGCTGCATGGAAAGGATTGTATCAAGATTCAAGTGTTTCAACACTTGGTGAGTAAAATCACATGAAGATTTTGATCGATTATACCATGATATGTATATATCCAGAATGTCCTATGCTCTAAGTGTTATGAGCACATACCAGAATGATTCATAAGATGATCATTGGACAATAGTAAAGATATTCTTATGAGCTTTGGAAGAACTAAGAATATATCATGTATAAGTGACAAATAGTTAAAGGTAGTTCATTGTAAAGTGTTACATTGATACTAGTTTTGTCACAAGATACAAATTAAATTTATCTCAATTTAGACTATGGGTGGCACAATGTAATGGAAAGGATGTTCCATGATGGATTTGGATGAGTTCCAAAGTTGAGACATTGTGACGGATACTACAACAAAAGGCTAAGTATATAACTGCTATAGTAGCAGCAAAGGAGGGCATTTGTGTTAAGTAGTTTGTTATCAAACTAGGTGTGGTTCAAAGTGGGCTAATACTATGAAGATATATTGTGTGACAATAATATCAACATATTTTAACTGGAACGAACTAAAGGTCTCACCAAAGGACCAAATTTATACAATGCCATCTCATTTGAGAATGAGTGATGTGTAGAGAGGCAAAGACATGCAAATACACACGGACCTGAAACTGTCAGATCCGGAGATTATGTTAACCACTAGCAATAGCGTATATGCAACACCAGAAAGCCATAGGTGTTCAATATGCAAAGTTTTTCAAACTAGATTATTGACTCTAGTGCAAGTGGGAGACTGAAGGGAATATGCCCGAGAGGCAATAATAAAGTGGTTATTATCTTATTCCATGTTTATGATAAATGTTTATTTTGCATGCTACAATTGTATTGATCAGAAACGTCAATACATGTGTGTTTAATAAACAAAAAGGGTTCCTAGTTATGCCTCTCTTATAGACTAGCTTGTTGATTAACAAGATGATCAAGGTTTCCTGATCATGGACATTGGATGTTGTTAATAACAAGGTCACAACATTAGTTGAATGATGTGATGAACATTCATCCGAAGTATAGCATTACGATCAAAGTCATTATGTTTATATTGATATAACACCATACGAAGCAATTTTTATCCTTAGACCATGAGATCATGTTAATTGCTAACACCGGAAGAGTATCTTGATAACATCAAACGTCACACCGTAACAGGGTGACTATAAAGATGGGTTCAGTGCTACGAAGGTGTTATGTTGAGGCTCATGGATCAAGAGTGGAATTTGTCAATCCTGATGACGGATAGATATACTCTGGGCCCTCTCGGTGATATCACATTAAGATAGCTTGCAAGCAAGTGATGTGATCACTAGAATGTTATATCACGGGAATGAGAAAAGAGTGCACGTCGGCAACGAGATCAAACTAGGTATGGACATACCAATGATCGAATCTCCGACATGTAATATATCGCGAGACAAAGGGATTTAGTTACTAGCGTTAAAGGTTCTCACGATCACAGAAGTCATCGTTGAATGTGTAGGAGTCAGTACAGATCTCCAGGTCTCGCTGCTGATTATTGATCGGAAAGGGGTCTCGATCATGTCTGCATTATTTGCGAACCGTAGGGTGACACACTTAAGGGATATCGACACCATTTGGAGCAAATATGTTTCAGATAAAGATTTAAGAAAGCGCTGGAATTATTTCAATAGACACCAAAACTGTTTCGGGGTGAAATTGCTGAAATTGGTTCTGCATGTAATATTGAAATGTTGCAGGGGGTTTTATGTGAATGTTTGTTAATTAAAGTAATTAACAAAATGCTGAATAAAATTAATAAAAGTGTTTTATTAAATGAGAGAGCATTAAATTTGGAGAAATTTAATGCATTTAAAGTGGAGACTTTAAAAGAAAATGTGAAGGGGCATTTTAATGTGGAGGGGGTTACCACCACATGAATGGGGGAGGTGAAGGGACACCCACCCCGCCTCCTATAAAAGGCCTCCCTCTCACTCCTTCTTCCTCACACCTCCTCGTGAAGGATCTCTCTCCCCCTCTAGTTATTCCCCATGGTCTTGGATTAGCGAGATACATGTTCCCGGTGGCTTTATCTGGAAAGGAGTTGCTGCTTCCGCTGCTTTGCTGGAGCGAGGGATGGAGGTTGTCGGAGTACCGGACGTGTGTGCGATCACGGATGCACCGCTACTTTGCGGTGCTGGACTTGGTGGTGCTGGACTTGCTGGAGCTGGATCTGATGGACGTGTTGGAGCCGGACCTACTGGACTTCATCACGATCTTGAGATCGGCAAGTGTATGACTACATTATCCACGAGTTCCAACTCGTTAACAAAGCTTTGTTGTCTTTGAGGGTAAGTTCTCTATGGATGTATATCCACATGTTACTTGTATCTAGTAGATAGATCTTGGCGTATAGTTCCCATCGTAGGATTTTTTTTGTTTTCTATGTTGCGAACCCAACAACAGGTTCTTCCGAGCAGGAGGAGCCATGGCGTGCACTGGCACGGCGGGAATCGGCTCCTCTGCAGCAGCAAAAGGACCCTCCGGCATCGTCGGAGAGGAGGTGTCAGAATCCTCACTGCGGGAACACTTGCGAGTGTCGTGGCCACTGGACTCAGGGGCTTCCTCCTCTTCTTCAACTGGGACGGTCGAATCGACTCGTCCTTTTCCACCACGTCACGCGGGATAACCCCTTCCGGCAGAGGAGGGAAGTTGGAGGCCACTTTCTAGTCCTGCATTCAGAAGAAACATCAGCACAAATTAAAGCACTTGGCAACCAATTGAACAAATATAATACTAATTCGTGAAAAACTCTACCTTAGGCGGAGAGTTGTTGGCATCGAAAGGGGGCACGATTGATTCGCCTAGGAGATCCTCCTTGGCAGTATAATTGGTCACCAGTCGCACCCTCCTATCTACCTCACCCGCAGAAATGCTCTCCGCGGATATGTGAGTGGCATCGCCATCACCGACCCAGCTGTACATCGGATGGACTCTAGCCTGCAGAGGCTGGATGCGGCAGCGCAACCACGTGCGAATGAGAGCGGCGCCACCCTCTTCCTTGCCTATGCGGCCTTCAAGGTCGCAGACATGCTAATACAGCATCTCTATCTCCTCGGACTCGCTAGGCATCACAATGTTCTTCCAGGAGCGCCTCCTTTTGCAAGCCGCCACAGGATCGAAGGGCGCGAGTCCGAAGTTCTCTTCGTCGGCCTTCTGGTCGCGGACGTAGAACCACTTATCTCTCCACCCTTGGACAGATGCGATGAGCTTGATGTCAAAGTAGGTGATGGAAGAGTCGACATGGATCCCACAGCCTCCTACATCATAGACTACCGAACCCGACCCCGACTGAGCTTAAGCTTAAAAAGCTTCTTGAAGAAACCAAAGTGTGGCTCGATTCTAAGCCAGCACTCGCACAAAGTGATGAAGCAGGCAATGTGGAGAATGGAATTTGGGGACAACTGGTGCAGCTGGAGCCCATAGAAACAAAGAAGACCCCTGGCAAAAGGATGCAGGGGAAGAGAGAGACCTCGAATGACGAACGCAAGGAACATCACTCGGAAGCCTGGAGGAGGACGAGGGATTACCTCATCGCTAGGCACTCACGAGTCATCTTCCGCGGACGGAAGAGCTCCATCTTGACGAAGAAGGTGCAGCTCGGAAGACTTGATGATAGACGCGCACTAGGAGTCGTTGGTGACACGGGTGCCCGCACCTTTCTTCTTCCCAGCGGCAGCGGCGCTGGTGCCCACGGCAGTTGTGCCTCCCTTCTTCTAGGCGGCGGCAATGGTGGCCACAGATCCAGCAGCGGCGCCTCCTTTCTTCTTGCCCATCTTTCGATGGCGGTGAGAACGAAGGAAGTAGATGGGGAATACGCGCAACTGGTCCAGTGCCACGGAGAGGACGAGCACACGGGAGCAAAAACAAGCAACAATGGCGAAGGAAGCACAAGCAAGAAGAGAGATGGGGAAAATTACTGTAGCTGCGCTACTACTTAACCTCCTCGCAGGTGTCATCCAACGGCCAGCAAAAACCCTACTGAACACGTGGCGCACATCGCCATCGACACATGACGAAGGTGAATCACGAACTGTCCCCCACTACTCCCATTACGCGTGGAAATCGAGGAGACGCAGTTAAAATAGAAGATTACGCACACCCAGTCAAATCAAAGTCAGAAAGTAGGACCCACTGCTCATCACGTCCCGTCAAAACCGCTCACGCGGGCAACTGAGGTCATCACATCATGAGCACTGACATCATCGATTCCAGCAGAAGAAGATTTTGACTACTTTAGTTCTTGCTCGAGTCTTCGACTCAACCAAGCACTCGGGGGCTACTCCTAACAGGAGCACTGGCCGCGCACCCGAAAAGAATTTTTTATGTAGGTGTCCAAACTTCACGAAAACCCATCACTCGATTTTTTTATGCAGATTCCATTGTGAACTATGGGTTACTCCCATAGGGAGCGCTGGAGGTACATTCCACTAAAACAAGCAACAAAAGACAAAAGCAGTCGCAAATGTTTTTAGTCCTCACTCGAGTCTGCGACTCGAATAGGCACTCGGGGGCTACTCCCATAGGGAGCGTTGGTCGCGCACCCTATTATTATTTGTACATCGTACTGTGTGTTGATAACATCCACACTCGAATGCTATGGCGACTCCACCTCATATTTTCCCTACAAAGAGATTACGTCTCCTGGGCCACCCGAATCATCTCCGCGATGACAAAAATTCGGATGTCGCCCTTACAGCGTGAAGATAAGACCTGAACAAGGCCTGGCAATGCATCTGCTGCGCACTACCAAAAATATATCCGTGCCTGTAGGTACGATGAACATGCCTTGACGGACACGTTGAGTGCTCACATTTATACACTAGAATTCGACTCCTGTAAGACGTCCGTGGCCTGGGTCAAATCACACCAGCACTTTTCTGAATTCGATTCTGGGGACTCGAGTTTGAGTAGATTGCGTTGTTTTGCCCTAAGACAGTTAACTGATACCGATACATTAGACCAACAATCCATATGACACAGACAAGAACACTCGAAAATATGCTCAGTCACGCACTCGAAAGACTTCATAAAGTCTCTAGTCGAATCTGTGATTCCACTGGACACTGGGGGGCTACTGACATGGGTATACCCTACAGGAACTCGAGTTTGGCATATACGGTCTAGATATGGCAGGAGCCCATGTCGTTGTTAAGGCCCAATGCAAAATTTGGGTGACCCATGGACTCTCCAATTGCTTGCAACGCCAGAAGAAGCTTAAGATAGAAAGTTCAAAGGGATGAACCCTAATCTGTAACCGACTCGACCTGCTACTCGACACATAGCCTATCTATATAAAGGCTAGGAGGGGGCGGCGAGGAGGAGAATCACAACCCTAGTTTCCACAATCATCGCCTGATTGCATCTGCGCACTCCTGTAACTTTCGACTGTTGGGTTCGTAGCAAGGAAAACAAAAAAAATCTACCGCAAGAACGAACAAAACCCAGATCTAATCTAGATAAAAGCCAAGATCTGATCTACTAGACATGAGCAACGAGATAGATCGGTACCAACCCTCATAGAACCGAAAGCGTTAACGAGATTAGATCTCGTGGATGATGTAGTCGATCACTTGCCGATCTCAAGATCGTGTGGACGATCCTTCCGGCGCCGCGTTCCGGCAGCGCTTCCGCAGACGGTCACACGTGCGGAGTCGAAGCAGACCTTCCTCTCCCCGTTCCAGCGAGCAGCGGAGGTAGTAGATCTTCTCCATGGAATCCCAGCAGCACGATGGCGTGGTGGTGGTGGTGGAGATGAGAATTCTGCAGGGCTTCGCCTATGCCTGTGCAGAAGAAAGGTGGAGGAGAGAGGCGGCTGAGATTGGTTGTTGTGAGAGGAGGGCAAGAGGGGGCGCCCCTCCCTTCTATTTAAGGGAGGGAGACGCGCCTGGGGAGGGGGAGTCCTAGTAGGACTCCCCTCCTTGGGCCGGCGGTGGGAAGTGGGGAGGAATCCTCCTCCCCCACGAATCCGTGTCTTGCCCCACTTGGACTCCTTGATCCCTTCCTTGGTTTTCAAGTAAACTCCAAGAAATCCTCTAGAACCTTCCAGAACATTCCGAAACCTTCTAGAATCACCATACAAACACTCCGGAACATTTCCTAACTTAGAAAATGATTCCCAATATATGAATCTTATTCTCTGGACCATTCCGGATCTCCTCGTGATGTCCCGGATCCATTCCGAGACTCCGAACAACATTCGGTCTCCAACGCAAATTCCATATCTACTTAAAACAACTTCGAACCTTAAGTGTGTCACCCTACGGTTCGTGAATATGTAGACATGATGAAGACACCTCTCCTATCAATAACCATCAGCGGGATCTGGAGATCCATAACGGCTCCCACATACTCAACGATTACTTCGTGATCGATTGAACCAATTAACATACGAAACCAATTCCCTTTGTCTCGTGATATTCTACTTATCCGAGGTTTGATCGTCGGTATCTCTATACCTAGTTCTACCTCGTTACTGATAAGTACTCTTTACTCGTTCCATGTTATGTCATCCCTTGTGACCTAGTCACATGCTTGCAAGCTATCTAGATGACATTCCACCGAGAGGGCCCAGAGTATATCTATCCGTCATATGGATGGACAAATCCCAATCTTGGTCTATGCGCTTCAACACATAATTTCAGAATACCCAATGACACCTTTATAACCACCCAGTTACGAAGCGGCGTTTGATGTCATCAAAGTACCCATCCGGTGATGGTGATTAACATAACCTCATGGTCGAAGGATTAGGTTACTATGTATTTGAAAGCTTACAGCAATACGAACTTAATGACTTGATCTTATGCTATGCTTACTATGGGTGTGTGTCCATTACATCATTCTCCCAATGATATAACCTTGTTATTAATCACATCCAATGTCCATGATCAGGAAACCATGATCATCAATTAATCAACAAGCTAGTTCAACAAGAGGCTTACTAGGGACTCTTTTATGTTTACAAAACACACAAGTATTAATGTTTCAGGTTAATACAATTATAGCATGGGATGTAAACATTTATCATAAACATAAAGATATAATAATAACCACTTTATTATTGCCTCTTGGGCATATCTCCAACAGTCTCCCACTTGCACTAGAGTAAATAATCTAGTTAATAACTTGTGCATTCAACACCTATGGCTTTTTGGTGTTGTATAGACACTATAGCTAGTGGTAAACATAATCTTCGGATCTGACACTTACAGGTCTGTGTGTATTTGCATGTCCTTGCGTCTCTACGCATTACTCATTCTCTAATGAGATGGCATTGTATAAATTTGGTCCTTTGGTGAGACCTTTAGTTCCTTGGGATTAAATCATGTTGATACAATTTTCATACAATGTATCTTCATAGTATTATCCCGCTATGAACCACACCTAGTTTGATAACAAACTACTTGATGCAAATGCCCTCATTTGCTACTACAATAGTAGTCACATACTTAGCCTTTTGTTGTAGTATCTGTCACAATGTTTTAACTTTGGTACTCAACCAAATCCGTTATGGAACTTCCTTTCTATTACATTGTGCCACCCATAGTTTAAATTGAGATAAACTTAATTTGTGACAAAACTAGTATCAATGTAGCAATTTACAATGAACTATTTGTCACCACTATATAAGTAATATATTCTTAGTTCTTCCAAAGATCATAGGAATATCCCTACTATTGTCCAATGATTATCTTATGAGTCATTCTGGTATATGCTCACAACATTTAGAGCATAGGACATATCTGGATGTGTACATCTCAAAGAATGATTGATCAAAATATTCTTGTGATTTCACCAAATGTCAAAACACTTGAATCTAGTGTCAATACACTTGAATCTTGATTCAGTCCTTTCCGTGAGTCAAGAACCTTTCTTGTTGTTTCCATATTGAACTCATTCAACATCTTATCTATGTACATTTGGCAAAACCATATTAGCGCCTCAATCTATCCATATAGACATTGATGCCTAATTCTTGGTTATGCCTAAGTTTTCATCGAAATGAAATTCTTAACCTATGTCAATAAAGATACATTATTTCTAATCAACGATATGTCTTTCACATAATGTATTAGAAATATGTCTTAGCGCCCACTTAATTTCTTGCAAAATGCAAGCATCTTCATCGTCTCTGATGAAATTAAACCTTTTAACAGTTTCATCACGGTGAAGATTCCAACTTCGCGATGCTTACTTCAACCATTGAAGTTTTGCATACTCTTTTAGCATCCTTTGAATTAACAAAACCCTTTGGATCGTGTCGTGTACACGTCCTAGGTAACCATTCTATTAGAAGAACTTGTTTTGTTTGTTCAACTACCATATACCAAAATATATGTAGTGGTTGCTACATTAATCCGTCCAGACTAAATATCGCTATGAAAGATCAAATCTTATCATAGTCAATTCCTTGAACATTGTCATAAACTCTTTCCGACATGTCGACTATTTCATAGATGTGAAACATCCATGTCTATTTCTTTATAGATCCATATACGACTGCAAGGTCTTGCACCTTTCTAGAGGGTCTTTCAAATTCAAAGCTTGATTTCTCGTGTATGGAATTATCACGGATTTTATGGCTTCAAGCCACTTAACGAAGTCAGGGCCCATCATTGCTTCTTTGCATGTAGTCGGTTCATCATTGTCAAACAACAATGATTTAACTCTCAAATCTTGGCATTTGATTACTTACCCGACCTACTTGGTTCAATAGTAACTTAGATCTCCGTGACCACAACCTTTGAAGCACGTGAGCCATGAGCATTGTTGTTGCCTCCGGGACGCTTACCGACACTGCGCAACTCAGCACATATTAGCCAAGGTTCAACAACCTTGTCAAAGTTCTATTATCCTCCCTCTTAACTTTTCACCAAAATTCCTTCTCAAGAAACTCGACATTCTAAGCGACAAACACTTTTGTCTTCGGTGTTATGGAGGAATACCCAATGGTTATTCGAAATAACCTACAAAGACATGCTCATCCGACTTTGGTTATAAACATTTCACTTATGCATAGCATACCAAAATTTAAGAAAAGACAATTCGGGTTTTATCCCAAACCACAACTCATATGGTGTCATTTCAACGGATCACGATGGAGCTCTTTTCAGTGTAAAAGCGGTAGTCACTAAAGCTTTAATCTTTAAAATATAATGGCAGTTTTATAAATGACACCTTTGATCTTACCATGTCAAACAAGGTTTCATTACATATCTCGAACACTCCATACTCCTATGGTGTTTTGGGAAATGCAAATCCATTGAACGATTCCTCAAATCTTAGGTGTTTTGCTAAACTTGTAACTCAAACATCTTTCTTTATGATCCAATCATAAACTTTTTATTTTCTTGTTACAATGATTTTCCACTTCATCTTGAAAGTCTTTGAACATTTTTCAAATGTTTCATACTTACTCAAATCTTCGGAGAAAGCATATGAAGTTGAAATCCATCGCCCACGACTACACATAATGGACTATATACATCAATATGTACAAATTCCAATCAGTTAGTCGTCCGTTCTTCTTTTGGCCTATGAACGGAGTTTTAATTATCTCCAGGAAAGTATCACAAGCGTCATTTGATCAAAATCAAAGACTCCAAAAATCCATCAACACGGAGTTTCTTCATGTATCCCTTTCAATATAATTTAAACGGCGATGTCACTTTGCAAGTGATCTTTCAATCATTTGTCTTTTGACATTTTAGCATTAGTTTTATGGATGTGATTTCTCCAACGAGATTTGTAAATCATCCATCTATTATGGAATACGGTAATTATTTGAACAACCTTTTGTCGTCATAATTCCTGATCAAAATAACAATTATTGAAACAAATCTTGAAGGTAAGCTTTGATGTTAACGAGCAACATAACAACCCTTTGTTTGTTTTCGATGAACATCATCACATATTCTCTTGCTAGTTACTTAGGCCATTGCAGTTCATGAATTGTGTTGTCCTGTATGACACTTCATACCAACCAATTCGGTATCCAATACCGCAGAACCACATTGTTTAACAACCAAGGAATACAGCCATAACATGTATCTTCTATATACCTAAGTTGGATATCTCCAATTTTTTCTTTTCTGCCAAATATTTTGTAGATTCTCTTTCAACAATTCTTTTTCTTTTAAAAGAATCTATCAACATCAATAGTGGTGTCATTCACATGACACATAGTACAAAGTGTGTATAGTCAAATACTAATACCTTTGGACTTGCACTTTGAAGTGGATCACCTTCATCAAATGTTTGGCATTCTTTCAAAATTCCATTCTTTAGTAATCTTTTAGTGTAGTAAACATTTTACTTACATCTTCTATTCATCCTTATCATGACAACTTTCATGATCAAGCTGCTATAGCTTATAAAGGTGAATTGCGAGTATAATGTTTCTTTTCCAAAACCTTTTTGGAGGATTAGGACGCCTAGCGTCTCCAACCTTCACAAATTCTCATCAAATATGAGGACATATACTCTATCATGTTGTAACCAACACATTGTTTTAGATATCGCAATACCTTTCACATATGATGGTTTTTGAAACATTGCTTTCAACTCTTAGATAAACTTGATATTAAAAAACAATCTTTTGAGTATCAAGAATCATGGAGGCAAACATGATACATTAGATACTAACACTGGAATTGTTACTCTTGATTTAATACTGTTTATTAAACTTCACAGAGTAAACGGAGTTTGCTGAAAGTTTGCAATATGACTTTTAAACTTTAGATTGACACTCAAAACAATACGATACCAGTTCATAAAGCAAATATCCATAATTTCTATAGTTCTACTATCTCAACTATAACTAAGCGTAAGGTGGTGAACGGATGCCAATGACTACAACAAACTATGCAAATTCACTTTGATTGTGTTTATGATAAATTGAGTTCGACTAATCCAAATTACAAATGAACTCCCACTCAAAAAAACATCCCTCGAGTTGTTTTAGTGATTACACGAACCAAATCCACTACACCAAGTCCGATCATCACGTGAGATGATGTAGCTTCATCGGCGAACAATCTTTATGTTCATCATGTCAATCATATGACTCATGCTCTACCTTTCGGTATTCTGTGTTCCGAGACCATGTTTGTACATGCTAGGCTCGTCAAGATTAACCTTAGTTTCGGCATGTGCAAATCTGGCTTGCACCCATTGTATGCACACGTAGAGTCTATCACACCCGATCATCACAAGATGCTTCGAAACGACGAGTCTTAGCAACGGTGCCAACCAAGGACGAACACTTTATTACTTGATATTTAGTGAGAGGGATCATCTTATAATGCTACCGTCGCGATCTAAGCAATACAAGATGCATAAAGGATTAACATCACAGGCAATTCATAATATGTGATATGATATGGCCTTTCTTCTTGTGCCTTTGATCTCCATCTCCAAAGCACAAACATGAACTCCATCATCACCAGCAATGCGTCAAGGTCCGTGGCACCGCTTCATGGTTGTCCATCATCACTAGCAACTATTACAACTACTTGGAATAAAGCTATTACAAGATGAATAGACACGCAGATCTTAACAGAATTAAAGACAACCATTAGGCTCCTGCCGATTGCCATATTACAACAAGGATCATTGCATACATCAAATACAATCACAATCACATGATGGCCATATCACACCACAAAACCCCTGCAAAAACAAGTTAGATGCCTCTAATTTTCTTTGCAAGTTTTACGTGGTTTGGGGCTTTCGACTAAGAACGCATCTTACCTACGAAACTGAACCACAACGTTGATACAAGTGCTATCAAGTGCAAAGTGTAGATTTGATCTATACTATGATGGGAGAGACAGACCATAAAGCCACTTGTGCAAAGCAAGTTGCACGTCAAGCGTGGAGCAAGTCTCATGTACGATGACATGTAATGTTAGCCCGAGCCGCTTCATCCCACCATACCGCAAGATGCAAAGTACACACATAGCAAAAGACGGCACGAGCACCAATGCCCACAACATCATTGTGTTCTACTCGTGCAACAGATCTACGCATAGACAAGGCTCTGATACCACTGTTGGGTTCGTAGCAAGGAAAACAAAAAATTTCTACCGCAAGAACGAACAAAACCCAGATCTAATCTAGATAAAAGCCAAGATCTGATCTACTAGACATGAGCAACGAGATAGATCGGTACCAACCCTCGTAGAACCGAAAGCGTTAACGAGATTAGATCTCGTGGATGATGTAGTCGATCACTTGCCGATCTCAAGATCGTGTGGACGATCCTTCCGGCGCCGCGTTCCGGCAGCGCTTCATGACGGTCACACGTGCGAGTCGGCAGACCTTCCTCTCCCTGTTCCAGCAGTGACGGAGGTAGTAGATCTCCTCCACGGAATCCCAAAGCTGACGGCGTGGTGGTGGTGGTGGAGATGAGAATTCTGCAGGCTTCCTATGCTGCAAGGAAGAAAGGTGGAGGAGAGAGGCTGAGATTGGTTGTTGTGAGAGGAGGGCAAGAGGCGCCTCCCTTCTATTTAAGGAGGGAGGCGCGCTGAGGAGAGTCCTAGTAGGACTCCCCTCCTTGGGCCGGCGGTGGGAAGTGGGGAGGAATCCTCCTCCCCCACGAATCCGTGTCTTGCCCCACTTGGACTCCTTGATCCCTTCCTTGGTTTTCAAGTAAACTCCAAGAAATCCAATAGAACCTTCCAGAACATTCCGAAACCTTCTAGAATCACCATACAAACACTCCGGAACATTTCCTAACTTAGAAAATGATTCCCAATATATGAATCTTATTCTCCGGACCATTCCGGATCTCCTCGTGATGTCCCGGATCCATTCCGAGACTCCGAACAACATTCGATCTCCAACGCAAATTCCATATCTACTTAAAACAACTTCGATCCTTAAGTGTGTCACCCTATGGTTCGTGAATATGCAGACATGATGAAGGCACCTCTCCTATCAATAACCATCAGCGGGATCTAGAGATCCATAACGGCTCCCACATACTCAACGATTACTTCGTGATCGATTGAACCAATTAACATACGAAACCAATTCCCTTTGTCTCGCGATATTCTACTTATCCGAGGTTTGATCGTCGGTATCTCTATACCTAGTTCTACCTCGTTACTGATAAGTACTCTTTACTCGTTCCATGTTATGTCATCCCTTGTGACCTAGCCACATGCTTGCAAGCTATCTAGATGACATTCCACCGAGAGGGCCCAGAGTATATCTAGCCGTCATATGGATGGACAAATCCCAATCTTGGTCTATGCGCTTCAACACATACTTTCAGAATACCCAATGACACATTTATAACCACCCGATTCTGACGGCGTTTGATGTCATCAAAGTACCCATCCGGTGATGGTGATTAACATAACCTCATGGTCGAAGGATTAGGTTACTATGTATTTGAAAGCTTACAGCAATACGAACTTAATGAATTGATCTTATGCTACGCTTACTATGGGTGTGTGTCCATTACATCATTCTCCTAATGATATAACCTTGTTATTAATCACATCCAATGTCCATGATCAAGAAACCATGATCATCAATTAATCCACAAGCTAGTTCAACAAGAGGCTTACTAGGGACTCCTTTATGTTTACAAAACACACAAGTATTAATGTTTCCGGTTAATACAATTATAGCATGGGATGTAAACATTTATCATAAACATAAAGATATAATAATAACCACTTTATTATTGCCTCTTGGGCATATCTCCAACATCGACTCCCTCGATAATTTCAAGAGCAGACAAGCAGGAGTAGGGACCTCTACGAGGCCTGAACCTGGGTAAACCTTGCATCCATGTATGCTTGTTTGCTAGACGATAGATGCCTCTAGCGCTCCCTCCTTCTCCAAAACCCAAGTCCATAACAATGGGCATTGAAGAGTTAAACCCTCGTTAGGAACAAATACCAAACTTGATTCATACAACCCAGCAGACACCATCGGTGATACTTGAAAGTCTGACCCAGTTATGGAGTGACGTTTGATGTCCGATGCTCGGGAGCAACATGATCTCATGGTCTGAGGAAACTATACTTGACACATTCATAAAGCCATCGCGAACAAACTAAACACTGCGATAAGAAGATATGCTTATTATTAAGGGTCTTGTCCATCACAACCATTCACTAATGAAGTGATCCCATTATCAAGTAACATCCATGTCCATGGTATAGGAAACCTTGACCATCGCTTTACTAACGGACTAGTAGAAGAGGCTTACTGGAGACTCTATGTTGTTTATTTATCAACACATGTATTTAGTTTCCAATATATAGTTACAGAATGGAAATAAACAATATCATGAACACGTAAATATGAATAACAACAGCTTTATGATTGCCTCTAGGGCATATTTCCAACATTCTTTTCCTCCTTTAGAGTACAAACTTGTGCCTCTGCCTTCTCAAGCTCCAGATCATGAGAGGTTATTTTACCCAACTGGGACAAAGGCAAAGTTATACTAAGTTCTTTAAGAAGCTTGTATTTCTCTTTCTCTAATTCCCTATTCTCTAACACAAGCTGGTAATTTGCAGTTGCATATTCCACTTCCTAGAGATTCTAGTGTCTTTGTCATCCTCATACATACCCCATAGCTTGAGCAAAGCATGCTTGCATGTAGTTGGCCAATCCAAATCTATCCAATGTAGTGTGTCACAAATCTCCTCTTCCTAAACATTATTCAGTAATGAAACTAGTAGGTATTGTTCAATATTGTTTCTTACTTATATAAGAAAATTATCTAAGCAAAAGCAATATCTAAATTATCTAAGCAAATCCAATATTATTTCTAAATTATCTAAGAAAATGCAATAATAAAATGGTCAATATTACAATTAACTAAGCATACTAATCACATTGTTTCGGTCTAAATTCACCCAAGGACAGTAAGGAATACTAAGTTGCAATGTTCAGTAAGACATGTAATATTTAACAAATTCAACACAATGCAATTATTCCAATATTTAGCAACTAAGGAAGTAACCAACCTTGCATCCACATCCCATAAATTTTCTGCTAGTGTCTGAGCCTTCAAAAGCAACATACTTGTGCAGCGGCATGTCATGCTTACACCTTAGATTAGTTTCAGGAGGTCAGTGTAATTAGGGTTAAAGATGCTTTCTAGCACCAAACACAAAGCATGGCAAGCAAGAAGTTCAACTAAAATCGATGAATCAAAGCTTAAACAAAAAATCTATGAAACCGAGACAAACCCTAGCTCTACACTTACAGGCGGACATAGAGTAATGACATGTCCTTCCGAAAACACTGACAACAGGGTGCCGCTATTGGTATCTCCATCGTTCTAGGAGGGCATGACAACGACGAGGACGGGGGCTCAGCGGGCTCTACAACGACAGAGGCAACATAGCGGGATTAGGGATTAGGGAAGAAGGGCGAGAGAGAGGAGCGTATTGGGGAAGCGGACGACACCAACCTGGTCTGGTCCGACCGGTTTGGTCATAAAGGGTGCGACATGACCCCAATGCTGGGCAAACGGCCGTTTGCCCACGTCAACGCTAACAGTGGGCTGCACACGTTAAAACTCTATTAGGCAAGGATCGGCGTGATTCATTTCGGGTTGTCCCAGAGTGTGTAGTTTTAGGAAAAATTACCAGAAGTGGTACCCAGTTGCAAAGTCAGCCCCAAATGTAGTAGTTTCCTGTGATTTACTCCGATGCAACTTTGGGTGTACTTATATGCCTCCTTATATATGCCTTTTTTTAAACAAAGACTAAAGCTTTGCCTTGTCCATTAATTAAGAAGGTGTCCTGTTAATTAGCGGAAAACCGGACAAAAACATACAACACCAACAACACCAAGGGCCATGCCCACTATGGAAACAGTAGTCACGGGACACTCCAACGTAGCTGAAGAAGATGAACGTCCAAAGAACTGTGCCAGATCGACCTTGTCACCCACACGACCGGAGATTGAAGTCCTCAACACTGCTAAAGCTTCGGGGCCGGCGCCCCGACATCCATCTACTCCACAACAACGAGTGGACAGCCAACACCATCTTCCGGGACTGCCATCCTGACATGCCACTGCTCACGCTTGAGCTACGGCCCTGCACGACTCAGCCACCCACGGTCCAAACTGCACAAAGTAAATAGCTGGCACAGCCGTCGACTCCATCCCCTACGCAATCAAAACCGAGGACTCCTCAGGCAATCAAATTTACATCCTACTACAACGAAAAGGTTCTGAAAATCAATCGACCCGTGGGCACAAAAGCGATCCCGGCCAGATAATAAAAATTCCCCAAACCACAAAAGATTAATATACGAAATACAAACACATAACCCCATTCCACCGTCCTTGTACAGTAATCGCCAATGTCGCGCCGGCGAGCGCTCGATTTGGCCCGCGGCTGCATCGCCCATGCTCAAAGCAATCTTCCCTCGCCTCCGATCACCGCCATGAACTCCCCGGCTACGCCCGCCAAGCCCTCGCTGACGATCTCCGCGAGGTGTTTCTCGACGCCCGTCGCGACTCCGTCCCTGACGACCTCCACCGTGACTCCGTCCCCTACGGCCTCCACTGCGCCTGCCTCGACTCTGTCCCCTATGCTGTCCGGTGCGACTCCCTCCTCCAGGGCCTCCTCCACGCCCGACGCCCCCAAACCTTCCTACTCCGAGTGGCTTTTGAAGCCTAGAATCTATCCAGACCCTACAGCGCGGTCTTCGTCCTTGCTGGGAAGGTTCGGCTTGTCTGCGTCGAGCACGAGGTTGCTTCACCAGAAGTGGAAAGAAGTCCATATCACCCCCTAACTACATGGTTCCGGATAATAACCCCCCCTAACTAATAAGTGGGCCAAATTACCCCCCTAAGTATGCTAAACCGGACAACAAGCCCCCCAGTGGTTTTGCCTCTGTTTTTGGACAGAGTGGACACCGGTTTGACACAGGGGAGGCCACGTCAGGGACAAATGACCCCCCAGGTTTGGGATTGGGGAAATTTCCCCATTCACCTCGCGCGTCGCTTGGTGCTCCACCTCCCAGAGCTCCGCCGCGCGCCGCCTCCACCCCTGCCCACGCGCCTCCGCATTCGTCGCCACGAGTTGCGCTGCCTCCGCCTTGACCGCCTCCGCCTCCTCTGCACTGCTCCGCCGCCTCCGCCTCCTCTGCACTGCTCCGCCTCCCAGGCTGCCTGCCCGCCTGCACTGCCTTGCTCTGCCTTTCCGCCACGACAGTCCGGTCTCGCCCTGACCACGAATCGGTCCGCCGCCACGAAGAGCTCCGCCTCGAGCTCCGCCACGAAGAGCTCCACCACAGTTCGCCTCGAGCTCCGCCTCAAGCTCCGCCACTGCCTGCGTCGCCACGAGCTGCTCCGCCTCGTCCGCAGAGCTCCTCCGCCTCGACCGCCACAAGCTGCTCCGACTTGGGGCCCCCGCCACCGACCGCTCCGCCTTGGCACTGTCTCCTCCCCTCTAGAAGGTACGCTCCGGCCACCGCCTTACCTCATCCATCCCTGATTCCGATTTGAAACCCTGATTCCTATTTGTTGCAGGAATGTCAATGGAGGAAGCAGCGGCGGCGTCGGCTCTGATCGAACTTGCCGAGCCGCACGAGGTGGAGCGGGAGTACGTGGGACGGTGTTACTTGCAGCCGCCGGAGAAGGTTGGACATGAGGTAGAGGAAGCCGTGGCGGCGCTGCTGGATATTGCAGGGGCGCCGGCAATGGAGTTGAAGGAAGCTCGTACTCTGCGGGATCTTGTGGAGATGGGGTGGAGTGTAGGCGCAGAGGGACCGAATTGGTGATCACCTGGGACGCCGATTTCAGGTCTGAAGGGTTACTGGTTTTGCCAGCTTCGGTCATGGCATTTTACAGGGACATGGCGACAGCGGCCGGATCATCGTCAGAGGCCACATCAGAGGTAATCCGAATCACCAAGTACGCTGGAGAGGAGACTTTTGCTTATGCATTTGTTTCTCAGAAAGAACTGGCCCGGTTGTTGCTGAGAGCTTCACAGCATCCACATGTTGCGCTTGGTGTGCCAGTTGTCTGTGACCTCTCTCCCAGTGCTAATTCAGTTTAGGATTAGTACTAGATGAAGCAGGTTCAGAGTAGGTCAGTGTAGTTCAGAGTACTTAGTAGTTTAGAGTACTCAGGTACAGTAGATGGTAGTGCTAGAGAGAATCCTTTTGATGTGAATATATGCAATCAGTAGTCAACAGGTTTTAGCTGGGTAGTGATGTAGTGAATCCTTTTGGACATGTTTGGCTTAATGAGAAGATCAGCCTACCTACGTAAATGTGTAGTGATGTAGTGATTCCTTTTGGACATGTTATGCTTAATGACTAGATCAGCCTACCTATGTAAATGTAATCCTTTTGATGTGAATATATGGTAAATATTAGCCTTATTGCCTTGTTGAATTTTGACAGCATTTGTCTGCATATATTTTGATAGCACATACACAAGTGACAACAAAGAGAGCACATATTCTGAATTTTGCAACACAATTGTCATGTCAAATATTTTGCAGCACATATATTGAAATCTATAAAAAAATTGGAATGTGAAACACAATCCCACTCAATTTAATACATCAAAAGTTCATGTAATGTAAAAATCTTGGCAGCAACTGTTTTGCCCATTTCCTACTGTGCTCCACCTTCTCCACCTTGCTTTCTTTTTTCTCCCAGTAACCACTGCATTCTCCCATGTTTTGGCACAGATTCAGTAACAACTTGGGATATTGGAATGGTCTTTGAAAGCTTGTCCTTTTGGTGCACTTGATTGTGATGCACATGAGCTTGCTGCAAAGAGTGAGAAAATAAATATTAAGCATTTTGGGTGACTCAGCAAAATAGTACCTTCCGTATCTTTTCATTTAGGATTTTTTACCTGAGGTGGAACAAATGGCCTGTTGTAGGTAGCTTTCTTCTGGGGGGTTCATGGGAGGAGCTTGATGCAGTAGGTTGCTTCATGGGAGTACGTTGCTGCACGGGAGGAGCTTGACGCATGCCAGGTTGCTGCATGGAAGGACCTTGCTGCACGTGAATAGATTTCTTTCTTGATCTAGCTTTCTTGTCAACAAATAGCACATGCTTCTCTTTTTGCTGGGGTGGTTCTTGCTGCAACAAACATTATACCAATCAAGTAACAGTAAAATAGCAGCTACTTAATTAGATGAACAATAAAATTACTAACCTGAGCTGATTTTTTAGTTTGCTTCCTCCTAGCACTCTTGGCTGTTTTCTTGTTGTGAGCATGTTCTCTCACAACATCTGGATTACTAGTGCACTTCCTTTTGTTATGGCCTTCCCCTCCACATACTGAGCATCTAATTTTGATTCCCTTTCTTGATAAGTTGTCCCCCTTGGGTTTCTCTTGCTCTTCCCTTCTTCTCTCTGTCTTTGGCCTTCCGGGCTTTTTCTTCTTGAGTGGTGGAAAGGGTCTTGGGTTTGGAGCAACTGGCCAGCTCTCTTTCCCCACCACTGGATGCAAAACATGGCTGTACACTTGGTCGTACATATCAATCCTATAGCAAGGTACAATAAAATCGTCCAATTCTCTCTTCACTGTGTATATAGCATTGATGGCATGGCAACATGGCAAACCAGACAGATCCCAATATCTGCAGCTACATGTATATGTTTCCAAATTGACAGTGTATCTTCTCCATGTCCCTTCCATAACCTCAAATCCTTCAGTTCCATTGTAGAGAACTTGGCAGATACTTGATCTTTTAACATTCAACTTGAGCTTCTTGAAAATGTTGGGGCATATTGTTCCAACCCACCCTTCTGACTTTGCCTTATTCTCTGCTATTCTTCCCATCACCTTTCTCCTCATGATTTCCATAGAAGTAATTACAGGATAAAACCTGGCTCTCATTATAGAATTGTTAAATTACTCACATAGATTATTTTCAACTGAATCACAGTAGGAACCAAGCTTAAAATTGGCTCTACACCAATGTTGAGGAGCAGTATTCATCATATCCCTTGCACCTTCTGGTGTTTTCAGTGCTAGCTTGGCCCTATTGTAGTTGAACTGAATCCTGTCACTTGATTTAGCACAAGCCCAAAACAGCTTTTGGAAAGATTTGTCCCTATGCTGCTTTCTCCAATTGGCATATATATGCCTTGCACACATTCTATGCTCTGCCTCAGGGATTATCTCATTCACTGCCTTGATAAGGCCCTTCTGCTGATCAGATATGATAACCCATCCCTCACCTTGGTTATTGATCTGTATATCCTTCTGTAGTAAAGAAAGGAACCAGTACCAGCTGTCATGATTTTCTCCTTCAACTGTAGCCCATGCAATTGGGTACATTTGGTTGTTTGGGTCTCGGCCAACTGCACACAATATTTGTCCACTAACTGTACCTTTTAGGAAACATCCATCCAGTCCAACAACTCTCCTACAACTAGCGAGAAAACCTCTTTTGCAACCTTCTAGACAAACATACATTCTTTCGAACACAGGCTTGTCGGTTACATCTGGGTTTAAAGTTACTGATACTGTGCTTCCAGGGTTGCTTCTCACTAGTTCCATATGGTAGTCATACACTCTAGAAAATTCTCCATTTGTTCCATCAACTATCCTCTCCATCACAATCCTTTTTGCTCTTTTGCATTTTGATTCACTGACATCAGCACACATGTCCTCAAGCACTCTCTCCTGCATCTTCTCAATCCTCCATCCAGGATTATCCCTGATCTCCCTAAAATACTTCTCTGCTATCACTGTGCAAGTGACCAGCTTGTTGCTCCTCCTTGCTACACATTATTGTACCTGCTAACTATGAACCAAGGTGACCTGTTGGGTACTAGTGAGCCATATATGCTCCAGTTGCAACCAACCCAGCTGCATTTGGCCAACACTCTGGTCCTCTCATCCTTGGGAAATATTAGGTGCTTAAATTTTTTTAATCCATAATTGACTAGTGCTTGTTTGAATTGTCTGCTATCATGGAAAGCTTGCCCAACCTCAAACTCTTGCACCTCAGCACTCTCATCATACACTCTGTGTTTTGTCTTCCGTGTTCTAACATTTCCATCACTGTCTTCATCATATGACAATTCGTCTTCAGAGTCAAAGCAATCACTTCCTTCCTCTTGCTCTTCATTGACATTCTCTGGAACAATAAATTCTTCTGGGACTCTTATCCCTTGTTGCTCTTCCTCTCCAAGCATTTTCCTCTTCACTATCTTCTTCAGCTCCTGTGCTTGTTTTCTGTAACAAATGGCCTCTTCATCTTCACCACTGCTATCATCACTATCCACTTCGTGGACAGCATCGTAGTCACTGTCTGAACTGTCCTCACCACCTTGTTCTTCATGTACCTCTTGTATCTCCTTACCTTTATGTTGCGTTGCTGCCCTAACAACTGGAAATTTTGTAGCTACATATGGCTGAACTAGCTGCTCATCTTGGTACTTCTCATGCTCAAGTTGCTGCTGCAGCTCTTACTGCCAAACTATGTTGTGTTCATGCTCAAACTGCTGCTGCTCTTGATGATTGCCATGCTCAATATGTTGATGCTCTTCTTCTTGCTCATTTTCAAACTGCTGTTGCTCTACATGATTTTCATGCTCAAGATGTTGTTGCTCGTCATGATTGTCATGCTCAAGTTGCTGCTGCTCACGCTCAGCTTCATAACCATCTTCAAATTCTTCTCCCCCTTCATCTGAACTTGATACATCTAGGTGCTTTACAAAGATCTCAACAAAATCAGCTGCATCTCTTTTCACATACCTAACCATACTGCTCACACTTGTATTGTCATCAAGACTGCACATGAATCTATCCTCCTTCTCAATTAGTCTCCAACTCAATCTTATCTCTAGCAAATCTTCCTCCGAAAGCAACATGAAATCAGTCAAGTGCATCTTCAAATCTGCTAGAGTGAGATTTGTAGTGGGCATAGTTGTAACGGCACTCCTTCCCCCGATGTACTTCCATTCTTTATCAATGTATTCCATCGTACCACGAAAATGGAAACGAACACTAATTGATTCCATCCTACAAAAACAATAGGAACAATATGAAAATTTTCATACAAACATAAACTGATTGTACAATGAAAGAATCAAACATGCCGCTACTACGCAAATTACTGACAAAACTAAACTAAACTGACTTTTTACTATCAAAACTAAACTTTGACAGTGCATAACTGAATCTACTATCAAAATTGCATCTTATGCATTTTCTGAATTCTAACACCAAATATTTGACGGGGTTGGATCGATGGGCTGGACTACCCAAATTGACAGTACCCAAACTGAATCTCACCTGCACTTCAACGCCGCACCGATCTTGTTGATGCCACCGATCCTAGCGAGTGGACGCCTCCTCCACACCTGCAGTCCGGTGGAGAAGGAATAATGTGAGGAGGGAGATAGCAGCAGGAGAGACCAGAGGGAGAGAGCTGCACCTGATCAAGGTCGAGGTCTACCCCAGATCGCCGAAGAGCAGAGAAGGTCGAGGTCTACCCCAGATCGACGAAGAGCAGAGGCAGCTACGCATGATCGCCCTCGCGAGAGAGGAGCCAACGGCACCGTCTCGATCAGTGCCGCAACAGCCGGGGTCACAGGGCCAACGATAAGCATCGACTAGTCAATTGGTCTAGCCCGACCAGGTGCGACCCAAACCTGGGGGGGGGGGGGGGGTCATTTGTCCCTGACGTGGCCTCCCCTGTGTCAAACCGGTGTCCACTCTGTCCAAAAACAGAGTCAAAACCGCTGGGGGGGCTTGTTGTCCGGTTTAGCATACTTAGGGGGGTAATTTGCCCCACTTATTAGTTAGGGGGGGTTATTAGCCGGAACCTTGCAGTTAGGGGGGTGATATGGACTTCTTTCCCAGAAGTGGGGTACACGGGCTTTCTCGTCCGATTCCGGGGACGATGCTATGCCTCAGCACCCCGATGCCTGCAGCCGCAACTTCCTCGCCACCACTTCCGACCCCTCCCTGGCTGCCCCGGACGCTGATGAGGAACCTCCGACGACGACGGTGGATGATACGCGACCGTCAACAGATACACGCCCGGCTCTTCCTCAACCGGAGCTGTCGCCATTCCAGGAGAGGATAATGTAAGCCCACACGCCATTAATTCTGTTCCGTGTGTATTGAAATGCTTATGAAATAATTCTGTTCTGTATGCTTGTCAACTAGCTTATGAAATTGTTGTGGAAGCTTGTAAGTATGTCCAGCAATTAATTTGGTGTTTACATGCTTGCTAGTTTTTTTAGTTAACACCAGCCAGTTAAGTTGTGATTTACCACATTGGTGAGAAAACATACCCCGTACAACATTTTCATTTGAACTGCAGATACCACACAATGTCAACATATTTGAGTGATCAACAAAATTATATCCTATTATGTATGCATATGAAAATAATCCCCTGATGCCACAGAAGTGGCAAGAAGCCATCGATTCTTTCCTGTACCTGATTGAAAACGTTTTGTAGTCCGGTTACTCATGTTCAGATAAGATTAATTCTGTTATATATGTATGGCATTAACATTAACTGTTAAGCATAGTGTATCTGTATGTGTGATTTCATTTGTCAGTCTGTATCAAAGAGCGAGTGTTACTTTTATCTTGATATAGCTTATGAAATTGTTGTGGAAGCCTTAAGTATAATTTAGTTTTTGCCTTGTTGTTCATCTTTCTAATCTTCACCGTCAATTAATTTGTGATTTTACCACATTGGTGACATGACCCAATACGAACCTGATCATCTAAATCACTTTCACTCGAAATGCAGATATCACAGAATGCCAGCATATTTAAATGCTCAACAAAAATGGGATCCACTTGTGTATGCCTCTGTGTATAATCCCCTGATGCAAGTTCAACTGTTTGGTTCAGAAAAGGAAATCAATATTTTAGTTGAGAGGTGGCAAGAGGCTTTTAATTCCTTGCTTCACCTGATTGAGAACATCGCAAAATCTGGCTACTCCTGTTATGATAAGCTTCATATTAATCTCTTTGTCATCATCAACAAACGATTTGAGCTGAGGGATGGTGTTCCCCTGATTAAAGCAAGTCCAGAGAGTTATGCCCGGGACGTTGCGGGTGGTGCTCACCTCATTCAGGAGATTGTGAACCACATTCATGGTCCAGGAGCGCTGTACAAGGTTCCAGATTTGAATAGCCTTGTCAATAAGATGAGAGACAGGAATGAGGAGAAGGGATATCCCATACTTGTTGATCCGAGCCTAATGCCGCTGCACAACAAGGGTCCAGCAACAATTGATGTCTATAACTTTCTGAAGTTCCACATGCAAAAGGAGTTTACAGAAGAACTGCTGACTGATATGATGTATACAGCAAACAGTGAGTGGATATCAATAGCATACACCAATGATTTGCTAGAAAAATGGCTGCTTGGTGGCATCACCGAACCTGAAGACAGGAAGACGCCTGCTGGCTTTGTTGGATATCTGAGAATCTGTCACTCCCACATTTTGGATTTCTGAAGAATTTTGCACAACAGCCACTCCTGGAGGACGAAAAAGAAGCTTTCAAAAAAGTATGGAAAGAGGCATGCAAACCTGGTGATCCATGGGAACTACCCCTTGGCGCTTTCTGATCTTTATGACCGGCTGTGTAAAAAGAAGAAGCTCAAGGCGCTTAACCCACACCTTTATTTCAGATATTGACAGTAGGGCTCCCGAGGTATTTTCTTCATTCTATATGTTGTGGCTTTACTTCATCATATGCTGGTAGCTTTAGTTCACTGAGGGTTTTCAGTGTGTTGAACAGTTTTGGTAGTTTTCCTTAAGCTGTTCATCTCATCACTTGACTATTTGTTGCTGCAGGAACAGAACAGTTTGACAATGACTACGGACCGGGTCACCTAGATTCAAGCCAATAGTCGCTGTTAACTGTTGTATGTGAAAACATCCGTTGTCATTGATGCTTACTGCTGGTGATGCATCTTCTGTTGGCGAACCTGATGCAGAAAGGTGCTTGTAAAATTTCATTGAAGAAAATTGTTCTCCCCAAGGATAAATATATTGATCCTGGTTTTGGTCTAAGAATTCTCTGTCAAAATAACTTGCAACTGTTCATACTGTTGAAACTGGTGTATGGAAGTCTTCCATGTTGATCAATGAATTAGCATACATTTGAGTTTTTTTTGCAAAGGAGAATAATTCTGGGAACTGTTGAGCCAGAGGAATATCGTGCCATGAGTGAGTCCAAAAGAATACAAAGTTACCATCTCCCATTTTACATAAACATCCATAAGTCCATGGAGATCCCTGCTCCCCAGGTTCAGTAGTGCTCATGAGGTAAACAACCTGAGAAACAGAGGCGGTTTCAAAAAAAAAACCCTGAGAAACAGAGGAAGGCTGAGCGCGAGCGCGAGCGCCGCTCTTCCCCTCCCCTCCTGCGCCGAGAGCTACCCGGCTCCGGCAGAACACCAAACCCCGCCGCCTTCCACTCCAGTGGCAGCGGCCAGCTTCTCCTCTCCCTTCCCTTCCCTCGTTCCCATGGCTCTCTGCCTGGAGCCTGGACACGGAGCAGCCAAGTGCACCGTCCACGAGCGCTTCATCCGCTGCGACGAGCTTGGGCACTGGGCAAGGGACTCCTCCGAGCTAGGACGGCGACCAGGTACGCCCCTCCTCAAGCTCCTCCTCTCTCTGACCAGGTACGCCCCTCTCCCGTATGTGTCCCTAGTTCTTCTTTCCCCTACCATACCAAGCCGCCGCCACCCCCCTCCCCTCCCCCTCCCTCCTCCCCCTCCCCCTCCACCAAATACGAGCCACTCCTTGAGCTCCCGCCAAGTCGCGGGCTGCCGTTCCCGTTCAACGTCATCGTGTCCCTGCTGGATCAACATCGTCCACTGCTTTTGTTTCGAGGTACCAGCATATTTGTCATACTGATCCAGTGATCGGTTATACTAGTAGCTTGTAGATCCGCACCTGCGACTTATACCCAAATCTTTGAGGCATTGTTTGGAACATGGGGAACCAAACCACTAAGCGCCTCAATCCACTAGTGGATTGATTGATCTCCATCTGCCCACCCGATCCCCGTATAATTAATCCCTTCCCATCCTTCTAATACCTCAATCCAAGCAGATCAACATAATTCGATTTGTAGGCTGCCATTTTATTTGCACGCAAGGACACACCATCAATACTAAAGATGATGAGTAGTCACCAATTTAGCAGCCATATAAATGCTTATGGAAGTCAAATTATATAGTATGCTGAATAATCTCTTGTTGTTTCATAAGAACCAAAGTAAAACCTAAATACATTGTCACATGAAAACTAAGAGGAGATTTATTAGATATAATTACACCACCTAAGAATGTACATCAACATGTTTTCTCTTACAGTTGAAATAAGCACAGCTCAGGAGATGATCAAATCAATGTGCTATAGATCACCTCCTTATAGGACATATTCATACTACACCCGGGTGTAGTTACACCCATACGTGTTTCACATTATATAGGCAGTATCTACCATACCGGAAGGTATGTACGTGTAGTATGAAGTATGTAAGAATATTTGGGCAGTATATATACTACTTTTTTGATAGTATGTAATTTTTATTCACATACTTCTTTTATACGTACAAATATGACGGTATTTTACATATATAGTGTAAACTATGGGTGTATTTGTATTTTTTTCACCTAACTTGTTTGGAAGTATCTTAGATATAGTATATGAACATACTCAAATAGATAAAGTATTACAAATACTTCCGTAAGGTAGTATATAAGACGTGGGTGTAGTTACACCCGGGAGTAAGAAGTATTTTTCCTATATATATATATATATATATATATATATATGTATGTATATATATAGTAAACACGCTAAGATAGGCCTACAATGCAAGGTTAGCACTTCAGAGGTGCACAACAAAAATGAGGAACTATCCTTGAATTCTTTGCAGTAAGAAGACAATCACTCATATTTGTTATCTATCTGCAAAACTAATACTCGTTGCACTTCCTCTTCTACAACACAACTTTTGTATCTGACTACCAGTGTCAACTTTTCCAACAAACCAAAGCCCATAAGGACAATCAGTGCAAATTTTTATAGGTCATGACCAAAGTGACGCTTGCAGCATCTGCTGGGCTTTGAGCTTTGGAAAAAAAATTATGTAAAATCTGAATGATAGTACATGTAGCCCACAAAATCTCTCAGCAGGAAACCAATCTTCTTGGATAATTATACAATTATCGAGATCCAACTACGAAGAATTTGCGAGCTCCAAAGTAGAATGAAAAATCATAACATGGAAGTAAAATATTGATACATCAACAAAATAACCAGGAAGCACCGAAGCAGACAAGTCGAGCTAAAAATGGTATGAACAACATGATACGTCATGCACTAAGTAATCTGCAACAATTCAGAGAATAATTAATGCCCTTTGAATTCAATCGTATGTACTGTTCCATATGGTGTCCATCTTTGCAATATGACATGCGATGGTAACTAATAGGAAGTTCACATACGGTAGGGGGGTTTGCCTTTAAAAAGGAAACAGCAAGATAACAAAGACATGTTAGAACAGATATGCTATTGTACGCTTTGCCATTCTGCTATTCAGGAGTATCATGAAGCCTCATGCTAGTACCTGCTGTGACACATTGCAGTATTGGCCTGCCTGCTCCTTACAATATCTAAAAAAACAAAAAGGCTGAAACTGACTGCAGCATACAGATAAAGCATTTCACTGAGGAGAAAAGTCGGGCAGTAACACTACCTAGATTATTGTGTACGCAGAAATCTATGTGAGTATTAAACATCTAAAATGCTTATCTGACCGGAAATGTATATCACTCGCATACTCATATACAGCTATTGTATAAGCTACGCTCAACACTGCAATTCAAAATCAGTAAGAGGCCCAATTCCGACGACTCAACAGATCAACAGTTACAAGGAACAATATATGGAAGGTGAGGGTATTTAGCAGGTCTGTAGCAAGTCGAGATGCACTCCAGTTATAAATGTGATCCGCAAACCTATATTTACAAAAGAACATACTCCAGTACAATTTGTTTCGAGCTCCAATTTGTATCTTTGTGCTCATGCACAGCAGATATGGCACTTTAATAAGACAATTAAACACAAGCAAATGTATGTAGAACTTGCTACAATAATAAAACCTTGGTGAAATAATTGAAAGAACCTTCAGAAAACCAGTTACGGATTAAGCAACATAAATCTACTGTGCTTGTTAAATATTAATCAGTTCACATACAAATGAAGACATTTTTCCTGAAATACAGTTAAACATAAAAATATTCTAGATGGTATCACTTGGCATGCTAGAGCTACACTCCAAATATGAAACAAACTTCAGAAAACAAATGAGTAACTAAGAAACACATATACATCGGACCTGCACTATATTAAGACTATCTACTGGCTGATAGGAACACACACCTACACGTTGATTGGTACACTCTACGAAATTATTCGATTAACCATGGCTAGTAAAATTCATTGCTTATACTAGACAACCAACTAGGACACCTAACTACAATTTTAAA
Source organism: Avena insularis (assembly GCA_023614405.1). Lineage (NCBI taxonomy): Eukaryota > Viridiplantae > Streptophyta > Magnoliopsida > Poales > Poaceae > Avena > Avena insularis. The sequence continues at coordinate 434,688,306 of CM042693.1, read as the reverse complement.
AATAAAGTAGCCACGGGCAGAGGTGACAACACGAAACAAAACGAAAGGAGGGAGAGGCAACACGCGGAAGGTGGCAGCCTGGTGTCGATTAGAAGAGATAGGTGAAGCCTGAAACAAACAGACTGGTGGGTAAAGCTAACACGTTGCAATGCACAACTGACTCAACTGTCTAACACGTTGCACTGTTCACGAAATAAACTAGCACAATTAGAAAGAGAAACATTTCCAGCATGCTGATGTCATAATAGCAAACAAGTAATATAGCCCTACATACATGAAAACGACTTCTTATCGACGTGGCAATCAGCACTCTTGTAAGCATGACTTATCTTCATGAGTTACAAGATCATGACTTATCTCTAGCAAGGTGAGGTCACTGAACCATATGGATCAAAATTTAAAAGCAGCATCTATGACATAAGAAGTTGGCTGATGCACTATGAAAATCCACATGCATGATTTTAGTTTGTGTTTTTCATGGCTGCATTCAGTTTGTTCATGGAGTGAATCTGAATAACATAATGGATACAGCTAAGAAGACCTAAGCTATTTGCAAATTTGTTCAGAGGGCTAAAAACATGTAACCTCGAATGATATGGACCAGGCTGAGCATATAACTTAATTTACTGAAACGGCACACGGCATGATAGCAAAAGGAGTGCCTAACAATTGTGAATTCATATAGCTGTGCATGTTGAAGATACTCATATTCAGTCATGCAATGATATGCTAAGTCATCTGCCAGCATGTCATACCTTTGATCCTTCCCAACCACATTCTGAAACCCGTGGTTCTTCTTTATCAGAACCTTGTTTGCGAAGTTATAAACGCATGACATGCAAAGATCTGATCTGAACTAGATCTGTATAATTTGTAGAAACAAAATGATAGCCAAAGAGACATGAATGCTATTAGAAACAGAGGTTATATATATGCAATATCAACAATCTTTGCTGTTTCACTTTGCTAATTGCATAGTAAAACAGTACAACATTGATTCCACTTTGCTGTTGTCCTACAATCAGGCCAATTATTCAGCCAAGTTGGACCACAATCAGGATTACAACATACAATTATGAATTTTGGCATGAAACAAACGAGCATAAAGTTAAGGTAGTTACTATCAGGGCAGTTGCACCCCTTTTGTTAGCTGTTACTACTCCTCTCTGCATACTGTGTGAAATGGTAAAGCAAATGTTGGTGACTAAGCTGAAAGTACCTCACATAGAATGGTTCGGTCCAGAAGAAAAAAACACGGGTGCTTTGCCTTCAGATCATTCACTTCTGAGGTGACAGTCAGTCCCAAATCCCCTCAAAACTTGTAGAGAAGTTTTGAAATATCCACCGTGTTCATCTTTGTCTAGATAGTGATGCACAAAATGTGGTTAAGTAATTTTTTAGAATGATGCAGCACTTCATATCAACATTTTCGTATACAAACCAGCCATCTTGGAGATTGCTATCTATATCCTTATAAAGCATTTTAACAAACACAAGATGAGCAAGTTGGCAAACCTGCTCTGTACAGATCAGTGAAACTGAACCTTTACCAATCGATGAGCCTGATAGTTTTATCAACGGGTGAAACTGTTGGATTCAAGCGCGCAACGCATCCGTTCCCATCATCTCCAACAAGAGATTGAGGGCAGAGAGGCCTCGGCGGGCTGCTGGAGGGGAGTTGGTCTCACCATGCTTCATTTGGGAGGACTGGTGGTGGCCGAACTAGGCAGGGCGAGAGGGGAATCCACTGGAGCTAGTTCAGTCATTTGAGGGGATGCACATTGCAGAGGCCGGTGCCCAGTGGCGGCGGTACAAAGTCAGGGATGGCGGATGCGGCAGGACAGCAATCTTGTGCAGCAAGCGGTAGGGCCGCTTTCCCATGCCGGAGAGAAAACAGTCAAAACCAGTTCATAACCGAATTAATAAGAGCAAACTGTGTCAGTTTCATGGCATGGGCGGTGGTGGCGTCAACCTCTCCGGCGGCGAGGTACCCGAGCTGCAGTTGGGTGACCCGGCCGGCGTCGATGATGAGCTGGAGGTGGCCCGTCCTGACCTAGCTGCGCACGCATCCACAGCGGCCAGGATGGTGTGTATTGCTGTGCGGGCTGCCGCTTTTATAAATCCAGCCTCCAGGTCGGGGCGGGGTGGGGATGATAGAGGCCGTGACTAGGTCCATTTTATCGGAAGGAGTCGTGCATCCTAAAGACCCACCTTGCAACTATACAGTGGGCGCCGACAAATGGGCCCAAAACCAGGCACGATCGCGTGGAGCAATGAGAGCTCCTTTTTCTAGGGAGCTTAGTGTTCCTAGAAGATAATGTAAAGTAAGGAACAACAGGAATTTCGTTTTATAAACAATAGGAGTATTAATCCACAAAGTATATTACAATTTAGTAAAAGATGTTCACAATTTGTATTCTTTTGAAGAACATAAGAGATTAGGAGACCGATGAATGTTAGTGTTTGCTCTCTGCTGCTGCTGCTCTTACAACATAGTCAAGGGCACATGGACACATGGTAACACAACATTACAAACCATAGCATGGTAGAGTTTTAGCATTCTGTTGCCATTGGGCCTTTTGCCTTAGAAGGACATCATGATCGATAAACCTTAAAATTGGTCACAATTTCTGTAGTAATAACAAGTTTAATGGGTCAACTAGCTTCTATCAACTAGCAAAAAGTATCCCAGCCTTATCGGCTACTGGAGGTATTTAAGAACCTGGAAAGCGTTAAGAACATATAATCAGCATGAAAGTGTGAGCTTTCACTAAACGGCGCAAGTCACTAAATGGAAAATATGATAAGAATGAGACATGCATCTCTTTCTTATTTCTTGCAGCTATAATAGTTAACTCTATGGGATATATTTCTAAAAAACTAGATACTGTTATATGTTGATGTAGCAATGAGAAAATGCCAGTGTACAGTTGTTATACAAAGAACAAAAGGATGGGAAACCAAGAACATACATGTGCAGCTATATATGTCTTGACAACACTTTCAGAGAACACACTTGACACAAGCATCTCCTAATACCAACTGCTAAAGATTTGTAGCAGTCCTCTGGACAAGTAATTAATCAAAAAACACATTTATTTCCTGCTGATTACCAGGATATTAGGATCATGAATCCGGATTGGCACCTAGTGCATTGGACCATGTGTTCCACATCCTTGCCTGGCACATTTTATTTTTTCTTTATATGCAGTCTTTATGTTGGATATTCAGGATTGGGAATATGATATAATGTATTCCTTTTTAATTATCAGCATTAGATTCCTCCACTGTAGCAGAAAGAAAAAATCTGTTTGCCAGGAGAACAGTTAACAGTGATGGAGCTTCAGCCCGGCATGCCAGGGCAGCTGCCTGGGCTAAGCCAAGAATCATCCATTGAAATTATGTAAGCTAATGAAAGATTAAGGACTAGTCCCATGGGCAAAAACCAGTCGGCCAGGAGACTTTGCACTTTGCCCAGGCTATGTGATCGGGCTGCCTCTGCCACTGACAGTTAACCTGTAGTACGCATCCTCTGTGTGGTACTTTTAATTGTTCTCCTCTCATCCATACATACCTACATACATACGCACATTTTTTTGGTCAGAGAAAATGATATCCATAATGTATTTGTTTTCTTTTGATATCAGGATATTAACTTTGATTCATCATTCATAGGGTAATTGTTTTTGGCAACGATGAGCCGACGATTTTTGCATGTGGTAGTCAACAATGTAATCGGCCGCCCCTGCACCTACACGCTGCACAGTATCAATGCCGCGAATTTTTTCTACCCAGAAAGACCAAGGACATTTGCAGCTACAGTCGAGGATGATCTGCTGCCTCAACCAGTCATGCACTTCCACCGTCCATGCAGCCCTCCTGAGTACTACGGATCTATGGACTTCATGCCTCTTGGTCGCGATCGGAATGACATAGTAGGCGTGGACCATAGGGGGCGTTCCATTCTCTATGACACTGCCTTGTCAGCTGTCCGGACCATGCCCACACTGCATGCCCCCAAGTCTTTTCCCATTTCCATCGCCGCTGGCAACAGTCTTTACGTACTGAACTCAAGACTTGGGCCACCTCAACACCACACCTTTGAGGCCCTTTTGCATGGCCTCTTGCCAAATTCTTCGCACGGCTGGTTCTGGCGCTCTCTCCCACCGCCACCCTATGTGCATTACCCTGACTATGGTGAAGATGAACTAGACGATGATGGCGAGATTGTTCAGCCATACGAAATTAGAGCCTACACAGTGGTTGGCGACTCGCAGATTTGGATATCTACGGCGGCTGCAGGAACCTATTCTCTTGACACGGAAAGTGGTAATTGGAGCAAACCCGGCGAGTGGTCGCTGCCATTTAGTGGCTGCGTAGAGTTTGTTCCGGAGCACAAGATGTGGTTTGGATTCTCATTTGAAGATAACCAATTCTGTGCCAATGACCTCACCCGTGAGGAGCAGCCTACGTTGCAAAAGGTGTGGGAGTTGGATCTCCGGCCACCGCAAGATTGGATACCTACCAAGTCGTATCTAGTGCCTTTGGGCTCTGGCAAATTTTGCATTGCTAAGTTATTTCTAACGTCAGAGGACACGACATCTGAGGCGGGCTACAGGTATGAAAAAACTGAAAGGTTTGCGGTGCTTACCGGTGTGGAGGTTGAGAACATGGACGGTGTAGGACTTTGTATGATCCAGCACAAGTCCAAACGTTACTGCCTTGAAGACAGGGTCATCGAGCAGGTGATTTGAATCGATTTGGCTTAAGATTGAATAAGTAAGACAGTTTTCCTTTAAGAGTGAACAAGTAACAGGTTGAATAAGTAAGATGGTTTTCCTTGTACAATCTTGCTATGTGTAAAATCTTGCTTACCCTTATCGCAACAACAACAAAGCTACCCCCTCCATCCGGGTATGGTATCTCAGCAGCGTATATTCCTCCACGGTATATTGAAGTGCATGTGTACTTTGAATTACTACTGATCAATCTCTGTATGTGTACTGACACTTCCACTGCACTCAACATTTTGATAATGCTCAACATTATTTTGGTAGTGCTTTGGCATGGACGGGATCACGTTCGTCAGTCACTGTCTTGTGATCTGTGCGAAAATACTTATTAATCACCTAAGATTTGAGTTCTTAGCATAAAACCATTAACCATCACTTTACACCTCAAATTCTGGAAAAACACCAATTTATGTTGCTGGACAAAATCCCACCATATTTTGGTTGCCTTCTGCAATTTGCACAAAACGGGAACTAGGAGGCTGACGTGGCACTGGGTCCTACATATCAACAAAATAAATAAAAAAGCAAAAGAAGACGTCTCCTACCTTTCACACCTGACCACCAGCCTAACCTCGGTACCCCACCACCCACCACTGTGGCGCCGGAGGCACTCCTAGTTGCCACCGCACCCTGCTACGCGCTAAGGCCAGCGCTACCGCCTTGCTCGTGGCCGAGTGCTGCCGCCCGCCCCTCCCTCCCCGCCTCTACAATGCAGAGCATCGGTGGCCCCTACACCACTCGTGTGTGGCCTCCCCGCTCCACGTGCGCACGCCGCCAACCCACGGTGTCCGTGTGGCTACAATTGTGGAAAGGGGTGCCTGTAACATCCCAAGATTTTAGAAATTAGGATTTAAAAATCATTTGCATTGCATCATGTCATCATGCAAAACCTTGATTTAGAAACCTTTTATCAAAATCTTATTTCAACTTGCCAAAATCACCTACTAAGATTTTTTTATGAAAAATATATTCTTGTATTTTTTGGACCGACAAAGCATTCATAATAGTCCTAAAAGGTTATTGTGATTTTATAAAAAATTAGAAAATTGGTTTGGCTCAATTTGGAGCTATTTTGAAAAAAATGACGAGAGGACATTGGTTGATTAAGTCCTAGATATTATATTCCTTTACCACTGGAACTGTATCATTATATTATTACCCTTTCGTAAATAATCCATAATCATATTATTATGAAAATAGTGTTGACCTTTTTGAAATGCAGGTGATGACAATATTTGAGTTACAAACATTTGATAGAAAATAATCAAAGGACATGAGCAAGTGTGGACTTGCCTTTTGTGATTGTAAGATTATTCTATCACGTTCTTCAAGACAATATAAGATCCAAATTCTGTAAACAACATCATTGGTCTGGTAAGGACGAATGTTTAAAAAAGCAAGATGCAATTATGCATAAGTAATGTAATGTAGTGGGATAAATGCGAATCTCTGGAATAATTGCATCTAATCTAGGTTCAGAAATTGGGGATGGTTTTTTTAGAATGTATTTCACTTTTATATTAGCTACACACTTGTGCTTCTTATTAAGGCTTGTGAGAGTGTGTGAAACAATATGTAAATACAACAAGTAACATGCAATACTAAAGCACGCAAGTGTGGAATGGCACATAATAACTGCTTGAATGGGATTATTAATTCATTAGAGTCTTCACATATTTATTTTAAGGATTAAATTTAATATTTCTTAAAAGAATAACCTTTGAGGAAAAGACTACTTTACAAGGTAAAGGCATTTAAACTTAAAGCTAATACTTTAATGATTTCTTACTAGTTATGAGTATTAACGAAGAAAACAATTAGCATTTTGAATAGCTATTCCACTAGCAAGTGGAGACTTATATATTTTGAATATGGCATCTTATTATAGGTGGTTTACTTCTTAATGATTTCTAAAGGTAGAATACAAGTAGCTTTGCTTTTTTATGGAATTGGTGTTTTCTTAAGGTTATACTTCATAAATGCAAAATAGGTATTACTTTAATTACTTAAGAACTTGGTTTAAAATTAAGTAGTTTTCCAAACTAGTAGAGGAATTAAATAAATATGAGCTTGATGATTTATAAGTGAATAGAAGCCTTGTGATAAACAATACACTATTTTAGTTGATTTTATAATTGATAAAATCTTCTTAGGAAAACTAAGATACACTTAATTTGAAATGATTGTTTTAGTAACTACATCTTAAAATGGTTAGACCTATGTTAACTTCACTTAAACATCAATTGAACATGATATTACCTTTTTTATACTTTAAACAAATAACGCCAAAGGCAAGTAAAGATTTATGTATTTTTAATCCATTAAGATATTAGAAAATAGTTTTAATCAAGACTTATTAAACTTTTACCTTTATTTGACTTCACATGTGAAATAGGGTATTTTTAATGTGTAGACTTTATTTTTGTGATCATTTTGGTATAGTATATGTATTTTTGTGATTTTAAAATAATAAAATATGATTTTTATAAGGTTTATCATTTTATAAAGAATTAATAAATAATAACATTTAGTTAAGTGACACAAAGAATATATGAGACAAGTTTGTAAATGTAGATTTTGTTTTTCTAAGAATTTTGGTATATTATACTTATTTTTCTGAATTTTAAATAATAAAATATATTTATTTAAGATTTATCCCTAATAGGCTATTTGCTAATAATAATAATTATCTTATTTAAGTTGGAAAATAAAATAGGATAATAGGTTTAGAATATAGAATTTAGTTTTCTGAACATTTTTATATATAATATATATTTTTATGAATTATAAAACAAAAGATACTGATTTAACAAGATTTAATCATTTTATTAAATTTCTGGAAAATATTTATATTTGAATTTATAATGTTTTATCTATTTATTAAACAGACAATACCTTTTTATACCGAGCAAGCACCTGGACACAGACACTGACTAGTGGGGTCGTATTATGTCTACGACCTAAGACTTCTACGGATTTGAGGTGGCAGGGTGACACTAGCATGACATCAGCGCGACCTCCACCACCAGATCGTGGTTGCCGGCAGCGATCGACAATGTTTTAGCTAGCGTGGTTAGGTGCGTTGGATAGTGAGGGATGAGGCGAGTTCAATGGTAGCATCGTCGCCCGCTATTGGTCACCGGAGGATGATCGACGGCGAGCTACAGCGACGGCAAGCTCGGGTTCATGCGTACGGGATGCTACAAAAGGCTAGGGGAAAATCCGAGAGAGCCATCGGAAGCAGAAACTCACCAGGAAGCTTGTAGAGGAGACTATGAGGAGAGAAGCTCGGACAGCGTCACCATGGTCGACAGCGAGCGGCGGACAGATGAGGTCGGTGGCATCAATAGTGAGCGATAGGGATCGATTCCTTCTGCTAGACGATCCAGGATGACGAGAGGAAGCTCCTAGGCACCACGACAGAGCTCGGGGAGGTCGAAGACGATGGTGATTTGAGGTGGCCGGAGGTTAGGGTTTTGGTGAGGAAGAGGGGTTTGCGTGAGAGAGCCTGGTATGGATAGATAGAGGAGAGCACAGTCAATCTTATCAACGAGGTCCGGGGCATCGGCGAGCATCACGGCAGTCCAATTTTGCTGACGACGATGATCGGCATCGGGCGATGGCGCTCGCTCCAGAGAGCTGCTTGTGACGTCGAAGAAGACGACGACAAAGCGGTACCTGGGCCTGGGCCAGTGTTGGGCCATGGTGAAGCGAGCGGGTTGTTTTCTCTGCTGCTAGCGAGCAACAGATATGTGCAGAAGAAATGGGTTGTGGGTTGGGTGTCTAGCCGACTCCTTTTCTTTTTCCAATTCTATTTTTTGTTTGCTGTTTTTGTAAAAACTTTTCAAATTTGAATTTCCTCCATGAATCAAATATTCATAACTCAGTGAGTCAACATGGGTTTGCATGGATCAATGTACCAATTGGTTTGGCATTCTCTTAGTCGTATTTACACTAATCATGATTATTGATAGGATTATTTTGTTAGAAAATATTAATGGGAATTAGGGTTTTAGGAATCAGTTCTTATCTAAAGATTCCTTTAAGGCAATTTTGTTTTCACTTGATATTTTTCATGGCAATGGTTTAAAATGGTTCATGATGTACATAGAATCTTATTCATACTTAACCTCATAAAGGAATTATATGTATAACCTTATAATGAGTTAAATCTGAGGGTTCATAATATGGTGGTTTTAGTTTCATGATCCTCCAAACGTGGTGATTTCACCAATTCAAATTCTACTTAGTTTGTGGGGTTTAGAATTATCATAAAACAAACTTTGTTAAGTCATTATGCATAAATATCAATCATCAATGAGGAAATGAAAATGTTCATTTCCAAATAATGGACATGAGTTTTGGGAAGGTTTAATAGACTCATTAATGCAGGAATGAAGATATTCATTTACAGATAGCTATTATGGGTTTGAAGAATAGTTAATGAACTCACATTCTATTATGGGTACGGATGAAGATTAAGAGCTAGGATGAAATGCCTTCATGTTTTGTGGCCATGGATAATAACTCAAATTAGAGTGATCTATTGAGATTGCTTTACTAAAGTGATCTTGATGGTATATGAGACTAGGTCTTTATTAGGGTTTAAGACAATCAGGTGGACAAGGCTCTCATCAATACACCCTCAACTGGTATTCTAAGTATCTCTTAGAAGTTTCATTTGACTAAGAGATACATTTCCAATGGCTGCTTAAAATTAGGAACTGGTTCCACTACTAACTTAATTCTAGGGTTTTGGACAAAGAGGTAGACATGGGTCTTGTCCTGGTTTGATATGACCTTGGTTAAGGATTTATCCACAACTCCTAGCCTTAATACCTTACTAAGCTTATCTTTAGTTAAGGAATTCTTTTCCTAAATATTCTTTGTATATTTCACTTATCTCATTCACAAGGATCAGAACCTCCTAAATGAGTTAATCATTTTACTCCACCATATCAATCATCACATGATGACATGATCATGTCACTTCAGTAATACTCATCCTCCATTATTACTCTAGTATATCACTTCCATTTCTAACTACCCTTGATGAATTTATCAATGCAGCTATTCTAACTCCATCCATAAATTCCTTTATAATAACCTTGCCTCTACTTTCAAGACTTGCAAGACTACAATCCTCTCTATATCACATAGGATATCAATCCTCTTGGATGGGTAGAGTACTACTCCCCATAATACAAGTTTGTTCTTGTATTGGCTTGGTTAAACTAGTATGCATCCAACTACTCCATAATACTCATATTATATATTTCATCATACTCTAGCTTGACTTCTCATGATCAAGCTAGATGATTCAGCTTACTAGGGCTTGCCTAATTTAGTGTACTCACAACTCTTCTTCAATACCTAATCATCTATTCTCAAGTGATTTGAGAATGATGGCTTCCATACTTTGATCATAATGAGCTTAGGCTTCTAATTGTTTGATCAAAATCTATTAACACTAAGTACTAGATTTGTACTAGTCTCTCTATAGGCTTATCTTGTTAAGAAAACTTACTTTATGTTTATACCTATTTGGCTTAACAAGATTATCATTGGATTCTATACTACTACTAGCTTTCTCATAGCTTCATAATTACTATCTAAACTCTTGTGTTTAAATACTTCTTCTAGTTAACTCATGAGTGAGTTAACTCCTCCAACATCCAATGGTTTGATCGCCACTAAGGATCTCATTCCATTGATGATGGCACACTCTACCATATCTAGTTCCTTCTTCTTATTAATTTACTTAAGATCTTTGGAAGGTCAATATAATAAGTCAAAGTTAAGAGTAAAAAAGTGTTAGGACAAGAATTGATCACTCAATATTGATGGTCAATTGACATTAGGACTTGGTTAAATAGGAATGTCATCACTTAATATGATATTAAGGGTATGTGTTGGATGGTCTTGGCTTGACTTCCCTTTCTACTCTATTTGTGATAAGAGTTAATGTTTAAGAACCACCATGATACCCATGGTAGGAATAACTATGACAAGCAAGTGTATCAAGATTTAGTTATAGAGTTTCTTTACTTAAGTTATATACTTAACTTGGTATTCAGGGTTTGTGGTAGACAATACCTTGATATCATCTTTAGAATATTAAGTATTCATCCTTGAGTTGTTGTAGGGAATACCATGCCATGATCTTTAGAAGATCTAGTACTCCTTATTGAGTAGTGTATTAGGGTTTTAGCTCTATTCTATTTGATCTACCCATAGATCAAAATTATATTACCCAAAGATAAGGTTTTAACAAAGGTCATATTGAAACTTATCGCAATCAACTTGATGATCTACTTCACTTCCACCAAGTTAAGAGAACCTTCAATCTCTTTGACAATTTTTTTTAAAAGCGCGAAAATTATCCAGATTTTCTATGCATGAATGAAATGTACACACCTTACCTCATCTTATTTCTAAGCTCTAATGCTGGGATGTTACAGTCTCTCCCCCTTAAAATAACTTCTTCCCCGAAGTTCGTACTCTCTTATGTTTCAGAATAAGGAGTTGACTTGTATTGATCATGACCTTTCCTAACTCCATTGTGATCACAAATGGGGATTTGCAATATCCCATATCCAGATCTTTTTCCTTGAATTCTCTTCATACTTGGAAAATTCCAACCGTCGTTTCCTATATGTTGTATAACTCCTTCTACTACAATCCCTTGGGTTATGTCTTCATAGTCCTACTTAGGATTGGTTTTTGACACATTTCATCCAATCCGATCAGGATCTCCTATTACTCTATACTGGCCTTTATTGGAGTAATTTATTCCCCCTTTTAAGGACAACTTATGAGTTGTTTCTTTAAGAACTAGTCCACTAGGTTTAATCTATCATATCTCCTTCGATCTTTCATCCGAACATACTGTTGAGAGTACTCTTTATACAGATGACTTCTTATAACCTTATGAGAATAAGGCTTAACCTCATCATGACTTAGTACTTCTTCTCCAATCTTTAGTTGGCAAATCATATTATAACAATACTTCAGTGTTTATTGTTTACTCTCCCCCTTAGGGGTTTTCTAATGGTATCTAAACTGTATGTATAATAACCATTAACTCAATAGCTAGGTTTTGAGGACGACTAGCGGGAGCGCGCTCTTCAAGAAGCGCGCGTTTCGGCCGCAGCGCGCACGTTTCCGGCCGCATGGCAGCCCGACACGTGGCGTGTGGAAGTTCACCCGTGCATATTTCCGGCCGCTCGGCAGCGCGTGTATTTCCAGCCGCACGGCAACGCATGTATTTCTGGCCACACGGCAGCCCGGCACGTGGCTAGCTGCTCATGCAGTGCACGCGACGAAAGGTAGTTCCACGCAGTGCAATAAGGCAGTGCACGAGCGGTGCAACTCGTTTACTATCGACCGAAAGCAGTGCAACATAGTACACCGTGCACTCCAAGAACATCGCGCATTGCGATCGCTGCGACCTTAAGCGCAACGCAGATACAACAAGGCACAGATGGACGGTGCAATCGGCTGAACACCGCGCAAAGACGCATCAAGGCGGTAAGGCAAGACAACGAGGCGATACCGCCAGACACCACGCAGGTAATCGCGAACTCAGCAATGCAACACGTAACAACAAGGCGTGCATGGACGGAGCACTACCTAGACAGTGCGTAGTACACTGCCAGGAAACCGTGTAGCGCACTGCAAACTAAGGCGTGCAACAGAACAACAAGGCAAGCAGATGGGCGGTGCATCGCTCGGATAAAGGCGTAGTACATCGCCAGACATTGCGCGGTAATCGCGAACTAAGCGATGCAATACAAAACAACAAGGCAGCAGATGGTTGGTGCACCGCCTGATAAGGCGTATAGTACACGCTCGGACACACGCAGCGTAATGCGCGAACTAAGCGATGCAACAAAGAACAACAAGGCAATGCATGGACACCTCGCCGTGGACTGCGTTTGAAGGCAGTGCAATATAATACAAAAGGCAAGATACGTAAAGGTAATCGCTAGGACATCGTTCCATACACCACGACCAAGGCGGTAATGCAGAAGAAAAGGCAAGCACTGCCGTGGCACCGCCAGGACATCATGCCGTGCACCACAACCAAAGGCAGTGCAATGTAGGGTCAAAGGGCAGTGCAAAATAAAAAGTTCTTCAAAACCTATCATATGGGATCTAGTTTTGTAGATCTTGACGCGACTAGCGCAATTGTGAAAACGGATCTCAGTTTGGATGATTCGTTTAAAAGATATCACATTTTTCGTGTTTGAATCTAAAAAAGAAAGGGAAAAAGGACAACCACCCCTCTCTCTACAGGCACCATGTGTCGCCCGGGGAAGGCTAGGGACAACGCACAAAGGACTCTCCAGACGCCAGGTGCAGCAACATCAGAGATTGCAGAGCATGCTCAGGAACGCGCGCGCTTTTTCTAGCCTTTTCGCTAGGTTTTTGGTCTCTATCTAGCTTATTCTCTACCTCTATACTGTCTCACGAAAGAATTTACAGTATATCCACATAGTTATGGATCTCTGAAACGAATCTTCCATCATTACTTGTCTTACTTTTATCTTCTTAGACATTATTCCTCACTATTGAACCCGATTTCGCGGAACGTCTCGAAAGCCGTTCGCTTAAATCTTATACTTCTTTATGTCTCTCCTAACTTAGGCCAAGTTTTATGCTCTTTAAATTATACAAAGATGACCTAATTAGCTAAACCAATAGGGTACCAGCTATGGATACTAGCTGCGGATCCTCCTAGGCGTATGGATTGCCCTATGGTTCTGAACTTACTACTGGCATTCTCTCTGAGTTGTCAGAGCTTGAATACCACTTTAGTTCCACGACTTCTTGTTTGCACCCCTTCAAGTTACTTCTATGAACTTGGTACAACTACTTCATTAGCTTCTTAGCAACATCACCCACTTTGAGTGAAGTTAATTCGTCCTTTCATGTTGCTCCACACCTTTTCAACACTAATATTCCTTCTTATTGCCAGCTCATAATAAGTTGGGATTGATCCATCTTTCAAAATAGTGTCGATACTCCTTATATTTGGCTTCCTTTTTCATGAAAGTCTTCATCTTGGTATTTGGAACTTGTCACTCCCTTACACGAATTCCCTTTTCTATGTAGGTCTATAACATCAAGTAATAACTTGACGATGCAACATGCATTTGCACATCAAGTCAAACTTCATGCACATATCTAGTCAATCAAGAAGATCCAAAAATCCAAATGTGGTACATATAACACACATCATTCTAAGCCTGGAATATAGTAGTTGAGTATAATACCTCTAGAATTCAGGCTTAGCTGTGTAGTATATGACACCTCCTAATATAGGTTTACCTCGTGATACTTAACACTTAGATGTTAAACTACTATTTGTCTCAATATTTACCCAGATTGCTCAGTTGCAACCGGATAATTTTGAGCAAAGTGGTCTCACTTTGGTTCTGACTAACTTCTTACCTTTCTTTCGGGACTACTAAAGACTACCAATTTTCCATTCTATCGTAAACTATCCTCACATGATCTCTCAAAACTACTAACAAAATTGTAGTTACTACCTTAATCCAAAAATTATCGTAATATTATGACACCTATGCCTTCTATCATAGACCTACACTGTTCTTTACTTACTATTATTACAAGATTATTTACTAAGTGCTGGTCCTAATTACACACTTATAATGGTCTCGGAGCTAATCCCACCATGATAACTCTTCTTTTTATCTTGTTGTTGTTGATTCTAAACCAAATCCTACTTCATCACGTAGAATTCTCAAGTGAATCCCACATGATTTACTTCACACCACATCTATACATGTTCCAATGGTCTTCATCAGGTAGCCTATCATTACCATCTAATGATAAGAGTTTTTTACTACCATACATGGATCCTATGGATAGACTACACCATTAAACTACTCCTCAAGGTATTCTAATCTCAGTCATAATTATCTTTGATATTTTAACTTACTTAGGATATCTTAGTGGTAGTATACCTAGTTAGAGCTACTCTAAAATGATAATTCTCTAGAGAAGATAGATAACTAATCTTTAAGAAAGATGACAGAGCATCCAACTTAAGTGTGACAAGGTTTATCCTCAAATGTATACCCATCACAATTCTTGGTTTAGATAAGATGGCTTCCTATAGTCACTATCCAACCTACAGATCTCCTAAAAGGGTTTTAATCCTAAGGTCAAAGCATATGCTCTAATACCATCTGCGGTGACCTAGCATACCACTGCATGATGTAGTATGCTATAGTCGTTGACATAACACCAATGAAACACCATTCACTAGTATTACGTCCCCTAGAGTGGTACAACAGAAACACAGCAGGTCCAAGACATGACTAAAGATTACAACTTGACTCTTTACAAAAGATCCAAAGAGCACTCTAGGTTAGAGAGAAAGAAACTTCTCACAAAGAAGAACCAGAAATAATAACTCAGAACTATCTGGCTAATAAGACTAGCATCTAAACTATCTGGCCTACAATTGCTACTAATGCAATGCTCTACAAAAGTAGGTTTTGTGGCTAGAGAATCTATTCCTAGCTAATCTAGAACTTCTTCTTTACTTAAGAGTTCTTTACTTAAGTTGACTTCATTGAAGGACTTGAGCGATCGATGATGTTGGGAATATGCCCTAGAGGCAATCATGTATGATATTATTTCCAATGTATTCATAAATTTGTTGTCCATGTATGAACTACTGATATATATCATTGAATATGTGATTCGATTGTGGAACTATATATTCATGTTGTTTATACTGATTGTCCTTGGTCGTTGAGGTTGTGCTGGACACACAACTTAGACTAATGTGAAAGTCGGCTAATGACTCGGTTCCACTTGTCATGGGCATAGAGATGCTATTCTGACTTACACGGATTCAGCTAAAGAGTTTAGCGAGTCAGACTGACCCATATTGAGATGCAACGAACAAGTCGTCATTTGCATGTCTCAATCAATGTAATCCTTAGACCTGAGGTTATTGCATAGTCCGAGTTGAGGATCACCGGCTTAGGTTCTGTCAAACGTTGTTCCGTCACTAGGCAGTTATAAAGGCAGAGTTCGGGTCGACTGAGAATCAAGCTGCATGATGTGAATAACCGAGATGGGATTTTGCCCCTCCGTCTGGAGAGATATTCTCTAGGCCCTCTCGGAAGATATGATTCGGAAAGCATGGCCATGCGTGACTCGGTTAAGTGTTAACCGAGGCGACCGACTAAGAGTTAGTCGGATGAATCACTTATCTCGGATCGATAAAGAGAGTCGAACTATTTAAGGGATGACGATTAATCGCCTATAGTTTGACAAGGTATATCATGAGGCAAAAGGGACTCAAATGAAAGTCACATTGGAAGGTATGTCATCATGACTCTTTGGTACTTGGGAGTTGGCACGTTCTGCTAGGAGCCGCTACCAACTGATCGGTCACGAGTGAGACTCGGATCGTGTCCGGGTCACCATGAGCCTGTCGGGTCACACACTTAAGAGCGGGAGCAAGTTTGGGTTAGACCCAAACAGGAAATCTATTTGGGTTGGACCCAAACAGAGACATGGACTTAGTCAGCAAGTGGGACTTGCAGTGGCTAATATAGGCCTTTTAGTGAATGGGCCACAAGTGAGTCGAGCCCACTTTCACTCCCTATATAAGTTGGGGCGTAGGTGCTTAGAGCACACAGTTAGGTCACTCCATGTGTTGGAAACCCTAGCTAGCTCAGTCCCACCGATCCTGTCATTGCACTGGACCTAGCATCCATCGCTAGCGCCTCCTCAGACGTGTCGACATCGGCGGAGGTGTCAGACATTTAGCACTTCGACGATCGTGGATCGGAACGGATCGTGAGGACTGCACTGCATCAAGCGACGTGCTTCATCGATTCCGCAACCGCGCGTCTAGTGGTAATTCTCGTGGCCTACTACCTCAGCTAGATCTTGGGATCACCGCGTAGGAAAAAGTTTTGTTTTTCTCTGCGTGGCCCAACAGTGGTATCAGAGCATTAGCTTCTGGTTTTAGGCTCGAGATTGTGCATATGTGATATGCGGTTGGCGTTAGATTGGATCTAATTGTAGTTTTGGTGGTCGATCTATGAGATAGATCGGTTTTGTACAAAGTTGATTGGATCAACTGTACTCAGGGGAATGGATGATCTGGTTTTCGTGATCTAACTGCTAAGGTCGTGGAACGACATACCCCTACCGGTAGGCTTCCGCCATCGGGGTAGACTGTGACACGTAAACCCGGATGCGGTGATCAAAGATCAAAGAGTTTGGTCGAATCAGAGTCCGGATCGGATTTGGGACCGCCGGCTTCGCCCTGTCGTAGCGCCTTAGATGTCGTTGCGAGTTTCACAACGACGGTAGATATCGTGTCTATGCATAACTTGTTTTTGCAAGATGATGTTGTGAATGGTATGGCTTATGTGCATGTGATGTGTGTAATCCATACATGATCTATGTATCATGGTTTTTGTCAGCCGGCTGGAGCCTAGGTGCTGTCATTTTATTGTATAAGGACCTGCGTGTCGGATTCTCTATGTAATTTACATTACTAGCTAGTGTAGCTGTTTGGAGAACCCGGATGGCATGCAAGTCGGTGTACAAGTCGGCTACATGGAGTAAGACGGCACGTGACAAGAGTTGACACGAGTCAGATTACATGTTTTGTGGAGATGGAGATCGCCATGAGAGAGCCATACCATTTCACATTATAATTGCTTTATTTTGTGTTATTGTTATGTCTCTGTTTTACCTCTATTAGATAGTTGGTAGAAAGTAATCTCTCAAAGAAGGTCTAGTCGGTTTCCCCGCCAGTGCTACACCATCAGAAGTCAGACATTTTTGGTAGTGGGCTCATAAAATTGAGGTGCTATCAATTCTTTCCGACTAGGTGGGTTCGAGTCGAACTCTTACAGCGGAAGCACTTGGTAATCTAGACGGGTCTATCACAACGGTTGTGGGACTCGGGGAAAAGTCGGATGGGAGCCGGGGCATGTGATCCCACCCATCCAACAGGAGTCGTATGAAATACGATTGACAAGGAGTTGTCTACCTAGATAACTTGACGGTTAGCGGTGATGCTAAAGCTCACTAGTCGACTTGCTTATTTAGGGTCCTGAATCACTAAGTAACCATCGGAGGGGTGTTGGTTCTAGTGGGAGCATAAATATTAAAATGTTTAATATGCTTGCTCTTTTATGGATACATGTCTTAAGTGTTTTGCATATTTTCTGTTGTAGATCCATGGCACCTAGCAGTCTTCCTCAGATTTCCGGTTTTGCATTGAGAACCATCTTAGAGAAAGATAAGCTTAATGGAACTAATTTCACCAACTGGTATCGTAATCTGAGAATTGTTCTCAAACAAGAAAAAAGGGACCGTGTCCTAGACAACCCACTTCCAGCTGAGTCGGATGAGAATGCGACTGTCGCAGCCACCAATGCCTACCGTCGGATTTGTGATGAATCCACGGAGATTAGCTGTCTTATGCTTGCTCACATGGAACCGGACTTGCAGCAGCAGTTCGAGAATGTTGAGGCCTATGATATGATTGAAAGCCTCAAAAGTATGTTCCAGGCTCAGGCAAAGACTGAGAGGTATCAAGTCTCTCAGGCTTTGTTGAGCTGCAAGCTTAAGGATGGCGATCCACTGAGTCCGCATGTGATCAAGATGGTTGGTTACATGCAGTCTCCGAAAGGCAGCTACCCCATTAGCGAAGAGTTCGCTATGGACATAATTCTGAACTCTCTTCCTAGTGCGTATGGTCAGTTCATATCGAACTACCACATGCATGGTATGGATAAGAAGCTCACTGAATTGCATGGGATGCTCAAGCAGGCTGAGGCGGATCTCAAGAAAGGTGCCAGTCAAGTGTTGATGGTACAGAATAGGGCTAAGTTCAAGAAGAGTTCTTGGACTAAGAAGAAGAAGGCAAAGTCGGGAGGTAAGGCTGAGGACCCAGTCCAAAGCGCTTCCTCAGGGACTAAGCCATCTCCTGCGGCCGGCGGTTTACGAAAGAGAGAGAGCTCGATCCACTTGCTTCTACTGCAAGTCGGATGGCCACTGGAAGAGGAATTGCAGCAAGTATCTGGCTGACAAAGCCAAGAGCGGAGGTGTGACTTCCGGCTCAGGTATGCTTGTTTGCAATGTTATAGACATTTATCTTGCTGATGCACCTGGTAGTTCTTGGGTATATGATACCGGATCAGTCATTTACATATGCAACTCGTTGCAGGGACTGGTAAGAACTAGGAGCGTGGCAAGAGGCGAGGTTGACATTCGAGTCGGCAACAAAGCGAGAGTCGCTGCGTTGGAAGTCGGCACAATGCAACTTCATTTACCTTTCGGATTCTTAATGGAGCTGAATAATTGTTATTATGTTCCAGTGCTTAGTCAAAACATTATTTCTGCCTCATGTTTGATGAGACAAGGCTATGAGTCGAATATTAAGAATAATGGTTGTTCCTTATATTTGAATGATATGTTTCACGGCTTTGCACCCGTCTAGGACGGGTTATTTATTTTGAATCTTGATAGTGAATCTGTCTATAATATAAATGTGAAGAGGTTGAAACCAAATGATCTGAATATGACTTACTTTTGGCATTGTCGGCTTGGTCACATAAGTTGGAAACACATGAAGAAGCTCCATGACGATGGACTCCTAACTTCGTTTGACTTGGAGTCGTTCGAGACATGCGAATCCTGCCTACTCGGCAAGATGACCAAGACACCTTTTGCAAAGAGTTGTGAAAGGGCATCCGACTTATTGGGACTAGTACATAGTGATGTATGTGGCCCGATGAGCACGACAGCCAGAGGTGGTTATGAGTACTTCATTACATTCACTGATGATTTGAGTAGGTATGGATATATCTAATTGATGAAACATAAGTCTGATGCCTTTGAAAAGTTCAAGGAATTCCAGAATGAGGTATAGAATCAACTCGGCAATAAAATAAAGTTTCTTCGGTCGGACCGAGGAGGCGAGTACATGAGTTTGATGACCATCTGAAGAGTTGTGGAATAGTTCCCTAGCTCACTCCTCCAGGAACGCCGTAGAGAAACGGTGTATCAGAAAGGAGAAATCGGACCTTGTTGGACATGGTACGATCAATGATGAGTCGGATAAATCTGCCTTTATCATTTTGGGGTTATTGTCTAGAAACTGCAGCGTTCACACTAAACAGAGTACCATCAAAGTCGGTAGAGAAGACACCGCATGAGATGTGGACTGGCAAGAAGCCGAGTTTGTCTTTTCTTAAGATTTGGGGTTGTGAAGCTTTTGTCAAGCGACTTCAGTCGGACAAGCTTATAGCTAAGTCGGATAAGTGTATTTTCGTTGGATATCCGAGGGAAACCTTGGGTTACTACTTCTACAACCGAGAAGAGGGCAAAGTGTTTGTCGCTCAGAAGGGTGTCTTCCTTGAGAAAGAGTTTCTCAGTCAGGGAGTCAGTGGGAGCACGGTGCAACTCGAAGAAATTCGAGAGGTACCGACCATTAGCGAGTCGGCAAAAGCCTTGGAGGTTGAGCCGGTCGTGGTACCTGAGCCGGAAACAGCACCGACACTGCGAAGATCGGCCACATTGTGAAGTGTTCGTGATGTGCTACTGTTAGACAGTGATGAGCCGACAACTTATTCGAAAGCGATGGTGGGTTCTGATTCTGAGTCATGGCTTGGAGCCATGAGATCCGAGTTAAAATCCATGAATGAAAATCAAATTTGGAACTTGGTTGATCTGCCAGACGGTGCAAGACCCATCGAGTGCAAATGGGTCTTTAAGAAGAAAACTGATATGGATGGAAATGTTTCTATCTATAAGGCACGGCTTGTCGCGAAGGGGTTCCGACAAGTTCAAGGAGTTGACTATGATGAGACTTTCTCTCCTGTGGCGATGCTTAAATCAGTTCGGATCATGTTAGCTATAGCAGCCTATTTCGACTATGAGATATGGCAGATGGATGTCAAGACGGCTTTCCTTAATGGAAATTTAACCGAGGACGTGTATATGATATAGCCCGAGGGTTTTGTCGATCCGGCTAATGCTAAGAAGGTATGCAAACTTCGGAAATCCATTTATGGGTTAAAGCAAGCATCTCGGAGTTGGAACATTCGCTTTGATGAGGTAGTCAAATCATTTGGCTTCATCAAGAGTGATCATGATTCTTGTTTATACAAGAAGTTTAGTGGGAGCAAAGTAAACTTTCTGATCTTATATGTGGATGACATATTACTGATTGGAAATGATGTCCAGATGTTGCAAGAGACCAAGGAATCATTGGAAAGGAGTTTTTCGATGAAAGACTTGGGTGAGGCGACTTACATACTAGGAATCCGGATCTATAGAGATAGATCAAGGCGGCTCATTGGATTGAGTCAGAGTACATACTTGGACAAAGTGTTGAAGAAGTTCAACATGGAATCGTCTAAGAAGGGGTTCTTACCGATGTCCCATGGTGTAAAACTTAGCAAGACTCAATGTCCTTCGACAACTGATGAGCGAAGTCGGATGAGTTCGATTCCGTATGCTTCTGCAGTCGGATCCATCATGTATGCTATGATTTGTGCTAGGACGGATGTTTCCTATGCTCTTAGTGTTGCGAGCAGATACCAGGCTGACCCTGGAGAGATCTACTAGGCAGCAGCTAAAAATATCCTCAAGTACTTGAGAAGGACTAAGGATATGTTCCTGGTTTATGGACGTGAGCATGAACTCAGTGTAAGGGGTTACACGGATGCGAGTTATCTCACTGACTCGGATGATACTCGTTCACAATCCGGATATGTGTTTGTGATAAACGGAGGGGCTGTGAGCTAGAAGAGTTCCAAGCAAGAGATGGTGTCTACGTCTACGATAGAGGCTGAGTACATTGCTGCCTCAGAGGCGGCAAAGGAAGCCGTTTGGATGAGGAATTTCCTCGTGGATCTTGGTGTGGTTCAGGGCTCGTCCAATCCATTAGACGTGTATTGTGACAACAATGGTGCTATTGCACAAGCCAAGGAACCTAGACAACACCAGAAGAACAAACATATACTCATGCGGTACCACCTTATTCGCCAGTTTGTGGATCAAGGTGATATCAAGTTATGCAAGGTACACACAGATGCAAACATTACGGATCCATTGACAAAGCCACTTCCACAGCCGAAGCATGAGGCGCACCTGAGAGCTATGGGCATTAATGCCTAGACATGTGATGTCGGATGATTGACTCTAGTGCAAGTGGGAGACTGTTGGGAATATGCCCTAGAGGCAATCATGTATGATATTATTTCCAATGTATTTATAAAGTTGTTGTCCATGTATGAACTACTGATATATATCATTGAATATGTGATTCGATTGTGGAACTATATATTCATGTTGTTTATACTGATTGTCCTTGGTCGTTGAGGTTGTGCTGGACACACAACTTAGACTAATGTGAAAGTCGGCTGATGACTCGGTTCCACTTGTCATGGGCATAGAGATGCTATTCCGACTTACATGGATTCGGCTAAAGAGTTTAGTGAGTCGGACTGTCCCATATTGAGATGCAACGAACAAGTCGTCATTTGCATGTCTCAATCAATGTAATCCTTAGACCTGAGGTTATTGCACAGTCTGAGTTGAGGATCACCGGCTTAGGTTCTGTCAAACGCTGTTCCGTCACTAGGCAGTTATAAAGGCAGAGTTCGGGTCGACTAAGAATCAAGCTGCGTGATGTGAATAACCGAGATGGGATTTTGCCCCTCCGTCTGGAGAGATATTCTCTGGGCTCTCTCGGAAGATATGATTCGGAAAGCATGGCCATGCGTGACTCGGTTAAGTGTTAACCGAGGCGACCGACTAAGAGTTAGTCGGATGAATCACTTATCTCGGATCGAGAAAGAGAGTCGAACTATTTAAGGGATGACGATTAATCGCCTATAGTTCGACAAGGTATATCGTGAGGCAAAAGGGACTCAGACGAAAGTCGCATTGGAAGGTATGTCGTCATGACTCTTTAGTACTTGGGAGTTGGCGCGTTCTGCTAAGAGCCGCTACCAACTGATCGGTCACGAGTGAGACTCGGATCGTGTCCGGGTCACCATGAGCCTGTCGGGTCACACACTTAAGAGCGGGAGCAAGTTTGGGTTAGACCCAAACAGGAAATCTATTTGGGTTGGACCCAAATAGAGACATGGACTTAGTCAGCAAGTGGGACTTGCAGTGGCTAATATAGGCCTTTTAGTGAATGGGCCACAAGTGAGTCAAGCCCACTTTCACTCCCTATATAAGCTGGGGCGCAGGTGCTTAGAGCACACGGTTAGGTCACTCCATGTGTTGGAAACCCTAGCTCCAGTCCAGTCTAGTCTTGTCACCGTCGTACCGGACCTAGCAGTCCATCGCTGGCGCTCCTCCTCGTACGTGTGGATACTGGCGGAGGTGTTGTATGTTCAGCACTTCGATTATCGTGGATCGGAACGGATCGTGAGGACTACACTGCATCAAGTGACGTGCTTCATCGATTCCGCAACCGCGCGTCTAGTGGTATTTCTCGTGGCCTACTACCTCAGCTAGATCTTGGGATCACCACGTTGGAAAAAGTTTTGTTTTTCTCTGCGTGGCCCAACAGATGATGGTTTCTTGAGCACCAAGTTGATGTTGACGATGTATTCCACGACTTAGAACCTAGTAAGGGTTAAGAAGGTACGGTTGAGTACGGGCATACTCAGCAAGTTCACTAAAAAGGAGTGCATGATGCACTATCTATACAGCCACAGACCAAAGGTCATAGGCTATACAGGTTTTCATAAAAATTTCTTCAAAGGTTGCTTTTATTCTAAAAACTATGTCCGACAGTCTTCACAGGTTGACCAGAACTTTCTTGGAGTTCCTTTGCTACAGCGTTCACAGCTCCTTCCCGGAACATGGAGTAACATGGCACAGTTCTTACACTCTGCAGAGGTGCATTACTTTACCCATGAGAGATCTTAAGCCTTGTTGCACATCCGAGCGCGCATTCCCGTTCACACTTCCTTGGTATGAGGCCCGAGCTAAGATCTAAGCCAATCACTGCCCTCTCCGTGACCCTGCATGAAGACACGATCCCCCAAGAAGGTTTACCACGAGTACAGTCCGGGTAGCCTCTCAGAGACTCTATAAGCAACTCTGCCTAGCAGCCACCATCAGCTATGATGAACCTCCACCACGACAGCTATGCATAGATAATCTAGACACCTAAATTGCGGGGCACTGAGGGGTCCCACCCATGTGCTGGAATCTCCACGAGAAATCTGCAGCTTCACGATAAGGTCATCCGTCCATGCGAAAGGGAGAAGATACAGTTGACTTCTCCGTCCCATTCCAAATCTCATGGTTAACGCATAATATACGGCGCTAGAATCACTAGCAACATTAGTTGATTAAGTCCTAGATATTATGTTCCTTTACCACTGGAACTGTATCAATAGATTATTACCCTTTGGTAAATAATCCATAATCATATTATTATGAAAATAGTGTTTTTGACCTTTTTGAAATGTAGGTGATGACAACATTTGAGTTACAAGCATTTGATAGAAAATAATCAAAGGACATGAGAAAGTGTGAACTTGCCTTTTATGATTGTAAGATTATCCAATCATGTTCTTCAAGACAATAGAAGATCCAAATTCTGTAAACAACATAATTGGTTCGGTAAGGACGAATGTTTAAAGAAGCAAGATGTAATTATGCATAAGTAATGTAATGCAATTGGATAAATGCGAATCCCCGAAATAATCATATCTGATCTAGTATTCGTAAATTGGGGATGGTTTCTTTAGAATGTGTTTCACTTTTATATTAACTTCACACGTGATTTTTATTAAGGCTTGTGAGTGTGTGTGAAACAATATGTAAATACAACAAGTAGCATGCAATACTAAAGCACTCAAGTGTGGAATGGCACATAAGAACTACTTGAATGGGATTGTTAATTCATTAGAGTCTTCACAGATTTATTTTAAGGATTACATTTAATATTTCTTAAAAGAATAACCTTTGAGGAAAAGATTACTTTACAAGGTAAAAGCATTTAAACTTAAAGCTAACACTTTAATGTTTTCTTACTAGTTGTGAGTATTAATGAAGAAAATAATTAGCATTTTGAATAGCTATTCCACTAGCAAGTGGAGACTTATATATTTTGAATATGGCATCTTATTATAGGTGGTTTACTTATTAATGATTTCTAAAGGTAAAATACAAGTAGCATTGCTTTTTTATGGAATTGGTCTTTTCTTAAGGTTATACTTCATAAATGCAAAATAGGCATTACTTTAATTACTTAAGAACTTGGTTTAAAATTAAGTAGTTTTCCAAACTAGTAGAGGAATTAGTAAATATGAGCTTGATGATTTTATAAGTGAATAGAAGCCTTGTGATAAACAATACACTATTTTAGTTGATTTTATAATTGATAAAATCTACTTAGGAAAACTAAGATACACTTAATTTGAAATGATAGTTTTAGTAAATACATCTTAAAATGGTTAGACCTATGTTAACTTCACTTAAACATCAATTGAACATGTTATTACCTTTTTTAGACTTTAAACAAATAATGCGAAAGGCAAAGTAATGATTTATGTGTTTTTAATCCATTAAGATATTAGAAAATAGTTTTAATCAAGACTTATTAAACTTTTACCTTTATTTAACTTCACATGTGCAAGAGGATATTTTTAATGTGTTGACTTTATTTTTGTGATCATTTTGGTATAGTATATGCATTTTTGTGATTTGTAAATAATAAAATATGATTTTTATAAATTTTATCATTTTATAAAGACTTAATAAATAATAACATTTAGTTAAGTGACACAAAAATATACGAGACAAGGTTTTAAATGTATGTTTTGTTTTTCTAAGAATTTTGGTATATGATACTTAATTTTCTGAATTTTAAATAATAAAATATATTTATTTAATATTTATACCTAATAGGCTATTTGCTAATAATAATAATTATCTTATTTAAGTTGGAAAATAAAATATGATAATAGGTTTAGAATATAGAATTTATTTTTTTGAACATTTTGATATATAATATATATTTTATGAATTATAAAACAAAAGATATTGATTTATCAAGATTTAATAATTTTATTAAATTTATGGAAAATATTTATATTTGAATTTATAATATTTTATCTATTTATTAAACAGACAATACCTTTTTATACCGAGCATCCACCTAGACAGAGACACTAACCAGTGGGGCCAGGGCCACGTCGGTAGCCACGCGTGACAAAGACTCGGTCAAACGACGCTGAGGTGGCAGGGTGACACCAACATGACATCATGATGACGTTAGCACGACATCCGCCACCAGATCATGGTCGGCGATGGCGATCGACGGTGTTTCAGCTAGCGCGGTTAGGTGTGTTGGATAGTGAGGGATGAGGCGAGTTCAATGGTAGCAGCACCGCCCGCTATTGATCACCGGAGGATGACCGACAACAAGCTACAGTGGAGGCAAGCTCGAGTTCACGCATACGGGACGCTAGAGATGACTAGGGGCAAATCGGAGAGAGCGACGGCGAGGAGAGGCAAGCTCGGACGATGTCACCATGGTCGATGGCGAGCGGCGGACAAATGAGGTCGGTGGCATCGATAGTGAGCGAGAGGGGTTGATTCCTTCTGCCAAACGATCCAGGATGACAAGAGGAAGCTCCCAAGCACCACGATGGAGCTCGAGAGGTCGGAGACGATGGTGATTTGAGGTGGTCGGAGGTTAGGGTTTCGGTGAGGAAGAGGGGTTTGCGTGAGAGAGCGAGAGAGAGGATAAGACTGGTATGGATAGATAGAGGAGAGCATGGTCGATCTAATCAATGAGGTCTGGGGCATCAACGAGCATCACGGCGGTCCAATTTTGCTGATGATGATTATCGGCATCGGGCGACAGCGCTCGCTCCAGAGAGATGCTTGTGACATCAAATAAGACGAAGACAAAGTGGTACCTGGGCCTGGGCTAGTGTTGGGCCGTGGTAAAGCAGGCGGGTTGTTTTCTCTACTGCTCGCGAGCAACAGATATGTGCAGAAGAAATGGGATGTGGCTAGGCGTCTGTCCGACTCCTTTTATTTTTCCAATTATATTTTCTATTTGTTGTTTTTGTAAAACCCTTTTCAAATTTAAATTTCCTCCATGAATCAAATATTCATAACTGAGTGAGTCAACATGGTTTTGCATGGATCAATGTACTAATTGGTTTGTCTTTCTCTTAGTTGTATTTACACTAATCATTATTATTGATAGGATTATTTTGTTAGAAAATATTAATAGGAATTAGGGTTTTAGGAATCAGTTCTTATCTAAAGATTCCTTTAAGACAATTTTGTTTTCACTTGATATTTTTCATGGCAATGGTTTAAAATGGTTCATGATGTATGTAGAATTTGATTCATACTTAACCTCATAAAGGAATTATATGTATAACCTTATAATGAGTTAAATCTGAGGGTTCATAATATGGTGGTTTTAGTTTCATGATCCTCCAAATTTGGTGATTTCACCAATTCAAATTCTACCTAGTTTGTGGGGTTTAGAATTATCATAAAACAATCTTGGTTAAGTCATTATGCCTGAATATCAATCATCAATGAGGAAATGAAAATGTTCATTTCCAAATAATGGACATGAGTTTTGGGAAGGTTTAATAGCCTCATTAATGGAGGAATGAAGATATTCATTTACAGATAGCTATTATGGGTTTGAAGAACAGTTAATGAACTCACATTCTATTATGGGTATAGATGAAAATTAAGAGCTAGGATGAATTGCCTTCATGTTTTGTGGCCATGGATAATAACTCAAATTAGAGTGAGCTATTGAGATTGCTTTACTAAACTGATCTTGATGGTATATGACACTAGGTCTTTATTAGGTTTTAAGACAATCAAGTGGACAAGGATCTCATCAATACACCCTCAACTGGTATTCTAATTATCTCTTAGAAGTTTCATTTGACTAAGAGATACCTTTCCAATGGCTGCTTAAAATTAGGAATTGGTCCACTACTAACTTAATTCTAGGGTTTTGGACAAAGAGGTAGACATGGGTCTTGTCCTGGTTTGATATGACCTTGGTTAAGGATTTAACCAGAACTCCTAGCCTTAATACCTTACTAAGATTATCTTTAGTTAAGGAATTCTTTTCCTAAATATTCTCTGTATATTTCACTTATCTCATTCACAAGGATCACAACCTCCTAAATGAGTTAATCATCTGACTCCACCATATCAATCATCACATGATTACATGGTCATGTCACTTCAGTAATAGTCATCCTCCATTATTACTCTAGTATATCACTTCCATTTCTAACTACCCTTGATGAATTTATCAATGCAGCTATTTGATACATTGCAAATGTATCTATAATTTTTGATGTTCCATGCTTGGTTTTATCTACTTTCTTGTGTTTTGTTCCAACTTTGGAGTACTTTTCATATGATTTCTTGGACTAACCTATTAACAAGAGCCACAGTGCCAGCTGCCTGTTTTCTGCTGTTTTTAGTTCCAGGAAAGTCAGAAAATGAAAATTCTTGGAATTGGATGGGACAAAAGCCAAAGTGCCTATTTTACCGGAAGACTCACGGAGCTAGAAGACAAGACAGAGAGGGGCCACAGGGTGGCCACACCACCCCATGGCGCGGGTGCCCCCAGGCCGCGCCAAGGCATGGTGTGGGCCCCCGGCTGGCCACCGACCTTGCCTCCTTCGCCTATATGAGCCCCCCGATGCAGAAACCCTAAAGAGTCAATCGGAAATCCATGAAAAGTTCCACAGCGCTGCCGCCACCGAAGGGGGAGATTCGGGGGACAGAAAGTCTCTGTTCCGGCACCCTGCCGGGACGGGGAAGTGCCCCCGGAGCCATCTCCATCGATCTCCACCACCATCTCCATCACCATTGCTAATTCCCATGATGATGAGGGAGTAGTCCTTCCTCGAGGCTAAGGGTTCTACCGGTAGCTATGTGTTCATCTCTTTCTCTATGCATGATCTTATTGAGATCATGAGCTTGTAATCTATAGATCTACCTTATGACTCAAGTGCTTTAATAGATCTCTGCTCTCCTCATGTGTGTGAAAGTGACAGCGTGCACACCATGGTGGTACTTAGGCTAGAGATTACAAATACTTCTTATGAGTTATATTTGGAGTTGTATGTTTCTATAAAATTGTGGTGTTTGTTGGAACCATCTAGTGCTCAAGGTGACAGTGTGGGGTTTTCTAGATGGGAAAGATGAACTTTGAGGTGTGCTGTTATAGCCCTACCATCGATTAGAGTGTCCAACCGGAGAGTAGTTAAGAGTAGTATCATAAAGAGAAGATATTTATATGAGAGAGTGTTCACTAGTGAAAGTATGATTCCTACGCCTTGTTTCTAAGCACTGAAACACCGTTTGCTACTAGATCTGTTACATGTTTGCTTGCTACCATCTTTATTCCAGTTTGCTTTTAGTCTCTTCCACGCCATCAAGTTATTTTCTATCACCTTTACCACTTATAATTATCTATACCACTTGCTATCTCTTCGCCGAACTAGTGCACCTATACACCTGCCAAGTGTATTGGGTGTGTTGGGGACACAAGAGACTTCTTGTATCTTGATTGCAGGGTTGCTTGAGAGGGGATACCTTTGACCACTTCTTCCTTGAGTTCGATAAACCTTGGGTGATCCACTTAAGGGAAACTTGCTGTTGTTCTACAAACCTCTGCACTTTGAGGCCCAACAACTATCTACAAGAATAGAAGTGCATAGACATCAAGCTATTTTCTGGCACCGTTGCCGGGGAGGTAAGGTAAAAGGTATTCACACCGGAGGATTAAAGAAGAAGAACCTCCCACGGAAAATGCCTATTTTCTGGCGCCGTTGCCGGTGAGGTAAGGTAAAAGGTACTCACATCCTCCGGTGTGAGTGCTCGAAGTTATTTCCTTTAGATTCTGCAATTTTGTCTTTTTGTTTCTTGTTTTCACTAGTTAGGCTTAATGGAAAACAACAACAAAATTAGAGATCTTTATAGTATTTATCTTGAGTTAGGACATGAAGTGTTTGAACAGAAAATTAAAAAACCTATGGAACTTTATTTGGATGCTAATAGCTATGTTGTTAGTATGAATTCTTTAGACACCATTGTTGCTAATGCTATGGAAAAGTCTAAGCTTGGGGAAGCTAGTTTTTATGAAAATGATCTTTTTAGTTCCCCAGCTTTGGAAGATAGCTATTCTATTGCTTATGATGATACCAAACCTCCAATATATGATGATTACAATGATAAATATGATATTTTCAGTCCACCTACTATTGAGGAGAAAATTAATTATGATTACAATATGCCTCCTATATTTGATGATTATGGTGATGAGAATAATAATGATAGCTATTTTGTTGAATTTGCTCCCACTACAATTAATAAGAATGACTATGTTTATGTGGAGAGTATAAATTATTTTATGCATGTGGCTCATGATAAGAATGTTTTATGTGATAGTTATATTGTTAATTTTATTCATGATGCTACTGAAAGTTATTATGAGAGAGGGAAACATGGTTTTATGTATCTGAAAAATATTAAGTTTCCCCTCTTTATGTTGAAAGTCTTGAAGTTACACTTGTTTTGCTTTCCTATGATTATTGCTTTGTGCTTTCATGACTTGTTTCTTTACAAGATTCCTGTGCATAGGAAGTGGGTTAGACTTAAATGTGTTTTGAATTTGCTTCTTGATGCTCTCTTTTACTTCAATTCATATTTCCTATGTGAGCATCTTCTCAAACTATCATGCCTAACTTAAAGGCATTATAGAAAAGTACTTATTGGGAGATAACCCAAAAGTTTTAGATGAGTCTTGGAAGTTATTACTTCTGTAATAACAGCTCCTTATCCTTTTTATTTGCTTTTTGTGCCAAGAGTAACCTCTAATGAGAGAGAAGTAATAATTGGGAAAGTTGCTGTCCCGAAACAGATTACTGTGCTTCACCGTAAAAATTCGTGTAAAATCTCTTTACGTCCTTTTGAGGCGTGAATTTTTGTGCTTCTGCCCGAGGTTGTTATCTAACTTTCGTTAGTTCAACACTTTTCGATTTGAGCAACAGAAGGTTTTGAAAAAATTCGTATTTACCTACTGGTCTGTTTTGACAGATTTCTGTGATTATTTGCATTTGCTTCTTGTTGGTTCCTTTTTGAGTTCTTTTGGGGAATTGAGCTTTTTGAGGGAAGTGCTACAGTATCTAGTGTTCTAATGGAAGTTTATTTGGCGTTAGAACTGAACCTTGAGACTTGTTTATCTTAAGTGCACTAATGTTGCTAATGAGATTGTGTGAAGTTTTGTATGAAGGAAAATTTTCAGGTGTATGGAAGGAACGAGTGATGAGATAAAGGATGGACTAAAGCTCAAGCTTGGGGATGCCACGCGTGTCACCCCAAGAAATATCCAAGAAGTACAAGCGTCAAAGCTTGGGGATGCCCAAGGCATCCCCTTCTTCATCAATAAAAATTCCAGGTTTCTTCCAAACGCTTCATTTTTATTGTTTCATGCACAGTTGTGTTTTTCTTGGAGCGTCTTCTTTTTCGTTTTTGTTTTGGTTTTTAGTTTGCTTGGTTTGCTTATCTTTCTGAATAATTTGGTTGGACCCCTTCTTTCACACTTTGGTTTGCGAATAGTTTGGTTTGGTTTGGAAAAGAGTAGGAAAGCTCATGCTTATGTGGTAAAAAGAGCTCGTTTTTGACTGTGGCCTATGCTTTGTCATGCCATGCTTGATATTGTTTTGGCTTTATTCTTAGTATTCTTTGCTGTAGCATGACTTGTTATAAACAATTGAGATTGCTTAATGTGCCTTGGATGAATCATGCATTGTTTTAGAATATTAAAGCATAGTATAGTGGTATTCTCCTTTGATGCTTTATTTGGGTTGACTTGGCGCATGCT
This sequence comes from Avena insularis, assembly GCA_023614405.1. NCBI lineage: Eukaryota > Viridiplantae > Streptophyta > Magnoliopsida > Poales > Poaceae > Avena > Avena insularis. Next base: position 434,656,572 of record CM042693.1, on the reverse strand, counting down.
CACACCATGTTATGACTATCTCAAGTCACCATAGCCTTTATGATCCTTTACTTTTCAACTTGTAGTATCACTTTATGCTTTGATCAATGATGTTTTGTCGCTTTGCATGATTATGGCCATTATTGCTCTCTTAGTTTGTCGCTCCCAGTCTTTTGCTAGCCTCCACAACCAAGTATGAGTTCCACTCATGCATCCAACTCCCTAAACCAAGTTATTCCAAAGAGTCCACCATACCTACCTACTAGCTTATGCTATTCCAAGTATATTCATGCTTTTGTTTACCTTCCGAATTAAACTTGTTATGAGAAAACTAGTGATTAAAGCTCTCACGAACTTGATGGCACACTTTACTTTTCTTGCCCTTAATAAACTTGAACCATTGTGTCGCCTATGTTGTATATGCTTGCACTTATTTGTTGGGGATTAGCAGAACCATGCTTTCATGGGGAACGCTTTCAACATTGCACTTGGTACTTGTACCTAGTTGATATCACGCTCTTTTGTATATGGATGTCGTCGGTGTGAAATGAAAGGGGAGCTTGTAAGTCCATGGAGTTATGTATATGTGTTAGAGAAACGCCTGAGCCGCTGGTCTAATCCATGCTGACATGGTGGAAACCTGCAGCTTAACCATAATGAGCTGTCTATGAAGCATTCTTCTTATAAAAAAGAGCCCTATATTGAGAAAAAAAAGAGAAAAAATGAGATTATTGAAAAGAGGAAAGAGAGAAAAAATTACCATATTCCCATGGTAAATAAGAAGATTGCTGAGATGCTTGTTGTATGCTTGCCTTGTCATTTTGATATGGGGATTCTTCCGTATCATCGGGCAAGGGGTACCCCGTTGGCGGTTCTCTATGATACGCATGTACTTACAATGACAAGAACTTACCGGTGACTAAACTTGACTAGCATGAGGAGCGGCCCTCGTATTGAAGGGACATGAGATTTCTAACTTATACTTCATCAAGCATGTACACCATAGTTTGTTCACTTTAACCTTAATCACCTTCAAGATGCTTATGATAGGGGCAATGAGAGCTGAAAGCTATAAGTACCATAATTTTTGGAAGCTCTTTATGAGACTTGAATCCCTGTTTCCTTCTATGAAGGCCTTTCTTTTACTTTTTTGTTGAGTCTCCACCTTCTATCTTTATGCACCTACTTTGAGAGCATAGTGGCCATTCTTAGTTCTATGTGCATTGTCTCAAGACTTGTTGATTGATGCATAACTTTGATATGGCTTGTTTAAAACTATTTGTATCTAGTCACTCTTATGAACTTTGAAGGTGTCCTATGCATTTATATTTGCTACTCTATGAGGGACAAGCTGAATGCCACTATGCTATGTTTTCTTTATGTGAAACAAACAAACGTCTTGCAAAGCATTGTTATTCATGAACCTTTTGTTTGTGCCTTTTCATGTTGCAATATAGTTGCTTTGTCTTATTGCTAGAACTTTCTTTCATGTTATGATTGAGGTACTATGATCCCAGCTATCAATGTTTTACAAATACTTTGATCAAGTTTATGATGGTGCATGTCACCTCAAAAATTATTTTTTCTTTTTATCACTTACCTACTCGAGGATGAGCAGGAGTTAAGCTTGGGGATGTTGATACATTGCTAATGTATCTATAATTTTTGATGTTCCATGCTTGGTTTTATCTACTTTCTTGTGTTTTGTTCCAACTTTGGAGTACTTTTCATATGATTTCTTGGACTAACCTATTAACAAGAGCCACAATGCCAGCTGCCTGTTTTCTGCTGTTTTTGGTTCCAGGAAAGTCAGAAAATGAATATTCTCAGAATTTGACGGGACAAAAGCCAAAGTGCCTATTTTACCGGAAGACTCACGGAGCCAGAAGACAAGACGGAGAGGGGCCACAGGGTGGCCACACTACCCCATGGCGCGGGTGCCCTAGGCCGCGCCAGGGCATGGTGTGGGCCCCCTGGCTGGCCACCAACCTTTTCTCCTTCGCCTATAAGAGCCCCCTGATGCAGAAACACTAAAGAGTCAATCAAAAATCCACGAAAAGTTCCGCAGCACCGCCGCCACCAAAGGGGAGATTCGGGGGACAGAAAGTCTCTATTTCGGCACCCTGCCAGGACGGGGAAGTGCCCCCGGAGCCATCTCCATCGATCTCCACCACCATCTCCATCACCATTGCTGATTTCCATGATGATGATGGAGTAGTCCTGAAGGAAATATGCCTTGAGAGGCAATAATAAAGTTGTTATTATATATTCCTTGTATATGATAGATGTTTATTTTACATGCTATAATTGTATTGATAGGAAACATCAATACATGTGTGTTTAATAAACAAAAAGGGTTCCTAGTCATGCCTCTCTTATAGACTAGCTTGTTGATTAACAGGATGATCAAGGTTTCCTGATCATGGACATTGGATGTTGTTAATAACAAGGTCACACCATTGGTGGAATGATGTGATGAACATTCATCCAAAGTATAGCATTACGATCAAGTCATTGTGTTTATATTGCTATAACATCATACGAAGTAATCTTTATCCTTAGACCATGAGATCATGCTAATTGCTAACACCGGAAGAGTATCTTGATAACATCAAACGTCACACCGTAACAGGGTGACTATAAAGATGGGTTCAGTGCTACGAAGGTGTTATGTTGAGGCTCATGGATCAAGAGTGGAATTTTTCAATCCAGATGACGGATAGATATACTCTGGGCCCTCTCGGTGATATCACATTAGGATAGCTTGCAAGCAAGTGATGTGATCACTAGAATGTTATATCACGGGAACGAGAAAAGAGTGCATGTCGGTAACGAGATCAAACCAGGTATGGAGATACCGATGATCGAATCTCGGACATGTAATATATTGAGAGACAAAGGGATTTAGTTACAAGCGTTAAAGGTTCTCACGATCACAGGAGTCATCGTTGAATGTGTAGGAGTCAGTACGAATCTCCGTGTCCAGCTGATTATTGATCGGAGAAGGGTCTCGATCATGTCTGCATTATTCGCGAACCATAGGGTGGCACACTTAAGAGTTAACGAACACCATTTTGGAGCACATATGTTTCAGACAAAAGAATTGCAAAGCGCAGGAATTGTTTCAATAGAAACCGGAAATTGTTTCGGGTGAAATTGCAGAAGGTGGTTCTGCATGTGATATTGAAATATTGCAAGGGGCTATAGGTGAATGTTTGTTAATTAAAGTAATTAACAAAATTCTGAATAAATTTAATAAAAGGGTTTTATTAAATGAGAGAGCATTAAATTTGGAGAAACTTAATGCATTTAAAGTGGAGACTTTAAAAGGGAATGTGAAGAGGCATTTTAATGTGGAGGAGTTACCACCACATGAATGGGGGAGGTGAGGGGTCACCCCCCCATGCGTCGGCCATGGAGAGAGGGGGCACCCCCCCCTCCTCCTATAAAAGGCCACCCATTCCCTCCTTCATCCACACACCTCCTTGTGAAGGATCTCTCTCCCCCTCTAGAATTATTCCCCCATGGTCTCGGATTAGCGAGATACATGTTCCCGGTGGCATTTAAATGCGGAAGGAGTTCTTGCTTGGCTAGATCGCTGGAGGTTGTCCGTGGCTTGAGCGTAAAAGTGCGTCTGGCGCTTGAGTTCGGCAAGGCTCGGACTTCCTCACGATCTTGAGATCGGCAAGTGTACGACTACATCAACCACGAGTTCCTACTTGTTAACAAAGCTCGTTGTCTACGAGGGTAAGTTCTCTATGTATGTATGTCCACCCGTTTGCTTTGTACCTAGTAGATAGATCTTGGTGTGTAGTTCACACCGTAGGAAAAAAAATTCTATGCTACGGACCCAACAGTGGTATCAGAGCCTGATCTATGCGTAGGTGCTTTGCACGAGTAGTACACATATGGTTGATATGTGGGCGATGATGATCATGTTATTGCATCTTCTATGTATTTTGGATATTGGTGGCATAGTGGGATGAAGCGGCCCGGACCAACCTTACATGTCATCGTACATGAGACCGGTTCCACGACTGACATGCAACTTGTTTTGCATAAGTGGCTGGCGGTGTCATCTCTCCTACTATAGTCAATATCTGATTTACAACGAGTTGCTAATAACTTGGTTATCCTCGTTGTGGTTCATGTTCGTAGGTTAGACAGGTTCTATCTCCGAAAGCCCTAAGCCACGTAAAACTTGCAATTGATAAATTAGAGGCATCTAGTTTAGATCGTTGCTGGGCTAGTGTTTTGATATGGTATTGTTGTAAGTAGATGTATGATAGATACTCTTACAACTCACTTAACGTGTAAGTTCCATAGACCTTGGCCTTACACACAAAGGAATGATAGAGATCATACCACGATGCAAATGATAGAGATCAAATGCATGGACCATATCATCTCACTTCACACATTAGATGTTAGCATCTTATACTGCTAGTTTGGCGCGTTTGATAGCATTATAAGATGATCCCTCATTTAGATATCAAGATAAAATGTGTTCTTCCTTAAGTATGCACCATTTTGTGGATCGTGTTTTGAGGCATCACGTGATGATCGGGTGTTTTCAACTCTACGCTTTCATACAACGGGTGTAAGACAGTTTTACACACGCAAATACTAAGGTTCTTACTTGACGAGCCTAGCATGTGAGACATGGCCTCGAACACGGACCGAAAGGGTAAGCATGAGTCATATAGTTGATATGATGCCCATATAGATGCTCGCCTTTGAAGCTACACCGACTCACGTGATGATCGGACTTGGTGTAGTGGATTTGGTTCATGTAATCACCAAAAGGACACGAGGGATGTCGTTTTTGAGTGGGAGTTCATTAGTAATTTGGATTAGTTGAACTCAATCTATCATAAAATTAGCTAAATATACTTTACAAATTCTGTTGTAGATGGCACCACCTGATCTTAATTTCAATGTGTTCATGGAGAAAGAGAAACTTGCTGCGAATGGTAGCAACTTCACCAACTGGGCTATGAATTTGAGGATTCTCCTCACTGCTGCACAAAAGCAATATGTGCTAGATGCGCTGCTAGGCCCCCCACCAGCTCCTGATGCCCCTGACGAGGAAAAGAACGTCTATATAACTCGTCAGGAGGACCACAACTTAGTTCATTGCGGCATCGTATGGGCTAGAGCGAACTTGAAAGCGTTTCGAAAATGGCAATGCCTTTGATACCATGGGAGAATTGAAAATGATTTTCGATACCCATGCTGCCGTAGAGAGTTATAATGCTACAGAAAAGTTCTTTAGCTGCATGATGGAGGAAATCAGCTCCGTTAGTGAGCACGTACTCAAAATGTCTGGGTACGCCGATAAGCTTGTGTCCTTGGGAATAATGATTCCCTTTGACTTAGGCATACATCATGTTCTCCAATCTCTGCCACCTAGCTACAAGAGCTTCATGATGAACTATAATATGCAGGGCATGAAGAAGTCTCTTCCCGATCTTCTGTCAATGCTTAAGACTGCAGAAGTGGAGATTAGGAAAGAACATCAAGTGTTGATGATCAATAGGACCACCGGTTTCAAGAAGGACAAGAAAGGCAAGCACAAGGGAAAGAAGGGTGGAAAGTCTGTTGCCACGCCTGAAAAGAAACCCCAAGCTGGCCCTAAGTCTAACACCGAGTGCTACTATTGCAAGGGGACTGGCCATTGGAAGCGCAACTGCCCCAAGTATTTGGCGGACAAGAAGTCCGGCAAGGGAAACAAAGGTATATGTGATATATATGTTATTGATGTGTACTTGACTAGTACTAGCAGTAGCACCTGGGTATTTGATACGGGATCGGTTGCTAATATATGTAACTCGGTTCAGGGGCTGCAGAACAAGCGACAACTAGCAAGGGATGAGGTCATGCGGAATTGGCAATGGATCAAGAGTTGATGTGATCGCCGTCGGAACGCTGCCTCTCCATATGCCATCGGGATTAGTTATAAACCTAAATAATTGTTATTTGGTGCCTGCACTGAGCATGAACATTGTATCCGGATCGTGTTTGATGCAAAGTGGTTATTCATTTAAGTCTGAAAACAATGGTTGTTCGATTTATATGAATAATATCTTTTATGGTCATGCACCTGTGTTGAATGGTTTATTTCTGTTGGATCTCGATAGTAGTATTACACATATTCATAATGTTGATGCTAAAAGAATTAAACTTGATAATGATATATCTACATATATGTGGCACTGCCGTCTAGGTCATATTGGCGTTAAACGCATGAAGAAACTCCATTCTGATGGACTTTTGGAATCACTTGATTTTGAATCATTTGATACATGTGAGCCATGCCTTATGGGCAAGATGACTAGAATGCCGTTTTCTGGTTCAATGGAACGGCGATGATTTATTGGAAATCATACATCTTGATGTGTGGACAAATGAGTGTGTCGGCGCGAGGTGGATATCGTTATTTTGTTACTTTCACGGATGATTTGAGTAGATATGGGTATATCTATTTGATGAAACACAAGTCTGAAACTTTTGAAAAGTTCAAAGAATTTCAGAATGAAGTGGAAAATCATCGTAACAGAAATATCAAATTTCTACGGTCCGACCGTGGAGGAGAGTATCTTAGTTACGAGTTTAGCACACATATGAAAGACTGTGGAATAGTTTCACAACTCACACCTGCCGTAACACCACAACGTAATGGTGTGTCAGAACGTCGTAATCGTACTTTATTGGATATGGTTCGATCTATGATGTCTCTGACTGACTTGCCACTGTCATTTTGGGGTTATGCACTAGAAACAGCTGCATTCACTTTAAATCGGGCACCATCTAAATCCGTTGAAAAGACACCGTATGAATTATGTTTTGGAAACAAACCTAAGCTGTCATTTCTTAAGGTTTGGGGATGCGATGTTTATGTGAAGAAACTTCAACCGGATAAACTTGAACCCAAAGCGGAAAAATGCATCTTCATAGGATACCCTAAGGAAATGATTGGGTATACCTTCTATCACAGATCCGAGGGCAAGGTCTTTGTTGCCAAGAATGGATCCTTTCTTGAGAAGGAGTTTCTCGCGAAAGGTGTGAGTAGTCGGAAGCTAGAACTCGAAGAGGTCATTGAACCTTCTCTTCATGGAATGGCGAGTGGCGCAGCACCGAAAGTTGTTTTGGAGTTGACTTCACCTAATGAAGAGAGAGCTAATGATATTGATCATGAAACTCCAAAAGAGGACACTACCGAACCTCGCAGGTCAAGCAGAACACGTGCAGCTCCTGAACTGTACGGCAATCCTGTTGTGAATTTCATGGTTGCTGAAATGGATGACCCTGCGACGTATGAAGAAGCGATGATGAGCCCGGATTCCAACAAATGGCTAGAAGCCATGAAATCCGAGATGGAATCCATGTACAAGAACCAAGTTTGGAACTTGGTGGACTTACCTCACGACCGAAAGGCCGTTGAGAATAAATGGATTTTCAAAAGGAAAACTGATGCTGATGGTAATGTGACCATCTATAAGGCTCGACTTGTCGCAAAGGGGTTTCGACAAATTCAAGGAGTTGACTACGATGAGACATTCTCTCCCGTAGCGATGCTTAAGTCGGTTAGGATTATGTTAGCAATTGCTGCATATTTCGATTATGAAATATGGCAGATGGATGTCAAAACTGCGTTCCTCAATGGTAAGATTGAAGAAGAGTTGTATATGATAAAACCTAAGGGTTTTGTCGATCCTAAGGATGCTAATAAGGTGTGCAAACTTCAGCGATCCATCTATGGACTAAAGCAAGCATCACGAAGTTGGAATCTCCGCTTTGATGAGGTGATCAAAGAGTTTGGATTTGTCCAAACTTATGGAGAGGCTTGTATTTACAAGAAAGTGAGTGGGAGCAATGTGGCATTTCTGATATTATATGTGGATGACATATTATTGATTGGAAATGATTTAGATCTTTTAAACAGTGTTAAAAGTTATCTAAACAGCAAATTTTCGATGAAGGACCTTGGTGAAGCTTCATATATATTATGCATTAGAATCTATAGAGATAGATCAAGACGCCTAATTGGGCTATCGCAGAGTACATACCTTGATAAGATATTAAAGAAGTTTAATATGGATGGAAGTAAGAAGGGGTTCTTACCTATGTTTCAAGGCAAGACATTGAGTAAGACTCAAAGTCCGGCTACGGCGGAAGAAAGAGAGATAATGGATAAGATCCCCTATGCCTCAGCCATAGGCTCTATAATGTATGCCATGCTATGTACAAGACCGGATGTGGCACATGCTATTAGTTTGAAAAGTAGGTACCAATCTGATCCAGGTTCGGAACACTGGATAGCGGTCAAGAATATCCTTAAGTACTTGAGAAGAACTAAGGATATGTTTCTTATATACGGAGGTGAAGAAGAGCTAGTCGCTAAGTGTTATGTTGATGCTAGCTTTGACACTGATCCGGATGACTCTAAGTCTCAATCCGGATACATATTTCTCTTGAACGGAGCAGCAGTTAGTTGGAGGAGCTCCAAACAACCTGTGGTGGCTAGATCAACAACGGAGGCGGAATATGTTGCTGCTTCGTAAAATACAGAAGCGGTTTGGATGAAGGAGTTCATTACGGAACTGGGTGTGGTTCCCAGTGCATTGGACCCGATAGTGATCTATTGTGACAACAATGGAGCCATAGCCAACGCAAAGGAACCAAGGTCTCACAAGAATTCCAAGCATATTAAGCGCCGGTTTCACTCCATCCGCGAGCATGTCAAGGATAGAGATATAAAGATTTGTAAAGTGCACACGGACCTGAATGTAGCAGATCCATTGACTAAAGTACTCCCTAGGGCAAAACATGATCAACACCAGAACTCCATGGGTGTTAGATTTATCACTATGTGAACTAGATTATTGACTCTAGTGCAAGTGGGAGACTGAAGGAAATATGCCCTGAGAGGCAATAATAAAGTTGTTATTATATATTCCTTGTATATGATAGATGTTTATTTTACATGCTATAATTGTATTGATAGGAAACATCAATACATGTGTGTTTAATAAACAAAAAGGGTTCCTAGTCATGCCTCTCTTATAGACTAGCTTGTTGATTAACAGGATGATCAAGGTTTCCTGATCATGGACATTGGATGTTGTTAATAACAAGGTCACACCATTGGTGGAATGATGTGATGAACATTCATCCGAAGTATAGCATTACGATCAAGTCATTGTGTTTATATTGCTATAACATAATACGAAGTAATCTTTATCCTTAGACCATGAGATCATATTAATTGCTAACACCGGAAGAGTATCTTGATAACATCAAACGTCACACCGTAACAGGGTGACTATAAAGATGGGTTCAGTGCTACGAAGGTGTTATGTTGAGGCTCATGGATCAAGAGTGGAATTTGTCAATCCAGATGACGGATAGATATACTCTGGGCCCTCTTGGTGATATCACATTAGGATAGCTTGCAAGCAAGTGATGTGATCACTAGAATGTTATATCACGGGAACGAGAAAAGAGTGCATGTCGGTAACGAGATCAAACTAGGTATGGAGATACCGATGATCGAATCTCGGACATGTAATATATTGAGAGACAAAGGGATTTAGTTACAAGCGTTAAAGGTTCTCACGATCATAGGAGTCATCGTTGAATGTGTAGGAGTCAGTACAGATCTCCAGGTCCCGCTGTTGATTATTGATCGGCGAAGGGTCTCGATCATGTTTGCATTATTCGCGAACCGTAGGGTGGCACACTTAAGAGTTACCGGACACCGTTTTGGAGCACATATGTTTCAGACGAAAGAATTGCAAAGCGCAGGAATTGTTTCAATAGAAACCGGAAATTGTTTCGAGTGAAATTGCAGAAGGTGGTTCTGCATGTGATATTGAAATATTGCAAGGGGCTATATGTGAATGTTTGTTAATTAAAGTAATTAACAAAATTCTGAATAAATTTAATAAAAGGGTTTTATTAAATGAGAGAGCATTAAATTTGGAGAAACTTAATGCATTTAAAGTGGAGACTTTAAAAGGGAATGTGAAGAGGCATTTTAATGTGGAGGAGTTACCACCACATGAATGGGGGAGGTGAGGGGTCACCCCCCATGCGCCGCCATGGAGAGAGGCACCCCTCCTCCTATAAAGGCCACCCATTCCTCCTTCATCCACACCTCCTTGTGAAGGATCTCTCTCCCTCTAGAATTATTCCCCATGGTCTCGGATTAGCGAGATACATGTTCCGGTGGCATTTCGTCTGAAGGAGTTCTTGCTTCGCTGGATCACTGGAGCAAGGAGGTGGAGGTTGTCCGTGGCTTGAACGTGTCTTGAGTGCGGATGCGCCTGCTGAGTTGGCGCCGGACTTCCTCACGATCTTGAGATCGGCAAGTGTACGACTACATCAACCACGAGTTCCTACTCGTTAACAAAGCTTGTTGTCTACGAGGGTAAGTTCTCTATGGATGTATGTCCACCCGTTTGCTTTGTACCTAGTAGATAGATCTTGGCGTGTAGTTCACACCGTAGGAAATTTTTTGTTTTCTATGTTGCGGACCCAACAAGTCCTTCCTCGAGGCTAAGGGTTCTACCGGTAGCTATGTGTTCATCTCTTTCTCTATGCATGATCTTATTGAGATCACGAGCTTGTAATCTATAGATCTACCTTGCTACTCAAGTGCTTTAATAGATCTCTGCTCTCCCCATGTGTGTGAAAGTGACAGCGTGCACACCATGGTGGCACTTAGGCTAGAGATTACAAATAGTTGTTATGAGTTATATTTGGAGTTGGATGTTTCTATGAAATTGTGGTGTTTGTTGGAACCATCTAGTGCTCAAGGTGATAGTGTGGGGTTTTCTAGATGGGAAAGATGAACTTTGAGGTGTGTTGTTATAGCCCTACCATCGATTAGAGTGTCCAACCGGAGAGTAGTTAAGAGTAGTATCATAAAGAGAAGATATTTATATGAGAGAGTGTTCACTAGTGAAAGTATGATTCCTAGGCCTTGTTTCTAATCACTGAAACACCGTTTGCTACTAGATCTGTTACATGTTTGCTTGCTGCCATCTTTATTCCAGTTTTCTTTTAGTCTCTTCCACGCCATCAAGTTATTTTCTATCACCTTTACCACTTATAATTATCTATACCACTTTTATTTCACTATCTCTTCGCCGAACTAGTGCACCTATACACCTACAAGTATATTGGGTGTGTTGGGGACACAAGAGACTTCTTGTATCTTGATTGCAGGGTTGCTTGAGAGGGGATACCTTTGACCACTTCCTCCCTGAGTTCGATAAACCTTGGGTGATCCACTTAAGGGAAAACTTGTTGCTGTTCTACAAACCTCTACACTTGGAGGCCCAACAACTGTCTACAAGAATAGAAGTGCGTAGACATCACTATTCTAACTCTATCCATAAATTCCTTTATAATAATCTTGCCTCTACTTTCAAGACTTGCAAGACTACAATCCTCTCTATATCACATAGGATATTGATGAGTACATATTTGCATCATGTTTTACATTATTTTTTTGCATTGTAGATGTAGGATCTTGGTATTTTATTTCGTCTTGCACATTTTATGTCTGTTTCACGGGATCAGATGGATGATGGATCCAATGGATACAATTCTTGGAGTAGTTGTACTGAGGAGAAAAGGAGTCAAAAACAAGGTAAATCGCTTAATGGGAAATATTAATAATACTAGAACAAAACCAGAAGCAAACAAAGGAGACAGAGGGTTCAACGACCAACTATACGACCGGAATAAATTTTCCGGCCGTATAGTTTTGGCCATATAGTTGGCGCCACCTCCGCCTCCTCAAATAGTTTCACCCCGTGCAACTAGATCGGGGAGACGACATTACGAACACCCAGAAATCACCGATACCTCACCTCCAGAAGGAATCTGGAGGGGGATCTCATCCATCGGGGATCCATCTTCACCCTGCGCAGATCTGGGAGGCTAAGGCATCGATCTTCAACATCCACCGCTGCATCACCACCATCTCCATTCATCCCATCTACACCTTGTCTAGATCTTGTTGTAATTTTCGTACTCGTTGTGGATTTATACAAGTACTATTCATCTATGATAGATCCATTGTTATTGCCATGATGTTGATCGCCTCCATGTCTGAGTAGATCATTAGTTCTTGGGGAGATGGAGAAACCCTAGTATGAGATTGAAATAAGATAAAGTCTATTATGATATTTATCATTGTGACCATCTGTTAGATTTTCTTCATCTTGATGTTGAGAGAAGTCGACCTCTCAATATTTGCCTCTCATGGGGACATGATGGAGGAAACTACATGTTGGTAGATGGAGGTGTGCTAGCACTTACAGTGACTATAAAGATGTTGGCACTCCTTACATATCAACTTGGAAAATCAAGGAAACTCACAGAACACTATCCATACCATGGGATACGTCCTACGGGATTATGTCCCTTAATAGCACAGTAATTCGATTGATGTCGATTGCTGACTGCTATGGTTATGAGGATGATGTGAGCAGCAGTTGCTGCCTATTTGTCCAAATACGGAGTTCCTCCCACACATACATAGTTGAGAATGTTCAAGATAATAATCTTTATCTTAGCTCCTTATAATGCTAGTGGTGTATCTGCTACTCCCTGAGAACGATTTTCCCTATCGCAATTCCAATCTCTTTTACATACGCGACACTTACTTTCTTTATTCAGTTGTTTTACTTTACTTTACTGTTGCTCTTATACCTAAAACCCAAAAAAAACCTTTTACACAATACTCACATTTTATCTTGTTACTTAGAACTTTATTTAGCATTTCTACTGTAATATTTATTTCAAGAGTTATTAGACTTCAGACTCCTGCTCCCTCTGGGATCGATATCTTTATTTCGAAACTAGCTACAAATGATCTGTGCACTTGCAGTCATCAAGCTATTTTCTGGCGCCGTTGCCGGTGAGCTAATTGCTGTAGGTCTTTTAGTTTTTGCTTATTTATTTTTGTCTTGCTAAGTTTTGTTTTGAGTTACAGGTTTCCACCAACATGATGGAGTTTGAGCATATGACTAGTGCTAACCCACTCAACTACTTTGGGAAGCCCTATGATATTTATAAAATAGACAACTCCAATGAGAAGATGAGGGGGTTTGAAATAAATCCTCTATTACTCGATATTCTACACAAGAAGCAATTTACTAGAGATGAAGAAGATCCTGATCCATATGAGCATATTGCATGTTTCAAAGATATATGTGGCACCTTTCAATTGACGGGATATACCGCTGATGAGGTAAGGGTTAAACCTTTTAGTCAGACTTTGACTAGTACAACTCTCTCATGGTATAGATCTCTACCCCCTGAAGCCACTACTACTTGGGATAATCTAGCCTGTGAATTTCTAGCAAAATATTATCCATTATCAAAATCTTTTGGAATCAGGTGTCTTATAATGACTTGGAGGAACCATTCTAATGAAGGACTAGTAAGAGCTTATATCAGATTTAAAGATTTACTACGTCTATGCCCTCATCATGATTTGTCTGAATGGTATTTATTGCATATCTTTTATGGCGGTTAAATTGAACCTAATAAAATTGAACTAGACTCTTTCACGAAAGGAGCCTTTATGAATCTTCCTATAACTAAAGCTTGGGCTTTACTTAATAGAATTCGCAATCATAGAGTTGATGACCCACAAGTATAGGGGGTGTATCGCAGTATTTTCGATAAGTAAGAGTGTCGAACCCAACGAGGAGCAGAAGGTGCTGGCTAGTGGTATGGATCAGGAATTCTCTGCAAATACTTAGCAAACGGATTTTTAGGGGTTTTCGATAAAGCAAGTAAACAAAGTACGAGTAAACAAAAGACAGTAGGAATAAATGCAGCAAGTGGCCCAATCCTTTATGCAGCAAAGGACAAGCCGGTTGTATTTCTATAGATGACCAAACGTTCTCGAGGACACATGGGAAGACTGTCAAGTGCTTTCGCTTCATATAGTCGATTAATCTTCTCTAGCTTGCTAAGTGTTGTGTGGGTGAACCTGTGCTGATGTACCACCCCATCCAAGACTAATACATACTTGTGATTATACCCCTTGCAAACATCCGTAAGTACAAGAAAGTAATTAAGGTAGAAACCTAACCACAGCTTTAAACTCTAAGACCCTTACGTCCCTTGTGCAATGGTTTCCTAACGGGGGTTCAGGTTTCTGTCACTCCGGCAACCCCTACAATTAGTAGCCAAATACACAATGAATTCCCCTAGGCCCATATAGGTGAAGTGTCATGTAGTCAACGTTCACATGACACCACTAGAAGAAGTACACCACAACTTAAATAACAATCTATTGAATCTTTCTCGACGCAACTCCACTACTAACAACAAGACTTCTCCCATGTCCTCAAGAACAAAACAAACTACTCACAAGACATCATATGGATCATGATCAGAGATGGAATAATGATGTATAACAATCTGAACATAAACAATAATTCAATGGTTCACTCAATAGCATCAACTACAAAGAGTAATCAACACCGGGAAAGTTTCCCCTATGAACTATAGCAAGATTCAACGCAATTGTTACAGCAATATGGAGATGGTGATGAGGGTGCTGATGGTGGTGATGATGATGATGATGATGATGATGATGATCCCGATGAAGTCCAGCTTGATGGTGGTGTTGATGGCGACGATCTCCCCTCTCCGGGAAGGAATTCCCCGTAAATCTGCTGCCAAGAGATCTTTCTCTCGGTGTTTTCACGCATGTGCAGAATCTTTCTGTGGTCGCTCCACAGAGTCTTAGGGTTTCGGGATGACATACGCCCGGAGGAAAGGCTGGAAGTAGGCGGCCACACCACCTCCAGGCGCGGCCTAGGCCTGCCCGCGCCATGGGGTGGTGTGGGCCCCCTATGGCCCACCTCCACTCCATCTTCTGGCATCCTTAGTCTTCTGTAAAAATAGGATTTTCCGTATATTTTCCCGGATTTTCTGATCTTCACGAATTTTGCCTCCAAACAGCACCTTTTCCATCGAATCACATTGCGGTCCATACTCCAAAAGTCATCGACCATGCAAAAATAGATGAAATAACATAAGTATCACCTCTCAATACGAAATATATCAATGAATAATAGTGAATTAAGACATAGAATAGTGATGCAAAATGGACGTATCAACTCCCCCCAAGCTTAGACTTCGCTTGTTCCCAAGCGAAACTGTGCTCAATAAACTTGGCCTGAGGTTTATGGAGTGAAGAGTCGATAAAAGAATACGCACAAGAAGCATCACATTCATCAAATACATAGATCATAATAGAAGACAACTCACTATTATACAACTCAACTTGCAATGAGTAAAGGAAACACAATAAAGATACATAAAGTGAATCGTAATTGGTAATGGCAAACTTAGCTCTTGGTCGAAGAATAGTTGATAATTTGCTGGAGTTCACAAATAGCTAGCTTTTTAATGATAGCTTTCAAAGTAGTAAA
This sequence comes from Avena insularis, assembly GCA_023614405.1. Classification (NCBI taxonomy): domain Eukaryota; kingdom Viridiplantae; phylum Streptophyta; class Magnoliopsida; order Poales; family Poaceae; genus Avena; species Avena insularis. Next base: position 434,641,123 of record CM042693.1, on the reverse strand, counting down.
CTTCAAGATAAGAGCAACGTGCAAAGAAAGGAACATAAGAAACATGATTGCATAAATCATCATATGAATGAATGAAACACATCAACTCAAAATACTTGCTGAGATAGAAGGGAATAGGTTTACTGACTCAACGACAAAGTAAGAGAAAGGCCCTTCGCAGAGGGAAGCAGGGATTGCAAGTCTCATAAAGAGCTCCCAAAAATTATGGTACTTACTAGCTTTCAGCTCTCATTGCCCCTATCATAGACATCTTTAGGTGATTAAGGTTAAAGTGATCAAAAATGAGGATATGCATTGACAAGTTGTAAGTTGAGAATCTCATGTCCCTTGAATACGAGGGCCGCTCCTCATGCTACTCAAGTTTAGTCACCGGTAAGTTCTTGTCATCGTAAGCATATGTGTATCATTGAGAACCGCCAACGGGGTACCCCTTGCCCGATGATATGGAAGAATCCCCATATCAAAATGAAAAGGCAAGCAGACAACAAGCATCTCAGCAATCTTCTTATTTACCATGGGAATATGGTGCTTTTTTCTCTCTTTCCTCTTTTCATAATATCTCTTTTTTTCTTTTCTCTTTTTTTACTCAATATCAGACTCTTTTTTCTAAGAAGAATGCTTCATAGATACTCGTTATGGTTACGCTGCAGGTTTCCACCATGTCAGCATGGATTAGACCAGCGGCCCAGGCGTTTCTCTAACACACATGCATAACTCCATGGACTTACAAGCTCCCCTTTCATTTCACACCGACGACATCCATAGACAAAAGAACATGATATCAACTTGGTACAAAGTACCAGTGCAATGTTGAAAGTGTTCCCCATGACAGCATGGTTCTGCTAATTCACAACTTACAAAGCGCAAGCATATACACAACATAGGTGAGCACAATGGTTCAAGTTTATTAAATGCAAGAAAGTAAAGTGTGCCATCAAGTTCGTGAGAGCTTTAATCACTAATTTTCACATAACAAGTTTAATTTGGGAGGTAGATAAAACAAGAATTTACTTGGAATAGCAATAATGCTACTAGGTAGGTATGGTGGACACAAATGGCAAAGGTTTTAGTTTAAAGGAGATGGATGCACGAGAAGAATTCCCTCTCAGTATAGGTTTTTGGCTAGCAGGGCTGGGTAGCAAGTACAAGAGTTGAAGGAAACAACCAAACATGCAAATGATAAAAACAAACATGCAATCTTCCTTGGAAGCACAAAAGATCTTAACTAGAGAATACTAGACTTATGAGCAAATCAAGAAAGAAAGATGATGAAATTATTTTTCTCTAGAGTACTTCTATCTTTTTCTTTTCAACTCTAAAAAGGTGTTGCTACTGACCGAGCCAGGTTTGCCAAAACCAACTAAATTAACTCAATGATCCCAAAGTGATACCAATACTAACAACAAGATCAATCATATAACCACGAATTGAAAACTAATATAAGCTATGCAAAAGAGTGAATGATAGAACTTCTCATTAATATTCCATAACGGAAACTCACACCAAGGGATACATATCTAACGAGAGAGGGGACACTTCCATAATGCAAACCATACTACAAAATAACTCCTTTATTCATGATATGACTCTACTAAAAAGGTAAAAAGATAGAAGATAGTGATATGATACCGCGGCACTCCCCCAAGCTTGGAACAAACCAAGGGGATGCAAACCTGATGACGAATTACTCCTTAGGTGGTGGTGGTGTCCTCTTGATGAGATCCTTGATCAGTTTCCCAAAGTCCTCAATCTCGAAGGTGAGAGTACGAATCAATTCCGAGTTGTGCTCAATGCGGCTCATGATCATTTCAGTTTGTGGATCCCAACTCTCGTGATTCTTTTTCTGTTCTTCCTCCTTGAAGTCTTCTTTTCCTGCATGGTTATGGATGAAGGTATGGAAAGGATTCTTGGTGCGTGGAGGAAGTGACCTTGTAGCCAAACTGTGACGGGGAGCTTTCCCCCCAGTCTGCATCCGTGCCGTCCTCCTGACCCTGGCAGGTTTCACCACTCCAATGCTTGCAATGGTAGTGCCGGTGTGCGGGCGTTGGCCTTGCTCCTCTTCACCTTCACTCTTGATCTCCTTCTCCTTCCCGGGGTCTTGGAGGTCTTTCTCCATGGGCTCCTTCCCTTTATCCTTGGCAGACACCATTGTGCTTCTAAACTTTCAAAGAGTATGTCCTGGCAGAAACAGATCAAAACGAAAACACGATGAAAACACGATATACGGACCTCGGGAGATCCGGGGGGGTTATATATTACGAAGTTTCATAACAAAAGGAAGGTACTGGGAGAAAACGAGTTGGAGGCGGAGTCCGGGGTGGACTCACCACCTGGTGGCGCGACCAGGGGTGGGCCCATGCCACAGGGTGGTGTGAGCCACCCTGGCTCTGTTTCCGTCCCTTTTTCGCTTCATAGCTTTCCTTATCGACTAAAAACTGCAAAAATATAGTTGGATTGTATTTTCGTGGAACTTTTCTTACCAGAACTGTTACCTATTTGAAAACAGACTCTGCAGGTCTCCGAATTTGGTATTTAGTGGATCCTTCCGGAGTCACCACTTGAATAAAATCAATATCTTCATCTTCATACACTTATTACTTGAGTCATAAAACCCTTCTCTTCCTTATTACACCATTATCTCCACTTCCTGGAAATTTCTTTCACCCAAAACTTCACACAATTCTCATTAGCAACATTAGTATAAGTGAAGTGATAAAACCTTTTGAGTTCAACTTTCAACTGAAAACCATCAAAACAAAAGCTACTGTATAAACTCCTTCCGAAAACCCAAAAAGAATTCAAAAAGGAAATCGAATAAAGAAGCAAATGCAAGATTGGCAAAATCTGTCAAAACAGACCATCAGGTAAAGATCAATTTTTTCGAAAATCTTCTGTTGCTCAAATCAAAAAGTGCAAAACTAACGAAAGTTAAGTAACAACCTGGGGCAGAAGCACAAAAAATTAGAGCTCAACCCGACAGACAGAGGTCTCTCACAAATTTTTACGGTGAAGCACAAAAATCTGTTTCGGGATAGCAACTTCCCCAAATATTACTTCTCTCTCATTAGAGGTTGATCTTGACACAAAAACCAAAAAAAATGGATAAGGAGCGGTTATAACTTACAAAACTCAAAGAAACAAAAACAAACTGAAAGCAAAAACAAATTGGGTTGTCTCCCATAAAGCTCTTTCTTTATAGCCATTAAGATGGGCATGATAATTTTGAAGAAGCTCTCATAGGGATATGAATTGAAGTGAAAGAGAGCATTAAGAAGCAAAAACACACACACACACACATTTAAGTCTAACCCACTTCCTATGCAAGGGGATTTTGTAAACAAACAAGTTATTGAAACCAAAGGCAACTTGCATAAGAAGGCAAAAGAAGTGCAACATAAAAACTTTCAGCATAAAACGAGGAAACTTGATATTGTTAAGATGCATAAGAACACTTTTCCCTCTTTCATAGTAGCTTTCAGTATCATGCATAAACTTAACAATATAGCTATCACAAGGACCATCATAGCAATGATCACTTATTCTAACAGAAAACACAGGAATACTAGCTCTCATAACACTACCTTGTGAAACAATATTAGAGGTATCCTTACAAAGGATAGTGTGTCCCTCTTTTTCATATTTAGTAACAAAGTCTTTCACATTTGCTACAATAGGTTCATCAACCATTTGTTTATCAGGTTCAACAGCTTTATTCATACTTTCATTAACCATACTAGCTATCATAGAATGTTCATTTACCTTAACTGGGAAAGGCATTTTCTCAATATAAGGTTTAGGTAAGACATGATTAGTAGTATAAACTTCAGTATTTCTTGCAGGAACACTCTTAGCAACATCTTTATAAGGTCCATGATACTTATTCCACTTCTTTTTAGGCACTTCAATGTAGGAAGCAAAAGCCTTAAAATAAGAAGCAATAGCTTGAGAATCTAGACCATAAGCATTTTTGATATTTTGAAAGTCATCAGTTCCCATAAAAGATTCAATGCATTCATAATCATAATTTATACCTGACTTTCTACCTTTGTCATTCTCCCAAGCTTTAGCATTGTCTTGAATACGGTCCAGAAGATCCCATTTAGCTTCTTCTTCCATGCGAGTGAATGATCCAGCACAGGAAGCATCTAGTAAATCTTTATCATATAGAGGGAGCCTTGCATAAAAGTTGTTGATAATAATACTATTGGGGAGCTCATGAATGGGACATTTGAGCATTAGTAACTTCAATCTCCCCCAAGCTTGAGTTGTACTCTCTCCATCAAGAGGACAAAAGTTGTATATTTGATTCCGATCTTTATGAATCTCACTAGGAGGATAAAACTTTGAATAAAAGAGAGGCACTATTTCCTCCCATTCCAGAGCTTGACCATTCTTCAGCGGCTTATACCATTCCTCAGCTCTTCCTTTCAGCGACAATGAGAATAACTTCTTCTTAACTTGATCTGTAGTAATACCTGCACACTTGAACAACCAGCATAATTCGTGTATAAAGAGTAAATGATCACCGGGATGGACAGTTCCATCCCCAACATAGTAGTTATCCATAACACGATCAATAATTCTTATAGGTATTTTAAAAACATCATTCTCAGCAGGTGGTGGTTCGTCTACTACCTTAGCAGTGGTAGTAGCATTACCAAATAAGAAACTCAGCGAATTATCCATAACGAAAATAAAGCAACTAATAAAAGTAAACAATACTCACAGTAGAAGTTTTCCTTTACCAGTTCCACTCTCCAATAGCACTTCACTCCCCGGCAATAGCGCCAGAAAATAGTCTTGATGACCCACAAGTATAGGGGGTGCATCACAGTATTTTCGATAAGTAAGAGTGTCGAACCCAACGAGGAGCAGAAGGTGTTGTCTAGTGGTATGGATCAGGAATTCTCTGCAAATACTTAGCAAATGGATTTTTAGGGGTTTTCGATAAAGCAAGTAAACAAAGTTCGAGTAAACAAAAGATAGTAGGAATAAATGCAGCAAGTGGCCCAATCCTTTATGCAGCAAAGGACAAGCCGGTTGTATTTCTATAGATGACCAAACATTCTCGAGGACACATGGGAAGACTGTCAAGTGCTTTCGCTTCATATAGTCGATTAATCTTCTCTAGCTTGCTAAGTGTTGTGTAGGTGAACCTGTGCTAATGTACTGCCCCATCCAAGACTAATACATACTTGTGAGTATACCCCTTGCAAACATTCGTAAGTACAAGAAAGTAATTAAGGTAGAAACCTAACCACAACTTTAAACTCTAAGACCCTTACGTCCCTTGTGCAATGGTTTTCTAACGGGGGTTCAGGTTTCTGTCACTCCGGCAACCCCTACGATTAGTAGCCAAATACACAATGAATTCCCCTAGGCCCATATAGGTGAAGTGTCATGTAGTCGACGTTCACATGACACCACTAGAAGAAGTACACCACAACTTAAATAACAATCTATTGAATCTTTCTCAACGCAACTCCACTACTAACAACAAGACTTCTCCCATGTCCTCAAGAACAAAACGAACTACTCACAAGACATCATATGGATCATGATCAGAGATGGAATAATGATGTATAACAATCTGAACATAAACAATAATTCAATGGTTCACTCAATAGCATCAACTACAAAGAGTAATCAACACCGGGAAAGTTTCCCCTATGAACTATAGCAAGATTCAACGCAATTGTTACAGCAATATGGAGATGGTGATGAGGGTTTTGATGGTGATGATGGTGATGATGATGATGATGATGATCCCGATGAAGTCCAGCTTGATGGTCGTGTTGATGGCGACGATCTCCCCTCTCCGGGAAGGAATTCCCCCGGCAGAAATCTGTCTGCCGGAGAGATCTTTCTCTCTCGGTGTTTTCCGCCCTGCAGAGGCGGCGGAATCTTTCTGTGGTTGCTCCCTGAGTCTTAGGGTTTCGGGGGGATGATATACGCTAGAGGGGAGAGGCTGGAGTGGACCAGGGCGGCCACACCACCTCCAGGCGCGGCCTAGGCCTGCCCGCGCCATGGGGTGGTGTGGGCCCCCTATGGCCCACCTCCACTCCATCTTCTGGCATCCTTAGTCTTCTGGAAAAATAGGATTTTTGGTATATTTTCCCGGATTTTCTGATCTTCACGAATTTTGCCTCCAAACAGCACCTTTTCCATCAGAATCCTGACTGCAGCGGTCCATGCTCCAAAAGTCATCGACCATGCAAAAATAGATGAAATAACATAAGTATCACCTCTCAATACGAAATATATCAATGAATAATAGTGAATTAAGACATAGAATAGTGATGCAAAATGGATGTATCAAGAGTTTCATGGAATTTTGATCTAGGAAGTGAAGGAGGCGTAGAAATAGAACACGAGTGTATTCATGACTATAATAAAAAGGGCCATGTTAAAGAATTATCTAAAGAACTTTATTTGGATTCAGATCTTGTGTTGCAAGTTGTTAAAGCTTTTATAGAACATATCAAAGCTACTAAAGAGGGTGCGGTCAAGTATGATCCACCCCCCGAACCTGAGAAGAAAAGAGAAGATAAAGCAACACTGGCCTCCCTAGAACCAATACATGAGATGCCTTTCCCTAACACTGCACACAAGCATATTCTTGAATATGAACGGGTCAAAGCAGTGCAGGAAAAGAAGGAAGAAGAAAGTATGCCAGAAGTCGTGGAACATCTGGAAGAAACCAAAGATGAAGAGGTAACCAAGGAAGCAATTATGGCTATGTATGCACATTGTAACATAGTTGAACTTTATGAAGAGACTTCCATATTGGTCGAAGATAAAACAAAGGTAAAAGATGTGGGTAAGCCTATTCTTCCCTGCATATTTAAAGAAACCTCGCATTATGGTTTATGTGATCTTCGCACCGAAGTTAATATTATATCTTATGATTTCTACTTGGAAATAAAAGAAGAAATAGAACCGATTACAATTGAAAATACTGATATGACAATTATGTTAGCCAATAAAAATCTTAGAATTCCAATGGGAGTAGTCGAAGATGCAACTGTCACAATTGGCAACAAAAACTTTCCTATCGATTTTGTAGTTGTTGATATGCCAACTGACACTCTTTGCCCAATTATATTTGGAAGAAACTTTTTGAGTGATATAGGTGCATATGTTGATTTCCAAAAGGATATTGTGTCTCTTAAGCTTGGGGGAGCGAAAAAGGAATTCCACATTTCCAAATTTAAAGACATGCCTACACAAATACAAGAAGAAGAGGAAGAGAAAACTATTGAGGAAATGGCAGCTCTCTTCTTTAGTAATCAAGAAGAATAAATAAATGAAGACTCAAATTATGAAGAAATAGTTATGGAGGACAAGTCCCTAGAAGAACTTGTACATGAATTTGATTCACTTCCCATTATGGTACCTCCAATTTATGAGGCTTTTGAAGAGCCAGAAAACAGAGGGGACGAGGAATTACCACCCCCCCTAGAGTGGAAGACTCTACCAGATAATCTTAAATACAGGTTTTTAGATGATACAAATAAATTTCCTATTATTATTAGTGCTAAACTTTTAGGAGAAGAAGAAGAACTCATGAAAATACTTAAGGAGCATTGCAAGGCCTTTGGGTACTCAATGGATGATTTGAAGGGCATTAGTCCCATGATAACCATCCATCAGATATTCATGGAAGAAGGTTCTAAACCAGTTGCAGAATTTAATAGAAGATTGAAACCTGAAAATAATGAAGGAAGTGGTAAGGAAAGAAATTGTACTCCTACTGGACGCAGGTATAATTTATCCTGTTAAAGAAAGTGAATGGGTAAGTCATGTTCATTGTGCCCCTAAGAAGGGCGGTTTTACTATTGTTCCTAATGAAAACAATGAATTGATACCCACCAGAACTATTGTTGGGCATAGAATGTGCATAGACTTTAGGAAATTAAATAAAGAAACTAGGAAAGATCACTATCCTTTACCATTCATAGATCAAACTTTAGAAAGGTTAGCAAACCACACTCATTTTTGCTACATGGACGGATACTCTGGTTTTTTTCAAATAGCTGTTCATCCGGATGACCAACTTAAAACAACTTTCATTAGTCCCTATGGTTTACATGCTTACCGACATATGCCTTTTGGTTTATGTAATGCTCCGGCTACTTTTCAAAGATGCATGAATGCTATTTTTATGGATTTTATAGAACTTATAATGGAAGTATTTGTGGATGACTTATTCTCTCTATGGAACTTCGTTTACTAGTTGCTTGGATAATCTCAAAAGAGTTTTGCAGCATTGTGAAGAAACCAATCTTGTTCTAAATTGGGAGAAGTGCCATTTTATGGTCAAATAAGGTATAGTCCTTGGACACAAGGTATCATGTAACGGAATTGAAGTGGATAGAGCTAAGGTTAAGGCAATAGAGAGAATGCCACAACCTAGGGATATTAAAGGTATAAGAAGTTTCCTTGGTCGTGTGGGGTTTTTATAGAAGGTTCATTAGAAATTTCTCTGGAAAATCTAAACCTTTGACTAACCTCCTGCAAAAGCGAGTAAGATTTAATTTTGATGATAAATGTCTTAAAGCCTTTGATAAACTCAAAAATGCTTTATCTCATGCTCCTGTCATTAAACCACCTATCTGGGATACAACCTTTGACTTAATATGTGAAACTAGTGATGATGCTGTAGGAGTAACTCTAGGACAACACATTGGTCGTAGATTTAATATTATACATCATGCTAGTAGAACTCTAAATGGTGCTCAAAAGAATTACCCTAAGGAAGAAAGGGAACTTTTTGCTGTATTTTTGTCTTGTGATAAAGTTCGTTCTTACTTAGTTGAGGCAAAAGTAAGAGTTCATATGGATCGTGATGGTTTAAAAGAACTCCTTGAGAGGAAAGACCATGAGCCAAGACTGATCTGTTGGATTCTTTCACTTCAAGAATTTGAGTTGCAGATTATGCAGAGGCAGGAAATAAAGATGTTGGATGCAGTGTCCATGTTTGCCCAACAAGACACCAATCTTATTGAGAAGAACTTTAGTCCTAATGATTTTCATTTACAAGAATTATTCAATGACCTAAGGTCAATTCCTCCAAAAGATAAGAATTCTTTGGTGTTGGAGGAGTTTTTCATCCCCGAATAAGCAAATGGTAAGCGCAAGGTAAGTGTTCTTACCCAAATAAGTGATTTTTTTCACAAATTTTACTTCTGAAAACTTTGCCTTTGAATTCCTTGTATATTCTGAAGTTTTTGAGGGTTTTACCAACTATACGGGTGGAACTATATGACCGGAGAGGAAGCTCCCGCCATATAGTTGGTCGTTAAACTCTCTGTATCATCTTCGTGAAATTGTTTTCGATATCTGAGCCTATACGGTCGCAACTATATGACCGGCGCCAAAATTCTATCCATATAGTTGGTCGTTAAACTCTCAGACACTTTTGATTTTTGATGTCTATATCTATACGGTCGCAACTATACGACCGAAGCCAAAATTCTGGCCGTATAGTTGGTCGTTAAACTCTCAGACACTTTTGATTTTTGATGTTTGTATCTATACGGTCGCAACTATACGACCGGAGCCAAAAATTTGGCCGTATAGTTGGTCGTTAAACTCTCAGACACTTTTCATTTTCTTTTTGTTTTTATTAACAAAAAAAGTTATTGTCGGTTCCTAGTCGTGATTTAATTGACCTGGACTTGTGGAAATATCTGCCCGGAACCCAACTATACGGCCGGAGCTATATGGGTCGCGCCCGTATAGTTGGTCGTTATGCGGCAGGACACTTCCAAATCCGTGATTTCTTTCCCTGTTTTATTAAGATTCTTTTCTTGGGCGACAATTTGGTGTTTCTCGCGAGTTTTACCGACCTCTGACCCCCATTATATACTGCCATTGTTTATCTCTCTTTGATCATAATCTCCAGGAACCAATCTAGAAATGCGCTATCCCATCCCAGGCCGTGGGAAACCCATGGGGCTCATAGCTCCTTCCAGGGACCGCTCTAGCAGCCAGTCCATGGAGGACGATGACGAGAAGGTGGAGAGGTTTAGCCCGAGGTACAAGGAGGACGTCGAGCCAAGCTACTACAAAAATGATTCTGATGATGACGTGATTGACGTCTACATCCGCCGCGACATCTATGATCCACCGGAGATCGATTAGTTGGCAATGAAGAAAGCTCAACAAGAGAGAGAAGATCGCAAGCCACATGGAAAAGGGTGTGTGGAGACGGTCAAGTTCATCACCACGGATCCAAGGCCACACAAGCATAAGGAATTATCTAATATTGGTGCAGGTGGTAGCAAGGGAGCGAAGGCACCACTCTCGAAGCCAACCATTGGTGCCCGTATGAAGGTTAAGCCTCAAGAAGAGTGGAGGTATGGTTTCCACTTCCCTGATCCATCCATTATGGATGAGGAAGAAGAAGCTGTCCCTAGGACCAAGGATCGCGTGCAGGCACTAGAGATATATCAAAAGCAGGAGCTACTCCATCGCGTTGAAGTCCGTCACCGTGTCAATGAGATGGAGAAAAAGGAAGACCTCCTCCCTTTGGTGACTAAGCTCGCAGATAGAGTGGACACTCTGCAATCTGATTTGCATAGGTGCTATAGCCGCACCACTGCCCTAGAGGATACCAACAAGAAGCTACACACCGCAATGTTACATGTCATGGCGCCACAGTTGTCTACAATAATCACAGTATCAAATAATTGCAAGGGATTATTTGATCCCGCCTGGCTTGGTTCCAAGCTTGGGGAGATATTTAAGACCTTGTAATCTATCTTATAAGTTTTTATTACTATTTTTGCATTAGTTCAAACTAGCAATAAAGTTTGTATCATTAGAATTCCTTTCAGGAATAGTCGATCCCTTTTATGAAATTCCGAGTTTATTATTATATATGGAGCAATTTTGAGTTTGTGTTTGTTTTATTAGATATATGAATGGCTTGAGTATAATTTTACTTGCACTTGATGATAGCAATAGGATTCTTCCACACCATTGGTATTAATGGAACATATAAAGATAATTTGGTCAATATGTTGTAAGTGTATGGTTTGATTTATAAAGAAAAATTTATCTATGCAGTTATGTTAAAAAAAAGAAACCTTGAACAACAGAAAATGAAAGTGCTATCACAATAGAGTGAGAACAAGTCGAGGTAGAATCTTCAAGTCATAATAATGCTTCATATACAATTGGAATCTGATAATTGAGATCGTTAAACTTTGAATTGCTACATGAAGTGGAATGTATGGCTAGCTCCTTTGCACAGCACTTAAACAAAAGTGTGAGCATATATACAAAAGAGAAGAAAAGGAAGAATAAAAAGAGCGAGTGTGCAAAGAGTAAATATACATATACCACTATATTGTAGTATGACAAAGAGACGCTTTCAAGATTTTGAATCCCAAGTGAATACATTGATCCTAAAACACTTGGGACTACCTCGCTAACTCATTTGGTTGAACCGGATACTTTTACATTATGTTGAGATTTATATTTTATGAAATGTTGATTACTAAGGTGTGGAAGCCTGCTAATATTATTCAGATGGTTCTCAATAAAATTTGCGGTGGGGCTGTTTGCCTCATAGTTCTGGGTCAAAAAAAATTATTTAGATGGTTCGAGTAAGGTACTAGTCATGAACTCATTCCTATGTATCGTATATGATAAACACATGCTACAACTGCCTCATTTATTTTATCGACTCAGCTTCATGAATATGAGGATCACATCCATCAAGCTAAACTTGCTCGGGATGAGAAAGAGTCTAAGCTTGGGGAAATTGATGAGTGCATATTTGCATCATGTTTTACATTAATTTTTTTGCATTGTAGATGTAGGATCTTGGTATTTTACGGCGCTCACACGCACATTTTATGTTTGTTTTCACCAGGATCAGGATAGATGATGGATCCAATGGATATAATTCTTGGAGCAGTTGTACTTAGGAGAAAAGGAGTAAAAAACAACGTAAATCGCTTATTTGGGAAATATTAATAATACCAGAAGAAAAACAGAAGCAAACAAAGGAGATAGAGGGTTCAGCGACCAACTATATGACCAGAATAAATTTTCCGGCCGTATAGTTGGCGCCGCCTCCGCCTCCTCAAATAGTTTCACCCCGTGCAACTGGATCAAGGAGATGACATACAGAACACCCAGAAATCGACGAAACCTCACCTCCGAAAGGCATTTGGAGGGGGAAATCCTCCACCGAGGATCCATCTTCACCCTGCGTAGATCCGGGAGGCTAAGGCAACGATCTTCATCATCCACCACTACATCACCACCATCTCCATCCATCCCATCTACAACTCGTCTAGATCTTGTTGTAATTTCTGTACTCGTTGTGGATTTATACAAGTACTATTCATCTATGATAGATTTCATTGTTATTGCCATGATGTTGATTGCCTCCATGTCCGAGTAGATCATTAGTTCTTAGGGAGATGGAGAAACCCTAGTATGAGATTGAAATAAGATAAAGTCTATTATGATATTCATCGCTGTGACCATGTGTTAGATTATATTCATCTTGATGTTGAGAGAAGTCGACCTCTCAATATTTGCCTCTCATGGGGACTTGATGGAGGGAACTACTTGTTGGTAGACGGAGGTGTGCTAGCACTTAAAGTGACTATAAAGCTGTTGGCACTCCTTACTATCAAATTGGGAAACCGAGGAAACTCACGGAACACTATCCATGCCATGGGATATGTCCTACGGGATTACGTCCCTTAACATCACAGTAATATGATTGATGTTGATTGCTGACTGCTGTGGTTATGAGGGTGATGTGAGCAACGGTTGCTGCCTATTTGTCCAAATATAGAGTTCCTCCCACACATACATAGTTGAGAATGTTCATGGTAATAATATTCATCTTAGCTCCTTATAATGCTAGTGGTGTATCCGCTACTCCCTGGGAATGTTTTTCCCTATTGCAGTTCCAATCTCTTTTACATACATGATACTTATTTTCTGTATTTAGTTGTTTTACTTTACTGTTGCTCTTATACCTAAAACCCCAAAACACCCTTTTACACAATACTCGCATTTTATCTTGTTACTTAGAACTTTATTTAGCATTTCTATCGTAATATTTATTTCAAGAGTTATTAGACTTCAGACTCCTGCTCCCTGTGGGATCGATGTCTTTATTTTGAAACTAGCTACAAATGATCTGTGCACTTGTAGTCATCAGATATCAATCATCTGGGATGGGTAGAGTACTGCTCCCCATAATACAAGTTTGTTCTTGTATTGGCTTGGTTAAACTACTATGCATCCAACTACTCCATACAACTCATATTATATATTTCATCATACTCTAGCTTGACTTCTCATGATCAAGCTAGATGATTCAGCTTACTAGGGCTTACCTAATTTAGTGTACTCACAACTCTTCTTCAATACCTAATCATCTATTCTCAAGTGATTTGAGAATGATGGCTTCCATACTTTGATCATAATGAGCTTTGGCTTCTAATTGTTTGATCAAAATCTATTAACACTAAGTACTAGTCTCTCTATAGGCTTATCTTGTTAAGAAAACTTACTTTAGGTTTATACCTATTTGGCTTAACAAGATTATCATTGGATTCTATACTACTACTAGCTTTCTCATAGCTTAATAATTACTATCTAAACTCTTGGGTTTAAATACTTCTTCAAGTTAACTCGTGAGTGAGTTAATTCCTCCAACATCCAATGGTTTGATCACCACTAAGGATCTCATTCCATTGATGATGGCACACTCTACCATATCTAGTTCCTTCTTCTTATTAATTTACTTAAGATCTTTGTAAGGTCAATATAATAGGTCAAAGTTAAGAGTCAATAAGTGTTAGGTCAAGAATTGATCACTCAATATTGATGATCAATTGACATTAGGACTTTGTTAAATAGGAATGTCATCACTTAATATGATATTAATGGTATGTGCTGGATGGTCTTGGCTTGACTTCCCTTTCTACTCTATTTGTGATAAGAGTTAATGTTTAAGAACCACCATGATACCCATGGTAGGAATAACTATGGCAAGCAAGTGTATCAAGATTTAGTTATAGAGTTTCTTTACTTAAGTTATATACTTAACTTGGTATTCAGGGTTTGTGGTAGACAATACCTTGATAACATCTTTAGAATATGAAGTATTCTTCCTTGAGTTGTTGTAGGGAATACCATGCCATGATCTCTAGAAGATCTAGTACTCCTTATTGAGTAGTGTATTAGGGTTTTAACTCTATTCTATTTGATCTACCCATAGATCAAATTATATTAGCCAAAGATAAAGTTTTAACAAAGGTCATATTGAAACTTATCGCAATCAACTTGATGATTTACTTCAGTTCCACCAAGTTAAGAGAACCTTCAATCTCTTTGACAAGTTTTATTTAAAAGCGCGAAAATTATCCGGATTTTCTATGCATGAATGCAATGCACACACCTTACTTCAGATTATTTCTAAGCTCTAATGTTGGAATGTTACACGGAGTCAGTAGGTCCAGTCAACAATCCTTTTACAATAAATAAAATAGGCGGAAAATTATTTATGGTTACAAAATTCATAGAAAATGATATACAAGTCAAAACTTAGCAAATAATATACTGTCGGATTCATAAAAATGTGAAGAACATTAAACTATAATTAAATTTCATGCTTGCGGAAGCTACATTTATAGAAATTTAAATTATATGTAATGGTATTTAAATCATAGTTTTAATCAGTAAAATAACTGAAATAGGTGTGAAAGCTAATAAAATTATATAACAAACATTATGTGACACTATTTTATAGAAAGTTTTGGCAGAAAGCTTGAAACCTATAATTCACCTATTTTGTATTTTAAAATATCTAATGCATTAATTATTTTGATCATGCATCATTTGTAGGTTTAATAACTAGAGAACTAAATATCTTTGATCTAGATTATTAAATTATCATGCATGCATTGGTTTATCTTTGTTGTGTTGCATTGTTGTATAATTGCAATGTTGGTATGGATTGTTCGTGGTGTTTTATTTTGAACGTTAGATTGCAAGTATTGTGATTGCGACGAGTGCAACTTTTTCAATTATGAGGATTGTCTGAATGACTACAACGAAGGAAAGTAGAGTTATCATAAATGTGCCACTATTTTTCCTATGCATGTAGGATGAATTTCACTAGATATAGCATGTGTAGGACTTATGTTTTGCAATTATGCTCTGCTATGATACCCAGGCATAATTGCCATATTCGGTTAGGTTAAGACAGATTGGACCGATTGCAAAACTGTCGGGCTGAGTCAGACGCGCACCAATTTCCGACCCAGGGTGCATGTCACCCCAATGTAGCTAGTTCTTCTTCCCCGGCAGAGGCGGTGCTCAACCATCCTTCTCATCTGTGGCGGCGGAGCATTCTCGGTGGTGGTGGCTCTTTCATTCTACGTAGAACATGGTGAGTGCCACTCGAAACCCTAATTCCCATTCCATCCTTCTGAATTTAGATCTGAGCATATTTTCGAATCCTAGATTATGGAGGCCAGGTGTGCTGAATGAGGGTAACAAGATGGAGTCGTGAGAAAGAACTTCTCATCGGTACTTCCCACATCTTTGCACCTTATTTTTGTTTGATTAGAGCCTTGTCCACTTCTGCTAGCTCACAGTGCCTGCCACCATCCAAAAACAGGGGAGACGATTATGTTGCGCACACTTTCGAATTGTCTATCAAATTCTTCCCCTCTAGAGAAATGATAGTTGATGGTAGCATGCACCCCATTGAGAGTGACACAATTGTGAAATTGGAGGTCGATTTTGATGACATTGATCCCCAAGACCTCCAAAGCATGGAAGAGAAGGCGACAAGGAATATGGTGGAAAAAATTGGAGAAAGTGTTCTTTGGGGCCAGTGAAAGAAGTAAGCTTCGATGATTGGAAATGAGAGTATGTTAGGATTGAGAATGGGGAAGAAATGGTTGATGAAATCGATCGGCAAGACAGCTGGACAAGCAAAACGGGCTATGTTTTTTAGCAGCGTTGTAGAACTGAAAGGTGATTCGAGGGTTGGATATGGGCCCTCTAAGTTGGCGGCTCAGATGGCAGATGATGATTGGGCTGCAAAGAGGCAAATTATGCCCATAGTTACTGATTTGACAGTGCTGGCATGGGAGGCTATTGCAGATGTAGAAGAGAGGGGTAGTGGTGCTAAATTTTTTGTAAATGTTGATTGGAATACAATTGAGATAAATGCCAAGACTGATTTGGTCATTGCACCAATGTCTGACATTCAAATGGCAAAAAAATTGGCATTCATGTAGGTGATAGAGATAAGGAGAAGGAGAGGGATGAAGCTGCAGGTGATGGTAACAACCATTAAAGACATGCTGATGAAGATATATATCCAGAGTTGATAGCAAATGTTGTAGTTGATATGGATGATGCACATGATGATGAGCTAGTAAATGTTTATGACAAAGAAAATCTAGTTATTGAAGTAGGGATATTGTTTCCAAGCATGGATGAGTTTATGATGTGTTTATGGGCTTATGCAGTCAAACATGAGTTTAAAGCCAAGACTTTGTGAACAGATAAAAAGAAGTTCTATATAAAGTGCAAAGTTTTTGATGGTGGTGCCAAGCCTTGCAAGTGGTATATATCTGCTAGATGTCAACATGATGGAAGGACAATAAGGGTGAATCAAATTCCAAAAGCACATATTTGTATTACAAGTTCGCATAAAGTTTCAACCATGACATCACAACTTTGGGTTGCAGAAAAAACCATGCCTATTTTAGCCAAGACACCAAACACCACTACAAAGAAACTGAAAATAGACTTGGAAAAGCAGTACCCCATTAAGCTGAAGTATATATACTACAGTGTGGAAGGAAAAGCAAAGGGCAATGAAGAAGTTATATGGTGGTTGGGCAAATAACTTTAGAATTCTTTAGAACTTCAAAGCAGAAGTGGAGAAGAGGTCACCTAGCAGTGTTATAGAGATAGATACCGAGGTAACACCAGATGGAAAAGTATTCTTCTCCAAATTCTTCATGGCTTTAAAGCCTTGCATCGATGGCTTCAAAGTAGGGTTCCATTCATATTTGAGCATAGACTCATCATTTTTGACTGGCAAGTGGTTGGTCAATTGGCAGCATGCAATGCTCTAGATGGACACAATTGGATGTTCCCTATAGCTATCGGCATGTTTCAATCTGAGATAGAGGCTTCTTGGACATGGTTCATGATGCAGTTGAAAAGATGCATAGGACCAGTGTCACCTTTGGCAGTCCACATAGATGCATGTAAAGGGCTACAAAATGCAGTAAAAAATGTTTTTCCTCATGCTGAGCAGAGGGATTGCTTCAGCCATATGTGGATGAATTTGATGAAAAAATTCCATGGAGATGAATGCGCGCGTATGTGGCCGGCAGCAAGATCTTACACTACACAGACACATGCATATCATCTAGCTAAGATAAAGGCAGCATGTAGTGAGGAGGATAAGATTAAATTTGCTACTTGGCTTCAAACTCACCATTCTCTATTATGGTACATGTTAGGATTTAATGCTACCATCAAGTGTGATCATATCAATAATAACTTGGCAGAAAGTTTTAACAATAGGGTGAAGGAGCTAAAAGACTTACCTGTCCATGACATGGTTAACCAAATCAGGATCATGATCATGCAGTTATGGGAATTGAGAAGAAGGTTTGGTGATGTTCTGCAAGGGGACAAGCTGTCTGATGTAGTTTATGCATGTAAAATGCATCCATGAACTTTGTCGTTTATTGCATGAAAATCATTATTATTTCTGCAACATTATTATATTTATTGGGACTAACCTACTAATAATTGCAAAAGTGCACAAGTTCTTGTTTACACTTTGTTGTGTAGGAAATACACAAATATGAAAGGAAACCACTCATTATGGTGAAATCTGGAGTTTCCTGAGATCTGTCTAGAACAGTTTTCGAAGATTGCCATGATAGCCCACGAAGATGACTTCAAATGGAAAAGGTCAAAACATGAAAGTTGTGAATAATTTTATGCCAAACGATTTAAAATAAAATTCGTCCCAATCGGACTACGAATGTAGTTTGTATAGCCATATTATTGTGGAGGACAGGCAGTTTTGGGACTCCAAAAATATGTGACGTGATTGACTCAAACTCCTTTCATCTTTGAGGATTTTGGCCCACACACGATTTTATGGACTCATTAAGGATAGTGGTGAGTCGTAGGAAGGTTCTAGAGGTGCCCAAGAGCTCTTGGATCAAAGAGGCATCCATCCCATGGCTTGGATTGCATCTCCAACACTATATATTGAGGGGAAACCCTACTTTTTGAGGCATCCACCATAGCCACAAAAATTCCCCCTCTTGGCAGATGTTAGGCTGCTATTGACCGGTGAGGCTATACGAAGTTTAGTCCCACCTCTCCTACGTAAGGAGGCCACACTCACCTTATAACCTTCCTCCTTTCAGTCCGGGCTTTTGGGATGGAGTGAGCTTTCTTCTTATTGTTGGGTTATGTGCGCATAAACGTCCAGAACGTAGGATGAGTGCTCGGTTAGGCCAAGTGGACGCTAACATCTGGTATCAAAGCTAGTGATCGTCATGCCTTCCCAAGGGGCTTCTCAGGGGGATGGGATGTTAGGCTGTTGTTGACCGGTGAGGCTACACGAAGTTTAGTCCCACCTCGCCTACGGAAGGAGGCCACACCGACCTTATAAGGGAGAGATTCCTTCCTCCTTTCAGTCCGGTCTTTTGGGATGGAGTGGGCTCTCTTCTTATTGTTGGGCTATGTGCACATAAAACGTCCAGAACGTAGGCTGAGTGCTGGGTTAGGCCAAGTGGATGCTAACATGATTAATTTACAAGATATGCTCCTCTTCTTCCTTCCTGTCCTTAGTCTAGGAAAGTGGAAAGTTTTTTTCCTTTTATTTTAGGAATTTTGGGAACAAAACATTTCAACAAAGGAGGTCTTTCACAGGTCAAAGAAGACCTAAGACTTAATCTAAAAGAAATTACTAGATTGAATCTATTTGCATTAAAAAAATCGATCAAAAAAGGCAAGCAAAGTAAGTGATCGAAAAACTTTGTTCTTTGACCATCTCCAAGGAAGAAGAGGCGCAAGGGGAATTCATCACCTAGGATAGCCGCCGCCCTAGGGATCCACCGCCGCCGCCTACGGCATGGCGTCTCCTCCTTGCCGGCACCGCCTCTCCACCTCAGGGAGGACCATCTCCATCACCATCTACAGTAAGATCTCCTCCATATACCTAATGTAATCTCTTGGTAAGCATGATGTATGACTCAGTATACTCTTTTCCCTTGATTTATTGTGTCTCCCCGCCTATGTTTGAGTAGTGATTTGTTCATGGCAAAAGTGAAATAGTTCGTTCATTGGTTGCATACAAGTGTTGTTATCTTCTATGTTGATCTTGTTGTACTAGCATATGAGTGCATACATATGTTGGGAGATGCATAAGGTTATCACTGTTGCATGATGATATGAGGAGGGATGTCCGGAGTCCGACAGAAACCATGTCCTAGGTCTTAATTATGCATGTTATGTTAATTCATGGTTAACTAACGGGGGGATATATATAGGGGACCCTAGAACTAAATTATGTTGGGACATTTATGTCTTAATAACTCCTTTGCTTGTTCAAGTACGTGGCCTTAGGAACCATCATAAGAGTTGTGTATTTTGCACATTTAATTGGCTACACCTACTTATGGCTTCTTCCTGGAAGAAACAATAAACAACCAAACGAACGAATGAAAGAATAATTGCTAGAACATTTACTCCGTTGAGAAACTTGCCATCACTTCACTAACTCACTTAACTTGCACTAGTTTACCTATAGTTTTTACTTACAAAACTTTATTTGTTTTCTACCTAGTACCAAAAACAACCACACACACCTTATGTCCTAGCTTTGCATAGAAGGCCATATAGGTGGGTTATAGGGCTTTATAGAATAGATATTTTTACCTTCAGCTCCTCGTGGGTTCGACACTCAAATACTTATCGAATTGTACTACGGTGATCCCCTGCACTTGGGGGTTATCAGTAGTGCATAAGGTAGTCAACAGGAGCAGAAATATTTCACATTTGTGTGTTGAGAAATCCTCAGTGTGGGGTGTTGAAGTTAGAGATACAAAGAATGGAAGGAGGCATGTTGTTAACACTGAATTGCATGAATGCACTTGCCTTGAGTGGAAACACACTGGAAATTCTTGTGAACATGCCATACTTTTCTTGGCCTCCAAAGCCAAGCTAAATATGCACCCATATTTGCATGAGTATTACTTAGTAGAAAAATTCAGTGCTGCATATGCAAATCCAATTCTACCACTTACAGATCAGTCTCAATGGCCTGAAGTCGACATTGAATTTTCCTTATGCACTCCTTTGATGAGAAGAAAGGATGGCAGGCCTAAATAGAGTAGATTCAAGGCTTGGTTTGAGAAAGGTGGCAGCATTAAGAAGGGGAAGAAAGATGAAAAGAAAGATGCCAAGCCAAAAAGGGCCCAAAAAGGTAACAAAAATAGATGCAAGCTCTATAAAGAACTTGGACACCGAGCTGGATCTGCCAAGTATAGATACACGGTACTGGAGGGCAAAACCGAGTACAACCAAACTTCTAGTGTTACACTCGAGGGAAAAACTGGGCACAACTAAGTCGCCAGGGGTGGTTACGACATTTAGGAAAACGTGACTCACGATGTAACGTGCGGTGCAGTGCATATCGCATGTGGTCGTGCACGGCAAGAGCATATGTGGTTACGCGGTGCACGATGGTGCAACGAAACATCGCTTCCCTTCTCCTTTAATAGAGGCCTTCTCAGTCTCACTCATTGATACGTCCAAAACGTATCTACTTTCCCGAACACTTTTGATATTGTTTCTCCTCTAAACTTGTGTGATTTGGATGCAACTAACGCGGACTGACGCTGTTTTTAGCAGAATTAATTTGGTGTCTAGTTTTTGTGCAGAAAATCAACTATCAGGAAAAATCCCAGAAAATATGCCAAAAATCCTATTTCACCAGAAGACTCCGGCTGTAGCGAGAATCGGAGGGGGCTGGCCCAGCCACACCACCTGCGCTGGCTAGCTGGCCGTGCAGGGGTGGTCCGCCTGCACACCCTCGGTCTCCCTCTTCGCCTATAAGATGTCTTTTGACCTAAAAACTCAGGGGGTTCGACGTTTTAACAGAAGGAGTTCTGCTCCACCGCCACCACCAGATTCCATGGTTCGGAACCAAAAACTCCGTTCTGGCACCCTGCCGGGACGGGGAATTGGAGGAGATCATCGCCATCATCATCACCATCTCTTCTTCGTCGACCATCCATGTTTCCCCCATCTATGAGTGAGTAATCCCCCGCTGTAGGCTATGGGGATGGTAGGGATTGGATGAGATCGTTCATGTAATGGCATTAGATTGTTAGGGCATGGTGCCTAGTATCTTCTATTAGTGCTTTATGACTTTGTTGCGACTTGTTATGCTTAATGCTTGTCACTAGGGCCCGAGTGCCATGATTTCAGATCTGAACATGTTATTGATTCAATATGATAGTATTGTTTATGGTCTTACCTGCAAGTTGTATACACACGTTGTTGTCCGGAACCAATGGCCCCGGCGATGTAAATCGGGATAACCGGAGGGAATGGCTTTGATGTGAGGATCACATGTGTTCATGGAGTGTTAATGCTTTGCTCCGGTGCTCTATTAAAAGGAGCACCTTAATTGCCAGTAGTTCCCTTGAGGCCCCGCTGCAAACGGGCTGGCAGGACAAAAGATGTTGTGCAAGTTCTCATTGCGAGCACGTATGAATATATATGGGACACATGCCTAGGATTATCTAGTACTTGGATGCTTTATCTTATTTATCTGCAATTTCCCTATGTTCTGATTGCGATGGCAATTGTATTGTCCATGCAACGCCCGTCCATCCATCCCTATGCCCACCGCACTCAAATCCTACTGTTTACTTCTATTGTTACTACTGTCTTTACTTTACTACTGCTGTTACTTTACTATTCCTATTACAAAACTGTTGCTACTGATAAACTGGTGTGAGCAAAATTGTTTCCAGGTGCAGCTGAATTGACAACTCAGTTGTTAAGGCTTATAAATATTCTTTGGCTCCCCTTGTGTCGAATCAATAAATTGGGTTTCACTTCCCTCGGAAATACTGCGATACACCCCCTATACTTGTGGGTCATCAAGACTATTTTCTAGCGCCGTTGCCGAGGAGCATAGCTTTATTTATTAAGTTCACTTGGATTCTCTATTGTTCGCTGCTATCCATCCATCATGGGTAAGTCTCGTATGGCAAGGTTCCTATTTTACCATCCACTACAAGAAGAGGTATGGTTCTGAACACCTCTATTACTCTTGATTCACCCTCTGTTATGAGTAAGCTCGTTACACTACCACACACACATGTTACACACACTGCTACTACTGCTGAATCTGAAAATTCTGATACTGATGATGCTGCTTCTACTGTGCTTGATAAGAGTGGTTCATTAGGTCCTTTCCTAGATGCTACGATTGCTAGAACTATAGCTGGAAATACTGAAACTCCTAATGAAGACACTACTACACATGTTAGTTCACCTGAGCCTAGTGAGAGTTATGATATTGAAGACGGTTATGTTGAGATGATCGATGAATTTATTAAAGAATGTAAAAACACCCATGATAGGAGGTTGCTAAGAGTCTCCTTGAGAGGCGTACTATTAGACCCAAATTGTCTCCTATTGCTAAATTTGCTGCTTCTCCCATAAACATTAAATATGAAGATTATGATTTCTCTCTCGATCTATCTTACATAGCTATTGTTGAGAAAGAACCTTTTTGTGGGACTAAGAATGAGAGTGCGGTAGCACATATGAATGAGCTTTCTACTATGAGTGGCTTGTTTTCTGATGATATTAAGATGCGTACTTACTTTGTTGCTAAGATTTCCCCTTTTCACTGAAAGGAGAAGCTAAAACTTGGTTTAGTAATTTACCTCCTGGATCTATTGATAGCCCTGATTGCTTGATTAGTACTTTCCTACAGAAATATTTTCCTCCTAGTCCTAGTTTGCATGAACTTTTTGATTTTAAACAGGGAGAAAAAGAGATATTGCCTGAATCATGGTCAAGGTTTTGTGCTTTGATTCATGCACAGGCTGGAAGTCCATTACCTAAGAATGAGCTTCTTGATATATTTTATAATGGACTAACTGAAGAATCTAGGACATACCTAGATAGTTGTGCTGATTGTGTTTTCAGGAATAGGACTCCCAAGGAAGCTGAGAAATTAATGGCTAAAATAAGCAAGAATTATGAAGACTGGACTCCTTCTGAACCAGCTACACCTGAAATAATTATACCTGAACCAATTATTCTTGTGCCTATTCCAACATCAAAGAAGAGGGGAGTTATTGAATTAAATGATGAAGCGATGAAGGAAGCTAAGAAATGTCTTAAGGAGAAGGGAATTAAAGCTGCAGATGTCAAGAATTTACCTCCTATAAAAGAATTATGTAAGCATATCCCCTATTCATCCACTATTAAGGTACACTCTCTCCAATACTTTGATGAAGGTGATATCCCTTACTCTAAACCTCCTGATCAATGCTTAGAAGAATTCGATATTTTTATTGTTAAACAAGATAATTTTAATAAAAGGGTGCAAAATCATCTAATGGAAAACACTAGAGCTATTGTTGAGTTAAAAGACATTGTGGAAAGAACCTCTAATGATGTTAAAATGATTGTTAAACACTTTCAAATGGTTCAAACTCAAATAGATCAACTCATTAAAGTGCAAAAAGATTTGCTAATTAACGCTGCTAAAGAAAAACATGCTTATGAAATTAGAACTAGAAGTGGTGCTGCTACCCAGGATCCTCTATATCCTGAGGGGCATCCCAAAAGAATTGAGCAGGATTCTCAACAAGCTGAAAATAGTGGTACTACTCGTAAGAAAAGAAAAAAGAAACATAAAACTATTTTAGAACCCTCTGAACCTGCTAAAGATCCTAATAGTATATCTATTTCTGATGCTGAAACTAAAAGTGGTAATGAAGAAAATGATGTTCCTGATAAAGAAAAAGTTGAAGAAGAACCTGAAAAACACACTAAGAATACTAAATACACTAAAGAAGATTTTATTGCTAAGAAACATGGTAGTGAAAGAGAGCCTTGGGTCCAAAAACCTATGCCTTTCCCTGATAAGAAACACAAGTCAAAGGAAGATGAACACTATAATACGTTTTGTGAGTGGATGAAACCTTTATTCCTGCAAATTCCTTTGACTGATGCTATTAAATTGCCTCCTTATTCAAAGTATATGAAGGATATTGTCTCGAATAAAAGGAAGATC
Source organism: Avena insularis (assembly GCA_023614405.1). NCBI lineage: Eukaryota > Viridiplantae > Streptophyta > Magnoliopsida > Poales > Poaceae > Avena > Avena insularis. The sequence goes on along the minus strand of CM042693.1, from coordinate 434,616,756 downwards.
CCTATAGAAGAAATCTCTACTTTGCTTGCTAATTATTCCTTTAATGGTAAGGTTCCAAAGAAACTTGGAGATCCAGGGATTCCAACTATCCCTTGCTCTATTAAGAATAGTTATGTTAGAACTGCTTTGTGTGATTTGGGAGCTGGAGTTAGTCTTATGCCTTTGTCTCTCGATAAGAGACTTCAACTAGAAAAATTAATACCAACTGATATATCTTTGCAAATGGCTGATAAATCTACCACTATTCCTGTTGGTATATGTGAGGATGTACCTGTTCAAGTGGCTCATAATTGCTTGATATTAACTGATTTTGTTGTGCTTGAAATGCCTAAAGATGATAATATGTCTATTATTCTTGGGCGACCTTTTCTTAATACTACAGGAGCTATTATTAATTGTAATCAAGGGAAGGTGACCTTCAATGTTAATGACAAAGAACATACTGTCTATTTCCCCAAGAAGATTTATAGGACTTATGGATTGAATTCAATTGAACATGTTGAGGGCATTCAAGTTGGAGAAATATATTGTTCCATACCAAGAGAAAAATTTGAAACTATTATGATTGGCACCATTGCTATCAAAGTTGAGGTAACATAATCATTAGTGGAATACAAAGTTTTGTCTCATATGAAATTGTTTTGGTAACAAGACTTGATCAACCTTGTTAACAAAAGGATTTCATTGAACAAAACAATGTTTTCACCGTGATTATCTCCGCTTACTTTTATTCTATCCATTTTAGTTTTTGTTTTCGTTTAGTTTTCTTTTCTATTGTTAGTTGCTTGCATGTTAGAGTGTCTTAGAACTTTTGTAGTTCTAGCCTTGTTTTATCTTTGCATCATTCAAAAAAAAATCTTTCTGTCAAAAAATCATTCATCTATACTTGAAAATTGCTCAAAAATAAAGTGTCTCAAAAAATTCCAGAAAATTCACATTAATTTTTTACGTGAAAAAAGGGGCAGAGGAGTAGCTGGAAGGTACCAGGGGGGCCACCAGGCAGGCACACCATTTGGTGGCGCGGCCAGCCCTGGGGCGCGCCAGCCTATCGTGTGGGCCACCCCTAGCCCTCCACTCACTCTCTCACTTGCCACTTTCTTCTCTCTCCCGAGTAAACACCAGTTCATTGCTCAAAATCGCATTCTTGCTGTGCTTGCCCTCGATTTTTCGATCTCCTTGCTCAGCCCATCTTTGCTGCTGAAATTTGGAGCATTTGTTCTCCGGTGTGTGACTCCTCCGCTTGTCTAAGTAGATTTGTGTTTAGTGGATTATATCTTGAGTATTTTGCTGCTGTAGGTGACAGGGTATGAGAGCTTGTAAGCTTGTTTGATGCTTAGAGATATAGCTTTGATGCATGTTTAGGCCTCTTACAAGTCCCTAGGAGTAGTGCCCTTCATTATATTCACTTTGCAATCACTTGTTTAATAAATGTTTAAATTTCAGAATATCAAGCATGAACAACCATACCTTTGGAGAGATATTTGAGAGGGATGCACCTAGGAGGTCAAGGACCTCAAGATCAGCCTCTCAGTTTAGGCCATCATACAACAAAGATCTCATTGCAACTCGTATTGGTAATGAAGGGGATGATGGGGATGCTCACCCATCTACTTTTCCTTGTTTTACTTTCTTACAAGCTACAGGGATTCTTGATGATTTCTTGCTACTGATTCAGAGGGTTGGTTTAACCTCATATATGCAAGATGAGAGTGAGCAATACTCTATGCTCACCAAAACTTTTGTTGAGAGCTTCGTGTTTACTAACATGCCCTATCAGTCAACTGTCTCTTTCAAAATTTATAATCTGCCCTTTACCATGACATTGGAAAGATTTTGCAGTGTTGTAGGTGTAAGCATGACAGGGATCGTGAAGAAGATTCAAGGGCGACCTGCTAATTTGCTGGAACTTTACCGAGGGGTAACCAATGATGATGACCGTGTGGCTCAGCGCGGAAAGATAAGGAACATACAACTCCCTGCTCTTACATACTTTGCATATTATCCTGCTACTAGCGTTCTTGGTAGGGAGAATACGAGTAATATCTCCAACTATCATTTAGCCTTCCTTGCTGCTGCGCTCAACAATGATACCCGGTACAACCTTGGCTCGCTTATTGCTCGCTGCCTAGCTGCTAGGGGGCCTATCTATGGGGGCATCATCGCTTCACGTATGGTAAATGCATTAGAGAGCTTTCGGTGGACCCCAATGATACTATATTGGCACCACAAAGGCTTGACCTTGCTGCTATGGACAGTCTAGTATATAGGATGTTGTTTACTGACGGGGATGAGAGGGAGATCCCTTTGCCGCAATCTACTTTGTTTAGTGTTCACAGGAGACCGTGGTCGCGCTCCAAGGAGGAGGTGGACGAGCAGCTCCGCTTGCTGGGTTTCCACGGGAAGCACCAGGAGGATGTGCCCTCCTACGATTACTCTGCGCACTACGTAGGGATGTACTCGAGATCGCACCAGGACGAGAGTACCTCCTCGTCGTACCACAGTGACACTTCATCCTGGCCAGCTTGGGATTGATACCCACTTAGGCCAAAAGCCTAAGCTTGGGGGAGGTATACCGACATCACACTCATCTCCATATCATGTGTCGTCGGTACTTTGTATATTCATGTTTCGTTCTCTTTTTAGCTTTCGTTCTTTCTTTGCTTTTGCTTTCTAAAACACAGAAAGACCAAAAATATTTTTGTTGTTTCTCTTTGTTCGCTTCTTCTTATTTTTGCCTTGGTTTGCTTTTCCCTTTTTGCTTTGTTTGAACTATTCAAAAAACCCAAAAAGATGTTGCTTTGCTTGTTCTTCCTTTTTGGTTCTTGTTTTAAAAATCGAAAACACCAAAAATATTTGTCGTTCTTCTTTGGTTTTGTGAGTTTGCTACAGGGTTCAGCAGTTCTCAGTGGAAATTGGTTTCATATTATTATTCAAGCCACACAAGTGAAGAGCAATAATGAGGATTAATGACAACTTGAGGTGTGGTAACAGGCTGGTAACAAACTCTATTTATTTTCATTTTTGTACATATACTCATCATTGTGGGCATGCTTAGTCTGTTCGTGTAGGGTGTATGTTATTTATGGATGCTTAGTAGTTCTTTCTTTCATATGATTAGTTCCAGCTTGCTAATAGTTTGTAGCATGTCATATGAATGTTTGCTGGCATTACTCTATTCATAAGTTGGTATGACACCGTGGTATCCTCCTCTGAACGTTTCATTTGAATTGACTTGGTACATGCTCACGCATGCATATGACTGAAATAATCAGTTAAGCCTCGATGAATTATTTTGCCTTGAGGGTCTTGAATCACTTTCATGCCATGATTAGTCTTGTTTTGTTGCAAGCATGATTATGACAGCTATTTCTCTCTCATTTGTCGTTCCCTTACTATTGCTAGCCTTCACTTATACTGAGTATGTTTTACTCATGTCTCCAACTCCCTAAAACCAAACATTGCCAAAAGTGTCCACCATACCTACCTATTAGCATCATTTGCTATTTCCGTGCATATTCAATATGCCTTGTTTTCTTCTGAATAAAATGTTTGCTTGTTATGAGAAAGTTAGTTAGTAAAGCTCTCACGAACTTGATGACACACTTTATTTCCTACACTTAATAAACCTGAACCATTGTGACTGTCCATGAAAGTTATATGCTTGCAAATTATAGGTTGGGGATTAGCAGAACCGTGCTATCACGGGGAACACTATCAACACCTGTAAATATATACCTAGTTGATACCATGCTCTTTTGTTTGCGGATGTCGTCGGTGTGAAATAAAAGGGGAGCTTGTAAGCCCATGGAGTTATGTATGTGTGTTAGAGAAACACTTGGGCCGTTGGTCTAATCCATGCTGTCATGGTGGAAACCTGCAGCGAAACCATAATAAGTATCTATGAAGCATTCTTCTTATAATAAAAAGAGAGAGATAGCTATTGAGAAAAAGAAAAGAAAAAAAAGAGATTTGAGAAAAGAGGAAATAGAGAAAAAAGCACAATTTTCCCATGGTAAATAAGAAGATTGCTGAGATACTCATTGTCTGCTTGCCTTGTCATTTTGATATGAGGATTCTTCTGTATCATCGGGCAAGGGGTACCCCGTTGGCGGTTCTCTATGATACGCACGTATTTACGATGATAAGAAATTACCGGTAATTAAAGTTGAGTGGCATGAGGAGCGGCCCTCGTACTCAAGGGACATGGAATTTCCAGTTTATAGTCTGTCAAGCATATAACTCAGATTGTACCTCACTTTCACCTTAACCATATTAAAGATGCTTATGATAGGGGCAATGAGAGCTCAAAGCTAATGAGTACCATACTTTCAGTATTTGGAAGCCTTTCAAACTATTCAAAACCTTTTCATTTCCTTGTTGAGTCTCCACTTATTCTATGAGCACTTTCTTGAGAGCATAGTTGTCATTCTTTATGCTTGTCTCATTACTTGATTATTTGTGTTATGACTTTGATGCTTGTATCTTTGACATCTTAACTTCTAGTCTTCACTTGAACTTCAGAGGTGCCTTGGCATTCACAATCAAAGGCAAGCGAGATACCACTCTATCATACCTTGTTATGAGCATTGTAATGTTGCTTATGTTTATGCTTCATGCTACTTATTATTTTTGAGTTGGAATCTTTTCATAGCTTGCAATGCCTATTAAGTAAACTTAGTTGCATACTCTTCATTATGAATTGTCTAAGTAGTTGATCACATGCTGAGAATATATACATCATATGAAGCAAATGTGTTCGTGAAAGTTTATTTTATCGCACTCAGTTTTCAACTGAATTGCTTGAGGACAAGCAATAAGCTAAGCTTGGGGGTAGTTGATACGTCCAAAACATATCTACTTTCCCGAACACTTTTGCTATTGTTTCTCCTCTAAACTTGTGTGATTTGGATGCAACTAACGCGGACTGACGCTGTTTTCAGCAGAATTACTTTGGTGTCTAGTTTTTGTGCTGAAAATCAACTATTAGGAAAAATCCCGGAAAATATGCCAAAAATCCTATTTCACCAGAAGAATCCCGGAGCCAGAATACGAGACGCGGGGGGGCTAGGCCCAGGCCACACCACCTGGCCGCGCGGGCTAGCCCTGGCCGCACCAGGGGGTGGTCTGGCCGTCCCATACACCCCCTCGGTCTCCCTCTTCCCCTATAAGATGCCTTCTGACCTAAAAACTCAGGGGGGGTTGACGTTTTTACAGAAGGAGTTCCGCTCTGCCGCCACCACCAGATTCCACGATTCGGAACCAAAAACTCCGTTCTGGCACCCTGCCGGGACGGGAATTGGAGGAGATCATCGCCATCATCATCACCATCACTTCTCCATCGACCATCCATGTTTCCCACATCTATGAGTGAGTAATCCCCCGCTGTAGGCTATGGGGATGGTAGGGATTGGATGAGATCGTTCATGTAGTGGCATCAGATTGTTAGGGCATGGTGCCTAGTATCTTCTATTAGTGCTTTATGACTTTGTTACGACTTGTTATGCTTAATGCTTGTCACTAGGGCCCGAGTGCCATGATTTCAGATCTGAACATGTTATTGATTCATTATGATAGTATTGTTTATGGTCTTACCTGCAAGTTGTATACACATGTTGTTGTCCGGAACCAATGGCCCCGACGTGACAGAAATCGGGATAACCGGAGGAAATGGCTTTGATGTGAGGATCACATGTGTTCATGGAGTGTAAATGCTTTGCTCCGGTTCTCTATTAAAAGGAGCACCTTAATTGCCAGTAGTTCCCTTAAGGCCCCGCTGCAAACGGGCTGGCAGGACAAAAGATGTTGTGCAAGTTCTCATTGCGAGCATGTATGACTATATATGGGACACATGCCTAGGATTATCTAGTACTTGGATGCTTTATCTTATTTATCTGCAATTGTCCTATGTTCTGATTGCCATGTGAATTGTCTTGTCCATGCAACGCCCGTCCATCCATCCCTATGCCTACCGCACTCAAATCCTACTGTTTACTTCTATTGTTACTACTGTCTTTACTTTACTACTGCTGTTACTTTACTATTCCTATTACAAAACTGTTGCTACTGATAAACCGCTTTGAGCAAGATTGTTTCCAGGTGCAGCTGAATTGACAACTCAGTTGTTAAGGCTTATAAATATTCTTTGGCTCCCCTTGTGTCGAATCAATAAATTGGGTTTCACTTCCCTCGAAAATACTGTGATACACCCCCTATACTTGTGGGTCATCACTCATCACTCACTCACTCACTCAACCGTCTCCACTGTCCCATCACCTTCTGCAAACCCCCAAGAAAACCCCAACCACGCCGGCGATGGAGAAGAACAGCGCGGTGGCAATCGGCGCCTCCAAGGCCGCCGGAGAGGAGGCCCCCATCCAGGCATCGAAGGCAGCCACCGTCCCCATCCCTGCATCCGCAGTAGCCACCAGCGAGGAGGCCCCGGCCAGTATCGGGCAGATCCCGCTCGGCTGGGACCTCTACGAGGAGGTTGATTACATAAGGGCAGAGAACCCCTACGACACCGGCATCGCGGACCCATGGTCGAAGGTAACCAGGGTTTTCTCTACTTCCCTTGTTCTTCCCCCGTTCCCATCGTTGGATGCTAGATCATATGTTATTAGGGCTCGATTGTTCGTATTTTTACAGTAGCTAATCCTCTTGTGTTATATCTCGTATTCGATGAATCGCCCTGTTCGTATTTGAACCCCCCTATTCGTAGTTGGGATCAGTATTCAATTTGGTTTGAGATTTGGGAAATAATCAGAGATCTCAATCGGTTAATTTATGCAAATAATCAATCGCGATAATCAAAATATCTCAATCATGTCCTTATTACACTCTACTATTTTTTCCAACAGGAGGATAGCAATGACGTCCACAGCGACGACGAGTCCAAGGACACCAAGACTCGTCATGTGCTGAGGAGGCTGAAGTCTGGCCAGTACAACAACTTCTTCATCGGTGACGTGTATAGGGCCACACCAAGAGGCTCCGCGGCACGGACTTCAACTCCCTCGTGAAGCATGTCGAGGACGTGAGGACCTGCGACGAGTCCGTGAACGCCCACGACTTCATAGCCAAGCACCAGCGCCGGTCTCACCTCAAGAACCTGGAAGGTGGCTATCGAGGAGGGTCGCATGCCCCCGATCAAGCCCAAGGCTCCCAAGGTCAAGGGACTGGGTAGCAAGAAGTGGGGGAGGAGCCAGAGGGAGTAGGCGGAGGCCCTCTTGGCAGAGGCCATGAGGGGCCACTGATCTGCTACTGCTGCTGTAAAGCAACTTCTTTTGTCTTGTTTGTGTTAAACTTGTCCGCTGCTGCTGAGCAGCCTAATTGTCAAACCTCGTTAAGTACCATACTATATAACCTATATTAGCTGCTTTATCCACATCTGCTCTGTTTACAGAATTTATTTATGGTGCTGGTTAGATTTGCTACTCTAGATTTGCTACCAGATTTGGGAAAAACAAGGGCAAAAGGAACAATGAATAAAGAGAGAAGCTGCTCTAGATTTACTATCTTTTTGGACAAAAAAACACAACTGTTAGCGAGAGAGAGAGAGGGGAAAAGGCGCTTTTAAAAAGGCCAATCATAAAAATAACAAAAAAGAAAACTTCCAATTTAGGTGATAGGGCGCACGTAACCACCCAACACGCCCCACGTGGTCCCACACCATGTCCCCCATAATCAGCGAGAGATGGATGGTTGGTCCGCTGTATATCTTGGCCCCACCTGTCAGCACGTAACGGTCGAGGCAACGTAACGTAACACTTAATGCACGACCCGTCCCTACGCGGTCCGACCGGTTAGCATGTAGTGGTCAAGCCTTTGACCTGACGCCATCTCCCGTTCAAGCGCATGTGAGGGTTTCAGAATGGAGGGAGGGCAAAATTGAGGAAAAACTACGCGGCTGGGGAAAACTGAGTACAACTAAAGAACCAGGGGCACGAAAATAGAAATCCCTTGAAATTTAGTCAAACCTCTCAAAACCCCGTTGACTGCATCCATAACCCCTCCTAACCCTAACGCAAAACGGTGACAGTTAGATCATACCCTAGATCTGAATACTGGACGCCTGATTGGATCTTCTAAAAGGCTAGCTCCTACGATCTGCGATGCCGAACGAGGACGGTTAGATCATACCCTAGCGCTTAATATTGGACATCTGATGGGATCTTCTAGAAGGCCAGCTCCAGGCGATATGAGACACATGAATTCTCACACCTGATTGGTTGGACTCCTTTTTTTCCTACACGCATGAGATTCGACTAGGAGCGGTGGTCGGACTATTGGGCCGTGGCTCAAAGATTAGGCCCTATCCTCTCCATGCATGCGCGCACGTGCAGCCAAGCGGACACGTCGACGTAGCATGCATGCGGCCCTATTTTCATACTTTGTGACTGCCCTCGATTCAGACTCGTCGTATCAGGGCTATTAACGATGCATTGATTCAGAGACCATGGATACCGAGACGACGCGTGATGGATATGACCATGCCTTGTTTTCCATCAAAACACGCGGCCAACGCTTACAGTCACCAACAGTTGGAGTTACTGCCTGATGATCTAGTTCAACCAGCGCACCACGGATATTTAAACTACCCACTCCACCACATCCATCTGCCTGCCTCTACCAAGATACATCGCCTGCCGCCAAGCAAGATCCATCGCCCACCGCCGCCATACAGTTCAATGGATCTACCTTCCATCCGCGACGCAGCGTGCCGGAGATGACCTATCTCGTCAGGGTCATTGTTGAGGGGTCCCTCTGAGTGTGGGCGACCTCATGGTGGAGGTCCCCGAGGGAGTTGGCCCACGCCTTCCTCAGCGCCGACTATCGCCACCTCCCACCGGGCTCTCCGGCCATGTTCCTCCTCCAAGATCACTATGGCGGCGGAGGCCTTGTGATAGGGCTCACGGTGCACTTCACCAACCTCTTCGATGCATACCATCTCCTTTGCGAGGTCTAGTGGTGTGGGTGCGAGTCCGTATTCTTCACCACCTTCAACATCTTCACGAACTTCGACAACATCTTCCCCACCCCCAACGGGATGCACACTCTCCCATACAACATGGAGCAAGAGTGAGGGGCAGCCGGGGAGCAAGAGGAGGAGCGAAGCAAGAGGAAGGAGAGAGTCCAAATAGAGAACCCCTATTGTGTTAGAGTTCACTACTATCTACCGTGTTTGTCGTCTCGTTTACTTCCATGTTTGTTGCTTGGGCATACATGCCCCCTCTTTATCTATGTTTGCTATGTTGTAAGGGATGCCCCTGTACTATATCTATGTTTATTCGTGCTTATATAAAATAATAATGTTTGTCCGTGCCCCTCTAGCTTGATGTGGCCAAAATATTCAAAATAAGTTAAATATAGCAAAATATAGTAAGAAATGAAAGGCGCTTGGTCGAAAACAACATTTTTTTGTGGACAACTACTTTGGGTCGAAACAAACAGATTGCTTATCGTAAAACCACCACTTTTCGTGTTAAATTTCAAAAAAACACCACTTTACATTTGAATTGCAAAAAACAACCACTTTACGGCATATTTGTTGCAACTAGGAAAATGCCCGCGCGTTGCGGCAGATTCTAAATATAGCCATGAAAAATGAAATCCTCGAGAGGTGGTCATTGTCACATTTGGCAAAAGAGGGAAGCTGCATGGTTTGGAAAATTATATCAACATTTTCTAACCACCACCAATCAAAATTTCATAGTCAGGATCAAGAAGACTGAGCACTCAAAACCTAATGCCACCGGACTAGGAAAGGCCAAAAGTGGCAAACTCACCAAGGTATCTTTTCTGATGCACAATGGTCGGGGCAACCACCATCTCCGTGTACAACCAGGCGTGCCTCGATATCAGCCACGCGAGCGTCCTGTAGTGGTTGTTTATCCAGTCCATCATCGGCGCCACGCTGCGAGGGGGACAAGAAAGCACGCATCAATAAGCTCAACCGATATTAATGTCTCTTGCACCAAAGAGGGAACAAATATCAACACCGTCCAAAGAAAAGGGCAAGAAAGATGTAGGTTGCCTTCAATTGATCCAAGGAAACTGACCCATGATGATGCATGCCTTTTTAATCTACTGCCTCACCTCTGTTGTAATACAAATTTGTAAGTGAGATAGTTCCAGTAAGTATAGTAAAATACATTCAACATTCATGTAAAGTAGTACTTTGTACGTACTAAAAATTAAATTGTTCAATCCGGTAGACAACAAACTCCCTAGGTTCATTTGTTTACATACATCCCATTCACATTTATACATATCTTTCGTTATAAATTAATCCACGGTGTCATCCGTGGTATGATTAGAACTGGGAGGTCAATGGATCCATCAGTATCTTAAGCTCGTACCTTGCCGAGGCTGCCGACAAACAGTCGACACCTTCTCTGTAGATCGACGGGGGTTACTCAGTGAAGTTTGAAGTGGGAGGACATATGTAGAAGCACTTGATATCTAGCTTTGTGTGTTGCAACCTGCTTCTCTACAGTACCAGCTATGCGTCTTCAGGAGGCATCACGACATCCGTTCTGTTGCGGTCGGTGATCACTGGGTCAGCAGCCAAAGGCATGTACCGCAATTTTGGGGTGGTTTTTTGCAAAACAAATTGTTGAAAAAACCACCACGCTTTACGGCGCATTTCAACAATTTTTCTGTAAAGTGGTGTTTTTGTAATTCAAATGTAAAGTGGTGGTTTTTCGAAATTTAACGTGAAAAGTGGTGGTTTTATGCTAAACACCATAGTACAAACAAAAAAAATTGAGTACTGGCCATAATAAGTCACGTAACAATGTTCCATGAGATTTGTTTCCATACAGCCGGTGCCAACAAGAGGTGAATAAAACGTGTCTATGCCCGGCTAAATTAAAAGAGTCGTACCAGAATATTTGTCAGGTCTGGCTGGTAGGATATATTGCATCTATGGCAAGGCTGGAGTACGTGGTGAGAATACCTGGGAAGATAAGTTGTTAACTAAAAAGGTTGCATTTTTTATTTCATCATAATAATTCTCGGAGTGTACCAACATTTTCTCATATGAGATTTTCTTGCTAACCACGTTGATGATACTCAAAGTGTGTTCATTTGGATGCTTTGTGGGTTTGTATGCAAGAATGGATTTGGTTTTCTAAATGAATAATATTTTTATGTTACAAAAGCTACCGCTATCAATTTAGAACATCAATATATAATTTCTACTACTGTGACCTGACGAAATGCAATGTGCGAATAATTCTGAACAAAAGTGCATATCTTTTACCTGACCATAATGTATTGAAACGTGCCAATGCTTTTCTTGATTAGTTTTACTTTATAACTATTAATTTCATGGGATTTGCTGTGTGTGTATTCGAATAATTCAACAATATGTATATAAAATGAATATGTAGCAATATTTTACACGGAATGAGAAAGATTTTCTTGCGCACTGCCCTAACTGAGAAATATTTTATCGTGTCGTAGTAAAACCTAAATAGCAAAAAAAATCTTATGCTAATAAAACAATCAGTCTACTTGACATGGATAGGTTGTCAAGAGCCATTTTGTTCTAACCGTCTGTTCTTAGAAAACAAAAATTACTAATATTATTTTTGTGAAGATGATGAAATTCATTTTTTGATTTGACTCTCAGCATGGTCAATAGCTAGCACATAGACTCTTATTTGAGCTTCAAGTTCTTTTCCCAGAAGTACAAAAGGATATAAATAATTCAGTGGTTTGGCTTAATTTGCCAAGTAGTTAGATTGTAGTGAGATTGATAAGTTCTTGCTGCTACTAGGAGAGGCCCCTTTTCTGGTTTTGTCGAATTAAGGAAACTAGATCTTTTATCAATCTAGAAAAACAGTCGATCTTGAAAAATATAATTTTTTAATCTCTCTATGCCACTTTGAATTGTCCCATTCCACATCCCCTATTAATACATTAAAAAAGTTACTATCCGTGCAGAGTTTAAAAAGCATTGACTTCAAACGATGTAGTAGAAGTTAAGTGATAACATATACAATATTATTTACAGTAACACACACAAATACACTCTACTAAACTTTAGTTTTCTGATTCAGTTCAATCATGTAAGAGGGGTGACCATTTACCTCAAATTAATGGCACCCACTAATGAATTCAAATAAAACAAACTAACATAATTGTTTTAGAACATTGGTAAACTTGCGTGGGAGATAAGATCAATCTGTAGATATCGGGATTTTAAGTGATACATATTGTTTATCTAGCATGAGGGTGTTCAGAGAAGAAACAAGAAAATGAGTCTCCATATTACCTGCGAGACCACATAGTTGTATGGAATGGAAGAGGAAGGATGCATATTTGAGTTAAAGTGCCCTGCCCTGTTTGTCCGGTTAAAATCCACATGGGGGCTCTATGGTGCAGAATGAATTGGTGTCATGGCATGGTTTGGAGATTTGCAACTTATTATATGGTCACAGAGATAACCATTGTGCTCTTGAGGAACAAATATAAGTAGTTGCGTCCACAAGTTGAGATAAACCATGGAAGACAATGCATTGATAAAATTGGTGCTAGCATATATTTCATTTGTGCAAAAGGTTTTCTCTACTATATCCGATGGTTGTTCAGCTACCAATGTCCCATCATCAAGAACGGCATGCCATGAAAACATGTTAATGTGAATCTGTTTCGGATTATAAGACCAGAGAGCATTTTAATATTGTTAGGAATTATAAGGCTTATCTCCTTTATTATCTTAACTCTCGTGACAAATTAATTTAGATACCTCTCTTTTCTCCCAATCCCCCAATGCATGTTGTTCCATCACTCATCATGTTCTCTATTTTTTCTCAAGCATCTCATGCATGTAAAAAATATTGGTGTATGCATAAATTAATTAGAGTGAGTAATTGATCTTCTTGGTATTAGCGAATTGGCTCTCTGGCCTTATAATCCCAAACATAGGGAGTTCTAAATTTGGATCAGCCAACACATCAACTAGGGGGTGTATTTGTATAGTCATTTGGTCTGAGAGAAAATAAAGAAAAAATGGAGCTGTACATGTTTTTAGGTTTACATGTCACTATCTAAACCACAGTGTTTTAGAAGTTGTAGAAAATTATAGACACATCACATATATTAGAAATTTATAGACACATCACATACATTATCATTATTTAATTATTCCTCACGAGAAAGCCAACTTAATTTGTTGCCCTCGCATTTACGAGGGCCCCTGTGCTAGTTGCAAGTAAAAGAAAAATAGAGCAACGATACAACAACAAAATCCTCCAGCAATCTGTTGGATTGCTGCTTGAAATCGATTATTTTTTTCAGTTGCTTATTTATCTTCTTTAATTCCGCCTTCAGATCATCATCCCCAATCGGCTCCCTTGTTGTAACTGTTGTGCCCAAATTCACCTCCATGGTTGTGCCTCCCCACGAATCACTCCCATCTATTATATCCTCCTCTTCAAACCTCTGAACATACACATCAATCCACTCGAAATGTGCGAATTGCTCCAGGTTCTGAAAATTTGGCAAATTTCAACATGAACCCTAGATCCCTAATTAAAAGGGGGAAAAGGAAATCGGAAAGAGTCAGACAAAATGGATGCGAGAGAAAGCAGATCTAACCTTCCCGGGTGTGGTAAGCTCTCACATTTCACGAACTCGTGGCCACCATTGCCATTCTTCGTAGTCACACACGTCAACCGCTTGAGAGGCTCGATTCGTGGACAGTCAGGGCAGCGGGTCATCGACAATGGACCATATCGAGGACATGATGGGCAGTGGGCCGAGGTGGAGCTGGACATCTCTCGCCGAATGGTCACCGGACGGTGTCGCCGGAGAAGAAGAAGGGGCTGGGGTCAACGAAAGAGAAGCAATGGCATGGGCACGACGCGGGGCTCGCTCGGGCTATGTCTTCAACAACGAGCAGTGGATAAATTGTGGGTCCCATGCTGGGGTGGATAAGTGGTGGGTCCCATGCTGAGGTGGATAAGCTGTGGGTTCCGTTTGGCTCAGGTAATTCCAATTCTTAAGTTGTCTCGTAAGATTGACGATAAGTGTCGCACACGAGCTCTCTGGCCTAACAAAAATATCGCATGCGAGCTATTTGCCAACGACATCACATTGTGTCTAATTTGTTGTAAAGATGTCACACGTGAGCAAAGAGTGGTAGCTGTCGATGGGAATTGGGAGGAGTCGAGGGGTTACGTCACATGTGGGGGAGGCATTGGCCTGTCTGGGCCTTGCTAGGCCTAGTTGGGCAGGCTGCCTCTCTTCTGAAAATTTCAGTTTTACTCTGTTATCAATTTCAGAAATAATTTAGAGAAAACAAAGAGGGGTTAGGTAGAAAGAAATAGGACCAACCAAATATAAATATTGCAAACTTTTTATTCACCTTTGTGCACGCAAATCAAAATCGAAACTAGGGAGAGATCGTTTTCTTTCTTTGTCCTTTTGAAACCTAGGTAAAATCATGGTTGTCTAAATATCATATAATCCCAGCTCCGTATTGTTGTCAACACACGAGATAAAAAGAGGAACTTACCAGATCGTCCATCGAGGATTGAATCGGTGTCGCCAGGCAAGACAAAAATTCCCCCGAGACTATGACGAGCACGACAATGATTTTTAAGGGTTCGTAGCAACGCACTGAATTCAGCTAGTCTATATCTATGTGCCACACGACCGACCATCCATGATCAACGTGACTACATATTACCCGCAAAGAAAAAACGTAACTACATATACTGAGTTCCGTTTTTCGATACACGTCGTATTTTGATTTGGTTAAGTCAAACTCAAGTCTGAAAATAGTGTACGTGCGTCCCTGTCAAAATGTACTGTATTCCAAGAACATCTAGAACAGTCAAGGAACTCCAACCAGTCGAACGGGGCAATAAGCATCTGAAGATACAACCTTGTGCAGACGTTCAGAGCACGAAATGCAACGTATATACTACTAGACGGACGCACGGCTTTCGCCGCGCCGTGCCTGCATAGTGTTGTCATATAGTGTGACCGTTGCGTCACACTAACCGATACTTTAATTGTGACACCGTTTAGAATGTATATGTTTAAAGTGTCGTTGTCCATGAAGACAATCAATCCCGTCTTTAGCAGTCATTCTCTTCCTGATTCTCACTGTAGACGGTCGGCTAGCCGTGTGGAGAATAAAGTACGACTTATTTAACATCTCTCTATTATTTATTGATGGATATCGAACTATTAGAGTTCAGTGTAACACAGAAGACATGATTTATTTTGGGTACCGACGGAAGCATATCATGTTGGACCTTATTTGAGGAGATAGTTGATTTAACTACTCATGTCTTCGAGACTTCAAGAACTATAAGGACAATTTAAGAAACGTTTTAGATTTTGGCACAAGAACTAAAATTGTTTCCAACCTGACCCTGTGATAGACCTTCTCTCCCACCTCCCGCACGTCAGTGCGTCAGAAGGTGTTATCAATAGAGGTGACTGCGCGACCCCTAGCACTCAAGGTGTCTATATCCTTCCGTCTATATCACCAGAACGTCAACGACGACACAATGGCCACCTAGGTCGATTCCATGGTGATTACTGAAGGAAAACTCAACGCCTGCAAGAGGTCCGTCAACTACCAATCTTAAGAGCATATCCAACATTCTGCACTAAAAGAGTGTATGACTTTTTGGTTTTTAGGCGCCATTTTAGCTGTTTTAGTGGGTGCGGCAGGCTACAACATTTTCAGACGCACTAAAATGCAACGCTATGCAGGTAGCAGTTTTCCATCCGCACTAAAATAAGACGCGACTGGCTTCCACTTGCCAAGATTAAATGCATCTCAACTTGCCAAGATCAAACAAAAGTGATGAACAGATAAATCTAATTCCCAACACACACATATAAATTCAAGAACATGACTAGATCATAATAGCATAGATTAAATCCATGGCATAGTTCAAAATCATAGCATAATTCAACACAACCAAGTTTATCACAATTGAAGTTCAAATAAACACATAAAACATTAACATCAATGCTATGACCATCATGCCTCGTCCTTTCCATGGGCATCTCCATCTTGTGCTTCATCATTATTGGAAACTTGGATGGTGTTGGTGTATTCTAGGAGCACATGCCATCACCTATGTAAACTCCAAAACAACCACTCATGGGAGGCATGGGAGACACCATGATAGTCATGAATGCACTCATTCTAGCTCCCATGTCACCCATTATAGATCGCATGTCTCCAATGCCACCCGAAGGTACTCCCATGTCGTCAATGCCACCTATTGTAGCTCCCATGGGTGCACCCATGCCTCCAATGCCTTCCATAGGTGCATCCATGCCACCAATGCCTGCCAAATAGGTACACCCATGCCACCCATGCCTCCAATGCCACATGTACATGGTCCCATGCCGCCAGTGCCACCAATGCCTACCAAATAGGCACACCCATGCCACCCATGCCTCCAACGCCACCTGTAGGTGGTCCCATGCTGCCAGTGCCTCCTATAGGTGCACTCATTCCACTCATGCCTCCCTTAGGCGCTCCCATGCCACCCATGTATTCCTTTTTACTTTCATCGAGGTTGTTTGTGTCTATGAAGAAGATACTTTCTCATGCTCCATGAGACAGATAGTTTCTTCGATAGCAACTTTCTTCTCATCTACGAAGGCCCTCCTCTCCTTGGCTACATCCCTTCTCTCTTCGCTTGTCAACCTATCCTCTATTTCTTTGTTCCTCTAAAACTTCCTCTCCTCAAAAGCTTCCTTTCTTGCACTCGCAATAGCATCCAATGACTTCTTTATGTCACCATCTCTAGTCGTCTTCCCCTCTTATTTTGCTTGTTTCCTTCCAGTGGGTATTATTTTTGTTTTTTCAACCGAGTTTGGAGTAGGGGTTCTATTTCCATCCTTGCTTGATGCTTCATCGTCATCAATGATTTTTGCCTCCATAGTTGACTTTGTTTCTCTTTGGCACTTGCAACACATAACATTCTTCAATTTATCTTCATTCTCTAGCTCCTTATAATAATGGGACAATATGAATGGCCTTCCTTGAACCAGCTTTCCCTTCTTGGTTCTTTTTGGATATCCCTTGAATAAATTTTGGTCAATGTTGAGCTACATGAACCAAAAGAGAGAAAATTAGTCATGGACAAATTGAACAAAGTATCCACATGGAAGATAAACAGATGTCACAAAAGAATACAACATACCCTATCTCTATCATTTGTGCCACTTGGGTTCATTCGTTCAACATTTGCCAATGTCACCGCCCACCTTTGACAATTCGATAAAACTGCAAACCAACAGGAATAAAAATATATATCCGTCTGCCCAATTCCACTTTGGTCGTATATACTGAAGTACTCCTTCATCCTAACCCAATAAGTGTCTCTTGTTTGCTCAGTGCTTATGACCGAATCCATGCCCACATTGCACTATGTGTTGCATAGTAAAATGCCTTACTCCATGGTGTAGTGGGTCGCCCGCCCCTTCAATGCATCACTGAAACCCTCACCCTCACCACCATTATCCATGTCAACTTCATCACCATGTTGTCCAGTTTCATATTCTTGATACTAATACTCTTGTGAATATGATGAACCAAAATTCATAGTTGACGTACGTTTCATCATCCATACTACAATGCATGAAAGTTAACACACATCAAACTACATTAAATTTTATCATTTATATTCATCTATATAATTCAACACATTAAAAAAGAAATTATGTGCCTTGTTGTCATTAGGTCAAACATGTTGGACGCAACAGACGATGCTACCTCCTCCACGGTCGCTCGCGGCTAGGGTGGCTGCAGTAGAGGTTGCGGTGGCTGGAATTGGCCGGCTGCATGCCCTGCTACAGGTTTGTCGTGTGGATCCACACCCATCTTGCCCTTCTTCTGGCCAGGAACCGCAGTAGATGTCATCCGCTTGGGCAAGACATTCCTTGGCTTCAAGGCGGGCGGTGGACGACAACATGCGGATTCATCGGTCGTGGTGGCACAAACATCTAGCCGTAGACGATGATGGCGTTAGGTCTGGTTGCAGCGGCGACGATGGGGGATGCTGCGAGCGGCGATGAAACTGCTGCGTCGACAGATTTGGGAGCGAAGGAGAAGGGGTTGGGGGAGTGACGGAATATCCCTCCATAGCCGGGATTTCGCTGGCGGCAGGATGAAGGAGGCCGCTCGCGGAAGTTTCAATTCGGCGGTTATAACGCGCCAGCCAAGACACCAAATTTGCAGCGAAGGATTAGGCTTTTTGTGTGCGTGCCCTAAATTGTTTTATGCGCAACCTATTTTTGGACGTGTGCTGGAGCACGAATTTGCCTCGGCGCGCTCAATAATAGCCGTTTTTGTGCACAGATGGATTTTTGTGCATCTAACAAATTGGATATTCTCTAACTACGTTTCATTTGGTTTTTCCCAGGCAGACCTTGGCTAATTACTCATTTTCTTTAAGCTGGTCCTGTTTAATTTTTTTCTTCTTGGTCCCACTAGTCATAGACACATACTCCCACATGGCTTGATAATGCTTGCTTTTTACCAAAGTTAAGTCTATAGTTAATTGAGGGATAAAGATCATCATCCACCGGTCACCCCCAGTGGAAATAGAGAAGAACAATACAGTTGGGAGATGCATGTTTGAGTATTTTAATAAACCGATTGTAAGTGCAAGCACATGCAATGATACGTATAATTCACTCAATATAATTTTAAACATACTTTTACTTTATTATTGTAGCTCTACTTCACCGTACATGTTGGTTGGAATCACTGGATCACCGTCATTATACATACGTCAAAGGAAGAATTTCAAATCCTAGATTCACTATATAATCTAGACACTTACATGCCTACAGTTGAAGCTTTGGTATGTTCTCATCGTACTTTTCCATATTACTTAATGGGTCACACCCGCTCACTACTAAATTCATAATTCTTTCAAAGATAGAAATTGCTTATGACGTAGAAAAGACAATCGGACCATAACACTTTTCCCGATCCTTCCAAGTGACCTATAAAACAATACGCCAAAGAAAAGGGGATGGGTGATTAAAAATTGTAACTTCATATTATTGTGATATTTGTAATATAGTGAATTATTATTTGAACCGGTTTTTTTTACAGAAACTCGTGTGGACCTTGGTTCCTCAAGTGTATGGAGGAATGGGATGGTGATGAGTTTACAAACGCTCTTACACAGGTACGTCAAAATGATTTCTTACATGTCGAACAACCAAATCATATGAATAACATCTTCATTCACTTGTGCAATTATTTTCTAGACTATCGTTGACTCGACCAAGAAACTTGTTCTCATGGAAATAATCTTATCACCTACAAATGAGTTGGACAACGTCCAAGATAATCTGTTTAAACTCAAGCGCCACAAAGATGATTATTAGAACCAAAACCATAGGATATGGTCGGGTTTTAGTCCCAAGGAAGGTTTCCAGGCCGTGTTCAACACTTGGGTCTTTCCATTTCCTATGTAACTTTTTCGGTATCCTATGTAAGAGATCATACTTTATTTTCCTTTATAAAATCGTTGTTCCTGCTAAATTCATATGTATTGTGGTTTATCTACATTTATTGTTGTTTTCGTGAAATTCACAATGTTAGTATTATGTCTTTGATGTGTTATTGAATTATGCTAAGTGATTGGTTCGTAGCAGGAAAAACAAAAAAATTCTACCGCAAGAACGAACAAAACCAAAATCTAATCTATGGAAAAGCCAAGATCTAATCTATGAGATAAGTGCAACGAGATAGATCTGTACTAACCCTTGTAGATCCAAATCCTTGTTCGAGATCGGATCTCGTGGTTGATGTAGACGATCACTTGTCGATCTCAAGATCGAGTAGATGATCCTTCCGCGCTGCTCCGCATAGCGCTCAATGCAGGTCACACGCATGGAGTCGATGCAGACCTTCCTCTCCTGCTCCAAATGATCGTGGAGGTAGATCTCTCCACGGAATCCCAGCAGCACGACGGCGTGGTGGTGGTGGTGGAGTAGAGAATTCTGCAGGGCTTCGCCTAAGCCTGAGCAGAGTGAAGGAGGAGGAGAGAGGCGGCTAGGGCAAGAGTGGAGGGGCAAGGGACGGTGGCGCCTCCACCCCTCTATATATAGAGGGAGGGGTGTGGCCTAGGGTTCCCACCCCTAGGCCCACCTCCTAGGGCCGGCGCACAAGGGAGAGGGGGAGGGAGTTTCCTTCCCCCCCCCAAGTCTTCCCCTTTCCTTTCTTGGTTTTCAAGTAAAGTCCACGGAACCTTCTGGAACTTTCCAGAACATTCCGAAACCTTCTAGAATCCCCATAAAAACACTCCAGAACATTTCCGAACCTAGAAAATGATCTCCATTATATGAATCTTATTCTCCGGACAATTCTAGATCTCCTCGTGATGTCCTAGATCCAATCCGAGACTCCGAACAACATTCGGTCTCCAACTCACATTCCATATCTACCTAAACAGCATCGAACCTTAAGTGTAGACGATCCTTCCGGCGCCGCGTTCTGGTAGCACTTCCGCACTCGGTCACACGTACGGCTCTATGTAGACGATCCTCTCCCTGTTCCAGCAGGCAGCGGAGGTGGTAGATCTCCACGGAATCCCAACAGCACGACAGCATGGTGGTGGTGGTGGAGAAGAGTTCCTGCAGGGCTTCGCCTAAGCCGCAGCAGAAGGAAGGAGGAGGAGGGAGTGGCCACTAGGGTTTGGGTGGGAGGGGCAAGGGGAGAGGCGCCCCCACCCCTCTTTATATAGAGGGGGTGCGGCCTAGGGCTGGCCCCTTGGCCCTCTTGGGCCGGCGCGCCAAGGGAGGGAGCAGATTTCTTCCCCCCAAGTTTCCGCTTTTCCTTTCTTGGTTTTCAAGCAAACTTCATCGAACCTTCCGAAACCTTCTAGAAGCTCCATAGAATACTCTGAAACATTTCCAAAACCTAGAAATTGATCTCCATTATATGAATCTTATTCTCCGGACAATTCCAGATCTCCTCGTGATGTCCTGGATCCAATCCGAGACTCCGAACAAAATTCGGTCTCCAACGCATATTCCATATCTACCTAAAACAACATCGAACCTTAAGTGTGTCACCCTACGGTTCGTGAACTATGCAGACATGATCGTGACTCCTCTCCGATCAATAACCAATAGCAGGACCTGGAGATCCATAATGGCTCCCACATATTCAACGATGACTTCGTGATCGATAGACCCATTTACATACGAAACCAATTCCCTTTGTCACACGATACTCTACTTATCCGAGGTTTGATCATTGGTATCTCCATATCTAGTTCTACCTCGTTACTGATAAGTACTCTTTACTCGTTCCATGATATGACATCCCTTGTGACCTAGTCACATGCTTGCAAGCTAATTGGATGAAATTCCACCGAGAGGGCCCAGAGCATATCTATCCGTCATATGGATGGACAAATTCTAGTCTTGATCCATGCGCTTCAACACATACTTTCAGAATACCTAATGCCACCTTTATAACCACCCAGTTATGAAGCGGCGTTTGATGTCACCAAAGCACTCATCTGGTGATGGTGATTAACACAATCTCATGGTCGAAGGATTAGGTTACTATGTATTTGAAAGCTTGTAGCAAAACAAACTTAATGACTTGATCTTATGCTATGCTTACTATGGGAGTGTGTCCATCACATCATTCTCCTAATGATATGATCTTGTTATTAATAACATCCAATGTCCATGATCAGGAAACCATGATCATCCATTAATCAACAAGCGAATCTTAACAAGAGGCTTACTAGGGACTCTTTTATGTTTACAAAACACACAAGTATTAGTGTTTCCTATTAATACAATTATAGCATCAATGTAAACATTTATCATAAACACAAAGATATAATAATAACCACTTTATTATTGCCTCTTGGGCATATCTCCAACAGTCTCCCACTTGCACTAGAGTCAATAATCTAGATTACATTGTAATGTACCTAACACCCATGGCGTTTCGGTGTTGGTCGTGTTTTGCTCTAGGGAGAGGTTTAGTCAACGGATCAGCCACATTCAGATCAGTGTGTACTTTGCAAATCGTTATGTCGCCATCTTGGACATACTCGTGAATAGCATGGAAACGTAGCTTGATGTGCTTCAGCTTGTTGTGTGACCTTGGCTCATGTGCATTAGCTATGGCACCCGTGTTGTCACAATAGATGTCCATCGGATACAACACACTAGGAACCACATCAAGCTCAGTAATGAACTCCTTCATACATATCGCTTCTTGCACGACCTCCGAAGTAGCTATGTATTCTGATTCAGTTGAAGATTTCCCCACAACGCTTTGCTTGGCACTCCTCCAGCTCACTGTAGCACCATTCAAAATAAATACATATCTAGACTGTGACTTCGAGTCATCCGGATCGGTGTTCCAACTAGCATCGGTGTAACTATTTACAACAAGTTGTTCATCACCTCCATAAGAAAGAACCATATCATTAGTCCTTTTCAGGTACTTAAGGATATTTTTGACCGTTGTCTAGTGTTCCATTCCAGGATTACTTTGATATCTGCTAGTCAAACTAACAGCGTGTGCTATATCCGGTCTTGTACACAACATGGCATACATGACAGAGCCTATGGCCGAGGCATAGGGGATTTTACTCATCTTCTCTCTATCTTCTGTCGTAGCTGGACTTTGACTCTTACTCAAGGTCTTACCTAGAAACATGGGCAAGAACCCTTTCTTGCTTTCTTCCATTCTAAATCTCTTTAGAACCTTGTCCAGATATGTACTTTGTGAAAGCTCTATTAAGCGTCTTGATCTATCTCTATAAATCTTGATGCCTAAAATGTATGCCGCTTCACCAAGATCCTTCATTGAAAAACTATTGTTCAAATAGGCTTTGACACTTTCAAGAAATTCTATATCATTCCCAATCAACAATATGTCATCCACATATAGTATTAGGAATGCTACAGAGCTCCCACTCACTTTCTTGTAGATACAAGCTTCTCTATAAGTTTGTATAAATCCAAAGTTTTTGATCACCTTATCAAAAAGTTGATTCCAACTCCGGGATGCTTGGTTTAGTCCATAAATGGAGCGTTGAAGCTTGCATACCTTGTCAGCATCTTTAGGATTGACAAAACATTTGGGTTGTACCATATACAACTCTTCCTCAATGTCACCATTAAGGAATGCCGTTTTGACATCCATCTGCCAAATCTCATAATCGAAATATGCAGCGATTGCTAACAAAATCCTCACAGACTTTAGCTTCGCTACCGGTGAGAAAGTATCATCGTAGTCAAATCCTTGAATTTGTCGGAACCCTTTCACGACAAGTCGAGATTTATAGACAGTAACATTACCATCAGCATCTGTTTTTCTTTTAAAGATCCATTTGTTCTCGACAGCCTTGCGCCATCCGGTAAGTCCACCAAAGTCCATACTTGGTTTTCGTACATGGATCCCATTTCGGATTTCATGACTTCTTGCCATTTGTCGGAATCTGGGCTCATCATAGCTTACTCATACGTCGCAGGGGCGTCGATGTTGTCTACCAACATGACATTCAACGAGGGTCATAATCAGGAGTGGCACGAACCCTCATCGACCTGCGAGGTTCAGTAGCAACTTCGTTCGAAGTTTCATGATCATCATCATTAGCTTCCTCTCTTATTGGTGCAGGCGGCACAGAAACTTCTTCTGGTGTTGCGCTACTCTCAAATCCGAGAGAAGGTTTAACAGCCTGGTTGAGTTATACTTTCCTTCTAGTCAATTCTTTTGAGAGAAACTCCTTCTCAAGAAAGGATCCATTCTTAGCAACGAAAACTTTGCCTTCGGATCTATGATAGAAGGTATACCCAATTGTTTCTTTAGGGTATCCTATGAAGACGCATTTTTTCGCTTTGGGTTCAAGCTTGTCATGTTGTAACTTCTTTACATATGCTTCGCAACCCCAAACTTTAAGGAACGACAACTTAGATTTCTTACCAAACCACAATTCATACGGTGTCATTTCAACGGATTTAGATGGTGCCCTATTTAAAGTGAATGCGGTTGTCTCTAATGCATAACCCCAAAACGATAACGGTAAATCTGTAAGAGACATCATAGACCGAACCATATCTAAGAGAGTTTGATTACGACATTCGGACACACCATTACACTGTGGTGTTCCCGGCCGTGTCAACTGCGAAAGTATTCCGCATTTCTTTAAATGCATGCCAAACTCATAACTTAGATATTCACCTCCGTGGTCAGAACGCAGAAACTTAATCTTCTTGTTACAATGATTTTCTACCTCACTTTGAAATTCCTTAAACTTCTCGAAAGTTTTGGACTTATGTTTCATAAAGTAGACATACCCATATCTACTCAAGTCATCCGTGAAAGTAAGAACATAATGATATCCACCGCACGATGCTACGCTCATTGGGTCGCACACATCGTTATGTATTATTTCCAATAAGTCCGTAGCTCGTTCCATTATTCCAGAGAATGGAGTCTTAGTCATTTTCCCCATTAGACATTCAAGTTATTCAAAATCAAGTGATTCAAGAAGTCCATCAGAATGGAGTTTCTTCATGCGCTTCACTCCAATGTGACCAAGACGATAGTGCCACATGTATGTAGAATTATCATTCATTTTTATTCGTTTAGCATCTATGTTGTGAACATGTGTATCACTACTATCAAGATTCAATAAGAATAAACCATTCATCTCAAGTGCATTACCATAATAAATATTACTCATATAAATCGATCAACCATTATTCCCAGACTTAAACGAGTAACCGTCTCGCAATAAACAAGATCCAAAAATAATGTTCATGCTTAATGCAGGCACCAAATAACAATTATTCAAGTTCAAAACTAATCCCGAAGGTAGATGAAGAGGGAGCGTGCCGACGGTGATCACATCAACCTTGGAGCCATTTCCAACGCGCATTGTCAACTCGTCTCTCACCAGTCTTCGTTTATTCCGTAGCTCCTATTTCGAGTTACAAATATGAGCAACCGAACCAGTATCAAATACCTAGGCACTGCTACGATTACTAGTAAGATACACATCAATAACATGTATATCAAATATACCATTCTTTTTTATGTTGTCGTTCTTCAGATCTGCTAGGTACTTGGGGCAGTTGCGCTTCCAATGACCTTCACCCTTGCAGTAGAAGCACTCAGTATCAGGCTTAGGACCTATATTGGGCTTCTTAGCAGGTGCGGCAGCTTTCTTGCTGTCCTTCTTGAAGTTTCCCTTGTTCTTAGGCTTGCCTTGTTTCTTGAAATTGGTGGTATTATTGACCATCAACACTTGGTGCTCCTTCTTAATCTCCACTTCAGCAGTTTTCAGCATGGAGAAGAGTTCATGCAACGTATTATTCATGCAATGCATATTGTAGTTCATCACAAAGTTCTTGTAACTAGGTGGCAGTGATTGGAGGACACGATAAATCCCCAATGTGTAACATCCCCAATTTAGCAACCCTAATTAGTGGTCCAGAATGCAAAAATCAGGGGGAACAAAAACTTTTTCTTGTTCATTGGTGCAGTGTTTGCCTGTTGTTTGACTGTGTTTATGCTTATGATTGTGTATTAAGAGATACACTCCTTACCTCAACATCAGTTGTCAAAAAGCTAACAAAACTATCCTGGCTCATTTTATATATTCTCAAATGTTCTAGCATTTCAAAATATGAGCCAAGATGCTTGTGTAACCAAAACTAGTTTAGTAGCTTCCATTGACAAAACTATGGAGAGCTATAACCTCCTTATGTTTTCAAGATAGAACCTTCAACTACTCTTATCTCTAGGATCTCCAAAACCTTTTGGTAAGCTTTTGAATTCTACTCTTGCTAGAGATACCTAGGACTCTCATATTATTCAAAATCCAACCTTTTCAAAATACCCATCCTTACCTCAAGTTAAGCTTGGTGGTAACCCTAGTAGTAGTTGATTTGTTTGTAAGATGAGTTGCCTTGATCTGCTGTTTGACTTGATTGCTTAGAAGTAGTTGAGCTACTCTAGGAGCTCATCCTGTAGGATCAAGATACCTTAAGATCACCAAACCCTAAGCAAGAACACAAGATGGATCTAATCCCTAGCTACTAGGTGATCATCTAAAACCCTTAACCAGATCAATTCTGAAGATATCCCTTCTAGAAGTTTCCAAGTCAATAAAGACCAATATCAAGCCTGGATCCTTTCTACTCAATCTACACTTCAACGTCATCCACTTGATGATTCTTGGGTACCTTGCAACCCATCAAAAACATCCCCTCTCGTGCGCTAGTCAAAAACCCTAAATCTGCCAAATTTGGCTGTCTGGAAAACTATTTCCAACATCACCTTTTTGAATGCCTCCCTTTCTCAACCCTTGTGCATTTTAGAAAATGCATCTAAAACATATTGTTAACCATCCTGAGGACTGCCAAGGCCCACTCTTGCCCTTGGTTAGATCATCCTCCAACCCACTTGTCCTTGATGGTTTTGTAGGCAAGAAAATAACTATTCCTGCAAATCTAGTCAACATGCCTACTTTGGCAGAAGCTCACACCATGATCCAACCTTCTATGGACCAAATCTTTGCATGGTTGTGTTCTACTCATATGGGTCTATCAACATCTACTTCACTTGTTCCAGTGGATCTTTGTGCTTCTTAAACCCACAAGGTTTTGAAGGCTAGTTGATAATCTGCTTTGGCAGGCTTATTTTATTCAAAGTTTGAAATCAATTCTTGGTGAACTCAAGCAAGATCAAGCTCAAACCTCTATACCATGTTGATGTACATGAATTGGTCTAACTAACCATCTATCCCATGCCCAAAGGGGAGATCTGAACTCCAAGATACAACCATGTTTTGATGGTATGAAATTAACACCACCCTAGATCCCTAATCTAGGGTATTCCACCAAAAATCAACTTGGATTCTCCAATCACAAGGTTGCAAATGCTTGATACACCTTTTATACATCATATAACTTGATCACCAAGATTTATAAATAATTATCCATAATTATTCCGGACCAAAACTATTCAAATTTCTTTAATAGGCAAAACCTCCAAAACTTCTTCCATAAAGGAAAGTTTGGTTTTTGCCAAAACACTTCCTCAACCTTTG
This sequence comes from Avena insularis, assembly GCA_023614405.1. Classification (NCBI taxonomy): domain Eukaryota; kingdom Viridiplantae; phylum Streptophyta; class Magnoliopsida; order Poales; family Poaceae; genus Avena; species Avena insularis. The sequence continues at coordinate 434,589,658 of CM042693.1, read as the reverse complement.
GCTCAATTGAGACCCAAATATCATACCCTAACTTCCAACTTCAAAAATATATTTTTTTGAAGAGTTTTATTATTTCTTTTTGTCTATTTTCTTAAATGGCTGAATTGGAATAATAATTGTTTTAAATACTTTTATCTTCCAATAAATCTTGGGAAAATTCCCCTAAGTGTGTATTCAAATTTGGGACCATCTCACATCAAAATACAACCTGGTCCAATGTAAATTTATCAAATGAGCTTCTAGAAACTACTTCTGTACTTTTTGAATAAATGATTTTAAGGGGACTTAAAATCCTTAGAAAAATCCCAAATAATTCCTAGATATCTACCTTGACCTAATCTATCTACCAGTACCATCTTCCCACCTTGTCCTATGCAAAATTTTGAACTTCCTTTACAATCACCTATTTACTCAATTTAGCAAACCTAGCTAGTATTGAGCTAAATCAAGATCAAACCATCACCAAAGCTTGTCAAGCACTCCTATCCAGCCACCATCACCCTCTTGGTCGTCACCACTGTAGCACTACGGTACCAACCATCACACCACCACTTGTCCTTTACCCCTTGGAAGAGTAGAGAGAGGAGAGACAAGCCACTTGTGGCCAACCAACAACAACTCTACCTCCTCCTCTCTGTCCCTACCGACCAGATGACTCACACCACCCCTCCACCACCATCCTTGACCAATCCCAAGCCAGCTCCACCCCTCCTCCATGTCCAAAATGGACATTTCCCTTCTTGAGCTCCCACCTCCATTTAAATAGGCGAGACGCTACCCAGCCTGCCTCTGCCCCCTCATTCTCCTCTCCTCCCCTCCACTTACCTCCCCAGAGCCCCCTCTCCTCCTCCCTTGATCTGTTATGCTCGAGAGAAGGAGAAAAGGGAGCCTCGGCCCTTTTCCAAAAATCGAGCAATGCCTCCCCTCCCGCGCCCCTCCTCCTCTGCATGTCGCTGTGTGAGGTCTCCTACCCCTGCTACTTCTAATCCTCTTTGTTTCCCTGCTCAGGATGGCCCCTGGAAGCTTCTCCGGCGAGCTCCCAAAGGATCCACCAGCGCTGGTGCGCGCGTGCCCATCCCAGCACCAAAACCGGTCGTGTCGCCCCTCTCCGGGATCGCCGTCGTCTACCGCATCGCCCTCGCCACCCCACGGTCGCCGGCAAGCCCCCAGGTGAGCTCCCCCGCCGCCGCCCGACGCACCTCGGGTTAGCCCCACGCCGCCGCCTGAACAGAGGTGGACGACGAACCCCGTCCGTCGATCCTCACTTGATCTGATGGACGGCAGCCCCTCCATACCGCTTTGGCGTCCCTCCGATCATGTTGGCCAGGTTTGAGCTCCCTCCGGTGCAGGCCCATTTGCCGAATCTCCCTCGGCGGCCCATTTAACCCCATTGACAGCCCGGTCCTCTTTTCCTTTATTTAAATCATCTAGATCTGAAATATAGGGGTTTGGTTTAATTCAAAATAAATTTGTAAACTAACAAAAGTTGGCCAACTATAAATTTATAAATGTTCCTTAGGATTTTCCTAACCATTCAGAATAAAGCACCTACTCAAATTATTTTTCATTATTTCCTGGTATTTAAAATACCAAGAAGTATCAAAAACACTCCCTGATTAATTCTGGGAGTTCAGTAAACTCAAATGGATTAAACCAAGTTTACTCTAGTAGGTATTTTCTGTACCTATCAGGTGACCCTGACCCCATACCAGGTGGAGCCTTAGAGCTACTGTAGCAAAAATAACAAAAACAGAGACTTTCTGCCTTTAGAAAATTCCCTAGGTAAATCTACAACATATTTTTGGTTGATTCCAAATCCCAGTGATGTGGTACATCAATACCTATCAAAATCCAGGAGCTCAAGAATTATTGAGGTTCTGAGGATTTATAATGCATTAAACATTTCTGTATATATAGTATTATCACTAGATAAATCACTCCAGTATCTCTATAACTCCAAAAAGGTTGATTCCAATTTGTGCAGAAAGGTATTATAAATACTTACCATGTTCCCTTTGAATCAACTCAAAAGCCTTTGTAGACTTAATCTGGTGAAAAAGACAAAATAGCTCCAGAACTGCCTTTGGGAATTTCCTGTGGGCATTATGGTCATTATTTTGACATGATTCCAACTCTCAGTGAAGAAGTACATCAAGCCCTACCTAACAATCCAAGGAAATAATTTTTGGTGCTCTAGAACTTTTCTGGTGAATTATTTCCTAAAACTAGAGCTTTTATCCCTAAGTTATTCATAAGAAATTAAAGAAAAAGGATAAATTAGTGAAACCACTTTTGTTGGTTTCATTTTATCAACTCCTATCTGTTGGTATCATTTTTACACAATGGTAACATACATAATATGTCCTTGGTCCAAAACCCCTCTTAAGTAGTTCCTCGGCTATAAAACCGCAGGGGTGTTCATTCCCTTCTCCAAGGCCACCTCAATTTCCTAAATCCAATCCTCTCAAAACCTACTGAAGTGAGTAATGAGTGGTATGTTTGTCTGTTGTATTGTATTGAGGCTCGCATTGCTTTATGTTGATTGTGGCCTTATTTGTTTGCATGTGCTGTCTGGACGATGATAGTTGCGATGAACTCGGAGAGCAGGAGAAGTGGTAATTATTATTGGTATTATTGGGTATTCTAAGAAGAAGTCCAGGCACATATTTTGCCATATTGCTGATCATCAGGCAAGCCACCTTCTTGCTCATAAGCCTTATCCTACTGTTTTACTTATGCATGTTTTACTTACTGCTTTATGAAAACTACATTGTTTTACGATGAGATGTTGTATTTATGGTAGTGGTTTGGCTCCTCCGAACTATTACACTTTTGTACTATTAAGTACAACCCCCTTGATGACACCCACTTGTCCCTAGTATGGTAGATGGTGTAATACACCATACCCTTTTTGAGACCCTGATTTAGCCAAAGCAAAGCTAGAGGATGGGAAGACCCCGGAAAAAGTTTTACCAAATGTTTTATGATAAAACCTTGGCGAGGTGGGACCTCCCAAGAGATGCTGAGAAAGAAAAAGGTTTTGTTTTACAAAATGCTAAAGGAAAGATGGAGGAAAAAGGTTTACGAAAATGCATCCGGTTCTTTGCAGTTTTGCCAAAACAATTAACCCTGTGCAACCACATTACTCTGGAATGGGACAGGGCTGGACTTGATGTTTGTCTATTCTGGTATAAGATGCCTCGCAACTACTACAAGGGATGAAACTCCCTGGAGGGTGGGCCTTCTCTGGACAAACGGTCCATGTGGGACATCGACCGGGAGAAGGAACGAAGGGTCTACGGCCTCCACGCGTTACTATGAGCCCCTCATTGAAAGCGCCCACTGTGTAAAGTGTAAAATGCGCTCCCGTTGGTCCTCGGTACCCGAAGTCCCATTTTTGAGGGGAATAACACTCATAGGGTAGGCACTTATATTGGAGTGGGCATCCGGAGAGTCTTGATTGTTTACTCGAGCCACGATCGGTGTAGATCAGGGTAGTGTACCCGGATGATGTGGGTAAAGTGTACAACCTCTACAGAGTGTAAATCTATTCGAATAGCCACGTCCGTGGTCATGGACGGTTGGGAAGGTTGCTGTAGAGCGGTGCTGGGTTTTTTTTCAAAAAGGATTTCGGAAAAGAAATGGCTTTGGAAATGTTTTGACCATGGGATGGTCGTAAAGGAGAAAGGTTTTGACCATGGGATGGTCGGAATGAGGAGAAAGGAGTTTGGTCGTGGGACGACCTAAAGACGGGAACAAATGGGTGACCCAGTCCTGATGTTTTCCAAAACTTTTCAAAACGGTTTCCAAAATGTTTCACAAAAAAATTTCAACAAAGATATGTAGATGCTATATCTACAAGAGAAACTATGTAAGAAAATAACCTCTCTTGGAGCCCTCCTACTACCCCAGCCATAATGCATATCCTCTTATTACTATTGTTATTTTAAGGTAGTTTGCGAGTACATTCAAAGTACTCACCGGCATTATCCCTGGCTATTAAGTTGGTCAGATATCGAGAAGAAGTTGAAGTGGACGACTACGCGAGCTAGGACGTTCTCCTAGTCAGTTGCATTTAGGTTAAGGCACGACTCGGGCTCTACGCTTAATGAAGTTCCGCTGATGTTTATGGATGAAGCCATAATGGCATGTAAGGTATGACATGTATCCGCTTAAGTAATGGATGTTTTACTTTGATACTTGTCGGTTATGTGCCATGACTAACTGATCATGGGATCATGTTGTATGCATAACAGGGATTCTCGGAGGACTAATCTGGGGGGCCCACAGACTTGGTATCAGAGCCATCCTGACTGTAGGAGAACCTTAGTTAGCATGGTCGCTCGACAGGAACCTTATTTTGAAAACCCCAGCTTTCAAAAACTAGTTTCTCAATGATTTTCAAAAAGCTCTACTTCTCTTACTCTAAGGAAATGCTTTAGAAAATGGTTCCTCTAACTCTCGTCCAAACCTCAAACCTACGGATTTTAAATAACTAGGATCTAGAACCCGGTGAAGACAATGAGAACAAGTTGAAGACAAGCAACTACCAGCAAACACAAGGAGACTACAATATCGCTCTACCAGCGGGATCCTCATAATCATAAGACATCAAGTGTTGCACCATCAAGAAACGTCCAAGATACGACGAAGGCTTCATCTACAAGATAGTGACTCCGGCCTAAAAAAAAGGACGATATCTAGGGTCAATAGTCCTAAGAATAGGATTCCCCTACATCGCGAGTAGTTAACTCCTTGGTCCCTTGCGTTGACCGTGTTTGCTTGCCTAAGTGCATCCTGTGTTGCATGATGTGTGTTGTCTGCCGAGGACATTGCGGTTCTCTCGCTCTGTTCTCCTTGTATGTATGTTCTGGTTTGCCTTAACCTCCTTAAAAATGTGACTCGAGGAGCGATAACCCACCTAGTAACTCAGGAAACCCCTATGTTAGTTGTTAGTACTGAGACCCTGACTAACCTTGAGAGTATAGGAGAGGAAAAGCCTCGCAAGAACCAGGAGTTCGACATCGTCATGTCAGAATCAACTCGAAGATTTCACCTCAGCAGGACGGCATACCTCATCAAACTCACCTCGCAAGACTCGTCAATAGCACCACACTCCCTTGTTCCTCAATCTACTACAGCAAGAATCTTGTTGAAGCCGGAAGTCAATCATCGAAAAATCCTCAATATCCCCAAGAAACCATCAGAAATGTCTACTAAGACAAGAAGTGAACTTCCTACAACCCCGAGAGATTAACCAGTAATAGATCCCTCTGCCCCACGAACGGGAAGTTCCTCAACAGAAGGCCAGAATACTTTAGTTCCCCGAAGACGAGGATGCATGAAGACAACGAGTCCACTCCGCCATCAATCAGAAGCAATGCAAGAGATTCAAGTAAAGACCTCTTCTCCGATGCTGGCTGCTTCAGCCCTAACTAACTACTAGCAAGAAGAGTCATAAACTGCTAAATTACCTTGAGCTAACCTCTTAAAGGCTGCGTTAGGAAACCATCCCGCCAAGGTTGATAAAGTAGGGCATCGCTCAAAGATCTTAGCTCAAGATTCAGGTAAGATATATCCTCCCGCTAACAGCAAGTCAGCCTTTCAAGACAGAAGATCCAGACCCTTCTCGATGAACCTTAGTGAAGCCCTAAGGTGGAAAGACTACTCCTTTCCACTCAATCTCCAGGAGACTGTCTACCGGAGGATACTTCATAAAAGATCCCCAGATTTGATGTCTTTTCGCCAAGTAGCAACTCGTGGTTCATCAGAGGAGAAACAAACTGAAGATTCTACGACTCCAAGAAGAAAGGACTATGTCAACTCTCCGATCTACCCCAGTTTAATCCTAAGGGGGAAAGACTGCGTCTTTCCCATCAAAATAGAGTAACCCTTCACTAGAAGCAAACTCAGGAGTCCCGACCCAAAACCCGTTAAATGGGATACGCTACGACCCTAAGGAAGAGCCATGGATCCTCAGAGAAAGGTGCACCAAGCCATAGATTCCATCCTCCGACGAGTACTCCGTGAGGTTCAGCATCGAGATAGTCTGCCCAGTCTAAGCCCTCGAGATATAGAGTCCGAAAGGAAAAGAAGGTCATCCCTCAAAATCAAGACTAGACTCTGCTCAACTCCCAGTGCATCCCGAAAGACTAGAGCTCAACTTCATCGATTGGGTAACCACTTCCAAAGACAGAATCCGTAAGATAGCACGCTTGAAACCAGCAGTGCTAACCCTGACTCAAAATCCCCTAACCCTACTCTCCTGAATCTCGGGACGAGATTTTTTTAAGGGGGAAAGGTCTGTAACATCCCCATTTCAGCAACCCTGATTAGTGGTCCAAAATGCAAAAATCGGGGGAAACAAAAACTTTTTGTTGTTCATTGGTGCAGTGTTTGCCTGTTGTTTGACTGTGTTTATGCTTATGATTGTGTATTAAGAGATACACTCCTTACCTCAACATCAGTTGTCAAAAAGCTATTTAACAAAACTATCCTGGCTCATTTTATATATTCTCAAATGTTCTGGCATTTCAAAACATGAGCCAAGATGCTTGTGTAACCAAAACTAGATTAGTAGCTTCCATTGACAAAACAATGGAGAGCTATAACCTCCTTATGTTTTCAAGACAGAGCCTTCAACTACTCTTATCTCCAGGAACTCATAAACCTTTTGGTAAGCTTTTGAATTCTACTCTTGGTAGAGATACCTAGGACTCTCATCTTATTCAAAATCCAACCTTTTCAAAATACCCATCCTTACCTCAAGCTAAGCTTGGTGGTAACCCTAGTAGTAGTTGATTTGTTTGTAAGATGAGTTGCCTTGATCTGCTGTTTGAATTGATTGCTTAGAAGTAGTATGAGATACTCTAGGAGATCATCCTCTAGGATCAAGATACCTTAAGATAACCAAACCCTAAGCAAGAACACAAGATAGATCTAATCCCTAGCTACTAGGTGATCATCTAAAACCCTTAACCAGATCAATTCTGAAGATATCCCTTCTAGAAGTTTCCAAGTCAATAAAGACCAATATCAAGCCTGGATCCTTTCTACTCAATCTACACTTCAACATCATCCACTTGATGATGCTTGGGTACCTTGCAACCCATCAAAAACATCCCATCTCATGCTCTAGTCAAAAACCCTAAATCTGCCAAATTTGGCTAAGTCTAGAAAACTATTTCCAACATCACCTTTTTGAATGCCTCCCTTTCTCAACCCTTGTGCATTTTTGAAAATGCATCTAAACCATATTGTTAACCATCCTGAGGACTACCAAGTCCCAATCTTTCCCTTGGTTATATCATCCTCCAACCCACTTGTTCTTGATGGTTTTGCAGGCAAAAAAATAACTATTCCTGCAAATCTAGTCAACATGCCTACTTTGACAGAAGCTCACACCATGATCCAACCTTCTATGGACCAAATCTTTGCATGGTTGTTTTCTACTCATATGGGTCTATCAACATCTACTTCACTTGTTTCAAGTGGATCTTTGTGCTTCTTAAACCCACAAGGTTTTGAAGGCTGGCTGATAATCTACTTTGGCAGGCTTATTTTATTCAAAGTTTGAAATCAATTCTTGGTGAACTCAAGCAAGATCAAGCTCAAAACTCTATACCATGTTGATGTACATGACTTGGTATAACTAACCATCTATACCATGCCCCAAGGGGAAATCTGAACTCCAAGATACAACCATGTTTTGATGGTATGAAATTAACACCACCCTAGATCCCTAATCTAGGGTATTCCACCAAAAATCAACTTGGATCCTCCAATACCAAGGTTGAAAATGCTTGCTACACCTTGTCTGCATCATCTACCTTGATCACCAAGATTTTTAAATAATTATCCATAATTATTATGGACCAAAACTATTCAAATTCCTTTAATAGGCAAAACCTGCAAAACTTCTTCCATAAAGGAAGGTTTGGTTTTTGCCAAAACACTTCCTCAAATTTTGGCTCAATTGAGACCCATATATCATACCCTAACTTCCAACTTCAAAAATAAATATTTTTGAATAGTTTTATTATTTCTTTTTCCCCATTTTCTTAAATGGCTGAATTGGAATAATAATTGTTTTAAATACTTTTATCTTCCAATAAATCTTGGGAAAATTCCCCTAAGTGTGTATTCACATTTGGGACCATCTCACATCAAAATCAAACCCGATCAAATGTAAATTTATCAAATGAGCTTCTAGAAACTACTTCTGTATGTTTTGAATAAATGATTTTAAGGGGACTTAAAATCCTTAGAAAAATCCCAAATAATTCCTAGATATCTACCTTTACCTCATCTATCTACCAGTACCATATTCCCACCTTGTCCTATGAAAAATTTTGAACTTCATTTACAATCACCTATTTACTCAATTTAGCAAACCTAGCTAGTATTGAGCTAAATCAAGATCAAACCATCACCAAAGCTTGTCAAGCACTCCTATCTATCCACCATCACCCTCTTGGTCGTCACCACTGTAGCACTACAGTACCAACCATCACACCTCAACTTGTCCTTTACCCCTTGGAAGAGTAGAGAGAGGAGAGACAAGCCACTTGTGGCTAACCAATAGCAGCACTACCTCCTCTCTGTCCCTGCCGACCAGATGACTCACACCACCCCTCCACCGCCATCCTTGAGCAATCCCAAGCCAGCTCCACCCCTCCTCCATGTCCAAAATGGACATTTCCCCTCTTGAGCTCCCACCTCCATTTAAATAGGCCAGAGGCTACCCAGCCTGCCTCTGTCCCCTCATTCTCCTCTCCTCCCCTCCACTTACCTCCCCAGAGCCCCCTCTCCTCCTCCCTTGCTCTGTTCTGCTCGAGAGAAGGAGAAAAGGGAGCCTCGGCCCTTTTCCAAAAATCAAGCAATGCCTCCCCTCCCGCACCCCTCCTCCTCTGCATGTCGCTGTGTGAGGTCCCCTACCCCTGCTGCTTCTAATCCTCTTTGTATCCCTACTCAGGACGGCCCCTGGAAGCTTCTCCAGCAAGCTCCCGAAGGATCTGCTGGCGTTGGTGTGCGCGTGCCCGTCCCAGCACCAAAACCGGCGGTGTCGCCCCTCTCCGGGATCGCCGTCGTCTACCGCATCGCCCTCGCCACCCCACAGTCGCCCGCAAGCCCCCAGGTGAGCTCCCCGCCACGCCCACGCCTAGAGGTTAGCCCAGCCTTTGAGCAGAGGTGGACGAACCCCGTCCATCGATCCTCACTTGATCTGACGGACGGCGACCCCTCCATACCGCTTCGGTGCCCCTCCGCCACTGACTGGCGGGCTCTCCCCTCCCATGCACGGCGTCGCCCCACCTGGGCTGAATCCCCTCTGGCTGGCCCATTTAACCCCAGAATCCAGCCCAGCCGCCCCGGTCCTCTTTTCCTTTATTTAAATCATCCAGATCTGAAATATATGGGTTTGGTTTAATTCAAAATAAATTTGTAAACTAACAAAAGTTGGCCAACTATAAATTTATAAATGTTCCTTAGGATTTTCCTAACCATTCAGAATAAAGCACCTACTCAAATTATTTTTTCATTATTTCCTGGTATTTAAAATACCAAGAAGTATCATAAACACTCCCTGATTAATTCTGGGAGTTTAGTAACCTCAAATGAATTAAACCAAGTTTACTCTGGTAGGTATTTCCTGTACCTATCAGGTGACCCTAACCCCATACCAAGTGGAGCCCTGGAGCTGTTGTAGCAAAAATAACAAACACAAAGACTTTCTGCCTTTAGAAAATTCCCTAGGTAAATCTACAACATATTTTAGGTTGATTCCAAATCCCAATGATGTGGTACATCAATACCTATCAAAATCCAGGAGCTCAAGAATTATTGAGGTTCTGAGGATTTATAATGCATTAAACATTTCTGTATATAGTATTATCACTAGATAAATCACTCCAGTATCTCTATAACTCCAAAAAGGTTGATTCCAATTTCTGCAGAAAGGTATTCTAAATATATACCATGTTCCCTTTGAATCAACTCAAAAGCCTCTGTAGACTTAATCTAGTGAAAAAGACAAAATAGCTCCAGAACTGCCTTTGGGAATTTCCTGAGGGCATTATGATCATTATTTTGACATGATTCCAACTCTCAGTGAACAAGTACATCAAGCCCTACCTAACCATCCAAGTAAATAATTTTTGGTGCTCTAGAACTTTTCTGGTGAATTATTTCCTAAAACTAGAGCTTTTATCCCTAAGTTATTCATAAGAAATTAAAGAAAAAGGATAAATTAGTGAAACCACTTTTGTTGGTTTCATTTTATCAAATCCTATCTGTTGGTATCATTTTTACACAATGGTAACATACAGAATATGTCCTTGGTCCAAAACCCCTATTAAGTAGTTCCTCGGCTATAAAACCCCAGGGGTGTTCATTCCCTTCTCCAAGGCCACCTCAATTTCCTAAATCCAATCTTCTCAAAACCTACTGAAGTGAGTAATGTGTGGTATGTTTGTCTACTGTATTGTATTGAGGCTTGTATTGCTTTATGTTGATTGTGGCCTTGTTTGTTTGCATGTGCTGTCTGGACGATGATAGTTGCGATGAAATCGGAGAGCAGGAGAAGTGGTAATTATTATTGGTATTATTGAGTATTCTAAGAAGAAGTCCAGGCACATATTTTGCCATATTGCTGATCATCAGGCAAGCCACCTTCTTGCTCATAAGCCTTGTCCTATTGTTTTAATTATGCATGTTTTACTTACTGCTTTATGAAAACTACATTGTTTTACGATGAGATGTTGTATTTATGGTAGTGGTTTGGGTCCTCCGAACTATTACACTTTTGTACTATTAAGTACAACCCCCTTGATGACACCCACTTGTCCCTAGTATGGTAGATTGTGTAATACACCATACCCTTTTTGAGACCCTGATTTAGCCAAAGCAAAGCTAGAGGATGGGAAGACCCCGGAAAAAGTTTTACCAAATGTTTTATGATAAAACCTTGGCGAGGTGGGACCTCCCAAGAGATGCTGAGAAAGAAAAAGGTTTTGTTTTACAAAATGTTGAAGGAAAGATGGAGGAAAAAGGTTTACAAAAACACACCCGGTTCTTTGCAGTTTTGCCAGAACAATTAACCCTGTGCAACCACATTACTCTGGAATGGGACAGGGCTAGACTTGATGTTTGTCTATTCTGGTATAAGCTGCCTCACAACTACTACAGGGGATGAAACTCCCTAGAGGGTGGGCCTTCTCTGGACAAACGGTCCATGTGGGACATCGACCAGGAGAAGGAACGAAGGGTCTATGGCCTCCACGCGTTACTATGAGCCCCTCATTGAGAGCGCCCACTTTGTAAAGTGTAAAATGCGCTCCGGTTGGTCCTCGGTACCCGACGTCCCGGTTTTGATGGGAATAACAATCATAGGGTAGGCACTTATATTGGAGTGGGAATCCGGAGAGTCTTGATCGGTTACTCGACCCACGATCGGTGTAGATTAGGGTAGTGTACCCAGATGATGTGGGTAAAGTGTACAACCTCTGCAGAGTGTAAATCTATTCGAATAGCCGCGTCCGTGGTCATGGATGGTTGGGAAGGTTGCTGTAGAGCGGTGCTGGTTTTGATTTCAAAAAGGATTTCGGAAAAGAAATGGCTTTGGAAATGTGTTGACCATGGGATGGTCGTAAAGGAGAAAGGTTTTGACCATGGGATGGTCGGAATGAGGAGAAAGGTTTTGACCATGGGATGGTCGGAATGAGGAGAAAGGAGTTTGGTCGTGGGACGACCTGAAGACGGGAACAAATGGGTGACCCAGTCCTGATGTTTTCCAAAACTTTTCAAAACAGTTTCCAAAATGTTTCACAAAAAGTTTTCAACAAAGATATGTAGATGCTATATCTACAAGAGAAACTATGTAAGAAAATAACCTCTCTTGGAGCCCTCCTACTACCCCAGCCATAATGCATATCCTCTTGTTACTATTGTTATTTTAAGGTGGTTTGCGAGTACATTCAAAGTACTCACCGGCATTGTCCCTGGCTATTAACTTGGTCAGATATTGAGAAGAAGGTGAAGTGGACGACTATGCGAGCTAGGACGTTCTCCCAGTTAGTTGCCTGTAGGTTAAGGCATGACTCGGGCTCTACGCTTAATGAAGTTCCACTGATGTTTATGGATGAAGCCATAATGGCATCTAAGGTATGACATGTATCCGCTTAAGTAATGGATGTTTTACTTTGATACTTGTCAGTTATGTGCCATGACTAACTGATCATGGGATCGTGGTGTATGCATAACAGGGATTCTCGGAGGACTAATCCGGGGGGCCCACACAATGCATTAGGAATCTTTATTCCCAATTCTTGGAGCCTGTTCGCGTGCCCAGACATTTTGAGCACGTGCTCACTAACGGAGCTGCCCTCTTCCATTTTACAGTTAAGGAACTTCTCAGAGGCCTCATAGCTCTCCACGGCCGCATGAGTCTCAAAGATCAGCTTGAGCTCATTGATAATCTCAAAAGGGTCGGCGCTCAAAGCGCTTCTGAAGCTCTGATTCTAAATCGTACAAGATGGCACACTGAACTGTGGAGTAGTGGTTCTTCCGAGTGACGTAAACATTTTTCACATCATCGGAAGCATCCTCTGCAGGTGGGTCACCTATGGTGCATCGAGCACATAGGTCAAATGACCAGCGCTGAGGATAATCCTCAATCCACGGAACTAGTCCGTGAAGATGCTTCCATTGTTTTTCAGATTTTCTTTCTCTAGGAACACATTAAAATTGATGGAGGGGGTCGCCATGATCTACAACATATTTGCAAAGAGTTTAGACCAAGTTTATGACAAACTGAGTTCAAATTTAATTCTTAAATTAACCAAGTGAACTCCCACTCAAAAAAACATCCCTCAGGTTGCCTTAGTGATTACACTAACCAAATCCACTACACCAAGTCCGATCTTCACAAGAGAAGATGTAGTTTCAATGGTGAACAATCAACATGTTCATCATATCATTCATATGACTGATGCTCTACCTTTCAGTATTCCGTGTTTTGAGACCATGTCTATACATGCTAGGCTCGTCAATATTAACCTTAGTATCTGCATGTGCAAATCTGGCTTGCACCCGTTGTATGCACACATAGAATCTATCACACCCGATCATCACGGGATGCTTCGAAACGAGGAGTCTTAGCATCGGTGCCTACTAGGGACGAACACTTTATTACTTGATATTTAGTGAGAGGGGTCATCTTATAATGCTACCGTCGTGATCTAAGCAATACAAGATGCAAAAAGGATTAACATCACATGCAATTCATAATATGTGACATGATATGGCATTTCTTCTTGTGCCTTTGATCTCCATCTCCAAAGCACGGACATGATCTCCATCATCACTAGCATGGCGTCAAGGTCAGTGGCGCCACTTCATGGTTGTCCATCACTTAACAGCAACTATTAAAACTACTTGAAATAAAGCTATTACATGATGAATAGACACGCAGGTCTTAACAAGAATAAAGACAACCATTAGGCTCCTGCCGATTGCCATATTACAACAAGGATCATTGCATGCATCAAATATATTCACAATCACATCATGGCCATATCACATCACATGCCTGATGGCCCAAAATATATCGAGCTCGTTGGGGAACCCCAAGAGGAAGGTATGATGAGCACAGCAACAAGTTTTCCCTCAGTTATGAAACCAAGGTTATCGAACCAGTAGGAGCAAGGAAACACCTCCAAGGTGTTGTTTCCAACTTGGAATCCTGCACAACACAACCACAGAACTTTGCCCCCAACTTATAGTGAGGTTGTCAATCTGACCGGTTTTGCTGAAAACAAAGGATTAAACGTATTGTGTGGAAGATAGTAATAGCTTGAAGAAAGTAAACAGAAAATAGTACATAGTTGTAGATTGATGGTAAAAGAAAGGACCGGGGTCCATAGTTCACTAGTGGTGATTCTCCTTAAGATAGATGACATGTTGGGTGAATAAATTACAGCGCGGCAATTGACAAACATAGAGAAAGCATACATGCATATACTAATCACATTGACTCCTATGAGATTTGATTGGGCATTACAACACTATACATAGACCGTAATCCAACTGTATCTATGACTAATAATCCACCTTCAGGTTATCATCCGAACCCCCTCTAGTATTAAGTTACAAGCAATAGATAATTGCATTAAGCATTGCGTGTAAAGTAAACAATACGATTGTTCTATGAACAAAGGATTGATGCTTTCTCCCTAGTAGCAACATCACATCTAGTACATTAGATATTTCTGTCACTTCCCCAGATTACTAGAGGCATGAACCCACTATCGAGCATAAATACTCCCTCTTGGAGTTGCTAGCATCTACTCGGCCAAGATAGCTACTAACAACGGAGAGCATGCAAGATCACAAATAACAAAGACATGATAGAATCAATAATCAATCTAAAATAGCATCTCAATATCCATCAGATCCCCACAAACACAACATGTAGGATTACAAATAGATGATCTTGATCATGAACGGAGCTCACAAGATCTAAACATGGTAGCACAAAGGAGAAGAACCAACCATCTAGCTACTACATGGACCCGTAGTCCAGGGATGAACTACTCACGCATCACACTGGAGGTAGGCATGGTGATGAAGAAGGCCTCCAAGGTGAATTCTCCCCTCCGACAGAGTGCCGGGAAGAGCTTCAGATCCCTCTCGGTCTAGGGATGGAGATGACGGCGGCTACAGACTCTTTCGTGGAATTTTGATCGCATACTTAGGTTTTCTGTATCAGAGGCATCTTATAGGCGAAAGGGGAGGCCGAGGGGGTGCCCTAAGCGGCCACACCACCCCCTGGCGTGGGCCAGGCCTGGCCGCGTGGCCAGGTGGTGTGGCTGGCCTCTGGCCCCTCTCCGTCTCGTCTTTTGGCTTCGTGTCCTCCTCAGTAAAATATTGATTTTGGCTTTTGTCCCGTCCAATTCTGAGAATATTCATTTTCTGACTTTCTTAGAACCAAAAACAGCAGAAAACAGGCAGCTGGTACGGTGGCATCTTGTTAATAGGTTAGTCCAAGAAAGTGTATAAAAATACTCCAAAGTATGGACAAAATATAAGAAAGTAGATATAAAACAAGCATGGAACATCAAAAATTATAGATACGTTAGCAACGTATCAACATCCCCAAGCTTAACTCCTGCTCGTCCTCGAGTAGGTAAGTGATAAAAAGAAAGAATAATTTTTGAGGTGACATGCACCATCATAAACTTGATCAAAGTATTTGTAAAACATTGATAGCTGGGATCATAGTACTTTAACATAACATGAAAGACATAGTTCTAACAATAAGACATGGAAACTATGTTGTAACATGAAAAGGAACAAACAAAAGATTCATGAATAACAATGCTTTGCAAGACGTTTGTTTGTTTCACATAAATAAAGCATAATAAGAATGGTATTCAGCTTGTCCCTCATAGTGTAGCAAAAATAAATGCATAGGACACCTTCAAAGTTCATAAGGGTGACTAGATACAAATAGTTTAAGAATAAGAAATATCAAAGTTATGAATCAATCAACAAGTCTTGGGACAATGCACATTAAACTAAGAATGGCCACTATGCTCTTTCAATAGGTGCATAAAGATAGAAGATGGAGACTCAACATATAAGTAAAAGAAAGGCCTTCATACAAGGAAGCAGGAATTCAAGTCTCATAAAGATCTTTCAAAAATTATGGTACTTATTAGCTTTCAGCTCTCATTGCCCCTATCATAAGCATCTTGAAGTGATTAAGGTTAAAGTGAACAAACTATGGAGTATATGTTTGACAAACTATAAGTTGGAAATCTCATGTCCCTTGAATACGAGGTCCGCTCCTCATGCTACTCAAGTTTAGTTACCGGTAAGTTCTTGTCATAGTAAGTACATGTGTATCATAGAGAACCACCAACGGGTACCCCTTGCCCGATGATATGGAAGGATCCCCATATCAAAATGACAAGGCAAGCAGACAACGAGCATCTCAACAATCTTCTTATTTACCATGGGAAAATGGTGCTTTTTTCTCTCTTTCCTCTTTTCTCATCTCTTTTTTTTCTCTTTTTCTCTTTTTCTCAATCTCTATCTCTTTTTTTATAAGAAGAATGCTTCATAGATTGCTCATTATGGTTACGTTGTAGGTTTCCACCATGATTAGGCATGGATTAGACCAGCGGCCCAGGCGTTTCTCTAACACATATACATAACTCCATGGACTTACAAGCTCCCCTTTCATTTCACACCGACGACATCCATAGACAAAAGAGCATGATATCAACTGGGTACAATGTACAAGTGCAATGTTGAAAGTGTTCCCCATGACAGCATGGTTCTGCTAATCCCCAACATATAAGTGTAAGCATATACAACATAGATGACACAATGGTTCAAGTTTATTAGAGGCAAGAAAAGTAAAGTGTGCCATCAAGTTCGTGAGAGCTTTAATCACTAGTTTTCTCATAACAAGTTTAATTCTGAAGGTAGCTAAAAACATGAATATATTTGGAATAGCAAATGCTAATAGGTAGGTATGGTGGACCCTTTGGAATAACTTGGTTTTATTCGTAGTTGGATGCATGGGTGGAACTCATACTTGGTTATGGAGGCTAGCAAAAGACTGAGAGCGGCCAACTAAGAGAGCAATAATGGGCATAATCATGCAAAGCGACAAAACATCATTAATTAAAGCATAAAGTGATATTACAAGACAAAAACTAAAGGATCATAAAGACTATGGTGACTTGGGATAGTCATAACATGGTGTAAGCATGTGCCAAGTCAACCCAAGGTGTGTGTGTGTCCATCACATCATTCTCCTAATGATATGATCTTGTTATTAATAACATCCAATGTCCATGATCAGAAAACCATGATCATCTATTAATCAATAAGCTAGTCTTAACAAGAGGCTTACTAGGAACTCTTTTATGTTTACAAAACACACAATTATTAGTGTTTCCTATTAATATAATTATAGAATGAATGTACACATTTATCATAAACACAAAGATATAATAATAACCATTTTATTATTGCCTTTTGGGCATATCTCCAACCATAAGATCAATTCGTTTGATATAATATATATAATTTAGGGCAACCTGAAAATCATAAATCATGTGTTCCGTGGGTTCGCCAACATATCCGGTTGTGCCTAGCATGTCTCGTATGTTTTGAACTTTTACCGGATTTCGTTGTCTGCCGGTGAGACCCGTTTTCTCTTGTTAAAACTTCGTACCTGGGATTTTCTAGCCAGACTGGACGTCGGACAAGCTTCCCGGACTGTCCGGCTCTCATTGTTGGACATCACGCCGGACCGGCCAGCTGACGGATATTTTGCCGGACTGTCTGTTCTTCCTTCCCAAGCTCCCCTTCACAGCCGCCGCCGCCGCCGAGATCTCGTGCCCCGCCTCCGTCGCGCCGCTGCCGCTGTGCTAGACCTGCCGGCACACACCTACAAGACCAAGTCGAGGCGTGCGCCGGGGAGGACGAGTCACCGGCTCGCCGTACACCATCGCCACCCACGGGTACCACCACACAGACACGACCGACGATGATCCGTACAACCGTGTTTCTTTTCGTTCATGTACAGGTCGCACTAGTATAGGTATGACTTTGGTTGAGTTATACGTGATTTTGTATAGAATTACGTGTACACGGTATATAGTAATTATGAAAGGTTATCAAACGATCTGATTCGTCCTTGTGTTTAAGGTTATACGAGTTTGTACGAGTTTAGATGGGAGGAGGTAGTACTGGATCAGAGACCTTTTTGATGTGTCTAAAAAAAATTAAATTTCGTGAGTTCCCCCCGGCTCATCTCAACTCCGGACTCCGCCACTCCAGACCTTTAGTTCAGACAATCAGACTTGGTTGATCTACTGATTCCCGTACGTGCTACGGTCCAGTTCAGACTTTGACAATCGGGCCTGCAGCAATCAGACTTCATCAAACTCAAGTGGTATCACCGTATGAGACATCAGAGATTCAAAGCAGGGTGCCAAGGTACCATTGGTACGTACTAGGTAGGCTGCATATAATTGGAGGCGTCTAGAATTCGGGGGCTATGTTCGGTCGCTCACTTCGAACGTATGTCCGTCGACGGGCCTGATAACCTGGCAGATGACCGTGTTTGGCGAAACTATGCTTCACAAATGGTAATTTCTCTAAACTCGTCTGCGTTTTTTGATAACATCACACGCTTTCTTGTTATCTAATTGTGTGTGCTTTTGGATGCCATGGCATACCCTTCATTTTGTTTAATATTCTGTGAACGAATTACGAGCACATTAGGGAAATTAAAGCAAATTTAATTTCATACAACACTATTAAGCAGACACATAGATTTATCCAATCACATGTAGTATCATAACACATAGATTTAAGTAGAAGACACATACTCTCTCCGTTTCAAAATATAAAATGTTGTGGAGTGCTCATATGCTTGAGGAGTGCTTCTGTGTTTTCCGTCTTTTTTTTGGCACGCTTTCCAAAACAGACTGGCGGCACCTTTAGTTCAGACAATCAGACTTGGTTGATCTGCTGATTCCCGTACGTGCTACGGTCCAGTTCAGACTTTAACAATCGGGCCTGCAGCAATCAGACTTCATCAAACTCAAGTGATATCACCGTATGAGACATCAGAGATTCAAAGCAGGGTGCCAAGGTACCATTGGTACGTACTAGGTAGGCTGCATATAATTGGAGGCGTCTAGAATTCGGGGGCTCTGTTCGGTCGCTCACTTCGAACGTATGCCCATCGACGGGCCTGATAACCTGGCAGATGACCGTGTTTGGCGAAACTATGCTTCACAAATGGTAATTTCTCTAAACTCGTCTACGTTTTTTGATAACATCACACGCTTTCTTGTTATCGAATTGTGTGTGCTTTTGGATGCCATGGCATACCCTTCATTTTGTTTAATATTCTGTGAACGAATTACGAGCACATTAGGGAAATTAAAACAAATTTAATTTCATACAACACTATTAAGCAGACACATAGATTTATCCAATCACATGTAGTATCATAACACATAGATTTAAGTAGAAGACACATACTCTCTGCGTTTCAAAATATAAGATGTTGTGGAGTGCTCATGTGCTTTTCGTCTGTTTTTTGGCACGCTTTTTCCAAAGCAGCCTGACGGCTGAGATTAAGGAAACTGACATCAGATCCCGACCCGCATGATCCAAACCCAAACCAGGTGTGATTAGCATCCTTAATCCCAGCCGCCAGTCTGCTTTAGAAAGCGTGCCAAAAAAAAGACGGAAAGCACAGGAACACTCCCCTGAAGTGAACCTAGACACTAAAAGGGTCTAGATACACTCCTTTAACAAAGCTAAAACATCTTATATTTTAAAACGGGTGGAGTAGATTTATCAAGTATGTCATAGTACTAGCATCTGTATTCTAGACTATGTGCGTACCACGTATAGACGGGCAGCCAAATAATTTTAAATAAATAGAGGATGCACATGGGGTTGCATATATATGGGTGCGTTTGGTTCTTGCCCGTGGCTTTGGCTTGGTGAGTTGGGAGCACAAACCAAACATACCCATAATATTTTTCATGTTCGGTCTGGCAATAAATAATATCTACTAGCTGAATGTCCGTGCGTTGTCATAGTCGTCTTCTTTTTCCTTGCGATGACTCTAGGCTTGAAAATTCGATTGGGCATGCTGTACGAACCTTGGTTTCGTTAACCAACAACTACCGCTCTTTGAAAATAAAGGACTCTCAGAGTGACACGTTGCCCGTTGTAATGGTTATAAAATAATTTAGTATATGTTCATAAACCTAGAGAACAATATAAAGCAATTTCTAGCACTCAAAATAAATATATTTACATTAGGTTTTGGTTGTACCGTTTAAATATTTCCTCTGCGTCGGATTTAGTTCCCTTAGTTTTACTGTACAATCCTCTCGATAGAGAAATAAGAACGCATGACCTAATCTCCAACCTTCCTTAGGTTCACCCATGAGTCTTTAGAAGTATAATATACATGTAGAAAATCAAGGTAGACCGCTACCTCTTTTTTCACATGGGATAGTTGACGAGCTCCTAACTTCTGACCCATGGTTAGCTGCAGTGTGTTGCAATGGGTCAACAACTAAAAACTTAAATTGATAACCTTGATTTGGTCTTTATTTTTATGGGAATAACTTTTTTTATCGGGAGACATTGCCGCATTGTTCTTCAATTTTTATGTGAATCAGCGACATGTCGCTGTAGCTTTACATGTCACGTGGCCGACGCCAAAATCCATTGTTAGGGCAATGGAGCTAAGCCGCAACTTAGAAACTATTTTGATTGTCCACATTTCAGTCGGTCTCTATTCAATGCAAATGTGGCTAAATTGATTATATTATTTATTTATATGACCTCGTGATTTTTCAAAAAATCCTAGCCCAAGATCTTTGTTGATCCTTTCCCAAACACCGTAGGCACCGTAGGCATTTGATTTTTATTAAGGCTTTGTTAGGCACGTGCATGTATATAAAGAAGCTAGCTAGGTCGATTGGTTCCTAGCAGTAACACCCATTCGTTGATATAAATCCCTTCCATAAACCACGGAGCTGAGTGATTCTGCCCTCTCAAGAGCGCAAGTCTCGCGTGATCTTCTACCTTTCCTGGCCGCGTGATCTTTTGCCCCCAATTTGTCGGTCAACTACTTCCATCCCGATGCAGCAGGCGACGACGACGTCCCCGTCCGGCCGAATCCTGCAGTGGAAGAAGAACTTGGGCAACTCGACAAGGCACAAGGCACTGGAAAACTTCCGCTACTGCCAACCTGAGAACCGAGTACCGAACCGAATTCTCAGCTGACCGAATGCTCGGTTCCAATTAAATCAATCAACCAATCGGTGCATATAATCCGAGAACTGAAGAAAACTGGAGGGGTCCAAGTATAAAAGATGTTAGCATATAATCCGAGAACTGAAGAAAACTGGAGGGGTCCAAGTATAAAAGATGTTACGATGTACGTACGGTCGTTAGACAGACCCAGAGAGAGGAAAACATAAACTGAACCGGTAAATTACTTGGAGGTGGCATATCCTGTAAATTGTTCTAAGTTTAGGGTAGTTTTCTAACAACGTACCAGACCATCAAGACCATAAGGCATCTTTTCACTAGTACGGGCTATCCCACATGGCTGAAATCGTATATCGAACACGGTTTGCGAAACCGTTACTATGCAAGGATAAGCGATCTGTCCGACATTTCCACGACTTTTTTTTTACCCTATGCCACTTTATTTCCACTATCTGCCAGAAACATAGGATCGTCAATTGTGTTGGTATTATCGAAGGTGAGTCGTTTGCGGCTAAGACCATCTCCCTCATCCATATCAAAATCACTCACCTCATTCCCACCTTTATCTCCTTTGTTCCAGACTCGGTTATCCCTGTCCATGTCTTTTTACATGTCTCAAAATCTCTGGCTGCATGTTCTCATGGACATGGCTCGACCAACAACATTAGCACGACCTCGACCACCACCTCACCCACCACCGGCAAGGATAAAATCTCCCCATTGGAGATGGCTACATCATGCACACCAATACTATATTCCTCATGTGAGTGCCCAACGAGGCCACAATTCCGATAGAAAGTAGGAAACTTCTCATAGTTGACCTCATACCACTCCTTCCTATCCTTCATCATCAAGACAAAGCGAGTTAACTTCTTGTTCAGGTCTATCTTCACCCGGATTCTTACGAACTCTGCAACAAAGCCCACAGGGAGTTTAATCTAGAACTCTAAAAATCTCCCTCATTGCTCTACACATCCATCTAATGATCATTCGATCTTTCAGAAAGCCATCTGGTAATTTGAGCACTTGAGCCCAGATCATTATTTTATCCAACACACCTGATCTAGGGTTCTTAAACCCGTTGTACTCTTCCATTATCACCGCATGATTGCTGAAGAACCAATGTCCTGAGATCATTGCTTTGTTCCAATCTCTAAGGCATGCAAATTGGACAGTGAATAAGTTATGTTCAATCCTTACCAAGAAACATTCTGTGCAGGGTTCCACGCTGATCTCATATCAGCGTTGAAAGGACATTTATTATCCTACTCAGTTTTGGTGTTCGTTAACAACTTGAGGACCCTTTTTACCATGTGCTAATGGTGTCAGGTTATTCTACTGAAAAGTCCGTGGCATTTGGAAATATCCCTGGCTGAAACAAAATCTTCATGGAAGGTTTAGACCGGAATCTCCGGTCTAGGCAGTCTGGAATCTCCGGTGTGAAGTCACATGCCGAAATCTCCGGTGTGCAAAGACCGGAGTTTCCGGTGTTCCCATCCAGAGTTTCAGCACGAGTCTCCGGTGTGATCATCAAAACCAAGTTCGTGCCAGTCTGTATAGGGGTCCGGAGATGGACCGGAATCTCCGGTGTGAGATGCTTATATACCAGAATCTCCGGTCTCTAGACCGGAGTCTCCGGTGTGGTTTTTCCCCAACGGGCAGAAAACGGCCCGAGCTGAGTGGGCCTATGAAAAGAGGACTTCATCCCCTACCTCATGCTGCTCGTCTCAGAAGAGAAGAACACCCAAAGTAGAGCCACCAAAGCAACAAGATCTCCCCCTCCAACCATTCAAAGTCCTTGATATTTGGAGAATCGAATGAGGAGGCTTTGATCTACATCTTCACCAAAAGAGATCTTCATTTCCCCCTCATTCACTTGAGGGTACCTTGCTCTAGTGTTTCATTGGAAACCCTAGGCCTTGATTTGGTTCTTACAAGCTTGTCTTTGATTGTTGTGACAACTTTCTTGCATTCAGGATCCTGCAATTCAGTTGTGGATGTGTGCCTCGAACTTGTTGTAAAGGTGTCGGTTTCCACCTCGAAGGTTACCGATATAGTGGAAGAGTGAACTGATCCCTTTGGGGTGAGGTTCATTGGAGAACAAGGGAGGCCTTTTGTGGCGTTGGTGGTTTGAAACCACCCCCTCTCCAAACGCAGACGCACTTCCTCTCAAAAGGAAGGAACTGCGGGAAATCATCTTTGTGTCTCCGTGTGCTCCATTTTGGTTACCTCTATCCTTTACCGCATTTTACTTATATCTTTCTCTCGCTTAGTTAGTTGTGCTAGTGTGACATATAGGTAAATTCACCTTAGTTACATATCTAGAGAGTTTACCTTTTATGTCAAATCCTTAATTGAAAAAGAGTAAAATTTGAAGTAGCACCTATTCAGCCCCCCTCTAGGTGCCCATACGACCCTTTCAACTGGTATCAGATCCTTGGCTCTTTATTCGGGCTTAACCGCCTACGAGTGTATGGGTAACCAGGTTGAAGATGGAGGGGGTGAGGCCAGCACCTCGGTGACCATGGAGGATCTCAAGAATTTGGAATCAAGCTTGAGCTCCTCCCTGGGCAACAAAATCCAGCAGTTGCATCAACTAGTTGAGCAACTTGTTAAGGAAACGATAGCCTCACCACCTCCTTCTCAAGAGGAACCCCCTACGATTCCGAAGGTGAATGCTTCGGCTAAACCAACGGTTGAAGTAGTGGAGGATGAACATAATGCCACTAACTCCTCCACCAAAAAGGGCGATGGGAAGGAAGAGCGCCATGCGGTTCCTGGTTGGTACTCTCCCGACCCTCCGATCCCTCATCCACATATAAATAATAGAGGTGACCCACCTATGCTAGCTGAACATTATTTTGCTCAATGACAAGTTTTAATGAAATCTCATGTGCGCAGCTCTGGCATTGACTTGTGGAATATTATTTAACAAGGACTCAAAATTGAGGATCCAACCAACTTAACAAGAAGAGAAGTGGTCAATAGTTAACTCAATGCCACCGTGTTTCACATGATTCAACTTGGTGTGGGGCCAAAAGATTTCCCTCACATTGAACACCTCAACACCGCCAAGGAAGCTTGGGATGCTCTCATTGATTTGTTTGTTGGAAATGAGAGTAGGAGAAGAAACCGATATGATGCCTTAAGCAATGAAGTTGAAGGCTTCTTGATACGTCCATTTTGCATCACTATGCTATGTCATAATTCACTATTATTCATTGATATATTTAATATTAAGAGATGATACTTATGTTATTTCATCTGTTTTTGCATGGTTGATGACTTTTGGAGCATGGACCGCTGCAGTCAGGATTCTGATGGAAAAGGTGTTGTTTGGAGGCAAAATTTGTGAAGATCAGAAAATCCGGGAAAATATATGGAAAATCCTATTTTTCCAGAAGACGAAGGATGCTAGAAGGAGGAGTGGAGATGGGCCATAGGGAGCCCACACCACCCTCTGGCGCGGGCCACCCTAGGCCACGCCACCAGGTGGTGTGGCCGCCCTGGCCCACCTCTGGCTCTCCCCTCTGGCGTATATATTCCTCCCGAAACCCTAAGACTCGGGGAGCAACCACAGAAAGATTCCGCCGCCTCTGCGGGGCGGAAAACACCGAGAGAGAAAGATCTCTCTGGTAGACAGATTTTTGCCGGGGGAATTCCTTCCCAGAGAGGGGAGATCGTCGCTATCAACACCACCATCAAGCTAGACTTCATCGGGATCATCATCATCATTATCACCACCACCATCATCACGATCAGCACCCTCATCCCCATCTCCGTATTGTTGTAACAATTGGGTTGAATCTTGCATAGTTCTTAGGGGGAACTTTCCCGGTGTTGATTACTCTTTGTAGTTGATGCTATTTAGTGAACCGTTGAATTATTGTTTATGTTCAGATTGTTATACATCATTATTCCATCTCTAATCATGATCCATATAATGTCTTGTGAGTAGTTCGTTTTGTTCCTGAGGACATGGGAGAAGTCATGTTGTTAGTAGTGGAGTTGTGTTGAGAAAGATTCAATAGTTTGATATTAAGTTGTGGTGTACTTCTTCTAGTGGTGTCATGTGAACGTCGACTACATGACACTTCACCTATATGGGCCTAGGGGAATTCATTGTGTATTTGGCTACTAATCGTAGGGGTTGCCGGAGTGACAGAAACCTGAACCCCCGTTAGGAAACAATTGCACAAGGGACGTAAGGGTCTTAGAGTTTAAAGCTATGGTTAAGTTTCTACCTTAATTACTTTCTTGTACTTACGGATGTTTATAAGGGGTATAATCACAAGTATGTATTAGTCCTAGGAAGGTCGGTACATTAGCACAGGTTCACCCACACAACACTTAGCAAGCTAAAGAAGATTAATCAACTATATGAAGCGAAAGCACTTGACAGTCTTCCCATGTGTCCTCGAGAACGTTTAGTCATCTTAAGTAATACAACCGGCTTGTCCTTTGCTGCATAAAGGATTGGGCCACTTGTTGCATTCATTCCTACTGTCTTTTATTTACTCGTACTTTATTTACTTGCTTTATCATAAATCCCTAAAAATCCGTTTGCTAAGTATTTGTAGAGAATTCCTGATCCATACCACTAGCCAGCACCTTCTGCTCCTCGTTGGGTTCGACACTCTTACTTATCAAAAATCTTGATACACCCCTATACTCGTGGGTCATCAAGACTATTTTCGGCGCCGTTCTTGGGAGTTAAGCGCTATTAGAGAGTGGGCGGTGAAGGAAACTTCTCGTGAGTATTGTTTATACATTAGTTGCTTTATTTTTGTTATGGATAATTCGCTGAGTTTCTTATTTGGTAATGCAACTACCACTGCTAAGGTAGTAGACGAACCACCACCTCCTAAGAATGATGTTTTTAAAATACCTATAAGAATTATTGATCGTGTTATGGATAACTACTATGTTGGGGATGGAACTGTCCATCCCGGTGATCATTTACTCTTTATACATGAATTATGCGGGTTCTTCAAGTGTGCAGGTATTACTACAGATCAAGTTAAGAAGAAGTTATTCTCATTATCACTAAAAGGAAGAGCTGAGGAATGGTATAAGCTGCTGAAGAATGGTCAAGCTCTGGAATGGGAGGAAATAGTGCCTCTCTTTTATTCAAAATTTTATCCTCCTAGTGAGATTCATAAATATCGAAATCAAATATACAACTTTTGGCCTCTTGATGGAGAGAGTACAGCTCAATCTTGGGGGATATTGAAGTTACTAATGCTCAAATGTCCCATTCACGAGCTCCCCAACAATATTATTATCAATAACTTTTATGCAAGGCTTTCTCTTCATGATAAGGATTTATTGGATGCTTCTTGTGCTGGATCATTCACTCGCATGGAAGAATAAGCTAAATGGGATCTTCTGGATCGTATTCAAGATAATGCTGAAACTTGGGAGAATGACAAAGGTAGAAAGTCATGTATAAAATATGATTATGAATGCATTGAATCTTTTATGGGAACAGATGACTTTCAAAATATTAAAAATGCTTATGGTCTTGATTTACAAGTTATTACAAATTGCTTTAAGGCTTTTGCTTCTTATATTGAAATTCCAAAAAAGGGATGGAACAAATACCATGCACCTTATAAAGATATTGTTGACTGTGTTCCTGTTGGGAGTGCTGAGTATTGCACTATTGATCACATCTTACCTGAACCTTACATCGAGAAGATTCCCTTCCCAGATAAGGTAAAGGATCATCCTATGATAACTAGTGCAATCACTAAAAGTGAAAAGAGAACTGTAAAACCTGATGAACAAATAAACGTGGAACCTGTGGTAGCAATTGTGAAAGACCCTGTCACTAAAAGCATAGAAGACGGACACATAGTCTTTTGTGAGGATGCTTCTAATATTGTTTCACATCCTAATAGAACTAAAAAGGCTAGTGTCCCTATCCTTTCTGTTAGAATTGGTGATCATTGCTATTATGGTTTATGTGATATTGGTGCAAGTTCCAGTGCTATTCCTTATGAGCTTTACTGAGAAATTATGCATGAAATCAGTCCCTGCGAATTGGAAGAGATTGATGTGGTTATTCACCTTGCTAATAGAGAGACCATCTCCCCAATCGGTATTGTACGGGATGTGGAAGTTCTTTGTGGTAAGATTAAGTATCCTGCTGATTTTCTAGTACTAGGTTCAGCTGCTAGTAAAACTTATCCCATCATTTTTGGTAGACCTTTCTTGAGTACTTGTGGAGCTATTATAGATTGCAAGAGGGAGAAAATCTTAACTAAGTTTGATGGGGAATCTTATGAGTTTAATTTTTCGAAATTTACTAAATAACCTTGTGAAAATGAAACCCATAATGAGGATTTTCGAGTTGAACAACTTGCATCTATTTCTCTTGCTCCTAACAATGCTTTGCAGCAATTTATTGAAGACCATGAAAGTGAGATCTTCATGGAAGAAAGGAATGATATTGACGAGATTCTCCGTCGTCAACCCAAGATGCTTAAGCATAACTTGCATGTAGAAGACTTGGGTACCACGTTGCCACCTAAAAAAGATCCGGTCTTCGATCTAAAACCTCTCCCTGACAATCTTAAATATGCTTACATTGATGATAAAAAGATATATCCTGTTATTATTAGCTCTAAACTTTCAGGAAAGGAAGAGGAACAATTATTGGAGGTTTTGAAGAAACACCGAGGGGCTATGGGCTATACTCTGGATGATTTAAAAGGGATTTCACCTACTATATGTCAACATGCTATCAATATAGAACCAGATGCAAAGCCAGTAGTAGAACACCAACGATGTTTAAATCCTAAGATGAAGGAAGTGGTAAGAAATGAGGTATTGAAACTCCTTCATGCTGGTATTATTTACCCTATTGCTGATAGTGAATGGGTTAGTCTTGTTCATTGTGTCCCTAAAAAGGGAGGTATTACTGTTGTGCCTAATGATAATGATGAGCCTATTGCCCAAAGAATAGTAGTAGGCTATAGGATGTGCATTGATTTTAGGAAAGTCAACAAAGTTACTAAGAAAGATCATTACCCGCTTCCTTTTATTGATCAAATGTTGGAAAGGTTGTCTAAAAAGACCCATTTTTGTTTTCTTGATGGTTATTCTGGTTTCTCTCAAATTGCTGTTAAACAACAAGATCAAGAAAAAACTACTTTTACTTGCCCTTACGGAACTTATGCTTATAGACGTATGCCCTTTGGTTTATGTAATGCTCCTTCTACTTTTCAAAGATGCATGTCTGCTATCTTTCATGATTTTTGTGAGGAAATTGTGGAAGTGTTTATGGATGACTTCTCTGTCTATGGAACTTCTTTTGATAATTGTTTGCACAACCTCGATAAAGTTTTGCAGAGGTGTGAAGAAACTAATCTTGTTCTTAATTGCGAGAAATGCCACTTCATGGTTAATGAAGGGATTGTCCTTGGGCATAAGGTTTCCGAAAGAGGCATAGAAGTGGATAGAGATAAAGTTGAGGCAATTGAGAAGATGCCCTGCCCAAGAGACATCAAAGGTATTCGTAGTATCCTTGGTCATGCTGGTTTCTATAGAAGGTTTATTAAAGATTTCTCTAAGATATCAAAACCCCTCACTAATCTTCTTCAAAAAGATGTGCCCTTTGTTTTTGATGATGATTGTAAGGAATATTTTGAAACTCTCAAGAAGGCTTTAACTACAACTCCTATCATTCAACTACCTGATTGGAGTTTACCCTTTGAAATAATGTGTGATGCTAGTGATTTTGCTGTAGGTGTTGTCCTTGGGCAACGAATTGATAAAAAGCTAAACATTATTCATTATGCTAGTAAGACTTTAGACGCTTCTCAAAGGAATTATGCTACTACTGAAAAAGAATTTCTAGTTGTCGTCTTTGCTTGTGATAAGTTTAGACCCTATATTGTAGACTCAGAAGTCACCATTCACACTAATCATGCTGCTATTAAGTACCTTATGACGAAGAAGGACGCTAAGCCTAGGCTGATTAGATGGGTGCTGCTTTTACAAGAGTTTGATCTACATATAGTAGATAGGAAAGGTGCTAAAAACCCTATAGTTGATAATTTGTCTCAATTGGAAAACATCTCTTTTGACCCTATGCATGTTAATGATAGTTTCCCAAATGAACAGTTGGCTGCAGTAGGGGTAAGCTCGCGAAGGAGCCCTTGGTACGCTGATTATGCTAACTTTATTGTCTCCAAGTATTTGCCTCCAACTTTTATAGCTCAGCAAAGAAGAAAGTTCTTTTATGATTTGAGGCATTATTTTTGGGATGACCCACACTTATATAAAGAAGGAGTGGATGGTATTATGCGAAGATGTGTTCCAGAATATGAACAAAAGGAGATATTGCGTAAATGTCATGGTAGTGCTTATGGAGGACATCATGCAGGAGATAGAACTGCGCAAAAGGTGCTACAATCAGGTTTCTACTGGCCTACCCTTTTTAAAGATGCAAGAAAATTTGTTTTATCTTGTGATGAATGTCAGCGTGTTGGTAATATTTCTAGACGCAATGAAATGCCTATGAACTACTCTTTAGTTATTGAACCCTTTGATTGCTGGGGATTTGACTTTATGGGTCCTTTTCCTCCCTCGAAAGGTTATACTCATATTCTTGTTGCCTTTGATTATGTTACTAAGTGGGTAGAAGCCATTCCTACGAAGAGTGCTGACGGGGAGACTTCTATAAAAATGCTTAAGGATGTTATCTTTCCTAGGTTTAGAGTGCCTAGGTATCTCATGACTGATGGAGGTTCTCATTTCATTCATGGTGGTTTTATAAATACCCTTGCTAAATATGATGTTAATCATAGAATTGCTTCAGCTTATCACCCTCAAACTAGTGGGCAAGTAGAGTTATCAAATAGAGAAATTAAATCCATCTTGCAAAAGACTGTTAATAGATCTAGAAAAAACTAGGCTAAAAAGTTGAATGATGCTTTATGGGCTTATAGGACTGCCTACAAAAACACTATGGGGATGTCTCCTTATAAAATGGTTTATGGGAAAGCTTATCACCTACCTTTAGAATTAGAACACAAAGCTTACTAGGTAGTTAAAGAACTCAATAGAGATTGTAAGCTCGCAGGTGAGAAAAGATTATTTGACTTAAGTTCCTTAGATGAATGGAGGAGTGAAGCCTATGAAAATGCTAGGCTCTTTAAGGAAAAAGTTAAAAGATGGCATGACAAGCGAATACTTAAGAGAGAATTTCATGTTAGTGAGAAAGTTCTATTGTATAGGTCTCGTCTCAGATTTTTTGCGGGTAAGCTACTGTGAAAATGGGAAGGACCTTTCATTATTGAAGAAGTGTACCGTTCGGGAGCAATAAAAATTTCTTCTTTAAAAGATAATACTAACAAGTAGTGAATGGGCAACGACTCAAGCACTATATTGCTGGAGATTCTTACAATGAAGATGTTGATGCCTTTCAAGTTATAACTCTGGAAAAATTTATCAAGGATCAAATTCAGAGACATGCAGACTCCGTTTTCAAATAGGTAACAGTTCTGGTAAGAAAAGTTCCACAAAAATACTATCCAACTATATTTTTGCAGTTTTCAGTCAATAAGGAAAGCTACGAAGCGAAAGAGGGATTTGAAGCAGGGCCGGTGGCTCACACCACCTGTGGCGAGCCACCACAGCCACGCCACCGGTGGTGTGGCCACTTGACTCAAATCTCGACCCGTTTTCTCCTAGTACCTTCCTTTTGTTATGAAACTTCGTAATATATAACCCCTCGGATCTCCCGAGGTTCGTATATCGTGTTTTCGTCGTGTTTTCATTTTGATATATTTCTTCCAGGAACTATCTTTGAAAGCTTTGAAGCACAATGGTGTCTGCCAAGGATAAAGGAAAGGAGCCTATGGAGGAAGATCTCTAGGACCCCGAGCAGGAGAAGGAGATCAAGTGTGAAGATGAAGAGGAGGCAAAGCACACCGGCACTACCATTGCGAGCATTAGAGTGGTGGCAAACCCTGCTAGGACTATGTCAATTAGAGGGAAGCCTCCTCATCACCGTTCAGATCCCTGGTCACTTCCTCCATGCACCAAGAATCCTTTCCATACTCTTATCCATGAGCATCAATACCAGAATATGCCCAAGGGGAAATTACCCTCCAATTGGGATTTGCCTCGTTCTAGCCATGCAGGAAAAGAAGACTTCAAGGAGGTAGAGTACGGAAAGAATAGCAGGAGCTGGGATTCCCAACCCGACATGATCATGAGACACATTGAGCAAAACTCACAACTTATTCGTAATCTCACCTTCGAGATTGAGGACTTGGGGAAATTGATCAAAGAGCTCATCAAGAGGATACCACCACCACCAAAGGAGTAATTCGTCATCAGGTTTGGCATCCCCTTGGTTTGTTCCAAGCTTGGGGGAGTGTCGCAGTATCACATCACTATCTTCTATCTTTTTACCTTTTTAGTAGAGTCATATCATGAATAGAGAAGTTATCATGTAGGATGGTTTACACTATGGAAGTGCCCCCTCTCTCGTTAGATATGTATCCCTTGGTGTGAGTTGCCGTTATGGATTATTAATGAGAAGTTCTATCATTTACTCTTTTGCATATCTTATATTAGTTTTCAATTCATGGTTATATGATTTATCTTGTTGTTAGTATTGGTATCACTTTGGGATCATTAAGTTAATTTAGTTGGTTTTGGCAAACCTGGCTCAATCAGTAGCAACACTATTTTTGAGAGTTGATTGAAAAAGATAGAAGTACTCTAAAGAAAAATAATTCCATCATCTTTGTTTCTTGATTTGCTCATAAGTTTAGTATTCTCTGGTTAAGATCTTTTGTGCTTCCAAGGAAGATTTCATGTTTGTCTTTATCACTTGTATGTTTGTTTGTTTCCTTCAACTCTTATACTTGCTACCTAGCCTTGCTAGCCAAAAATCTATACTGAGAGGGAATTCTTCTCGTGCATCCACCTCCTTTAAACCAAACCCATGCCATTTGTGTCCACCATACCTACCTATTAGCACTATTACTATTCCAAGTAAATTCCTGTTTTTATCTACCTTCCAAATTAAACTTGTTATGTGAAAATTAGTGATTAAAGCTCTCACGAACTTGATGGCACACCTTACTTTCTTGCATCTAATAAACTTGAACCATTGGGTCCTTCTTTGTTGCGTATATGCTTGCGCTTTATGAGTTGAAGTTAGCAGAACCATGTATCATGGGGAACGCTTTCACACTGCCATGGTACTTTGTACCTAGTTGATATCATGATTCTTTTGCCTATGGATCCCGGCGGTGTGAAATAAAAGGGGAACTTGTAAGATCATGGAGTCTATATGTGTGTTAGAGAAACGCCTGGGTCGCTAGCCTAAGCCATGCCTAATCATGGTGGAAACTTGCAGCATAACTATAGTGAGCATTCTATGAAGCATCCTCAATAAAAACCTATGCAAATAGCAAATAAAAAGATCGTTGAGATTCTCATTGTGTGCTTGCCTTGTCATTTTGATTATGGGGTAGCTCCTGTATCATGTTCAAGGGGTAACCCGTTGGCGGTTCTCAATGATACACATGTATTTACAATGACAAGAGCTTACTTGTGACTGAAGTTGAGTAGCATGAGGTTCGGTACTCGTAAGTAAGGGGCATGAGATTTCAACTTATAACTTATCAAGCATATCCTCTTAGTTGTGTAACTTTAACCTTAATCACCTCAAGATGCCTATGATAGGGGCAATGAGAGTTGAAAGCTAATAAGTATCATAATTTTTGGGAGATCTTTATGAAACTTGCAATCCCTGCTTCCCTCTACAAAGGGTCTTTCTTTTACTTTTTAGTCGAGTCAGTAAACCTATTCCCTTCTATCTCAGTAAGTATTTTGAGTTGTTGTGTTTCATTCATTCATATGATGATTTATTCAATCATGTTTCTTATGTTCCTTGTTTTGCACATTGCTCTTATCTTGGTGATTACTACTTGGAAAGATATCATTGAAAATCAGTTATTTGTGAACTCCAGCAAATTGTCAACTATTCTTCGACCAAGAGCTAAGTTTGCCATTACCAATTATGATTCACTTTATGTATCTTTATTGTGTTTCCTTTACTTATTGCAAGTTAAGTTATATAATAGTGAGTTGTCTTCTATTATGATCTATGTATTGATGAATGTGATGCTTCTTGTCCGTATTCTTTTATCGACTCTTCACTCCATAAACCTGAGGTCATGTTTATTGAGCTCGGTTTAAACAGGGACAAGCGAAGTCTAAGCTCGGGGGGAGTTGATACGTCCATTTTGCATCACTATTCTATGTCATAATTCACTGTTATTCATTGATATATTTCATATTAAGAGATGATACTTATGTAATTTCATCTGTTTTTGCATGGTTAAAGACTTTTGGAGCATGGACCGCTGCAGTCAGGATTCTGATGGAAAAGGTGCTGCTTGGAGGCAAAATTCGTGAAGATCAGAAAATCCGGGAAAATATACGGAAAATCCTATTTTTCCAGAAGACGAAGGATGCCAGAAGGAGGAGCGGAGATGGGCCATAGGGGGCCCCACACCACCCCCTGGCGCGGGCCACCGTAGGCCGCGCCACTAGGTGGTGTGGCCGCCCTGGCCCACCTCTGGCTCTCCCCTCTAGCGTATATATTCCTCCGGAAACCCTAAGACTCGGGGATCGACCACAGAAAGATTCCGCCACCTCTGCGGGGCGGAAAACACCGAGAGAGAAAGATCTCTCCGTAGACAGATTTCTGCCGGGTGAATTCCTTCCCGGAGAGGGGAGATCGTCGCCATCAACACCAGCATCAAGCTGGACTTCATCGGGATCATCATCATCACCACCATCATCACGATCAGCACCCTCATCACCATCTCCATATTGCTATAACAATTGGGTTGAATCTTGCATAGTTCTTAGGGGAAACTTTCCCGGTGTTGATTACTCTTTGTAGTTGATGCTATTGAGTGAACCGTTGAATTATTGTTTATGTTCAGATTGTTGTACATCATTATTCCATCTCTGATCATGATCCATATGATGTCTTGTGAGTAGTTCGTTTTGTTCTTGAGGACATGGGAGAAGTCATGTTGTTAGTAGTGGAGTTGTGTTGAGAAAGATTCAATAGTTTGATATTTAAGTTGTGGTGTACTTCTTCTAGTGGTGTCATGTGAACATCGACTACATGACACTTCACCTATATGGGCCTAGGGGAATGCATTGTGTATTTGGCTACTAATCGTAGGGGTTGCGGAGTGTGAAACCTGAACCCCCGTTAGGAAACCATTGCACAAGGGACGTAAGGGTCTTAGAGTTTAAAGTTGTGGTTAGGTTTCTACCTTAATTACTTTCTTGTACTTACGGATGTTTGTAAGGGGTATAATCACAAGTATGTATTAGTCCTAGGAAGGTCGGTACATTAGCACAAGTTCACCCACACAACACTTAGCAAGCTAAAGAAGATTAATCAACTATATGAAGCGAAAGCACTTGACAGTCTTCCCATGTGTCCTCGAGAATGTTTGGTCATCTTAAGTAATACAACTAGCTTGTCCTTTGCTGCATAAAGGATTGGGCCACTTGCTGCATTCATTCCTACTGTCTTTTATTTACTCGTACTTTATTTACTTACTTTATCAAAAAACCCTAAAAATCCGTTTGCTAAGTATTTGCAGAGAATTCCTGATCCATACCACTAGCCAACACCTTCTGCTCCTCGTTGGGTTCGACACTCTTACTTATCGAAAATACTGCGATACACCCCCTATACTTGTGGGTCATCACTTCTATATGAAGGATGGCGAGGACCATGAAGACATGTATCAAAGACTCAAAGCCACTGCCACCATCTTTAGAAATGTTGGTGCCTCTCATGTGGATGATGCTTGGATAAAGAGGAAGTATGTGAGTGCACTCATGCCCTTCGAGCCCACTGACTTGAAGAGTCTCCAAGGAAGACACAACTATCATCTCATGACCTCCAATGGAGTTATGCAAGAGATTTCCGCCTTCAAGGTTGCTGCGAAGAATGCCAAAGATGCCCGCGCACGTGCCCTTGGAATGAGCAATGGTGTTAATATTGCCTTAAAGGCCAAGGTTGTGGAGTATAAGGAAGAAGAAGGAAGTGATGAAGTCCTGACTATGAGCCACCCCGAAGATGTCAAGGTTTCTCATGGTGAATACATGGCCTTCTATGCAAGGAACTTTTGAAAAGATCCTGCCAAAGCCAAGATGGAGATGCAACGAATAAGCAACCCAAGTGGTAGAAAAGAGAATGGTTCAAGATTGAGAACTTGCTTCAACTGTGGTGACCGCTATCATTTTGTTGCCAAATATCCATATGAGAAGAGAGAAGATCATGGCGGTGGACTTATATTGAAGAAAAAGTCAAAGATCCCTTTCAAGAAGCCTTTCATCAAGAAAAATGCCACCAATAAGAAGTCAGCTGACATTGCGTTGATAGCACATGAAGATTTCTCATCCGATGATGGAGATGAGGAGGAAGAAGAAGAAACATCAAGTGGTGTGGAAGCCATTGCCACCACCTCTACATCCACTTTCTCACTCTTCGACTCTCCAAATGAGAATATCTCCAACAAGAATGTCACCTGCCTTATGGCAAGAGCATCAGAGGTATCATCATCTCCTCTCTCCATATCTGTGATCAATGATGAATTGAATGATGATATAACTCTTGAGGTGAAGGAGGAATTATTTTATTTTGATGTTTATATGACTAACCTGTAAGGGGAGCACAAGAATCATTTTGTGAATCTCTTGAATCAACTTTCTCACACACAAGAGCTTCTTGATGAGAGATGCAAACTTGGGAGGGAGAACATTCTTGAGATGGACTCTCTAACTAATGCTCTAGAAGAAGATTAAGAGACTAGGGAGTCTCTTGAGGAAAAACTTGAAGGCCTGGATGAGGCAAATGATCAAATTGTTGCTAAACTCATTAAGGAATGTGATCATGCCATTGCTAAGTATAAAATGGCTAAAAGGATAAGATTGAGTTTGTTGTTGTTCATGACAAACTTTTTGAGGACTTTAAGAAGCTTTAAAAGGCTCACAAGGACTTGGAAAGTGAACTCTTGATTCTCACAAAGTCTCGTGAACAACTTCAAACTCAATTGACTAATGTTGCTTCACCTAGTATTTTTGTTCCTTCTAGTAGTACAACTATCTTTGAGGAAAATGCTAGGTTGAAGGGGGAGCATGCAAAGGCCACCTTCCCCGAAGGAAATAAGACTCTTGATGACCTTTTGAGTAAGAAAGGTTAAATAATGAGAAAAGAGGCATTGGCTATGTGTCCAAGGCCAAGAAGAAGAACAACAAGAAGATGAAGGCCAAGCCTGCACAAGAAAAAGACAAGACCATTATGGGGAATACCACAAGTGGCAAAACTATGTCACAAGATTATTTTGTGGGAATTGCTAACCCTCACTATGTTTTAATGCGTGATTATTATGGTGATGTTTATGCACAATATGTTGGCCCACTTGATGGTTATATTGCTTGGTCTATTTGGGTTCCCAAGACCCTTATCACTAACAAAAGAGGACCCATTGAAAAATAGGTACCTAAAAACTAGTTTTGATCTCTTGTAAAACTATGCTTCCGGCGGGTCAAAGTGGGTGCTTGATAGTGGATGCACAAGTCATATGACCGGAAGCAAGGCGATAATGATGGAGATAAGGCCGAATCATGATCAAATAACCGTCACATATGCCGACAAGTCAAGGTCTCAGGTAATGGGTCTTGGCAAGGTTGTGGTTGCACACGATACTACTCTCGTGGACGTCATGCTTGTTGAGACCCTTGGGTATGAAGGAAATATGCCCTGAGAGGCAATAATAAAGTTGTTATTATTGTATTCCAAGTATATGATAGATGTTTATTTTTTTTGGGGGGGATAACCCCGGGTAGGGTCACTCCGGGGTATAAGGGCTGAGTTAGCCGAGGTTCGGCAAGGTCAAAGCGGATGTTGGCCGAGTCACCTCAAGGCAGGCCGGATCACGGAGTAACCCGAACCAGGGGGACGCCTAACGTTGTCTTATCCGACTTAAGGAGTAAGTCGGAAATGCTTGTCTAACCTATATGCAGGAACAGGTGTGGCCAGATCTACTGTGATCCGGATCCTCACTTGGCTTCTAGAAGAAGGAAGGAATCTCTCTAGTCAAAAAAGAAGGTCCGGTGCGTACTAGATGAGCGAATAAAGCAAGGGCAGGACCACCGGATCGTGGCCGACAAGGGTGATGACGCTCACGTCGGTGTGTGGCGCCATGAGAGGCTACGTCGCTAAAGCAAGAGTGACGCAGGGGAAAAGCACCCCTGTCGGGTTACTACTTTGGGAGGGGCATATTCTTAGGAATATGCCTCCACGTATGCCCTAGACCAGGACCGAACCACCTCTATATAAGGGGGGGTTGGGGTTCTGGTAAGGGGGTTGGGTCTTTTCAGATACATAGCAAGGAGAACACTAGTGGATCTAGGGTTCTTGGGCGAGTTAGTAGGCAAGAGTAAGAGAGTTACTTCTTCCTCCTCTTGTCAATACAGCTCGAGGAGCACTTGTAATCTTGGAGATTGAACATCAATACGAAGCTTCGGTGTAGAGAATCACTCTATTATCCCTCCCTGGACTCCCCTAGCGCATAT
The DNA here is from genome assembly GCA_023614405.1 of Avena insularis. Classification (NCBI taxonomy): domain Eukaryota; kingdom Viridiplantae; phylum Streptophyta; class Magnoliopsida; order Poales; family Poaceae; genus Avena; species Avena insularis. The sequence goes on along the minus strand of CM042693.1, from coordinate 434,552,188 downwards.
TAGTCCCCACCTTTAGCCTATCCATGGCATCTGCCGTGACACCACCACGACACTTGGCGCCCACCGTGGGGCTAGCGACGCTAGCAGGGGTGAAGATCCGGATAGGAAACTTCATCTGCACCGGCGAACGCATCGTCTCCGGGCTCGTTCAGCGCTTTGGAGCGCTAGACTACGTCAGCGACAACGCTGGCTACTTCGGCACGCGCCCCCTTCCGCGCAACGGCGTCTTCGTCAGGCTCGGTGCGCACAAGGTCTACGTTGTTGTGGACGTGTCTTGCGTTCATCCGCATCGCGTCATCGATGCCGGAGAACCACCCCTCACTGTGGCTCGCGGGGCGCGTATCGCTCGCTCCCTGGACCATGCAGAGGTGATGATGACTGCGCCTGGCGCGAGCATGAGCAAGGATCCAGCGCCAGACCCAGAGGTAACGCCCAAGGCACCGAGGAAAGCTAGGGGTCCTCCACTAGAGAGGCCTGAGAACGTGCTGAGGGAAGCTATGGATAGCTTGGCTAACCCGGTGGCAGCAGTGGTAGATCTGGCTCAGGCACATGCCAAGCTAGAGGAGACCCGGCGAAAGATCTTGGGCGCAAAGAAAATAGCAGCGGCTCAGCGATCGTTGAACATGACGCTGCGTGAGTACGTAAGCAAACAAGGTTGATGCGATGAGGTGAAAGGTAAAAATCTCATAAGTGAGATGAGCGAGAGAAGGTGATGATGGACGGAAGGTGGAAAACTATCTGTCTGTGGGGTTGCCGAAGTATAGTACCCCGGCAAAGAACCTCAGAGCAGCAGATGCCGCGGCGTCCGAGCTAGAGGGTTTGACAGGTGAAGCCCGTCAAAGACAGCAAGACCGGGTTAACGAGCTGGTTCGGATCGCGAATGCGAGAGGAGCTATTGAGAGGTAACCCGGAGAGTTGGAGCTTCTAAGATCGTCCATTCGGTGATGGGTAACCGGAGAAATCTCTGGAGCCGCATCATCGCCTCATGGTGGCCCTAGAAGAGAGGAGGTAGTAACCTCGGCGCACGGAACAAGCGGATCGTTCCGTCGACCCCAGCGTCGCGGAAAAGAAAAGAGATGCAAAAATCGACGATTGACGAAGTATGAGCCGAGGTGAAGCAGGCGAGTAACCACGACCAAGGCAATGCGGTCGAGGAATCTTGCAACGGCAATGCGGACAATGAAACTTCGGCGAGTGGGTCAACCGCGGCGGGAATGCACCAAGGCAAGAGCAAAGTGCGCCGTGGTATGCAAATGAAGAGAGCACAACGAGAGCAAGACCGATACAATGGCGGACGGAGACTCGGAGATGATGAATGCGGGATACGCAAGACGGACTATCACGTGATAGGGTCGAGATTGGGAAGCGAGATTTGATGTCGGATGGCCTTGAGCTAAAACTAGATCGCTGTATAGGTCGGAACAGATCGAATGTCAAGGTCCTCCGGGTCCAGCGTGCCGGACCCCGGATCATGAAGGAACGCCTTATGCAATTTCCAATTACCGGGGCACGAAGGCGTGTATGGCAGTACAAAGCTGGAGGATTGGCTGATAAACTACGCAACAGCTGTGAAAATTGCAACTGGCAACTTAAGATGGGCTGTACGATATGTACCCCAAATGTTGGAAGGTCCGGCTAGGGTTTGGCTGAATAATTTGCCACCCGGAAGCATCAATTGCTGGATAGATTTTGAAGAAATGTTTATCAGCAACTTCTCTAGTACGTATCAGAGACCGAATAGACCGCAGACCCTGGCAATGTGTAAGCAAAGATCTAACGAAACGGACCATGAATTCTTGACCCGGTGGTGTACCGTGAGAAACTCGTGTGAGGGAGTCATAGAGTCACAGGCTATAGCGTGGTTCGCACAAGGGTGCAGATATGGCAGCGAGTTGTGGATGAAATTGCAAAGGAAAATGCCAGTCACATTGGCAGAGATGATCTGGATCGCGGATTCTTATGCTTTGGGTGATCCGACTCAACCTAGGATCGCGTCGAACGATTCAAATGAGGAGTACTATCCGAGGGACAGATCCGGGTCATCCCGGAGGAACGATTACAGGGGAAAAAGGAGATACGATAGACCGGACCATCGATATGGTTCGCAACAAGTTGTAGCCGTGAATCAAGATCAGCCCGGAGCAGGGAGCAATCAACGCCAGAAAACGGGAGGGCAATGGACTCCTCGAAATGATGGCAAGAAGACGTGGACTCCGGAGCAGAAGAAGCAATGGCAGGAAAATAAAGATCGTCCGAGGTATACCTATGAGTCAATGTTGGACCAGCCGTGTAAGTTTCACACGCCAAATCCGAACAGCCCGGCGGGTCACACGATGAGGCAATGTGAGTGGATGCGCAAGATAGAACAAGGTGGTTCGGGGAATGCTCAGGCACCCCGGAATGATCAACCTCGGCAGGAGTTACCCCGGCAGCAACTGCTTTCCGGAGCAAACACGCGGCAATTGATGTTGCCTCCCCCTCCGCCGAGGTATGACAACAGCGAGAGAAGAGATGCGGTGCATCAGGTGGAAAACCAGCAACCACCGGATCAGAGGTACTCCGGAAACGAGGGAAGAAATGAGTACAGGGAACATCACCAGAGCTATTGTGTGTTCACAACGGAGGAAACAGATAGGAAAAGCTTGCAGCGCCGACATATGGAGGTTAACGCGGTTATGCCTGCTATGACGAGGCATGTCTTGGTCGGACCAGGAAATTACCTGGAGCGTCAAAGATCACCCCAAGCTTATGCCAAGTCCGGGCTCGTATGCACTAGTGTTAGATCCAACGTTCATTGGACCAAACATTAATGTGAGGTTCTCCAAGGTACTAATCGATAATGGCAGTAGCATTAACATCATGTATGCGGATACGATGCGCAAGTTGGGCATCTCGGAGAACATGCTCCAGGATACAAGAACAACTTTCCATGGTATCGTACCAGGCATATCCTGTGAACCCATAGGCAAAGTCCGGGTCGACGTGCTATTCGGTACGAGGGATAACTGCCGAACTAAAAATCTGGAGTTTGAGGTGGTAAACTTGGAGAGACGTATCATGCATTACTCGGGAGACCAGCACTGAGAAAATTCATGGCAAGTTGCCACGTTAGTTATCTGAAGATGAAGTTGCCCGGGCCAAATGGAGCAATTACTATCGCAGGGGATTTCCGACGTTCTATTGAGTGCGCTTCAGCCGGGTCTAACCTAGCCGAGTCACTCGTAATTGCCCAAGAGAAAAGAAAAATCCAAGAGGTGGCGGCATTAGCTCAGTCCGCGCAGCAGTATATGCCGGCGTTAAGTAACCCACATGGAAGCGTATCGTTTCAAGCCGCGAAGGACACCAAGAAGATCCCGGTGGATAACATGTTTCCGGAGCGTACCGTAACGATTGGGGCCGGGTTAACTGATAAATAGGAAAGCGAGCTCGTCAACTTCCTCCGTGAGAATCGGGATATTTTTGCTTGGTCCACACAGGACTTGCAAGGTGTTCCGAGGGAGTTGGCCGAGCACTCTTTGAATGTAAGACCCGGAGCAAGGCCGGTGAAGCGACCTCTCCGGCAACCTTAGAGGATAGGAGAAAGGTCATTCGTGACGAGATAGCTCGGTTGCTAGCAGCAGGATTTATCATGGAAGTGCTGTATCCGGATTGGCTCTCTAATCCGGTGCTAGTAGAAAAGAAGAAGGATGGTCCGAACGTGGTAGTGGTTTGGCGTATGTGTATCGATTACACGAACCTGAACAAGGCGTGTCCAAAAGATCCATTTCCACTGCCGAGGATAGATCAGGTCATTGACTCTACCGCGGGGTGTGAACTGTTGTCATTCATTGATGCTTATTCTGGTTTCCACCAGATACCTCTGGACCCGGATGATCAAATAAAAACTGCCTTTATTACCCCATACGGGGCTTATTGCTATCGCACTATGCCTTTTGGTTTACGAAATGCAGGAGCAACATACCAAAGATGTATGCAAAAATGTTTGCACGATCAAATAGGTCAAAATGTACAAGTCTACGTGGATGATGTGGTTATCAAGACCAAGGAAAGCGCAACGCTCCTTCACGACATAAGGCAAACATTCGCGAACCTGAGAAGATTCCGGATGAAGCTTAACCCGAATGTACCTTGTGTCGGCGGAAAATTACCGGATTTCGTCTCGGCCGAGGTATCAAGGTTAATCAACTAAGATCCGAGCCATCGAGCGAATGGAGCTGCGAAGTGTCTCAACGACGTCCGAAGTTCCTTTGGATGCCTGGCGTCGTTGAGTCGGTTTGTATGTCGGTTAGGGGAAAAGGCACTGCCTCTCTACCAACTCATGAAAAAATCAGATAAATTTGTTTAGACGCCGCAGGCCGATGAAGCCTTTGCCCACTTGAAAAGGATGTTGGCCACTGCACCAGTGTTAGCTTCTCCACTGTCAAAGGATCCAATGTTGCTCTACATAGACGCAACCAACCGAGTTGTAAGTGCAGTGATTGTAGTGGAGCGAGATGAAGAGGGTAAGTCGGTGCAGAGGCCAGTGTATTACTTGAGCGAGGTATTATGCGCCTCAAGCAGAACTACCGCATTTTCCAAAGGTGGCATCTGAGTTTATATGGCGGCAAAGAAGTTAAAGCACTACTTGAGGAGCATCCCATCAAGGTGATATGAAGCCCCATATCCGAGATAATGGGTAACAAAGATGCGAATGGCAGAATTGCGAAATGGGCAATTGAGCTAGCACCATACGCGCCCCAGTATGATAGGAGAGAAGCGATCAAGTCCCAGGCTATGGCAGACTTTTTCATGGATTGGGCCGAGGTACAATACGAACCACCGCCGCCAGATCCGAACTACTGGAGGATGCACTTTGACGGATCGAAAACCAAAACCGGGTTAGGTGCCGGGGTTGTGCTTACCTCGCCAAAGAAGGATCAGCTCAAGTACGTATTGCAGATCCATTTCGCAGCGTCAAACAATGTCGCTGAGTACGAGGCCCTTGTGCATGGTCTCAAAGTGGCGAAGGAAATTGGCATACGTCAGATAATATGCTTTGGCGACTCGGATCTAGTAATACAACAAGTGTCTGGAGTGTGGGACGCCCTGGATCCAAACATGGCACTATACAGGTTTCATGTGCAGAAAATCTCGGGTTACTTTGAGGGATGCGAATTTCACCATGTACCTCGCGTGGAAAACGAAGCTGCCGACATGCTATCGAAGCTCGGATCGACCCGACAGGCAATTCCACCGGGCGTAGCATTGGAGCACCTCAGAAAACCATCTATCAGGCCGTCCCCAGGAACCGACTCAATCTATGTCCCGGAAAACGCGGAATCCGGAGTTGAGCCCATGGACATTGACACGGGAGGTAGCACGCCGAACCCGAGGACTACCTCGGCGAACCCGAGGACTACCTCGCTAGACCCGGGGACTGTTCAGCGTGATCCGGCTGAAGTTATGCCGGTGGATCGGATGGAAATTGATGAGGAGTTGTTCCATGCGCGAGCAATACCAGCTTGGGCACTGCCTATATACCAGTTCCTGAAAGATGGAACGTTACCCACTGAGGAAGTGCTAGCCAGGCAAACTCAGAGGAGAGCCAAAGCATACACTATCATCAATTCCGAGTTGTACAAACGGAGTGTAACCAATGTCCTCCAGCGGTGTGTCGACCCGGAAGAAGGACTTGATATCCTCCGAGATATACACCAAGGTGAATGCGGGCATCATGCCTCATCCCGGGCCTTAGTGGCAAAGGCATTCCGGCATGGATTTTACTGGCCAAGCGCCTTGGAGCAAGCAGAAGATCTGGTGAGAAAATGCAATGGTTGCCAACGGTACGCCACCAAGACACATATGCCTACGTCGGAACTCAAAACCATACCAATTACATGGCCATTCGCTGTGTGGTGCTTGGATATGGTTGGCCCCTTCAAACCAGCAAGAGGAAACATGACACACATTCTGGTCATGGTGGACAAGTTCACAAATGGATCAAAGTGAAACCTATAAGAAAATGTGATGGAGCTACTGCCGTGACATTTCTCAAAGACATCATCTTGATATACGGTTATCCGCACAACATTATAACTGATAACGGCACCAATTTTGCTGAAGGAGCATTTGCACGATTCTGCCGAGATAAGAAAATCCGACTCGACGTAGCCTCGGTAGCCCACCCCGCATCGAACGGACAGGTGGAAAGATCCAACAGATTAGTATTATCTGGGATAAAACCCCGGCTCATCGAGCCGCTGCAAAGATCAGCGGGGTGCTGGATAGAAGAACTACCAGCAGTATTGTGGAGTTTAAGAACAACTCCGAATCGATCAGCAGGCTACACGCCATTCTTTCTGGTATATGGGGCAGAAGCTGTATTACCATCCGACATAGAGCATGATTCACCTAGGGTCACCCAATACACAGAAGCCGAAGTGCAAGAAGCCCGGCAAAATGATGTTGATCTGCTGGAAGAAGCGAGAAGGCGGCCTTGTCGGATCCGCCATATATCAGCAAAATCTCCGACGCTATCATAGCCGGAAAGTGTGCCCCCGAGTCTTCCGAGAAGGTGATCTGGTGCCCTGGTTGGTACAGCGTACCGCTAGCATGCATAAGTTATCCCCCCCATGGGAAGGACCATTTATTGTGAGCAAAGCATTGCACAATGATTCTTACTATCTTATAGATGCAAAGCCACAGGAAAAGAACAAGGCGGACAGGTCTGGAGAGGAATCCAAGCGACTGTGGAATGTAGCACTACTTCGTCCCTTCTACACTTAGCTAAGAAGTGTATGTATCCGAGTCATCTCATATGTCGGTATGTATGTCGGCAATGAGCTTATCAATGAAATAGCGGAGCCTCGGCGATAACTCGGGCCGCCTTAATAAATGATTGTTGTTACTTTTTATCGTTAGCTAGAATGACTCGTTTAAACAACCGGATTAGTAATGTGTGAGCACCAAAAACCCAACCCTTCGACTTGCTGCTGTCCAACAAGAATTGGCTTCATGGCGAGCAAGGGAACAAGTTTGGAATTGCGTAGCACATGAAAAACTACTAAGGAAATGATCCTATTCCAGCTAACGTTTGTTTTTTCGGACTAACCCCGTATTTACTTTCAAGCTATTATGTTGAATTATTTTGAGCCAAGCCTCAAAGTTTCTCAGTATTGTTAAAACGATTCTTGAGGCTCGGATTCGTAAGTCGTAAAACCGAGTCAAGGTAGACACGGATCGAGCCGGAGAATTGGACGAACAAGAAAATGAAACTCGGCGACTACGCCCAAGTTAATCCGGCATACAAGCATAGTAGCAAAATATTATGTATTCAGCATACAATTGCACCCGGCATACCGGGGATCTGATAAATTTTCGAGTTTTTTCAACTAAGGAGCGGCAGGAGGAGGAAGTTCGGCGTCATCATCACTGTCCTCAATATCCGAAGCAGCATCTTCTCCATCATCGCCCGACCCATCCTCCACGTTCTCCATCTGCTCCTCCTCGCCAGATTCCAGAAAGCTCGGCCCCTCAACCCAGTCATGGACTGGAGAATATTCGACAAGGCTGTAGGCGCAAGCCTGGTGCCGAGCTACCCAAGCCGGATCATCGGTCCATTTGGATCCGGTGCACCGACGGGTGAGGAGGCTCAGATCGATCTTCTCGTACCATGAAAGGATATGATGGAGAAGGGTATCTGCTGCGGCACGCCCGACAGATTCCCTCCAGAGGTCAAGTTGCGTCTCAACCTCCATCAGTTTGTCGGCAAGGAGCGTGATCCTTTCCGGAGCGTCCTCGCTTGGCCAGAATGTGTTGAAGATCCGGACCGCAACGTCGAGGAGATCTTTCCCATAGTTCTTAATAGTTTCCACCCGATCTGACACACTAACCAACAGGTCCTCCATGTCTAAGGGGATGCTCTCACCATCAGGAGCAATGGGAGTACCCCTCTCTTGGAAGAATTTGGCAACAGCAGCACTGGCGATGGCAGTACCCTCCGGAAAGTTATCTGAGAATAAGGAAAGGGAGGATGCTGAAGCAAAGGCATATGAGCTAACTCGGAAAACTAGGTCGGACAAGGGGAAGAAACTTACGTGAGATATGGCGATGGATCCGGGTCAACTCCTTGATACAACTGTCACGTCTCTGGCGAAGTTGTTCAAGCTCGGCGCCGACCAAGCGGACCTCAGTTCCTTAAGCAGGTCTGGTCCTTGGAGATCTGGAGGTAAAGCGCTCACGTTCCTCGGTGAAGTTGGCCAACTTTTGGAGCTTCGGTTTTGTGTTGGGCCTTCATCTTCTCCATCTCGGCCTTGAGTTTAGCTATTTAACGTTCTTGGTGGGAGGGCGAGCTCATCATCCTTTTCTTCAGCTCGGCTTGATCTTTGTCACCTTGTTAGAAAATGCAGCATCATATCGAACGGGCACACTATCCTCAGCGATGCTGAAATAGTGTATTGACCGGCAAAGCCGAGGAATGAATGTTTGCCGAGCCAAGGAGAAGAAAGAATGGAAAACACAGCGTTGGCGAAGAGGACATACCTCGGATTTCCTCCAAGTTCTTCCGCATAATCTTGTTTTCAGCCTCCACCCAGCTGCAAAAAACCGAATAAGGAGGTTAGTCCGCGTAAACAAGCGAAGCGGTGAGGTGTTAAGAGAGAAATTACCCTCTTTTCATGCTCGCGCCAAGTGCAACGTGTTTTGCGCAAGATCTTGTGGGTATCAGCGGTATTTGAAACTCGGCGCTCCGACGATTGGTGGTTACCTGACAAAGGCACAGGCGTGTAAAATTAGTTTGGTGCATATTCGAAGTGTACAAGATCCGGGCCAAGCGGAACTTAACCCGGCTCTAGGTGTGTGCATATTCGAAGTGTACAAGATCCGAGCCAAGCGGAACTTAACCCGGCTCTAGGTGTGTGCATATTCGAAGTGTACAAGATCCGGGCCAAGCGGAACTTAACCCGGCTCTAGGTGTGTGCATATTCGAAGTGTACAAGATCCGGGCCAAGCGGAACTTACCCCGGCTCTAGGTGTGTGCATATTCGAAGTGTACAAGATCTGGGCCAAGCGGAACTTAACCCGGCTCTAGGTGTGTGCATATTTGAAGTTTACATGCAGCTACGTTGATCTTCTAAGGAGCATCCGGCCGGGTAACAAGTTACCCCGCCGGAGGCTCGGGGACTAATGGTTATTATCTACAGCATGTAAAAAAGAAACGACGTACCTCCATCATACGCCCAGCGAGGTTAATGGCCTTGGCGGCGGTATTCATTTGAGCGGAAAATTCAGCTGGGCCGAACTTTTCCGGGAGATCGTCATTGTAGACGAACTCCGCCTTGTTCCAGTTCATGACGAACTCGATGAGGCTCGGAGGATACCGTTCGCCAGTGGGCATGTGGGGCGCCACCAAGCCCTTTGCATGAGCTTCTTTCCTTTGGATCAGGGCAAGAGCTGGGCTAGTGTGAAGAACCATCTGCTGTGATTCGGCTAGCTCGGCAGGAGGATCCGTCGCTGCTGGTGACTTCTTTGGAAGCATTGACGACAAAGTTTGCTGCCCAGCCTCGGCGGAGGTAGACTTGCCTTTGGCTTGCTGGGAGGAAGTGACCACAGTGGATTTGCCCTTGGAAGCAGCTGGAGTGGGTCCTCGCCGAGCTTGAGATGACTCGGACGAGGCAGATGAACTTGGCACGGGAGCTTTGGTGGATGGCGCTGGAGCTGCTATTGGTTTCTTTGGAGCCGGGACAGGCGCTGGTTCGGTGTCTGGTGCTGGAGCTGCTGCTCGTGCTGGAGTTGCGTTAGACTTGGTGGTTGCTGGTTGCGGCAATGCCGAAGTGCTGGACGCCGTTTCCTTGGCCGATCCGACCCCTCCCGATCCGAGGTCGCGTACCTCTGAAGGAGGTATTGCGGAACCGGGAGCGGCCACAGAGCCCTCTGGAATAGGGCTTAGCGGGCGTAACTCGTCGTCACGAGGATGGGAAGGACTGGACCGAAGAGGAGAGGAGATGCTCGATCCGCTCTGAGGAACCTCCACAGGAGCCCTGCAAGAGAAAATAATGTCAGGAGTGAAATTACCCCGATGCAGGGAGAAGTGTGTTGTGCAGTGAAAGAGAACTTACGCATTCGAGGTCTCGGCCTCCTTAGGTTTCCGGGCCCTCCGTGCCGGGGCTTTGCCTGTCCGTTTGGAGGCAGTCTTGTCTCCGGCCTTCTTTTGCCTTTGGAAGGCTGAGAAGGTTCGGAAGAAGAACTCGACGCGGATCCGCGCTTCTTCTTTGACGCCACTGGAACAGGCTCGCCCGTGGCAAGTGGAGAATCCTCGTGGATGTGCCCACCGGGGTTAGCTGATGTCGGGAAGGCAAAAGAAAGAGGGACAGCCTCAACGGGTTCAGTCACATCGATATCCGAGTCATCCTCATCGTCGGGCCAATCTCTAAGAGAAGAGAATTTACCGCTGGGTCGTTTGGTGGCATCGGATGTGGGGAGGAACATCTCCTGGTCCGGCTCCTCCTCATCCGGGATTTCTCGGTCCGGGGCCCACTTAAGGGTCAGATCCGGGCCATCCTCGAGGGTTTGCTGGAGAAACAGCTGAGAAAAAAGCACAAGGAGCAAAGTCAAAAATATGATAAGAACCGACATGAAATCGATCCGAAATAAGTTTACCCCGCGAAGCTTACCGCGAGAGGGAGCCTGTCATGGCAGTAATGCTCGATTCCCCATGTCCATTCGGCGGAGAAGTCCTTATGGGTGGTGAAAAGAGCCTTGACCCGGCGGAAGATCTCCGTATTGCTCAACTCGAACGAGGAGGTTCGGTTGGGGTCGCGGCTGAAGCTCATGTGGCACAACTTGTGAGTGCGGCGCTGGAGAGGAGAGATTCGGTTGCGCACAAATGTGATCATGGCATCCTCGTTGCGCAATCCGAGCTTCTTCAGCTCCACAAACCTTTTGTTTACTTGGTTGGCCAGAGCTGTAGGTTTTCTGTCGACCTCCTCCCAGAAATTCGTGTCCGGGGGACCCGGAGCGTAGGGCAGCAACCGGATCAAGTCTTCGGTGCCCTTGTTCCGGACGTAGAAGAAGGTACGGGCCCATCCTTTGCAGGAGTCAATCCCGGTGACCCGGGGAAAGATCGAAAACCTCTAGGGCGAGATCGAGGCAGCTCCGAACTGAGTGAGCTGCTTGTCCTCCGACTCAACGTGGATGTTGGGAACGACGTTGCGACGGAGGCCGAAGAACCGGATCCACGGCTCCTTCGTGGGCCATAGTCCAGTGTAGCCTTCGATCGAGGAAACGAAAGCGGACAGAGAGGTGATGGCGTTCGCCAGGAGATGGTGTGGTTGCAGGTGATAGGTCCGGACCCAGTCCCGGAAGAAGTCACTCACCGGAAGCCCAAATCCCCGTTGGAAATGGGATAGGAAAACAGCAAACTCACCCGGATTGGGTGAGGGGGCCAACTCCGAGGAGGGGAGACAATGGCGGCGCCCGGCGGAATGCGCCGGGTCGGTAGAGCCCGATCGATATCGTCCTCATGAGACCCTGAGCGGCCCCACGCGCGATCCGCCGGCATCCTCCTCCATTTCCTGCTCAATGACGATGAGCTCCTCCTCAATCATCTCGATTCCGCTGTCCTCATGGAGCTGGCGGCGAGGACCGTGGCTAAGCAGTGGTGCAGCGATAGCTGCGGTGTGGAGCACGGAGAAGGTGCGGCAGTGGCGCTCTTTGTGAGCACTAACCCATGGCGGATCGCGAGGAAGAAGAAGAGGAACGGGCAGGCGCGAGAGGAAAAGTGCTAAGGAGTGTGCCCTCCCTATTTAACGCCCCAGTCATCAACGAGTGGGATCGTGTTCTACCGAAAACCACACGGTGTGGCCGTGTATCACCAACATCGACCAATCGGAGAGAAGCCACACGGGGGCAGAGTAAATGTGATCCCATGACACGGCGTGCGATTGCGGTAAACAAGGAGAGACGCGTGGCGTAACCCCCGCATGGTAATCACCGACATTTCTTTGCGGCGGTTACTATGCGAGCCCTTAAAATAAGGCAACGTAATGATTAACCTTCGTGGGTTGGCGTCTGAGAGAAGGAAGCAAGGCCGGATCCGAGCCACGATGGTAACCCGGCCGGCAAGTGAAAACTTGGAGCGTGCGAAGGGAACATAAATCCATATAATCCGAGACAAAAAGCTAACCCGGAACTAAACGTCCGAAGCTTAGATACGAATGAACCTGATGTGGCCTTAGCGACCAAGGCCGCTAAGGCCGTACCAGCTTCGGGGACTAATGTTGGGGGGATAACCCCGGGTAGGGTCACTCCGGGGTATAAGGGCCGAGTTAGCCGAGGTTCGGCAAGGTCAAAGCGGATGCTGGCCGAGTCACCTCAAGGCAGGCCGGATCATGGAGTAACTCGGACCAGGGGGACGGCTAACGTTGTCTCATCCGACTTAAGGAGTAAGTCGGAAATGCTTGTCTAACCTATATGCAGGAACAGGTGTGGCCGGATCTACTATGATCCAGATCCTCACTTGGCTTCTAGGAGAAGGAAGGAATCTCTCTAGTCAAAAAAGAAGGTCCGGTGCGTACTGGATGAGCGAATAAAACAAGGGCAGGACCACCGGACCGTGGCCGACAAGGGTGACGACGCTCACGTCGGCTGACGCGGGCGCCGTAGAGGCTACGTCGCTAAAGCAAGAGTGACGCGGGGGAAAAGCACCCCTGTCGGGTTACTACTTTGGGAGGGGGCATATTCTTAGGAATAGGCCTCCACGTATGCCCTAGACCAGGACCGAACCACCTCTATATAAGGGGGGGTTGGGGTTCTGGTAAGGGGGTTGGGTCTTTTCAGATACATAGCAAGGAGAACACTAGTGGATCTAGGGTTCTTGGGCGAGTTAGTAGGCAAGAGTAAGAGAGTTACTTCTTCCTCTTCTTGTCAATACAGCTCGAGGAGCACTTGTAATCTTGGAGATTGAACATCAATACGAAGCTTCTGTGTAGAGAATCACTCTATTATCCCTCCCTGGACTCCCCTAGCGCATATTAGTCCCCACCTTTAGCCTATCCATGGCATCTGCCGTGACACCACCACGACAATTTTGCATGCTATAATTGTATTGTTTGGAAACATTAATACATGTGTGTTTAATAAACAAATAAAGGGTTCCTAGTTATGCCTCTCTTATAAACTAGCTCATTGATTAACAAGATGATCAAGGTTTCCTGATCATGGACATTGGATGTTGTTAATTATAAGGTCACAACATTGGTTGAATGATGTGATGAACATTCATCCGAAGTATAACAATACGATCAAAGTCATAGTGTTTAAATTGCTATAACATTATACGTAGTAATCTGAGTCCTTAGACCATGAGATCATGTCAATCACTAATACTAGAAGAGTAACTTGATAACATCAAACGTCACACCGTAACAGGGTGACAATAAAGATGGGTTCAGATACTCTGAAGGTGTTATGTAGAGGCTCATGGATCAAGAGTGGGATTTATCCATCTCGATGACGGATAGATATACTCTGGACCCTCTCGGTGATATCACATTGAGATAGCGTGCAAGCAAGTGATGTGATCACTAGAATGTTATATCACGGGAACAAGAAAAGAGTGCATGTCGGTAACGAGACCAAACTAGGTATTGAGATACCAATGACCAAATCTCGGACATGTAATATATCACGAGACAAAGGGATTTAGTTACTAGCATTAAAGGTTCTCACGATCACATAAGTCATCGTTGAATGTGTGGGAGTCAGTATGGATCTCTAGGTCCCGCTACTGATTATTGATCGGAGAAGGGTCTCGATCATTTCTGCATTATTCGTGAACCGTAGGGTGACACACTTAAGGGATACCGACACCATTTGGAGCAAATGTGTTCCAGAGAAAAGGATTGCAAAGCACATGAATTATTTCAATGGACACCGGAATTGTTTCGGGTGAAATTGCTGAAATTGGTTTTGCATGTGTTATTGAAATATTGCAAGGGGTTTTATGTGAATGTTTGTTAATTAAAGTAATTAACAAAATTATGAATAAAATAATAAAAGAGTTTTATTAAATGAGATTTGCATTAAATTTGGTGGGAATTTAATGCATGTGAATGGACTTTTGAGTGGAGGCATGTTTATGTGAGTGGGAGCTCCACCCACATGAGTGAGGAAGAGGTGGGGGCACCTCCTTTAGCCGCTGGCCATGGAGAGGGGTTGCCCCCTCTCCCTATAAAAGGCCCCCATCTCCTCCTCACAAAGCACACCTCCTCGTGAAGGATCTCTCTCCTCCTCTAGAATTATTCCCTCATGGTCTCGGATTAGCGAGATATATGTTCCCGGTGGCTTTTCTTATGGAAGGAGTTGCTTCTTCTGCTGCATCGCTCGAGCGAGGAGGCGGTGGTTGTTCGGTGGACCAGACGTGTGTGTGATCATGGATGTGTTGCTGATTTGCGGCTCTAGGACTTCCTCTCGATCTTGAGATCGGCAAGCGAACGACTACATCATCCACGAGTCCAACCTCGTTACACTTTGTCGGTCTTCAAGGGTATGTTCTCTATGGATGTATATCCACCCGTTGCTTGTATCTAGGTAGATAGATCTTGGTTCTTAGTAGTTTCCATCATAGGAATTTTTTTCTATGTTGTGAACCCAATAGTGGTATCAGAGCGAGATCTATGCGTAGATGATTTGTACCGGTAGAACACATAAGAGTATGTGGGCGATGATGATCATGCTATTGCATCTTATATGTATTTTGGATATTGGTGGCATAGTGGGATGAAGCGGCACGAACTAACTTTACATGTCCTCGCACATGAGACATGTTCCACGCTTGACATGCAACTAGTTTTGCATAAGTGGCCTACATGTGTCTGTCTCTCCTACTATAGTCAATATCTGATTTACAACGAGTTGCTAATAATTTGATTATCATCGTTGTGGTTCCATATTCGTAGGTAAGACCGGTTCTATCTTCGAAAGCCCTAAGCCACGTAAAACTTACAATTGATAAATTAGAAGCGTCTAGTTTAGATATTTGTTGGGCTAGTGCCATGATATGATAATGTTATAATTTGAAGTATAGTTGATACTCTTGGAAATTATAGCATACCTAACATGTAAGTTCCATAGACCTTGGCCTTACACACAAGGAATGATAAAGATCATACCATGATGCACATGATAGTGATCAAGTGCAAGAACCATATCATTTCACTTTATGCATATGATGTTTGCATCTTATAGTGCTTGTTTGGCGTTTTAGTAGCATTATAAGATGTTCCCTCATTTAGATATCAAGATAAAAATGTGTTCTTCCTTAAGTATGCACTGTTAAGGAAATCCGTCATTTCAATACATCACGTGATGATCGGGTGTTTTTGACTCTACGCTTTCATACAATGGGTGTAAGGCAGTTTTACACATGCGAGTACTAAGGTTCTTACTTGGCGAGCCTAGCATGTACAAACATGGCCTCGGAACACGGACCAAATTAAGGTTAAGCATGAGTCATATAGTTGATATGATGCCCATATAGATGCTCGCCTTTGAAGCTACACCGACTCACGTGATGATCAGACTTGGTGTAGTGGATTTGGTTCATGTAATCACCAAAAAGACATGAGAGATGTTGTTTTTGAGTGGGAGTTCATTCATAATTTGGATTATTTGAACTCGATCTATCATAAATTTAGTACAAATAAATTTTACAAATTCTGTTGTCGATGGCACCACCTGCTTTTAATTTCAATGTGTTCATGGAGAAAGAGAAACTTGCAATGAATGGTAGCAACTTTACCAACTGGGCCTGAATTTGAGGATTATCCTCACTGTTGCAGAAAAGAAACATGTGCTAGAAGCGCTGCTAGGCCCCCAACTAGCTCCTGATGCCCCTGGCAAAGAATAGAATGTCTATTTGACTCATCAGGAGGACCACAACTTAGTTCATTGCGGCATACTGTATGGGCTAGAGCCAGAACTTCGAAAGCGTTTCAAAAATGGCAATGCCTTTGATACCATGGGTGAATTGAAAATGATTTTCGATACCCATGCTACCGTAGAGAGTTATGATGCTTCTAAAAAGTTCTTTAGCTACGTGATGGAAGAGAACAACTCCGTTAGTGAGCACATGCTCAAAATGTCTGGGTACACCGATAAGCTTGTGTACTTGGGAATAACAATTTCCATTGACTTAGGCATATATCATGTTCTACAACCTCTTCCACCTAGCTACAAGAGCTTCATGATGAACTATAACATGCCGGGCATGAAGAAGTCTCTCCCCAAGCTTCTGTGAATGCTTAAGAATGCAGAAGTGGAGATTAGGAAAGAGCATCAAGTGTTGATGATCAATAAGACCACCGGTTTCAAGAAAGACAAGAAGGGCAAATAGAAGGGAAAGAAGGGCGACAAATCTGTTGCTGCACCTGAAAAGAAATCCCGAGCTGGCCCTAAGTCTGATACCGAGTGCTATTATTGCAAGGGGACTGGCCATTGGAAGCACAACTGTCCCAAGTATTTGGTGGACAAGAAGGCCGGCAAGGCAAACAAATGTATATGTGATATACATGTTATTGATGTGTACTTGACTAGTACTCGTAGTAGCACCTGGGTATTTGATACTGGATCGGGTTGCTAATATATGTAACTCGAATCAGGGGTTGCGGAACAAGCAACAACTAGCAAGGGATGAGGTCACGATGTGTGTCGACAATGGATCAAGAGTTGATGTGATCGTCGTTGGAACGCAGCCTCTCCATATGTTGTCGAGATTAATTATAAATCTGAATAATTGTTATTTGGTGCCTGCACTAAGCATGAACATTGTATCCGGATCATGTTTATTGCAAAGTGGTTATTCGTTTAAATCTGAAAACAATGGTTGTTCGATTTATATGGATAATATCTTTTATGGTCATGTACCTGTGATGAATGGTTTAGTTCTGTTGAATCTTTATAGTAGTGATACGCATATTCATAATGTTGATGCTAAAAGGATTAAAATTGATAAAGATATATCTGCATATATGTGGCACTGCCGTCTAGGTCATATTAGCATAAAACGCATGAAGAAACTCCATTCTAATGGACTTTTAGAATAACTTGATTTTGAATCATTTGATACATGCGAGCCATGCCTTATCGACAAGATGACTAGAACCTCGTTTTCTGGTACAATGGAGCAGGCGACAGATTTGTTGGAAATCATACATACTGATGTATGTGGTCCAATGAGTGTGTCAGCGCAAGGTGGATATCGTTTTTTCGTTACTTTCGCGGATGATTTGAGTAGATATGGATATATTTACTTGATAAAACACAAGTCTGAAACCTTTGAAAAGTTCAAGGAATTTCAAAGTAAAGTGGAAAATCATCGTAATAGAAAGATTAAATTTCTGTGATTCAACCGTGGAGGTGAGTATCTAAGTTACGAGTTTAGTGCTCAAATGAGAGAGTGTGGAATAGTTCACAACTCTCGCCTGCTAGAACACCACAACGTAATGGTGTGTCGGAGCATCATAATTGTACTTTATTGGATATGGTTCGATCTAGGATGTCTCTGATTGACTTGTCGCTGTCATTTTGGGTTATGCACTAGAAACCGCTGCATTCACTTTAAATCGGGCACCATCTAAATCCATTGAAACGACACCGTATGAATTGTGGGTTGGAAACAAACCTAAGCTGTCATTTCTTAAAGTTTGGGGATGTGATGTTTATGTGAAGAAACTTCAGCCTAATAAACTCGAACCCAAAGAGAAATAATGTGTCTTCATAGGATACCCTAAATAAATAATTGGGTATTCCTTCTATCACAGGTCCGAGGGCAAGGTTTTCGTTGCCAAGAATGGATCCTTTTTAGAGAAAGAGTTTCTCGCGAAAGGTGTGAGTAGTCAGAAGGTAGAACTCGAAGAGGTTATTGAACCTTCTCTTCATGAAACAGTGAGTGGCGCAACGCCGTAAATTGTTCTAGAGTTGACTTCACCGAATGAAGAAGGAACTAATTATAATAATCATGAAACTCTGAAAGAGGACACTACCGAACCTCGCAGGTCAAGCAGGACACATGCAACTCCTGGATTATACGAAATCCTATCATGAATTTCATGGTAGATGGAATTGATGAACCTGCGATGTATGAAGAAGCGATGATGACCCTGGATTCCAAAAATGGCTAGAAGCGATGATGAGCCTGAAAACCAGGTTTGGACCTTGGTGGACTTACCTCATGACCGAAAGGCCGTTGAGAATAAATGGATTTTCAAGAAGAAAACTGATGCTGATGGTAATGTGATCATCTATAAAGCTCGACTTGTCGCAAAGGGGTTTCGACAAATTCAAGGAATTGATTACGATAAGACATTCTCTCCCGTAGAAACTTGATGGCACACTTTACTTTCTTGTACTTAATAAACTTGAACCATTATGCTCACCTATGTTGCGTATATGCTTGCGCTTTGTAATTTGTGAATTAACAGAACCATGCTGTCATGGAGAACGCTTTCAACATTGCACTGGTACCTTGTACCAAGTTGATATCATGTTCTTTTGTCTATGGATGTCATCGGTGTGAAATCAAAGGGGAACTTGTAAGTCCATGGAGTTATGCATGTGTGTTAGAGAAACGCTTGGGCCGCTGGTCTAATCCATGCTGACATGGTGGAAACCTGCAGCGTAACCATAACGAGCATCTATGAAGCATTCTTCTTATAAAAAAAGATAGAGATTGAGAAAAAGAGAAAAGAAAAAAGAGATATTATGAAAAGAGGAAAGAGAGAAAAAAACACCATATTCCTATGGTAAATAAGAAGATTGCTGAGATGCTTGTTGTCTGCTTGCCTTGTCATTTTGATATGGGGATTCTTCCGTATCATCGGGCAAGGGGTACCCCGTTGGCGGTTCTCTATGATACACATATGCTTACGATGACAAGAACTTACCGGTGACTAAACTTGAGTAGTATGAGGAGCGACCCTCGTATTTAAGGGACATGAGATTCTCAACTTACAACTTGTCAATGCATATTCTCATATTTGATCACTTTAACCTTAATCACCTAAAGATGCCAATGATAGGGGCAATGAGAGCTGAAAGCTAGTAAGTATCATAATTTTTAGGAGCTGTTTATAAGACTTGCAATCCCTGCTTTCCTCTGTGAAGGGCCGTTCTTTTACTTTTTAGTTGAGTTAGTAAACCTACTCCCTTTATCTCAGCAAGTATTTTGAGTTGTTGTGTTTCATTCATTTATATGATGATTTATTCAATCATGTTGCTTATGTTTCTTGTTTTGCACATTGCTCTTATCTTGATGTTTACTACTTTGAAAGCTATCATTAAAAACCAGTTATTTATAAACTCCAGCAAATTATTAACTATTCTTCGACCAAGTGCTAAGTTTGCCATTACCAATTATGATTTACTTTATTTATCTTTATTGTGTTTCCTTTACTTATTGCAAGTTGAGTTATATAATAGTGAGTTGTCTTCTATTATAATCTATGTATTGATGAATGTGATGCTTCTTGTCCGTATTTTTTTATCGACTCTTTACTCCATAAACCTGAGGCCATGTTTATTGAGCTCAGTTTCGCTTGGGGACAAACGAAGTCTAAGCTTGGGGGAGTTGACTACGATGATAGTAGCGGGACTTTTTTTTTGTAATTTTTCTTTCTTTTTTAGCTGTGCATCCGTATGGCCGCTAGCGCAATACGTTATTGCAGAGGCTAGGTGTAATTAATATCTTATAATATTAATATATGTTCCTTTCCAAAAAAAATAAATATGAATGAATGATAATTTATAACTTAGAACCTTTTTTAATGAATCGAAAAGCAAAGCCTTTTGCATTGTAGCCAAATAATAATAGCTTAGTTGACTTAGAAATAATAGTTGGCATTAATGGGTTAACATCTTCTCGGTCTTTTTGAATCTGCATGGATGTCATATTATGGTCTGATGATTTACATTCACTGACTTGGAATAGTAATTTTTTGGTCGTCCGGAAAAAAAAGATGTGCGCTCGTAGGGTGTGTGCATATACGTGTTGTGAGCGTATATATTTCTCAAAAAAAAAAAAAATTATACTAGGCTGGTTTGATGGGCCGAGGTATAAAGCCCATTCTGCGAATTTGGGGGTCAAGTGATTTGAATTTTCCAAGAGAAGCGTGGCCTGGCCCGGCCCGTGTTTTAATGGGCATCATGGCTTTCTTCTTCTTCCATCGAGCAAAAGCTTCTCCTCCCCTGCTAAAACCCTAGGCGGCGGCGGCGGCTTCCTACTCCTCCCCTTCGCCTACCCACCGCACCACCACCCCAGAAGCCTGCGCCTCTCGGCCAGAATGGGTCGCCCCGACGGAGAGGACAACGCCGACCTCTCCTCCGACGACTCGCCGTGGAGCGACACCGCCTGGTCCGAAGACGACGAGGACGAGGTCCGCCACTCCTCTCACTCCCCCACTGATTCTGATGTATTATCACGCCTATTCTTCTTCAGTTCTTCTTCTTTATCGGATAAGCGTTGATGGTTTTGCGTCGCTTGCTCGAGCTGCTGCAGGGCTCGCTGTCGTTCGAGGACAGCGACGAGGGCTCCGGCCTAGACTCCGACGGCAGACTGGAGGAAGAGGCGGAGGACGAGGAGGCGGGCGGGGAGAGCGACTCCTCTGAGGACCAGGTGATCAGTTGCTCTGCTCCAGCTAGCGCCTCAGCATAATTAGCCATTTTAGTTGCGTACACAGGGACTCGAATGTTATATGTATGTCGTTGCTCTTTGCCGCAGGCTGGACCGCGCAACACTGTCGGGGACGTGCCTCTAGAGTGGTACAAGGACGAGGAGCACATCGGGTATGACATCTCCGGGAGGAAGATCAAGAAGCGGGACAGGGAGGGCCGCATCGACACACTCCTCAAAAATGCTGACAATGATACGAATTGGTACGAGTCTGGAACTCGGTTGCTCTAGTGTTTGTGTCCCCAGCCAAAGCGCCTCGGTTTCACGCTCCACGAGAACTTAGGATCTGATTAGTAATCCATATGCTGCAACTTTAGTTTTACTGCCAACGTCCTTACATTCATACATTGTCTCATGCTAGCTTAGGTGGATCTTAATTTTGTTACTAATTAAATGCCCTGTCCTTGCTTACTGCTGTTGCCAAGTATAGGAGAAAGCTCATTGATGCCTATAATGACGAGGAGGTGCAGATTACCAAGGAAGAAGCTAAGATAATTAGTAGAATGTTGAAGGGAAAGACTCCACACACCAATGTTGATCCATATCCAGTAAGTGTGACTGCCAAATCTACCGTGTGTTTATTTGAATTTTGAACTGCTCATGTTTGACTACTATGTAAAAATCGACCCAGTTGGCCACCTTAGTTTTTATGTCTGGTACCATTACTAATTTACTACGCTTTTATATCTTTATGATAAACCTTTAGAAGTGGATCCGTGTTCACCATGCATATGCTTGTTCTTTGCAGATGTGTGGCCCATATGCAAGTATATAAGCTCAATATTTAACAATTAACATGTCAATGGCTGTTAAAAGTTATCTACATGCATGTAAATTGAAGTTAATTCTTGTACTCTCTCCGTCTCGAAATAGATATCGGAGATTTGTCTAGACTCGCATGTATCTAGACGCATTTATAGATACATGCGAATCTAGACAAATCTCCAACATCTATTTCAAGACGGAGGGAGTACAGTTTATGGTTTATTTTCTTTTCTCCTAGGATTAACTCTAATAATCAACATGGACTGACCAAACTTTTCTCTCAGGATTATGTTGACTGGTTTGAATATGATGGTAAAGGTCATCCACTTTCTAACGCTCCTGAGCCGAAAAGGCGATTTGTGCCCTCAAAGTGGGAGCAAAAGAAGGTATATCCTCAGCCTCCTCCTCTTTGATGTTATGTTAGAGCATTTGATTAATCCACATGCTCTTTAATTTCTTGCAAGAATGTAGCTAACTGCATGGGTGGCTTATTTGTCTGTTCTTTCAAGATCTTAAGTATCCTTCTAATAGCCCCATTGAATTGTATCTTATATTGAAATGATTTAAGAAATTTGTTCCACAATGAACTGATGATTATTGGCTGGTCACAGTTGCCTGCTTTAAGAATCCAGTACATGATTGTGAGGTGTTTCTAGTTATTTTGGTTGTCTATCTTAAGAGTATTTACTATTTAGACCTCAGTCTTCACTGTAATAATTTTTTTTCATGGTGCGGTAACGGATTACTTCTGCTGCTGTTCGTGTTTGTTTGCCTAGCCTTTTGTGGGCAATCATTGAATAAGACATGTGCTGTACTATCTAAACATACTCTAGCCGTATGACTAATTTTTCAGTTTCTTTCTGAAACTGCTTTGGAATCACACTTCACATGCTATCACATTTTTTCCCTGCCATTTATAACTAATAATTAGCTGATGTTGCCATTTACACTACCATTTACTGCATTGCTCTTTTTGGCAGGTTGTTAAACTTGTTAGAGCCATTCGTAAAGGATGGATCAAGTTTGATAAGCCAAAGGATGAGCCAAACTACTATCTTCTGTGGGGAGATGACACTGATACAGCAAACAATAAGAGGCAAGGCTTGAGCTACATCCCTGCGCCTAAACCAAATTTGCCAGGTACTATGCCATCATTTTGCAATGCCCTTTCATGCTGACATGAAATGCTTCTTGGAAATTATGTGATACAGAGCACTGGGCATTTCTGTCCTGTAGTTGAAGTTCTATTCATTATATATGATGCATTAATTTCTCTATTCAGGTCATGAAGAGTCATATAATCCTTCTGTTGAATATGTTCCCACACAAGAGGAGATAGATTCATACCAACTTATGTACGAGGAGGACAGGCCAAAATTCATCCCACGACGGTATAATATCGATTACATTCTCATTATGGTTTTCCTGGTCTGATTCGTTGGAGGAAATTTTGTTTTGTCATCCCTTTATATTGTGCTGTGGATTATGCAGATTTGAATCTCTCAGAAGTGTACCTGCCTATGAGAAGGCACTTAGGGAAGGATTTGATCGCTGCCTAGATCTTTATCTATGCCCTAGAACTCGCAAAAAGCGTGTAAGTGGAGGACTTATCTTCTTTTAATGACTATATATGGGTCTTTATTGCTTGGGTTCCAGTTTATCATTTTTATCCTTTATTATTGTGTTCTTTTTTAATGCACAATGATTATCTGACAATCCTCAGATAAACATTGATCCCGAGTCACTCAAGCCGAAGTTACCTAGTAAAAAAGATCTCAGACCATATCCAAGAACGTGTTACCTTGAGTTCAAGGGCCATAGTGGTCCAGTGAGGTCGCTGTCAGTTGAAGCAACAGGGCAGTGGATAGCCTCAGGTATAGACTGCCGATATTTATCTATGTTCTTCCTGAATATATATGTGGACAATGTCCAGATGATTCAAATGTAATCTACTCACTTTTATTAGTTAATTTGCTTTGAACTATGTTGTTTGTTCATACCATTTCATATGAGGCTCTTAGCGCTTTCAAGGCAACCGATTTTGTTAGTACGCATGATATCCAAATGAGTAAACATAACGTAAATCCAAACATTGACTTAATCTCAAGATTTTGAAAAAAAAGGGTCTTAGATTTTGAGAAAGAGGAGAAGACAAGATAATCCTGCGAAAAGGCTCTGCAGGAAATGGTCTCATCATCTTTAGCATGGCATTGTCTTATATTTTACACTTCTTTTTTGAAGGTTCATCTGATGGAACAATTCGTGTTTGGGAGGTTGAAACTGGTCGATGTCTTAAGGTTTTCAATGTTGGCGCTGATGTTCATCGCATTTCATGGAATCCGTCACCTGATAAGCCCATTCTGGCTGCTATTGTGTACGCCTTTGGCATTCCAAACGTATATTTTATTTTCTGGCTTTATGCATTCTTACCATTCATCTTATTTGATGCAGTGGCCACGATCTTCTGCTTCTTAACGCCGAGGTGGGGGATGAGGAAACTCAAATGAGGACAAAGCAGCTCCTCAATATGGAGGAATCAGCTCCGGAAGAGGATGCTGGTAAGAATATTTGTCACCCTAACAATTCTTATGATGTATTACTACTAGCCCATTCATTGATTGTGTTCATATATTTTTTATTATATTGCAGATGATAAGAAACCAGCTGTGAGGTGGGTAAAGAATGACAAATTTGACGGAATCACATTGATTCATCATAAGGTATAAATACTTAATAGTTACTTATCATTCTCCTTTTAATTGCTTAATTTTTTTTGGTTGTATGCTTACCATCTGTTTTGTTGTTCAGGCTGCATCTACTGTGGAGTGGCATTCAAAGGGTGACTATTTCACCACAGTTGTGCCAACTGATATCCTTTTTATTAATCATTTCTTGTTTTCTTTAATTTCTAAGTGATGCAAGAGCACAATAACCAATATGCTTTAAAACGAAATTCCTCTATTTCAAATTTTCAGCTAACTATATCAAGATAATAATTTGCAAGAGACATATAGTGTGTGGCTGTGTGCCCCAGAAAAAAAATGCTATTGTTTGTATCAGGGCTGCGTGCTTTTCTTTTCCTTATCGGAGCTGGTTTTTTCGATTCAGTTATGTAGATATGCACACGCCAATAGTGTGTAGTGTGTACACAGATTCTTAACATTTTAAAGATTTATTCTTCCGATTGTCTACCTTAATTCCTTTGTACGTGAATCAAGGGCAGTACTGTTGCATCAGCTCTCGAAGAAGCATTCTCACCATCCTTTCCGTAAACTGCCGGGCCTCCCTGTTGCAGCAGTATTCCATCCAACTCAAAAGATGTTCTTTGTTGCCACTAAGAAATCTGTTCAGATCTATGATCTCCAAAAGGCAGAGGCAGTCAAGAAACTGGAGTCAGGTCTCCGTGAAATTTCCTCTATCTCCATCCATCCTGGTGGTAAGTATAAAATCAACTCTATTCTAATTTACCAGTTCATAGATCTTGGGTTGGTTCATATTGCCTTGATGCTTTTGTTACTCTAAGCTGTAAATCAGTTGTTGGAATTAACGGTAGTGCAACATTGTTACTGACTGCAATTCTTTCATGCAGGTGATAACCTTATCGTGGGAAGCAAAGATGGTAAATTGTGCTGGTTTGATACTGATCTTTCTACGAAACCATACAAGATGTTAAAGTACGACTTCTCTTACCTTTAACTCTCTATGGTTCTGTATTTTTTTTCATGTGCGGTATGTCAAAGATATTTTTAATAGATACATTGTCAAGGTTAGTGCTCTAGGCAGCTAGCTATTATTTTTTGCTTTTGTTTGTCCAAATTTAGTTCTCCAATTTAATGTTTTTTATAATCTATACCACATAGTGTTTTACGTACAGATTACTAAATACTTGAATAACAATCGACAATACCAGCCAAATGCTTTGCTATGTGATCTGGCCATCGATTACTCAGTCAACAATATGGGCCACATGCTTTGCTATCTGGTGTGGCCGCTGATTACTCCTTTACACTTGCCTTTGAGTCATGCTGAACTTTTCCTTCTCGATAACACGTCAATGTGCACAAGTGTTCTCTGTTAAAGGTCATTGATCTCCACTGTTTAGTGTTCTTAATAGTTTGTAATGTAAAGAATTATTTTATGTTTTTTCCAGTTCTAGTTATTTCCTTGTTCATCGAAATCCCATTAGATACGGTTCTTTTTTGGAGGGTACCCCACTAGTTTTACTGTTCTGTCTGAATTTATATCTTGTATTTCATTTTCTTAATTTCAGGAACCACTCGAAGGATATAACCAGTGTTACTTTCCACCGGAGGTACCCTCTTTTTGCCTCATCGTCTGAGGATTGTACAGCTTATGTGTTCCATGGGATGGTCTATGCTGATCTCAACCAGAACCCACTTATTGTGCCGCTGGAGATTCTCCGTGGCCACTTGAGCTCAGATAGAAGAGGTATATAGTCCTACATCATGTGGTTTATATTACATCTACTTCCTTTTGCAGATTCTCGTTTGCATTCATAAACATTTTTAATCTTCATCAAAGCAGTTATATGATGGTGGTTATACTCGTGCTCCCCTCTGTTCCATGTATCTAGACAAACCCGAGTCAATTAATTTGGGACGAATGAAGTACAATATTATGTTCTTTCACTGGGAGAATGCAAGTCACAGATGCTCTGCATTGCATTGTGTATTGAACCTCACAATCCTTAGTCCTCAAACCATGTGTTGACACTTTGAACTTTTCTGCATGTGTGATATGTTATGTTGTACTATTCGACCATTTTTTCTTGCAAAATACAGTAAATTGCTTGTAACACGATAATTTAAATGTGAGCATTACCCACCCTACCCTGTGACACAAATATTGCAATTCAGTATCTGACTAGCTTTCTTTGTTGTGCAGGGGTTTTGGACTGCAAATTCCACCCAAGACAGCCGTGGTTATTCACTGCTGGCGCTGACTCGGTGATCAGGCTTTATTGCGAGTGATGACGGTTCTTTCAAGGAAGATAGTCACAAAAAGGTCTATGCCTCGTGTCTGTCTTGGAGGTGTGTTTGCTATCGCAGTTTTGTTCCGAGTGGTTGTTGTATCTTTTATTTTTCTTATTATTCGTAACAATTAGATGAGCGGCAGAGTCCGGGAAGTGTAGCAGTGTAATGACAGTAAGCAATGAAAAGAGGAGTTTGAGCTATTCCACAAGCAACTTTTGTACTGTCACATAGCTGTGTTTTTTTTTGCTTTGGTTCGGTGGCGCACGCACGAGCAACACCGGCGAGGAGCACCACTGGTTGTTGCTGGAGGCTGCTCCGCTTGACTTCCTCCTGCTATTGTTTTCGCCACTTTAGTATGCATTGAACAAAACTGTGCTCAATGGGCTCCGGCCTATGCTGCTTCCATGTATGTACATGGTTTCCTTTAAACTTAATCGAGTTCAAAGTTAAAACGATGCAACGTGTGACTTAGTGGTACATGCCAGTCGGCGAACTGAAGCTGCATATATACGCCCTTCTGATTATATAGCCCATAGTTTCCGGTTTGTCTATCAACTGATCCGTTCACCTGGCCGACCACTGGTTCAAGTTCATGTGGTGTGGCTTCTCGGTGGATAGCAGGAGCGTGGGCGATCCACCTGATCATGCAACAAGTCACGGACCAGAATCAAAAGGACATATCGGCTCTTTTTTTCTTCTTCTTCTTCTACTAATACGTTGCTACCCGGCGGATGCCCTGAATAGCGCGATTCTGGCGGGCGTTTCCGACCCGCGTTCCGACTGCGATCCCGCGTCGCCGCGCTCCGCCCCTTCCCACCCAGGACGCGTGACCAGGTCCAAAATTTGGGACCATCTTCCTCTCCAAGCAATCCGAAACCGAAATCCCCCCAGATCTAGCGCTATCCCCCTCCCTCGATTCCGCACCTGTCCATGTTGCCTTCATCCTCTAGTCAAGATCGCCATTGCAGCTCCACCTTAACACCTTGATGTACAACGTCCTGCTCCTAAAAGTAAAAGAAGGAACACACAGCAAAAACAACAGGTACTTCTCAAATCAAGGAAAAACCTTCAATTCACCGTGATCTTGGCAGCAAAATCTCTATATGGTTCTCAAGATGACAATATACTGCTGCACAATATGAATCTAAACGAAAATAGGGCATCTACAACTAATTTACTCCTCAATTTTGCATATGAGATATGTCCAATCTTGTTCAAACTATAATAAATCAATCATCTTGAGCTTCAGTGACAATATATGTTAATCCCTGCATTACAAACAACTAATTTAGGATAACTAACAACTAAATAGACATGACATCATATTATTGCTTCATCCTAGATTCCGACATGATGAATATTTTGGTTGAACAACTGTGAAACCATGGATATTGACCTTAATGCGGAACCAGATCAAGAAATAGACGAAGAGGAGCATGCCAATATTTCACACACAAATGCTATTGTGCAAGTTATGAATGAAGGTATGATGATTATATGCAATCAACTTATCCAGCAGTATTTAAACATAAGTTATCCATGCATATGAGTAGAAGTTATACTATCACTGAAGCATTTGTGTGTGAAACATGTCAGTTATCCACTAACTAAAACTACAGTTATCCACGCATATCAGTACAAGTTATCCACTAACTAAACCTACAGTTATCCATGGATATCAGTACAAAGTTATCCACTAGCTAAACCTACAGTTATCCATGCATATCAGTACAAAGTTATCCACTAGCTAAAACTACAGTTATCCATGCATATGAGTAGAAGTTATCCACTAGTTAAAACTACAATTATCAATGCTTATATGCAGAAGTTATCCAGGCAGATGAGTACAAGTTATCCACTAGTTAAAACTACAGTTATCCATGCTTACATGTAGAAGTTATCCAGATATATGAGTAAAACTTATCCACAAGTTTTTAAATTAGTTATCCATGTGATATTACTCAAGTTATCAACCATTTAATTCAGCAATTATCCAGGCACGTAGGTACAAGTTATCTACATAGATAGCACTATAGTTACCCATGCTACATGTAGAATTTAACAACAATATAAACACTATAAATTATACATAAGTGTTATTTGTGACTAAACATTGGAAAGACAGTCGATATGTTTACAAATACTTGCTAGTTTAAAAAGTTACCTACCTATTAGAACTGCTGTTATCCATGACTTTTCATTATATTTACCCATTTCTGCAAAAAAGAAAAAGATGGAATAACTAATCCACCATTTTATACATCAGTTATCAATGAATATAAATACAAGTTATCACCCATTTTATTAAGCACTTATCGAGACATATAGATTCATGTTATCCACATAGCTAGCACTGTAGTTACCCAAGCTTTTATGTAGACTTTAACACAAATATAAACACTACATTTTATACAAAAGTGTTGTGTGTGACTTGCCATTCAAATACAACCAAGATATCTACGAAATAAATACATGCTATCCTAAAAGGTTACCCACTGAATAGGGATAAGTTACTAATGAATTTTATCTTTTGTTATCCATGACTTTTCATTGTGGTTACTCATTCCTGCAAAAAACAGAAATGATAACTTGTGTTTATTTGCATAACAGGTGATGCCCAAACTGAAGAACATAGTGACAATGACTACATGTATACTATAGTTGAACAAGCTGCACAAGAAACAACCACGGGTGGCACAATCGAAGAAACAACATTACACACAACAGATTCAAATGAGGATGGGGAGAATAATGCACACAATGATGCCAAAGTTGAAGTACATTCCACACCACAACCACCAACAGATGGAATGCGCTTTGACAGTTTTGAATCAGCTAGAGAACACTACATGACATATTCATAGAGGAAGGGTTTCGTAATAAGGATAGATTGGTCAAGAAAAGACGTAAGAAATGAGCTAAACAAGGCGTATCTTGTGTGCACAAAAGCTGGTAAACCTCACAAAGAAAAGGAAGACACACAGAACCCAAAATCACGTGTCAAGAAGAGGAAAAAAATACACATCCAAGGACTGGGTGCACATCACACTTATATGTCAATATGAAGGATGCATGGTGGTATGTTCAGCATTCATCGGATGATCATAACCATCCCCTCATAATAAAACCTTCATTAACAAGGTTCTTGCGTTCGCACCGGAACATATCGGTAGAAGAAAAGGTGTTCTTGCGGATGCTCCATGCATGCAACATCGAAACATGTCGGCAGATGCAGCTGATGGCAAGTTTCTATGGCAGTATGAATGATATGCCATACATAGAAAAGGACGTGGCAAACCTAAGGGCTTATTTTCGCAGTGAAAACAATCATCACGACATGTAAGACACCTTGGCATACTTCGAAAAGATGAAGGCAGAAGATCCAGATTTCTTCTACAAATTTACACTTCATGAAGAGGACAAGGTTGAGAACCTATTTTGGGTTGACGGTCCATCACGAAGGGCATACAAGTCTAGATACAATGATTGCATATCATTCGACACTACCTACCTAACGAACTGGTATAAACTGCCATGCGCTCCATTTATTGGGATAAATAACTATGGACTACCGGTTCAGTTTGGATGCGGGTTCGTGCCTCAAGAGCTAAAGGATAACTTTGTGTGGCTGTTTGAAATGTTCAAACTAGCAATGGACAGCTTAGCACAAGACGCTGCCATGGATGGTGCTATAAGTGCTGTTTTCCTAGATGCAACTCACAAGAATTGCAGATGGCACGTCATACAGAATGCAACTGAAAAAATAGGGACATTCATGGCCAACCATCCAGAGCTGCTCGATGCTTTCAATGCATGTGTGAACAATAGCTTGTCACCGGAGGAATTTGAGGAGGCTTGGATGCATATGATAAATCTATGACAATGTGGATCTGTTTTCACTATGGGAACAAAGAAAGGTTTGGGTACCAGCATACTTTATGCACGCCTTTTCCCATTCCTTCAGACCACAGTAAGAAGCGAAGGGTTCAATGCAGTGCTCAAGCGTTACGTCAAACCAAGCAACTCCATTTATGAGTTTGTACAATAGTACATGTCGGTACAAGAAAAGATTTACAATGCTGAGCTAAAGGCAGAGTGTGATACAGCTTTGACGGACCCGGAGTGGTGGTGTGGAAGTATAATGGAGCAACAAATGGCAAAGGCATTGATACATCCATTTTGCATCACTATTCTATATCATAATTTACTGTTATTCATTGATATATTTCATATTAAGAGATGATACTTATATTCTTTCATCTGTTTTTGCATGGTTGATGAATGTTGGAGGATGGACCGCTGAAGTCAGGATTCTGATGGAAAAGGCACCGTTTGGAGGTGAAATTCGCGAAGATCAGAAAATCCCGGAAAATACATGGAAAATCCTATTTTTCCAGAAGACGAAGGATGCCAGAAGGGGGAGCGGAGTTGGGCCACAGGGGGCCCACACCGCCCCCTGGCGCGGGGCACCCTTGGCCGCGCCACCAGGTGATGTGGCTACCCTGGCCCACCTTTGGCTCTCCCCTTTGGCATATATTATCCCCACGAAACCCTAAGACTTGAGGAGCGACCATAGAAAGGCTCCGCCGCCTCTGCGGGGCGGAAACTACAGAGAGAGAAAGAGCTCTCCCGTAGGCAGAAATCTGCTGGGGAAATTCCTTCCCGGAGAGGGGATATCATCGCCATCAACACCGTTATCAAGCTGTACTTCATCATCATCACCACCACCATCATCTCCACCAACACCATCATCACCACTCCATACCGATGTAACAATTGGGTTGAATCTTGCATAGTTCTTAGGGGAAACTTTCCCGGTGTTGATTACTTGTTGTAGTTGATGCTATTGAGTGGAACCATTGAATTATCGTTTATGTTTAGATTGTTACTTATCATTATTTCATCTCTGATCTTGATCCATATGATGTCTCCTGAGTAGTTCGTTTAGTTCTTGAGGACATGGGAGAAGTCATGTTGTTAGTAGTGGAATTGTGTTGAGAAAGATTCAATAGTTTGTTATTTAAGTTGTGGTGTTATTCTTCTAGTGGTGTCATGTGAACGTCGACTACATGACACTTCACCTTTATGGGCCTAGGGGAATGCATTGTGTATTTGCTACTAATCGTAGGGGTTGCCGGAGTGACAGAAACCTGAACCCCCGTTAGGAAACCATTGCACAAGGGACGTAAGGGTCTTAGAGTTTAAAGTTGTGGTTAGGTTTCTACCTTAATTACTTTCTTGTACTTACGGATGTTTGTAAGGGGTATAATCACAAGTATGTATTAGTCCTAGGAAGGTCGGTACATTAGCACAAGTTCACCCACACAACACTTAGCAAGCTAAAGAAGATTAATCAACTATATGAAGCGAAAGCACTTGACAGTCTTCCCATGTGTCCTCGAGAATGTTTGGTCATCTTAAGTAATACAACCGGCTTGTCCTTTGCTAAAGAAAGGTTTGGGCCACTTGCTGCATTTATTATTATTGTCTTTCATTCACTCGTACTTTATTTATCTGCATTATCAAAAACCCCTAAAAATCTGTTTGCTAAGTATTTACAGAGAATTCCTGCTCCAAGCCACTCGTCAACACCTTCTGCTCCTTGTTGGGTTCGACACTCTTACTTATCGAAAATACTGCGATACACCCCCTATACTTATGGGTCATCAAGACTATTTTCTGGTGCCGTTGCTGGGGAGTGAAGCGCTATTGGAGAGTGGAACTGGTAAAGGAAACTTCTACTGTGAGTATGGTTTATTTCTGTTAGTTACTTTACTTTCAATATGGATAATTCACTTAGTTTCTTATTTTGTAATGCTACTACCACTGCTAAGGTAGTAGATGAACCACCACCTGCTGAGAATGATACTTTTAAGATACCTACAAGAATTATTGATCGTGTTATGGATAACTACTATTTGGGAGATGGAACTGTCCATGCTGGTGATCATTTGCTTTTTATACACGAATTATGCGGGTTGTTTAAGTGTGCAGGTATTACAACAGATCAAGTCAAGAAGAAGTTATTCTCATTATCGCTGAAAGGAAGAGTTGAGGAATGGTATAAGCTGCTAAAGAATGGTCAATCTCTTGAATGGGAGGAAGTAGTACCTCTCTTTTATTCAAAATTTTATCCTCCTAGTGAGATTCACAAAGATCAGAATCAAATATACAACTTTTGGCCTCTTGGTGGAGCGAGTACAGATCAAGCTTGGGGGAGATTGAAGTTACTAATGCTCAAATGTCCTATTCATGAGCTCCCTAACAATATTATTATCAATAACTTTTATGCAAGACTTCCTCTTCATGATAAGGATCTATTGGATGCTTCTTGTGCTAGATCATTTACACGTATGAAAGAAGAAGCTAAATGGGATCTTCTAGACCGTATTCAAGACAATGCTGAAGCATGGGAGAATGATAAAGGAAGAAAGTTAGGTATAAATTATGATTATGAATGCATTGAATCTTTTATGGGAACTGATGACTTCCAAAATATTAGTAATGCTTATGGTCTAGACTCTCAAGCTATTGCAAATTATTTTAAAGCTTTTGCTTCTTATATTGAAATTCCTAAAAAGAAGTGGAATAAGTATCACACACCTTATAAAGATATTGTTAATTGTGTTCCTGCAAGAAATACTGAAGTTTATACTGCTAATCATGTTTTACCCGAACCTTACATTGAGAAAATGCCTTTCCCAGTTAAGATAAAGGAACATTCTATGATATCTAGTATGGTTAATGAAAGTACAAATAAAGCTATTAAACCTAATGAACAAATAGTTGATGAACCTGTAATAGCAAATGTGAAAGACTTTGTCACTAAATATGTAAAAGATGGACACACTATCCTCTGTAAGGATACTTCTAATATTTTCTCACAAAGTAGTGTTATGAGAGCTAGTGTCCCTGTGTTTTCTGTTAGAATAAGTGATCATTGCTACAATGGTTCAGGTGATAGTTATATCGTTAAATTTGTAGTTGCAAAAGCTGTCTGTAACCGAACCTAGTCCCCCCGTGTCGCCCTCCCCTTAGCGACATGGGGGAAACCCTAGCCGCCGCCGCTAGAGACCCCCTCCACCACCCTCCCCCGTGTTGCCGCTGCCGGAGGGCCCACCGGCAAAGCTGGGCGTGGCTCAAGGATGGGGGCGGCGGGGCATTTCTCCCTCTCCTCCGGCGCGAGGAGGCCTCTGCTGGCGGCGCGGGATGGCTGCATCGACGAGCATGGCGGTAGCGCTGCAGGCGGCGTGTCGCGGCAAGGAGGGGCCAGCGGTGTTGCAGGTGGAGGCGCTGCGCCGGTCTGGGCTGCCGCAGGGGTGGGGGTGGCCGCCCGGGCCCGATCTGGGCCTTGGATGGGCTGGGCGGGCCGTGACCATGGCGCGTCTCCTGCGGCCGAGGTGGACGCCGAGCCGGCGGGCTCGGGCATGGATCCGGTCGGGGGCAGCGTCCCCTGACCATGGGCGGGCGACAGGGGTGGCCGTGCTGCTGCTCCGGTGCGGCGGCGTCCGTTGGCCGGAGTTGTGGATGCCGGGGCGGCGGCCCCGGGGACGCGGTGGTGACGGGGTGGCCGGCACCAAGATTCTGCCTCGACGCAGCGGTGGCGTGGAGGATGGCAGGGCTGAGGGTGCCTCGGCGCGATGGTCTCGTGGGGGCGCGTCCAGCCGTGTCGGTGTCTTGGCGGCTGTGGGGGGTCGCCGTGGGTGGGTGGCAGGGCGCTTTGGCCTGCTTTTGTAGGTCCATGGCGGAGGTGTGCCATGGATTGAGGACGGCGGCGTGGCGGTGCCGCTTTGGTGGGCGAGGCGCTGGCTTCCGGCATCTTGCGTTCGGTGACAGGGTGGCGTGAGGTGCTCCCCAGCTATGCGAGGAGGCCGGAGCGGCGGCTCCGGATCGGTTTGGTGGTGCTCTGCCTTGGCTACACGGGCTGCGGGGCATGGCTCCGAGGGCGTGGGCGTCGGCTCTTTTGCCGGTGATCTTGCTCGTAGGGCGGCATGGACCTTCCCTGGGATAGTCCATTGGTCGGTGCCGACAGCGGCGGCGCCTGAGGGCGCCGTTCACCCTCTTGGGGGCGCTGTCGTGGAGCCTGGACACTCCATTCCCATCACTCCGAGGGCTAAAGCCCAAATCTGGTTTGCCGGATTGGATGACGACGGCGTCTTTTGACGTTGTTACCTCCTTGGAGGCGTCATTTTTTCGGAGTGAGGGGAGCCTTCCTTGTGATTCTTGTGATGTCGATCGAGTCGACGTCTTCGGGCCCTGTCGGCGTGCGAGTGCCGCTGGCGAGTTCCCTGCGGCCCGCCTCTCGCCATGAAGCCTGTGAGGCCTAGCCGTTTCCTTCGGCTCTGACTTCCTCTCCGGGGACGTGGACCAGGCTTTTCGTAGTGGCCGCTGTTGCCGTTGTGCTTGTGTCGTTCGGCGGTGCTCCAGACCTAGTCGAGCTAGGTAGTGTGGCCTCATGTGGGTTTTTGCCGGTTTTTCCTAAAAACTGTGCCGTTTGGGGGTCTTTTTTTTGGTCCGGTTCCCCTTTTAACCTGACCCGTGTGTATATACGTCTGTATCAGGGTTTTGGCCGGTTTCCCTTCCAAACCGGCCAATTCTCTTCTGCTAATAGAAAAGGCAGTGCTCTTGCTGGTTGCTCCAAAAAAAATAGTTATATCGTTAAATTTATGCACGATATTGAAAGTTATTATGAGAGAGGGAAAAGTGTTCTTATGCATCTCAATAATATTAAGTTTCCTCGCTTTATGCTGAAAGTCTTTATGTTGCACTTATTTTGCCCTCCTATGCTAGCAGCCTCTGGTTTCAACAATTTATTTTCTTACAAAATTCCCTTGCATAGGAAGTGGGTTAGACTTAAACATGTGTGTTTTTGCTTCTTAATGCTCTCTTTTT
Source organism: Avena insularis (assembly GCA_023614405.1). Lineage (NCBI taxonomy): Eukaryota > Viridiplantae > Streptophyta > Magnoliopsida > Poales > Poaceae > Avena > Avena insularis. The sequence continues at coordinate 434,516,836 of CM042693.1, read as the reverse complement.
CTTCAATTCATATTCTTATGTGAGCATCATTGAAATTATCATGCCCATCTTAATGGCTATAAAGAAAGAGCTTTTTGGGAGACAACCCAATATATTTGTTCCTTTAGTTTGTTTTTGTTTATTTGAGTCTTGGAAGTTATTACTTCGGTAATAACCTCTCCTTATCCTTTTTGTTTGGTTTTTGTGTCAAGATCAACCTCTAATGAGAGAGAAGTAATATTTGGGAAATTGCTGTCCCGAAACAGATTTTTGTGCTTCGCTGTAAAAATTCGTGAAAAATCTCTGTACGTTGGATTGAGCTGTAATTTTTTGTTCTTCTGCCCCAGATTGTTAATTAACTTTCGTTAGTTTTGCACTTTTTTATTTGAGCAACATAAGATTTTCTGATCTTTACCTGCTGGTCTGTTTTGACAGATTTTTACCACTCTTGCATTTGCCTCTTAAATCGATTTCCTTTTTGAATTCCTTTTGGGCTTTCAGAAGGAGTTGTTTCAGTAGCTTATGTTTTGATGGATTTCAGTTGAAATTGAACTTAAAAGGTTTATTACCTTGCATGCACTAATGTTGCTAATGAGAATTGTGTGAAAGAAATTTTCAGGTTGTAGGAGAACATGGTGTAATAAGATGGTGGATGGTTAAATGACTCAAGCAATATGTGTATGAAGATGAAGATATTGATGTTATTCAAGCGGTGATTCTGGAAGAATTTATTAAATACCAAGTTTAGAGACCTGCAGAGTCCGTTTTCAAATAGGTAACAGTTCTGGTAAGAAAAGGTCCGCAAAAAATCTGTCAAGTTATATTTTTGTAGTTTTTATCTAACAAGGAAAGCAACGAAGCAAAAGAGGGACGGAAACAGAGCCAGGGTGGCTCACACCACCCCGTGGCGCGGGCCCACCTAGCCGCTCCACCAGGGGGTGTGGCCACCCCAGAGCCCGTCTCCGACCCGTTTTCTCCCAGTACCTTCCTTTTGTTGTTGAACTTCGTAATATATAATCCCCCGGATCCCCCGAGGTTCGTATATCGTGTTCTCGTCGTGTTTTCGTTTTGATCTGTTTCTGCCAGGAACTATTCTTAGAGTTTAGAAGCACAATGGTCTCCACCAACAATAAGGGCAAGGAGCCTGCGGAGGAGGATCTCCAAGATTCTGAGCAGGAGGAGGACACCGCGAGTGAAGTCGAAGAGGAGGAAAAGGAAGACCAGCACCCGCACACTAGGACCACCATTGCAAGCATCGGAGTGGTGGCAAATCCCTCCAAGTTCAAGAGGACTGCATGGATGTCCACCGGAGGGAAGAATCCGCGTCACTGTTTGGCTTCGCGGTCCCCTTCTCCATGCACCAAGAATCATTTTCATACCCTTATACATGAGCATCAATTCTAGAATACGCCAAAGGAGAAACTACCCTCCAATTGGGATATGCCCCATTCTAACCATGTAGTAAAAGAAGACTTCAAGGAGGAAGAGTGGGGAAAGAATCATACGAGCTGGGATTCACAACCCGACATGATCATGAACCGCATTAAGCACAACTCGGAGTTGATTCATAGTCTCACCTTCGAGATTGAGGACTTGAGGAAATTGATTGAAAAGCTCATCGAGAGAACACCACCACCACCGAAGGAGTAATTCGTCATCAGGTTTTGGCATCCCCTTGGTTTGTTCCAAGCTTGGGGGAGTGCCACGGTATCACATCATTATCTTCTATCTTTTTACCTTTTTAGTAGAGTCATATCATGAATAGAGAAGTTATCATATAGGATGGTTTGCATTATGGAAGTGTCTCTCCTCCAGTTAGATATCTATGTATCCCTTGGTGTGAGTTGCCGTTATGAAATATTAATGAGAAGTTCTATCATTTACTCTTTTGCATATCTTATATTAGTTTTCAATTTCTGTTATATGATTGATCTTGTTATTAGTATCGGTATCACTTTGGGATCATGGAGTAAATTTAGTTGGTTTTGGCAAACCTGGCTCGGTCAGTAGCAACACTATTTGAGAATTGAATGAAAAAAAGAGAAAAGTACTTTTAAGAAATATAATTTCATCATCTTTCTTTCTTGATTAGCTCATAAGCTTAGTATTCTCTAGTTAAGATCTTTTGTGCTTCCAAGGAAGATTGCATGTTTGTTTTTATCACTTGTATGTTTGTTTGTTTCCTTCAACTCTTATGCTTGCTACCCAGCCTTGCTAGCCAAAAACCCGTACTAAGAGGGAATGCTTCTCATGCATCCAATCCTTAAACCAAAACCTATGCCATTTGTGTCCACCATACCTGCCTATTAGCACTATTGCTATTCCAAGTAAATTCATGTTTTTATCTACCTTCCGAACTAAACTTGTTATGTGAAAATTAGTGATTAAAGCTCTCACGAACTTGATGGCACACTTTACTTTCTTGCACTTAATAAACTTGAACCATTGTTCCCATCTATGTTGCGTATATGCTTGCCTTTTGTAAGTTGGGAATTAGCAGAACCATGCTGTCATGGGGAACGCTTTCAACATTGCACTTTATTTAGTTGATACCATGTTCTTTTGCTTATGGATCCCGGTGGTGTGAAATGAAAGGGGAGCTTGTAAGGCTCATGGAGTTAGTACATGTGTTAGAGAAACGCTTGGGCGGCTGGTCTAATCCATGCCTAATAATGGTGGAAACCTGCAGCGAAACCATAATGAGCAATCTATGAAGCATCCTCTTTATAAAAAAAAGAGAAGCCTATGCAAATAGGAAAGGAAAAAAGAGAAGAGAAAAATAAAAAAAGAGATACCTATGCAAATAGGAAATAAAAGGATGCTGAGATGCTCATTGTCTGCTTGCCTTGTCATTTTGATATGGGGATTCTTCCGTATCATCGGGCAAGGGGTACCCCATTGGTGGTTCTCTATGATACACATGTACTTACAATGACAAGAACCTACTTGTGACTAAACTTGAGTAGCATGAGGAACGGTCTTCGTAAGTAAGGGGCATGCGATTTCCAGCTTATAACTTGTCAAGCATATCCTCATATTTGATCACTTTAACCTTAATCACCTAAAGATGCTTATGATAGGGGTAATCAGAGCTGAAAGCTAATAAGTACCATAATTTTTGGAAGCTCTTTATGAAACTTGAAATCCCTGCTTCCCTCTACGAAGGGCCTATCTTTTACCTTTTTAGTCGAGTCAGTAAACCTATTCCCTTCTATATTAGCAAGTATTTTGAGTTGTTGTGTCATTCATTCATATGATGATTTATTCAATCATGTTTCTTATGCTCCGTGTCTTGCACATTAATTGCTCTTATCTTAGTGAGTATTATTTTGAAAGCTATCATTGAAAACCCCCATTATGTTTGAACTCCTGCAAATTGTTAACCGTCCTTTGACCAAGAGCAAAATTTGCCATTACCAATTATGATTTACTTTGTGTATCTTTATTGCGTTTCCTTTACCTATTGCAAGTTAAGTTATATAATACTGAGTTGTCTTCTATTATAATTTATGTATTGATGAATGTGATGCTTCTTGTCCGTATTTCTTTTATCGACACTTCACTACATAAACCTGACGTCATGTTTATTAAGCTCAGTTGTCGCTTGGGGACAAGCGAAGTCTAAGCTTGGGGGGAGTTGATACGTCCATTTTGCATCACTATTCTATATCATAATTTACTGTTATTCATTAATATATTTCATATTAAGAGATGATACTTATGTTATTTCATCTGTTTTTGCATGGTTGATGACTTTTGGAGGATGGACCGCTGAAGTCAGGATTCTGATGGAAAAGGCACCGTTTGGAGGCAAAATTTGCGAAGATCAGAAAATCCCGGAAAATACATGGAACATCCTATTTTTCCAGAAGACGAAGGATGCCAGAGGGGGGAGCGGAGTTGGCCTTGGCGCAGGCCACCCTTGGCCGCGCCACCAGGTGGTGTGGCCAGCCTGGCCCACCTCTGGCTCTCCCCTTTGGTGTATATTATCCCCACAAAACCCTAAGACTCGGGGAGTGACCACAGAAAGGTTCCGCCGCCTCTACGGGGCGGAAACTATAGAGAGAGAAAGAGCTCTCCGGCAGGCAGAAATCTGCCAGGGAAATTCCTTCCCGGAGAGGGGATATCATCGCCATCAACACCGTCATCAAGCTGGACTTCATCGGGATCATCATCATCATCATCACCACCATCATCTCCACTAGCACCATCATCACCACTCCATACCGCTGTAACAATTGGATTGAATCTTGCATAGTTCTTAGGGGAAACTTTCCCGGTGTTGATTACCTGTTGTAGTTGATGCTATTGAGTGGAACCATTGAATTATCATTTATGTTCAGATTGTTACTTATCATTATTTCATCTCTGATCTTGATCCATATGATCTCTCGCGAGTAGTTCGTTTAGTTCTTGAGGACATGGGAGAAGTCATGTTGTTAGTAGTGGAATTGTGTTGAGAAAGATTCAATAGTTTGTTATTTAAGTTGTGGTGTTATTCTTCTAGTGGTGTCATGTGAACATCGACTACATGACACTTCACCTTTATGGGCCTAGGGGAATGCATTGTGTATTTGGCTACTAATCATAGGGGTTGCCGGAGTGACAGAAACCTAAACCCCCGTTAGGAAACCTTTGCACAAGGGAGTGTTGGATCTTAGAGTTTAAAGTTGTGGTTAGGTTTCTATCTTAATTACTTTCTTGTACTTGCGGAGGCTTGCAAGGGGTATAATCACAAGTATGTATTAGTCCTAGAAATGTCGGTACATTAGCACATGTTCACCCACACAACACTTATCAAACTAAAGAGGATTAATCAACTATATGAAGCAAAAACACTTGACGATATTCCTGTGTGTCCTCGAGAATGTTTGGTCATCTTAAGTAATACAACCGGCTTGCCCTTTGCTAAAGAAAGGATTGGGCCACTTGTTGCTTTTATTATTATTGTCTTTCATTCACTCGTACTTTATTTATCTGCATTATCAAAACCCCTAAAAATCTGTTTGCTAAGTATTTACAGAGAATTCCTGCTCCAAGCCACTCATCAACACCTTCTGCTCCTCGTTGGGTTTGACACCCCCTATACTTGTGGGTCATCAGGCATACACGAGAATTTTTTTCTATAGGTTTCAAAGTGAGATGCAAAAGAGCATGTCATACCAATGCAATCACCTCGATGGCTGCCAGTTTGAACTGAGCATAACAGGGATTCCAGTCCCACACTATGGCTACAAAAGTTATAAGGTATTTGCAAACTGGGAAGAAGGAACATATGAATGCAACTGCTGCAAATTCGATTGTGACGGTATGCTGTGCTGCCACATTATAAAAGTGATGACGCATATAAAAGTCCATCAGATCCTAGATAGGTACATCCTAAAAAGGTGGACATTGGACGCGGAAACTATCCTAGCTGAAGCAAATGACAAACATAAACAAGGTAAGAAAGAGATGCTTGAACACTCAAGAAATATGATGGTGTTTGCATCTTACAGACAAGAGTTTGCCAGAGCTGCAAAGATAGGAGTAAAGACAGATGATGGAAGAAAAATCATCAGGAAGCACTTGAAGGAAATGAAACAAGAGCTAGATGTGATAGCAAGAAGAGAAGAGAGGAAGGCAAGAGAGGCTAAAAATGAAGAAATTACTATGCCATCGTCTAGTGCTCCTAACAACGCAACCGTGACACCTCCGACAACTGCCCCACCAAACAGGGAACAGTCAACTAGCCACTATGCAGCAGTTCAAACAACAAGCACATCGGGATCTCACATGTCATCAACAAAGCACATAAAGAACCCGGAGAAGTCAGTAACAAAAGGACGACCACGACAGATAGCAAACAAAAATCCACTAGACCTTGCTACAAAGAAATCAAAGAAATGAGCCACTGCGGTGCCGAAGGTCACACAATAAAGAAATGCCAGGAAAAGTTGAGGCTGCTAGGATACCAAATCTAGACAAACCGTGCAAAAAAACATATGTATTAGAATGTTTATGTAACACAATATGCCAATGATATCTTTGTTGTTTCTATGTATGATAGTTCATGCTATACATTCTATGGTTTCAAGTTATACATGCATATGAATACACGTTATCCACTAGCTAACACAACAGTTATCCATGCATACGAGTACAGGTTACCCACTAGTGAAATCTACAGTTATCCATGCTTATATGTAGAAGTTAACCAACAAAACATTACTAGACTATTTAAAATAGAAGTTATCCAGATATATGACTACAAGTTTATCAACCAACAAACACAACAGTTATCCATGCATACAAGTACACTTTATCTAGTAGCTAAAATCTACAGTTATTCATGCTTATATGTAGAAATTAACCCACAAAATCATCAATAGACAAATTATCAAACAGAATTCAGTGTTCCTAATAAACTACAAATAAAAAACACGTATAAGATGGGTAACTTATATATAATAGTGTGGATACCTTACATAAATATGACTGGATAACAAACATGTAAGGTTGTGGATAAATTGGGAAAAATACCTCAGAACTTATTTTTTCCAAAAGTGACCTCCAATTCAAAAGTACATTACAAGGGTGGTTCAACCAAAAAGAAGTCATCTTTTTCTTAATTCCCAGCATCATATCTTGACAAATACAAGGGCACGATGCTTCCATTCCACAATTCAAGGTTCTTGAGCCTGAAGAAACCACAATTAGTGCTGAAAAACAAAAAAATAGAGAATAAACAATATAATATCAATGATTATACAAAACCAAATATAATTACATGCGTACAAAACAAACTAATAACTATACAAGTATAGAAAACAATGATGCCACGATATGAATAACACTAACCTGCCAACTTGCTTCGGAACAGGGACATACATCAACTCAAAATCTTCAATCTATCTTCTAGAATCAGAATAATTGACGATGTACATTCTCTTTATTGCTTCCATTAGCCTGGTCGCATGTTCAATCATTTCTACATTAGCTTCACCATGGAGCGAGTCAAGAATCTCAAACCTTTTGGCAGGCATGTTAACATAGAGCATGTACCAATGGCCCATAGGATCCCTTTTAGTCCCAAGCTCCTGAAGGATAGCAAAACAAAGCTACAGGAAAAAATGAACATAAAATAAGTAGGGGCACGTGCAGAAGAAACAGTGGTTACCCAGGCAGAAATGAAAGAGTTATCAACACAAATTAGCAATGGTTGCCATACATTATGATATGAACTTATCAACTGCATACAACAAATTAAAAACAATAAACAATCACATTAGACCGCATACCATATGTTTGTGGCTGAGTTTGTAGTTGTCATCTCTTCTGAACGACCTCCGAACAAGAGTGGCAGTGAATCTTCCCTCCAGCAGATATTTAGTCATGATATGAGGAAATATAATTTTGTTGGATGGACAACTATCTTGCATTGCGGAAATAGCAAGATCACACATATTGTTTGAAAGCTCGCCATATGGCATCACACTTTCAGCAAAATCACTAGTTGTCACCCACATTGGGTCAATGTTACAAATCGGTGTGCTACAAAAACATAAAGCATATGTAATGATTAGAATAAAAGTTATCAACTATGAAAACCATAATTTATCAGAAACAAACAGTACAAGTGATCCACCAGTAGTAATACAAGTTATCAAACAAGTGCAAAAAAAGGTTCAAGTTATACACTGTAAAAACTAAGAGTTATTCACTAAAAATAGTACAAGTGACCCACTAGGATTAGTACAACTTATCATCCAGATACCAAAAAGGTCAAGTTATCAACCAAAAACAGTAAAAGTGATCCACTATAGAAACAATAAGTTATCAGCAAAAAAAATGTAATGATTAGAATACAAGTTATCCACTATGAAAACAATAAGTTATCAGCAATAAAACAGTACAAGTGATCCACCAGTAGTAATAAAAGTTATCAAACAAGTACCAAAAAAAGGTTCAAGTTATCCACTGTAAAAACTAAGAGTTATCCACTAAAATTAGTACAAGTGACCCACCAGGATTAGTACAACTTATCAACCAGGTACCATAAATGGTCAAGTTATCAACAATAAAACAGTAAAAGTTACCAATGGTAAAGTCCAAAAGTTACCAACAGAGAATAATAAAAGGATAAAAGATTGTAAAAAAATAACATGCACATACTTCCTAATCTTTGACTTATTCTCTTTATGCGTGTGTATGATAATCTTCTTATACAATGCATCTTCCTTTGCAGTTGTCCTAGTATAGGAGAATGGAGGGAGAAGAGACTTGGCAGAATGAATAAGTCTAACAGTGCGCAGCCGCGTCGCAGGTGTAACACTGCCAGCGATAGCAACAGGAAGAGCAGAACTAATGCCAGGAGTTGAATAATCAGGAACTTCTACAACAACAAAAAATAATGCAGCACATACAAAATATCCATTCAAATACAAAAAGAAGAACTAAACAAAATTTGTTTCAATACCTGGAATATAACAACTAGTCTGGTTCGACTGTTTGGTATCTTTCATAAAGCTCCGAACAGGTTGATAACCAATCTTTTCAACCAACAGACCATCAAGAGAAATAACTACATTTTTATCATTTACCAGCTTTTTGCGCTTACAATCAACTGTTTGTTGATACACTACAAAAGATTAAAGAAAGGACAAAAGGAAATGTCCAAATGTAAAAGGATAGAAATGACAGATCCCATGTGGAAAAAAAGTACCACATGTTTATCACCATAAGAAAAAATTAAAAACATGAACATATATTAAACAATAAGGGTAGTTTAATTACATCACATAAACATAGAGTCATATAAATTACAACACAAATTGTTCTATGAAGGACATATCACAAAAGAAAAGTTCCAATAAACTGCAACCTAATTTTAACTATGGCTACCATAAAACAGAACCTCCATCAAAGATAGCCTGACTTCCATGAAACCCAAGCCACAAACAGCCATCGCAAAGATGATTTTCAAGTTTGTCATCCAAAGAACAATTAACTAGATCCATCATCCGCACCCTCATTTTTTATCACCACCCGTTTTTGGTAAGTTTAATAAGTTAACAACTGCATAGAGTATGTCCCAAAAAGAAAGACAAGAAGAAAAAAAGGACCAAACAAAAAAATATTGTTAATGTCATATAATCTGTTACATGTTGCCTACAAAGAAAACATGTTAATTAATACCTTCGATCCGGGTTACAGATGTAGTATAGCTCTTTTTCCCTAGTAGACCTAGGTTATCGAATCCACGGGAAGCGAATGCGTAGTGAAGTTACTTTAATGGACCTTCAGGAGTTTTAGAATTCCTTTTGTGTTTTTACCGGACCAATAGCTTGCGTCTTTTTGTTGTTGTCAATGATGGAGAGAGGGCCTAGGGCGTTCAGTTTCACCTGTAGCTGTGCAAAAACATCTGATGGAAATAAAAGATAGAAATAAAGTATGTGTGTACTTGTTAGAGCAAGATAAATTATATGTGGGCAGTGCATCCATAATTGCTATTGCCTCCGCAGCCGCTTATAGCAATAACCTACTAATCTCATCCATAGAAGAAAGAGAACTAATGATATGCATAGTGATGTCACCGTTAATCCCAAGCAAATCCCTCACATACAGCCGTACTACCCCTTCTGTCACTGGGTTCCCAACCTGCAGATCAGTCATCACTCATACTCCCTATACCTGGCTCAACCCTCGGGGTCTTGGGTACCTGACAAGTCCTTGGATTGAGGCAAGAGATGATACAATAATCATCATGTCATACAAACTAATACACGATCCCATCTATGATAAATCACATGCACGATTGCTACATGGCTAGGCCGAAGCCCTTAGCCCAAGGAGAATTACTCACACATAGAGATGAGATCAACAATCACAAACATTGTAATGAAAATCATAAGATTGATAGCAATAGTCTTACAATGTCGCCAATCGGAGAAGAGATCTACTATTAAGTGGTGGAATATGGCTATGGAGATGGAGAAGGGTTTGGAGATCTGGAGGCGACTGGAGATCTGTGGTAGAGACTTTTTGGCGAGGTCTGGCTTGTTTTCTCATCGCCTGAGGCTTCTTTATATAGGGGTCCCTTCACGAAAGTTGTTCTATTTGACCTAACGGTGGCAGCACCAACTATACGACCGGAGCTATACGGTCGAAATTTTTGATCCGGCCGTATAGTTGGTCGTTAAGGCGCCGGCCTCCGTTTTTTCGGCTCCTGGTTTCTTCTGGTTGTTGGAAATCGCATATCTTTGAGTTTAATGTAGTGATTACCTCCTTTAAACGACATTATCTGCGCAGGAAAAATACAAGAAGAAAGGATTGCATACCCCTCTGAATATTAACATTAGTGGCAGGGTTTAGAGAGATATTTCATCAAAAATATAATTAATATCCAGTTCAAATGTGGATGTAGATGGCTATATTTCAGAGCCATCAACCTCCCCAAGCTTAAACTTGATCGTCCCGAGCAAGAAAACCAAAATCAAAAAGGAACTCAGCATTTAAACTGAAATAATGATATGGTGATCTTACTCATGATTAGTAGTCTCATGTTTCCTCCACTTCATAAATCTGAAAAACTTCAGCATAGATAGAGTAATGGCAAGCATATCATACGGGTTTCATGCATCCTTATAGCGCAACAAAATTATTGTAAACATGGATGATTTAAATGAGTAACTTTATTCCATGTCAAGTAATCAACTCATAGGCTTGCCTTTGAACAGTAAAGTATAATCATGTAAATTAAGACTGCGAGAGTTGTCATTAAAATCATATATACTAGAGTATGTCAATTCTCCCACATCAATGAATCAAGACTTTGCAAGCACTACCTTTCTATTCATTGTCCTTCAAGAATTTCAGTTTTTAAGTAATTGAGAGCATGCTAAAGATTTTTATTAGTTTATCGGGCTGTGATGGACTGTCGTGGTGGTGGAACGGCAGATGCCATGGATAGGCTAAAGATGGGGCCAATGAACACTAGAGGAATCCAGGGAGGGATAGTGTGGTGATTCCACACACAAATGTTTATATTTCACTCTATTAATGGTGGGATACAAGGGATCCTTAAGCAGTTCATGAGAAGGAGACTAGTTCTCTTACCCCCACTACAATGCTCTAGAGTTCTACCAAGATAGATGATCCATCCTCTGCTATGGAGGTCCTGGTACTCCTTATATAGGGGAGCCCAGGTTACAAACTTAGGGAATACATGGAGGCATATTCCCCAAATATGCCCCTTGGTTAAAGATAGATGCTTCTTTATTCACTTTAACGGTTCGTCCAGACTATGGACGTAACCCTATGCGTGCTCCTCACCTTTAGGTGCCACCAGACACAAGCTACGTCAGCCAACATAGCCTGCGTCACCCTTGTCGGCCATGCCCCGCTGGTCCTTCCCTCTGCTTGCTTCACTCATGCTACAGCGGACAAAGGCCACCTTTTGACCAACAAGAGATTCCTTCCTTCCCTTGGAAGCCAAGTGGTAGCCAGGCTAGCGCTTGGCTAACCCGGCTACGAGGGTACCTGCACATCTTGTAGACAAATGTGGCTGACATATATTTTATGCCGGCCAGATTAATGCTAGGCAAATGCCCACCGGACCGGGTTACTCTGTAAGTCAGCCTGCCTTGAGGTGACCCGGCTAGCACTTGCTTTGACCGCGTCGTACCTCGGCTAACTCGGCCTTTATACCCAGCGTGACCCTACCCGGGGGTATCCCCCAACATTAGTCCCCGAAGCTGGTGCGGTCTTAGCAACTTCAGCTGTTAAGGCCACAGCAGGTTCCTCCATCCGGATCTGCCTTCTTTAGCCGAGTTATTCCGTAACCCGGACTCTCTACTTCGATATTCCCTTGACTCAACCCGAGTCATTTCTTGCTGGCCGGGTCTTTGCCCTTGTATCTAGGTTACTTTTTCTTCTCTCATACGCTTCTCCACGTCCTACGTGGAGGGTAATCATCACTTTGCCTCATTTTAAGGGCCGCACCAGTTTACTACGCCGGTTACTATAGTAATGTCAGGAATAACTGCTCCGCACGTCCCGTCGCAGCAGCGCCTAGTTAACTGTACCATTACATCATGTCATGGGATCTTCTGTTCCCTGTGCCCCTTGTTGTGGCTTGTGCTTGATTGGCTGATTTGATGCGTACACAGCCACAACATGCAGTTGGGCCACAGCAATGGATCCCACTACGCCCCCGCGATGTCCGGTTAAATAGGGGGCAGGGGCTGCCCTTGGGAAGTTCCCCCACTTCGCGCGTCCCCTGCCTCTCTTCTTCTCCACTGTGACACCAATGTTGCCATCGCTTCCGTGCTAGTGCTACGCCGCCGATGCTGTGCCCAGTCGCTTTATGTGACCGCGCCGCCACCTCCGTTTGAGCTTTTCACCACGAGGCCCTGCACCTCCAGATTCCCCACCTCGGGATACCATTTTTCTGACTATTTCCTCGAGGACCTTGATTTCACCATGACTGAAGAGGAGGCCACCGTCGTCGCCCAGGAAGAAGAAGGAGATGAAGCCCCTAAGCGTGGTGGCTGGGGGGCGCCTTCGTCTGCCAAGACGACCTCGACTGGCTCGCGCCGCATCCCCACGGGTGTCGCCTGCCGCCTTGCCGCCTAGGAGATAACTCCCTCTCCAAACCCCGGTGAATTTGTTGTTTTCCTTTCCCATTTCCAACGTGGCTTTGGCTTGCCTGTTTCTGATTTCTTCCACAATTTCATTTCCACTTATCAACTCTAACTGCATCATCTCCCCGCCAATTCCATTACCTCTCTTTATTCTTTTGCCTCCGGCATAGAGGGGTATATCGGCCTCTGGCCTTCCAAGGAAATGTGGATCAAATTCTTTGGTCTGAGGAAAAACGTTGTCCCTGACAAGCACCTCACCCCTGCTGAGAAGCACTTGACTCAATGCGGTGGAGCCTCAATCTCTCCCCGCAAGAACTCCGCTTTCCCTCGGGTCATCGGCTTCGAATCCTGCAAAGGCTGGGCCCAGAACTTCTTCTATGTCTAGAATACCATGGACGTAGACTTGATCTGGCTCCTTCCTTTCAAGATTGGTGTCCCGGACACCTCTCCGTGGGAGAAGATCCTGAAGCGGCCCACGACCTTGGCGAATCAGGTTGATCACCAGATCAAGGAGCTGGTCAAGAAGGAGTTGTGGGGCGAGGACATTATGATCACCTTCGTCCATAGCCGGGTATCCCCCCTTCAGAAGCGTGCCCACAAGATCTGCTATCTTAGTGGCCTCCTTGACCCCCACCGGACCTCCTCCTTCGAGCTTAATAACTCCGAGGTGTTCCGCCGGGTCAAGGCCATCTTCAATGTGGAGAAGGAGTTCTCAGAGGCTTGGAAATGGGGGCTTGCACCCTTTACCCGGGCCAACCCACCTCCTAAGGTAAATCCCTCTCTTGGTATCTTTTCTAGGTTTTTTCGGTATGTCGGATAGCTTTCTAACTCAACCATTGATACTTGTGCTCTCAGCAATTTCTCCAGCAATCAATTGAGGATGGAAAGGAGCTGGCGAGCAAGTGGGTGGCGGACCGTGCAGATCCGGACAAGGTGGAGCCTAACTCGGAGAGGTTCTTGCCTACTCCGAACACCACCAAGCGTACCTCTGGTAAGGCCTCTTCTCTAAGGGATTGGCCGGATGACGATGACTCGGATGTTGAGGTTCTGAAGGTACTTGACCCGGTACCTATCTCTTACGCGTTCCCGGTTATGTTCGAATCTTCAGCTAACCCGGCCGATCAGGTCCTCGAGGTTCCCCCGCTCGCGACCGATGATCCGGATCCTGCTCCTTCCTAGAAGCACCCGACTACCTCGGCCACAGCTTCGGAGGCGCCACCGCCCAAGAAGAGGCAGAAGAAATCCGGGGTTAAGGCTCCAGCTAAACCCACGGTCAAGAGCACAATCCGGAGGGCACCCAAACCTCGGGCGCCCCCAACCTCGGACGAGTAGGTCGCTTTTCTTTTGAATCTTTTTGCTTCTAACTTTGTCTTTCTTTCTCCTTTTGACTTGTTGTTTTTTCGTTCCTTCAGCGCTCCTAGGGTTATTCCCCAGAGTGGCCCAACATTTCTTCTCCGATCGGGAGCAGTTCTTCTCCCTCCCGCGACAACGATGTTCGTCCGCTGAGTCCTATCCAAGAGGACTCCGCGGCTGCGCCAGATCAGAGCCCACCTCGTCATGAGGAGGGCAATGTCGATGTGGGGGGTAGTAGAGCGGCCGAGGATACAGAAATACTGGATCTCCCTAGTTCCTCTGCTCCACCGCAACCGTCTAACTCCGAGGTGCCAGCTTCATCGGCACCGCCCCAAATGATTCCTTCTGTAGTTCTAGTCTCTCCAGCATCACCAATAGCACCAACAACATCAGCACCGGCAGTACCAGCAGCACTAGTACTAATAGTACCAGTGAAGGAAATATGCCCTGAGAGGCAATAATAAAGTTGTTATTATGTATTCCTTGTATATGATAGATGTTTATTTTGCATGCTATAATTGTATTGATAGGAAACATCAATACATGTGTGTTTAATAAACAAATAGGGTTCCTAGTCATGCCTCTCTTATAGACTAGCTTGTTGATTAACAAGATGATCAAGGTTTCCTGATCATGGACATTGGATGTTGTTAATAACAAGGTCACACCATTGGTGGAATGATGTGATGAACATTCATCCGAAGTATAGCATTACGATCAAGTCATTATGTTTATATTGCTATAACATCATACGAAGTAATCTTTATCCTTAGACCATGAGATCATGTTAATTGCTAACACCGGAAGAGTATCTTGATAACATCAAACGCGTCACAATCGTAATCAGGTGACTATAAAGATGGGTTCAGTGCTACGAAGGTGTTATGTTGAGGCTCATGGATCAAGAGTGGAATTTGTCAATCCAGATGACGGATAGATATACTCTGGGCCCTCTCGGTTGTATCACATTGGGATAGCTTGCAAGCAAGTGATGTGATCACTAGAATGTTATATCACGGGAACGAGAAAAGAGTGCATGTCGGTAACGAGATCAAACTAGGTATGGAGATACCGATGATCGAATCTCGGACATGTAATATATCGAGAGACAAAGGGATTTAGTTACAAGCGTTAAAGGTTCTCACGATCACAGGAGTCATCGTTGAATGTGTAGGAGTCAAGACGATCTCCGTGTCCCGCTGATTATTGATCGGAGAAGGGTCTCGATCATGTCTGCATTATTCGCGAACCGTAGGGTGGCACACTTAAGAGTTACCGGACACCATTTTGGAGCACATATGTTTCAGACGAAAGAATTGCAAAGCGCGGAAATTGTTTCGGGTGAAATTGCAGAAAGTGGTTCTGCATGTGATATTGAAATATTGCAAGGGGCTATATGTGAATGTTTGTTAATTAAAGTAATTAACAAAATTCTGAATAAATTTAATAAAAGAGTTTTATTAAATGAGAGAGCATTAAATTTGGAGAAACTTAATGCATTTAAAGTGGAGACTTTAAAAGGGAATGTGAAGAGGCATTTTAATGTGGGGGGTTACCACCACATGAATGGGGGAGGTGAAGGGTCATCCCCCATGCGCCGGCCATGGAGAGAGGGGGCACCCCCTCCTCCTATAAAAGGCCACCCATTCCCTCCTTCATCCTCACACCTCCTTGTGAAGGATCTCTCTCCCCTTCTAGAATTATTCCCCCATGGTCTCGGATTAGCGAGATACATGTTCCCGGTGGCATTTTGAATGGAAGGAGTTGCTACTTCCGCTGGATCGCTGGAGCAAGGAGGTGGAGGTTGTCCGGTGGCTTGAACGTGTGTGCGAGTGTGGATGCGCTGCTGAGTTGCGGCGCTCGGACTTCCTCACGATCTTGAGATCGGAAAGTGTACGACTACATCAACCACGAGTTCCTACTCGTTAACAAAGCTCGTTGTCTTCGAGGGTAAGTTCTCCATGGATGTATGTCCACCCGTTGCTCTGTACCTAGTAGATAGATCTTGGCGTGTAGTTCTCATCGTAGGAAATTTTTGTTTTCTATGCTGCGGACCCAACAGTGGTATCAGAGCCTGATCTATGCGTAGGTGCTTAGCACGGGTAGTACACATATGGTTGATATGTGGGCGATGATGATCATGTTATTGCATCTTCTATGTATTTTGGATATTGGTGGCATAGTGGGATGAAGCGGCCCGGACCAACCTTACATGTCATCGTACATGAGACCGGTTCCACGACTGACATGCAACTAGTTTTGCATAAGTGGTCAAGTGGTGTCTCTCTCCTACTATAGTCAATATCTGATTTACAACGAGTTGCTAATAACTTGGTTATCCTCGTTGTGGTTCATGTTCGTAGGTTAGACAGGTTCTATCTCCGAAAGCCCTAAGCCACGTAAAACTTGCAATTGATAAATTAGAGGCGTCTAGTTTAGATCGTTGCTAGGCTAGTGTTTTGATATGGTATTGTTGTAAGTAGATGTATAATGTTGTAAGTAGATGTATAATAGATACTCTTACAACTCACTTAACGTGTAAGTTCCATAGACCTTGGCCTTACACACAAAGGAATGATAGAGATCATACCACGATGCAAATGATAGAGATCAAATGCATGGACCATATCATCTCACTTCACACATTAGATGTTAGCATCTTATATTGCTAGTTTGGCGTGTTTGGTAGCATTATAAGATGATCCCTCATTTAGATATCAAGATAAAATGTGTTCTTCCTTAAGTATGCACCGTTTTGTGGATCGTGTTTTGAGGCATCACGTGATGATCGGGTGTTCTCAACTCTACGCTTTCATACAACGGGTGTAAGACAGATTTAAACACGCAAAATACTAAGGTTCTTACTTGACGAGCCTAGCATGTATAGACATGGCCTCGGAACACGGACCGAAAGGTTAAGCATGAGTCATATAGTTGATATGATGCCCATATAGATGCTCGCCTTTGAAGCTACACCGACTCACGTGATGATCGGACTTGGTGTAGTGGATTTGGTTCATGTAATCACCAAAAGGACACGAGGGATGTCGTTTTTGAGTGGGAGTTCATTAGTAATTTGGATTAGTTGAACTCAATCTATCATAAACTTAGTCTAAATATACTTTACAAATTCTGTTGTAGATGGCACCACCTGCTTTTAATTTCAATGTGTTCATGGAGAAAGAGAAACTTGCTGCGAATGGTAGCAACTTCACAAACTAGGCTATGAATTTGAGGATTCTCCTCACTGCTGCACAAAAGCAATATGTGCTAGATGCGCCGCTAGGCCCCCCACCAGCTCCTGATGCCCCTGACGAGGAAAAGAACGTCTATATAACTCGTCAGGAGGACCACAACTTAGTTCATTGCGGCATACTATATGGGCTAGAGCCAGAACTTCGAAAGCGTTTCGAAAATGGCAATTCCTTTGATACCATGGGAGAATTGAAAATGATTTTCGATACCCATGCTGCCGTAGAGAGTTATAATGCTACAGAAAAGTTCTTTAGCTGCATGATGGAGGAAAACAGCTCCGTTCGTGAGCACGTACTCAAAATGTCTGGGTACGCCGATAAGCTTGTGTCCTTGGGAATAACGATTCCCATTGACTTAGGCATACATCGTGTTCTCCAATCTCTGCCACCTAGCTACAAGAGCTTCGTGATGAACTATAATATGCAGGGCATGAAGAAGTCTCTTCGAGCTTCACAATGCTTAAGACTGCGAAGTGGAGATTAGGAAAGAACATCAAGTGTTGATGATCAATAGGACCACCGGTTTCAAGAAGGACAAGAAAGGAAAGCACAAGGGAAAGAAGGGTGGTAAGCTATGCCTTTGAAAAAGAAACCCCAAGCTGGCCCTAAGTCTGACACCGAGTACTACTATTGCAAGGGGACTGGCCATTGTAAGCGCAACTGCCCCAAGTATTTGGCGGACAAGAAGTTCTTCAAGGCAAACAAAGGTATATGTGATATACATGTTATTGATGTGTACTTGACTAGTACTCGCAGTAGCACCTGGGTATTTGATACGGGATCGGTTGCGAATATATGTAACTCGGTTCAGGGGCTGCGGAACAAGCGACAACTAGCAAGGGATGAGGTCACGATGCGGGTCGGCAACTGGATAAACTCGAACCCAAAGCGGAAAAATGCGTCTTCATAGGATACCCTAAGGAAACGATTGGGTATACCTTTTATCACAGATCCGAGGGCAAGGTCTTTGTTGCCAAGAATGGATCCTTTCTTGAGAAGGAGTTTCTCGCGAAAGGTGTGAGTAGTCGGAAGGTAGAACTCGAAGAGGTTATTGAACCTTCTCTTCATGAAATGGCGAGTAGCGCAGCTCCAGAAGTTGTTTCGGAGTTGACTTCACCTAATGAAGAGAGAGCTAATGATATTGATCATGAAACTCCGAAAGAGAACACTATCGAACCTCGCAGGTCAAGCAGGACACGTGCAACTCCTGAACTGTACGGCAATCCTGTTATGAATTTCATGATTGATGAAATAGATGACCCTGCGACGTATGAAGAAGCGATGATGAGCCCTGATTCCAACAAATGGCTAGAAGCCATGAAATCCGAGATGGAATCCATGTATGAAAACCAAGTTTGGACCTTGGTGGACTTACCTCACGATCGAAAGGCTGTTGAGAATAAATGGATTTTCAAAAGAAAAACTGATGCTGATGGTAAAGTAACCATCTATAAGGCTCGACTTGTCACAAAGGGGTTTCGACAAATTCAAGGAGTTGATTACGATGAGACATTCTCTCCCGTAGCGATGCTTAAGTCGGTTAGGATTATGTTAGCAATTGCTGCATATTTCGATTATGAAATATGGCAGATGGATGTCAAAACTGCGTTCCTCAATGGTAATATTGAATAAGAGTTGTATATGATACAACCTAAGGGTTTTGTCGATCCTAAGGATGCTAATAAGGTGTGCAAACTTCAGCGATCCATCTATGGACTGAAGCAAGCATCACGAAGTTGGAATCTCCGCTTTGATGAGGTGATCAAAGAGTTTGGATTTGTCCAAACTTATGAAGAGGCTTGTATTTACAAGAAAGTGAGTGGGAGCAATGTGGCATTTCTGATATTATATGTGGATGACATATTATTGATTGGAAATGATTTAGATCTTTTAAACAGTGTTAAAAGTTATCTAAACAGCAAATTTTTGATGAAAGACCTTGGTGAAGCTTCATATATATTAGGCATTAAAATCTATAGAGATAGATCAAGACACCTAATTGGGCTATCATAGAGTACATACCTTGATAAGATATTAAAGAAGTTTAATATGGACGGAAGTAAGAAGGGGTTCTTACCTATGTTGCAAGGCAAGACATTGAGTAAGACTCAAAGTCCGGCTACGGCAGAAGAAAGAGAGATAATGGATAAGATCCCCTATGCCTCAGCTATAGGCTCTATAATGTATGCCATGCTATGTACAAGACCAGATGTGGCACATGCTATTAGTTTGACTAGTAGGTACCAATTTGATCTAGGTTCGGAACAGTGGATAGCGGTCAAGAATATCCTTAAGTACTTGAGAAGAACTAAGGATATGTTTCTTTTATACGGAGGTGAAGAAGAGCTAGTCGCTAAGTGTTATGTCGATGCTAGCTTTGACACTGATCCGGATGACTCTAAGTATCAATCCGGATACGTATTTCTCTTGAACGGAGCAGCAGTTAGTTGGAGGAGCTCCAAACAACCTGTGGTAGCTAGATCAACAACGGAGGCGGAATATGTTGTCGCTTGAATACAGAGAGGCAGTTTGGATGAAAAAGTTCATTACGGAACTGGGTTTGGTTCCCAGTGCGTTGGACCCGATGGTGATCTATTGTGACAACAATGGAGCCATAGCCAACGCAAAGGAACCAAGGTCTCACAAGAATTCCAAGCATATTAAGCGCCGGTTTCACTCCATCCGCGAGCATGTCAAGGATGGAGATATAAAGATTTGTAAAGTACACACGGACCTAAATGTAGCAGATCCGTTGACTAAAGTACTCCCTAGGGCAAAACATGATCAACACTAGAACTCCATGGGTGTTAGATTTATCACTATGTGAACTAGATTATTGTCTCTAGTGCAAGTGGGGGACTGAAGGAAATATGCCCTGAGAGGCAATAATAAAGTTGTTATTATGTATTCCTTGTATTTGATAGATGTTTATTTTGCATGCTATAATTGTATTGATAGGAAACATCAATACATGTGTGTTTAATAAACAAAAAGGGTTCCTAGTCATGCCTCTCTTATAGACTAGCTTGTTGATTAACAAGATGATCAAGGTTTCCTGATCATGGACATTGGATGTTGTTAATAACAAGGTCACACCATTGGTGGAATGATGTATGAACATTCATCTGAAGTATAGCATTACGATCAAGTCATTATGTTTATATTGCTATAACATCATACGAAGTAATCTTTATCCTTAGACCATGAGATCATGTTAATTGCTAACACCGGAAGAGTATCTTGATAACATCAAACGTCACACCCTAACAGGGTGACTATAAAGATGGGTTCAGTGCTACGAAGGTGTTACGTTGAGGCTCATGGATCAAGAGTGGAATTTGTCAATCCAGATGACGGATAGATATACTCTGGGCCCTCTCGGTGATATCACATTGGGATAGCTTGCAAGCAAGTGATGTGATCACTAGAATGTTATATCACGGAACGAAAAGAGTGCATGTCGGTAACGAGATCAAACTAGGTATGGAGATACCGATGATCGAATCTCGGACATGTAATATATCGAGAGACAAAGGGATTTAGTTACAAGCGTTAAAGGTTCTCACGATCAAGGAGTCATCGTTGAATGTGTAGGAGTCGACGGATCTCTAGGTCATTGCTGATTATTGATCGGAGAAGGGTCTCGATCATATTCCGCATTATTCGAACAACCGTAGGGTGGAACACTTAAGAGTTTACGGACACCATTTTGGAGCACATATGTTTCAGACGAAAGAAAGAATTGCAAAGCGGAAATTGTTTTGGTGAAATTGCGAAAAGTGGATCTGCATGTAATATTGAAATATTGCAAGGGGCTATATGTGAATGTTTGTTAATTAAAGTAATTAACAAAATTCTGAATAAATTTAATAAAAGAGTTTTATTAAATGAGAGAGCATTAAATTTGGAGAAACTTAATGCATTTAAAGTGGAGACTTTAAAAGGGAATGTGAAGAGGCATTTTAACGTGGGGGTTACCACCACATGAATGGGGGAGGTGAAGGGTCATCCCCCATGCGCCGGCCATGGAGAGAGGGGGCACCCCCTCCTCCTATAAAAGGCCACCCATTCCCTCCTTCATCCTCACACCTCCTTGTGAAGGATCTCTCTCCCCTTCTAGAATTATTCCCCCATGGTCTCGGATTAGCGAGATACATGTTCCCGGTGGCATTTTGAATGGAAGGAGTTGCTGCTTCCGCTGGATCGCTGGAGCGAGGAGGTGGAGGTTGTCCGGTGGCTTGAACGTGTGCGAAAAGTGATGCGCTGCTGAGTTGCGGCGCTCGGACTTCCTCACGATCTTGAGATCAGAAAGTGTACGACTACATCAACCACGAGTTCCTACTCGTTAACAAAGCTCGTTGTCTTCGAGGGTAAGTTCTCCATGGATGTATGTCCACCCGTTGCTCTATACCTAGTAGATAGATCTTGGCGTGTAGTTCTCATCGTAGGAAATTTTTGTTTTCTATGCTGCGGACCCAACAACCAGTACCATTAGCACTAGCACCAGCAGCACCACCAATAGTACCAGTAGCACTAGCAGCACCAACAGTACCAGTAGCACCAGCAGCATCAGCATCAACAGCAAAGCCAGCAGCAGCAGCCACAACCAAGCCTACTTCAAAGAAAGTCTCAGTCTACTGCCTCCGGATCCACTGTGTCCATCAAGGACATTTTCTAGCCAGCCTCCCAAGATCAGTCCGGCTCTGCAGCCTCGGTTCTTCTTCAGCAGCCAGCATCATCTGGCAAGAGCAAGAAAGCCGCCGAGCCTGCAAAGGATTCCGCTTCCGGGTCTCGTGCCGCCGGATCTGAGGGAAGTAAGAAACTGGTCCTGCATACCAGTCCTGTTGCAGCTTAGTCCGCGAGGCGGGAGGCCCATGCCAAAGGCTTGGTGACGAGCCATTCTCTCAGCGGCGAAAGCTATAGCCTGGCGCTTATGGAGTATGTGCACAATTAGAATAACGCTGAGTTTATCGACCCGCAAGATGACATGCCAGAGAAGTTCGGCCCGGCGGAGTTTAGCGCTCAGATGAACTCCACCACCAAGGCTATCTCTCTGGCTGGACGAATGATGGAGGTAATCCCTTTTTTTTGCTATGCTGCTTTATGTACATGAACACTTATAGATATATCCACCAGTCCCCGAGCCTCCGAGGGAGTAATTTATTACTCGGTCGGATGCTCTTAGAGAATTTAGTGTAAGTCCTTAGCATTTTCAAATATCCACAGGCTTAGGGCTGGGTTAAGTTCCACTTGGCCCGGGTCTTGTAGAATTCGAATATGCACATACCTAGAGCTGGGTTAAGTTCCACTTGGCCCGGACCTTGTAGACTTCGAATATCCACACACCTAGAGCCGGGTTAAGTTCCACTTGGCTTGGATCTTGTAGACTTCGAATATCCACACACCTAGAGCCGGGTTAGGTTCCACTTGGCCCGGATCTTGTAGACTTCGAATATCCACACACCTAGAGCCGGGTTAAGTTCCACTTGACCCGGATCTTGTAGACTTCGAATATCCACATACCTAGAGCCGGGTTAAGTTCCACTTGGCCCGGATCTTGTAGACTTCGAATATCCACACACCTAGACCCGGGTTAAGTTCCACTTGGCCCGGATCTTGTAGACTTCGAATATCCACACACCTAGAGCCAGGTTAAGTTCCACTTGGCCCGGATCTTGTAGACTTTGAATATCCACACCTAGAGCCGGTTTAAGTTCCACTTGGCCCGGATCTTGTAGACTTCGAATATGCACACACCTAGAGCCGGGTTAAGTTCCACTTGGTCTGGATCTTGTAGACTTCAAATATCCACACACCTAGAGCCAGGTTAAGTTTCACTTGGCCCGTATCTTGTAGACTTCGAATATCCACACACCTAGAGCCGGGTTAAGTTCCAGTTGGCCCGGATCTTGTAGACTTCGAATATCCACACACCTAGAGCCGGGTTAAGTTCCACTTGGCCCGGATCTTATAGACTTCGAATATCCACACACCTAGAGCCGGGTTAAGTTCCACTTGGCCCGGATCTTGTAGACTTTGAATATTCCCCTCTTCCATTCTTTGAACTAACATCTCACTATTTTAGATTACCACCAACTGCCGAACTACTGAGTTCCAGCGACTGCTGGACTCATACAAGGATCTCCGTGCTAGATATGGCAAGTTGTTGGTTGATCACCAGAAGAAGGGTAACTTTCTTTGCTCAAGACCATTTTCCCTTTTTGTTCCTCCGAGTTACTCGCTATTCATATTAACTTGTCATCCGAACCATGTAGCCGAGGTTGAGGCTGAAAATGTCATCATGCGCAAGAACTTGGCTGAGATCCAAGGTAACTTGTCTTGTTCCTTTAGCCATTGCGTGCTCTTTCCTTGACTCGGTAGATATTTATACCTCGGCTCTGATGGGTCAACTCACCATTTGCAGTTACGCTTGAAGATATCATGCCCATCCCTGACATGATGACTCATTTTCTGGAACAAGCAGGGAAGCACCAGGCCGAACTGAAGGAGAAGGATGACGAGATTGTTGAGCTGCACCTCAAAGACTCGGAGATTACTCAGCTGAACGCCAAAATCCAAAGGCTCAAGTACCTTCATAAATCCGAGCTGGATAAGGCTGATCAGGAGTTCGCCGAGGAAAAGGAGCGCTTGACCACTCAAATTTCCAAGGACAAGGACTTGCTGCAGGAAGCCGACGTAAAACTTATGTCGGTGACCACCGAATATGAAAAACTCCAGGCCAACAACGCCAACATGTATGCCGATCTTACTCGCATCCTTTTACAAATTTCTCGTGAGTTCCTTTCCTCTGTTCAATTCTCATTCCTCTGGAATTAATGATCTTGCCTACTGACATCTCTCGTTCTGTTCGCAGGCAAGTTCCCAGAAGGTGACGCTATTGCTTCTGGCGTTGTAGCTAGGTCTCACCAGCAACGGGGTATTCCAATAGGTCCTACCACCAGGTCAATCCCTTATGACATGGATGATTTGCTGGTGAGCCTTGCTACCCGCATGGAACTGGTGAAGAACTATGGTGCAGACATAATGCCAGCAGCAGTTCGGATGTTCAACGCTCTCTAGCCCATCGAGCCCACTCCCAAGGGAAGCGCTGCTTTCATAGCAAAATTAATGCAGTGCGAAACTCAGGTGCACCTGTGGCGGGAATCTGCTGCTTGAGCCGGAGCTGACACGGCGCTGAAATTCATCCTGTCTTGGTATGAAGAAATGGATCTTAATCTGCTTGAGCGTTTGCACACCGGGTCAAAGTGCTCCAATGACCCGGAGTGCATTGCACAGCGCAAAGCCTGCGCCAACAAGCTCATCCAATATGCCTTCTGCCACAGTTGGAATGAGGGTCTGAGTTATCTTGATGTCATTTATGATGCCTATGTTTCTAAGGGCGCGGAGGACGAGGAAAGTGAGGACGAGGCCTCCGAACTTGGCGATGATGCCGAAGATCCGGAAGACGAGGAGACCAATCCCGAAGATGAGGCCGAGGTTAGCGCTCCACCCACAGATGCCGAAGTACCTCCTCCCTCGACCGATGACTCAGCTCCTGCTGCTGCCTCTTGAGCTTGAAAAACACTCAACAATATTCGTCAGATCCCCGGTATGCCGGGTGAAGTTCTACTTATGCACAATGATTTGGTTTGCTACATTTAGTCTTGTTTGCTACTAAGTTACTAATGTCAGATTAACGTGGGTGAAGTCCTCGAGTTTCCTTTTCTTCTTCCTCCAATTTTATGACTTGACTCGCGTCTACCTTGGTTCGGTTTTTTGACTTACGAGTCCGAGGTTCAAAAAATTTATTTAACAATACTTGAAACTTTCAGATTAGCTCAAAATAATCCGGCAAAAAATAAATTAAGTAAATGCAGGGTTAGTTCAGATAACAAATGTTGTCTCGATTACTTTCCTTTCCTTAGTCGTTTTTCATGTGCTTCGCGATTCCAAACTTGTTATCTTGCTTGCCATGAAGCCAATTCTTGTTGGACAACAACAAAGTTGAAGAGTTGGGTTTTTGGTGCTCACACACTACTAATCTGGCTAAGGTGCAAGCAACTTAAGCCAGCCGACATATAAAAACATAAAAAACAAGAAATACAATTATTACGGCAGTCCTCGAGTTTCTGCTAGGGGCGCCGAAGTTTCATTGATAAGCTCATTGCCGACATACATACCGACATATGAGTGACTCAGATACATTCACCTCTTTGTAAGGTGTAAAAAAGACGAAGTAGTGCTACATTCCATGGACACTTAGATTCTTCTCCGGATCTGTCTGCCTTGTTCTTCTCCTGCGGCTGCGCATCAATAAGATAGTAGGAATCATTGTGCAAAGCTTTGCTTACAATGAAAGGTCCTTCCCACGGGGGGGGGGGGGGGATAACTTATGCATGCCAGCAATGTGCTGCACCAGCCGGAGTACTAGATCACCTTCCCGGAAGACTCGGGGGTTTACTTTCCGGCTATGGTAGCATCGGAGATTTTGCTGATATATGGCGGATCTGGACAAGGCCAGTTCTCTCGCTTCTTCTAGCAGATCAACATCATTTTGCCGGGATTCGCGCACTTCAGCTTCTGTGTATTGGGTGACCCTTGGCGAATCATGCTCTATGCCGGCTAGTAATACAACTTCTACCCCATATACCAGAAAAAATGGTGTATAGCCTATTGATCGATTCGGAGTTGTTCTTAAACTCCACAATACCGCTGGTAGTTCTTCTATCCAGCACCCCGCTGATCTTTGCAGCGGATCTATGAGCCGGGATTTTATCCCGGACAAGACTAGTCCGTTGGATCTTTCCACTTGCCCGTTCGATGCGGGGTGGGCTACAGAGGCAACATCTAGCCGGATCTTCTTCTCCCGGCAGAACCTCGCGAATGCTCCTTTAGCAAAATTTGTGCCATTATCAGTTATGATACTATGGGGATAACCATACCTCAAAATTATGTCTTTGAGGAACGCCACTGTTGTTGCCCCATCACATTTCCTGATTGGCTTAACTTCAATCCATTTCGTAAATTTGTCCACCATAACTAAGATATAGGTCATTCCTCCCTTTGTCGGCTTAAATGGTCCTACCATATCTAGGCACCAAACAACAAATGGCCATGTAATGGGAATAGTTTTGAGTTTTGACATTGGCATGTGGGTTTTTGTGGCATATCTCTGACAACCATTGCATTTCTTCACCAGATCCTCTGCTTTCTCTAGGGCACTTGGCCAATAAAATCCATGCCGAAAATCTTTTGCCACCAACGCTCTGGAGGATGCATGACGACCACATTCTCCTTGATGGATATCTTGGAGTATGTCAAGCCCTTCTTCCGGGTCAACGCATCGCTGCAGCACTGTGGTTACACTTCTTTCGTATAATTCGGCATTGATGATGGTGTAGGCCTTTGCCCTTCTCTAGATTTGCCTTGAGAGTACCTCATCATCCAGCAAAGTTCCCTCCTTTAGGAATTCAAATATTGGTTTGGCCCAAGTAGGTATAGCTCGGATGGGAAAAATCTCCTCATCAATTTCTATTGCATCCATCGACATTACTCCGGTCGGACTGATCCGGTCAGTCCCCGGGTTCTACACGATAGTCCCCGGGTCTACTGAGGCAGTCCCCGGGTTAGCTGAGGTGCTTCCCTGGTCTATCTCCATTGGTGTAGCTTCGGATCTAGAGAGTGCCAGGATATATATTGACTCGGATTCTGGTGATGGTGTGATAGATGGCTCTCTCAAGTGCTCTAATGCAATGCTTGGCAGAATTGGCTGCCGGGATGATCCCAACTTGGATAATACGTCAGCCGCCTCATTTTCAATTCAGGGTCCATGATGAAATTCGCACCCCTCGAAGTAGCCACCTATATTTTGGACATAAAATCTGTAGAGTGCCATGTTTGCATCCAGAGCATCCCAATTGCTAGACACTTGCTGTACCGCCAAATCAGAATCACCAAAAGATAGTATCTGACGTATGCCAACCTCCTTTGCTACTCCGAGTCCATGCACCAGTGCTTCATACTCAGCCACATTATTTGACGCGCTAAAATGTATCTGGAGGACATATTTCAATTGGTCCTTCTTGGGCGAGGTAAGAACTACCCCGGCCCCCAGTCCCTCCTTTAGCTTTGATCCGTCAAAATGCATTCGCTAGTAATTTGAGTCTGGTTCATACTGCATCTCAGCCCAATCCACAAAGAAATCCACCACTTCTTATGACTTGATCGCATCTCTTCTATCAAATTGTGGTGCATACGGAGCTAACTCAATTGCCCATTTTGCGATTCGGCCGCTAGCGTCTTTATTGCCCATAATCTCAGATATGGGTGCTTCACACACCACCTTGATGGGGTGTTCCTCAAAGTAGTGTTTGAGTTTCTTGGCTGACATATACATGCCATACGCCATATTTTGATAGTGAGGGTAGTTCTGTTTTGAAGCCGATAATACCTCGCTCAAGTAATACACCGGCCTTTGCACCGACTTTCCTTCCTCTTCATGCTCCACTTTGATTACTGCACTTACGACTCGGTTGGTCGCGGCTATATAGAGTAACATTGGATCCTAGGGTAGTGGTGCGGCTAATATTGGTGCGGTGGACAACATCTTTTTCAACTCATGGAATGCACTATCAGCTTGCGGTGTCCATGTAAATTTATCTACCCTTTTCATTAACTGGTAGAGGGGCAAGGCTTTCTCTCCTAGCCGACTCACAAACCGACTCAACGATGCCAGGCAACCAGTAAACTTCTGCACATCGTTGAGGCATTTCGGCAGTTCCATTCTCTCTATAGCCCGGATTTTCATCGGGTTAGCTTCAATACCTCGGCTGGACACGAGGAAACCGAGTAGTTTTCTAGCCGGCACACCAAAGGTACATTTTTCCGGGTTAAGCTTCATCCGGAACCGTCTTAGGTTCACGAATGTCTATCGGATATCATCAAGGAGCGTTTTGCTTTCCTTAGTTTTTATCACAACATCATCCACATAAACTTGCACATTCCGACCTATTTGGTCATGTAAACATTTTTGCATGTATCGCTGGTACATTGCTCCTGCATTACGTAATCCGAAAAGCATAGTGCGATAGCAATAAGCCCCATACAGGGTGATAAACATAGTATTTATTAGATCATCCAGGTTCAGGGGTATCTGGTGGAAAGGAGAATATGCATCTATGAACGACAACAACTCACACCCAGCAGTTGAATCTATGACCTGATCTATCCTCGGCAGTGGAAATGGATCTTTTGGACATGCCTTATTCAGATTCATGTAATCGATACACATGTGCCATACCACTGCCACATTCGGATCGTCCTTCTTTTTCTCCACGAGCACCGGATTAGAGATCCAATCCGGGTAAAGTACCTCCATGATAAATCTGGCTGCGAGTAGCCACGCTATCTCATCTCCAATGGCTTTTCTCCTGTCCTCGGCAAAGAGGCGGAGAGGTTGCTTCACCGACTTTGCCCTGGGTCTCACATTCAAAGAGTGCTCGGCCAACTCCCTCGGCACACCTTGTAGGTCCTGTGTAGACCAAGCGAAAATTTACCGATTCTCATGGAGGAAGTTGACGAGCTCGCTTTCCTATTTGTCGCTTAACCTGGCACCAATGGTTACGGTGCTCTCCGAAAACTGATCATCAACACGTACCTTCTTCGTGTCTTTCGTCGCTTGAAATGACACACTGCCATGTGGGTTGGTCAGGGCCGGCATATGCTGCTGCGCGGACTGAGCTAGTGCAACCACCTCCATGATTTTCCTCTTCTCCTGAGCGATCATGAGTGACTCGACCAAGTTAGACCCGACAGATGCACATTCAATGGAATGCCTGAAGTCCCCAGCTATGGTTATCACTCCCCTTGGTCTGGGTAATTTCATCTTCAAGTAACTGATGTGAGTACTTTCCATGAACTTGCTCAGAGCGGGTCTACCGAGTAACGTGTGATATGCGCTTTCCAAGTTTACTACCTCAAACTCCAAGTTCTCAGTCAGACAATCAATGTTGGATATAGGACCAAAGCGTAGGTCCCTGGACTTGGCATAATTTTCGGGTGATCCTTGATACCCCAAGTAATCTCCTGATCCGACCAAGGCATATACCTCACCGCAACCAACATGACTGCATTCACCTCCATATGCCGGTGCTGCAAACTCTTTCTGTCGGTCTCTTCCGTGGTAAAGAAACAGTAACTCTAATGATGCTCTCTGTACTCATTTCTCCCCTCATTGCCGTGGTAACCTTGATCTTGTTGTTGATTGTTATTCACTTGGTGCACAACATCCCTCCTTTCCTGGTTCTCATACATCGGTGGAGGCGGAGGCAACATAAGCTGCTATCCATTCCCCCCAGTTAACAGTTGCTGCCGAGGTGCTTCATTCCAAGGTCCATCATGCCGAGGTGCATCGTACCGAGGTGCCTGTGCATTCCCCGAATTTCCTTGTTCTAACTTTCTCATCCATTCAAATTGCCGGGTCGTATGGTTCGTCGAACTATTTGGGCTTGGCGTATGGAACTTGCATGGCTGATCCAGCATTTACTCGAATGTATACCTCAGATGGTCCTTTTCTCTCTTGCCATTGTTTTTTCTGCTCCGGGGTCCAGGGCTTTCTTCCTTCATTCTTTTGTTGCCACTGTTGGCCTCCAGTTTTCTGACGTTGATTCACGCTGGCATTGGGATGATCTCGGTCCACAACGGCCACTTGCTGCAAGCTGTACCGGTAATCCGGATGATCATCCCTTCTTTTGCCTCGGAAATCATTCCTCCTGGATGATGCGGAACCATCTCTGTTGTAGTACTCTTTGTTGGACTCACTTGATTTTAACCTGGGTTGCGTCGGGTCTCCCAAGGCATACGAATCTACGATTCAGATTGTCTCAGCCAGCGTAGTTGGCATATCTCGCTGCAACTTCTGCCACAACATACTTCCATATCTACAACCTTGGGCGAACCACGCTATAGACTGTGACTCAATTATTCCCTCACATGAATTACGCACATTGCACCACCGGGTTAGAAACTCTCGGTCAGGCTCATTTGGTCTTTGCTTACACAACACCAAAGTCTGTGGCCTGTTTGGCCTCTTGTACATGCTCGAGAAGTTGCTCACAAACAACTCCTCAAAATCTAGCCAACAGTTTATGCTTCCTGGCGGCAAATTGTTCAACTAGACCCTTGCTAGACCTTCCAACATTTGGGGCACATATCTCACATCCCATCTTAGATTACCTGTGGCAATGTTCACCGCAGTTGCATAATCAATGAGCCAATCGTCCGGCTTCGTACTGCCATCATATGTCTTTGTTCCTCTTGCCAACTAGAAGTTCGGCACTGGCGGTTCTCTCATGATCCGGGGTCCAAAACATGTCAGACCCGGGGGACCTTGCACCTCAATCAGCTCCGACCTATAGATTCGGTCCAGCTTCAATCTTGCGTCATCCGGCTGCAAATTCCTGCTTCCCAATCTCGATCCAATCACATGGTGCTCCGGTCTAGGGAATCCATCATCCATCATTGCTGAGTAATCATCATTGTACCTATCTTGACCCGGACGAGCATTTTGTTGTTGTCCTGCCTAACCTGTGCTTCTCTCCTGTTGAGGTGCGTACTGTTACTGCTATTGCTGAGGTACATTTTGCCCTGTTCCCGCCAGATCACACTGTCCGGCATTACCGTTGGCAGTGTTCCTTTGACTTGTATTGCCTTGGTCGCGGTTACCTCGGCCAGCTTCACCTCGGCTGGCACTATGACGATCCTCATCAACTTGCACTGCTTTTCCTTTCCCTGCCTTTACCGGGTCATATGGGACCATTTGTTTATCTCTTCTTCCCAAGGTTACCACCTCCTCTCTCCTAGGAGCGTGACCTGGGGATGTCGTAGCTCCAGCATATTTTGTCGGGTTGTTCCCTGCCGAATGAACCACACGAGATGCTCCGGGTTGTGTCGGGTTTGCCTTATTCAGCTCCTCATTTTGCTGGCAAGCCACTCTCAGCAAGTGATTTACCCTTTCCCATTGTCATTCCTGGGCCTCCCCGGTTAGACCCTCTAATTCGGACGCTGCTGCATTCGCAGCCCAGAGGTTTTTTGCCGGGGTACTGTACCTCTCCATCCCTCTTGTCACTATAGTAGCTGTCTGACCCGTCCTAGGCTCACACTCCTTGTCAATTTCCATGATCAGGTTTCTACCTCGGATTTTTACTCCATCTATGCGGTTTGCCTTTGCATATTCCCTCAAGGTGATGTTTAGCGACTGCTGCAACTCGGCAACCTTTTTCGCCCCAGCTAGCATTTTCTGCCTAGTCTCCTCTAACTTAGCTTGCGCCTGAGCCGGATCTACAATAGGAGCTATTGGTGTCACTAGGCTATCTATTGATTGCTGCAGTACATTCTATGGACTTTCTAAAGGTGGGAATCTAGACCTTTCTTGCTTTGGCGTGACCTTCGGATCTGGCACCAGATCCTTGCTTGTTCCTGCATTTGGCGCAGTCATCATGACCTCAACGTAGCTTGCGGGGCGAGCGATATGCGAGACGCTAACTGCGATGATAAGTGGCTCGCCTCCCTCGACGACATGCCGCGGGTGAACACATGTCTTGTCCACACCGACGTAGATCTTGTGTGTGTCCAGCTTGATCAAGAGGATGTTGCACGGAGGAGGACACCTGCCGAAGCTCCCAACATTGTCACTAACGTAGTCCAGTGCTCCAAAGCGCTGAACCAAGCCAGAGATGATGCACTCGCCAGTGCCGATGATGTTTCCCATCCAGATTTTTACCCCTGCTAGCGCCGCTAGCCCCACGGTGGGTGCCAACTGTCGTGGTGGTGGCACGGCAGATGCCATGGATAGGCTAAAGATGGGGCCAATGAACACTAGAGGAATCCAGGGAGGGATAGTGTGGTGATTCCACACACAGATGTTTATATTTCACTCTATCAATGGTGGGTTACAAGGGCTCCTTGAGAAGTTTGTGAGAAGGAGACTAGTTCTCTTACCCCCCACTACAATGCTCTAGAGTTCTACCAAGACATAATGATCCATCCTCTGCTATGGAGGTCCTGGTACTCCTTATATAGGGGAGCCCAGGTTACAAAGTTAGGGCATATGTGGAGGCATACTCCCTGAATATGCCCCTTGGTTAAAGCTAGATGCTTCTTTATTCACTTTAATGGTTTGTCCGAACTATGGACGTAACCCTATGCGTGCTCCTCGCCTTTAGGCGTCACAAGACGCAAGCTACGTCACCCGACATAGCCAGCATCACCCTTGTCGGCCACACCCCGCTGGTCCTTCCCTCTGCTTGCTTCGCTCATGCTACAGCGGACAGAGGCCACCTTTTGACCAACGGGAGATTCCTTCCTTCCCTTGGAAGCCAAGTGGTAGCCCGGCTAGTGCTTGGCTAACCCGGCTACGAGGGTACCTACACATCTTGTAGACAAATGTGGCCGACATATATTTTATGCCGGCCGGATTAATGCTCGGAAAATGCCCACCGGACCGGGTTACTCCGTAAGTCGGCCTACCTTGAGGCGACCCAGCCAACACTTGCTTTGACCGCGCCGTACCTCGGCTAACTAGGCCTTTATACCCTGGCGTGACCCTACCCGGGGGTATCCCCCCAACATCGACACTCGTGGCATCACTAAGGTTTTTGTTCCTTTTGCATAATGATTACTCATAATAGCCAGAGGAGTGATTCCATCATGATTACAGCTACTCGCGAGTGCCAAGAATCTTACCAACTATAGCATTACTGCTACAAGTGTTTAAACAACTCATAGACGAAATCTAGGAGTTTCCTCCATGATGATCGTCGTAGGCCAGTGGAGTTGTTGGCATCCCATGAAGTTTGACACGCATAAAGCTATATCATTCTTATGATTAACAAGTCAAACTTTGGCATGCTCACAAAAACCGCTAAATATTAATTCAATCACACAAATCCTTTTAAAGAGAGCTATCAAGTCAATTAACATTTTCAGTGGTGTTGAGTGTCTCTAGAAATAAACCTTCAAGACTAAGCACTACAACACCCAAACCTTCAATTGTGAGACTTTTTCTTATTACAATTGTTTAGCAATTTTTAGGCAAGACTCGGTTAATTATGAGAGCTGGAACAAAATGAGCCCAATTAAATATCCATGCAAACGACAATCTTACTATGATACAAAGACTCACTCCACCAATATAATGTCTCAACATTTGCTACTAACTAGCATGGGTTTCTCCAACTTCAAAAGTGGGGAGTCACAGGCATACCTCTCATGTTTGGTTCCACTTTTCTCTTCCTTTTTTATTTGTTTCTTCGAAACTCAAAGTCGATCACTCTCCTGCAAATATATGAAGACCTCGAGGTGGAAAGAAAAGAAAGAGGGAAAATAAGGAAAAATGGAGAAATCTTTTTGTGATTTTTTTAAGAGAGGGAATTTAAATAATAGAAAATTAGCGGCAAAGCTCGGCTAGAAAATTTTGAAAGCAAAATAGAAAGAACTAAAGATAAAGTGTTGGGGAAACCAACACGAGTGCTTATAAACTCAAACAAAAACGCAACCTCGAAATAAATAAAAGCAAATAAACTCCAAATAAAGATACATGAGGAAACTTCCCCAAGCTTAGGATTTTGGAAGCCCTTCAAATCATTGTGGTGGCGGGAAAAGTCGTTACGCCAGTTCGCAAATTGAGTTGAGAGGTTACTTGTTGATTCTCGGAGGTTCAAAGAGAGGTTGTGCATCCTCTGCATTGTCCCTCCAAGTCCTTGGAAATCTTGGTATGTGGCGAACCGGGTTTGTGGCTGCTCCTCTTGATAAGGAACTTCTTGCTCCTCTTCTTGGTCCTCGTCCTCTTTAGGAATCTCTTCCTCGGGTTGGTGTTGCTCAACCTGCGAATCATATAGCAAACATCCTTCCTCGATAGAGAAAAGACCATTAGGCATAGGAGCAGGGTAGATACGCCCAGCTCCAGCAATATGCAGGTAATAAACACCACCTCTCCTAGTGAGCATTCCACGGGCCCTCAAGGTGGAGAAACCAACACGTGTCTCACCTAGTACGGGTTGCAACTCACCTAGATCAATGTCTAGGGCAGTGGCAAGCACGGTGATGATGCCTCCTATTGTGATTGGCCCTTGGCTTTGGGAGGCCTGGTTCTCCAGGTAGCGCACAAGGATGGCGCCCAAGTTGAGTGATAGGTTGCAGTTGATGTAAGAAGCCTTTGTGAGGACTAGGATGCCCTCCTCGTTGAGTCTCATGAACTCATTATGTGCCTGCAAGGTGTTAGCAATAAGATAGAACAAATAGCGAATTGCAGGACGTTGAATATTCTTCCCCTTGTTCACTCTACTAGTGAAGCTCATTCCATTATAGTATTGATTGGGGAATGATTTAAGCCAGTAAAGGATGCGCGTAAAGCATGAACATCATTGTTTGGCAAGTTAAAACATGTGCACCATTCATCTACTGTTAAAGTGTAGTTTTTGTTCATCACACGGAAAGAAATAGTATCCTCTCCTTGCCATAGTTTAACAGTGCTTTGCAACAAACTTAGGAATTCAATGGTTAAGCGGCGATAAGTAGGTACATCATTGTGCACAAAGTTTTGCAAGCCAGCTCTATTGCAAAGTAAATTAAAGTCATTAGAAATACCGAGTTGGTTCAATATAATGGGGCAAGCCCACTTGGTGGCCTTCACTTTGCGGTTCTTGATCCTGTTGAAGCGATCACGATGGGCCTCATCCCTGAACCGTATCCCCATGCGTTCCTAAGTGGCAGCCCGAGAAGCGCTAGCGGTGGCACGAGCACGAGTTTGGCTCCTTGTGTTCATCATCTAAAACATTGAAGAAAGGCAAAAATAAAACTTTTTGATCCAACAATAGTAAGTATAATATATTCCTCATCTAAGCACACTAAAGAATCTCCTCAAGATAATAATCTAGGCATGAAAATCATGGCAATTGGTTCATAGTAGGTCTCACCCTAGATTGACAATGACAATAGATCGAAGATGAATTTGCCAAAAGTAATTGGAGGATTGGAGGAGAAACATACTGTAGATCACTTGTGCACGAGGAAATCGAACGAAATTGAGTTGAGATGGAGATCCCTTGAGGTTTTGAGAGAGTTTGGGGGTAGAAAAAAGAAAAATAATTGAAGTTTTGGAGTTAGGAGTACCTTCCCGTGTGATTTTGTGGTCGGACGCAACTATACGGGCGCAACTATACGGGCGGAACATGTGTTCCAGCCGTATAGTTGGCGTTCTGTCAAAATATTAGGGTTTCCTCCTGGCGGTGCAGCTATACGGACTCAATTATATGGGCGAAACAAAATGTTCCAGCCATATAGTTGGTTGTTAAACTGTCTGTCCCTGCGAAAGAAAATTTGCAAAGGCATCGATATCTATACGACCGGAACTATACGGCAAGATTTTTTATTCCCGCCGTATAGTTGGTCATTAAACTCTCAGTACATATGAAAAGAAATTGTACGGAGGCATTGATATCTATACGACCGGAACTATACGGACAGAATTTGTATTCCCGCTGTATAGTTGGTCGTTAAACTCTCAGTACATATGCAAAGAAATTGTACGGAGGCATTGATATCTATACGACCTGAACTATACGGCCGAAATTTTTATTCCTGCTGTATAGTTGGTCGTTAAACTCTCAGTACATATTGCAGAAATTTTTTCGATGGCAAAGATATCTATATGACCGGAACTATCCGGCCGGAATTTTTATTCCCGCCGTATAGTTGGTCGTTAAACTCTCTGTGTGCATCAAAAAATTTCTGTTTCTTCGTAAACTATTTCTTTTCCTGTAACTTAGTGATATACATTGTTTCTGATAGAAAATTGACAATAAATATTGTCGACCAACAATAGCATGAATAAAGCAGAATTTCAAGTACTACCGAACTTCTTATACTTGAATGGAGTTTTCTAGCACTCTTTATTAAACATGAACTTAAACTAAAACTAAAAACTTAACTCAAACCTTTATTTAACATGGGTTGCCTCCCATGGAGCGCTCTTTTCTGGTCAATAGCTTGACCTTGATGATACTCACTTGGGATAGATGAGTGGAACATCCACTCCAAAGTAATTGGCCTTCAAAGTGATGGCCTCCTTATCGTCATGTTTGGCTTTCTTCTTCCTGGGGAAATGAATAACAAAAGGATCCCGTGAAGGCAATTGCAACTTCATGTTCCCTTCATGAAGGTTAATTAAGTCTTTATAGTTCTAAAGAAAGGACTGCCTAATATTATAGGAGCAACATTATCTTCAGGCATGTCAAGAATAACGAAGTCAATTAGAGCAGGACAACCTTTGATGTAAACTAAAGTGTTCTCCTTAATCCCTACAACTTGTTTGTAGGTGGAATCTACTAGATGCAATTTTAACTCAGTAATTCCAAAGGAGCCAAGATTTAACTTGTTAAAAAGACTCTTTGGAATTGTTGAGACGCTTGCACCTAGATCACAAAGTGCAGCTATCTCATTGGTTCCAATCTTTATCTTAATAGTAGGCTCAAATATGTCATCTAGTTTAACAGGTAACTTTTCAGCGATTTTCTTGTATTCTTCTTCAAGCTCGCGTACCTTAATTGCTACTTGATCAACAAAGTGTTGATACATGGCTTCATCATTACCTTCACTTACCAGAATTTTGACATTGATCATCTTTATGAGATCTTCGATGGTGTAGCTTGGTGAAGGGGCATTACTATAATCAAGTTTTTCCGGCTCCTCCCTTTGGATCCTCATCATTTTGAGTTCTTCAACAGGACTGGGCTCAGCTTTACCTGCAAATTTAGCTATAATGAGAGTTTGACTCTCAGTTATCTTACCTAGCTATGCCTCAACGATCCTTGTTCTTTCTTGAAGGGCATGCAAATCATTTCTCAAACTAACAGCTTGGTTAGATTATTTACCAAGCATAGCATCATGGTTCTCCGTAATTTTGACTAGAATATTATTTTGTTCATTTTGTGAGTCTATGAAAGACTTAAGTATTTCTTGGAGACTACCATTACTAGTTCCCATATTATTATTAGAGTTACCTACAGGACTAGCATACTGTTTCTAGAAGTTAGGATTGTAACTCTTCTTCCAAGCAGGATTGTAATCATTACGAGCTATGAAGTTTATCTCTTCTATGTTTGTTTTGGGGTGGCTCTTACCTGAGTTTCCTTACCTTTTACGGTTAGTATGAGCTCATCCAACTTAGCATGGAGATCTTCGTTCTCTTGTGGTGAAACAGAGTTCACCTTCTTCGTGTTTGATCTTTCCACATGCCATTGAGCATGGTTGTCTTGCATATTGTCTAACAGCTGCTTTGCTTCAGTAATGTGTTTACCCATAAATGTTCCTCCAGCTGCAGTATCAAGCATAGACTTAGACACAGGATTAAGAGCATTATAAAATAAATGGAGGATTAACCAATCTTCCATCCCATGACTAGGACAGTTTCTTAGGCATTCTTTCATCCTCTCCATGCAAGCGCTAGTGGCTCACGCTCTTCCTGTCTAAAGCCAGTAATATTAAATCGAAGTTGTATAGTCTTTGCAGGTGGAAAACATTTAGTCAGAAATAAAGAAGTATATCCCACCCATGATGTAATAGTATTTTTAGGCAAAGATAACAACCATTCTTTAGCTTTCCCTCTTAGAGAGAAAGGAAATAGACACAATTTGACCGCATTAGGGTCAACGTCTTTTATACGCATCATATCACGTATTTCAGTGAAAGTATTTAAGTGCATACCTGCGTCTTCAACAGCAGAGCCTCCAAATTGATTCTATTGAACCAAACTTAAGTAATGGGGCTTATTTTCATAGTCATCAGCAGCGATTGCTGGCTGAGTAATAGGAGTACGCAAATAATCATTATTGGGAGTAGCAAACTCCCCAAGCTTCTTTTCAGCCATACTTCCTATGTTTTTGGGTTTTTTAGATTAAAAATTATAACAGTAAAAGCAAGAATTTAAAGACTAACTATTTTTTTGGTTTATCAAATAAAGACCGAAAGCAAACTAACAAAATTAAAAACAAGAATTGAAACTAGCAAGGTTCCTAATAACGTCACTAGGGTAGCTATTGATTCCCCGGCAACGGCACCAGAAAAAGGGTTGATACCTTCGATTCGGATTAAGTATGTAGTATAGCTCTTTTCCCTAGTGGACCTAGGTTATCGAATCCACGGGAAGCGAATGCGTAGTGAAGTTACTTTAACGGACCTTCGGGAGTTTTTGAATTCCTTTTTTGTTTTTACCAGACCAATAGCTTGCGTCTTTTTGTTGTTATCGATGATGGAGAGAGAGGGCCTAGGGCGTTCGGTTTCACCTATAGCTATGCAAAAACATCTGATGGAAATAAAAGATAGAAATAAAGTATGCGTGTACTTGTTAGAGCAAGATAAATTATATGTGGGAAGTGCATCCATAATTGATATTGCCTCCGCAACCGCTTATAGCAATAACCTACTAGTCTCATCCATAGAAGAAAGAGAACTAATGATATGCATAGTGATGTCACCGTTAATCCCAAGCAAATCCCTCACATACAGCCGTACTACCCTTCTCACATCCTGGGGTTCCCAACCTGCAGATCAGTCATCACTCATACTCCCTATACCTGGCTCAACCCTCGGGGTCTTGGGTATCTGACAAGTCCTTGGATTGAGGCAAGAGAGGATACAATAATCATCATCGCATACAAACTAATACACGATCCCATCTATGATAAATGACATGCACAATTGCTACATGGCTAGGCC
The DNA here is from genome assembly GCA_023614405.1 of Avena insularis. Taxonomy (NCBI): domain Eukaryota; kingdom Viridiplantae; phylum Streptophyta; class Magnoliopsida; order Poales; family Poaceae; genus Avena; species Avena insularis. The sequence continues at coordinate 434,477,856 of CM042693.1, read as the reverse complement.
GAAGCCCTTAGCCCAAGGAGAATTACTCACACATAGAGATGAGATCAAAAATCACAAACATTGTAATGAAAATCATAAGATTGATAGCAATAGTCTTACAATGTCGCCAACCGGAGAAGAGATCTACTATTACAAGTGGTGGAATATGGCTATGGAGATGGAGAAGGGTTTGGGGATCTGGAGGCAGCTAGAGATCTATGGCAGAGACTTTTTGGCGAGGTCTAGCTTGTTTTCTCGTCGCTCGAGGCTTCTTTATATAGGGGTCCCTTCACTAAAGTTTTTCTGTTTGACCTAATGGTGGCGGCGCCAACTATACAACCGGAGCTATATGGTGGGAATTTTTGCTCCAGCCGTATAGTTGGTCGTTAAGGCGTCTACCTCCGTTGTTTGGCTCCTGGTTTCTTCTAGTTGTTGGAAATCTCGTATATTTGACTTTAATGTAGGCATTCCCTCCTTTAAACGACATTATCTGCGTAGGAAAAATATAAGAAGAAAGGATTGCATACCCCTCTGAATATTAGCATTAGTGGCAGGGTTTAGAGAGACATTTCATAAAAAATATGATTAATATCCAGTTTAAATATGGATGTAGATGGCTATATTTCAGAGCCATCATTAATCCGTATTGCATGCCAACTAAACATACAACTATAATTATACATCCAGCATGGAGTTTTTTTAAGATTGCATGAAGTTTAAAACACATAGAGAAACATGATATTAAATAAACTAGCAGTTACCAATGAATATATGTATAGTAATCCACCACTTGGAGCTACACTTACCAACTCATATAAAAACAAGTTATCCAACACCTATCCCAACATTTACCAAATCATATATTTATGAAAAATTATAAAACAGGACATTTGCATACAAAATAGTGTAGGTTACCAACGTAATTAAGTTAAAGTTATCAGCATTAATATATAAAAGTGATCCAGGGAATATATATAAAGTTATCAAGACAAACAAAAAATGCACAATCATGATAAAAACCCATGATATTCTATGAAATAAAACATCATTAATAGAATATAATTTTACATTACAAAAAATAAGCATATAAGACAGGCATGTGCTGAAGTTACAAGCATATAAGACATATGAAGCAAAATAGAGGTGTGTAACAGTGCTAGGAGAAGGTTCCCAAGACAAAGGAAGAACATCTTCTGCTTCAAAAACATGGAATACATCACCCGAAGAAGCAGAAGTGTCACGGGATACAGGCACAACATTAGGATCAGCTTGTGCAATAATACGAAGACCAGGCTGAGCAGGAGCAGTAGGAGCAGGCTCCACAGGGCACCAGCAGTAGGAGCAGGCTACGCACAGAAGGAGAAACATGAGGATCCACAGCAGGCGGATGCGCCAACGACACAACATCAGTCAAAATATGTAATGGTATGCCAGGAGCAAGACTCAACTTTTCGTCATGAGCAACCGATTTTGCTTTGTCGATAACGGTGATTTCAGCTTCAGAACTTCCAGCTCCACCAATATGTCCACTAACAAGTGGTGAAGGACCAGCAGATGTATCAAACACACGGGACTGCCTGCTAATAGGGGGCTCAAAAGACTCGACACGGGAACCAAAGGAGCAAATAAAACAGGTTGTACATCTCCTTGGGTACTATCATCGAAGCTAGAAGGCTCATATTCACTCCCACCCTGAGTTGATGGATCTCCAAGCGAGCAGACAGTAGGACTTGCAGGCACATCAATATAAGTAGCAGCTACTTCAAGGTTGGTGAACAACGATGACGCAGGAACAAGAACAACACCATCAGGACAAACATAACCACCTGGCTGAACATTGGCATCAACCCGGGGAGCATCTGTGGTGGTAGCAGCAACTTCCGTGATGTTGTCCGTCTGGTTTGCCGTGGCATTTACCACGCTGCTGCTAACATGCTGATCAGTGGTTTGCTTAATCAATGGAACTCCTGAATCTGGTTGAGCTACATTCCTTGTCACATCGACAGATAATCCTACTATAGCTGTAGCAGGTGCGCTCATCATAGACAGATCTTCAATAGCAATAGCCTTGGCAGTTGTTTCTCCACTATATATAACAGCTTCAAGATTCTCAGCAGGTGCATCCATGACATCGGGATTTGCATCATCGTTAGCAGGTCCTTCAACGTGAGTAGGTGAAGGAATTGGAGAGGATCCACCAATATCTATAATAGATGTGCCTCCATCTGCATAATGCTGTTTTGCCAACCGTGGTGAAGACCTTGTAGCTACCATAGATGTCTTCTTCGATGATTTTTCTGTAATAAATAATTAACACCAATTATTATATGAGGTTGAACAAACAAAAAATGCAAATAAAACACATTTACACTAACTATAGCTATAAAAAAGTCTTAAGAACTGCAGTAACCAACACTGACATAGATAAGTTATCCAGGTATAAGTGCACAACTTATCCATAACACTTAATAAAAGTTATCCATCCACAAAAAAGTAAACAGTTACCCATATACAAACATATATGATAACAAATGTGTTTGCAAAAGTAATTACAAAATTTAAAACATAAAATTACAACATAATAAACAAAAAGGATATGGACATTACATAGACATTTTGATACAAGGGTAAATAAAACCTATATGATAAAAAACAGAAATGTTACCCACATGAACATAAATAAGTTATCATGTGAAAAATGCTACAGTTATCAACACTAATATAGTAAAGTTATCTAGTGATTAACAAAAAAATATAGAAAATGACTGAGATAATATAATATACTCGCTCATACCTCCCAGAAATAGCAGACCTCATCATGATAGAAACTCCTGAATCTGGTTGAGCTACATTCATTGTCACATCGACAGACAATCCTACTATAGTTGTAGCAGGTGCGCTCATCATAGATAAATCTTCAATAGCAACAGTGTTGGCAGTTGTTTCTCCACCAGATATAACAGCTTCAAGATTCTCAGCAGGTGCATCCACGACATCAGGATTTGCATCATCATTAGCAGGTCCTTCAACACGAGTAGGTGAAGGAATTGGAGAGGATCCACAAATATCTATAACAGATGTGCCTCCATCTGCAAAACGCTGTTTTGCCAACCGTGGTGAAGACATTGTAGATACAATAGACATCACGTTTGATGATTTTTTGCTGTAATAAATAATTAACACCAATTATTGTATGAGGTTGAACAAACAAAAATGCAAATAAAACACATACATTACACTAACTATAGCTATAAAAAAGTCTTAAAAACTGTAGTGACCAACACTGACATAGATAAGTTATCCATATATAAGTGAACATCTTATCCATAACACTTAATAAAAGTTATCCATCCACAAAAAGTTAAACAGTTACCCATATACAAATGTAGATGATAACAAATGTGTTTGCAAAAGTAATTACAAAATTAAAAACATAAAATTACAACATAATACACAAAATAGGATATGGACATCACATAGACAATATGATACAAGGGTAAACAAAAGCTATATGATAAAAAAACAGAAAGGTTATCCATATTAACATAAATAAGTTATCATGTGAAAAATGCTGCAGTTATCAACAATAAGATAGTAAAGTTATCCAGTGATTAACAAAAAATACAGAAAATGACTGAGATAATATACGATGCTCGCTCATACCTCCCAGCAATAGCAGACCGCATCATGACAGTAGTAATGCCAATCTCTTTGCAGACAAGAGACTTGATTTCATTATCAACCTCCTCGAATGTACGTGACTTATTCTTCCTAGACCTTTCATACACACGCAGAGGGGTTTGTTGCTGTCTAGCCACAACAGTAGAAACATGAGCGTCAGTCACCCGGTTAACCGGTGAGACAGGACCTGCAACAGGCGACCTATCTTCCAGTGTTGACATATAAGGAGCGGCAGGTGATCTTGGTGCTGGACTGTTATTCTGATTTTCAGCAGAATTTAGGAAAGTCAAGGATAGATCGATATTAGAAGAACCACCCACATGACCACCTACCACACCCTTCCCCTTTCCGTCTGCACGGACATACCGTTTAGCATCATCATCTCCACTGCTGTCTGATTGGGGCTCAAGGGTGTCATCATCATTATCAGAGCTACTATTGTCTGCATCTGGCAGAATTGTATCATCAGAAGGAAGAACATGAGACAATACTACATTACTGCATGGAACATTCCTTCCACGAGTGCTAGCTCGAGTAACCCTAGCACCACGAGCAGCACTTGAGCTAGCACCACGAGCAACACTTGAGCTAGGTCCACCCGTGAAGATTCCTCCCATTGGTTGCACAGCAAGATGACCACCAAACTGGGCAGTAAATTATTTTGCTATTTCAGCACCAGCATTACCTTGCACCGCCGACAATCCTTGCACAAGGGTACTCATTAACCCAAAAAACCAGATGCAAAACTACCAACCAGATTAGCTATCACTGTGTTTTGCTACACAAAGAAAAGGAAAAGAAACAACACGAACATTAATAAAAATACAAAGAACACAAAGTAACAAGACCAAAAAAGATTAGTACATTATCAACATACTAAAAATGTTACCTCATTTGAACAACCAGGATCTGCACAAGTGTCAAACCATTTGTTGAACCCTTGGGCACCACCAAAAAGTCCGAAGTGTATGCCATACTTAGGTTTCAACTGCATGATCAAAAAATACAGAATTATCAAATGTGATCAACCAGTTTTCTACATATTACCCACATTACCCACATTGTGACCTACATGTTACCACCCATGATGGCTCGTGAATGATGAGCTCGTTGGGGAACCCCAAGAGGAAGGTATGCTGAGCACAGAAGTAAGTTTCCCTTAGTTATGAAACCAAGGTTTAATCAAACTAGTAGGAGCAAGGAAACACCCCAAAGATGTTGCTAGCTGAGCCTTGGCAGGGCGCACTACCGGTGCTAGTAGCAACGTGGAGACCTGCACAACACAACCACAGAACTTTGTCCCCAACTTGCGATGAGGTTGTCAATCTCACCGGTTTTGCTGAAAACAAAGGATTAAACGTATCGAATGGAAGGAAGTAATAGTTTGCAGAAAGTAAACACGAAGCGAAGAAAGTTTTTAGATTGTATGTAAAAGAAAGGACCGGGGTCCATAGTTCACTAGAGGTGGCTCTCCTTAAGATAGATAACATGTTGGGTGAACAAATTACAGTGGGGCAATTGACAAACATCGAGAAAGCATACAAGCATATACTAATCATCTTGACTCCTTTGAGACTTGATTGGGCATTACAACATTATACATAGACCGCCATCCAACTACATCTATGACTAATAATCCACCTTCAGGTTATCATCCGAACCCCCTCCGGTATTAAGTTGCAAGCAACAGATTATTTCTTTACGAATTACATGTAATGTAAACAATACGATTGTTCTATGAACAGGGATTGTTGTTTTCTCCCTAGTAGCAACAACACATCTAGTACCTTAGAGATTTCTGTCACTTCCCCAGATTACTAGAGGCATGAACCCACTATCGAGCATAAATACTAACTCTTGTAGTTGCTAGCATCTACTTGGCCAACATAGCTACTAACAACGGAAAGCATGCAAGATCACAAATAACAAAGACATGATAGAATCAATAATCAATCTGAAATAACATCTCAATATCCATCGGATCCCCGCAAACATAACATGCAGAATTACAAATAGATGATCTTGATCATGAACGGATCTCACAAGATCTAAACATGAAAGCACAAAGGAGGAGAACCAGCCATCTAGCTACTACATGGACCCGTAGTCCAGAGATGAACTACTCACGCATCACACCGGAGGCTTGCATGATGATGAAGAAGGCCTCCAAGGTGAATTCCCCTCTTCGGCAGGGTGCCGGGAAGAGCTTCAGATCCCTCCCGATCTAGGGATGGAGATGACGGCGGCTACAGACTCTTTCGTGGATTTTTTGATCGGGTACTTAGGGTTTTGATCCCGAGGGAAATATATAGGCGGAAGGAGAGTTCGAGGGGGTGCTGGGGTCGGCCAGACCACCCCCTGGCGCGGGCCAGGCCTGGCCGCATGGCCAGGTGGTGTGGCCAGGCCCCAGCCCTTCTCCGTCTCGTATTCTGGCTCCATATGACTTCCGATAAAATAGCAACTTTGGCTTTTGTCCCGTCCAATTCCGAGAATATTCATTTCGACTTTCTGGAACCAAAATAGCGAGAAAAGCAAGTAGCATCTGTGGCTCTTGTTAATAGGTTAGTCCAAGAAATCATATGAAAAGTACTCCAAAGTGTGGACAAAACACAAGAAAGTAGATAAAACCAAGCATGGAACATCAAAAATTATAGATACATTTGCAATGTATCAACCCACTAAACACATAACTTACCCACTGTTTATGCAGAATGTGATCAAGCAGTTTTATAAAAAGTTACCAACCCTTAAACAAAAAAGTTATCCACAAGATAAAAACCCATATGTTACAAAAATGTATAACCTACCTCCAGCTTTCCATATCCCTTTCCATCATTCTGCAGATCAGCCTTCAACACTTGATTAATTAGTTCTCTTGACCATATGTTCACAGCATACCGCCCTTCCGTCAAATCAATATCCAACCCACTAACATCAAGTGAGTCAACATAAAGTAGCTGCAAAAAATAAAAAACCAGAAAAGAAGACAATCAATACACTAACTAAAAAATACAACAAATTTGAATATAGAAGGTAATATTCAAACAATTTAAAGATAGGAATATGTACCTACAAGAGAAAAAGTCAAGCTTGCGTATGAGTACCCTTAGAAAGCTTCTCGTGCAGCTAGTCAGCGACAAATTTGTACCACTAGAACTTGGACACATTTCCAATGTTGTGCTGAAATTATTGTTGGAAATATGCCCTAGAGACAAATAGTTATAATGACTATTATCATATTTCGTATAGTTTATGATTAAGTTTTATATCATGCTATAACTATATTGAGTGGAAAAATCAATACACGTGTGATATATAAACAACCAGGGGTTCCCAGTGAAACTCTAGACACTGGTTCATTGGTCAATAGATAATCATGTTTCCTGATCATGTGGCATTTATGCCAGTTGGAAATGGAGTCAACTCATTCTGAGAATGAGATGATGAACCAATACCCAACCTAAACATCATGACCCGATCATGTCACGAAGTTTAAGTTACGATGATTAGAAATGGATCCTCGTAGACTATTCCTTAGACCATGAGGCTATATCAATCACTGTCTCTCGAGAGTGCTTAGATAGCATCAAGCGCCACTTGGTAATACAGTGGTTATAAAGGTGTGTTCAGGTACTCGGAGGAAACCGTAGAGGCAATATATGTCAAGAGCGAGATTTGTCCGTCCATGTGACGGAAAGATACTCAAGGGCCCACTTGGAGAGGTTATATCTAATAGCTGCGCAACGTGTGATTTGATCACAAGGATATCACTTGTCGGAACGAGTCAAGTAGCATTGTTCGGTAACGAGATTGAACACGGCATGGTGATTTCATTGATCAGATCTCGGGCAATGCAAGTATCGAGAGACAAAGGGAATAAGACACGACTGTCCCGGTTCAAACGACGAAAGATCTTCATGGAATGCACAGGGGTCACATTGCCATCCAGGTCCCTCTGTCGATCATTGGTGCAGGAGTGTCCTGACCATGTCTGGAGTGTTCCTGAACCGTGGGATATCACGCTTAAGGGCTTTATGATGCTTAAAGAGTGTTTATAAGATCGGTAGAATCACCGAAGAATAGTAGAGAGAAAACCGGAAGGGTTTCGGTAAGTCCGAAGGATGTCCGGAGTGGAGGTGGAAGGTGTTCCATAGCCACGGAGGTTGAATAATATGTGAATGAATGTTAAATATTGATTTAATCATTGATTCATAATTATTTAATAAAAGTGAAAATTAGTTAAATGGGCCAATTCCCGGAGGGGAGAGGGCCCATTAGGGAAAGGTGAGAGGGAGAAGGGCCAGAGGGTGTGGCCGGCGCCCTAGTGGGCCAGCCCCCCGCACAGGGCCCATGGGGGTGGCCGGCGGTGCCACCCTTCCCCTCTCCTCTCCTTTAGTCCCCCCGGGACTTTGAGGGAGGTAGTACCTCCCCTCCCCCTATATATAGTGGGGGTATTTGACCAGATAAATACACCCAATAATCAATAAAGGTCTTCTCACTTTTGGGAGGACCTCCAATTTATATTCTCTCTCTCTCTCTCTCTCTCTCTCTCTCTCTCTCTCGTGACCGTGGTCCCAAGTCTGGATTGCGCGAACAAGAGACATCTTCACCGCGGAGCGCCGTCGCGCTGCAGGATTCGGATCCAGGAGCTCTACTTCCGCAACTGCTGCTGGATCGAGGAAACGGGAGTCATTGTCAGGCACCAGACGTGTGTAACTCCCCGCGAGGTGTCGCACTTGAGGCACTCAAGTCGTTGGAGCCACAGGAGCACAAGGACTTCATCACGACCTTGAGGTCGGCTTCGGCTCGTCTACATCAACCACGCTCTCCTGAGCGTTGACAACGCTTTTCGGTCTTCAAGGGTAAGTTTGCAAAAAGCCCCTCCCATTACTGTATTACTAATAGATAGGTCCTGGCAGCATCAGGGGTTCAGGGGCGTAGGGTAAAATTTATTGTTTTCATGCGCGGAACCCCTATAGTGGTATCAGAGCTAGATCTATGCGTAGTAATGCTAGTACGGGTAGAACACACAAGATGTAGCGTGTGGGCATTGATCTTGTAGTTGTTACCCTCCCACGTGTACTTGTGTATACCACAGCAATGCTTGATGAAGCGGCCCCCAACTGACTTTACGCGTTCATTCGCGAGACTGGTCCACGCTTGACATACAACTTGTACCGTATAAAGTGGCTTAGGGGGGTGTCTGTCTCTCTCGCATTAGTTGGTATGCCATTTACAACGGAGGGCCCCAAAAGGGGTGTAGTAGAGACAACTACTTGATCAGCGTTGTGCTCAAAGTTTGTAGGTAAGAACGGTTCTTGTGTGAAAGCCCATTCAGCCACGTAAAACATGCAAAGATAAAGTAGAGGCGTCTAACTTTGTTTTGCAAGGAGGCGTTGCTTTGTGATATGGTTGTGGAAAAGGTAAAGTGATTACCTTATGTTACTTAGTAGTAGATAGTCACGGAGGTGACGGACTACCACGTCGGAAAGACACCGGTACTGGGTGTCTACGGGCGCCGTAACCCCGCACGTAATCCGGTGACGACGGATGGAGATCACGACGTGAAGGACCATATCACATCGCATTTACATTCAATGTTATTTTTTGTATATCTTATTGTGTTCTAGTATTAGATACTCGACGGTAGCCTAATAAGATGATCCCTGTTAAAATTACCAATGATTGTGTTCCCCCTTAGTGTGCACCACCAAGAAAGTTCTTCGGTATGAGGCAGGCCGTGATGATCGGGTGTCAGACATATCTATGTTCGCATACAGTGGGTGTAAGCCATGTTGCACAGCGAATACACTAAGGTTGAGTTGGCGAGCCTAGCATGTACAGACATGGCCTCGGAACACGGATGGTCGAAAGATCGAGCACGAGTCGCATGAATGATGTGACCGACGTTTAGCGTCCACCCTTGAACCCACATTGATGGCCGTGATGATCGGGGGAGATGTGGCTGATAGGGTCGTGTTATCACTAGGAAACCTTCTAGGGATAGGTGTTTCTGAGTGGAGTTATTATTAACTCATTTAATTATAAACTTAGTCTAAATTCCTTTTTGCAATTATAAATGTAGAAATGGTTCTCCCCGAGATTACCTTCCCTATTGACAATTTGTTAAAAGGAGAAAAGCTCAACTGAGATGGATCCAACTTTTCTGCATGGGTCATGCGCCTTTATGATCTCCTTGGTGAGAACAAAGTAGTTGACTACATGACCTACGAGATATACTTGGAGCCACCCTATTCTCATGAGACCCAGGAGCAGCGGGATCTCCACTACCGTCGTCGTGTGATTGCCACATTCATATCAGTAACGATGCGCCTCGGGATGGAGGATGGGTTCTGGCCGATTGTGGGAAGCCTTAATCCCCGAACGGTTATGGCACATATGAGATCGCATTTTGTGGAACAAGTGCGCATATGGGAGTATGAGATGATGGGGGATTTCCTCTCCATAAAGATGAAGGAGGGATCCTCACTAGATGATCACTTGTTGAGCATATACGATGCATACATGAGTCTGGCATACTACCTGGACAACTAGTTCTCAAGCTCTTTTGCAATGGGAGTTTTGTTGCGGTCGCTGCCACCAAGCTTCCAAGCACAAGTCAGGATTTGCATTATCAGAGGCGACGCGGAAACACTGGATTTCCATGAGTTCAGATCACATTTCAGAGATGTGGTGGTTGAACCCGATGTCGCTGGGGTCATCAATGACAAACGTATATATTTGATATACAATTTTAAAAATGTTATAATCTTGCAAACACATTTGCAGTGTTAAGTATATTTGATACTTGTTCTGTTTTGCTGAATACAGGTCCTTCTGCATGAGAGGTGCTTGCTAGAGAGGAGGTGACGTTGCGTGTTGATGGCGAGCATGATGATGATGGCCAACGATGCTCTCCCTCAACATTTATCACTTAGTTTATGTTCTAGGATGATTATTGTAATCAAAAGATTGTGAACTTCTTTAGTGTGTCTCACAATTTGTGAGACGGTTATTCATATGAGCTTGTAACAAACAGTTGTTCCACTTTTATAAATGATTTCTATTTGTGTTCATATCTTGTTTGATTACTTGTGAATTATCCTTGTTGTTTGAAACTAATTGATAATGCATGAACATTTGTAAAATATTGAAATTCCTTTAAAAATACCCAACTTAATGATATGTTCATTAATGAATGAAACCATTGTTTAAATTCAAAGTTATATTGATAATATGTGAAAGACATTTGATTTCTTATCACATATAAATCATGCCTAAGTTCGGCAAAATAACTTGAACACCGTGTATTACTTAAATACAAAGTGTTTAATGAATTGTTGAAAGTAAATACATATTCGATGTATTGTGTTTTAAAAAATGGTAATTATCATTATAAGATTGTTTAAAAGAGTAAAGCAGTTTACCAAAGGAAATATAAGTTTTGAAACTATTTGATTTGATCAAAGTGTTTCATCAACAAAGGGTATTAAAGATAAAAGAGAATCTAATTACTATGATTTGATCAATAGTAATGAAATTCAACTTTATGAGAATGTCATAAAGAAATTGTGAAATGCAAAGTGTTTTGAAACGTCAAAATATAAAGCATCACAATGTGATATTAGATATAAAAATGGGTGAAAAGATGGCACCAAATAAATCATTATAGTGTAGATGTAGAGACCATAAGTTAGAAATAGTTAGCACTCAATTAGAATATATAGTGAACCATTTGAATTTTTGAAAGCGGCTCCATATCTGGTATGGATCGTTGTAAAAGTTTTGGGGTTATTCGATATAACCAAAATAATAACGAATAAGTCCTTGTAGAGTATTCATTGGAAACTTTGAATACGAAATCCATAGCTGAAACCAAAAGAGAAGCAAAACTAGTATTGCTTGGATTTTGGTGCATTCTTGAGAAAGTTCACTTTTAGTGATATTTCTCGATTATGGAGCAAACGGAAGATAGTGAAAAACACGATGATGATTCAAAACCCTGCATTAGAGTGTTTAGAAGCGCAACGGACAACGTTCCTGAACGATTCTCTTCACAAAGGAAAGAATCAATGATAATGACATTGTGATTTTCCCCACTGGTGTTTTCACTACATGAAGTAGGATTCAAAATGTAACCCATATCTTGAATGGAGACATTTGTGAATCATTTGTCATGATTCTTGGAATATGGCATACCTACGAACTACTAAGGAAATAATGGTAAACTAGAATTATGAGAAATTCTAGAAGCAAAATTCACTTGAGATTAGAAAGCAATTCATTGCTAAATCTCACAAGTAAAAGGGGTTACTTGGAATTTTCCCAAATGGCTGCAAAGCCATAGTGGAAAAAGGGGGTGAATGACAAAAGCACAATTTGTCAAGTATTGGATGAATTCAAATGAATTTGATTCATGTGTGCTTGATGTCTAGTGGATTTAAAAGTAGTAGGAGTACTAGTATCTCACAGTAAGTCTCCAAGTTTGATATTTGATCAAAAGATTTCGAAGTTGTTCAAAATAGTGAGTGGATATGCAATTTGCATGAAATTGAGTGGGAGCTATGAAAGTCTTCCTAAAACAATATGTGAATGACATATTTTTGAGTGGGAGCAATATAAGACTCAAATTCAAATATGTAGGAACATAGTTTGAGTAAGAGTACTGACTCATACCCAAATATGTTAGAACATATTTTGAGTGGGAGCTTATAGGAGTGATTCTTAAGTGTGTTAAGAATAAAAGCGCAAGTACTTATAAATAATGATTTATAAAGTGTAGAAGTTAATAATAAGTGTATTATGTAGTATTCCTTAAGGGATCCTGAAAAGGGTTTCAGAATAGAAGTTAATTAAGGAACTGGTCCTTAATAACTCAAGTTAGGAATAACATTAAGTTTAAATCAATGGTTGAAAGAAAGAAAAGGATGATCATCATCCACTATGTTGAGACATAGGCTCTATCTTAGAAAACCATGATGATAACTTAACATAATATGTGATCCAATAAGGAACATTTAAAAGTGATTAAGTTTGAATCACAGAACGTTGAGCTAAGTCTGCCCGCAGTGTCTAATAGAGAACTGCAGACATATTTTCCAAATCCATAAAGGATGACATATCTTAAAGCATAAAGGGTTATGTTATAAGGGAATATGTTGGAAACTCCTGTAATACCGATTAAAGTCAAGTAGGAAGCGAGGTGAACAAAAACATCGAAAGTTGCACAGAGTGCACTAGTGTTTTGATGGTTACATTTATAATAAATAGATAAGGGTACAATCTAAAGTGTTGTATAATGTTATGGTGGGGCTAGTTCGCTTTTAACGTAGAATGATGTGTCCCAGGGCACAGTGCCCATGAGAAAGCCCTCGAGGTTGATCTAAAGTCACTTTAGGCTCCTGGAATCAGGCCTTGTTCTGCTGCCATGGCGACGATGCATACACACAGATGTTATCATGTGATGATAAAGTATTAATGTCAATAAGGTGACATTAGTAAGTTGCAAGGGATTTGGGACTGTAAAGTACAGACCCAAGACTCAACCTCTTCCATGAGCAAGCATGTTCAGGGTACCAGATATCGTGCCAATGATTAAGAACAAATGCAGCTAGTGTATTTGTACTCTAGTGCAAGTGGGAGACTGCTGGAAATATGCCCTAGAGACAAATAGTTATAAGGACTATTATCATATTTCGTATAGTTTATGATTAAGTTTTATATCATGCTATAATTGTATTGAGTGGAAACATCAATACACATGTGATATATAAACAACCAGGGGTTCCTAGTGAAACTCTAGTCACTGGTTTATTGGTCAACATATGATCATGTTTCCTGATCATGTGGCATTTATGCCAGTTGGAAATGGAGTCAATTCATTCTAAGAATGAGATGATGAACCAATACCCAACCTAAACATCGTGACCCAATCATGTCACGAAGTTCAAGTTATGATGATTAGAAATGGATCATCGTAGACTATTCCTTAGACCGTGAGGCTATATCAATCACTGTCTCTCGAGAGTGCTTAGATATCATCAAGCGCCACTTGGTAATACAATGGTTATAAAGGTGTGTTCAGGTACTCAGAGGAAACCGTAGAGGCAATATATGTCAAGAGCGGGATTTGTCCGTCCATGTGACGGAAAGATACTCAAGGGCCCACTCAGAGAGGTTATATCTAATAGCTGCGCAACGTGTGATTTGATCACAGGGATATCACTTGTCGGAACGAGTCAAGTAGAATTGTTCGGTAACGAGATTGAACACGACATGGTGATGTCATTGATCAGATCTCAGGCAATGCAAGTATCGAGAGACAAAGGGAATAAGACACGACTGTCCCGATTCAAACAACGAAAGATCTTCGTGGAACGCACAAGGGTCACATGGCCATCCAGGCCCCTATATTGATAATTGGTGCGGGAGTGTCCCGACCATGTCTAGAGTGTTCCCAAACCATGGGGTATCACGCTTAACGGCTTGATGATGCTTAGAGAGTGTTTATAGGATCGGTAGAATCACCAAAGAATAGTAGAGAGAAAACCAGAAGGGTTTCGGTAAGTCCGGAGGATGTCCAGAGTGGAGGTGGAAGGTGTTCCATAGCCACGGAGGTTGAATAATATGTGAATGAATGTTAAATATTGATTTAATCATTTATTCATAATTATTTAATAAAATAGAAAATCAATTAAATGGTCAAAGGCTTAATGGGCCAATTCTCGGAGGAGGGAGGGCCCATTAGGGAAAGGTGAGAGGGAGAAGGGCCAGAGGGGGTGGCCAGCGCCCTAGTGGGCCAGCCCCCCCCCCCCGCACGGGGACCATGGGGGTGGCCGGCGGTGCCACCCCTCCTCCTCTCCTCTCCTTTAGTCCCACCCCGGGACTTTGAGGGAGGTAGTACCTCCCCTCCCCCTATATATAGTGGGGGTATTTGGCCAGATAAATACACCCAATAATCAATAAAGGTCTTCTCACTTTTGGGAGGACCTCTAGTTGATATTCTCTCTCTCTCTCTCTCTCTCTCTCTCTCTTTCTCTCTCTCGTGACCGCGGTCCCAAGTCTGGACCGCGGGACCGAGAGACATCTTCACCGCGGAGCGCCGTCGCGCTGCAGGATTCGGATCCAGGAGCTCTACTTCCACATCTGCTTCTGGATCGGGGAAGAGGGAGTCATCATCAGGCACCGGACATGTGTAACTCCCCGCGAGGTGTCGCACTTGAGGCACTCAAGTCATTGGAGCCATAGGAGCGCAAGGACTTCATCATGACCTTGAGGTCGGCTTCGGCTCGTCTACATCAACCACGCTCTCCTGAGCGTTGACAACGCTTTTCGGTCTTCAAGGGTAAGTTCATGAAAACCCCTCCCGTTACTGTATTACTAATAGATAGGTCCTGGCAGCATTAGGGATTCAGGGACGTAGGGTAAAATTTATTGTTTTCATGCGCGGAACCCCTACAATTATATAGTGGAAAAGAAGCTATCAACATAACATCAAAACTTACACATATGTTACACACCACCACAACCCAAATACAAAAATGTTACCACCCCTATAACACACTGGTTATCATCACAGCAAACAGAAAGTTATCAACATCAGAACATATAAGTTACCACCTAAGATAGATATTAAAAAGAACAGACATGACAAGGGAAACTAACCATGATCGGGTAGCACTTAGGGCTAACATGGTTCCGGGTAGTCGGTGACAGAAGTGTCGACACAATCTACATGACATATGTTTGCTTGAACTCATCGTCATATAAACTCATATCCTTCAATATTTCAAAAACTCGAGTTCTCAAAGGGGTGCTGCCATCATCAGGAAAAAGAATAGGGGCAAGGGCACCCTGAATTTCTAGATCAGAATAATATGGGACCGGCTCTTCCCCAAGCGGCAACCCAAAACATCTGAATATAGTATCCTCATTAAGGGGTATCCTTCCTCGACCCAGCACAACAAATGCACGTGTGTGCTTGTCATATAAACTAGAAAGCCAGGTCATAACTGCGTCGTGCAGTGATGCACACTTGATATCTAGCAAACTGTCAAGCTCCATTGTTTCAATTGTTGTCATCTGTTCGTCTCATGAAAATTCCAATAAACTGGTCATAGCACAAGGCGATGCCCTGTTACGTTTACGGACAGGATGTTATTCACCATTGACAACATCAGTAGCGGCCTTCCATTTTCTCGGCATCGTGGCCACTACAAACAATTTAAAATGAAAACATAAATACAAACATAAGTTACCCATGATCATAAACTATTGTTATCATACAAGAAGCTAAAAACTTATCAACGGAGATAAACAAAAAGTTAATAATTGCACCACCAACAAAATGTTACCCATGATCATACAACAATGTTATCATGCATTTTTCTCAAACTTTACCAATAGATATAAGTAAAAGTTATGGATTACACTACTAAAATCATGTATAGAGCTACTATTATCAAGGAATTCATTACACTAGTACCCATAGGGGATATCCTACATTACACACTTGAATTTTTTATGTGCACCCCAGGTAATCTAATGTTATCATGCCAACAGAACATACGTTATCCATGTCAGTGCACATATATTATCATGCACTTTGCTCAAAAGTTACCAACATAACATAAACAAAAAGTTAGCAGATACATGGCTAGTACTGTTGTTATCATGGGACCCTCTCCAATGTTAATCATGGCTAGTGCTATTGTTATCAAGGGATCCTAAACAATATTACCAACTTCATAAACAAAAAAGTTAGCAGATACATGGCTAGAACTATTGTTATCAAGGGATCCTCTCCAATGTTACCCATGGCTAGTGCTATTGTTATAAAGGAATCCTAATTTCAAAAGCCTAAAACATCCAAAGCAGTGAATCATGATTTATAAATGATTTGTTATGGGCAACCCAGCTAGTCTAATATTATCATGCCATCAGTTCACAAGTTACCCATACCATTACACATATGTTATCATGCACTTTGCTCAAAAGTTACCAACAAATGATAAACAAAATTTAACAAATACATGGTTAGTATTGTTGTAGTCAATGAATATTCTCCAATATTATCCATGGCTAGTGATATTGTTATCAAAGAATCCTATACAATCTTACCCACTTCATAAAACAAATTTAGCACATACATGGCTAGTACTGTTGTTATCAAGGGATCGTCTCCAATGTTACCCATGGATAGATCTATTGTTATCAAAGAATCCAATGCAATGTTATCCATGACTAGTGCTATTGATATCAAGGAATCCTATACAATCTAACCCACTTCAAATAGAATGTATCATAGATCAAATCACAGGAGGTAGCATGGGGAGATTAGTGATTGGATCATGGGGGAAACGAGTCACATGGATACATCATAACTACATCACACGCAGTAGATCTAGTTAGGGGACAATACTCAAAACTATAAGACCAAATGGAATCAGGGGCAGTACTCAAACCATTTAAAAAACGGGGGGTTCAAGCATGAAGGAGCGCGGCAAAATCAGGGCAAGCATGAAGGAGCGCCACAAAATTAGGGGGCAAAACACACACATTACAACTTCTAAGCAACCCTAAACGATAGGACCAACCGGAATCAACATCGACGATAAAACCGACTGACGAGGGTTTAACTCATCAATGCCCATTGTTATGGACTTGGGTTTTGGAGAAGGAGGGAGTGCTAGAGATATCTATCAGCTAGCAAACAAGCACACAGGGGACAAAGGATTTACCCAGGTTTAGGCCTCGTAGAGGTCCCTACTCCTGCTTGTCTGCTCGTGGAATTATTGAGGGAGTCGAAAGTTACAACGGTGAGCAGATGCAATCTAGCGAGGGTTTGTGCAAGCTAGGGTTGCGTGTGTCCTCCTCGCCGCCCCCTCCTAGCACCTTATATAGATAGGCTAGGTCTCAGGTAGCAGGTCGAGTCGGTTACAAGTTAGGGTTTTCCCTTTCAAACTTTCTATCTTCAGCTTTCTCTTGATCTTCAAGCAATCGAGAGTCCGCAGGTTACTCGAGTCCTTCTATCTGGGCCTTGGCGACACCGTGGGCCTATACGTATTTGGACCGTATATACCAAGTTCGAGTACCTGCAGGGTATACCCATGTCAGTAGCCCCCAAGTGTCCAATGGAATCGCATATTCGACTGGGAACTTTTTTGAAGTCTTCGAGTGCCTGAATGAGTACATTTTCGACTGCCTTTATTTATGTCATAGGGATTGTTGATATACGTGTCTGATATAACCGAAGTATCGGTATCAGTTAACCACCTTAGGTTGAAACAACGCAATCTACTCAAATTCGAGTCCCCGGACTCGAATCCAGAAAAGTGCTGGTGTAATTCGACTCAGGTCGTGGAGGTCTTACAGGAGTCGAATTCCAGTTATATGGGTGTGAGCACTTGACGCATCCGTCAAGGCATGTTCATCGTGCCTATAGGCACGGATATATTTCTGGTAGTGCGCAGTTAAATGTGTTGCCAGGCCTTATTCAGGTCTTACCTTCACGCCGTAGGCGCGGCATCCGAATTTTATCATCGTGGAGACGATTCGGGCGTCCTAGGAGACGTAGTCTCTTTGTAGGGAAAATTTGTGAGGCGGTGTCGCCAGAGATTGCGAGTGTGGATGTTATCAACACATAGTTTTTGTGCAAATAATCATAGGGTGCGCGACCAGCGCTCCCTATGGGAGTAGCCCCCGAGTGCCTGGTTGAGTCGAAGACTCAGGCAAGGACTAAAACCATTTTGTGACTGTTGTCGTATTTTTGCTTACTTGTTTCAGTCGATGACTCAGGCAGGGACTAAAAAACTTTTGCGACTACTGTCGCCTTTTGCCTGCTTGTTTTAGTCGAATTTGTTTCCGGCGCTCCCTATGGGAGTAACCCGTGTCCATAATCGAACTGTGTTTCGAGTGGTTGGGTTTGCTTTTATGATTGTCCACATTCCTGCAACAAGAAAAAGAAAAGTCGTAGGGTGCGCGGCCAGCGCTCCCTATGGGAGTAGCCCACGAGTGCTTGGTGGAGTCGAAGACTCCAGCAAGGACTAAAAATAGTCGAAGTTTTCCGCTGCGTAGCCTTGGTGACGTCAGTGCTGACGCGTGTATGACCTTAGTTGCCCGCGTGAGCGAGTTTGACGGGACGTGACGAGCGGTGGGTCCTACTTTTTGACTTTGATTTGACTGGGCGTGCGTAATCTTATTTTGCGCCTCCTCGATTTCCGTGCGTAATGGTAGAAGTGGGGGGACGGTTCGCGCTTCCTCTTCTCCACGTGTCCAACATGATGTGCGCCACGTGTCTGATAGGGTTTTTGTCAACCGTTGGATTGCATCTTCCAGGGGTTAAATAGCGGCGCTGCGGTGGTAATTTTTCATCTGCATTTTTTCGTCCTTCCTGCCATTGCCATTGCTGCTATTCTTCTGCTTTCCTGCGCTCGTCTCCTTCACAGCGCTGGACCACCTCCGTTCGTTTCCAAGTTACTTTTTGCGCTCTCATCGTCGTCGTGCAATGGGGAAAAAGAAAGGAGGTGCTGGCGCTGATTCCGCGGCCACCATCGCCGTGACGAAGAAGAAGGGTGTCTCCGCTGCTGCGAGCACTAGCGCCGCCGCTGGCAGGAAAAAGAAGGTCGCGGGCACCCGCGTGACCAATGGCGCATGGTGCCCCTCTATCATCAAGGCATCAGATCTCCGTCTTCTTCGCCAAGACGGAGTTATTTCTGCAGTAGTCGCCGATTCACGCATCCCCAGCGGTGAGACCATTCATGTGCCTCCCGCTGGTTTTTGAGTGATGTTTCTCGCATTCATCATTCGCGGTCTCTCCTTGCCTCTCCACCCCTTTTTTAGGGGTCTTCTTTGCTTCTACGGGTTCCAGCTCCATCAGCTGTCCCCAAATTCGATTCTCCACATCACCTGCTTCATCACCCTTTGCGAGTGCTGGCTCAGAATCGAGCCACACTTTGGTCTTTTCAAGCACTTGTTTAAATTGAAGCGTCAGTCCGCCTCTGGCTCTTTAGTTTATGACGTAGGTGGTTGCGGTATCCATGTCGACCCAGCCGCCACCTATTTCGACATCAAGCTTACCAAGTCCATCCAGGGATGGAGGGATAGATGGTTCTATGTTCACGACCAGAAGGCCAAGGACGAGCACTTTGGACTCGCGCCTTTCGATCCCGCAACTCCCTGCAAGAAGATGCGTTCTTGGAAGAACGTGATCATGCCTTCCGAACTCGTGGAGACAGACGTGTTATATCAACGGGTTTGCGACCTCAAGAGTCGCATAGGCGCAGAAGAGGGAGGTTGCGCCCTTGTAAGGACTTGGCTGCGTCGTTGCGTCCAGCCTCTCCAGGCTAGGGTCCATCCCATGTTTCAATAGGGTGGCACTGATGATGCCACTCGCGTGTCTGTTGATGGCATGTCCGTGGCTGAGGTAGATAAGAGGGTGCGACTGGTCACGAAGTACACCCTCAAGGATGTGCTTTAGAACGAGCCAGTCGATCCTCCTTTCGATGCTTCGAATCCTCCTCCTGAGGTATAGTTGTGCTACGCAGTATCTTATTTTCGCGATTGCGCTTTCTGTTGCTTACCTGTTATGTTTGCTGATCTTCACTGTTTATATGCAGGATTGGGCAGTGTCGCCTTGTATGCCTCCTCTCCCTGAGGGGATTATTCCTCGTCAAGCTTTGGAAGAGGACGAGTCTGAGTCGACTGTCCCTTCTGATGTGGAAGAGGAAGCCCCCGAGTCCGAGAGCCCGAACACTCGCAAGCGTTCGCGTAGCGAGGACTCCGACGCATCGACTCCTTCAACTCCAGGAGGCGCGGCTGTTGGCGCGGAGTCGCCAATTCCAGCTGTTCCTGTGAGGGTTGTGGCACCGTCTTCTCGCAAGAAGATGTGATTACCCAAGGAGTCTTCGTCAGAATCGGCGGCTACCACGTTTGATCTTGACAACTTTAACTGGTAAGTTTGTTGGGTCATTCATTCTTTTTTGTTTTCTTCTTGTTGGTTTTTTGCCCTGGAGTTTGCCCTTTTCTCAATGTGGACTTGGTCTTGTAGTCAAGAGGCATCGTCATCTTCTGACGACGTCGAGTTTTTGAAAGAATCGGGAGTCGCGACTTCAAGGGCCAAGGTAGAAGTCGAGCGCGCTCCTTCTCCTCCGGCGGCGGCCCACTCCGGGCACAATTCTTCGAGCTCTCCTCACGTAGGGGAGCATCAAGTGGTTGCTCGGATGACGGTTCAGCAAACTTCTTCGGAGTCGCTAGAGGACCATGTAAGTATATCTTTCCTTCTTTTTTAATGTGGTAGTCAACGCCTTCTGCTGCCCTCTTCTGACTCCTTGTTTTGTGCGACAGCTCCTTGTAAAGGAAGCCGCGCAGGTGGCGGAGCAGGTGATGGCGATGGGTCGCCAGCATCCAATGCTGAAGACGCGTCACCGCGTGGTCGAGACTGAGTGCTCTACACTTATTCTTTTCGTCTTCTCTCTGTTTTGGTATAATCGACTGATAGCCAATTATTGACTGCCATGTAGCTGAGCATAACGCTTTACTGTGCAACGTCGCCACGTTGGAGAAGACATTAGCTGCAGCTGTGAAGGGGCACGACGAGGCAATCGCGGCTCGTGACGATGCCCAGAAGCGCGGAGAGGATCTGCGCGCCTCCTTTGCGGCTAGGGAGAAGTTGTTCGAAGAGCAACTGTTCTCAGTCGCCAAGGCCCTCTCAGGTACCTTTACTGGTAGATATTTTATTGATATATCTAGAGTTTTTGCCGGTGGCACTAGAAGTTTGATCCATGTGTGTATTTTTGGTGTAGATGCTGGCGACTTGAATTTTGATCCATAAGCCCTTTGTCACGATGACGCTCTGGCGGGCGCGGTGTCTGCGGTCGAGGATCGTAGCGCCGCTGTCCAAAATACGTTGTCCAAGGCCAAGGTTACCCTGAGTCGCCTCCAGGAGGAGTTGATGCCGAAGGCGGAGCTGGTCGACAATGTGGAAGAGCTGGTGGAGTCGCTTGCTGGGGGTGTGCCTGCCACGTACAAGAACTCCCTCCGTGTAGCTGGCGCGACCATGTCACTTGCCATGGTGCAAGCCCACGGAGTCGAAATAGATCCTTCTGCGGTGTCGAAGACGATGCCTGTTGGCGCGGATGGTCGGCAGGTAGTGTTCGCTCCCTTTGCGACTGCCTGTGCCAAATATGGCCATTCCTTGATAAATATTGTTGCCAAGTATTCGGAGGAGCTCTAACGTGCGAAGAAGGTGGCGAAAGCTTCGGTCTCAGGGGCCGGCGGAAAGTCAATGGCATCTGATACTGCCACCGACTTGATGAAGCCCTCGAGGCCATCTAAGTCGAAGAAGCCAGCTGCTTCGTAGTTAGTTTCTTGTAATAGTTGATGAATTGCTCTTTTGATTGGAGAACATGCCTGCTGGCGAGTGTGCTTGTAAACACTTATGCTTATGTTGAATGCATCTGTTACTTTTGACTTTTGTGTTGAGTTGGTCGCCTTATTTGCCTCTGGCTTGATTTTTGGTAGGGTACATCAAGTGGTCCTGTGGGAGGAACCCAGGACTCGCCATTGCTCGAGGATACAGTGGCACCACCATGCTCCAGGGTAGAGGAGCTGTCCTTGCTTTCGCGACTTCGTGATCGCGTTAAGCAACTAGAGCGTGAGTTGCCCGTGATCCGTGGTAGCGCAAACGTGTGGAAGTCGAAGGCTGAAAAAGCCGCCGCCCGCGAGCAATATCTGCTTGGCGAGGTGACGCAGCTGGGTGACCAGTTTAAGAGTTAGTTTGCTCATCCTCATCTTTTCCTTTGTAGTTAATCGCAATGGTACGTTGTACTCATGCTGTTGATGCTGCTTTGTGTAGTTGTTAGCGCACGTCATCCGCAGGAGGAGAGGGATAGGATTGCCATCCGCCTTCATGATCTCACCCAGGAGCAACTTCAGGAGAGTGGATACTTCTGGGTAGATCATGATCGTGCGACTGCATTGGCGACCCTGCAGGATCGCGCCTCGCGAGTGCTGCTCTTTCTGAAGAAGTCGCAGTCGTGTTTGAAGAACATCTATCGGGTGATGTTCCCGCTGGATGATACTCCATCAAGCCTGCTGGCTCTCCTGACCAAATTTCAGGATATGTCCGCGGTTCGCGAGTGCGTGAGGCAGCAGTTGGTGGCTGGTGCCAAGGCTGCCCTCTCCATGGTCCGTTTGCACAGGCCTGACATGGATATCGCCGCCATTGCCTCTGGGCCACCGGTGCCACCAGCGGGATCTTCCTGGAATATGGTGCCGTACTATCAGGCGGTGGACCGTCTAGCCGAGGAGATCATCGACTTCTTTGAGGAACAAACTAATGTTCTTCTGTTGCAAGGGTAGCCGAATATGTATCCTGCACATAAGTGTACTTGTGTTGTAAAGCTCATATATATTTGTAAATAATTTATTGTTTGAATGTGTACAAATATCTTTATAAGTGTGGGGTGCGTTGCACTTATGCGAGTCCTTTTCGTTAGCCTGGCCATCTTTTTTTCTCGTTCCCTTGTCAACCTGTCAGGTGCGTTGCAGCTGGGTTGAATTTGTGTTAAGGGGTTTGATTGATGTGCCAGCTACTCAGGATGTCGCGTTTTTGTTCGAAGAACATATGTGTATAGGGTGGCGTAGCCCCCGAGTATGAAAATTGACAAGGTAAAGGAGAGCACAGAGTTTCGGGGCACTTAGCTTTTATTTATTCGAAGAATAGTATGAACTACAATGTGCGGCTAAGTAGCCTTGGCTGAGTAGCCTTATTTGCGATGTAAAAGTAAAGAAAAACGACTAAGGGTAGAAGCGTCGCAGTTGCCAAGGGTTGGAGTATGCGACTCCTGTCTCTAAATCTTGAAGGCGATAGGCGCCACCTAGGATTACTTCTGTAATCACGTACGGCCCTTCCCAGGGGGACTCGAGCTTGAGATGCCCCTATTGTTTCAATCGCAGGACCAGGTCACCTTCGACGAAGGATCTGGGGCGAAGCCTTCTGCTGTGGTAGTTCTTGAGTTCTCTTTGGTAGATCGTGGATCTTTCTGCAGCGATTTCTCTTGCCTCGTCGAGGAGATCGAAGGAGTCTTCGAGTGCAAGGGATGACTCTTGTTCGCTGTAAGCGACTACGCGCGGCGCCTTGTATCGCACTTCGGCGGGTAGTACTGATTCTTCTCCGTGCACCATAAAGAATGGCGTGTAGCCCGTGGCACTGTTTGGAGTTGTTCGTAGACTCCAGAGTACGGATTGGAGCTCATCTGGCCAGCAACCCGCGGCTTGCTCGAGTGGTCGAAGGAGTCGCTTCTTGATGCCGCTGCAGACGAGCCCGTTTGCTTTTTCCACCCGACCGTTAGTCTGTGGATGCGCGACTGAGGCGTAACTGATGTTGATCCCCAGGTTTCCGCAGAATTCTTGGAACTCCTTGGATGTGAAGTTCGTCCCGTTGTCAGTGATGATGTTGTGCGGCACGCCGTAGCGGTAGACAATGGATTCGAAGAACTTGACCACGTTGTGCCCTGATTGCTTGGTCACTGGCATGGCCTCGATCCACTTGGTGAACTTGTCGACTACGACCAAGAGGTAGACGTAGCCTCCTTGCGAGGACCTTGGGATCTTGCCCACCATGTCAAGCCCCCATTGTGCGAAGGGCCAGGCCAATGGAATGGTCCGTAGTTCTGTGCCTGGTGCGTGTGGCTTGTCCGCGAATAGCTGACAAGCGTTGCACTTTTGGACTATGTCCTTGGCGTCGCGCATGGCCGTGGGCCAGTAAAATCCAGCTCGTAGAGCTTTGGCAACGAGGGCGCGACTGCCGGCGTGGTGCCCACAGGTCCCTTCATGGATGTCGAGGAGGACTGCTCTTCCATCGGCTAGGGAGACGCATCATTGTAACACGCCTGTGATGTTGCGTTTATACAGTTCGCCGTTGATAACGGCGAATGCCTTGGAGCGTCGCGCAATGTGCCGTGCGTCTGTCGGGTCATCCGGTAGGCGCTTGCTGAGGAGGTAAGTAATGTACGGCTGCGTCCAAGATTGTTCGATCATCATGACGCTCATTGGTCCCTCGAGTCCTGTGTCGAGCTCCAAGTCATCGAGTGCCATTGTCTCATTGGGTGGCGTAGCCCCCGAGTCCGTTGCTGCGCTTGTTTTCTTCTCTGTGGCCTTTGGCTTGATGGAGCGTTCGCATATGCGCTCGAGAAATACTCTCGGTGGTATGGGGGCGCAAGTAGAGCTTATGTTGGCGAGTGCGTCCGCCTCCTCGTTGCTTTCGCGACCTACATGTCGCAACTCGCAACCATCGAAGCCTCCCTCGAGTGTATCGTAGAGGTCGCGGTATGCGATCATGTTGTCGTTCAGTGTGTCGCACTCGTGCATTGTTTGGTTGACGACCAGCTTGGAGTCGCCATATATGATTAGCCTCTTTGCTCCGCAGGCTTTTGCCATCCTCATCCCATGCAACAGGGCCTCGTATTCAGCCTTGTTGTTTGAGGCTGTGAACTGCATTCGCAGGATGTATTTCAGCTTGTCCCCTTGAGGTGATGTCAGTATGACACCTGCTCCTGCTCCATCTTTCCGCTTGGACCCATCGAAGTGCATTGTACAAAGGTAGGACATATCTAGCTTGTCCGGGAGTTGGTTTTCCATCCAATGCACGAGGAAGTCAGGGAGAACTTGCGACTTGATTGCGTCGCGCTTTTCATATGTGATGTCTCGTGGAGACAGTTCGATTCCCCAAAGCGCGACTCGCCCCGTGGCATCGGGGTTATTGAGGATATGTCCCAATGGGGCGTCGTTGACTACCACGATTGGGTGTTCCTAGAAGTAGTGGCGCAGTCGCCGGGCGGTCATGAAGATGTCGTACGCCAGCTTCTGGTAGTGCGGGTACTGCTGTTTTGTTGGCGTGAGGACCTCGTTGAGGTAGTATACCGGGCGTTGTACGCCGTGGACCTTGTTTTCCTCGGCCCGCTCGACGACGAGCACTGTGCTAACCACTTGGTTGGTAGCGGAGATGTACAGCAGTAGTGGTTCCCTTTCTCGTGGAGTCACCAATACTGGCGAGGTAGATAGCAGGCGCTTGAGATCTTCGAATGCTTCTTGCGCTTCATTGGTCCACTCAAATTTGTCAGCTTTGTGGAGGAGCTGGTAGAAGGGCAGTGCCTTTTCTCCCATTCGACTGATAAATCGACTGAGGGTCGCGATTCGTCCGGCTAGTTGATGGACGCCTCTTATGTTCTTTGGCTTCTCCATGGCCAGTATGGCCTTTATCTTTTTCGGGTTTGCCTCAATCCCTCTCGCGGAGATGAGATACCCGAGCAGCTGCCCAGATGGTACGCCGAAGGCGCATTTGTCCGGATTGAGCTTTATCCGGTAACGATCGAGATTGGCGAAGGTTTCGCTCAAGTCGTCGATTAGAGAGGTTTCTTCCTTGGTTTTGATTACTATGTCGTCGACATAGACTTGGATGTTGCGACCCAGTTGCTCCTTGAGGCAGGCCTGCATGCACCGCTGGTATGTGGCTCCCGTGTTGTTTAGCCCGAAGGGCATTGTGTTGTAGCAGAACACACCGAAGGGCGTTGTAAACGCGGTCTTCTCCTGGTCTTCCTCCTTCATTCGAATTTGGTTATAGCCTGAGTAGGCATCGAGGAAGCAGAGGCGCTTGCATCCAGCGGTGGAGTCGATGATTTGATCGATCCGTGGTAGCGGGAAGTGATCTTTTGGGCAGTGCTTGTTTAAAGAAGTGAAGTCCACGCACATCCGTAGGATATCCGTGTCCTTTTTTGGTACCAGCACCGTATTGGCGAGCCAAGTGCTTTCCTTGATCTCGCGTATGAATTTGGCCTCGAGGAGTCTGTTGATCTCCATTCCGACTACCTGCGCTCGTGGCTCGTATACGCTGATTGTTTGCTTGACTGGCCTTGCGTCGGGTTGACGTTGAGTGCGTGCTCGGCGAATTTCACAGGAACTCTGGCATGTCCGCAGGACACCAGGCGAAAATTTCCTAGTGCTCACGGAGGAATTCGATGAGCGCGAGTTCCTATGCGGGACTCAAGTTGTTGGCGATGAGGGTCGTTTTAGCGGGATCTGATGGATGGACCTGCACCTTCTTTGTGTGCACAGATGAGTCAAAGGGGAGGTCGAGTGAGCTTGGCCTACTCAGGGGAGGCATACGGTTGTCTGTCGTTTCCTTCAATCACGCGAGCTCCTCCTGCATGCCGAAGGACTGGGAGATTCTGTTGAATTTCGTCGAATCGCTGGCCGTCAAGCTCCCGTTGATCGTGATGACGCCGTTGGGACCTGGCATTTTCATTTGCAGGTAGGCGTAGTGGGGTACCGCCATGAACCTAGCGAACGCGACGCGTCCGAGGATGCAGTGGTATTGTGAGGGCCAGTCGACGACCTCAAAGTCGATGCGCTTGCGCTGGAAGTTCTTTGGCGTGCCGAATATGACGTCGAGGTTGATTTTGCCCAGGGGGTATACGCCTTTCCCTAGGACGATGCCGTGGAACATTGTGTCCGATGCCTCCAAGCAGGTTAGAGGGATCCTCATTGCTCGCAAGGTACTCGCGAATATGAGGTTGATGCCACTTCCGCCATCCATGAAGACACGACTCATGTCGAAGCCTCCAATTTGTGCCTCGAGTACGAGGGGGCAATGACCTGGGCGAGGCACTTGGGGTGGGTGGTCGCGTTTGTCGAAGGTAATGCACGACTCATTGCCACTGAGGTACTCAGTGGTGGATGGTGGCGAGTGCGTGGCCAAGTTGACTTGGCGAGTGATGGCCTTCTGCACCCTATTGGAGGGGCGCCCCTTTTGGATCATCATGGTACCCATGGCTCGTGGGTACGGTTCGCCTCCGTGGTGCTGGTCCGGTGCAGCTCCGTTTGGGGGTGGCCCAGGTGGTGGTGGTGGTGCGACATGTGCCACGGCGCCTGGAGCGGCTCCGTAGCCTCTTTCAACTGCATTGCGGTTCATCCGAACCAATCCTTCGTGTAGCTTGAGGAACTCGCGGCAGTCCTTGAGGAGGTGGCTGGACTTTCTCTTGCCATCATGCTTGTCGATGTACAAGTATACAGTTTGTCCTTGATGGGGGTCGCGGGTGCTTCATCGCAGGTGCGGCGTTGCCACACTTGCGTGGTTTTCCTGGAGTCGCGGTATCCGCCGCTGTGGTATCCGTTGTTGCGGTTATCGTTGCGTCTATCGGCATAGCCAGCTGCGACCATGTTGACATCATCGCGATCGTCGTAGACGTGCATGCGACGCTTACTCCGGCGGTCGCATCTTCGTTCGAGTTCTGCCTCCTCGTCAGAGTGAACGCGGTTCTTCACCGAATCTTCTCCATCGGCCCACCGATTCACGATCTCCATCAGGTGGTCGATGGTCTGGGGCTTTGAGCGGCCTAGCTCCTCCCTGAGTTCCATGCGGCAGACACCACCGTTGAATGCATCAATCACGCGGTCTTCTGAGATGTTCTCCGCGGAGTTCTTGATGATGGACCACCTCTGGATGTAAGAGCGCAGCGATTCTCCAGATCTTTGCTGGCAGCATCTCAGTTCTTCGATTGAGGCGGGCCGTTTATACGTGCCCTTAAAGTTACGCACGAAGCTGTAGACCAGCTCGTCCCAGCTGCAAATGGATCCGCGTGGAAGGTTATTGAGCCATGCCCGGGCGGTGCCCTGCAGCTGTAGCTGCAAGCATTGCATCGCGGTACTTCGACTGCCTCCATGTAGCCTGACGGAGGAGATGTGGTCCTCCAGCCAGATCTTGGGGTCCTGTAGACCGTAAAATTTCGGGTTCTTCGATGCGAGTTTAAACCCTTTAGGCATTCGCTTTTGCCTGCTGGATCTGCTGAAGCATCTGGCGCCGCAGAGCTCCCCATCTTCTTCTTTCGAGTCAGTCAACCGAGCATGTCGTGCCCTTGATTTGTCGATCTTGCGCTGCGTGAGTTCATCGCGTGCATCGTAGTCGCGATCGTGTCGTCGTGAGCGACGGCGCCAAGACAGGTCGTGACTGTCATCGCTGGACGAGGGCGAGGAGTAGCACTTTGCTAGTGTTTTGCCCTTTTTTGGGTTTGGTACCGGTTCCTTGTCGAGGGCGGCCTCGATTAGCCCTAGGCCCGCGATCGTAGATCGGTGCATGGCTGTTCGGGGATCTCCAGCTGGTGGCTGGTTATTGAGAAGGTACATGGTGGCTGCTGTCACCGCGACCTGCGGTGTCCTAGGAACCACGTTGCCTCTCGTGTCGACTGTCATAGAGCCTAAGTCGAGGACTTTCGCGGCGTCTATGCGTTCTTGTTCGGTGAGGTGAGCCATCCGTGATTGCCTCTTCTTGGCGAGGTGCTCGTTGCCTCTTGAGGAGGATCCTCCGTAGGAGGAGAGCCCAGCGCGACGAAGGGTAGAGGTGCACCTCGTAGGGCTTCGCGGCAGCGATCCCACTCTTGCTCGTTAAGCCTGATCACGACGTGTTCGCCGGTTTGCTCGTTGATCATGCTAGGAGGTTCGACTGCTCCTCCGTTGCCACCGTTACCGCCGTTGCCGGTGTTGGGTGGGTCGGTGCCGTTGCCGGTGTTACCATCGTTGCCGCGATTGGGTGGGTCGGTGCCATTGCTGGTGTTGCCACCGTTACCGTGGTTGGCGGAGGTGTCGCCTGCGTTGATGACGGCGCACATTGAAGTGATTTGGGAAGCTGTTGCTCCCACAACTTTCAGATCCGGAACCGTAGGTTCCGTATTTAGTGGCCAGATCGCTTAGATTGGAGTCGCGACTGCTGTCGCTGACCATGTTCCCAACTGCCACCGGAGCATTGAGCTCGCTGAGGGTGCCGATCGACGGAGGGAACCATGATGGTGGGGCAATCGCCGGTGCCGTCGGCTGATCAGGCATGCGAAGCGTGCCCATCTGTCCAACTTGGAAGGGGAAGCTCCCAATCGCCAGGCTGACTCCATCGCCACGGATTCGAAGGCCGGGCGAGTGGCCAGTGTGTGGACGATGAAGTCGAAGGCGCCGAAGAGCTGGCGAATCTCCGTTGTTGCGGAGTTGTAGATCGCAGTTGATGGGGCCGAAGAAGCCGCAACATCAGCACTCCCAATTCCCACAGACGGCGCCAATTGACGAGGGTTTAACTCATCAATGCCCATTGTTATGGACTTGGGTTTTGGAGAAGGAGGGAGCACTGGAGACATCTATCAGCTAGCAAACAAGCACACAGCGGACAAAGGATTTACCCAGGTTCAGGCCTCGTAGAGGTCCCTACTCCTACTTGTCTGCTCGTGGAATTATTGAGGGAGTCGAAAGTTACAACAGTGCGCAGATGCAATCTGGCGAGGGTTTGTGGAAGCTAGGGTTGCGTGTGTCCTCCTCACCGCCCCCTCCTAGCCCTTATATAGATAGGCTAGGTCTCGAGTAGCAGGTCGAGTCGGTTACAAGTTAGGGTTTTCCCTTTCAAACTTTCTATCTTCAGCTTTCTCTTGATCTTCAAGCAATCGAGAGTCCGCAGGTTACTCGAGTCCTTCTATCTGGGCCTTGGCGACACCGTGGGTCTATACGTATTTGGACCGTATATACCAAGTTTGAGTACCTGCAGGGTATACCCATGTCACCGACGGAAATGGAACCGCCGGAAACAGAGTAGGAGAGAGGAGAAGGGCCAGAGCGGCCATGGAGAGAAATCGGAGGAGGAACAAACCTGCGAGCGCACCTGGAGGGAGACAACGCGTCGACGGCAGCAGGGGCAAACAGAATCGTAGGGAATCGCACGGTAATTGCCACACCATGCCGTGAATCGCCGAAGAAGAAGGGGAGAGAGCAGCAGAATTCCCGAAACGGACGGAAGAAGTGGGAGGCATGGGAGACGATGAAAGATGGGCCCCTAGGTGAAGGGGATGTCCAGATCAGGTTTGGCGTATTAAAACCGCCACCCACCGGCGGGTTTGTCCGAAGCCGTTAGATGAGGATCTGATGGTTACTGCTAGCCCGTCGGGATTTGCCATCCACCGAAAGGTCTAAAAATAGAATTTCCGTTTCCTTGTGTTCCCATGGCTCAGCTAAGGTTTACCAGTTCGCCACCTCTCTCCCGTATAAGCCCAAACTTTTTTAGGTACCGCAAAAGCCCAAGTTGATCATGAAAATGACAATGTTTGTCAGACACCAAACACAACCACACAAAAAATAGCGGAGAAAACTCATGAGTCATGTTATAAAAAAAATGTTGTATTGTGATACTCAGTTCATATCCCTGCTCTGATAATTGTACTCTAACCATTCGAAATTAACTTCATCCACGATATTTAGTTAAGGCTATAACGTATAGAAATCTTTACCTTTTCCCCTAAAACTAAATCAATGTTTAGTTACTTCCGATCCATATTAATGCTCTCAACTTTGTCTAGATGCAAATACATCTAGTCTAAATACTTAACTAGATATATCTGAATCTAGATAAAGTTGAGAACAATAATATGGATCGGAGGAATTAGCATAAAGCAGTAGCTTGTTTTACCAAAACGTCATTAAGATTCCGCATATGATGGGGTGGGGGAGGGAATTGCACCCTATACAACCATCGTACTTACTAGATTTAGGGGTGCGCCTTGGCGCACGACCCTGTGGCTCTCGTATCAGTTTCTTTTGTATATAACACTAATACGAAATAGCTGGAATCGATAATATGATTATGAATTGTAGTTTTTTACAAAATAAAGTAATATCCCCGCCTTTCGCACCAAAAAGCGGCTTATAAACACTATTATGAGTACTTGTCTGCTATGCAGATACAAAGGAGATATCTTATAATAATGATCATCTTATTCTATATAAATCATACACACCTACATACACAAGGTATACATACAATTTTTTGTAGACTTCAATCAAAACTAAAATAAACTTACCATCGAGGTTGACTCTCTACGAGACACATCACGTAGGACCTGATACATCATATATGAAGGAACTCGAGCTCTTGCTAAGTTTTCTTGTAAACTTCCGAGGAAACATTCATCAAAGGCTTCCTTCTTGAACCTTTTATATGTTTTTTGGCACGATTTCATGCATGCGGTTTCTTGGATTGCTACATAGTTCTCGGCTAGTGAAATATATGGATCAAAAACTTTGTTAGAGTGTTGGGACTAACAACGCTAAGGTTCCTGGTGACAACAATGTTTATGTTTGGTTCAGAAGACGCAAGTCATCCAACATTGTGTTGAGCATGCGCTGAATGATTTTTAGATGAGATCCATGGTTTACACATGAAAGAGAGAAAGGTAAATGTGATATTTTCCAAGAGGGGATAAATATGTAGACACCAACATAGGACCAAAATAAACACACAACCTATAAAAGGACGTAGTGAACAATTTAGATCAGCATGACGGAGGAGAAAAATGAAGTAAACAGCTATGTGATAGACCAGGAAAGCATCTTTAAGGAAACAAGAGAATTGTATTACTTTTCCTTCTTCGCAGGCATCGTCTTCTTGGGTGGACGACCGACTATAGAGGGTGGATCAGACGCATTGGACGGCATGTTTTGTGGAAGTATAATAAATACATCATATTGTTAATCAAGATAGTAGCACATGTACATCGGACTATAGGAAAAATAACATAACAACAATGAGCTACCTCTTCTTAGCATCGTGGTTATTTGAGTCATCAACTTTTGCCTCAGAATCCTGTAAAAATTTGGTACTCCTTAGCTATAGTTTCTGATAAATCTTAATGGCCAGGGCCGAGTAACACATAGTCAACAATATTTGTAGCACCTCTTTTGATTCTCCTACTTCAGCGATAGGTCAAAAATAAGATCTCTAGTTTCTTTATTTTTGTGAACGAGAAAAAAGAAGGAAACAGAATAATATCGCATATCATATCGGCAACTATAGCCATTGAAATGTTCATCATTACATGTAAATTGAACCCTAGGAATTAGAATTGTAGATCCTATTACTTGCAGTTGATATTCATGTTAATATGTGAACTAAACAAGTTCAGCAAGAGAGCGGCACTAAAAGAAAGCAAAAAATACAAGTCAAGGAAGAGAGCGACACATATAGCTGCGGAGGGGTCAGGCGCGCAAGGCAGTGTACTGAAAGAAATACCTGACTGAGGCACCGACCGGAGGACCACGGCTAATCGAGCTCTAGAAGCCTCTTGCGAAGCTATACTTGGAAAATAGATCGTTCCGGGAGCTAGACCGGATATACCATAGCACAAAAGATAGAAAAAAATAACTAATGTTTGAAGCGAAACGAGTCACGATTCAGTTGTGAGCTCCAAGGAAATTGATCACCAGCAAGATGCTTCTCACTGAGTAAGAAAGGGAAATTCAGTCCACATCGAAAATGGGTGTCAAACAGCAGTGGTCAAGTTGCATTAAAACCAAGGAAGTGAATCTAAGAAATAATTTATTTACAGATTTATTATCTATTAACTATGTATGTCGTTTGGAATACTGGAGCTAGGCAATGTCTATATAAATGCACTATTTCTTTGAAGAATCAATAGAAATCCAAAGGGAACACAACTGATAGAACTAAAGACTATAAAACAAATAAGTTATGCAGCATGCATACCTAATATTACTTTTGCTTTCTCGCAGACAAAGGCATCATAGGAGCAGACATGGAAGGGAAAACCTAATTTGGAAACAACATAGACACTAGGTGGGAAGGTGTGCTTCGCTGCGCCGCCTTTAGTGAGTTTTAGCAGTTTGTGATAGATTATGCTGATGGTTGTAACCTGAAATTCAATCACCAAGAATACAACATGCAACATTTACTTGGACCTTTTTTTAGACAAAATAGTAGTCGGTGGTCTATTGCAAATCAATAATAAGAAGCATATGTTTACCATAAAGAAAAAAAATAAAGAGGCCATTCGCTTCTCCTTAAACAATACATACAGTAATATTAGGTAGGATTTTTGTCAAGCACCTTGTAAGTACAAATAAATATGAATATACATAAATAAAGATGAGATTTAATTTCCAGGGGTCTTCCACATTTACCTCGGCCTTGAGAAGGAACAAGTGTTCCTTTGAGAGAGAAGAAGCGCAACGGGGATGCGCAGGTCGGGTGGAGCTCCACTAGCCGCTCCTCCAGGGGAACAACACGATGTGCAGCCTCCTACTCTCTACTACATTAGTCGCCGGCCCATGGCGTCCGGCTCCTCCGCGCGCCGCCTCATCTTCTCACATGTTAGCCATCCGCCCATGGTCACTACTTTTGCTCGGTCTGTGAGAATGACTTGTTGCTCCTGCCGGTGAGGGAGGCGTGGTAGAGGAGATGGTGGCTGAGCCGACCACGACGAAGAGAGATAGGAGTAGAACGAGGGGGAGGGGAGGGGGCACAGCGGGGAGGCAGGAGGCGACGAGGGGCGAGCTAGACCTCGTGCAGGAGAGGATTGGGGCGTCGGCGGCGCGAGGGTTGGGAGGAGGAGGAAGAGGGGAGGACATGGGTGTGGATTGGCGAGTCGGGATATTTTTCAACCGTGTGGGAATTTGACTAATGAGCAACCGAATATATTTGCACTAGATTTTCTATCATTTATAGTCATTTACAGGTGGGTCATATGGATAGTAGTCAGAAAACGAAACTGTGTGGGGCTTTGCACCAGATTTTTTATCCTTTATAGTCATTTATAGGTGGACCACATGAAGAGTAGTCAGAAAACGAAACTGTGTGGGGCTTTGACCAATGGGCAACCGAACATGTTTGCACCAGATTTTCTACCTTTTATAGTCATTTATAGGTGGGCCACATGAATAGTAGTCAGAAACGAAATCATGTGGGGATTTGAACAATGGGCAAATGAACATATTTGCATCAGATTTTTTATCCTTTATAGTAATTTACAGGTGCACCATATAAATAGTAGTCAGAAAACGAAAGGCTCAAGATCTGCTGGCTGGCACGATCGGATGGCCAAAAATGCTTGATTTTTATGATGAGACTTAGTACCCTCACCAATTATATCTTTAGAAGCCCGCATGGTACGTGTTCTGCCCCACAAATAGCCCGCGAGAGCCTGCGAAAGAAAATTTTAATTTAAACTAGATTAATAAATTTTGCCTATAAAGCGGACAAATCGGGTACTGCTTCACAACCATACCCATAAACGTGTTATGGTGTATATATCAAATCTCATGGACTCGAGTAAGTACCCTATGTG
Source organism: Avena insularis (assembly GCA_023614405.1). Taxonomy (NCBI): domain Eukaryota; kingdom Viridiplantae; phylum Streptophyta; class Magnoliopsida; order Poales; family Poaceae; genus Avena; species Avena insularis. The sequence goes on along the minus strand of CM042693.1, from coordinate 434,443,036 downwards.
TTTCAGCTTGCAAACTATCTAGCAGTCAATTGGAGGCGTGGTCTAAGAGGTCATCCGTTAGAAAAACAACTTAATTAACCACGAAACAAACTCTGCATGCCACACAATTGAAGTGGAGAAAATTTTACGGTACCTTGTACTCGAGAAAAATGCAAGGAACAGAAACTCTTCGAGTAATAGTTGGACGGGCCATCAACTCTAGTTTTTTGTTGCACAAATCAACAATTTTGAAAATACATTGGTTACAAAGAAATCTGATAATAGTTAAGTACGTATTAGACAACTAGGACCACCGATCATAAAGACAAATTTAAATTTTCAAAAAATTATGAACGAAAATTTCCCACATACATACAGACATTTTATGTTCACACAAAAGTTATCGAGAAAAAATATTATTATTTTATGTGATTTGTGTAAAAAGAGGAGAAACTGTCCGTCAATAGTTACGATGGAGCATCAGTTTTTCTTTTTATAGAGAACACAAAAAATATTCTTTATTTTTGAAAATTTGTGAACAAACATATAAGGGCAACTCCGATGGGACCCCAAATCACACCAAAAAGTGTCTGATTTGATCCGTTTGCGGGAGGGGGATACGAACAACGCGACATCATCTCTCGGCGGGCCCATGGTTGCGAGGAACCGCGGCTGCCATGGGCTCACAGGTGCGGAGACGTATCGCGCCGGGAACGCCTCTCACCGAGCGTTGTCCTGCCCGCGTACGCTGACGGCGGACCCAGGTGGCGTGCGGTCCACCATACGGCGAGTAAGTGTCATGTTAGGCCCAACCATCAGCGACTCAGGTCGTGATTAAGGGTAAAAAATGGACGTGAAAGAACACCAGACAAATGATAGAAGTAAAATTTCTTGTCCGGAGGATGATTTTCAGCCGTTGATCGATATCCCATGGCAGAAAAGAATCGTGGGCGACGAAGGGACGCGCTCTAGCCTATTTGCATCGGCATCGAGCTAGCACGTGCTCGGTTGTGCTCCTCCGCCGACTGCAGCGTTCACACCTCTATCGACAACGGCGGTACTAGTTGATATGTTCAATTGGAGCACCGTTGGATATGTACATACCCACCGCAATCGGACAAACGGAGGACAGTTGGCCCGTTCGTGTTGCCCTCCCGCAAACAGACCAAATGGTGTGCCTGTCGAAGCTGCCCATATGTGTTCGTTCACAAATTTTCTAGAATAAACAATATTTTTTGTGTTCTCTATGTAAAACAAAAAAAATGCGATGCTCCAACTTAACTATTCATAGACATTTTCTCATCTTTTACACAAAACAATAAAATAATAACGATTTTTCTTGATAACTTGTGTGTGAACATAAAATGTCTGTATGTATTACGTGCGATATTTTATTTTTGTTCATAATTTTTTGAAATTTTAATTGTATTTTATGATCGGTGATCCTAATTGTCTAATACGTAATTAACTATCATTATATTTCTTTGTAACCGCTGTTAACTATTATTAGATTTCTTTGTAACCGTTGTATTCCCAGAGTTGCTGGTTCGTGCAAAAACAAACTAGAGTTGCTGGTCTATGCAACTGTTGTACCAAGAGTTACTGGTCCTTGCAATTTTCTCCTTGTACTCCCTCCATTCAGAAATATAAGATGTTTTAGCTTTGTGAATCGAATATAAATTTATACACTAAAAGGCGTCTAGATATATTTATTTCACAAAACTAAAATGTCTTATATTTCTGAATGGAGGGAGTACTTCCAATTGGTCAGCGGGAGTACCAACCAAATCCAACCCTTAATTATGAAGGGTACTTAAGTCTTTTCCAATGTTGTGTCTAACTGTTCATCCCGGTCAATTGGCATACTCGTGTCGATTGTATTCGGATGTATGGCCCGTCTTATCCAACGATCTCACAACTGTAGCACATAGAGGCGCGACTAATCTTCTCGGCTAGTGACATAGGTATGTCCTACGGACATTTACTATTGGTCTACCTAGTGCGGCTCGATGGAAGGCCCACTCGACGACCTGCCTAGGTCCATGACGCCCATGACGGTTCGACTGATATGAAGCCCATATGGACACGGACTCCTAAACGCACAAGATAAGGAAATCTCAAGACTAGAATTATAATCTAACTTGTAACCAACTTATAAAGGCTAGGAGGGTCCAACGAGAAGGGCATCACGACTCTCCCAATAGATAGATCTACAATCTCCCACATTGCCACAATAGACAATAGATCTAGACACCGCAAAACCTAGCGCATACGTCAGATCTAATCTGCGCATACACCGTCATCGGCGACATTGTAATCCTTCGGATCATCATCAATCAAGAGTAGACAAGTAGGAGTAGTGTCCTCTACGAGGCCTGAACCTGGGTAAACCTTGCGTCCCTGTGTGCTTGTTTGCTAGCCGATCAAGATTTCCAGCGTTCCTCAATTCCTCGAACCTAAGTCTATAACAATGAGAATTGATGAGTTAACCCCTCGTCAATTGGCGCCGACCGTGGGGATTGGAAGCGCTGATGTTACGATCTCGACGGCCCCGTCACCCGCAATCTACGACTCGCTGACAAATACAACGATAGTTCGAGCATGGATCTGGGCAGGATCCCTCGTAGCCTTTGAAAACAGCCATATCACATCTGGCTGATAGCATTAACCTCAATCAACAAGGACAGCGTCTTCGTCGCGGCATCGTGTCTGTGCAGGACTTTGATGGATTTGATTTCGATCTAGAGGCAGCAATGAACTACGTGAGTCCGTACAGCCTGGTCAATTTCCTCTTGGCCAACAAGCGAAGGTCCATCAATCCAGTCCAGATGCCAACAATCGCAACGCACATACGCACATGCAGATGTCGATTCGAAGCAGCGCGTGTCCATTCACTTGTCGTGGCTGTTGGTCTAGGAGCCGAAGGAAAAAATCTAAAGCATGGGATCATGTTGCTTAATTTGGATCAAAGCAGCTATGAGAAAAGACCAATGCGACACACATGAATCGGATGAGCATAAAATAATCTCTTCACCCAAGCTTACTTCAATTATTATATTCTATCTTATTTACTGATCGTTTGTGTGTGCAAGTACAAGAAACCACGATGCAATGAAGCAATGTGTGAAATGTCGGACACCTTGATGTCCGAGCGCGCGGCCGTTCAACTCATCGTTCCATTCTTCGCCTTGTCGACTCCCGCTCCAAACAAAAAATCCGATGACCACGCTATGACAACTCCGTCCGACTGCTGACTCTACGTCCCGGGGCTGCGTCGATTCCGCCGTGCGACTCACTACAACTTTCGACTCCAGCGACCCGCTGTGGTTTTCGGATTCAGCGACTCGGGGGCTCCTTCGACATCGGAGACTCGCTGCGGTCTTCGACTCCTGTGATACGCTGCCGTCATCGGCTACGGCAAATCACTACCGCCATCGGCATCGGCGATCCGCTGCCGTGTCGACTCCGGTCCGCCTCATCGGCTCTCAAACGTTGCCTCGACTATATCGATCATATCAACCCTACACTCGGGGGCCCCTTCGACTCCATCATGCGACCCGCTTCGATCCTCGACTCTAGTGACTCGGGGGCTCCCTCAGCATTAGCGACTCAGCGACTCGCTGCAGCCTTTGACTCCAGCGAGATGTTGTCTCCTTCGGCAACGGCAACCGGTTACAATTTTCGACTCCACCACGCGTCTCGTTACCGCATCGCTCCGCGGCCGCATCGATTCCGTCCACGACAACTACCCATAAAGCTAAGTTCTCTACTTAGAGATGAATTTTTTCTTACTTTAATCGCACTCGAAACACTCGAGGGGCTGCACCTTCTTCGAGTAACCTAATATACCGTCGACTCCGCGCACTCGAGAACCTCATACGCGACAGCCCGAGTAGCTGATTCTGCCTGATCGTTGAATCCTTAAACTCCGAGTACCTCAGCAAGGTTTTGAGACTAAGGGTAATCAGGCTAACGAAAAGGCCTAGCATACAGTGCAAAAGTGTTGACTCGATTGACACCAGAATTTTACTCTACAGACTGACATGCAAATATCCTTACAAGATACAAGTATTTCACAATTCTTAATGTTTTATGCAGCTTATAAGGATGTCGATTGCGTCGAGCTATTCTATCGGGTCCTCCAACAGGAGTCGACAAAACAACTGGATACGACAAACACTCAAGACCCAAGTCGAGTCCCTCCTCGGATGGTTGCATCGCTTGATGCTACACACACGCGACGTTGGTCGCGCACCCGACAGAAGTGACTGTGTCGACTCCAACTGCATCGTCGATTCAAGCTTCTTATTCGTGACACGCTGACTCGATGCACTTCCGGGTCAGTGGTTTCTCCTCGCATAATTTTTGACTACCACTACAAGATACAAGACTCGAGTCCCTGCCCGAGTACGACTCCGCCAGACACTCGGGGGCTACTCCAAATTGGAGCGCTGAATGCGCATATACAAGATCTTCGAGTGGCACACTCCGAATTCTCATCGAATCTACGATTCGACTAAGGACTCAGGGGCTACTCCCATAGGGAGCGCTGGTCGCGGATTCAAAAAAGCACTGGCATTGATGGCACTCGCAATATCATCCGAGGCACTTTCGGATTGTTGTGTCTACGCAACTGATGACTACAAGTCTCTACTCGAGTCTACGACTCGAACAGACACTCGGGGGCTACTCCTATAGGGAGCGCTGATCGCGCACCCTATAGAAAACAAAAGATTCACAGTACAGTCCATTGTGTCGACTACGTCCACAATGTTAACTCGCTTACATCAATCGAACGCATTGGCGACTTCGCCCGCTATACACTACAATGTCAAGTTCAGATACAATGTCTCCTTGGCTACCCGAAACACCTCTGCGGTGATAAAAATTCGGATGTTGTGTCTACGACGCAAAGATAAGATCTACAGATCTAATCTGATAGCCTGGCAACCGCATCCGCTGCGCTCTACCAGATATATACCATGTTTACGACATGAAGAAAAATCCCGAAAGCGCGTTGGGTACATATGCATTAAAACTGGAGTTCGGCTCAATAAGACCTCGATGGCATGAGTCGAACTACGCTAGCAATTTCCGGATTCGAGTCCGGGGACTCGAGTTTGAGTAGGTACCGTTGTTTTTGCCCTAGAGCAATTAACTGGTCCCGATCGGTCGAGCGCACTAGGCACGTTTACCATCATCCCTATAAACTACTATGAATTCGACTGACTCGATTTACTTCCGGGTGAAGTGCTTCGCACTCGACACAATTGTCGACTCCGATATACAAATGCAAAAGATCAAGACTTCTAAGTCTCCATCCGAATCTACGATTCGCATGGACACTCGGGGGCTACTGACATAGGTATGCCCTACAGACACCTACTATTGGCCTATCTAGTGCGGCCCGACGGAAGGCCCACTCGACGACCTGCCTAGGTCCATGACGCCCATGACGGTTCGACTAATATGAAGCCCATATAGACACGGAGTCCTAAACGCACAAGACAAGGAAATATCAAGACTAGAGTTCTAATCTAACTTGTAACTAACTCATATTGGTACCTGAGACCTAGCATCCCCATATATAAAGGCTAGGAGGGTCCAACGAGAAGGGCATCGCGACTCCCCCAATAGATAGATCTACGATCTCCCACATTGCCACAATAGACAATAGATCTAGACACTGCAAAACCTAGCGCATACGTCAGATCTAATCTGTGCATACACCGCCATCAGCGATATTGTAATCCTTCGGATCATCATCAATCAAGAGTAGACAAGCAGGAGTAGGGTCCTCTACGAGGCCTGAACCTGGGTAAACCTTGCATCCCTGTGTGCTTGTTTGCTAGCCGATCGAGATTTCCAGCGCTCCTCAATTCCTCGAACATAAGTCCATAACAATGGGCATTGATGAGTTAACCCCTCGTCAGTTGGGCTTGCAATTGGTTTTTTATCATCAATAGTAGCACAAATAGCATTAAAAATAATAGAAATTACAAATAGGTTATTGGATCACCTAGCGACGACTATAAGCACTAGCACGAGCTGAAGGCGCGCCGCTGTCCTCGCCCCTCCATCACCTGAGTCAGACAAAGCTTGTAGTAGTAGATTTTGTTCTAGTAGACAGACGGGAAGTCGTCGTGCTAAGGCCCCATAGGACTAGCGCACAAACTATCGCCGAAGATGACAACCATAGATCGGAAGAGACTGACATCAAACCACACCGACGAATACAGAAAAGACCAGATCCGAAAAGATCCACCGGACACATGACTCCACACGCCCTCAGACGGCACTAGACGCACCACCGGAGTAAGGATAGGAAGGGGAGAACTTTTATTCTGACTTGAGGACATAGTCGTCGCCTCAACATCCTGAAGAAGACACTGAAAAAGGCTAAATAAAAACGAAAATCCTCCCACCAGCGAGAGGCCATGGTCCGCCACACCTTCAAGGCCTAAGGCCACCAGACTTGGAGCGGACCGGTAGCGTCGCCGACGAGGAGACAGAACCGTAGGTGGGTTTTAGCTAGTCGCTTCACAATCTCCTGGCGGCTGCCTCCCCACAATTCTATTTGTATGGCTCTACTTTACTCGGCCAATTGCACTGGTCTACTCTGTCTTCTCCTTCTCCCATGTGCAGCATGTTCTTGTTACAAGCTTCAACTTTTCTCGATGCATGATTGAATCGCATGGATTTTACTTCGTCACATTCTTGAATTTGCATTGTCCTCTAATTATTGGGTTAATTAGACATACACCACTATAATTTTTAGCTATTCGAGAAACACCACTATAATTTTCAACTTTTGAAAATGCCAGTGTAATTCTCTATACATTTGATAGATGCCATTATGCCTATTTACACACACAATGAATCAACTTTATCCCTTATTTTAGTTGTACATACGTATATTAGGTGAGGGCCACCAAACGGAAGTCCTTTGCACAAGAGCATGTGGGGAGCGGTCATGGAAGATACGGCGGAAGAGCCTCGCCATGTGCAAATCCTGTACTAGGTCTGGAAGCTGTAGGCTGCTCTATTAACTACAAGAAAGGAGTATCCGGATCTCGCTTGTTAATTCAGGCTGTCATCTTGTCGTCCTCTCCCTAAGACCTCGTTGTCGGAAGAACCGCTCGTCTCGGCAATGGTATTCGTTAATTGAATTCTTAACTATTGACTTGAAATCCAGGACGATCTCTGTGCTTTGTCTTTGTCTTAGTCTCTAAAAGATAGATAATTGTTTAGTTAGCATAAAGTCATATCTTGTTTTACCAAAACATCATCTAACTTTGATGTATGATGTGTGTGTGTGTGGGGAGGGGGGGGGGCAATTGCCCCCCTATACAACAATTATAGGTAACCCACATTGCCCCTTTTGCCCCATAAACATGTTATTGCGTTTGTATCAACTCCCATGGACTCAACTAAGTGTGTTATGCGTTTCAGCTTGGGAACTATATAGCAATTAATTGGAGGCGTGGTCACAGAGGTCATCCAGATGTGAGTCAACTATATAGCAAACTATCACAGTGAAAATGGAGAGGTGCTCAACTTTGGTGCTTCCAGTCCAGAGGTGAGTCACACAACGAGTTGTTGCTGTGTTCCAACGCTCCCTCCTCCACCCAGTAATCGAAATGCCGATTCCATCATCACATAGCCGATCCCTGGTCCAAACCAGTCAACGGTTATTGTCCTCGGCCGCTTGGACCTAGCTCGAGGTCCATTATCAAGTACGCAATTTTGTTTCAGTTTATGGTAAATATATTCCCCAAATGTAACCAATTCCTGCGGAGAGTAGTGCTAGTTTCATAGTACTTCATCCATTTTAAAATATAAGATATTTTAGCTGTGTGAAATGAGTGTATCTAGACACCTCATAAAGCTAAAACATTTTATATTTTAAAACGGAGGGAGCAGTAGTGAACCTATTTGTTTGACAGTAACTCATTTGTGCATCCAAACCGTACCATGGTAGTACGAGCTCCAGTTCTGTTTTAGTTCAATCTATATTGGACGTTAGAGCCTAGACTAGAGGTGATGCTATATTAATTTTTTCTAATATCAACTGTCTTGTGCTAGTGGTTGATTCTACTGTTAGTTCCTTTATTTTGGTAGTACATATATAAACTTTCGACCATGGCTTATTTATTGTTGCCATACATGCTAGTAAGACAATTGTTAGACTTATTATCGCTGCGTCGATATTAAAGTTGTGCATGCATGAGGGTTATTTTTTTCTCTAGCCTCGCCCGTATCCGTTACCTAGAGGCACGCGCCTTCTTCTTGTGAGACAATTACGAACCCGAACGATGCACACGGCTCGTGCCGCAGCCGCATGCATGCAAGGCAGGAGCAATTGAGTGACTCGGGTTTGGCGGATGTCCGACTCCTCTCAGAACAGAACAAGGAATCCCTAGCTAAATCCGACGCGAATACTAAAAGGAAGGAAGGAGTATCCAGATCCCTTATTTGTTCAGCCTGTCGTCTCGTCGTCCTCTCTCCATAAGAACTCGCTCGCTGTCGGAAGAACCGCTCGCCTCGATCGGACCCTAAACCAGACCTTCCGGATCATCGCGACGCATCAGCTAGCAAGCCATGGGCACCTTCAGCACCCTCAATCTCGTAAGCCTCCTCCCAACAGTATCGATTCCTCCACGAAGCCAATTCTTCCAAGATTATACCTACCTGACCCTTGCTCTGTCGTTTGCAGTTGGCCGCGGCGTCGGCTTCAGGCGGGAGCATCGTCCACGGCGGTCTCAAGTTCACCATCCTCCAGGTAAGTAGGGTAGTAGCAACCGACTCCTCCCCTGCCGCCATTGCTTCTACTAGTATCTATCTACTCGTTTCGTAAATTGTTCCAGTATTCTTCGGTGTGCTTCGAGCGAGGTGCATGCGACTGACTCTGATCGGTTGCAGCCGCTAGAGATCCTGGAGCAGCGCCGCGTCCAACGAGGCAACGAGGAGGTCGCTCAAGCCAAGGTCCGCTGGACCATCATGTTTCCGACGCTGTCCACCTCGGAGGACATGGACTACTTGAAGGAGAATTATCCCGACCTGGTTAAGCCTGAAGCTGACGGAACAAAGTAGGAGTAGTAGCCCTCCCTGGCACAACATATCTGTCTGTTGGAGGCATGCAAGGTTTTTTCTTTCTTTCTTTGTAATAATAATCCCTTCTAGTACTGCTAGTACATTGATACTGGTAGTACCTATATTAAAAGATGGAAGATTACATGGCCGGCCTGCGAGCGAGATAAGCCTTCCAAATATGCAACTCGTGAGTTATCTCACACACTCGAGCACTCTGAAGCAAGGTTAAAATTTCGGTACCAGGAAAATTTCTTACCTCACTGAAATATCCTTGAATTCCATCCGTTTTTATCTTCATAGTTCACTTACATGGAAAGCATGTTCACCTATTTTTTTTTCCATACAAGGAGAATAACCCCGGGTTCCACTATCTTCCGATTCATGAGTTGTCGATAGACGATAGTGGTCATGATCTGTTATTTGAGGTCATGTACATTTTTAGGGGTGGTCCGATGTCCCTACATTAGCTAGATTGTTGATAAAAACTGATCCACGATGTATAATAAAACTTATGGTGCATCGCTAGATCGTGTGGTGCATCACCCCAACAGGCAACTGTCAAATCGGAATCTGTTGATAGAACTACTATGTTATGATATTGAACTGATTTCTACGTCGTGTGATGAGTGCTGTGTAACATCACCACTCAAATGAAAGAGGGTAACATAACAGCTATCAGCCTGCAACCAAACAGGCAAACCTGTATTTGTCTTGGTTGCCCTTTAGATATATAGACAACCAAACGTTGGATATGTCGTTCCTCTTCTCATGCGAGTTATGAGTTTGCGGACAACCGAACGTAGCGGGAAACAAGGACGGACCAACCATCCTTGTTGCCTGGAGCACTGCTCGGGCTTCTCTTTTGCGCGGCCCTTGTGCACATCGATTTTTCACAGCGATGATCTTGGTCAAGCGCTATCCTGCCCATTCTATACTAGCCAATTCTTGCACTATGCCTCATGCAAGCCCATCATGGGCCACATTGGAGGGAAGGGGAAAAGGAGAAACTCGGTATTTGGTCGCTGACAGCTCTAGCCCGTCTGATTTTTCGCTCCGTCTGGTGTTTTCAGTCCACTCCTAGCGCGTTGGAATCGGTCTGAGAACACCGGATAAAAGTTGGACCAAACCAGACAGAAAAAAATATGCTAAAAACGCGAACGGACGAATTTTCGACATCAGGATGAAATAATATATTTTAGAAAAGGCCTAGAATGCTAGTGAGCCCGGGGCAGAGTCAAGCCGGAGCCTGTGCTGCGCTCGCCATCACCTCGCGTGATTGATCCACAAACCTCACTCACGGGAAATAAAAAAGATGATCCCTAGCTAGCCAACTACCCGTGCGCCTCAAGCAAAGCGATCTCCGTCCGTCGCGCCGTGTCGGTCTGCCGGAGCGAGCCAAAGCAGTCATAATTTTGTTTCCCGGAACGTACGGGCGCGCGTGTGCCGCGTGCGCCCTTATCGTGTCTCGTATCTCCTCCACGTACGTACGGATCCTGTCAGAGTATGATCGATCGTGGTTTGATTGCGAGCGTTGGCTCGGTTGGGGCATTCAATCCGGCCAATCCGGCCGCAGGAGATGATCAAATCTCGCTCGCTGCTGGGGCCACTCGGGGCAGACGCTCTAAAGGCACTGCTGGGCTAGCGAGGAAGCAAGCCAGCGCCCGGCCACGCCTACACTACACTACACCGACGGCGACACTACTGCTTCTTCAATGCCATCCGTATAGTAGGATTTACTTAGTAAAAAGAAATCTCCACGTTGTACGTAGGAACAGACCGTCACCGAGGATCACGCCATGTCGCCATCACGGAAGGTTCTCCTTGAGCGAGACCCCAGCCGAATTATGGCACCAAGTAGCTATAGTAGACCTGTGGCCCGAGCCTATATGAATTTGCCTATAGAGGCCAATTTCGTCATCTTCACATGAAGTAAAAGAAGAACCCTAACCCTTCCGGGTCGCCTCCCTCCCAGGCGCCTCCACCTCCATCCTCTAGGCCCAGCCGATCTAGAAGACACGGCCGCCGCTACCGCCATTCCCGACGGTGGTGATGGCACCCATTCGGTCGGAACGACGGTGAGCGGAGTTGGGCGCTCGATCGCCTCGCGCGGGAGGCGGTGTGGCGTGGATTGAGGGCGCAATGCGGCGCGGCCTAGGCGGGGGCGAGGCCTGAGGCCTCTAGCGGCAGGGCGGCAACATGTCGCCAGTGTGGCCGCCGGATGCCGCTGATCACCGGTGTGTGCGATCTGGGCCTCTTGACCGAGATTTTGTCCTTTTGGCCCTTGATCGAGGATGGAGGAGCCCGGGTTAGGCTGCGGTTGCGGGGGTCCTCGATCACTTCGACGTCTCAGCCTTCTGCTGCTTTCTTGCCCGCTGTCTTCGTGCTGGAGGAGGCTGGCGACGTGGGGTCCTGCGAGTCTCGTGAATAATCACGGTGGTTCTAGAGTTCCTCCTGCGCCAGGACGAAGATGTGCTTGATGTTTGCCCTCATTGATCTGGCCGGACTGTCGAGTTCCAAAAGGCTCCGTCCACGAACTTCCATGGGCGAATATGCTTGGAAATTGCTGGATCGGATTGAACTCGGTCGGGCGTACCCATGTTTTTGTCTAGACGTTTGGTTTCAGTGGGAGCATTGCAAAGCTCTAATATCTGTTACCATCATGTGCCATGTCTTCGACGATCCATGGTAAAGTCAGATGCAGAAAATGTCAGGAAAGCTGGAAGATCAGGGAAGCGATGGTGATTTGGGTCTTTGTAGCGACGAGGAATTGGTTGCGTGATTTGTGACTCGCAGCAGTGACTTTTTGTGGGGAGACAACACAAGAGGAGTTCCCAGTCTTACCTTACAGGGTGAAAATCCAAGATCTTGTCTTAATTAGTTGTGCCTGGCAATGATCTTGTTGAAGGCATTGTTTTGCGAGTGAGGACTTTCTCTAGGATAAAAACCTATTATCTTTGATCGGGCGACGATGATGCTTGTGCACTGTTTCCTTCTTGAAGGAGTATCTATTGGAGTGGTTGGACTACTGGTGCTGTTTTGGTGGTGTTAGTGTCGTTGCTTCGATGAATCATTCTCTGTAGTGGGACTTTTCTTTTTGTAATTCTTCTTCCTTTTTTTCTTGATTGTGTGCTTCCGTAAGGCCACTAGGGCATGCTTATTGCAGAGGCTGGGCCTAATTGGTATCTCCTGATATTAATATATACTCTTTTAAAAAACAAAGGCCAATTTCATGTCCATGCATGGCGGCCACACAACGAGCAATGTGTACTAGGCTCAAGAGAGCAAGGCTTGAATTGAGCCTAGCTTTAAATTAACAAAGCCAACAACCATCCAATCAATTCTAGTACTACGAGAATTCCCCTCCTCCTCCTCCCGACCCTGTGTGGCACCGCCACCGCCGCACCGGGTCGTCGACCCTGCCCTAGCCAACCACCCCTCACGCGTCCCCCTCCTCTCCGTCGTCGCCAGATCCGTCACCGGACAAAGTTCCAGCGGCGCGGCGGCGGTGAGGCCCCAGCCCTCGCGCGCGCCTGATACGTTGTAAACATATCTATAACTTTTTGATTTTCCATGCTTGTTTTATATCTACTTTCTTATGTTTTGTTCACACTTTGAGGTATTTTTATATATTTTCTAGAACTAACCTATTAATAAGATGCCACAGTGCCAGTTGCCTGTTTTCTGCTGTTTTTGGTTTCAGAAAAGCTAGTAAAGAAATATTCTCGGAATAGGACGGGACAAAAGCCAAAGTCAATATTTTACCCGAAGCAATACAGAGACCGAAGGGGAGACGAAGTGGCACACCAGGACGGCCACACCTGGTGGCCACGCGGCCAGGGGGTGCGCCACCAGGGGGTGTGGGCCCCCTGGTGCTCCATCAACCTTGCCCCTTCGCCTATAAAAGCCTCCTGAGATGAAAACCCTAGTACCAGATCAAAATTCCACGAAAAGTTCCGCAGCGCCGCCGCCATCGAAGAGGAGATTCAGGGGACAGAAGTCTCTGTTCCGGCACCCTGTCGGGACGAGGAAGTGCCCTGATGACCAACAAGTATAGGGGGTGTATCGCAGTATTTTCGAGGGAAGTGAAACCCAATTTATTGATTCAACACAAAGGGAGCCAAAGAATATTTATAAGTCTTAACAACTGAGTTGTCAATTCAGCTGCACCTGGAAACAATCTTACTCACAGCAGTTTATCAGTAGCAACAGTTTTGTAGTAGGAATAGCAAAGTAACAGCAGTAGTAAAGCAAAGACAGTAGTAACAAAAGCAGTAACAGTGGGATTCGAGTGCGGTAGGCATAGGGATGGATGGACGGGCGTTGCATGGACAAGAAAATTCACGTAGCAATCAGAACATAGGGAAATTGCAGATAAATAAGATAAAACATCCAAGTACTAGACAATCCTAGGCATGTGTTCCATATATAGTCATACGTGCTCGCAATGAGAACTTGCACAACATCTTTTGTCCTGTCAGCTCGTTTGCAGCGGGGCCTCTAGGGAACTACTAGCAATTAAGGTGCTCCTTTTAATAGAGCACCGGAGCAAAGCATTAACACTCTGTGAACACATGTGATCCTCACATCAAAGCCATTCCCTTCCGGTTATCCCGATTTACATCGCCACTGGGCCATAGGTTCCGGACAACAACATGTGTATACAACTTGTAGATAAGACAAAAAACAATACTATCATAATGAATCAATAACATGTTCAGATCTGAAATCATGACACTCGGGCCCTAGTGACAAGCATTAAGCACAACAAGTCGCAACAAAGTCATAAAGCACAAATAAAAGATACTAGGCACCATGCCCTAACAATCTGATGCCATTACATGAACGATCTCATCCAATCCCTACCATCCCCATAGCCTACAGCGGGGGATTACTCACTCATAGATGGGGGAAACATGGATGGTCGATTGAGATGATGGTGGAGATCGATGGAGATGGCTCCGGGGGCACTTCCCTGTCCCGACAGGGTGCCGGAATAGAGACTTTCTGTCCCCCGAATCTCCCCTTCGGTGGTGGCGTGGCCATGAACTTTTTTCGAAAACGTCGAACCCCTCAAGTTTTTAGGTCAAGGCTTCTTATAGGCGAAGAGGGAGGAGGGAGTGCACAGGGCCACCACACCATGCCTCGGCGGCCAGGCCCAGCCACTGGGGGTGGTGGCCAGCCCGCCCTCCTCCGCCTTGTATTCGCTCTGGAGTCTTCGGAAAAATAGGCACTTTGGCTTTGTCCCGTCCAATTCGAGAATATTCATTTCGACTTTCCGGAACCAAAAACAGCAGAAAGCAGTAAAGGCACTGTGGCTCTTGTTAATAGGTTAGTCCAAGAAATCATATGAAAAGTACTCCAAAGTGTGGACAAAACACAAGAAAGTGGATAAAACCAAGCATGGAGCATCAAAAATTATAGATACATTTGCAATGTATCATGCCCCCGGATACATCTCCATCGACTCCACCGCCATCTCCATCATCGTTGTTGACTCCCATGATGAGGAGGGAGTAGTTCTCTCTCGAGGCTAAGGGCTCTACAAGTAGCTATGTGTTCATCTCTCTCTATGTGTGATCTTATTGAGATCATGAGCTTTGTAATCTAGGATCTATTCCGCTACTCAAGTGCTTTAATTAATCTCTGCTTATCCCCATGTGTGTGAAGTTGACAGTGTGCACACCGTGTGGCACTTTGGCTAAGGTTATATAAATACTTATCATGAGTATAATTTGAGTGGATGCGTCTATGAGATTGTGGTGTTTGTTGGAACTGTCTAGCGCTCAAGGTGATAGTGAGGGGTTATCTAGATGGGGAATGCGAACTTTAAGGTGTGCTATTATAGCCCTACATCGTCCAACAGGAGAGTAGTTCAGGGTAGCATCATGAAGAGAAGATATTTATATGAGAGTGTCCACTAGTGAGTATGATCTCTAGGCCTTGTTTCTAAGCATTGAAACACTGTTTACAATCAGTTCTGATACATGTTTGCTGCTGCCACTCTTATTTCAGATTGTAATTACCACTTATAATCATCCGGATTACTTGTATTTCACTATCTCTTCGCCGAACTAGTGCACCTATACACCTGAAAAGTGTATTGGGTGTGTTGGGGACACAAGAGACTTCTTGTATCTTGATTGCAGGGTTGCTTGAGAGGGATACCTTTGACCACTTCCTCCCTGAGTTCGATAAACCTTGGGTGATCCACTCAAGGGAAACTTACTGATGTTCTATAAACCTCTGCACTTGGAGTCCCAACACTATCTACAAGAATAGAAGCGTGCGTAGACATCAAGCTATTTTCTGGCACCGTTGCCGGGGAGGTAAGGTAAAAGGTACTCACGTCCTCTGGCTACTAAGCTATCTTCTAGTATTGTTGCTGGTGTGTGAGTGCTCGAAGTTATTTCCTTTAGATTCTGCAATTATATCTTTTTGTTTCTTGTTTTTATTTTCACTAGTTAGGCTTAATGGAAAACAACAACAAAATACAGAGCCTTTTAGTATTTTTCCTAAGGTAACACATGAATGGTCTGAAAAGAAAATTAAAAAACCCATAGAACTTTCGTTGAATGCGAATAGCAATGTTATTAGTATGACTTTTTTGAACACCTTTGTTACTAATGCTATGGAAACATCTAAGCTTGGGGAAGTTCGTTTTTATGAAAATGATCTTTTTAGTTCCCCATCTTTAAAGGAGAAAATTTGCTCTGATGATACATTATCTCCCTTATGTGGTAATTCTAATGATACTTGCGATATTTTAAATCCATATACTAAAAGCGTCCCTTTTAAAATATCTATGGAAATTGTTGAACATGTTATGAATAATTGTTATTTTGGAGATGGAACTGTCCATCTTGGTGATCATTTACTCTTTATACATGAATTATGCGAGTTGTTCAAGTGTGCAGGTATTTCAATGAACCAAGTTAAGAGGAAGCTATTCTCTTTATCACTTAAGGGCAAATCAAGGGAGTGGTATGAGCTACTAGACGATCCTCATCATTCGGAGTGGAAGGAACTTGAATCTCTCTTTTACTCTAAATTTTATCCTCCTCATGAAATTCATAAAGATAGAAATTATATTTATAATTGTCATCCTCATGATGGAGAAAGTATTGCCCAAGCATGGGGGAGATTGAAGTCACAAATGCTCAAATGTCCCATTCATGAGCTCCCAAGTAATATTGTTATTAATAATTTTTATGCAAGGCTTTGAGGACATTACAAGGACTATCTAGATACTTGTTTAGAGGGATCCTTCACAAGTAAGGAGGTCAAAGCTAAGTGGGATCTTCTTGAAATAATTCAAAGCAATACCGAAGATTGGGATAACGATAAAGGTAAAGAACCAGGTATAAACTATGAGTATGATTGCATTAAGTCTTTCGCTAAAACTGCTGATTTTCAAGAACTTAGTGCTAAATATGGTTTTGATCCTGAAATTCTTGTTAATTGTTGTAAAGCCTTTATTTCTCATATTAATGCTCCTAAATAAAAATGGGACATCTATCATGAACCTTTAAAAGACACTTGCGTGAAAAATGAAATTGTTATTAATGATAGCAATAAACATGCTCAAACCTCTGAAAGTACTATTTCTTATAAGCATGTTAATTTTTGTGGAGTACATAGACCTTGTGAAAAGAATCAAATTGAATAAGAATATTTTATCACCCACAGGAATGAAAAAACTAGAACGTGGTATAGGGCTCTAAATGATCTTGGTAAAAAAGTTTGTGCCATCTATCCTTTTATTTGTGAACATTGCTTTGAAGTGGGTCATTTCAATTTTCAATGCTCAGGCCATGATAATAGCCCTTCTAATCCAATGAGTACTGCAAGTTTGTATTGTGATAACATGATCACACCTAATCAGCATGATGAACTTACATTATTTTTGGGGGTGTGAAGAGTTATCAGAAAAACTTCTTTGGTAGATATGAGTACTTTTGATATGAATAGCGTCCTGCATGGTTGTCATCTTTATTGTGTTGATAATTTCCACACAAATACTTACATACAAAATATTATAAAAGATGAGATTTTACCAAAATATGTCAGGATTAATATGTGTTTTGTTCTTATTAATGAAAAGGAGGAATCCTCCAAAGTTTCTTCTATTGTCTCTAACAATAAACTAGGGTGTATATGGAGAAGCTTCCTTTCAAGCATCTCCCTCCTAAAGAGAAGAAGAAAAAGAAGAAGAGGAGGAGTAAAAGGAGGGAGGAAACGGTATTTTCCCCTAAGCATGTTGCTCCTATTATAGTTTTTGATGAGTCTGAACTCGATGATGTTCTTATGCCTGTTACCTATAGTAGTGATCATGATTGGGAAAAGCATACTACTTTTGATATTGAAAATCTCTTTGGTACCAATTCTGAAAATGATGATATTAATAACTGATGTACTATTAGTGTTATCCATGTTCCTTCCAATGATGATATGTTTACAAACGAACACACTTTGGGAGATAGCTATTTTATTTCTTATGATGATTACAATATGCCTCCTATAATTGATGATTATTGTGATGAGAATAATAATGATAGCTATTTTGTTGAATTTTCTCCCACTACAATTAATAAGAATAACTATGCTTATGTGAAGAGTAATAATGATTATATGCATGTGGCTCATGATAAGAATTTTTATGTGATAGTTATATTGTTAATTTTATTCATGATGCTACTGAAAGTTATTATGAGAGAGGGAAACATGGTTTTATGTATCTCAACAATATTAAGTTTCCCCTCTTTATGTTGAATTTTTTGAAGTTGCACTTGTTTTGCTTTCCTATGCTTGTTGTTTTGTGCTTTCATGACTTGTTTCTTTACAAGATTATTTTTCATAGGAAGTGGGTAAGACTTTACATATTTGCTTCTTGATGCTCTCTTTTTACTTCAATTCATATTTCTTATGTGAGCATCATTGAAACTATCATGCTTATCTTAATGGCTATAAAGAAAGAGCTTTTGGGAGACAACCCATTATATTTTTACTTTCAGTTTATTTTTGCTTTGTTGAGTCTTGGAAGTTATTGCCTCAGTAATAACCTCTCCTTATCCTTTTTGTGTGGTTTTTGTGCCAAGAATAACCTCTAATGAGAGAGAAGTGAGACTTGGGAAAGTTGCTGTCCCGAAACATATTCTTCGTGCGTCACTGTAAAAAATCGTGAAAAATCTTAGTATGTCGGATTGAGATGTAATTGTTTGTGCTTATGCCCCAGGTTATTACCCAACTTTCGCTAGTTTAGCACTTTTCTATTTGAGCAACAGAAGGTCTTCGAAAAAATCAGTTTTTACCTGTTGGTCTGTTTTGATAGATTTCTGCCATTATTTGCATTTGCCTCTTAATCTCTTTCTCTTTGAGTTCTCTTTGATCACTTGAGATTTTAGAAGGAATTGCTACAGTAGATTGTGTTTTAATGGAAGTTTTACTTGTGTTGAAACTAAACCCAAAGACTTATTATCTTCAATACACTAATGTTGCTAATGAAGATTGTGTGAAGTTTTGTATGAAGGAAACTTTCAAGTGTAGGAAAGAATAATGCAATGAGATGAAGTATGGAAAAAATCTCAAGCTTGGGGATGCCACCCGTTTCGCCCCAAGAAATATTCAAGAAGTACAAGTGTTGAGGGCAAACCTCTAGGGTGGCCCGATCTTTCACGAATCCCACTCAAATCGAGGATGGAGTGCGGGGGAAGAAGGGGAGGACGAACACGACGAACTCACGCACGAAGAACACGATGAACACACACATGCAAAACCACGATACAGACCAATAGCTCACGCCGGCGGTGACAGGTCCGGCGCAATCCCTAGGATCGGCGTCGGTCGGAGGACTCTCTCTCGAACCGGCACGGCGAGGAGGGAGACTCGGTGAGATCTTGATGTCTTGGAAAAGGGACACCGATGCCAAGGCCTTGTACAACGCGGAGGCATGATGAAAACTCCAACGAGGTTTGGGATATTTGGTGCTCCTTTGTCAAAGGGGCATGAGGCAAGAACTAGATAGATCCACAAGGGGTTTCCACTGATTCCAAATATCATGCGTCGCGTTTACAATGGAGGTGGGGGACTATATATAGGCCAGCCACTTAAACATGGGTACTTTAGGAATAAAAGACAAGTTCTGGACGGACTAAGCGGTACATGGGTCGCATGCCCAAATGCCTTTTCATGCCTGGCGTCGGTCGGACCGAAGACTCCGGTGTGCAGGCCGGAGACTCCGGTCTAGGCTGGAGAATCCGGTGTAGCCTCCGGACCAGCCTTTGGAGGGGCCTTCAGATTGTCCCAGGGCCCGGTGCAGGGGTCAGACCGGAGAGTGGGTCAGAGTCTCCGGGGTCTTCAGACCGAAGACTTTGGCAGGTCGGAGACTACGGTGTGCGCAGACCGGAGACTCCGGTCTAAGCAGCTCCAACGGCTTCTGCTTCACGCTCTGCTCCTTGTTCTCCATCCTTGGGTGCTTGGGGATGTGTCAAGGCTTCGTACCTGATGATGCATAGAGTAGTTGCATGAAGTAGCACACCATCCAAGGAGGTATCAAATTGGCACGAGGAGAGGAGCGAGTTCACCTTAGCTTGTAGGAGTTTGGCTCGGGTACGAGTCATGGGTCCACTTGGGGGACTTGTTGGTGTAGATGTAGGAGCGTCCGTAGGACGTGCTGCATCAACAAGTGTCAAATATTGGGGATGCCCAAGGCATCCCCTTCTTCATCAATAATCTCAGGTCTTCTTTCAAGACACTTTATTTTTATTACCTTATGCACTATGTGTTGTTCTCGGAGCGTCTTTGTTTTTAGTTTTCTTTTGTTTGGTTTGCTTAAATAAGTTGTTTGGATCCCAACACACTTCTATTTGAGAGAGACACACCCTGTTATTCATTGCCTATAACACTCTAGTTTTCACTCTTATTGTTCTGTGAGTGTTCTCCTTTGCTAGCACTGTGTTTAGCTTTAGTTTTCGATTGGTGTTGGAAAAGAGTAGGAAGTTTCATGCTTATAGTGGTACAAAAGGAAGTTTGTTTTGACTGTGACTTAGACTTTATCATGTCATGTTAGATGTTGCTTTAACCATATGCTTAGTAATTATTGTTGTAGCATGACTTGTTTCAAACAATTAAGATTGCTTAATGTGCCTTGAAAGAATCATGCGTTGTTTTAGCATACAAAAGCATAATATTGTGGTATTCTCCTTTGATGCTTTATTTGGGTTGACTTGGCACATGCTGACACCATGTTAAGACTATGAACCAGTCACCTTAGCCTCTATGATCATTTAGTTTTTGACTTGTAATATCACTTTATGCTTTAATTAATAATGGTTTATCGCTTTGCATGATTATGGCCATTATTGCGCTCTTAGTTGGTCGCTCTCAGTCTTTTGCTAGCCTCCACCTATACCAAGTATGAGTTCCACTCGTGCATCCAACTTCCAAGAAAACCAAGTTATTCCAAAGAGTCCACTATAAATTCGTAAGCATGGTGTGTTACACCATTCCCAGTATATTCATGTTTTTATCTATCTTCCAAATTAAACTTGTTATGTGAAAATTAGTGATTAAAGCTCTCACAAACTTGATGGCACACTTTACTTTCTTGCACTTAATAAACTTGAACCATTGTGTGAATTAGAAGTTGCTTGTATGCTTGCACTTTATAAGTTGTGAATTAGAAGAACCATGCTATCATGGGGAACGCTTTCAACGTTGCACTTACTATTCAGTTGATATCATGGTCTTTTGCTTATGGATCCCGGCGGTGTGAAATAAAAGGGGAGCTTGTAAGCTCATGGAGTTTGTATGTGTGTTAGAGGAACGCCTAGGCGGCTAGCCTAAGCCATGCCTAATCATGGTGGAAACTTGCAGCATAACCATAGTGAGCATTCTATGAAGCATCCTCAATAAAAACCTATGCAAATAGCAAATAAAAAGATCACTGAGATGCTCATTGTATGTTGCCTTGTCATTTTGATATGGGATAGATCCTGTATCATGGGGCAAGGGGTACCCCGTTGGCGGTTCTCTATGATACACATGTACTTACAATGACAAGAACTTACTTGTGACTGAAGTTGAGTAGCATGAGGTTCGGTACTCGTAAGCACGGGGCATGAGATTTTCAACTTATAACTTGTCAAGCATATCTTCATATTTGTGTCACTTTAACCGTAATCACCTCAACATGCTTATGATAGGGGCAATGAGAGCTGAAAGCTAATAAGTACCATAATTTTTGGAAGCTCTTTATGAAACTTGAATCTCTGCTTCCCTTTAATGAAGGGCCTTTCTTTTTTACTTTTATGTTGAGTCTCCATCTTTTATCTTTATGCACCAATTGAGAGAGCATAGAGGTCATTCTTAGTTTAATGTGCATTGTCCCAAAACTTGTTGATTGATTCATAACTTTGATATTGCTTGTTCTTAAATTATTTGTATCTAGTCACCCTTATGAACTTTGAAGGTGTCCTATGCATTTATGTTTTGCTATACCATGAGGGACAAGCTGAATACCACTTTTATTATGTTTTGTATATGTGAAACAAACAAACGTCTTTCAATGCATTATTATTCATGATATTTTGTTTGTACCTTTTCATGTTACGACATAGTTGCTATGTCTTATTGTTAGAACTCTATCTTTCATGCTTATGTTTAGAGTACTTTGATCCCAGCTATCAATGTTTTACAAATACCTTGATCAAGATTGTGATGGTGCATGTCACCTCAAAAATTATTCTTTTTATCACTTACCTACTCGAGGACGAGCAGGAGTTAAGCTTGGGGATGCTTGATAGGTCGTAAACGTATCTATAATTTTTCATGTTCCATGCTTGTTTTATATCTACTTTCTTATGTTTTGTTCACACTTTGAGGTATTTTTATACATTTTCTGGAACTAACCTATTAACAAGATGCCATAGTGCCAGTTGCCTGTTTTCTGCTGTTTTTGGTTTTAGAAAAGCTAGTAAAGAAATATTCTCGGAATTGGACGGGACAAAAGCCAAAGTCAATATTTTACCCGAAGCAATACGGAGACCGAAGGGGAGATGAAGTGGCGCACCAGAGTGGCCACACCTGGTGGCTGCATGGCTAGGGGGCGCGCCACCAGGGGTGTGGGCCCCCTGGTGCTCCATCGACCTTGCCCCTTCGCCTATAAAAGCCTCCCGGGACGAAAACCCTAAGTACCAAATCAAAATTCCACGAAAAGTTCTGCAGCGCCACCGCCACCGAAGAGGAGATTCGAGGGACAAAAGTCTCTATTCTGGCACCCTGCCGGGATGGGGAAGTGCCCCCGGATCCATCTCCATCGACTCCACCGCCATCTCCATCGCCGTTGCTAACTCCCATGATGAGGAGGGAGTAGTTCTCTCTCGAGGCTAAGGGCTCTACAAGTAGCTATGTGTTCATCTCTCTCTATGCGTGATTTTATTAAGATCATGAGCTTTGTAATCTAGGATCTATTCTGCTACTCAAGTGCTTTAATTAATCTCTGCTTATCCCCACGTGTGTGAAGTTAACAGTGTGCACACCGTGTGGCACTTTGACTTAGGTTACATAAATACTTATCATGAGTATAATTTGAGTTGGATGTCTCTATGAGATTGTGGTGTTTGTTGGAACCATATAACGCTCAAGGTGATAGTGAGGGGTTATCTAGATGGGGAATGCAAACTTTAAGGTGTGCTGTTATAGCTCTACATCGTCCAACCGGCGAGTAGTTCAGGGTAGCATAATGAAGATAAGATATTTATATGAGAGTGTCCACTAGTGAAAGTATGATCCCTAGGCCTTCTTTCTAAGCATTGAAACACCATTTACAATTAGTTCGGTTACATGTTTGCTTGCTGCCACTCTTATTTCAGATTGCAACTACCACTTATAATCATCCATATTACTTGTATTTCACTATCTCTTTGTCGAACTAGTGCACCTATACACCTGACAAGTGTATTGGGTGTGTTGGGGACACAAGAGACTTCTTGTATCTTGATTGCAGGGTTGCTTGAGAGGGATACCTTTGACCACTTCCTCCCTGAGTTTGATAAACCTTGGGTGATCCACTTAAGGGAAACTTGCTGTTGTTCTACAAACCTCTGCACTTGGAGGCCCAATGATGACCCACAAGTATAGGGGGTGTATCGCAGTATTTTCGAGGGAAGTGAAACCCAATTTATTGATTCGACACAAGGGGAGCCAAAGAATATTTATAAGCCTTAACAACTGAGTTGTCAATTCAGCTGCACCTGGAAACAATCTTGCTCACAACAGTTTATCAGTAGCAATAGTTTTGTAGTAGGAATAGGAAAGTAACAGCAATAGTAAAGTAAAGACAATAGTAACAATTGCAGTAAACAGTAGGATTCGAGTGCGGTAGGCATAGGGATGGATGGCCGGGCGTTGCATGGACAAGAAATTTCACATAGCAATTAGAACATAGGGCAATTGTAGATAAATAAGATAAAGCATCCAAGTACTAGATAATCCTAGGCATGTGTTCCATATATAGTCATACGTGCTCGCAATGAGAACTTGCACAACATCTTTTGTCCTGCCAGCCCGTTTGCAGTGGGGCCTCAAGGGAACTACTGACAATTAAGGTGCTCCTTTTAATAGAGCACTGGAGCAAAGCATTAACACTCCATGAACACATGTAATCCTCACATCAAAGTCATTCCCTCCGGTTATCCCGATTTCTGTCACTTCGGGGCCTTTGGTTCCGGACAACAATGTGTGTATACAACTTGCAGGTAAGACCATAAACAATACTATCATAATGAATCAATAACATGTTCAAATCTAAAATCATGGCACTCGGGCCCTAGTGACAAGCATTAAGCATAACAAGTCGCAACAGTCATAAAGCACTATAGAAGATACTAGGCACCATGCCCTAACAATCTGATGCCATTACATGAACGATCTCATCCAATCCCTACCATCCCCATAGCCTACAGCGAGGGATTACTCACTCATAGATGGGGGAAACATGGATGGTCGATGGAGAAGCGATGGTGATGATGATGGCGATGATCTCCTCCAATTCCCCGTCTCGGCAAGGTGCCAGAATGGAGTTTGTGGTGATGTTTCGTGGAATCTGGTGGTGGTGGCGGAGCGGAACTCCTTCTGGAAAAACGTCGAACCCCCCAGAGTTTTTAGGTCAGAAGGCATCTTATAGGCAAAGAGGGAGACCGAGGGTGCAGGCGGCAGACCACCTGGCGGCCGAGCCCACCCAGCGGCCAGGTGGTGTGGCTGGGCCCTAGCCCCACTCCATCTCATATTCTGGCTCCAGGAGTCTTCTGGTGAAATAGGATTTTTGGCTTTTGTCACGTCCAATTCCGAGAATATTCATTTTCTGACTTTCCTGGAACCAAAAACAGCAGAAAACAGGCAGCTAGCACCGCGACTCTTGTTAATAGGTTAGCCTAAGAAATCATATGAAAAGTACTCCAAAGTGTGGACAAAACACAAGAAAGTAGATAAAACCAAGCATGGAACATCAAAAATTATAGATACATTTGCAATGTATCACCCAACACTGTCTACAAGAATAGAAGCGTGCGTAGACATCAGCGCCCCTTCCATGGCGGTGGTGGCTCGAGTTTCAGGCAACAGCGGCGGCTCGCCTGTGGAACTCCAACTGTGATGGTGAGTGGGCGGTGGCCGGTGAGTTCTGGCGGCAGCGATCCCTGCTGCGGGGCGACGGATGATAGCGAGATCTAGGGTTCCTATATTGCTGACTTCTTTGCCTCCTCGACGTTGGCTGGTGTCGTCCGGATATCTTCCGGGGTCCACTTTGCATCATGAGGACGCCCCAGGCGGAGGCTCTAGGTTTGATGGAGGTGGACATCTTCTCTATCAAAAGTGGTCGGCTTGCAGCTGGATTGGTGGATCTCGCGATTTGTGTTCCAGTCCCAACAACGAGACGGGGAGACCTAGGTGCCAGTGAAAACCGAGCCATTGGCAGACGATGGCGGCGTTACCACGCCATTACCTTGATGAAGGCATTGTCGTGCACGTTGTATCAAACTCACTCGTGCTACTCCAGGGGAAACCCTAAGATCTTCGGGTCGGGCGATGGCGGTGTCGCGGTGTCGGTATCACGTTCTCTCCTGGGAGCATTGCCTGTGGAGCAGCGTTGGATGGAAGTGGTAGGAGGGGGTGGAGCGGATAACATGCGGGGGGTGGTGCTTCTTGGCACCACGATGGTGTCGGTGGCTGGTGTGGTGAGAGTATGTGCATCGATCTACATGCTGACGATAGGTTGGCGGAAGATAATGAAGGCGGCAACATCCAGATCATGTGCGTGGGCACTGCTCCGTGGATACGCTGTGCGGTTCTAGGGCTCCTTTTGCTTGAGTTCAAGCTGCTGCGCCTAGGCACTCCATCTTCTCTTGGCGAGTGACAACAGTGTGAGTGACCATAGGGCGGGGTCGAAATAGGTAGCTAGGTGTTTGATAGATCTTGTTGGGAAGCTGGCAATACGGTTATCGTTTTTGCTCGATGTTTTGTTTTGGCGGTTCCGGTTTGTATGATCTTTGTAATGGCCTTTGCCAAACAATGTGGTTCTAATAATAAATAAAGGTTGTGTGCATCGCTTGATGTAGAGGCCGGGGCTCCGCTCCCCATTTCGAAAAAACCATGCTAGGATACCAGCTACACATAGACACAACTGAACAGAGCAAGGTAGAAAAAAGGCAAATCTAAATGACGCACACCATAATGCTTGATCCAAGTGAAGGCACATTGATTTATGTTGCACGGGGAACAACGCCGACAAAGTCCAATCTAACAGACATCCCACCGTGCCATCAACGCCACCACTAAGACACTTCATCACGAAGAAACCTAGCGGGACTTCTGAATCCAAAGGCGAGGGCTTGGAGCAACGCCTCCAAGAAGGTGAACGACGTTCAAAGATGTCATCGTTGCCAACAGAGACATAGGTCATGCAAAGCTTTCACCAAAACCCGAAAGCACCAACCTTAGAGCATGACCTTGTCACTGACCAAACAACCAATATTCGTTGAAGGCATAAGGAAGAAACCATTGGTATCAACTGTGGCTCGACGCCAACCAATATAGCCTCCCCAAGGCTCTAGACGACCATCAAAACCCAAGGAATCATCGTGTAAAAGCAGCCACACCAACATTGATCATGGACAGCGACAACGTAGAACGATCGTAGGGTGAAAAATCCATAGCGAGGAAGGCTTACACTAGGCTAAGGAAATAGAAAAAAGCAAGATGAGGCAGAGAGGTGGAATCCAGCAAACCAAAGAAAGGAGGGGTATTCATGGAGATGCCTTTAACAAGGGGAACGACACCCCATAGGTGTTTTCGTCGCCAATAATAGCCTCTATCATTGCATGTATTTCATCGAGGCCCATTTGAAACCCAGCAACCGGCGCCCACCACGAGAACGCGGAGGGGATCGAGCTGGAGATTGCCACCAACCAACCTGAGAAGCTTCGTGCTCCATCCCCAATTGGAAGCACCAGGAGGATGCACGTGGAATGGAACCCACATCTGCAGATCGCCTGACCTAGCCCGCCTAGCCCAGATCTAGACGCTGCCCCTACGGCTCTGGATCGACAGCCTCAACACACGAGGACCCATGACCCGAGCACCGGCAGACCATCGCCAACTATCAGAGAGGCGATGCTCGCGAAGGAAGGACGTCCGATCTAGCCTACCCTTCAGATCCACCCTAAGATCTGGGAGAAACCAGCACCTAAGCGGGGCCGAGCTCTAGGGCGAGGCGGCACAATGCAGGAGTCCGACGAGCTGGCAGGGCGCAACCAGGGGACGGTGAAATGGATCGTATGGGCACCTAGAGGGGGGGGGTGAATAGGTGTTACTTCAAATTTTAATGCTTTTTCAATTTTAGGCTTAGCACAAAGGGTAAATTCTCTAGATATACTATTAGGTGGAATTTCCCTATATGCAAACCTATCTACTAGCGAGTAAAGAGCGAGTGGAAGAGGAACGGGTAAACCATAGTGAAGCACGCAGAGACACAGGATTTGTTTGACCGCAGTTCCTTCCTTGTTAAGGGAAGTATGTCTATGTTGGAGGGGTGGGCGGTACTAATACCACCACGCCACAATAGGCCTCACCCTATTCTCCGATGGATCTCGCCACCAAAGGCCTGATCCACCTTTCCACTATAGGGACCCTTTGAGGCGGGTACCGGTGCCTTTACACAACTAGCGGGGCACAACTCCACAATCAACTTGGAGGCTCCCGTAATGACAACAAGCTACCACAAGAACAAGTTATCAATAACAAAGAACAAGATCTAGATATTGAGAAGAATACTAGATCAGGGATTTCTCCAAATGAATGGAGAGGAGTTGATGCGCTTGATTTGTGATGACGATGAAGATTCTCTCCTCCTTCAATTCCCCCAAAGATCGAAGCCTTCGGGTGGTTGAAGTGGGAGATCTAGAATGGGAGCTCTTGCAAAGTGTCTGAATAATTTCGAGTGAATCAAGCATTCTAAATGTTGGGGAAGGAGGGATATTTATACCCCCTTTCAAAACCAAGCCATTGGAGTCTTTGGGGGGCGGATTATCCGGCCCAAGTGAGGGCCGAATTATCTGGCCTAGGGAAAACTCCACCCCAGACTCAGAATATCTGGCAGATAATCCGCCCCCTCTCTGAGTGTCGCGCCGAGCTTGCCCTTGGTCGTCTTCTAGGGGCCGGATTATCCGGCCTAGGGAGGAAAAACCTCCCCAGTTCGGATTTTTCGGGAGAAAATCCGACCGGACTCCGAGCGACGCGCCTTGGCAGGCTTTGGTCAAATTCTCGGGGCCAGATTATCCGGCCCATGCGATAGCCGGATTATCCGGCCTAGGGAAGAAAAACCGCCCCAGTTCGGATTTTCCGGGCGATAATCCGCCCCCTCTCTGGGTGACGCGCCTTGGCAGCCTTTGATCAATGAGGTAGGCCGGATTATCCGGCCCTTGGTGGGGCAGATAATCCGGCCCCCACAAACCTCCTGCACACTTAGCGCACATGAGAAATCTCCACAGTATTGTTATCTAACACACAAAACACAGGAAAACATGAAATGTTCTTTCAATCTCCCCCTTTTTGGTGTTAGATGACAATACTAGGATTTGCAGGAAAGGATCACAAGACTACCAGCAATAAACATGGAAGAGACTCCCCCTCAATGTGTGCATATTAGAATTTTGCATTTGAATAGAAATGCACACAAATAGGTGAATCTATTCCATTGACATATGAACAACATAATCATACCACCGAGATAGGGAGAGAGGCATCCTTGAAATAGCCATAATTATCAGCATGATAACCAATATAAGCGCCTTCCTCGATAAAGATTCCCAGCATAATAGGATATGAATAGGTGAATCCATGAGCATAATCCATGAGATAAATCCAGACAACCACCGTCACAGAGTCTCAAACAAACCACAAATCACAAATTTAAAGTTCAACTCTAAATGGGCACAAGCGAGAAAACGACGAATAGGAAAAATGCAAGTGCTTATGCCTGACCCATGCAAATCCTCGAAGACCTAATAGAACTACTTCTCCCCCTTTGGCATCGAGACGCCAAAAAGGAAGAAGAGCGATGCTAGCGCCCCAAGGGATCACTCGTAGTCCTCATCCTCGTCCTCGTCCTTATTCCCATCCTTGTCCTCATCTTTAAGCTCCTCGGTCTCATCATCCTCATCATCAGCAGTGGCCGCAGAGGGGAACAAGTGACGCTCCAGCTCTCCATAGTTCAGCCTGGAAGAAGAGTTCCACTGGGCATATGGTGTGGGAGGGGTAGGAGCCAGGGGATCACTAGAGGCACCAGACACATGGTGAAGGATGAGCTGCTGAGAGTGAGCCAACTCATGGCGCTGCTTGTACGCCTCATATTGGCCCTTGCGTGTGTCCACGCCCATGCACAAGATGTGCCGCTGGAACCAGTTCAACTGCTTGATCTCACGAGAAACAGGGGCACTGGAGGCCAGCGAGCATCCCTCATGAGACCCTCAGGAGCAGAAGAGGGGTGAGAGGTCTTCCGAACCTTGGTGTAGATCTTCTTTGCCTTATGCACAACATCAATGTTGAAATCTTCAAAAGTAAGCAGGTGTCTGATGAGCATCATAATGTAGGGAGCATAAGGAATGGACAGCCGGTTGAACATTGCATCAATCAATTCATGGTAGATGAAGTCCATCACATCTAGCTTGTATTGCACGGACTCATCCTCTCACGAGGCAACCTCATGAGATAAAGCAAGGAACTGAACAAGGTGACCACGGATGCTATCATTGTTACCTCCACTTGGAGTGATGGAATCACGGAAGAGACCGACCAAAGCAGCATAGATAGGAGCAAGACCAGCAAGAGTGCCCACAATGCCATTGTCCATTGTGCAAGGAGAGAGGGCCGCATCTTTGTTGGGCTTCAGCTGAGGGATGATGCGGTGGCCACTGGCCCTATCCCTGCCGTGGAAATTGTATCCAAGAACCTCAGCAACCACACGTAAATCAACAGTCATAGGCATGTCATGAGTCATCCACTTCATAGTGCGATGCTCATCTCCACAAATAACCAAAGTGGAAAAGAACTGCTTCACCACCTCAGAGTCATATGAGCACTAGAGAGACATGAGATGGTGCAGCCCCATCCGCTCAGCCACATACATGGCATCCATAAGGTGGGGCTTCTCCAAAGCCTCAGCAAGAACCAGCGGGTGCATAGGCCTAATGTTCAGCCTGGCATACACATCTTCAAAAATACCTTTCTGTTCAGCACACCAAAAGCGAGCATCTCCCAGCTCAGAATCACGAGGCAACTCCACAAACAAATCACGGTGATGGATAGAGGAATAAGTAACTGGATCCAAAGCCTTGTAGTTGATCTTGGGCTCCTTGCCCTTCCTTTTGGACACCCCCTTTCTATTCCTCTTTGCTTGTTCAGCCATGCGCTTCTCTTCGTTCTTTCTTCTCCTCAACTCAACCTCATCCACTAAGTTACCCTGTTCGTCGTCCCGAAAGTATTTAACGCGAGGATGGTGCTTGTAGGTCTTGGGAACACTAGAACCACCTGTGAGGAGAACAAGGGCGATAGCATGGGGATAAGCATACACACAAGTCCAAGAGAGATCATGGAAAAAGTAGTCAAAAAGTTCATAAGACAAATCTACTCAAAGCACACAATATGGTGAAACTGAACCATAGTTGAATCTATCAGGCCGGATTATCCGGCCTGGCCAGGGGCGGATAATCCGGCCCTGGCAGAAATTTTCGACTTCACCTAGATTGAATGCAAAAGGTAGATCGGGCCTAGAAACTGCAAGACTACGATTTCTACGTGAAACAACATCCTTCTAGACAACGTTCCACCCAACAAATAACACATCTAGCCAAAGATGGGGAGAGAGGGAGTTACCCTCACTCATTGGAGGAAGAACGTGGAGGAGAAGGTACCCGGAAGCGCGGAGAAGAAGATCCGGGGAGGCCCGAAAAATCCGGTGGCCAGAGAGGCTCCGGGGAGGGTGGGGGACGGCAGGCGGCGGCTGAGGAGGAGGAGAGGGTTGGGGGAGAAGTGCTGCTCGTTATGAGACCTTCCTCCCGATCCCTGCCCTTTAATATGAAATCCGCCAAGGCCGGATTATCCGGCCTACACTTGGGCCGGATTATCCGGCCTCAAATCTGAATTTCTGTTGTACACAGATTCAGGCCCGCACGTCCCCAAACAACACCCCCACAAGGTGTACAAGGGACTTGTGTGCAAGAATAGATGGCTTAGGGGTGGAGAAGGCTTAGGATTAAGAAAGACAAACTGAGATGGTACTATACACTCAAAATTGCAAGAACCAAATAAAATAAAAGCCAAAGTTGAGTGTGATTCCCATAAGAACATGAGATGAGCAAAAACAAAAAGATCCATAAAAATCCAATTCTCCTCAAGGGAGAGGGCGGTGGCCGAAGCCACCTTGTTGGAGTGTATGGTGTGACACCGCGAATATATATCTTGGGTTCCCGACCAATACTCATCAATAAGCTCACATATCACAAGATGATATTAGGAGAAATGATTTATCTTGCTTTTGGCATTATGGGGGAGGGTTAGCCCAATTAATTAGGACCACACTCCCTCTATATCCATGCCCACATCTAGACCAAAAGACTGAGATGTATGAGTGAGTGTATGGGTAATCAAGACAAACTCCTGGAATCAATGGTAATCAAGCACTCTTGACGTCCATTTGCTGCAATTTAAAATTGTTATGGGCAGCATAAGCAAGAAGGATACGGATGGACTCAAGTCGAGCCACTGGAGCATAGGTCTCGCTGAAGTCGATGCCCTCAACTTGAGAGTAGCCTTGTGCCACAAGTCTCACCTTGTTCCTCACAACAATGCCATTCTCATCTTGCTTGTTTTTAAATATCCATTTAGTGCCGATAACATTGTGGCAATCTTTGGGTTTCTCCACGAGTTTCTAGACCTTGTTGCACTCGAAATTGTTCAATTCTTCATGCATAGCAACAACCCAGTCCGGATCTTCAAGATCTTCAAAGACTTTCTTGGGTTCCACCATTGAGATGTGAGCTTGATGCTCACCAAAGCTTGCCAATTCCCTTCTTGTAAAAACCCTTCATTGAAGGTCACCTACAACCTTGTTGAGGGTGTGACCCCTTAACTCAAGGTTTCGATCAGCACGAGCCTTGTGACGAAGTTCAATAAGCTTGTTGTCTCTTGGTGGAATAGTTTCATCACTTGAATCTTCATTGGAATCATTTGCTCGACCTTGATTAGAATTTGGGATAGCAGTAGTAGGCGGTGATGAAAAGTGCCCTTGAGGTGGGTCAGTAGCCGTAATAGGAGACTGCTGAAAAACAGGTGAGTCAGGGCCGGATAATCCGGCCGATGGAGAGGCCGGATAATCCGGCCTGGGAGAACTTGTATCAGCTTCATCAAGCTGCCTGGGACTTGCTTGAGCTAGAGAGGGGTCGGATAATTCAGGGCCAGCCGAAAAATCCGGCCTGGAGCTTGCATCGATTTCTTCAGTACCAGGAGCAATTTGGTCGTCAGGAGCAGGGTAGCCGTATAATTCGGTGTCAACCGGAAATCCAGCCTAGAGCTTTCTGGAACATCTTGACCATCAACAGTTGATGGAGATGGTGTAGAAGTTACTCCCGTGGTTGGAACATGATGAGTATGTGTAGATGAGGGCTCTTCATGAGTAGAGCATTGTCCTTCCCGATCCACCACAAGGGGTTCCTCAATGGGGCGGAAAAATCCCACGCCCATTCTTCTTATGGCATATTGGGGTATTTCAACATCTGCATCACAAACATCAACTTGCCCCGCACGGGAGCCGTCATTTTCTTCGAACACCACACTACACGATTATACAACAGTTCCAGAGAGCTTATTGTAGACTCTATAAGTGTGGGATTCGGCACCATAACCAACAAAAATACCTTCTAGAGCCTTAGATTCAAACTTAGATAAACAAACTCCCTTGATGAGAAAGAAACACTTACACCCGAATACCCAAAAGTATGAGATGTTTGGCTTGTTACCGGTAAGTATTTCATATGGAGTCTTGTCCAAGATTTCATGAAGGTATAAACAGTTGGATGAGTGGCAAGCGGTAGAGATTGCTTCAGCCTAGAAATTATAAGGAGACTTGAATTCGGCTAGCATTGACCTTGCCATGTCCATTAGAGTCCGATTTTTCCTCTCGGCTACACCATTTTGTTGAGGAGTGTATGCAGCGGAATATTGATGTCTTATCCCCTCTTTACTTAGGAACTCATTTAAGGTGTAGTTCTTGAACTCAGAGCCATTATCACTTCTTATAGCCAGAATAGGGACGTTGTGTTGACGTTGAACCTCGTTGGCGAAGTCGATGACCGTTTGATGAGTTTTACTCTTCAACTTGAAGAAATAAACCCAAGTGTATCTTGAGTAATCATCAACGATCACAAGACAGTACTTCTTCCCACCGAGGCTTGCATGAGATGGAGGTCCGAAGAGGTCCACATGTAGGAGCTCTAAGATCCTTTTTGATGAGATAATAGTCTTCCTACGATGAAGAGAGTCATGCATTTTCCCTTCAACACAAGCCCTGCAAACACGATCTTTGGCAAAGGAGACGTTTTCTTTTAGTCCAAGGATGTGTCCACCCTTGTGGAGACTTTGCAAAGTTCTCATATTGACGTGGGCTAGTTGGCGATGCCATAGCCAAACCACGTCAGCCTTTCCGAAAAGACACATCGGGCCTGTAGTGGTTTTCCCCGAAAAGTCCACCACATACAGGTCATTTTCGACATATCCCATGAAAGCGACTTTTAGAGACTTACTCCACAAGAGTACCACCAAATCAGCATCAATATAAACTGCAAATCCCATCTTACCAAGGGCGCGAACTGAAAGTAAATTGTACCTGAGGGTCTCAACAACCATGACGTCCACGAGAGAGATATCGTGAGCTACCACAACTTTGCCGAGACCCAATACCTCAGATTTTGACTTGTCACCATAGGAGACGGTTATATGATCATGATTTGGCCGCATCTCCGTGATGATCTCCTTGCTTCCGGTCATATGAGTCGTGCATCCGCTATCGAGTACCCATTTAGACCCACCGGAAGCATAGCCCTGCAAGAAAGTTACTTTTGGTTTTAGGTACCCATTTTTCAATGGGTCCTCTCATGTTAGTGACAAGGGTCTTGGGGACCCAAATAGACCAAGGAATGTAACAATCATAAGAGCCTACATAACTAGCATAAACATCACCATAATAATCGCAATATAACTCAAAGTTAGGATTGTTAGCCCCTGCAAAACCATCATAATTAGACTCGTCATTGGTGATGTTGCTAGTCTTTGGTTGAGCAGTCTTGCTCTTCTTCTTCTTCTTCTTCTTCTTCTTGGTTTTCTTGTTCTTTGTCTTGGGAATGTAACCAGTACCTTCTTTTCTATTGTTTGTCCTTTGCTTGCTATGTATCTCATCAAGAAGCTCTTTACCTTTGTGTTGAGAACCTCT
The DNA here is from genome assembly GCA_023614405.1 of Avena insularis. Taxonomy (NCBI): domain Eukaryota; kingdom Viridiplantae; phylum Streptophyta; class Magnoliopsida; order Poales; family Poaceae; genus Avena; species Avena insularis. The sequence continues at coordinate 434,408,931 of CM042693.1, read as the reverse complement.
TGCAAGATCTTCTTTACCATAAGATGTTGTGGAGGTACTTGGCACATCATGCAGCTTCAATTGAGTTTGGAGCTGATCATGAGACTCATTTAGAGTAGAGTAATCACTCTTCAATGCCTTGTGAGCACTGTCAAGTTTGTCAAACTTCTCCAAGGGTCTAGCATGAGCAGCCCCAAATTCAATCCTTTCTTTCTTTAGTTTCTTTACCTTGGTAAGAGCATTGTCACGTTCTTTGATGAGCCGAGCCACAACTTCTTCATGTGACTCCTCAATGGATTCGAGTCTCTCTTCCAAAGTTACTCGAGCTTCCTCTTCTTCTTCCAAAGCATTCTTCAAAGAAGCTATCTCCAAGGCATCTTCTCTTTCAATTCTGCCCTTTTCTTCAAGAAGATCTTTGGATTGAGCAAGTTGACTCATAAGAGCATCAAAATGGAGTTTGTGCTCACCTTGCAGGTTAGTGAAAAAGTTGTCCAAAGCAATACCTTCTTCTTTCATTTTAAGACTATCATAATCATCCATATCCAAATTTATGTTAGTCTTAGGAAATGAAGAGTTATAACTTGATATCTCGGACCCTCTTGCCATAAGGCAAGTGGCGTTGTTATTGATGACGTTCTTGTTTGGCGAGTCGAAGAGAGATGATGGAGTCGATGTGGTGGCTATAGCAGCCACCTCGCGAGAACTATCTTCACCCTCTTCATCTTCACTTGCAGAGGAGTATTCTTCTTGTGCCACTAAGACGATCTTGGGTTGCTTCTTGTAGGGGCATTCTTTTTAATAAATGGCTTCTTCTTAGGTGCCTTGGATTTTTCTTTAAGAATGAGCCTGCCACCATTGTCTTCTCTATTTTGATAAGGACACACGGCTACAAAGTGCAGCCTATCTCCATAGTTGTAGCATGTTCTCAGTTTTGGGCCGCTTTCTCTTCTTCCACTTGACGCATTCTTGCGCTCGAGTTCCGACTTGGCCTTGGCAGGATCCTTCCAAAAGTTCCTTGCGTAAAACGCCATGTACTCACCATGAGCACGTTTGACTTCATCGGGGCAGTCCATGGAGGCCCCCTCAAAAACTCTTTCATCCTCATCTTGCTCAACAACATTGGACTTTAGAGCAACATTGACTCCCTTTTGCATTCCAATGGCACGAGCCCGGGCATCTTTAGCGTTCTTTGCGGCAACTTTGAATGATGCCATTTCTTGCATGACTTCATTGGATGTCATTTGATGGTAGTTGTGTCTACCTTGCAAGCTCTTCAAATCAGTTGGCTCAAAAGGCATTAAGGCACTCACATACTTTCTTTTTATCCATGCATCATCAATGTGGGTGGCTCCATGCTTTCTAAATATTGTTGCAATGCCCTTGAGTCTTCTATACATGTCTTCATGGTTTTCACCATCCAACATGTAGAACCCTTCGGCTTCATTACTTAGGGCATCATACCTATTCCTTCTCATGCTTTCATTCCCAATAAAGAGATCGGTGAGGACATCCCAAACTTCTTTAGCTGTGTTGAGATGTTCAATGTGGGGCATGTCCTTGGGACCCACACCGAGTTGTATCATGTGGAGATCCATAGCATTCAAAATTGGCTGTCCACAACTTCTCTTCTTGTCAGGTTGGAATGATCTCCAATATGAAGACCCTCTTCAATAATCCTCCAAAGTTCAATTGAGGAGCTGCAAACATGAGATTTCATTAAGAATTGCAATTGATTAAAAGAGGATGCAGTAAGCTTGGGTGGATCACCCCTATTGTTTATATGAGGATGAGGGATAGGTGGATCGAGGGAATATACGTGATGAACCTCACTATATTCCTCCTTACCACTTCCCTTCTTGGAGGTGGAACCATTATGTTTTTCACCTACCACTTCATGATCCTTGGATCTGGTGTTAGCCTTATCCTTGGATGATGGTGTGGCGGCCTCAGAGGCGGGTGGAGATGGGGCTATGGATGATGTGAGACGAGCAATCATTTGATTCATCTCCTCCATCTTGGCCTCAAAGGATTTCAACAAGGTTGTTTCCAACGTCTTGAGGTCATCCATTGTGACCTTATCCACAGCCTCATCCCCATCTCCCTTGGTACCCATACTTCTCTTAGGCGGTTAAGCCCGAATAAAGAGCCGGGGCTCTGATACCAATTGAAATGGATCGTATGGGCACCTAGAGGGGGGTGAATAGGTGCTACTTCAAATTTTAATGCTTTTTCAATTTTAGGCTTAGCACAAAGGGTAAATTCTCTAGATATACTATTAGGTGGAATTTCTCTATATGCAAAGCTATCTACTAGCGAGTAAAGAGCGAGTGGAAGAGGAACGGGTAAACCGTAGTGAAGCACGCGGAGACGTAGGATTTGTTTTACCGCAGTTCCTTCCTTGTTAAGGAAAGTACGTCTGCGTTGGAGGGGTGGGCGGTACTAAGACCACCACGCCACAATAGGCCTCACCCTGTTCTCCGATGGATCCCGCCACCAAAGGCATGATCCACCTTTCCACTATAGGGACCCTTCGAGGCGGGTACCGGTGCCTTTACACAACTAGCGGGGCACAACTCTACAATCAACTTGGAGGCTCCCATAATGACAACAAGCTGCCACAAGAACAAGTTATCAATAACAAAGAACAAGATCTAGATATTGACAATAATACTAGATCAGGGATTTCTCCAAATAAATGGAGAGGAGTTGCTACGCTTGATTCGTGATGACGATGACGATTCTCTCCTCCTTCAATTCCCCCAAAGATCGAAGCCTTCGGGTGGTTGAAGTGGTAGATCTAGAATGGGAGCGCTTGCAAAGTGTCTGAATAATTTTGAGTGAATCAAGCGTTCTGAACGTTGGGGAAGAAGGGATATTTATACCCCCTTTCAAAACCAAACCGTTGGAGTCTTTGGGGGCCGGATTATCTGGCCCAAGTCAAAACCAAACCGTTGGAGTCTTTGGGGGCCGGATTATCTGGCCCGGGGGTATAAATATCCCTTCTTCCCCAACGTTCAGAACGCTTGATTCACTCAAAATTATTCAGAGCCGGATTATCCGGCCTTGGGAAAACTCCTCCCCAGACTCGGAATATCCGACAGATAATCCGCCCCCTCTCTGATTGTCGCGCCGAGCTTGCCCTTGATCGTCTTCTGGGGGCCGGATTATCCGGCCCCATGTGAAGGCCGGATTATCCGGCCTGGGGAGGAAAAACCGCCCCAGTTCGGATTTTTCGGGAGAAAATCCGACCGGACTCCGAGCGACGCGCCTTGGCAGGCTTTGGTCAAATTCTAGGGGCCGGATTATCCAGCCCATGCGATAGCCGGATTATCCGGCCTGGGGAAGAAAAACCGCCCCAGTTCGGATTTTCCGGCCGATAATCCGCCCCCTCTCTGGTGACGCGCCTTGGCAGCCTTTGATCAATGAGGTAGGCCGGATTATCCGGCCCTTGGTGGGGCGGATAATCCGCCCCCCACAAACCTCCTGCACACTTAGCGCACATGATAAAACTCCACAATATTGTTATCTAACACACAAAACACAGGAAAACATGAAATATTCTTCCAGACGGCTACAGAAGGGAGGCGACGGGGCAGTGCGCTCGAGCTCTAGGGGAAGGCGAGGAAGAAGAAGGGAAATGAGAAGGGGAAAAGGAAAAAGGAGGTTGCAGCGGGAGCCACCGTCACTGGTCGGTCGCAGCCACCGACGACGACGATGAGGAGAGGGAGGGTGCGGGGTTACCGTCTTTGCGGGTTAGGGCTCGCCCCGGTGCTGCCCGAGAGCAACACAAAAGCGGGGGAGGGGGGCTGGAGCAAGTTATCGCTTGGACTTAGGTCTCTCGCACGACTATTGACAATCCTGCAACAATTGATTTCTTCCCCAACGACGACTACTTTCCAGATTTTGAAACCCTCTTCACCAACATGGGTGACAACGTGAACACAACACTAGCAGTTCTGCTACCACTGAACCATATGTGATATTGCCCTTTCTTTATTAGATCCTACTATAATTACCAAGGTTCTATGTTTTGGTTTAGATTGGATCTTTTTATGTACTTTACTAGTTCGCATGACTATTTTCACATTTGTAGTTTACGTCATGTATTATCTACTGTTTTTGGGATTAAATCATATGGTTAATTTGCTTATATTTCAGCAAAATTCAGATATGGTATCACTACACTATAAGCTCAGCAAAGCTACTCTCTCTGCTCCAAATATGAACCCGAGAGAGTACATGATAAGTAACTTATGCAAGAGTCTTTGTCCATTGTTTTTGTCATATCTTCTTAGCTAAAACTGACATGCAACCACGGTTTGTATGCAAGTCACATTTTTGCATATGTCGTCTCTATCGACACAATTCTTCAACATCAATCATCTCACTTATGTATCTATATAAGATGGATGATCGTACAATTTTGCAAAAAAGAAAATATGGATGATACAAAACAAAAAATGCCGAGGCATCCGATGCACACTGCCAAAAACAATGGACAAAATTCAGATATGGTATCACTACACTATAAGCTCAGCAAAGCTACTCTCTCTGCTCCAAATATGAACCCGAGAGAGTACGTGGTAAGTAACTTATGCAAGAGTCTTTGTCCATTGTTTTTGTCATATCTTCTTAGCTAAAGATGGCATGCAACCACGGTTTGTATGCAAGTCACATTTGTGCATATGTCGTCTCTATCGACACAATTCTTCAACATCAATCATCTCACTTATGTATCTAAGATGGATGATCGTACAATTTCGCAAAAAAGAAAAGATGGATGATACAAAACAAAAAATGCCGAGGCATCCGATGCACACTGCCAAGTCCCTATCCCAACACTGTCAATTTGGCAAACGTCATCCCCTTCTCATTTTCCATAGTTGTAAGTAGTAACCGTTTTAGCAATTATTGAACATATAGCTTAGGGCCGTAGTCCAACGAACATATGGCTTTAGTTCAATCATTGACGATGATATCTTATCTCCTTTCGGCTCCCTTTTAAATTAATGTTAGCATCCGTATCCATGCCCACGTTTCCTATCCGATTAAACGCGTCGTCATGAACTTGGTTCACCACACACACACACACACTTGCTTTATACATATACATCAAGAGATTCATGCGATACTACTGTATTATTTCTGCAAGGAATAGATTCCTGAAGATTGTAGTATGTTGTGTCTCGACAGTACGGCGCGACGGGTGTCAGCCACTAATTAAACATGATTAGTCTAAGATAGCATGCTATGTCAGGTTGTTAACAAGTGTTTCCGGCGTGGCAAGTTGGGCCTGGATAGGTGGACTGGCTGAGTCACTCCGTCGGACGTGCTTGCTACGCCAGTGTGCTTATCTGGTCAGTGTTCAGGATTCTCAAGGCAGTACTCGTATATGGTATGCCGTCGATGTCACGTATGGAATGTATCTTCTGCTTTTTCGGAAAAACTAACTAACCCATACTGACTTTGTCGCAGAATCCATGTGAACAGTTAGCTAGGTGTCCTATATGATAATTAAGTTCCTAACGAAGAAAACCCATATGCTAATAGTACTTGCGCTAGGGTTGGCAATAGATTGGGCAGGACCGGAAATTTTCTTCTACCCACTTTTTACCATATTTTTTCGGATCAATATTGGAGAAATCCAGTTGTGAGTTCGAATGCGTAGATGCCAGACCACTGATTCAAATCGTAAACAAGGTGGAACCGGTCCAAAAAATGAAAATAGTCGGATCAAAGCTATATAAATACATTTCTAGCAAACCTTTAGTGAGATTTTATATTCTAGCCTTGCAAAAGTCATCGAATTAAGGAAATAGAGGCATGCTTTAGATTAAACCTTAGCATCAACGAGATGGTATAGATATAAACCGGACAGTTGAACCATCACTACATGTCGGTGGTAGAATTCATAGGTAGGCATGCTCGTCAAATGAACTCGATAACTCAACAACTACTACCTTGCCAAAGGAAACTGGATTTGACTTTTGAGTCGAAAATCAGATATCCCGGTTTGAAACATTTGGACTTATCCATGTGGTATTTGCTATAAAACATCATAGACCGTATCCTTATCCGTCATGTTTGCTTTAAAAATAGATTCACGACCTGTTGAACAATGAGTACCAATGGAATATTCTAGTAGTACCTACTACTCCCTCCATTTTATCTGTTTTATAATATAAGATGTTTTACCTTTTGTGAAATCTACACACTAAAAGATGCCTAGATACCTTCGATTTTCAAAAGCTAAAACATCTTATATTTTTAAACGGAGTATATGTTTACACTTCTATTTTGCACTATGATACCCAGATGGAGAATACTTCTGGAATCCGGTGCTGATACCCACAAATCACAAGCTTAACTAATTAGAAAAGCAAAGCAAACAAAAGATGAATGAAGTAATTTTTTAGAGGAAGATGGCATTAATTAATGAGAGCCAACACACAACCACCCAAAGAACCGGGACGCAAGCAAAGGGCAGACGGCGTATCTCCATCCGCCGCGACAACGATATCATCGTCACCACACCACCCTCCCGACTCCCGGAACAAAACCCACGCCCACGCCCGGAGAGAAGCGGAAAAACAAGAGAAGAGCAGAGAGAAGGGGCCAAAAGAAAAGGAAGGATCGGAGAGACGAAAAGGCAATACCGGGAAAATATCCCGAGAGGCCCAGGAATTCCTCGCGCGCCGCGACCGCGACCGCGCCAACGGACGACGCCACGACGGCGACCAGCACGGGGCCCCTCCACCGCCTCCGCCTCCGCCTCGCCGCGTGCCTCCCCCGCGCCCCCGCACCCCCGCCCTGCGACGCGCCCGCGCTCGTCCGCCACCGCCGCAGGCGCCTCTGGAAGCTCCCGCCCCGTGCCGCACCGATCACCACCACCACCAAACCGATGATGGACGCGCCGCCGCCGCCCCCCTCGCCACGGGCGACGCCTGCTCCGGCCTCTCCGCGTCCCCCGCCACAGCCCCCCGCGGAGGCCGTGGCGTCCAGGCGCTACGGCGTGCACTTCTCCGCCTCCAGCTTCATCCAGGCGCCGCTCTCCGCGCTGCTCGAGTACTCCGGCATCCTCCGCGCCGAGCCCGGGCCCCACCACGCGGGAGCCCCTGGCGAGGTGTCGATCCGGATCGTGGGGGCGGGGCCGTCGTCCTCCGGGAGGGGCGGCGAGGAGGGGGTCGTCGAGGACGAGGACGACGCCGCCGCGAGGGGCGCGCGCCCCTCCGCGCCCGCCGCACCCACCGCCGCGGCAGGTGCGGAGTCCTCCTCCTCCTCCTACCAGAGGTACGACATACAGCAGGTCGCGCGGTGGGTGGAGCAGATACTGCCCTTCTCCCTGCTGCTCCTCGTCGTCTTCATCAGACAGCACCTGCAAGGTCCTTCTCTCCCCCCTGCCTTAATCACCTTTTATGATCCGCGAGTGCAAATTGATATGCTGTCGTTTGTTCGGTGCACAGATGATTGCATTCGTTTATCTGCTAATATATGATTGCATCTGTTTATCCGTGGAAATCTTTTCTCAGTTAGATTTTGGGTTTGTTTCATGCAGGTTTCTTCGTGACCATCTGGATTGCTGCGGTGATGTTCAAGTCCAATGACATCCTGCGCAAGCAGACTGCTCTCAAGGTTTGTAACCGTCTTATATGTTGCTTTTTTCCCATGTAGTTCACCGGCAGCTTAGTAGTGTCCCAATAGTTTAAGACTGAAGAGTACATAGTAATGAAATAAATCCAATTCATAGTTCGCAATCATGTTGCTTACAGTTTAATAGACTCAGTTACAAAGTTTCAGTGCAGCAAATCTTTGAATATGTGCGGCAGAGATATTATGGCTATTTGGTCACATCATCGGGGTTGATCATTCTCATGGAGTTTTCTGCATTCCAACGCATTGACAGTTCATGTGTGTGTGTGCTATGCTGTTCTGTGCCCTTGTGTTGTGCTGTCGTCTGAAGATAGATTAATTGAGTTTCTTTGCTGGCTTATGACCTCTCCCAGACATCGGATAAATGCCAAATGGCAATGGCTACATGCACCTATGTCAATTAATAAGCTCTACGTTAGTTTGAGCTTTACTGCAGCAATTAATCGATTCCTGAAACTTCCAGAGAGTTCTGTTTGTAATAGGTACTTTTAAGTATTGTCATGTGCCTGTCTTTTCGTCATGGTCTAAACTAATGAAACCCGTGAACAATCTTGCTTTTGATCTTTCTATGAACATGTTTACTAGTACAAACACTATGGTGCATAAGTGCTAAAAGATGGTCCTTATGATATCTGACTAACTTTGCCTGTTGTCTTCTGCTTGATGCAGGGGGAGAGAAAAATGTTAGTTCTTGTTGGGATTACAGTATTGTTTGTCGTTCACGTATTTGGGATTTACTGGTGTTACAAGAATGGCGACCTTATAAGACCTCTGGTGATGCTTCCTCCAAAAGAGATACCACCATTTTGGCACGCAATATTCATCATCTTGGTGAATGGTATTTTCTTTTATCCTACAGTGCTTGAACACATTTAGATTTTGGCACTGACATGCATGTAAATTCTCTCTGTTCACGTCATACTGCCTGAATTTCTGGTACTTCAGTCTTTTAATGGTATGAACTGTCTTAAGTGTTTATTGCTTTTACTTCATGTGGATACGTGCAAATAAATTGGACTTTTTATTATGTTTGCAAGTGCTATAATGTGTCACTGTACTTCAAGCATGATCATTTACGTTCATTCGGTAACACAGGACAAATTAACTATACTTTGTTTAGAATTGACAGACTGATACTTTCTTCATTTAGTTTATAATGACCTCCATTCCTTCAAAAATTTTGTTCAGATACGATGACACGCCAAACTGCTATGGTTGTCAAGTGCATACTGCTAATGTACTACAAGAACACCAGAGGACGTAGTTATCGTAGGCAGGTAGATCATCTTCATACATTTGTAATCTTAGATTTCCTCTGATGTATCTTGGTTTTCTTTTCCTGGTCGCTCCACATGGAGAGCAACGGTATAATTAGGGAGCTGTAACCGGTTTTTCCTTTCTTTTTTTGTTCAGGGTCAAATGTTAACAGTTGTTGAATATCTTCTGCTCCTGTACCGTGCATTAGTGCCTACTCCTGTGTGGTACCGTTTTTTCTTGAACAAGGAGTACGGGAGCCTATTTTCTTCTCTAACCACTGGACTATATCTTACTTTCAAGTTGACATCTGTTGTGGAAAAGGTAGTATACTTTGCCTATCCAATTTTAGAAGTGGTACCGAGGGAATGCCTTCTAACAGTTACCTGTTTGTTTGGCAGGTTCAATCATTTTTGACAGCACTGAGAGCATTATCTCATAAAGAATTTCACTATGGTTCATATGCAACGACTGAGCAGGTAAATGATGTGCCTTAAGCACTAAGATAATACATTATGCTTTAAGCACTAAGTAGTTATTGGTTGTCACTTGTCACTGAATGTCCATTGTCCAGAAGGACTTGTGAAATATGCGTTGAGTAGTGGAACTTTTGGCATAAATCTTTCCCTGAACCTGACTGCCAATATGGTGTGTGTGCACTCAGGTTGCTGCAGCTGGAGACATGTGTGCTATATGCCAAGAGAAGATGCATGCCCCCATTCTTTTGCGCTGTAAACATGTCTTCTGTGAAGATTGTGTTTCTGAATGGTAACCACATTCATTTTGTCTCCTCCCCCTGTAGTTCCAAAATTTGTTAACTACTACCTCCATTCCAAATTATAGATGTTTTGGTAGGCTATTTTATAATTTGGAACAGAGGTAGTAATAAATTTCATGGTATGAATGTTCTAGAACATCTTGTCGGTTTCATGTCTAATGTTTTTTCTGGACGAGCAGGTTCGAGAGGGAGCGGACGTGCCCGCTGTGCAGGGCATTGGTGAAGCCAGCAGACCTCCGGTCATTCGGTGACGGTTCGACAAGCCTCTTTTTCCAGCTTTTCTAGACTATGCTGTGAAGATAAGACAGATAATAGGTGTGCGTGCGTGCGTGTGTGTTTGCGTGTCTACGAGCAGAGCGGCCCGGTCAGGTGCTGAAAACGGATCTCCACGTCCTTACTAGCCGAAGGAGTACATGAGTGCGTTGTTTCGAGTGTGCATATTAGTATCCCCTGTATAGGCTATAAGAGAGATGTTACGTTGCCCTATATATGATTTACATAAATAGAAACGAGTATATATACAACGTAAGTGGATTCTGAGCTTGTGGTGACAGCTACGACAGAATGAACTGTCTGGCTCCTGCTTGAGTCGATGATGAGTTCACTTGGATTATGTGGTTCTTCCAGTTCCAGAGAGGTATGTCATGCTTGGAGCTATATCTGGGTAACTGGGTTTGCTGTTTTTTTCCTGGCAGTATAATATGACAGTGATACAAGCATGAACTACCCTAGTTTCTATGAAGTGTATATTATCCAAATTCTGTTTTCATTCCTATCTGTACAGCAGTCTGTAAAAATGGTTTTGTTTAAGTATCCTATGCTGAGGCAAATCATGTTTAGTTGACCTGATTTTATTTGGCTTACAGGAGACGAACTGCCCAAGAAAATATATTTTCAGGAAAGGAAGAACTTCATTTGTATATGTATCGTAACACTAACTTAATGAACTGAGTTTTGCTACATACATACACATATTCCTAAGACAAATTCTGATCGATCAAGTAGCAACATATGAGCTGGTATAGTTAATTTAACCATCCATCCATTTATCTGTTGAATCCAACAAAGTGTTATTAAAGTAGGAATGATACTAATTCCTGAATAAATTTTTTTGTTTCAAGCAAGAAATGTATGTACTGTACTTTTACCACTAAACAACATCAGAGCCTTGAATAGATTGATATTTGGATGAATACGATTTTCATATCTACTCGGTCCGTTGCACTTTGTTATATGTACCCAATCCACCATAGTTGGTTTTTTAGCCAGCTTATAAAGCATTGGTATCTTAATCTTGCTAATTTTCACCCTCCCAATTGCATTTTAAATATTCTGGAGGAAGCTTGCCACACTTCTTTCTCCGAGTTTAAATAATAATTGATAATCAAGTAGCAGTTCTTTCCAATTTGCACAGAGCATGCAAGAACGAGGACGGAAAAACACAAAAGTGCCAAAGACTCACTTTTTTTTATGTCACTTTACAGATGTTAGTATACCGAAAAAATCAGCATTCAAACTTCACGTGCTATTATTTGCAAGAACGGACGAAGTTAGGATTAATGTAAGGCAACAAACTCTAACTGTGAGTAAAGAAACACTTCTGTAAACCAAAGATGCATTATTCGTTGAAACTAGCAGAAACAAAGGTTGAAACATCCTATCATGAACCGCAAAGGAATAATTTTGGGACAAGAGGCATGAATTCCATCCTTTTTCACCAAAGCAAGTTTCCCCCCCTTTTTGCTGATACACCAAAGCAAGTTATATGATACATAAATATTCGACTCGAATGTGTTGCTTGGATCACACTGTCGAATGCGATGCGCCTCCTCCTGTAAGATGCGATGAGTTTTGAATTATTGCTGACATCAGGGATGACGTTAAGTGAGCTAAACTGTGAGCCTGAGCAGCTGATGGGAACGTGACGGTGTGGGCCCCGGTATTAAAGCTGACTCGGACTTGACCACATGTTGCACGAAGACCGGGATATTAACATTGGTTCCTCGATTTGTGTGTGTAGTGGAGTTACTGCGGCGATGCCCTCCACGTGTCCTTCTGGATGTACGCCACGCATCCTTGATCGCTAATTTGCAGCCAGGATTGAGTCGTTGGCAGTATAAGTAAAGGGGGAAGGTACAGTAAAAAAATCCCCCACTCCTTTGCAATCTTCATCTTCTTCCTCCGTGCGCTCCGCCGTTACCATTCCTTTTCGCTACGATGGACGTACTGAGGGTATTCCCTAGCGCCTTCCTCCATTCTTTGAAGAAAAATCATGCCACGGTGAAGCGGAAGCTCAGTGCCGAGATGGTGAAGCCGAAGAGACCGAAGTGTTGGGTTCTAGCACCGTCGCCGCCGCCAAGAAGAAGAACCCCACCGCATTGAGGGTCACCAATGGTGATTGGCGGTGTTCCACGGTGAAGCCTTCGAAACTACGCTCATTGAAGCAGGCTGGGCTGCTCCCCTCCGAAGAGGATTACAAGGCTCATGTTCCAGAGGCAATCCCCCTCCCCCTCCCCCTCCTGGGTTTAGGGTGATGTTCGTTGCCTTTCTTCTTCGTGGGTTATCCCTCCCAGCCCACGAGTTTCTCTATGGGATGCTTTTTCTTTACGGTGTCCAGCTGCATCAGCTGACACCAAACTCGATTCTGCACATTTGGTGCTTTATCACTCTTTGCTAGTGCTGGCTCGACATTGTGCCGCACTTTGGGCTCTGGAAGAAGCTTTATCTGTGAAGAGGCAAGCCGGTAACCAGGGGATCTATCTCGTTGGCAGGTGCGGCATATATTTCCGCTGAAATATGCAGTACTTTGCCTTCAAGATCGCCGACTCTGCGCAAGGGTGGAGGGCCAAGTGGTTCTACATCCAAGACCATAAGGTAGGTGATCAAAAGTACAGTCTAGCTCCTTTTGACTCGAGTGACCCAGTGGAGAAGAAGAGGTCGTGGAGGAACGAGGTGGCACCGACGGAAGAAGCTGATTTCGAAGCGTTATATGCTCGAGTAAAGGACCTCCAGTTGATTCCTGGCCGGTTCATGGAGGGAGTTGACATCATTCACGCTTTCGTTGGGCGATGCATCCAGCCACTCTAGGCTAGAGAATATCCGATGTGGATGTATACTTGCCAGACGGATCCAACACGCTGTCAGGAGGAGAACCTGTCATCCACCGAGTTGGATAAGAGGATTAAGTCCCTCAATAGCTTGAGCAATGATGATGCACTGCCAAAGCCTTCACTGGTGGCACCATTCGATGCCAGTAAGAAGGTTCCCGGTTCTGCACTTCCCTTGTCTTTGTATTTCTCTTGTAGCATTGGGGTTTATTTTGTGCTGAGTTGGGTCTTCGGGTGCAGAGTTATAAGGTTAAGCCACTGCTGCCGCCGCTTCCCGAGCAATATGAGATGGAGAAGGGTAACGAGATGGATGAATCAGACTCAACCCTTCCTCCCGCTGACACTACTGAATAAGATAGCAATGAGGGCACCCAAAAGCGGAGTTGAAGTGAGGATTCAGATGCTTCGAAGCCCGAAGATCCTAAGAGAGTCGATGCATCCCCGAATGATTCAGAGCCTATTCTGGTGGTGCTGCTGCAAATTGTGCCTCCAGCGCCTTCATCCAAGAAGCCAAAGATTGTACGGGACCTCGACAAAATTAGCTCATGAGTGTTCTTCCTTGCTTCTTCATTAATGTCTTGAACTATTGTGTCGGCCTATAATGATTATGATGTTGTGTAGCACCGATTTGCCACCTGGTGGTGCTACCGGAGAGAAAATGGGGGAAGGAGTCGATGAATCCAAGGATGCGGGTTCCGAGGCACTCATAGAGACTGCCAATGCAACGGATCCCCCTCACAGTGGCAACTCCTCCAGATCCTCCAAGATTCAGAAGCGAAATAGGGTTGTCACCCAAGTTGCTCCACATGGTCCTTCATCATTTGCTAATGATCATGTAAGTGCATTGCCATTTTGTTGAACTTGCTTATTGCGTTGCGTCATCCGCAAATCCCCCGAGTAATTACTTGCTAACTCGAATATTACATAGCCTTTCCTGCACAACATGGTGGAGATGGGCCAGAGGTATGTTCGGGTGGAGGCTGAGCGGGACCAGATGCAGTGTAAGTGTCTCTTTGCTACTTCGTGCTAATGTAGCGACATTTCCTTCCTTCTGACATTATTATACTGGGATAGTCGAAAGGGATGACACTTTGCATCATGTGGAGGAGCTTGAGAAGAGCCTTGGTGGTGCCTAGAACAAGGAGAAGAATGCCAAGGATGCACTCGACATGTTCAAGGCTAAAGCCAAACATCATGAAGAGGAACTTCTGGCCGCATCTATTGAACATGAAGAGGCATTGAGTGAGTAGCTCATGACTGCAACTCAAGCTTTATCCGATGAGTGTGTACTACTAGGTTCTTCCGTCTTCTCCTTTGTAGTTTTGTTTGTTGAATGTATTACTTCTTGCGTATGCAAACGCCGTTAGGATTCCGTTGGATCGCCATGCCTAGGTTGGTGCGATCCCTTTGGCTGATGTTGTTGCAATAGTCGAAGACCGCAGTACCCACTTGAAGGATGTGCTGGTGAAGACTAAGGCCATGTTGGGAAGCTTCCACAAGGAGATTCTCCCGAAGGCTATTTCCATCGAGGATGTTGGCGGGCTTGTGGATGCACTCGACGCAATGGAAGATCTGGTGAAGGAGTACAAGCAAGCCTAGAAGGCGGCTGGCGTGTCCTAGGCCTTTGGAGTGGCTGTGTGTCAACACCCGGATTTTTAATCCCAGATGCCCGTTATGCCATACCTCGCAATCCCAGGATTACCATTTTTGCGAGACAAAACGGATTGGATATCATAGTACATCATCCATTACAAACCATACATAAGGTCTTACACAAATAAGGATCTCATTATCCAGTCTTAATACAACAAGCAGCGGAAATAAAAGATAAGCGTAGCGGTGGGGTCCATCTTCAGGGTAATGCCGAATCTTGTGAATGCAAATAGTCCTAGTTATCATAGCCGTCCTGCTGGCCATCATCTTGGTAGTCTCCTTCATAGTCTGGCCATGAGAATAGCCAGGGACAAAAGCCATGAGTACTCTTTAAGTACTCGCAAACTACCACTAACAATTAGTATAGTGCTAAGTCAAAGTGCTAAATCTAAGTTTAACTATAAAGTTAAGTTTGAAACCTAAGTTGAGTTTAGAAGCAAAGAAAGATAAAATAAAGTTCTAGAATCACTTAAGTTGGGAAGCTATTGTCATAAACACAACCCTGTTGTGGTCAAGTCAAGATTCATCATTCATTTCATAAGTTGTTTTGAAAACATCTGACAACGAAACAGTATGGCCATTCCAACTGTCCATAACCACGGACGCGGCTATTCGAATAGTTTGACACTCTGCAGAGGTGGTACACTTTCACCACAAGATTCGATACATACATGGGGATAACCTGAATCATCATACTTAGTATGCAGATAATCAAACATAACCTTTCCTTTACACACCCTAGTATAAGCACCTCTCCTATGAGCATGGCCTCCCAACCATGACCATCGGTCATCTTGGGCCTTTGCATAGGTGGACAACATTGAGAGGTAGCCTCAGCTCAAACCTCTCCCGCGAGGGAACTAATACTAATGCATATAAACTTCCGGCTAAGCCTTGCCCAATTCAGGTATTGTGGTTGTACGGTAAATTTGGAATGGTATCGCATCCGAATCCAACCATCAGTTTTGTAAAAGGGTTAAGGCTCATGCCTCAACATTTTCATCATCATAAACCATTTGTGTTTCTAAACACATGTCAAAACATCTCAATAGAATGACTCATCATTCCAAGGTTTTCACAATTCATTTTCACCAAGTGCTCCCATCTAGAGTGACTCAAGTTTTTATCTACTCTAAACTACTAAGTTAAGAGTGTTCACTAAGGTGGAATTGATGGGTTCAATCTCATGCCATAGAATGACATCTAAAGGTTTCTAAATAGGTCAAGTTTTATACTCTTTATGCTACCTTCAAAAATAAGTATAGAACTTTGGGTAAAGTAAAGGAAGTAAAGCTTGAAAATAAGACTTGGGGTAAATAGTAGTCAAAGTGGTACAGTCAAAGCATGCCTAAAGCATCTTTGCTAAACCATCTAGTTGAAAGAACATTTCATGTTTTCCTACGTTTTGCGTGTTAGATAACAATATTGTGGAGATTATTCATGTGCGCTAAGTGTGCAGGAAGCTTTGAGGGGGGCCGGATTATCCGCCCCACCAAGGGCCGGATAATCTGGCCTACCTCATTGCTCAAAGGGAACCAAGGCGCGTCGCTCGGTATCCGGTCGGATTTTCTCTCGAAAAATCCGAACTTGGACGGTTTTTCCTCTCCAGGCCGGATAATCCGGCTGTCGCATGGGCCGGATAATCCGGCCCCCAGTTTTTGAGCAAAGAGAGCCAAGGCGCGTCGCTCGGTATCCGGTCAGATTTTCTCCCGGAAAATCCGAACTGGGGCGGTTTTTCCTCCCCAGGCCGGATAATCCGGCCTTCACATAGGACCAGATAGTCTGGTCCTCAGAAGTTGATCAAGGGCAAGCTCGGCGCGACGCTCTGATAGGGGGCGGATTATCTACCGGATAGTCCGAGTCTGGGGCGGTGTTTTCCCCAGGCCGGATAATCCGGCCCCCAAAGTGTCCAACGGATGGTTTCTGAAGGGGGTATAAATACCCCTTCTTCCCCAACGTTCAGAACTCTTGATTCGTTCGAAATTGTCCAGACATTATGCAAGAGCTCTCATTCTCGATCTCCCACTTCAACCACCCGAAGGTCTTGATCTTTGGGGGGAATTGAAGGAGGAGAAGTTCATCATCATCATCACGAATCAAGCGCTTCAACTCCTCTCCATTCACTTGGAGAAATCCCTGATCTAGTATTCTTGTCAATACCTAGATCTTGTTCATTGTATTTGATAACTTTGTTCTTGTGGCAGCTTGTTGTCATTTCGGGAGCCTCCAAGTTGTTTGTGGAGTTGTTGCCCCGCTAGTTGTGTAAAGGCACCGGTGCCCGCCTCGAAGGGTACCTATAGTGGAAAGGTGGATCAGGCCTTTGGTGGCGGGATCCATCGGAGAACAGGGTGAGGCCTATTGTGGCGTGGTGGTCTTAGTACCGCCCACCCCTCCAACGCAGACGTACTTCCCTTAACAAGGAAGGAACTGCGGTCAAACAAATCTTGTGTCTCCGCATGCTTCACTGCGGTTTACCTGTTCCTCTTCCACTCACTCTTTACTCGCTAGTAGATAGGTTTGCATATAGGGAAATTCCACCTAATAGTTTATCTAGAGAATTTACCCTTTGTGCTAAGCCTAAAATTGAAAAAGTATTAAAATTTGGTGTAGCACCTATTCACCCCCCCTCTAGGTGCCCATACGATCCATTTCAATTGGTATCAGAGCCCCGGCTCTTAATTCGGGCTTAACCGCCTAAGAGTAGTATGGGTACCAAGGATGATGGGAATGAGGCTGTGGATAAGGTCACAATGGATGATCTCAAGTCGTTGGAAACAACCTTGTTGAAATCCTTTGAGGCCAAGATGGAGGAGATGAATCAAATGATTGCTCATCTCACATCATCCATAGCCCCATCTCCATCCTCCTCTGAGGCAGCCACACCATTATCTAAGGAAAAGGGTAACACCGGATCCAAGGATGATGATGTGGAGGGTGAAAAACTTAATGGTTCCACCTCCAAGAAGTGAAGTGGTAAGGAGGAATATAGTGAGGTTCGCCACGTATATTGCCCCGACCCACCTATCCCTCATCCTCATATAAACAATAGGGGTGATCCACCCAAGCTCACTACATCCTCTTTCAATCAATGGCAATTCTTAATGAAATCTCATGTTTGCAGCTCCTCTATTGAACTTTGGAGGATTATTGAAGAGGGTCTTCATATTGGAGATCAAACCAACCTAACAAGAAGGGAAGTTGTGGATATCCAATTAAATGCCACCGCTCTCCACATGATATAGCTTGGTGTGGGTCCCAAGGACATGCCACACATTGAACATCTCAACACAGCTAAAGAAGCTTGGGATGCTCTTACGGATCTCTTTGTTGGGAATGAAAGCATGAGAAGGAACATGTATGATGCCCTTAGTAATGAAGCTGAGGGATTCTACATGTTGGATGGTGAAAATCATGAAGACATGTATAGAAGACTCAAGGGCATCGCAACAACATTTAGAAAGCATGGGGCTACTCACATTGATGATGCATGGATAAAAAGGAAATATGTGAGTGCCTTAATGCCTTTCGAGCCAACGGACTTGAAGAGCCTGCAAGGTAGACATAACTACCATCAAATGACATCCAATGAAGTCATGCAAGAAATGGCGTCATTCAAAGTGGCAGCAAAGAATGCTGAAGATGCCCGTGCTCGGGCCATTGGAATGCAAAAGGGTGTCAATGTGGCTCTCAAAGCCAATGTTGTTGAGCAAGAGGAAGATGAAAGAGTTTTTGAGGGCGCCTCCATGGACTGCCCCGATGAAGTCAAACATGCTCATGGTGAGTTGCTACATTGCAAATGTATCTATAATTTTTGATGTTCCATGCTTGGTTTTTATCCACTTTCTTGTGTTTTGTTCCAACTTTGGAGTACTTTTCATATGATTTCTTGGACTAACCTATTAACAAGAGCCACAGTGCCAGCTGCCTGTTTTCTACTTGGTTCCAGGAAAGTCAGAAAATGAATATTCTTGGAATTGGACGGGACAAAAGCCAAAGTGCCTATTTTTCCGGAAGGGATCAAGTGCCAGAATATGAGACGGAGAAGGGCCCGGGGGCCCCCACACCACCTGGCCGCGCGGCTAGGGCTGGCCAGCCAGAGGTGGTGTGCTGCTCCGGCACCCTCGGCCTCTCCTTCCGCCTATATATTTCCCTCGGACGAAAAACCCTAAGGACCCGATCAAAAATCCATGAAAGAGTTCTCAGAGTCATCTCCATCCCTAGATCGGGAGGGATCAAGCTCTTCCGGCACCGCTGGAGGGGAATTCACCCTGGAGGCCTTCTTCATCACCATGCAAGCCTCCGGTGTGATGCGTGAGTAGCTCATCATTGGACTACGGATCCATGTAGTAGCTAGATGGCTGGTTCTCCTCCTTTGTGCTTTCATGTTTAGATCTTGTGAGCTCCGTTCATGATCAAGATCATCTATTTGTAATCCATACATGTTGTGTTTGCGGGGATCCGATGGATATTGAGATGCTATTTCAGATTGATTATTGATTCTATCATGTCTTTGTTATTTGTGATCTTGCATGCTTTCCGTTGTTAGTATCTATCTTGGCCAAGTAGATGCTAGCAACTCCAAGAGTTAGTATTTATGCTCGATAGTGGGTTCATGCCTCTGGTAATCTGGGGAAGTGACAGAAATCTCTAAGGTACTAGATGTGTTGTTGCTACTAGGGATAAAACAACAATTCTTTGTTCATAGAACAATCGTATTGTTTACTTTACACGCAGTTCATAAAGCAATAATCTGTTGCTTGCAACTTAATACTGGAGGGGGTTCGGATGATAACCTGAAGGTGGATTATTAGTCATAGATGCAGTTGGATGGCGATCTATGTATTATGTTGTATTGCCCAATCAAGTCTCAAAGGAGTCAAGCTGATTAGTATATGCATGTATTGCTTTCTCGGTGTTTGTCAATTGCCCCGCTGTAATTTGTTCACCCAGCATGTTATCTATCTAAGGAGATCCACCTCTAGTGAACTATGGATCCCGGTCCGTTCTCTTTACATACAATCTACAATCTTTTACTGCTTTGTGTTTACTTTCTGCAAACTTTTACTTCTTTCCATTCGATACGTTTAATCCTTTGTTTTCCGCAAAACACGGTGAGATTGACAACCTCATCGCAAGTTGGGGACAAAGTTCTGTGGTTGTGTTGTGTAGGTCTCCACGTTGCTACTAGCACCGGTAGTGCGCCCTGCCAAAGCTTAGCTAGTAACAACTTTGGGGTGTTTCCTTGCTCCTACTGGTTCGATTAAACCTTGGTTTCATAACTGAGGGAAAACTTGATGCTGTGCTCATCATACCTTCCCCTTGGGGTTCCCAACGAGCTCTACGTCGAACGATGAGCACATCATGAGTACATCACATTTTATGCACGGAACTTTTGGAAGGATCCTGCCAAGGCCAAGTCAGAACTCGAGCGCAAGAACGGGTCAAATGGAAGAAGAGAAAGTGGCCCAAGACTGAGAACTTGCTACAACTGTGGAGATAGAATGCACTTTGTAGCCGAGTGTCCGTATCAAAATAGAGAAGACAATGGTGGCAGGCTCATTCTTAAAGAGAAATCTAAAGCACCTAAGAAGAAGCCATTTATTAAGGAGAATGGCCCCTTCAAGAAGCAACCCAAGATCGTCTTAGTTGCACAAGAAGAATACTCCTCTGCAAGTGAAGATGAAGAGGATGATGATAGTTCTCGCGGGGTGGCTGCTGTAGCCACCACATCGACTCCTTCATCTCTCTTCAACTCACCAAACAAGAACGTCATCAATAACAACGCCACTTACCTAATGGCAAGAGGGTCCGAGGTATCAACTTCTAGCTCTTCATTTCCTAAGACTAACATAATTTTGGATATGGATGATCATGACAGTCTTAAAATGAAAGAAGAAGTTATTGCTTTGGATACCTTTTTCACTAACCTGCAAGGTGAGCACAAACTCCATTTTGATGCTCTTATGAGTCAACTTGCTCAAGCCGAATATCTTCTTGAAGAAAAGGGCAGAATTGAAAGAGAAGATGCCTTGGAGATAGCCTCTTTGAAGAATGCCTTGGAAGAGGAAGAGGAAGCTCGAGTGTCTTTGGAAGGGAGACTCGAATCCATTGAAGAGTCACAGGAAGAAGCTGTGGCTCAGCTCATTAAAGAACGTGACCATGCTCTTGCCAATGTAAAGAAACTAAAGAAAGAAAAGATTGACTTTGGGGCTGTTCATGCTAGACTTTTCGAGAAGTTTGATAATCTTGAAAGTGCTCACAAGGCATTGAAGAGTAATCATTCTACTTTAAATGAGTCTCATGACCAGCTCCAAACTCAATTGAAATGGTATGATGTGCCAAGTACCTCCACTACATCCTATGGAAAAGAAGACCTTGCAAGAAGTTCTCAACATAAAGGTAAAGAAGTTATTGATGAGATACTGAGCATCAAGCTCATATCTCTATGGTGGAACCTAAGAAGGTCTTTGAAGCTCTTGAAGATCCA
The DNA here is from genome assembly GCA_023614405.1 of Avena insularis. Taxonomy (NCBI): domain Eukaryota; kingdom Viridiplantae; phylum Streptophyta; class Magnoliopsida; order Poales; family Poaceae; genus Avena; species Avena insularis. Next base: position 434,388,023 of record CM042693.1, on the reverse strand, counting down.
GACTGGGTTGTTGATATGCATGAAGAATTGAATAATTTCGAGCGCAACAAAGTCTAGAAACTTGTGGGGAAACCCAAAGATTGCCGCAATGTTATCAGCACCAAGTGGATATTTAAAAAAAGCAAGATGAGAATGGCATTGTTGTGAGGAACAAGGCAAGACTTGTGGCACAAGGTTACTCTCAAGTTGAGGGAATTGACTTAGGCGAGACCTATGCTCCAGTGGCTCGCCTTGAGTCCATCCGTATCCTTCTTGCTTATGCTGCCCATAACAATTTTAAGTTGCAGCAAATGGACGTCAAGAGTGCCTTCCTTAATGGTCCTCTACATGAGTTGGTATATGTAAAGCAACCCCCGGGTTTTGAGGATCCTAACTTTCTGAACCATGTCTACAAACTCGATAAGGCACTCTATGGCCTTAAACAAGCCCAACGTGCGTGGTATGAGCACCTTAAAGAGCTTTTGTTAGATCGTGGCTTCAAAGTTGGGCAAATCAATCCCACTCTTTTTACTAAGAAGGTTAAGGGGGAGCTCTTTGTATGCCAACTATATGTAGACGATATCATCTTTAGTTCTACTAATAAAGCTTTTAATGATGAGTTTTCAAAGCTTATGACTGACAGGTTTGAGATGTCTATGATGGGGGAATTACAGTTCTTTCTTGGATTCGAGATCAAGCAACTTAGAGAAGGAACTTTTATTAATCAAGCAAAGTACATCCAAGACATGCTCAAGAGATTCAAGATGACTGATCTAAATGGGGTCGCCACTCCGATGCAAACAAAATGTCATCTTGAACTTAACCCACATGGTAAAGATGTGGACCAAAAGGTATACCGGTCCATGATCGGCTCTCTTATTTACCTCTGCGCATCTAGACCCGATATCGTGTTGAGTGTGGGAGTGTGTGCAAGGTATCAAGCAGCTCCTAAAGAAAGCCACTTAGTGGCGGTCAAGAGGATCTTTCGATATTTGGTTCATTCCCCTAACTTTGGTCTCTGGTATCCCAAGGGCTCCAATTTCTCTTTATGTGGTTAGACTGACTCAGATTGGGCTGGTGATAAGGATGATCGGAAATCCACTTCTGGAGCTTGTCAATTCTTGGGAAGATCTCTTGTATGTTGGTCATCTAAAAAGCAGAATTGTATATCTCTCTCCACCGCCGAAGCTGAATATGTTGCTGCTGTCAGTGCTTGCACCCAATTATTGTGGATGAGGCAAACTTTAAAGGAATACGGTGTCAATTGTGACAAAGTGCCTCTTTATTTTGATAATGAAAGTGCAATCAAAATTGCGTACAATCCTGTTCAGCACACAAGGACGAAGCATATTGAGATTCGGAATCATTTTATTCGAGACCATGTTGCTCGCGACGATATTGATCTATCCTTTGTGAGCACGAAGAACCAACTTGCGGATATTTTTACAAAGCCACTTGATGAAGCAAGATTCTGCTACTTGAGGAATGAGCTAAATATCATTGATTCCAGGAGCTTGTCTTGATTACCCATGCACTCACTCGTACATCTCAATCCTTCTTTGGTCTAGGTGTGGGCATGGATATAGGGGGAGTGTGGTCCTAACTCATTGGGCTAACCCTCCCCCCATAATGCCAAAAGAAAGATAAATCATTTCTCTTAATATCATTTTGTGATATGTGAGCCTATTGATGACTATTGGTCGTGAACCCAAGATATATCTTCGTGGTGTCACACCATACACTCCAACAAGGTGGCTTCGGCCACCGCCCTCTCCCTTGAGGAGAATTGGATCTTTTTGGCTATTCTTTGCTATCTCATGTTCTTATGGGAATCACACTCAATCTTGGCTTTTATTTGATTTGGATCTTGCAATTTTGAGTGTCTAGTACCATCTCAGTTTGGCTCTCTTAATCCTAAGCCTTTCCCTACCCCTAAGCCATCTATTCTAGCACACAAGTCCCTTGTACACCTTGTGGGGGTGTTGTTTGGGGACGCGCGGGCCTGGTTCTGTGTACAACAGAATTCCAGATTTGAGGCCAGATAATCCGGCCCAAGTGTAGGCTGGATAATCCGGCCCTGGCGGATTTCACCTTAAAGGGTAGGGATCGGGGGGAAGGGCTCATAACGAGCAACACTTCTCCCCCAACCCTCTCCTCCTCCTCAGTCGCCGCCTGCCGTTCCCCACCCTCCTCAGAGCCTCTCCGGCCACCGGATTTTTCGGGCCTCCCCGAATCTTCTTCTCCGCGCCTCCGGGTACCTTCTCCTCCGCGTTCTTCCTCCAATGAGTGAGGGTAACTCCCTCTCTCCCCATCTTTAGCTAGATGTGTTACTTGTTGGGTGGAACGTTGTCTAGAAGGATGTGTTTTCGCATAGAAATCGTAGTCTTGCAGTTTCTAGGCCCGATCTAATTTTTTGCATTCAATCTAGGTGAAATTGAAATTTTCTGCTAGGGCCGGATTATCCGCCCCTGGCCAGGCCGGATAATCCGGCCTGACAGATTCGATTCTGGTTCAGTTTCACTATGGAGTATGCATTAAGTAGATTTGTCCTATGAACTTTTTGACTACTTTTTCCATGCTCTCTCCTGGACTTGTGTGTATGCTTATCCCCTTGCTATCACCCTTATTCTCCTCATAGGTGGTTCTAGTGTTCCCAAGACCTACAAGCATCGCCCTCGTGCCAAATACTTTCGGGACGACGGACAGGGTAACTTAGTGGACGAAGTTGAGTTGAGGAGGAGAAAGAACGAAGAGAAGCGCATGGCTGAACAAGCAAAGAGGACTAGGAAGGGGGTGTCCAAGAGGAAGGGCAAGGAGCCCAAGATCAACTACATGACTTTAGATGCGGTCACCTATTCCTCCATCCGTCACCGTGACTTGTTTGCCGAGCTGCCTCGTGATGATGAGCTGGGGGATACTCGTTTTTGGTGTGCAGAACAAAAAGGTATCTATGAAGATGTGTATGCCAGGCTGAACATTAGGCCTATGCACCCACTGGTACTTGTTGATGGTTTGGAAAAGTCTCATCTTGTGGATGCGATGTTTGTGGCTAAGAGGATGGGACTGCACCATCTCATGTCTCTCCAGTGCTCCTTTGACTCTGAGGTGGTGAAGCGGTTCTTCTCCACTTTGGTTATTTGTGGGGATGAGTGTCGCACTATGAAGTGGATGACTCATGACAGGCCTATGACTGCTGATTTTCACGTGTTTGTTGAGGTTCTTGGATACTCTTTCCGCAGCAGGGATAGAGCCAGTGGCCACCGCATCATCACCCAGCTGAAGCCTAACAAAGATGCAACTCTCTCTCCTTACACTGTGGACACTGGCATTGTGCTGGCTGGCCTTGCTCCCATCTATGCTGCCTTAGTGGGTCTCTTCTGTGACTCCATCACTCCGAGTGGGGGTAACAATGACAGCATCCGTGGTCACCTTGTTCAGCTACTTCAATTTTCTCATGAGGTTGCCTCTTGCGAGGACGAGTCGGTGCAGTACAGGCTGGATGTCATGGACTTCATTTACCATGAGTTGACAGATGCCATGTTCAACCGTTTGTCCATTCCCTATGCACCCTACATTATGATGCTCATCAGGCACCTGCTTCCTGCTGAGGAGTTCCACATTGACTCGATGCATAAGGCCAAGAAGATCTACACCAAGGTTCGGAAGACCTCTCACCCCTCCTCTGCTCCTGAGGGCCTCATGAGGGATGCTCGCAGGCCCCCAGTGCCTCCCGTTGCCCGTGAGATCAAGCAGTTGAACTGGTTCCAGCGTAACATACTGTGCATGGGAGTGGACACGCGCAAGGGTCAGTACGAGGCATACAAGCAGCGCCATGAGTTGGCTCACTCTCAGCAGCTCATTCTCCACCATGTGTCCGGTGGTTCGGGTGATCCTCCGGCTCATACACCTCCCACACCGTATGCTCGGTGGAACTCTTCCTCCGGGTTGAACTATGGTGAGCTGGAGCATCACTTGTTCCCCTCTACGCCTGCTGCTGATGATGAGGATGAGGAAGGTGACACCGAGGAGCTTGAAGATGAGGATGAGGATGAGAATGAAGACGAGGACGAGGACGAGGACTACGAGTAATCCCGTGGGGCGCTAACATCGCTCTTCTCCCTTTTTGGTGTCTCGATGCCAAAGGGGGAGAAGTAGTTCTATTAGGATATTCGTGGATTTGCATGGGTCGGGCATAAGCACTTGCATTTTTCTATTCATCGTCGTTTTCTTGCTTATGCCCATTTAGCGATGAACTTTAAATTTGTGGTTTGTGGTTGTTTGAGACTCTATGTGGTTGTCTGGATTATGCCTATGGATTTCATCTCATGGATTATGCTTATGGATCTATCTATTCATATCCTATTGCTGGAGGTTTTTATCACGGAAGACGCTTATATTGGTTATCCGGTAATAATTGTGGCTTATGTCAAGGATGCCTTCCCTCTACCTCGGTGGTATGTTTATGTTGCTCATATGTCTATGGAATAGATTCACCTATCTGTGTGCATTTGTATTCCAATGCAAAATTCTATTATGCACACATTGAGGGGGAGTCTCTTTCATGGTTATTACTGTTTGTCTTGTGACTTTCTCCTGCAAATCCTGGTATTGTCATCTAAGACCAAAAAGGGGGAGATTGAAAGAACATTTCATGTTTTCCTATGTTTTGCGTGTTAGATAACAATACTGTGGAGATTATTCATGTGCGCTAAGTGTGCAGGAAGCTTTGAGGGGGGTCGGATTATCCGCCCCACCAAGGGCCAGATAATCCGGCCTACCTCATTGCTCAAAGGGAACCAAGGCGCATCGCTTGGTATCCGATCGGATTTTCTCCCAAAAAATCCGAACTTGGGCGTTTTTTCCTCCCCAGGCCGGATAATCCGGCTATCGCATGGGCCAGATAATCCAGCCCCCAGTTTTTGAGCAAAGGGAGCCAAGGCGCGTCGCTCGGTATCCGGTCGGATTTTCTCCCGAAAAATCCGAAATGGGGCGGTTTTTCCTCCCCAGGCCAGATAATCCGGCCTTCGCATAGGACCAGATAATCCGGCCCCCAGAAGTTGATCAATGGCAAGCTCGGCGCGACGCTCTGATAGGGGGCGGATTATCTGCCGGATAGTTCGAGTCTGGGGCGGTGTTTCCCCAGGCCGGATAATCCGGCCCTCACTTGGTCCGGATAATCCGGCCCCCAAAGTGTCCAACGGCTGGTTTCTGAAGGGGGTATAAATATCCCTTCTTCCCCAATGTTCAGAACTCTTGATTCATTCGAAATTGTCCAGACATTATGCAAGAGCTCTCATTCTAGATCTCCCACTTCAACCACCCAAAGGTCTTGATCTTTGGGGGAATTGAAGGAGGAGAAGTTCATCATCATCACGAATCAAGTGCTTCAACTCCTCTCCATTCACTTGGAGAAATCCCTGATCTAGTATTCTTGTCAATACCTAGATCTTGTTCATTGTATTTGATAACTTTGTTCTTGTGGCAGCTTGTTGTCATTTCGGGAGCCTCCAAGTTATTTGTGGAGTTGTTGCCCTGCTAGTTGTGTAAAGGCGCTAGTGCCTGCCTCGAAGGGTACCTATAGTGGAAAGGTGGATCAGGCCTTTGGTGGCGGGATCCATCGGAGAACAGGGTGAGGCCTATTGTGGCGTGGTGGTCTTAGTACCGCCCACCCCTCCAACGCAGACGTACTTACCTTAACAAGGAAGGAACTGTGGTCAAACAAATCCTGTGTCTCCGCGTGCTTCACTACGGTTTACCCGTTCCTCTTCCACTCGCTCTTTACTCGCTAGTAGATAGGTTTGCATATAGGGAAATTCCACCTAATAGTTTATCTAGAGAATTTACCTTTTGTGCAAAGCCTAAAATTGAAAAAGTATTAAAATTTGGTGTAGCACCTATTCACCCCCCCTCTAGGTGCGCATACGATCCATTTCACTAGTTCAATCCTAGCTTGCTAATAGTAGCTTGCCTTGGTTGGTGAAGTGGTTGAACTTTTCTTCTTCTTCTTGGTAGAACTCCTCCTCCTCGTAAGCTCGGTCGGTACTATTGTCTATAAATACATACGGAGTACACAATCACCAAACAATACTTAACTAATCTAATTAGCACTCTAAGGCACATATTGGATGATCTATTATCATCACAAGCATCACAAGTTTTATTAAATAGTTTTATTCCTTTTATTTTAGAAAAGTAATTTCTACTCATTGAAAATTAACTAAGATTTAATATTCACCACTTAAAATATGAGATCATGTGGACACATGTCCTCACCACATATTCTAACATGTGGGAATGTGATTTAAAGGTTGGATTACAATTACTTTGGTTTAAGTTCATTATTTAATGATTTAAAGGGACTAGAAATGCCTATATAGCATTATATTGGTACTAGTCCAAAGTCACTGCATGTAAACCTTAATATTATTACATATTCAGATAGGTGTGGTGAAATGTGATTTTTGAGAGTTGGAATCAACTCAAAAGCTAACTTGGTTGATTTTATAAAAATGTTGCAAGGTGCAAATGCTTCTGTTTTGTTATTTTTACTAGTGTCACTCCGCAGCGCGAGGCTCAACTGACAAGGAGGGTCCACCAGTCAGCGGCTCATAACACGCGAAGCGGTACAGGGCGATATGGGGCGTTGGATTAGAACAGGGATCAACGGCTGGGGATCATCGTCGATGACGAACTGGTCGCCAGCGAACTCTAACCCTAACGGCTCTGTGGGGGTGCATAGGGGGTGTACCAGGGCTCCAGCAACGACAGCGATGGGGGCAAACGGACTGGTGGTCGACGGCAAGCTCAGAGATGGTCGAGGCAGCTCCGGGGGTGGTCGCAATCAGCGGCGCCCTTCTCCTCCAGAGGCGGCCTGCTCCGGTGAAATTCCGGCGAACGGCTGCTCGCCTTGCTCCGGCTAGAGGTGGGGAATGGTCAGTAAGATGAGTGGTGTGCTGCAAATGGCTAGGGGTGCCCTCCTTTTATAGGCTCGACGACGGGACAGCATGGCATGGCCAGGCGATGGTGGCGACATGGCTACGGGCTGCTAGCGGCATGGTCTTCTCTGGCGGTGCTCTAGGGCTTTAATGCGGGCTTAGGGCGATATGCGGTCGAGTGAGCTGGCGCCTGAAAGCGAGACGGCGTGTCCACGGCGAGCGGTGGCGAAGGTGCGTTGGGCGGCGAATGAACGGGCATGTCCGGCGTGTCCACGGTCATGGCGGAGCGGTGAGCGCTGGCATAGGCCAGGGTTTACGGCCCGGTTTGGTGGTGGTCCATGGTCTGGCATGGCTCGGAGAGGGGACAGAGAGTGGCAGTGAGGTCCTGGCTAGCTGCTAGACATGGCGAGAGATAGGGAGGTGGTCTGCTGGGGTGATGGCATGGTCGGCCGGCGAGTTGGTGCTCGGCATGGCTTGGCCTTGCCACTAGGGGGTAGGGGATGGGGTAGTTAGGCCTTGGTTAGATCATTTGGAGACAGTGGGAGCAAATGGGGGTCAAATGGGGGCAAAACCCTGTGACAAACAGTAAGCTAATTACTAGGTGTAAACTTTGCCTGCCAAGTGTTTGATGAAATGGCCGCAAGAAAATTATTTTTGAATTTTGTAAAGATTTTTGGTGGGTGTGCTAGTACTAAGCTTGAGACTCTGTGGGTGCTTGGGTTTTGAAATTTGAGCTTGTTTGAGTGGTTTTTGAAATAGTGGGATCTTCCCATATGAAATAGATTCAATTTTCAAATGTCAATTAAAATTAGTATTTGAATGTTTTTGGCAGATCACAAAGTGGGCCTTGGTACCTCATTATGTGTACTAGCAAGGGGTGCAAAGATCCATCATTGTTTCTGTTAGGTTTTGAGTACTAGGAATAGCCAAAGTAGGCATGATAGTTAATTTGGCAAAAATGACCATTCACTTCATTTATTCATTTTGAGTTGTTTTTCTTTGGGAAAAGTTTGGGAATGATTTAGATGGTGTTTATTTCACCTAAGAATCATTTTACAATCAATGGATCATAGAACCATGGCCATTCAAATAGCTCCTATTTTAAATGCACATACACATGAATGCTTTAATAATTTTGTTTGGAAAAGTTTTTGTTAACCCTAATTTTGATGATTTGGATCTTAATAATCTTGGATTAAAGTTTTGGGATGTTACAAACCTTCCCCCCTTAAACAAAATCTCGTCCCGAGATTTACAAAGAAAACTAGGAACTAAAAAGATCTGGGAACTCTGTCCTAATGTAATCTTCACGCTCCCAAGTGGCTTCCTCCTCGGTATGGTTGCTCCACTGAATCTTGAGAAACTTGATACTCTTGGTCCTGGTGGTTCTGTAGGCTTCCTCTAAGATACGGATGGGCACTTCACGATATGTCAGGTCATTGTTGATGTCCACAGCTTTGTGATCGATGTTCTTGAAAACTTCAGTCTTCTCCGGCACTTCTAGGCATTTGCGAAGTAACGAGATATGGAACACATTGTGGATGGTTGACATCTCTTCAGGCAGTTCCAGTTGATACGATACTTCTCCTCGACAGTTCAGAATCTTGAATGGCCCAATATATCTGGGGGCTAACTTTCCTTTCAGACTAAAGCGTTGGGTTCCTTTCAATGGTGAAACCTTGAGATATACAAAATCTCCGACATTGAAAGTCAGGTCTCTCCTTCTATTGTCAGCATAACTCTTTTGTCTGGATTGGGCGGTCTTGAGGTGCTCACGGACTTTGTGAACTTTCTCTTCTGCTTCCCGAAGAATGTCGGGTCCAAAGATCTGACTCTCTCCTACTTGCGACCAATTTAAAGGGGTACGGCACTTCCTTCCGTATAGGAATTCAAATAGTGCCATCTGCAAACTAGCTTGATAACTGTTGTTATATGAGAATTCTGCTAAAGGGAGGCAGTCTTCCCCATTTTTATCCGTACTCTAACACACAAGCTCTTAACATATCCTCTAGGATCTGGTTGACTCTCTCAGTCTGTCCATCAGTTTGCGGGTGATAAGCAGTGCTGAAGTTCAACTTGGTGCCTAATCCTTCCTGCACTTTCTACCAAAATCTCGAGGTAAACTGGGTTCCTCGATCTGATACTATGGTCTTGGGGGTTCCATGCAGACTAACAATCCTAGCAATATACAGCTCTGCTAACTTCGCACTCTGGTAGGTAGTCTTGACAGGTATAAAGTGAGCTACCTTGGATAGTCTATCAACTATGACCCAAATTGAGTCATTTCCCCTACTAGAAGTAGGTAAACCGGTGATAAAGTCCATTCCTACGGAATCCCATTTCCATTCTGGAATCTGCAATGGTTGCAATAGTCCTGCGGGGCTCTGATGCTCTGCTTTGACTCTTTGACAGATGTCACATTTGGCGATGTAGCTTCCGATTTGTCTCTTCATCTTGTGCCACCAAAATTGCTCTTTCAAATCTTGATACATCTTCGTTCCTCCGGGGTGGATAGAATAAAGAGTATCATGAGCTTCTTTCATGATAACTTGCTTCAGCTCCGAATCTGCTAGCACACAGATACGTCCTTTGTACCACAGTACTCCTTCTTCGTCTTTAGTGAATCCAGGTACCTTTCCTGTACCAATACGACGTTTGATACTATCGATACTTTCATTCCCCTTCTAGGCTTCCTTGATTTGGCTAATTAAGGTGGGCTGAAGTTCAATGCTAGCTAAGAATCCTTTGCTAACTAACTCAGTCCTGAACTGCTCCAACTCCTCATACAAACTTGGTTGCTTCTCCTTGATCATGGTGTTTAGCCTACACGGCAATCTGCTAAGAGCATCCGCTACCACATTGGCTTTGCCGGGGTGATAGTGAATGTCAAGGTCATAATCCTTGATTTACTCTATCCATCTCCTTTGCCTCATATTTAGCTCCTTCTGAGTGAAAATATACTTCAAACTCTTGTGATCTGGGTAAATCTCATAGCGATTAACCATTAGATAATGATGCCATGTCTTCAATGCCAAAACTACGGCTGCTAACTCAAGATCATGGGTCGGATAGTTCTGCTCATGTTGCTTCAGTTGTCGAGACAGATACGCGATGACTTTGCCTTCTTGCATCAATACACATCCGAGACCAATTTTGGATGCATCACAATACACATCAGACGGCTTCTTGATGTCTGGCATGACCAATATTGGGGCTGATACCAATCTCTTCTTCAGCTCCTGGAAACTGGCTTCACACTTGTCTGTCCATTCAAACTTCTTGTCCTTCTTCAACAATTGGGTCATGGGTTTGGCGATGCTCGAGAATCCTTCTACGAACTTGCGGTAGTATCCCGCTAATCACAGAAATGCACGGACTTGGGTTTGAGTGGTTGGGGCTTCCCATTCTTCGACATCTTTGATCTTGGCGGGATCAACAGAGACTCCTCCGGCAGACACAATATGTCCTAGGAATCCTACTTCTTTCAGCCAAAACTCACACTTGCTGAACTTGGCATATAACTGATGCTCTCTTAGGGTTTCTAGGATGATTCTCAGATGTTGCTCATGCTCTTCTTCTGACTTGGAGTAGATAAGGATGTCGTCGATAAACACAACTACAAACTTATCTAGGAAATTCATAAAGATCTTATTCATGAGATTCATGAAATAAGCAGGGGCATTGGTTAATCCAAAAGACATAACCGTATACTCATATAAACCATAGCGAGTAGTAAAGGCGGTCTTCGGAATATCCATTGCACGAATCTTAAGTTGGTGATAACCAGTCCTAAGATCAATCTTTGAGAATACACAGGCTCCACTCAACCGATCAAATAGATCCTCTATCTTTGGAAAAAGGGTACTTGTTCTTGATGGTGATGTCATTCAACTTTACGTAATCTGCACAAACGATTGCCTCCATCTTTCTTGTCGATGAATAACACCGGTGATCTCCATGATGGCGCGCTTGGTTGAATCAAGCCTTTTCTAACATAGAATCCAATCGCTTCTTCGCCCACTAACTCTGAGGGGTTCATGCTATAGGGTCTCTAGGCTATGGGTCCGGTTCCGGGGATTAGTTCGATAATGAACTCAATATCCCTATCCGGGGGCATACCTGGCAATTCATCTGGGAATACGTCAGGGTATTCATAGACTACTCTGACTTGGTCTACGGTGGGTAGGGCTAGGCTCTTGTTGTACTTGAATTGACGGGGTAAAGTTTCAGAGATATGCTCTACTGTGACTCCAGAACTACTGGTCATGGTGATGCCTTTCTTAGCACAGTCTATCAGTCCTTTATGCCTTGACATCCAGTCCATACCTAGTACTACTTCCAATCCTTTGGTTCCATGTATAATTAGGTTGGCATAAAAATCTATCCCATGTATTCTGATAGGCACAACTTTGCAAATTTTTCTAGCTTTTGTAGTTGAACCGGGGATTTGAAATATCATGACATGCTTCAAGTTGGTTGGGTGAATCTTACTAGTGCATGCAAATTCTTCGGTGACAAATGAATGCGATGCTCCCGAATCAAACAATACTCTTGCTAAAACTGAGTTGACAGAAAATGTACCCAGCACTACATCTGGCACTTCTTGGGCTTCTTCTGTGTTCATGTGGAAGAGACGACCGTTGCGGTTGTGAGGGTTCCCTAGGGCAAATCTTCTTCCTGGTTGAACACGATGCTGCTGTTGAGCTGGGGCATTCACAGTGGCATTGGTGGCAGTCTTCTTGGGACACTCATTGGAATAGTGACCCTTCACTCCACACTCGAAACAAGTGATTTGGGACTTGTCCTTGGCTGCGACAGGCACAGCATTGCTGCCAGTTCTGGGTGCAGTGTTGTTGTTGTTGTTGTTCTTGGGAGGTGCACGGTTGAAATTGTTGGCATTGCCAGAGTTGTGGTTGTTTCCTCCGGGCTTCACATTGCTTCCGCTACGGTTGGGGTAGCTTGGGCGAGACATTGGGGGTCGATTGTTCCTTGGTGCATATCCTGGTGAGGGGTTGGGATGGTACTTCTGGTGACTGCTGGATCCAAATTGCTGCATCATACGACGCTTGCGGTTGTCGTTTGCCTGGTTAATCTTCCCTTCCATCTGAATGGCAGAGTCGACTAGCTCTTCGAGATCCTCGAAATGGATGTTGACGAGGACAGTCTGCATCTCATCATGCAGTCGTTCAAGAATCTCTCCTTCTTCTTTGCCTCCGTGTTGATCTCGTCAGGTGCATATCTGGCAAGTGACAGGAATTTGTCACGGTACTCCACCACAGTCATTCTTCCTTGCTTTAACTCTCGGAACTCATCCCTCATTCAGGTGACTAGACCTTGCGGCACGTGGGTACGGCTGAACTTGACTTTGAATGCTTCCCATGTCATCACTTGACCATGGTTCATCAGGCGGATACTATTCCACCACGCTCTTGCATCTCCCGCTAGATAGTGGGTGGCGAAGAGAACTTTCTCGTTGTCATCAACTCTGGCTACCTCCAAGTTATTCTCCATTGTCTGTAACCAGTCATCAACATCTAATGGGTTTTCTGACGTGCTAAAGATTGGGGGATTTGTATTCTGGAAGTTTTTGACTTTTGATCCCTGGTGATCCTGATTTCCATGCCCTTGGTTGTTGAGAGCCATCTGGGCGATCTGCTGCAATGTTGCTAAGTTGGCTTGGCGCTCTGCCCTGCTTGCTTCACGGTCTACGATGAGATTCTGCAAGATCTGCAGCATTGGGTCTTGCGACGAGCTGCTCCCTCCTTGGTTCCCACGAGTCATCTGAAGATTGAGATAGATACAGGGGTAAGAGGGAAATTCTAAGGTTCATGGTTTTGGTTTCAAATCTAAAACTTTGAGTTAGACTCAGGTTTTTCAACTAACTCCATTTCATTCATGCAAACAAGCACACGATACAACACACACCACAACAATCAAAAGAAAACAGATGGTTTGAAGAACCATTCTGCAAGCTACGATATAGTGGGACCGATACTCATACTACGACAATGCTCTAGTGCATCTACTCATCGTCGATGAAGTCGGAGTCCTCATCGTCGGTGTAGAAGTCCACAGCATCCTCCTCCGGAAAGTCATCATCATTGCTGAGGTAAGAATCCATGTCTCCCTGGATGTCTTCACCCTCCTCTTCTTCCTCCTTTGCTACAAGCTGAGCTTCCTGCTCCTTGACGGTCTTCTCGAGGTCGACCACCTTCTTGCAAAGACGGGCGATGGTGCGATCCTTCTTGGCACGCTGGCGGCAAAGAGACTGGCGATCCTAGACGAAAGCAAAAGTGCAAAGGTCTTACGGCAATGGCATGGTTCTGGTTGGCTAACTCTCTAGCATTGTCCAGTTCCTGCTGTCATTCATGCAGCAAGAAGTCAAGATTCTCCACTTGACGCCTCAACTCTGGGTGACTTGGCATCTCCATTGGCATTCCCATGAAGTCACGTCTTGCATAGTGAGCAAAACGGGTTCCTTGGATTTGGTTGACGCTGAGGGCACATAGACGTGCGAGAGCTTCATGCATTGCCCTGGCTAATCCATCTAGCCAGTTGTTCTCTCTCATGGAGAACTGGATTCTCCCTGATGTTGGTGCTTCGATGCTTCCTCTAAGATCAGTTGTGACGAGCCACTGTAAGTCTCCTCCTGGGGGTCCTAGAAGTTGAGCTCCAAGAAACTCCGGATATGGGCGTCCCAATAACTCCGACAGTGAATCCAGATCCCTCTCGAAGATTAGTTGACCTCCGTTTCCCAATTGATAGAACTTGCTGAACTGAGTCTGCATCTACAAGAATTAAGGATGAGGAAATTAGTGAAGTGATCAAGTGTGTCCAATTTTAAGTAGTAATGTAAGAATTTTGAGGAACATGAATTTTTGAGAAAGAATGAATTCCCAAGGGTAAGAGAGGAAATAGTTTTTCATAAATACTCACTTTGGTTTTGAAACTAAGTTTTTGTTTGGACGTCCATTCTAACTAGGGTCTCCTATGGTCAGGATGGCTCTGATACCAACTTGTCAACACCCGGATTTTTAATCCCAGATGCCCGTTATGCCATACTTCGCAATCCCAGGATTACCATTTTTGCGAGACATAACGGATTGGATATCACAGTACATCATCCATTACAAACCATACATAAGGTCTTACACAAATAAGGATCTCATGATCCAGTCTTAACATAACAAGCAGCGGAAATAAAAGATAAGTGTAGTGGTGGGGTCCATCTTCAGGGGCACAGTGCAATCTTGTGAAGGAGATAGTCCTAGTTATCATAGCCGTCCTGCTAGCCATCATCTTGGTAGTCTCCTTCATAGTCTGGCCATGAGAATAGCCAGGGACAAAAGCCATGAGTACTCTTTAAGTACTCGCAAACTACCACTAACAAGAAGTATAGTGCTAAGTTAAAGTGCTAAATCTAAGTTTAACTATAAAGTTAAGTTTGAAACCTAAGCTGAGTTCAGAAGCAAAGAAAGATAAAATAAAGTTCTAGAATCACTTAAGTTGGGAAGCTATTGTCATAAACACAACCCTGTTGTGGTCAAGTCAAGATTCATCATTCATTTCATAAGTTGTTTTGAAAACATCTGACAACGAAACAGTATGGCCATTCCAATCGTCCATAATCATGACGGCTATTCGAATAGTTTGACACTCTGCAGAGGTGGTACACTTTCACCACAAGATTCGATACATACGTCAGGGATAACCCTGAATCATCATACTTAGTATGCAGATAATCAAACATAACCTTTCCTTTACACACCCTAGTATAAGCACCTCTCCTATGAGCATGGCCTCCCAACCATGACCATCAGTCATCTTGGGCACTGCATAGGTGGACAAAATTGAGAGGTAGCCTCAGCTCAAACCTCTCCCGCGAGGGAACTAATACTAATGCATATAAACTTCTGGCTAAGCCTTACCCAATTCAGGTATTGTGGTTGTACGATAAATTTGGAATGGTATCGCATCCGAATCCAACCATCAGTTTTGTAAAAGGGTTAAGGCTCATGCCTCAACATTTTCATCATCATAAACCATTTGTGTTTCTCAACACATGTCAAAACATCTCAATAGAATGACTCATCATTCCAAGGTTTTCACAATTCATTTTCACCAAGTGCTCCCATCTAGAGTGACTCAAGTTTTTATCTACTCTAAACTACTAAGTTAAGAGTGTTCACTAAGGTGGAATTGATGGGTTCAATCTCATGCCATAGAATGACATCTAAAGGTTTCTAAATAGGTCAACTTTTATACTCTTTATGCTACCTTCAAAAATAAGTACAGAACTTTGGGTAAAGTAAAGGAAGTAAAACTTGAAAATAAGACTTGGGGTAAATAGTAGTCAAAGTGGTATAGTCAAAGCATGCCTAAAGCATCTTTGCTAAACCATCTAGTTCAATCCTAGCTTGCTAATAGTAGCTTGCCTTGGTTGGTGTAGTGGTTGAAGTTTTCTTCTTCTTCTTCTTCTTGGTAGAACTCCTCCTCCTCGTAAGCTTGGTCGGTACTATCGTCTATAAATACATACGGAGTACACAATCACCAAACATTACTTAACTAATCTAATTAGCACTCTAAGGCACATATTGGATGATCTATTATCATCACAAGCATCACAAGTTTTATTAAATAGTTTTATTCCTTTTATTTTAGAAAAGTAATTTCTACTCATTGAAAATTAACTAAGATTTAATATTCACCACTTAAAATATGGGATCATGTGGACACATGGCCTCACCACATATTCTAACATGTGGGAATGTTATTTAAAGGTTGGATCACAATTACTTTGGTTTAAGTTCATTATTTAATGATTTAAAGTGACTAGAAATGCCTA
This sequence comes from Avena insularis, assembly GCA_023614405.1. Classification (NCBI taxonomy): domain Eukaryota; kingdom Viridiplantae; phylum Streptophyta; class Magnoliopsida; order Poales; family Poaceae; genus Avena; species Avena insularis. Next base: position 434,372,264 of record CM042693.1, on the reverse strand, counting down.
TATAGCATTATTTTGGTACTATTCCAAAGTCACTGCATGTAAACCTTAATATTATTACATATTCAGATAGGTATGGTGAAATGTGATATTTGAGAGTTGGAATCAACTCAAAAGCTAACTTGGTTGATTTTATAAAAATGTTGCAAGGTGCAAATGCTTATGTTTTGTTATTTTTACTAGGAGAGATCTCTAACTCTAATTGAATTAAATCCAACGGGCTTGGGTAGATCTTTTCAGTAGCTTTCTAACAAAATTGGAATCACTCCATCTGGATTTGTAAATCTCTCTAAATTGATTTTCAAACTAAGGAACAGAACTAGGTTTAGACTAAAAAGAAAAATCCTAATTCAAACTAACTGGGTTGCGCGGGAACACTAACGGGCCAGTGTCACTCCGCAGTGTGGGGCTCAACTGACAGGGGGGTCCACCAGTCAGCGGCTCATAACGCGCGAAGCGGTACGGAGCGATATGGGGCATTGGATTAGAACGGGGATCAACGGCTGGGGATCATCGTCGACGACGAACTGGTCGCCGACGAACTCTAACCCTAACGGCTCAGTGGGGGTGCATAGGGGGCGTACCAGGGCTCCAGCGATGACGGCGATGGGGGCAAACGGACTAGTGGTTGACGGCAAGCTTAGGGACGGTCGAGGCAGCTACGGGGGTGGTCGCAATCAGCGACACCCTTCTCCTCCAGAGGCGGCCTACTCCGGTGAAATTCCGGCGAACGGCTGCTCGCCTTGCTCCGGCTAGAGGTGGGGAATGGTCAGTGAGGTGAGTGGTGTGCTGCAAATGGCTGGGGTTTCCCTCCTTTTATAGGCTCGACGACGGGACAACACGGCATGGCCAGGCGACGGTGGAGACATGGCTACGGGCAGCTAGCGGCATGGCTACGAGCGGCGATCGACGCGCGGTCTCCTGGCAGTGCTCTAGGGCTTTAATGCGGGCTTAGGGGCGGTGATATGTGGTCGGGCGGAGCTGGTGCTCTAAGCGGCAGAGACGGCGGTGTCCACGGCGAGCGGTGGCTGTGGTGCGTTGGGCGGCAAACAGGCATGTCCGGCGTGCTCCCTGGGTCATGGCGGAGCGGTGGACGTGGGCTGCGGTCAAGGGGCGGCGTGTACACGCGTGTCAGGCGCGGCGCTCTGGCGCATGCTCGGCATGGCACAGACAGGCAGTGCGCGGTGGTTTGGCGGTGGTCCATGGTCTGGCCTGGCTCGGGGAGGGGACAGAGAGTGGCGGTGAGGACCTGGCTAGCTGCTAGACATGGCGAGAGAGAGGAAGGTGGTCTGCTGGGGTGATGTCATGGTCGGCTGGCGAGTTGGTGCTCGGCATGGCTTGGCCTTGCCACTAGGGGGTAGGGGATGGGGTAGTTAGACCTTGGTTAGATCATTTGGAGACAGTGGGAGCAAATGGGGGTCAAATGGGGGCAAAACCCTATTGCAAACAGTAAGCTAATTACTAGGTGTAAACTTTGCCTGCCAAGTGTTTGATGAAATGGCCGCAAGAAAATTATTTTTGAATTTTGCAAAGATTTTTGGTGGGTGTGCTAGTACTAAGCTTGAGACTCTGTGGGTGCTTGGGTTTTGAAATTTGAGCTTGTTTGAGTGGTTTTTGAAATAGTGGGATCTTCCCATATGAAATAGATTCAATTTTCAAATGTCAATTAAAATTAGTATTTGAATGTTTTTGGCAGATCACAAAGTGGGCCTTGGTACCTCATTATGTGTACTATCAAGGGGTGCAAAGATCCATCATTATTTCTGTTAGGTTTTGAGTATTAGGAATAGCCAAAGTAGGCATGATAGTTAATTTGGCAAAAATGACCATTCACTTCATTTATTTATTTTGAGTTGTTTTTCTTTGGGAAAAGTTTGGGAATGATTTAGATGATGTTTATTTCACCTAAGAATCATTTTACAATCAATGGATCACAGAACCATGGCAATTCAAACAACTCCTATTTTAAATGCACATACACATGAATGCTTTAATAATTTTGTTTGGAAAAGTTTTTGTTAACCCTAATTTTGATAATTTAGATCTTAATAATCTTGGATTAAAGTTTTGGGATGTTACACTGTGGCGCTAAGCTCGACTTCAACAAGGTGTCCTCCTCTCTACCCGCGACAACCGAAGGCCAGGAGGTAGGAATTTACTCCTATATCAAGCAGGCAAAGAAGTATGGTCCTCGCCTGGTCTTGTTGCTTGAGAAATATTTTGAAGAGCAGAAGCGTCTCGCCGAGGCTAGCATGCCAGGAGGTTCCACGAAGCCATCAGACACTGCGTCTTAGAGTAGTGCAATAGTGTAGCTCCTTTGTTGTTTAGCTTTTGACCTTGTAATTTGAACTTCTGCTTTTGTTGTTTACCTGAAGCGCAATAATTCAGTCAAAATGTTGGTAATTCTATTAGGCTGCTTCCCGTCTTTGTTTCCATGTTTAGCCCCCGAGTATTTGGCTTGAAGAGGCATCGTATGTCCAAAATTCTTCCGCTTGAGTGTTTGAAGTGCTTCCCGCTTATGTTGTGCAGGAGGCAGCCGAGGGATCATCGAGTGCTCTAGTTTCCGAGATTTTCTTCGGTTCGGTTACCGTCAGCGAGTAGGGTTCTGGAGATGTCGCTGAATTGCAGCTTCATGACCAAGTTAAGAGTTCGGAGAAGCGCCACATGACTCTCAAGGTCCTTGCGGATGTTTGTAAATCCAGGACGAAGAGATCCACTGTGCATGAAGGGTACCTCCTTGATGAGTTGGAGAAAATAAATGAATATTTGGTGTGTAAGTACTAGCTGATTACATGGATTCCTTTTGTTTGTAGTGCTGCTATAAGCAAGATTCTTGCATTGTTGTTGCAGTTGTTGGTTGTGACCCACAAGAATAGGAGAATATCATTAACCGTCGGCTGAATTCTCTGAGCGAAGAGGACTTGGAGGTTAGCGGGTCCTTATAGACGGACAGAAATAGGGGCTATGTGCTAGCCAAGGTTCATGAACACGATTCGATGTGTATTCAAGTGCATGAAGGGTGCCCGCACCATTCTGGTCGCGGTGAACGATATTATGTTTCCGTTGGATCCTGGACGCACCAGTTTGATGGGCCAGATGCGGAGGTTCTACGACCGCAACCGAATTTTGGTCTTTGTTCATGCCCAACTTGTTGCTAGGGCGCAGATGGCTCTAACATTCGTTCAGATCCACCATCCGCAGCTATATGTGTGTGCTATTGCTCAAGATCTTCCTCCGACTCCGGATGGTTCCGAGAGGGAGATTGCTTCATACTTAGAGGTTGTTCATGGTCTGGCCATTAGTCTAGCCCGCCACCTTGATAGGAGCGAGCAAATATTTCTTCAGCATCAACGCGACCATCCACATGTGTATCAAGTGCTTTTGGTTGTAATTTGCATATAATGTATGCGGTGTAAAAATTGTGTAATATGTAAAGAATTTTGGCCTGTTGGCCTAATTTTTTCTTTGTCATGTGTCTTGACCTAAAACACCGTATGCTAGGTCTTTTCGTTATCCTGACATTTTTTGTCTCAATGTCTTGACAACCTATCAGCTGGGTTGGAGGTTTTCAAGAATCTGATGGGTAAGCAGAGTTAGATACTCGGGCTATCGCTAGAGGTATTTGAGTGTGTTAAGTCGATAGTATGTCAAGGTGCTCGAGGAGGCGTAGCCCTAGAGTGTGAGATGCATACAAAGTAAAAAGGAAAAGAAATCAACTCTCAGTAGAGGAACTTATCTTTTATTGGTAATAGGTAGCACGTATATGTTTTAGCTGAGTAGCCTGGCTAAGTAGTTTTATTGAAAAGTAAATACATCTAGGTGTAGAAATAGCGCAGCTGCGCGACGTCCTAGGGTTGGAGTATGCGACTCCAGATTCTAAATTCTTGAGGCGATAAACGCTACCTGGGATTACTTCTGTGATGATGTAGGGTCCTTTCCAAGGGGATTCCAGCTTGAGGTGGCCCTTTTGCTTGAGCCGCAACACGAGGTCTCCTCCGGAGAAGGATCTGGGCTGCAACCGATAGATGTGGTAGTTACGAATGTTCCGCTGGTAGACATCTGATGGCTGGGTTCCTGCATCAACGAGGGTTATTGCAGTTTGTGTAGCAGCAAATATTATTTATAAAGTGCGTCCCTTGAAAGCTTTGCGGACGGAAACAACACAATCCAGCAGCCACGTTGTCAGTGAGGCCACGTTCACACCCAAAATGGTGTCTGGAAATAGTCCACACTATAAGTTGCTAGAATAATAGTAAACAAGATAGATTTAAAGTAACTAGTAACAAGGTAAATAACAAATGTAAACTAAAGCAAGAGAGTGTTTATGAAAGAGTGGTGTGATGTGATTGAGGGGTTCTCGAGGAGGGTAGGATTCATCACTAACATGGGAAAATTATGTATGATTATGATAAGATATGTCTTTTCTCATGATATGTGTGAAGAGAGGTCCATAATAAAATGTTCACTACAAGTCTCGTGAGCAGCCGCTTCTACAAGTCAAGTATTGAGGTCATCATTAAATAACCACTACGATGCCTGCGGACAAACCACTTCTACATACCACCATAATTAAGGGTTTCCCCATGGATATCGTAATGAGCTTAGTGAATCTCTCTTGACCCCCCTTTGACCATGTAGGTTATAAGCCAATGCTTTCAATTAAAAATAGCACTAGACATAATCCCATACACGTCTCAAGGGTAGCTCCCTCTCTTTATTCCCGAAGGCAAATGCTATGTGGTCGACTTCACATACCATATAAAGAGAGAGATCTAACACAATATCATAAATCAATAGATCAAAGACCAAAGTTATAGATCATCTTTATTTCAATGCATAATAATACTAGGGTTTCTCCATCTCTTCCCAAGAACAAGGTAACTACTCATACATGAATGGGATCAACATCATGGCAGCAATATGGATGATATATGAACGTACAATTGAATACAAATACAAATCCACAATAGAGTTTGGATTACAATATTGTAGACAAAGAGGATCGATGTTGAAGACGTTGTTTATGAAGATGACGATGAAGATCGATGTGTATCCCTTCAAGATGCGAGTCTCCTCTTCCACTTGAGTGGTATGGGGGTGGAGATCTTGTGTGCGGTAGCTATGGAGGTGCCGGAGCAGCAGGGCTCTGCCCCTAAGGTGTAGCTGGATGGATGTGGAGGCGGCTAGGGTTCCCTCTTCAAATAGGTATTTTGTAGGTCGGTTTCACGAACCGACGGAGCTTGGGGCTGAATATGCCCATTGGGACTTCATAAATGTTGTTCCGTTGACGAAACGAAGCCGACGGAGGTCAGTACTACCATATGGTACCGCAAGTCGTTAAATCCTTAGTACTCTGCGGTATTTTGGCTGCCATTTCTTCACACAGACTCCGATTGAGATGTTCTTTGGCTCGTTGGATTCATATGGATGAGGGATACAACATCATGGTCTTGGATCAACAATATGAGATGATGGAAAATATGAATTTTCCACATCTCATATGGCTAAGTCTGATGCCTGTAACTTCTCCGTATTGAATCATCTTGGCTCCTTTTATCCATGATAATTGTCCATAGAACCTACACACAAGTCAAAGGCAAGGAAAAGTAATAAAATCCTACTAAAACTACTAGTTTTGCAAAGTCCATATGAAAATGAATGAGAACTAGTAATCATACATAATAGGTATAGTTGTAGCTAGATATAGCATGTGATGAATGACAATATGAATAATTTGTATGCTTAAATATGCATCATATTTGCACTCATCAACATACGAACGTGCGGAGGCAATGTCGCGTGCTTCGTCGAATAGATCGACGGTGTCTTCAAGTGCGGCCGTAGAATCGGCCTCGTTGTAGGCGACCACGCGAGGGGTGTTGTATTGTAATTCGACTGGTAGTACTGCTTCCACGTCGTGCACCATGAAGAATGGCGTGCATCCCGTTGCGTTGCTCGGGTCATTCGAAGGCTCCATAGCACCGAGGGTAGTTCCTCGGGCCATGCTCCAACTGCCCTCTCCAAGGGTTGTAGGAGTCGCTTCTTGATGTGATTGCAGACGAGGACGTTGGCCTTTTCGACTTGGCCATTGGTTTGCGGGTGCGCGACCGAGGCGTAGCTGACGTTGATCCCCATCTTCTCGTAGAAGTCTTGGAACTCCTTCGAGGTAAAGTTGGAGCCATTATCGGTGATGATGATGTGCGGCACACCGAAACTGAAGACGATGAACTTGAAGAATTTCACCGTGGTGGTACCACTTTGGTTGGTACCGCGGTGAGTATGAGAGTTTGATGATCCTTCCCGTCATTCCCTCCTGGCCTTTTTATGGGGAGGCCAGGTCTCGGGAGACGTCCGAGTCGGTTACAGGTTTGAGAGCATAACCTTAAGGGCTTCACCGTCCGAGTCGAATCCTTCATAGGCCTGGTCTCACCAGAATCGCCATGGGCTTCACCGTCACCAGCAGATCGTCACGTGAGCCTCCCGCTGGGCCGAGCTAGACAGGGCAAGGGTGAACACCCGTTGGGTACACTTGTATCACGTCATGTCATTTCCAAGGCATATGATAGTTTTCTTATATGTGGACGATTTGTTTTCATTATGCTCTTAAGTCTTTGGAAAGCATGTGCTTTCTAGTTACTTCGGTTACTGTTACTTGTAACTTGTGATGTGTGTGATGTAATAGGTCATGGATAATTATGACATTTCCTTTTTAATCAAATTTTATCTATTTCTGTGAAAATGATTGATATTCTATATGCATTATTCGCTTTGTTTCCTATGCCTACAACTGCACTGATGCCTGAAACCCCTGAAGGGTTTCTTCACAGAAGGGACAAATTGGCCACTCTAGGAGGGCCCCTTCACAACTTTTTAATGGGAAGAGGGGGACAAGTGCCCATCCCCGCGTGAACTCAAGCTTAGATCTCCGTGTTTATTCGGTCTCCATAGCATAGTTTTGACCATCAATTTATACGTGAATATTTATCAAAATTGAAAAAGACCGTGCACTATATAAAATTATTTTTGGGGGGCAATCAACAAACATCATTTGCACGCTGCTGCAGGTGGATAAAATTGACAATGGAGTAGTTTATTTAACGCTTTTTTAAAGGTTTGTTCTACTAGTTTTTTTTAGAGCAATCACATATTTCATTAATAGAAAATCAAGTTACATGAGTAAACAAATGTGAAAACTAAAAGACAAACCAGGAGAAAACATATATTATTTAAACTTTGCAGAGAATTATGTTCTACTAGTTGATATATGGCCTTTAGCCTTTTTGCAAAAGATAAATCTGTATTTTCAAGACCATTACGGAAGTCCAAAATAGAAGGGGATATACACAGAAGAATCATACTCCCTCCATGTCAAAAAAAAGATGTCATATGCGAATCTAGATAAATTCATGATATCATTTCTAGGATGGAGGAAGTAAGATTTAAGACTGAGATAAGAAAATGATGGAGTTTTTTTTTGAAAAAAGAGGCAAAAGAGTTGCCTTGTCATTGATATAGTAGAAAATAAATGGCCCGTTTATGAGAAAAACTGGCCAAAAACCATTACAACACAAAACACAACACGCCGGCCTCGAGACCGCGCACCACACAGATCGACGACCAAAACGCGCAAGCGAACAAGATCGACACCCAAAACACGAACACCGCAACACAACAAGGCAGAGGCGAAAGGACCGAAGCCGCCGCTCCAACTCCAAGCCGACCCCAGGGCGCGCCCCGCCTAGCGGAAGAGGATATGCGCCACCACCAACCACCGACATAAACGATGGAGTAATAAACATTTAGGTGAATTAAGGACGAGTCGAGTAGTGGTTAATTTAAAAACCTAGTAATAGTGCCAGGCGGCAATCGAAAAGCTAAACCCATCTAGGGTTCCGTCCGCTCACCGGCGACGCCGCCGGTCCGCTCTGCCTCCGGTGGCCTTAGGGTCTTGGAGGTGTGCAGGGGCGGAGCCAGGATTTGAACATAGGGGGAACGAGGGCCGAGAAAGACGATGACCAATGGAATGTATAGGAAAAAATATACCGAGTCGATATATTACCAACATATTATTATGGCAACAGATGTTATGATAAGTATGCATGATTGAGCTTGATACTTTTTTTTAGGTGTCGAGCTTGATACTTAGGTGTAGGTATGTCTAAACTAATTAGCCGGCAAAAGAAATATGTGGTTGTTGTTTCCTCTTTAGATATAATAATGCTAAAAAAAACACATCCAATTCCATATGCAAGTGTACTAATTGATCCTGCTAGCAGGTCTGTAGCCTATGAAAAAAGTGCTAGCTCCCGTGGTGGAAATTTGAAGATAGACATAAAATACTCACTATGATCAAACGGTTTGACGGCCATATACCTCATGGGCTCACGGCACCACAGCAGCGGCGGGATGGAGAGCACCGAAGCGGCAATACCCTTCCGACTACTAGCGTCTACTCCCTCCGTTTTAAAATATAAGATGTTTTAGTTTTGTAAAGGGAGTGTATCTAGATTGTTTCTAGTATCTAGATTCATTTAGATTTGGAGTGAACCTAAAGACTAAAAAAGATCTAGATACATTCTCTTTACAAAGCTAAAACATCTTATATTTTAGAACGGAGGGAGTAGTCGTCTGCGAGTCCGTCGATGGTCAGCGACGAAGCTAGCAGTGGCCGGCGGCGGCGACATGTGCCCTAGGAGCGAACTGTAGAGCCACTTCGATCAATTGGATGGATGGATCTATATGAGCTGCGGCAGAGGAACGATTCGGCCTCAACTACAAGACACGATGGCCTAAACTTATCAGATGGGCTGATTTCCTTCACTGCACAAGAGCTCCGATAACTTAAATCACGTTATTGTCTACGGCCACCAATACGTATATATATAATTGTATTCTTCTACCAGCCCTACTGCAGATCGTTAGGGGGACGAGCCATTGGCAAGGGGCGAGCAGGGAGGTCTCGCCCCTGCTCGCCCCCTGGATCCGTCCCTGGAGGTGTGGCGGACTACGACCTCTTGCCGGTGGGAGGTTTTCGTTTTTGTTTAGTCTTTTTTTAACAGAATAAGGTCCTTCCCGTCCTATCCTCGCTCCGGTGATGCGTCTAGCGCCGGCGGAGAGCGCGTGGAGTCGTGTATCCGGCAGATCTCTTGGGATCCGATCGCTTTCCTTATTCGTCGGTGTGGTTTGAGGTTAGTCTCTTTCGATCTGTAGTTGTCATCTTTGGTGATGGCTGTTGCTCTGGTGCGCTGGTCCTATGTGGCCTTAACACGACGACTTTCCGTCTGTTTACTACAACAAGCTCTACTACGACAAGCTTTGCCGGCTCCGGTGATGGAGGGGCGAGGACGGCGGCGTGCCTTCGGCTGGTGATAGTGTCTGTAGTCGTCGCTAGGTGTTCCAATGACCTATTTGTAATTTCTGTTACTTTTAAGACGCTTTGTACTGCTGTTGATGATTATTAACAGATGGGTGGGGAAAAAAAGCCGAGTCGAGTAGCAGTTGACGATAAGATTAAGATTAAGGTCAATTGCAGCTTTTTATTTTTGAGAAAGGTCACTTACAGCTTATAATATAAGCTGACAATGAACGCATGGACGAACGCATACTTTCCGTAGAAGAAGCGGCCCTCTTCCATTAACGTATCCCTTTTCCCCTCTCTCAAAAGAAAAGAAAAAAAAAGAGGGAGAAGGCGTCAATCCACGAGCACCCTTTTCCTTGCCGACTCGGCCTTCCTCCGTCGCTCTGCCTCTGCCTCTGCCGTCCCCTCCCCTCCGCTCCCTGACCCGGTGCGCGAACGCGCGGCCTCGTCCTCAGCCCAGCGCGCCCCGGCGTCGCTTCCCGCGGCCAAGAGGTACCGCCGCCCGCCCGTTCCCTCCGTCCCTCTCTCTCTTGCTCGCTCCGTGTCCTCCACGGAAACCTGGGGGGACCCGGATCTCCTTACCTTTGCATGCCTATGCCGTGCGGATTCGGGTTTGCGTGCTCCCACGGCCGTCGATTCGGGGATTTGGAATTGTTGATCCTGTGTCGCGTAGGGTTACCTCCCCTTCTCCTCTTCCACAGGAAGGGTGCCGTCCGTTGGCTTCCCCCCGTTGGGTTACGGTCACGGCGGCGCTGGCGCGAATCCCCCGGCTTTGGGCCGGAATTTGAAGTATTAGAGTGCGTCGGAGCAGTTTATTTGGCGTCCTCGATTGTCATAGGTGAAAGGCAACAGACCGCTGCTGAATCTCCCCTGCCCCTGAGCCGGAGCTCTTAACATTCAGAGTGTCCCGTTAACAGTTTCGTGTAAATTGTGCGGTCCTAGGTTGCCATAGGTGCGGCAGCGCTGCTCGTGAGTAAGCAGAATTTTGCGGTCATATGATCTCTTTCAGCAAGTTAATCTCGTAGTCTTAAACTTCTGTAGCAACTTTTAAGCACCACGGTGAAGTGCAGGGTACCCCAATATATTACTAGAATCTCGTGCACGTTGAGCTACACATTCGATTAAATATTGAGAATCTTGCCTGTCCTACAAATATTGTCATTGTACCTGCATTTTTATCACCGGTTCTAATGTCTTTGCTTGGACGTAGTTCGAATGACTTCTTCACTACAATGTTAGGTGCTGTTTTAGTTGCTAACTAGCTATTGGTGTTTTCTCTTTAATACAGGATCTCCGGAAACTTGACCCGTGGGCTTCGTTGCTGTTGTTTACACATCAGTATCCTCTAGCGCAGCAGAGCTCATTGCAATTGGAGTCAGATTCATTTGCTGTGCCTGCCTTTCCTATGAGCTCACAAGTCTCCACGTCGCGGGGTTTACATTCCCCTGGGAAAATCATGACGTTCGAGTCCCCTCACACATGGCCACTGTCGGCACCTACGGGCCAGGCGGAGCCTGGCAGCAACGACGACCAGGATGTTAGACTGTTGTCGGTTTCTTGGAACCAGGACTGCGGTTGCTTCGCTGCTGGCACAAGCAATGGATTCAGAATATTTAATTGCAATCCTTTTAGGGAGACTTTTAGGCGGGATCTGAATAGTGGTGGGTTTGGGATTGTTGAGATGCTCTTCCGCTGCAACATCCTTGCCCTTGTAGGTGGTGGCTCCAATGTGCAGTATCCGTCCAACAAGGTGATCATCTGGGATGATCACAAGAGCCGTTGTATTGGGGAGTTTGCCTTCCGCTCTGACGTCCGGGCCGTAAAACTGGGGTCGGACAACATTGTGATTGTCCTTGAGACTAAGATATATGTGCATAATCTCTCAGATTTGAAGATGCTCCATCAGATCGATACCCAGCCAAATCCCAGAGGACTGTGCTGCCTCTCTCACCATCCTAATACTTCAGTGTTAGCCTGCCCTGGGCTGCGCCAGGGGCATGTTCGGGTAGAGCATTTTGGGCTGAATTTGACGAAGATGATTCCAGCTCATGATTCACACATTGCTTGCATGGCCTTGACTATGGATGGTCTCTTACTGGCAACAGCAAGTATGAAGGGCACTCTGATTAGAATATTCAACACAATGGATGGCAGTCTCCTGCAAGAGGTGAGTAATATTTCCAACCGCTCTTCGATGATATCTCATTCTTTTCCGAATAAATGTAGAGACATTTATCTCCTTACCTCAAACGGTATGTAGGTGCGAAGAGGCCTTGATAAGGCAGAGATATACAGCATTGCATTATCGCCCAATGTGCAGTGGTTAGCAGTGTCCAGTGACAAAGGAACAGTTCACATTTTCAGTCTAAAAGTCAGGGTTGCAGGTGAAGATGCAAGTAATGATCTGCATACTCCACGGATTGATCACCAGAACTCTTCTAGCTCTATGGATCCTCTTATACAGACGAATACTGGATCCAATGCAAGCTCATCATTGTCTTTTATGAAAGGTTAGAATGGTACTTTTGCTCGCGTTGTTTGATAGTTGATCTGGTCTTGGGAATTCTCTGAAGCCTTCTGGCGCAAATGAATGGTTGTACAATTTTCTTCAATTTTGCATGCTGGTTGATGTGCTCAATAGTCTAGCTTTAACTGGATAATTAGCTGAAGATGTAATAATTGACATTATTATGAGTTTTGTGAAATTATTTGAAGTAGTTAGCTAGGGACATCAAAACTCAACAGGAAAACATGCAAACGGCTACTCTTCTGTTCTGTTGTTACTATGAAAAAGAAGAGATGTTGAAGAAAGCTAAATTCTAGCAGCAAAGAACTAAGGGCACATGTGTCATTGATAATTTATGAACTCCCCATGATTCTCTTCAAAACCAATTGGATTAGTATGTTTGCAGTATGCATGTTCTAAAAATATCAGGTTTGCTTCCTAGAGGATTGAACTGCTCAAGTCTTTAACATTTCCTTGCTGAATTTCTGTAGGTATTCTGCCGAAGTATTTCAGCTCAGAGTGGTCATTTGCTCAGTTCCATTTACCCGAAGTCACACGTTACATTGTAGCTTTTGGCGCTCAAAACACTGTAATGATGGTTGGATTGGATGGCAGGTACTCACTGTGGGTTAAATACTTATTATTCCCTCCGTCCTAAATTAATTGACTTAGCTTTGTCTAGATACTCACGTTTTAGTGTCTAGATGTGTATCTAGACAAAGCTGAGTCAGTTAATTTGGGACGGAGGGAGTTCAAGATTATCTTTTCACCAAATTATAACGTTGTTTGTTCTTGATAAACGGACACATAAGCGACAAATATACCTATAACTGTATGTTATTCAGTCAACATTTTCTGTCAAACTATGTGTTATTTTACTTCTGAATGTCACATAATTTGTTTCATATCTAGCTACTGAAAACTATTACCAGTCATGGCGGTTTCTGTTATTGGCTAAAGCCGTTCCAGTTTAGCTACTCTACAAGTGTTTCGTTCTCTTGTAGCATGTGACCGTCCCAGCATCTCCCCCTCCTGCATCTGTTGAAAGTTCCGCGCTAACAACATCGACTTCTGCCATTTTCCAGCTTCTACAGATGCATCTTCGACCAAGTAACCGGCGGGCAGATGACGCAGAAGGAGTACTGCCGGTTTCTAAAGGCTGAATACGCCCCCTCGAGGAAGTTGACTCCGTGATGATGATGATGCCACACCACCACCGCCTTACATGACCTGTAAATAGAAGGCTGTGCCCAGTCCGTTGTATATACCTTCCTTTCGCCGCCGGAATAAGGAGCGTTGTTGGGTGCCACCGCCACCAGGCCGCAACCTGCCTCATTTCCCGTTTTGCAGCAGCCCAATTGTAATTGTTTATTGGACTTGGTATGGCGAATCTCAAGCTTGTCCACTGATATATTATGTAGTAACTTGTAACAAATAGCCCAAGGAGGAAATACAGATATGACCTTGTGAGTGCTACCATGGCGTGCAATGCACTGATGCCACCGCTGATCCTGCCATTTTCCAAGTGAAGTAGTAGTAGTAGTAGATGCCTATATATGTGTGTGGAATATTTCTAGTCTGGGGCCTCCCCTGTTAGGTGTGGTTCTTGTGCTTGGCCCCTGTCTGGTTATTAAAGTTTATAGTGCATGTAAACTTTTCGTGAAAACAACATCTGACCAGGTGCTTGCCCTTGGTCGCTCTCGGATCTGATATGAAGAAACCGTCCGGAGCGGTGGGCAGTCCGTCTGTCTCAGTCGTGTCCAATCTATTTCCTCTTCGTCGCGGTTGCGTCTCCGTGTTTTTCCTGTCCCCCTACTGATGTGCCCATCCCATCTTATTTCCACTCCTTTGATACTGCAGACCATTTCCTGGCAACTTCTCATTGCTGTAAACTGGGAGCAACTTAAAGGTCTGACGAACAAGCGGTACATGGTTACCTTCGTCATATATCAATTATTATCACGCAATTATTTTTGCCCTAAAGGATACCGTTAACCTGACTATATAAGGCCCGTTTTGAAAGCAGTAGGAGTAGGAATATTGTCATGTTTGATTTGAATTTTTTTTCTAGGAAAGGAGCCAATTCTGCAAAAATTTATTTGATGTTTGTTTTCTCGTTTTCTCAAGTTTCTCATCTGTCTGCAATCGTACGGTTTGAGTTTAATTAGGACGTACTACTGCTGTACGAGTCCTCCCATGGAATTAAGGTTCCTTTGGACTTTTCATGTTTTTTTTCTTCCTTGGACCGAAACGTCTGTACAGATGGCAGCCGCCTGTAGCGTAATCGCACTTGTCTGGTTAGTTGACTTCATCGGCTCCAGACGAAGAAGCAACCGTCCGTGATACATGACGTCGAAGCAGAACCGACACAAAGAGGTTTTTTTCTTCAGATGATAACAATAACAATGGTGGTCAGAGAACATTAGTTTATCTTAAGCTACTCGTACTGTTTTGTTCCCTTTGTAACACGGGATGCTAAAGGCACAATATGAAGGAAGAGAACAAAACATGAACAGAACAATAGTACAAGGATCTAGTAGAAGAAGAAAAAACTGTTTGGATGCTCCGAAGGAATTAATTGATACTTTAACATAAAACGAAAAAAGAGGAAGAGTTTACAAACTTCTCCGAACCCGGTAGCCAACGTAAGACACATTGATTTTTCTTTTCACGAGGTCTAAGCTCGTGTTGCATTGCCATTTGTAGGATTTCTATATGTTTACTTCTACACTAGGTGGACATGCGCGCTTCGCCGCGCCGTCTATAGTCTATTTGGCAGAGTGTGATAGGTATGTTGTACTCACTGCTGGTAACACATTTTGTTTTGTTTGTGCTACCAAAAATTAAAATATAAGCATGTGCGGGTTGAGTATTTTAATCGGTAGACAGATGTGTTGTTTATGTGTTAGACATGTTTAAAACTGAGAGATCTGACCTTAGACATAAAAACCGGGTCCTTATTTCATAAGCAACATAGGGGTACCAGTGTTTCTTCAGCTAAACAAAAAGGTACATCGAGCAAACTTAACAAAAATACATCGAACAATAAAACAAGTTTGGTATCACAAGAAACTGGCATGTTGCGTGATTAAGGTAAAAAACTAATGATATCAAAGCAAGCTAACTGCCTCAAAATCGATGCTCACAACTATTTGGATTACAGAGCTCCAAGGGAAGGCACAACTTTTGTATTCAACACTTATAAGTGGTTGAATTATTAAATAATTAGTTTAGTCAATATGGACAATCAGATTACATATAAACTAATTCTATGCGGGAGTTATACTTGATATATTCTAAATTATTCATTGGTTCAATAAAATTTAAAAGAGAATATATGGCTGGAATTTGCCACGAATCTTGACATAAAAGAAAGATCTAATATGTAATCAAGTTTGATAATTTCTGTACACAAAATGAAAAATAGAAGTTATGACATTTTTTGGATCCACTTAGTTGATGGAACCCGCTTATTCATTAATCATAGAGCATTCTCCAAGTCAAGGACACTAAATTTTTTGTTAACTCGTGTAGAAATTGTAGAACAACGTAGAACACGTATCAATTTACACAAGCATCTTATGTATTCTTAAGATATGCTAATATATTAAAAAGCAAATTCAGTTGCAAAGGCTAGGGTGCCAAAATTAGCTTATTCTGCTTTGTTTCGGGAATACATACATGTTAATTGTTGAAGTGACATGAAACGCAACCGTTTTCCGCAAGGCGCATTCATTTCTCGCCCTGTTAGGTTCAAAGATTTTTCTGTTTCGTTACTGTAGATTCCGGGTTATGGCCAATCGCTCCGCACCATGTTATCACATGCCTCGCGAGTCTTCTCCTTTTCAATTTCTTTTTTCTGTCACCGGTCCCTGATTTTTCTAGTCAAAGCGGTGAGGATAACGCGACATCTTCGCGTAGTACCACATATAAGTGTTTCTACCCGTGCCCCCCCCCCTCTCTCTCACCCCGCCCGTCCCACGTGCTCACCTTCTCCTTATCTTCCTCACCACCGGCAAACGTGGCGACGTACGGGTGCATGAGGTCGGTGGCAATGTTGAGTCAGTACTGGGCAGGTTAGCAGAGGCGGCCGATGCTGGATGCGGGAGCTGGACCGGAGGCGGTGTCCTCGTGAGTGGAGGGGGTGGAGGGAGTGGAGGTGAGAGGGAGAGCTTCGGAGCGGAAGGGCCTTCTCCTATTCAATTCCTTTTTTCCGCCATCGGTCCCTAATTTTTCCAGTCAAAGCGGTGAAGATGATGCCACATCTTCGCATAGTCCCGCATAGGAGCGTCCCTACCCGCACCGCTCCCTCTCTCTCACCCCACCGTCCCACGCGCTCACCTCCTCCTTATCTTCCTCACCACCGACAAAGTGTGGCCGCGGACGGGTGTGCGAGGTCGGGGGCGATGTTGAATTGGTACTGGGCAGGTTTGAGGCGGGGAAACAGAGGCGGCCGATGCTGGATGCGGGAGTTGGACGGGAGGCAGTGACCTCATGAATGGAGGGGAGGAGGGAGTCGAGGTGAGAGGAAGAGCTCGGGAGCGGAGGGGGCGGCGGACGTTGCCGGGGGAGACGGTGGAGGGGCTAGGATGGGCGGGAGCTCGGGACTCGGGAGCTCAGGTGGAGGGGAACGGGATCGAGATGGGGGTAGAGGGTAGGGGTGGGGCAGGGATGGAAGGGGCCTGCTCGTAAGACATCGTCAACACTTGAAACTGCACGGTTGAGATGACTCAGAGTGAAGATCGAATAGCCAGAAACGCGCACGCGGCCAGTTGGCCTCAGATAGCTCGCTTTTGCTCGGGATTAAGCTATAGTATAATTTCATTATATAGAATTCAAATTTGATGTTCTCTCACAATCGATTTGTCATGTCAAATGTTGTCATGATTTGTTAGAATTCACTTCCACCTGATCTTATAGCTAACAAATGCAAAAACAATAGCCCAATGTGTATATTATAGACATGTCTGAAAAAAGAGAGGATATTAGTACCGTCTTCTGAATTTAGTATAGTGGCAACTGTGTTAAATGCCATTTATGCTTGATATGGACGAAAATTATAGGGAGCATGTAATTTCACATGTTTCTAAGTTAAATTCGTTACAAACTCAAAGAAATAATTGAATACACATGTATCAATCATCAGAAAAATTCATGTTAGACTTTATACTTCAAGAAGTTCAGATACCATGCAAATCTTGAGACAAGTTGTGTTATGGAGTTATATAAGGTGCGGTACCACACTGCAATTTAGAATTGATCGTGGGATTTTTATGACAATGTAGCTATACAAAAACTCCATCCATCAAAAAGAAGATTTTGAATTAAAAGATATCACACAATTTCTTTAAGCATGAAAAACAAAAAGTTTCACATATATAGAAGATATTATGAGTGATTTATTAGGAGATAATAAGTACACTTAGGAGCATATCAACATGAATGACTAAGGGAGATACACTACCTCTCCACAACCACTAGATGGATACTTATGGATTAAAGCACCGTAATAAATTTGTGCCTTTTATATCTATCCAGGTTGATATGAGGCATCCACATATTTAATCCAATTTCATAATTACATATCCAATGGTTGTTGTCTAAGGCTGGTGATGACTCATACACTTATAACTATTATCCTATACGTATTCTCTCTAACTATATTCTTTTGCATGCAAATACTATTCGTCCTGCTTACATAGCTGTGTTCTTTCACATGATATTTTTTGCAAATGTCATTTCTGTATTTTTCAGATAAGTATACCATATTGAATATTTTTTGAACAAGACTTCTAGTTCAACATGAAGTTTGTGATGATCAACATATGTGGGCTTTAAAAACATGCTATTCCATAAATATTTTCCACATAAAATTGATAATTTGAATGTTAGAAACCATATAAATTAAAGCCCATAATGTAAATGTTAGAGAGCTACATTTTCTATAGTTGATAGTAAGCACCAAGGATAAGGGGAACTTTTGGTCACTAATGATTCAGGACTAAAAGTTTACATTTGGAATATAACATGTTTCAAAATTTTAGCTACTAACATATTTAGAAGTATTTAAATTATAAGAAATTAAATAGTTGAACTTATATTGAGAACTATGGTGTGCTATTTATTACGCTTTATAGATGTATTGCACTATAAAATAATTAGTAATTGAGGTTTATATTTTGGAGAAGGGCAAAACCGACATTTCGGAGGAACCGAAGAAAAATATCTTTAGAAGTGTTTGAATTAGATTGTTAGTAATTAAATAGTTGAACTTATCATGGACACTACAATATTTTATTCTTTCGAAACATACAAAATTTGTTAGAATTTGTCATGTTTGTGTAGCATAGAATACAAGTTATTTCGCATTGAGATTTTATAAGTTAGTAGAATACATAACTAAATATGTTTATATTATTTTTTGCAAATATTTGTGAAACTTAAAATGTCATTTTCGAATTTTGGAAAGAAAGCCTCCATGTAACCCAACCTCCAAATGGAATTTTCAGCAAGAATGGGGGAACACTTGGCACTAAGGAGTAATGACGAAAAAATGGCTAGAAGTTCACATTTGGAATATATCATGTTTCGAGATTTTAGCTACTAATATTTTTTAGGAGTATTAAAATTATTAGAAATGAATTGTTGAGAACTATAATAGGTTATGGTATTTTCTAGATTTTATGTAGTATTGTATTATAAATTAGTGACCAAAGTTTGTATTTTGGAGAAGGGTAAAAACAACATTTAGAAGGAACCGAACAAAAAATTATATGTAGAAGTATTTGAATTAGACAGTTATAGAGACTAAATAGCTGAACTTATCTCGAGGAGTACATTATGCTATTTATTAGACGTAAATTAATGACCAAAATTTGGAGTATTTTTGGAGAAGGCCAAAAACAAGAATTCGAAGGAACCGAATTATTTGGAGTATCTTGAGGACTACATTATCCTATTTATTAGAAGTAAATTATTGACAAAAAATTGGAGTATATTGGAGAATGCCTAAAACAACAATTCGAAGGAACCGAGGAGAAAGATTGGCGATAATTAATTAAAATACTAATTGCCGTGTTTAAGGGTTAGCACTCACTGGTCTACTACCAACCGAGGAAGAGTCCTTTTGGGGCTCCAGCAGCATCCTCCAAATGCTAACGTCCTGCCTACCGCCGCTCTGTTCCCATTTCATTCATTTCCTCGCGATTTCTCCTTCTTCTTGCTACAAAATCTCGAAGCTTTACGACCATTAATGGCGCCGTTCTAAACTAATCACGGGGAGGGAGCTAGTAGAGCCTAACGGCGCAGTTAATCCGGCGTAAACAACCGGGGCCGCCCGCTCTAATCGCTCGCCTCCCGCCGCTGGTGCCGCTGGGCGCTGGTTGTGGCAGTGGTACTAGTTGGCTGTTAGGTGGAGGCGAGAGGCCGCGGCTGCAGGGTCGCGCGAGAAGAGGGGAGCGCGCTGGGGTTGAAGGTGGAGATGGTTGTGGCCGCGGCGGTGGCAAGGCGGAGGCGGTTGTGGCGGTGGGCCATGCGGGCGGTGGCCAGCGCGGTGCTGTGGACGGCCGTGGTGCAGCTGGCGTCCATCGCCGGGCTCTGGCGCCCGAGGGCCCTCGCGGACTGCTGGGGAGGAGGAGGAGGCTCCGGGGGCGCCGCAGCCGGCCTGGCCGCGCTCGCCGGCGAGGACCGAACCACGGCGCGGCTCTCTCCTCTGGCGGCCGTTCCTAGGAGTAAGTGCTCGCTCCTTCTTCTTCCTCTTGCTCCCCCAAGCTTCTTGTCCCTTTCGTAGTGGTGGATAGTCTTCGCGATCTGGGCGAGCTCGTGGTTCTCGGATTTGGGCGGAGCATGAGTCAACACGCTCGAAATGGCGATTTTACAGGCCAATTCTGCAACATTAGGAGATCTCCCGGTTTGCAATTTGGGTGCAAACGTACTGAATTTCTTGCTGTTTCTTCACTTCTTGGCATGCGGGCATATGGCATCGTACAGTTTATCCAGTTAAGCAGATGTCTTTCTGAACACGGCCCTAAATGTGTGGTCATGCCTCATTTGCTGCTTCTCCCGGTTTGCAACATTTTCTGCTTTAATTTGATAAAATAGATGTTTGCAACATTCAATCAGCTCCGGCGTAGAGATGGGTAGCTAGCAGACAGCTGACATATCTTGTTGTCTCAGTCCTTGCTTTGGCACCGGAGCTCCGCTGATTAGGGCCTTGTTTCTTCCTGCAGGAGTTTATAGAAGCAATGGCTATCTGCTAGTGACTTGCAATGGAGGTCTCAATCAAATGCGAGCTGGGGTTTGTTCCTTAGCTAGCATAGTAGATTCTTGTTGCTTACAGGGTACGATTCTAATTTTTCTTACGAAATGGTGTGCTGCAGATATGTGATATGGTGACGATAGCACGCCATCTGAATCTTACATTAGTGGTCCCTGAACTGGATAAAAGATCTTTCTGGGCTGATCCAAGGTATAGTTTTCATAAATAATTGTTTCAGTAAGGTCAACAGTATATCTGTTCGTTCGATGAGCTGTTGGTCCTAAATTGCTTCCTGAGAGCACATGAACATGTGCTACCATCTTGTGATATTGTAGACAATAATCATCTTCATATCTCACAGAAAAATAGGATTTTTATGTGTGAAATATGGCACTGCTTGTTTGTTGCTTATTTAATACTCAGTTTTTCTTTCATGTGCAGTGATTTTGGAGATATATTTGATGTGAACCACTTCATTAATTCCTTAAGAGATGAACTTATGATTGTCAAACAGCTGCCGTTGAAACTCCAGCTAAAGACTAGGAGAAGACTTTATTCGATGCCCCCTATCAGCTGGTCAAATGATACATACTACCTAAAGCGGGTAATGAATGTCTGTCTTACTGCAGGCTGCGTTGAGTGTCAAAATGCTACAACCATTTGTATCTGAAAGCTCCTCTCCCGCAGGTATTACCTATTGCAAGGAAGCACAAGGTGATCCATTTCAATAAAACAGATGCCCGCCTTGCAAACAATGGCCTTCCTGTGCATCTCCAAATGTTGCGTTGCCGTGTCAACTTTGAGGCTTTGAGATTCACTCCACAGATCGAGGCCCTTGGCAGAAAACTCATCTCCACCCTTAAAAAAAGTGGGCAATTTGTTGTGCTTCACTTACGGTACGAAATGGACATGCTCTCCTTTTCAGGCTGTGCACACGGCTGTTCTGCTAAAGAAACTGAGGAGCTCACCAGAATGAGGTTTGTATTCGCGTTACTGCCTAGTGCTTATGGTGGTGCTGCTTAAATATAGGTATAAACTGATTGCATTTGAACTGTAGATATGCATATCCATGGTGGAAAGAAAAGGAGATCGATTCGGAATTCAAAAGGCTTCAGGGGCTTTGCCCCCTCACACCTGAGGAAATTACTCTAGTGCTTAAAGCTCTAGGATTTATGAAGGATACATTGATATATATTGCCTCTGGTGAAATCTACGGAGGCGAAAGGCGTTTAGCTGCTTTGAAGGCTGCTTATCCTAAATTAGTGAGCACTTTTTCTTTCATCTACCATATTTTTTTGTTTTGAGATGAGTGTTAATCTTATTATCACCTTATACTAGGTAAGGAAGGAAAAGATTTTATCTCCCGAGGAATTGCGGCCATTCCAGAACCATTCAACGCAGATGGCAGCACTGGACTACATGGTTTCAATAGCAAGCGATGTTTTTATCCCCAGTTATGATGGGAATATGGCAAGAGTTGTTGAAGGTCACCGCAGGTTTGGCCTCTTTGGAACGCTACTATTTTTCAATTCTGGCTTTGTTTTCGACTTTTCGTGGTACATTATTCGAGAAATGCTTGGCCTTGTGTGTTCTCTTAGAAACCACAAAAGTTTGTCTCTACTTTCTAATGACTAGTACAAAACTACTTCATTCGATGCTATGCCGATGAAAACCTTTTCCATTGTTCCTTTTTAGGTACACGGGTTTTCGCAAGACCATCTTATTGGACAGGGTGAAACTCGTCAAACTCTTGGACCTTTTCCAAGGAGGTGCGCTGTCCTGGGATGGATTCTCTGCTGCCGTGAAGGCAGCGCACCAGAATCACATGGGCCAACCCACAGACCGAAGAGCCATCCCTGGCCGGCCCAAGGAAGAGGACTATTTCTACGCTAACCCCCAAGAATGCCTTGGTTCCAAGGGGGGGTTGGGAGATGTTTTGTGACGATGCTTCCTGGAAAAGCATTTTCCAACAAGCATCATTTGTCGGTGCTTCTCCTGATTAGCACAGCGTTAACCCGGCGACGCCGTCGCTCCTGTACAGCTGACCGGAGTCCTCTCCGCTAACCTACCGAGTATTTACTCCAGGCACACAGGCAGAATTCACGCGCGAGATGTCTATAACAGGATAGATGTCTATAACAGAATAAAGCTGAGAAGGAAGTCGAGGCCTCCCTGGTCCGGAAAGAAGAGGTGGCCGCGGCGCGAGCAGCCAGTCTGCTCTGCCCTTTCCCATCCTCAGTTAGTCAGTTATGGTTGTTGTTGTTGTTGTTCTTCATTGATTTGGCATTCTTTCAGTCCTGGGTTCTGACTCTGATCTGAGAATGTAGAAGTTCACGAGTGCTCAGAGTGATATGTTATAATGAGGAGTTCCCTCCAAAGTTTTTCTGTTGAGTAATAGTCACCACGGGTATTAACAAATTTGATGAGAAACATTACTCTGAACACTGTACCCAGGTTTCATTTGATATAAAAAGGAAATATAGATTGGCTTATTTCTTTCCAGAACCAATCATCGACGGAATGCTCGCCGATGTGGTTGTTGTCTCGGTCTGCACAATGTACTTGCAGTGCAAACGAATCAGCTGATCTCATATTTGAGGTGCTACCATGATTCCTGTCCGTATATATACTGTACTATTTTGTGTGAAATCCTTGTAGATTGCGTTTTGTCCGTGCAAGTTTGACGGAATTGGTGCTGTGAGTATTCGTCCCAGACATTTTCTGCATGCTCCGGAGATTCGCTCTGATGGAATAACTGATTTGTTAGTGCAGAATTTTTTGGGAACACCCTATGGAATTGCAGAGCTCCATGATGGATAGCTGCTGGTTTTGCTGGCCCTCGAGTCCTCAACATCTCTGCTGCGATCATCGGCGATCATAACGTTGTACTAAGGCATCTCCAGCGGCATCCCAATGTATCTGCGCGGCAACTCAAACGGACGGAGCGGCGCGGACCGGTCCGCAACGACCTATTTTCAATAAAAATTTGGGCTGATAATATGTTCAAACGGACACACCAGCGTCCGCGTGCGTCCCCCTCATGTCCTCCTTGGGCCCTTCAGTCAGTGGCACACCAACCACTTCTAGACCCGAATCAACCCCCTCCCTTTGAGCCGCACTGCCACCGCCCGCCGGCGCCGTCTCTCGCTGCAACACAACCTCTATTTTGTACTGGCGGCCGGCGTCGTCATAGATATTGATATATGATCATTATATGACCAATGTCTTTGCATTGTGCATAGATGGATAGTAGCTCGGTCGAGTTCTTCTCCAAGCATGTGATCGATATGTCAGGCGGCGACTTGGATGGTGATACCGAAATTTTGATGGCCGCAGCAACCCACGTCCATGAACAGAATGAGGTGATGACAGCCAAAGTGTAGGGGCTCGATTAAGGGACGCAAGGCAATTTGAAGCATGGCCGAGAAGGTGGCCATGAACGACTCAACAATTCCCCCAAGCTATGCGCGGGGAGGTTTGGTTGGCTTGAACGTTGTGGCTACGAAAACGCATGAGCCATTTTGGACCGTGTCTATACGTAGTTCCCCCGTCCTCGTGTGGCCAACTAGCGACGTTGTGTGCTATCATTCGTGTGGCTTATGTTAGAGTTTCCTTTTAAGTGCCTAGGTGTAGGTACCCCACCTACGGGAAGTGGTGCTCCGTCCACGTTTTCCTCATGGTAGGCGCCATCGGGTGTCCTACAATAGCATAGTCCCTCTAAGACGGAGGGATGACTCCACATAACTAGTTGGGAGGCTGATGTCTCATTCGTCAACGGAGTTAACCAGAAAAATCGCTTCACCAACTAAGAACGGCCATGCACCAAATCCTTGTTATGTCTAGACATGGTTAGTTTTTCCGTGCTGAGTCAAATTAAGCCACAGGCTCCATGTCTGGTGGTGTCCTTCCGTCAATTCCTTTAATTTTCAGCCTTGCGGCCACACTTCCCTGAATCCAAAGACTTTGATTTCTCATAAGGTGTCAGCGGAGTCCTATAAGTAACATCCGTAGATCTCTTGTCGGCATCGTTTATGGTTGAGACTAGAACGATATTTGATTGTCTTTGAGACACCACCTTACTTTCTTAATTAATGAAAACATCATTGGCAAATGATTTCATAGTTGTTTATACTCCCTCCGTTCCAAGGCTTAATACATATAATTTTTTGGAAAAGTCAAGCTATGAAATGTTTGACCAGATTTTTTGAAAAAACTATCAAGAACTATGATATTATATACATACCACGTGAAAATATATTTCATGATGTATCCAAGGGTATATATTTTATATTATAAATATTAATATTTTTTTCTAAAAATTTGGTCAAACTTTACATAGTTTGACTTTAAAAAAAAATTATAGGCCTTAAGCCTTAGGACGGAGGTAGTATTTCATAAATCCAAAAAATTCACCCTGACGATGAAATACGAATGTCTCTGGCTGTCCCTATTAATCATTACTCCGGTCTAGAAGGCCAACATACTAGGATCGAAATCCTATGATCTTATCCCATGCTAATGTATCCATAGCGATGGCTTGTTATAAACACTATAACTTCTGTAAAGTAAAGATGTGTGGCATGTACAATTAAGTCTAGGAGTGCATGACCGGATTAAGGGTCGAGTAGGTTGGTGCTTGCCATGAGGCGGACCGACCGACGTGGCCCAAACTCCAACTACAAGCTTTTTAAGTGCAAAAACTTAATTATATGCTATTTGGATCTAGAATTACTACGGCAGTAGCCACCAGACTTCTCCTCTAGGGGATCCTAGTTAAGAGATTTAGATTATACTTATTCTAATTATTATATACTAATGCGTCTGGTATTGTTATTTATTGTCACTATCTCTCCGTATCAGGATTCGGTAATTTTCTTGCATGCTGCCTTTCTTGGATGTGATAGCTATTTCTCAGGCTCTCCCTCCAGAATTTAACCCTAATTCTTCGTCGCCTGTCACCACTATGGCAGATCCATATCCTACCATCAAAAGTTGATATGGCAGATATCTGAATGATGCGTCTAGGATATGAGGCGCCATGCGATTCATCGAGTTATCATGAATATTTTTTTTGAAAGAAAAGCAGCGGTGGAAACCCCACAATGAGTTTGATTTTTGAAGTAATAAGAATCCAATTTCACATATGTGAGTACTTGAACCTAGCGGATTGGGTTGTATATCCACTCTCCTAACTAAGTGAGTCTGCTCACTTCTTGAGTTATCATGAATCACCTGGCTGAGCCCGCGTCAGCCATTTATCTAATAAACACAGCCTCCCAGCATCGGGTTTGTTGAACGTATTATCTCTAAAATTAGTACGGCTATCCGAGTAGGACGTACCATCAAAGAAATTGTAACCGATTTAATAAGCCATTCATAGTTTCATAGTTCAAATTGATTCATTCATTTTTTGGAAATGGGCGCATATATTACTTAAAGCAATGTTTACACCCGACCTCTGCATAACTAGGATGCACACAGCCGACAACCACACACCAAAGGTCCAACTCAAGAGTATGAAAATTACAAAACATACTAAAATAAAGCACCTCGAGCTAATGTTAATCAATACGGAGATCACGCTACCATCCATGTCGGAAAAAAATATCCCTCGCTGTGTCCTCCAATCGCATACACCCCTTCACAAATAAGTGGCGAAGCTCTATACGCTGGAGGGTAGTCCATGATCGGAGAATAGTCGTAGCTCGATAGATAACCTGCAAAGAAGAAGACACAGTATTATTAAAAATCTTGTCATTTCTACATAGCCAAAGCGACCAAATAATGGCAAACGCTCCCACCCTAAACACAGTCCCATATTTATTCTATATCCCACGTAACCAGTTACCAAAAACAATGGCAACCGATCGAGGAGGCGATAAACCTGAGGCCATTTGGATGATTGACCATATAGTACGAGCAAATTTGCACTGGAAGAATAAGTGTTGAATTATCTCATTCTGATGATAAAAAATACACTGTGTACTTCCATGTCAATTCCTCTTAGCAAGATTGTCCCTTGTGAGAATTACCCCTTTACGAAGATACCATGCAAATATTTTTGTTTTAAGAGGTAATTTTATCTTCCAAATTTTATTATTATTATCGACTGGAATATCAGTTTGAATTAAAGCTCTATACATTGAGTCCACAGAAAATTTACCACTCTCTAGTAAATTCCATTTGAACTCGTCCACACCCTCCGTCAGTTGTATCGTGGCTAATCGTGATAAAGGATTGTTCCACGACAGTAGTCTAGGGCCTATGAGACTTCTTCTGAAAGCCACATTAGGTGGATTAGTTCCCAATACTGTGGAAAGTGTATCCTCTTTGTGTCTAACAATCGAATAAAGAGCTGTATATTATTCCCGAAGAGTAGATTGGCCAAGCCATTTATCTTCCCAGAATCGAATCTGTGAACCATACCTAATATTAAAGTACCAAAATGGAAGAAGTGTTTTTTGGATGCCATTAGTCCCGCCAAAAAATGTGAATCTCCAGGTTTCCAAACCACTTGAGACACAACTTTGGAGCCAACATACTTCCTCCATATAATGGTTTGCCAGACACCATCTTCAGTAAGTAGTTTAAACAACCATTTACTCAACGGTGTGGTGTTTTTGACTTGCAAATCATGTATGCCCAGTCCACCATACTCTTTTGGTCGGCAAACCACATTCCATCTGGCCAGTCGATATTTCTGTTTTTCACTATTCCCTTGCCAAAAGAATCTTGATCAGAAATAATCTACTTTCTTTAAGACACCTTTCGGCAAATGGAAAAACGAGATCATATACAGTACCATATTGGTGAGTACTGAATTTATGAGAACAAGTATTCCACCAAGGGATAGCAACTTACCTTTCCAACTATTTAGACGTTTCTGTAGTCTTTCCTCAACGAGTTTCCATTCAGCAATCATGAGACACCGATAATGGATTGGTATTCCCAAATAGTTGATAGGAAATTTCCCCATACCACAGCCGAAAAGATCAGCATATAGTTGGGCATCGTTAATAGCCTCGCCAAAACAATACAAGTCACTTTTATAGAAGTTAATTTTTAATCTGGAGAGTTGCTCAAATACTGATAGAATTAACTTCAGATTCCTAGCTTTCTCCAGATCATGTTCCATAAATAAGATTGTATCATCCGCGTATTGAAGAATAGAGAGACCACCATCAACCAGATGGGGAACTAATCCTTTAACTTGGCCATCAGCCTTGGCTCTCTCGATTAGGATCGCCAGTATATCTGCCACTATGTTAAATAGTATAGGCAATAGTGGATCCCCTTGCCTTAGTCCTTTTTTTGTTTAGAAGTATTTGTCAGTGTCGTCATTGACATTAATAGCAACACTACCACCAGACTCAAAAGACTGTATGAGAGCACACCACTCCTTCGAAAAACCTTTCATTCAGAGTGTCTGCTGGAGAAAAGACCAATTAACCTTGTCATAAGGCTTCTCAAAGTCAATCTTGAACAATACACCATTTAATTTCTTTGAATGTAGTTCATAGATTGTTTTATGCAGGATTACTACACCGTCTAGGATGTTTCTTCCTTGCATAAAAGCGGTTTGAGATGGGAGTACAACATGATCAACGATCGAATTTAATCTAATCGTAGCAACTTTTATGAAGATTTTAAAGCTAACGTTAAGAAGGCAAATTGGACGATACTGCTGTATTCGTTCTGCATCATTAACCTTAGGTAATAAAATAATATTGCCAAAATTAAGACTAAAAATATCTAACTGACCAGCATGTAAGAACTCAAAAAGATGCATCAGGTCCTCCTTAATGACTTCCCAGAATTTTTGGTAGAATTCCGCTGGAAAGCCATCAGGCCCTGACGCCTTGTTATGTTCCATTTGAAAAACCGCTTTCTTGACCTCCTCCTCCGTATAAGGAGCGGTTAGAAAGTTGTTCTCTTCAATAGAAACTTGAGGAATATCCGTTGTTTGGGACTCGTCCAATACGAACGAATTCTCAGGCTTTGCCCCAAACATGGATTTATGACTTAACCTTTGAGACAAACAACTGGACAAAACATATAATCAACGTAGGCGTTGGTCGAAGCGAAATTACAAATACCAATGAGGTGGAAGAGGCTTCTCTTGTGGAAGCTAGGGCCATAGTCAAAGATGAAATCATGTGTTGTTCCCTGCCACAATTTACCAAACCAAAGTTTTAGAGAAGGAGAACCCCAAAACTACCCTAGATAGTAATATAGCCACAACCCTAGCCTACTTGCTATCATGGGCGCACTTGCTATCATGAGTGTGACCCTAAACTGTCTCAATTGCCCAATACATCCAACCTCAGCGTAGTGAACAACGTTGCTGGTTGCCGCAACTAGAGACGCACACCCAACATGGATGTTTAATCAACTTGTTTGTACTTATCGAGAGATCGCCCAATCTAGAAGGCCAAAGTTAGAGTAGGGCGAGAGGGGGGGGGGGGGGGGGCATTTGCCCCCTGCCTAATCGGGGATTATCCATGCGTATAAGGAACTCCAATGTGCTTGTTTTCTAGGTCTGCACAATTACTTGCAACTGTAAGCGGATCTGCTGATCTCACACTTGCAATTTGTTACAATGATTATGTTGCCTCTCTATATGAGTGGAGATTTGGTGCATATGGGTATCAGTTATTCTATTTTTAAAGAAAATCAAAAATATTATTTTCGAGTTCCAAAAATTCTAAAAATAAATCGGCATGTAGCTAGTAATGTATACAAAAAACATGTAAAATATTAATTGAAAATAATATGTATTTTGAGATACACAAAAATAATAAAATCATAGATCTAAGTATAGTGATTTCAACTCTAAAATAAATCTAAAATTTGTCATTTTTATGTACCTCAGAATTCAAACAAGATTTTACACGTTTGTGGGATAGAACATTAGATACTTTTAAGATTTTGTTTCACAATTTTTAAAACTTGTAAATATGGTTTTAAATTCTTTTAATATGCAGGGAGCACTGGACCTCAGGAGCCAAAATGACTTTCAGATATGTATCTATACTAGATAACTGGCCCGTGCTTTGCAATGGGTCATAAATATTCTAGTGGTTTAGAGTTATCATGCTCATGAGGTATCATTGCAAGTATTATGCCGGTGCGTTGCTGTGGTCTAGTATATAGGAAAGGTGTCCACTTAATATTTTCACTTTACATGATTGGGCA
Organism: Avena insularis; assembly: GCA_023614405.1. Lineage (NCBI taxonomy): Eukaryota > Viridiplantae > Streptophyta > Magnoliopsida > Poales > Poaceae > Avena > Avena insularis. The sequence continues at coordinate 434,342,951 of CM042693.1, read as the reverse complement.
TCATATGCATAGAAAACAATAACCTGGCAATTTATTTCTCTTATAAACTAATTTGACATTACCGAAAGGGACATTTTTCTTCCATCTCCATCGGTTGAGTGGTCGCTTTGAACAAGACATAAATACAATATCAGAATCAGATACTACATCATATTCAGCTCCACGTTTGTATATAGACTTTCTTTTAGCATAGTCGGGTTCGACTCATACAATATGCCAACTATTTTTCTTCAAATTTTCATATCCTCCTGAAAAGTAATAAATAATTTAAGATGTCTACCCATATGACATCATAATTTGTACATCTTAGCCCGCTGAACCATACATCAGATATAAATATATCGTGGTTCTCAAGTCTCAACGGTTATTGACAAGGAGTAACTGATAGATTTTTTTCCACAAGGCAATGTATACATTTTGTTCTACTTCCCATGTTTGATTGCTAACTATGTTAGCTTGAATCATGGTGACTATCGTACATCTTCACACCAGATATTTTACCGTAAGATATGGCTCTTGGTCAGTACGAAGCAAAATTCGTACTTGAGGGAAGGAGTCCTTGAGCCTGTTGGAGATATATCCTCTATTTTCTTCAAAGTACGCAATATTTTAAGAGAGTTGATAATCCTCAAGGAGGACAAGTCTTGTGAAATGTAGTTGCATGCCGAGCCGCAAATTAACCATGATAGAAAAATATGCAAAAACAAGATCACATGAGAGTTCTATAGCTATAGATATAAAAGTAAAATTCTGCATAGCATTTTTTTTAAAAAAAACTTACTATGCAACTTTAACGACTACAAAATGAACAGTTATATGAAGCAGTGCAGAAAGGTTTTACACATTTTACCCATAACATCCCTGCAAAGAAGAGGATATATTTAATCTGAGAAATACATAAGTGGAAATCAACAACTTTGAGCTGAAAATCTCCTAGAATTTCATTGAACATTTAATTAAAAACCATTTATGCTCAAGTAACTGAGGTCCACAAACCCTAGTATTTAATTTTTTATCAAGGATTGTAGTTAATTTTCTCAAGAATGTGTAACATTGATAAGAGTTATAATATTTTTATTAAATGCAATTAAAGGGTGCTAAAATCAATATTGAATGTAGACATAAACCTATGACTTGTAGCCTATAGCCACAATGTCCTAATAAACTTGGAAGCTGATGCTCAATTTGGCATGAGCTCAGTCTAAACTTTCAGTTTAGACACCTCATGCTTGTCCCCGTCCATAGATATGTTTGAGCAGCAAGACCTACCATGTCCAACCGGATAGTGCTAAGAAGTATAGTGCAAATTGTCCAAGGATCTGATGGCCTTATGTGAGAGTTCAACTACAATATTTCAGATTTAGTAATATGTAGCAACCTCTGGACCTATGCATTAACTAAATACTACATTACTGCCTGCGGACTCTAAATTCTAATGTAGATAAAAATAATCATTAAGAGGATGCAATTCAGTTATAGAAGAGCCATGTATTTACTTTCCTATGATGCAAAGCAGTACGGTGTGTTTCCATAGGTGCTTCACAGAATAAAACCCATTTCAACGAAAATTATTGGAGGTATATATGTCGTCATGTTCTTTGTTGCCGTGATCAAATTTCCAGGAGAAGCTGGCAAATAGAGAGGAACCAGTGACGAGCGAGTGACACTGGATGGTTAAAATACTGCATCCTCTAGAACAATACACGGAAGCCCATCAGATCATGATTGCTTAGGCATCACAAGTTGCTATCCGGTGTCAAACAAACCTAAGTCGGTTTGTAATTGCTGTCATCCTCGAGTACACCATCGACTCTGCCATCAGCAGCAATGCGCCTACAGATCTCGACGTGCATGCATACAGGAGGTGAGCAAGATGTGGAATCTATCTCGTGTAAGCGATGGAGTGTGAGACCGTGAGGGAGAAGGAGAGGTAAAGCGTGTGAGGATGGGCGTACACTCTTCACCCGGGTGCTCGTTGGCGAGATTGGCAGTGCCAAATTGCCCGGTCTTGGCCCCGAGCAGAGTCCCATGTCATCTGATGAGGAAAGAAGATGATGAGAGGTGGTTGTGGATGGTGTCGGGCCCGGAGGTGCACCTAGCCGTGGGCATCACAGCTGTTGGCGGCGACACGGAGGTGGGAGCTCCATCTTGCGAGCAATATGAAGGTAGGATTGTGGGTGGCGCCGCGTAGAAGGGCCGAGAGCGGGACAACGTCGGTGAGGAAGAGCTATAGTCTCTGCAGGTATATTGTATTACAAACATGAATAAAAACTAACATACTAAAATATTTTAAATATACTTCTAATGGGTAATCCACTTAATGAAATACACGCTGAGGGAAAACCTGTACAATCAGAATTGCAATCAGTGATTTCCTAGGATTTATTAATAGGACGTGACAGAGAAGTATATGATCTCTAGCTATCATCGCCACCGAGACTATCTCTTATTTTCCTTGCCGAATGATTTGTATGTACGTAATTCTTTGAAGAGATTCCTGTTTTCCAATGATCACACCGAGCATCTAATTTTTGTTATACATGCACATAGTCAAAACATCTAGTATTACCTCCCTCCCGAGTCGCTCCTCCCTCGAACGACTCCGGAGGCTCCCTCCCTACTTCCCCCTGATCCCTATCCTCCTGGCCGTCGCTGCTGTCGACACCGGCGGCGGTGGCGGCGCCCATCTCGTCGGAACTAACGGTGGGAAGGGGAGGTGTCCCAGGCGGTGCTGCATGAGGGATGGTGGGGCGCCGGTGGTGGGCACTGGGCAGCGCGGCCGGGAGGCCGGGCCCAAAGGCCCTCTAGCGGAGAGGAGATGAGGAGGTGGCGCCGCGTCGCCGTGCAGCCATTCCAACGAGGAGGCGGCGGCGCGGTCTATGCCTGGATGACCAAGATCTGGTCAGATCTGGGTCGTTCGGTCCAGCGAGGGCTTCGGCCTTGGGTTCTGGCGGTGACCTCGGTCATGCCGGTGATTCTGCAGCCAAGTACTTGTTGGCCCCTCCTATGTTGCCCTCTCCTGCTGGATGGTGACTAGTGGCATGGGGGTTGCGAGTCTTGCGAACAAATATGGGCGGTCCTAGGGTTCCTTCAGCGCCAAGACGAATATCTGCTTGTTACTTGCCCTCGTTGATCCGATCTGGACCGACGTGTCCCGGAAGGCTCCGCCGGCGAACTCCCATGGGCGAATATGTCTAGAGATTGCTGGATCGGAAGGTATTCGGTTGTGTGTACCCATTTTTTCTGGCCGTTTGGTTTCAGCGGAAGCGTTACAAAGCTCTGCTCTCTGTTACCATCATGTGTCATGTCTTCGAAGATCCGTGGTAAAGTCAAAGACGAAGAATGTCAAGAAAGGAGGAACATGAGGGATGTGATGGTGGTTTGAGTCTTTGTAGCGTCGAGGAACTGGCTGTGTGATCCGTGACTCGCAGCAGCGTGTTTGTGGGGGCGACACCACATTAGGAGTTCCTAGTCTTATCTTGCAGGGTGAAAATTCAAGGTCTGCCCTTAATTAATTGTGCCTGACAATGGCCTTGTTGAAGGCATTGTTTTGCGAGCGAGGACTTTCTCCAGGGTGAAAACCTAAGATCTTTGATCAGGCGATGACGACGCTTGTGCACTGTTTCCTTCTTCAAGGCGTTGCTATTGGAGTGGTTGGACTACTAATATTGTTCTGGTGGTGTTAGTGTCGTTGCTTTGAGGAATAGTTCTCTGTAGTGGGCCTTTTCTTTTTTTGGAATTCTTCTTCCTTTTTTTAAGTTGGGTGCATCCGTAAGACCGCTAGGACATACGTTGTTGTAGAGGCTGGATTTAATTAGTATCTTCGCGATATTAATATATACTATTTTCTAAAAAAGTCAAACATCAGGTTTGGTAGAAAAACAACTATGAGAAAATGCTACAGGGTCATATAGTACATGTGTTCACCATCACAGGATATTTGCACTTGTCCCATCATGCAGAGAGAATTTCAGAATTACCTGAACCATGCGTGTCGTCGAACTGTTGAGGTGGTGGCCTGCCGTCCTTGGCGTACGCGCGGGGAGTGGGTCGGCAGGGAGGCGGACGACATGATCGGAGGTTGTCGCGTCCGCGCGTGGAGTGCCTCCAGTGGTGGCAGCGTCCTGGCTGTGGTGTAGGACATGGGAATGGCGGCAGCTAGGGTGTCAAGTAGGATCCCACCAAAATCCCACTTGGATTCCACCAAAATTTCACCTTAGTTCATTTACTAATATCTAGTATAAATTTTGAGTAAAAATTTACACTAGATTTTAGCAATTGGACTAAAAGTGGGATTTTGGTGGAATCCTACTCGACACACTAGCGGCAGCGGCTAGGTGCTACGGACGGTAGCGGAAAAGCCGAATGCGCGATGACAGGAGCATCACGGGGAGCGGCGTCAAAGTGCCGATGTCCCAGTGGCGGACAAGGGAACGACGGCTTTGCACGGACTGGGTGTTAGCGTCCACTTGGTCCAGCCCAACACTCAGCCTATGTTCTGAACGTTTATGCGCACACAGCCCAACAATAAGAAGAGAGCCCACTTCATCCCAAAAGTCCGGACTGAAGGGAGGAAGGAATATTCCCCTTATAAGCTGGGCGTGTCCTCCTTTCGTAGGCGAGGTGGGACTAAACTTCGTGTAGCCTCACCGGTCAACAATGGCCTAACATCCCATCCCCCTGAGAAGCCCCTCGGGAAGGCATGTCGATCGCTGGCTCTGATACCAGTGTAGGGGTTCGTAGCATGGAAAACAAAAATTTTCTATCGCATACAAACAAACAAGCCAAGATCTATCTACTAGATTGTAGCAACGAGTCGATAGAGGAACTCACCCTCGAAGATTCCAAAGCGGTTAACGAGAGCAGATTCTCGTGGATGATGTAGTCGTACTCTTTCCGATCTCAAGATCGCGTGAGCGATCCTTCCAGCCATACGTTCGGCAGCGCTCCCGATCGGTCACACGTTCGATTTTCGACGAAGACCTTCCTCTCCCTTGTTCCAAAGCAGGCGGAGGTTGTAGCACTCTCCTCGCGATTCGGCAGCTGGCGTGTGGGAAGTAGAGGAGATCCATGAGGCTTCGCCTTAAGCCGGTGCGAGTATGGTGGAGCTTATGAGAGAGGCTATTAGTGGTCTAGTAATTAGACACACCAATTAGAAGGCTCTAAACCAATTAGAAGGCTCTAAACCGAAATAGCTCTAAACCGGGGTTTAGGTCTAGGGTTTAGTTTAGAGGATAGGAACTTGTGTGTGCTAGGAGGGAGCCCTGCCCCTCCTTATATAGGTGGGAGTGGCCGGCCAGGGAGGAGAGTCCCTCCCAAGTCGGCTTGGTGGGCGCCGGCCAAGGGAGGAACCCTCCTCCAATTCGGCCTCCACCAATCCTTCTCTCTTCCCACTTCCCAAAATTGCCGTTTGACTTTCAAACTAGCCGTTTGACTTTTCAATTTAGGATTTAAATAAACCCTTTATTTTGGACAGCAAGAACACTTAGTACATGATGCAATCATTCCAACTTACAATGACACATTCATGTACCCTTCCCCCCCGGAGTGCCGGACATTCCGGGACCTTCTAGAATGTTCCCGATGAAAACACCGGAATCATTCCGCTACTCCGAAACGGAACTTTCCTTATATGAATCTTATTCTCCGGACCATTCCGGATCTCCTCGTGATATCCCGGATCCCATCCGAGACTCCGAACAACATTCGGTCTCTTTCTCATAATACCATAACTACTCAAACAACGTCGAATCCTTAAGTGTGTCTCCCTACGGTTCGTGAATTATGCGGACATGATCGAGACACTTCTCCGAACAATAACCAATAGAGGAATCTGGAAATTCATATGGCTCCCACATATTTCTACGATTACTTTGCGATCGAATGAACCACTTACATATGATACCAATTTCCCTTTGTCTCACGATATGTTACTTATCCGAGGTTATGATCGTCGGTATCTCTGCATACCTAGTTCAACCTCGTTCTTGATAAGTACTCTTTTCTCGTTCCGTGATATGTGATCCTTGTGACCAAGTCACATGCTTGCAAGCTAATTGGATGACATTTCACCGAGAGGGCCCAGAGAATATCTATCCGTCATGTGGATGGACAAATCCCACTCTTGATCCATGTGTCTCAACCAATACTTTCCAAACACTCAATGCCACCTTTATAGCCACCACATTACGGTGTGGTGTTTGATGACATCAAAGCATCCATCCGGTAAAGGTGATATGCATGATCTCATGGTCGAAGGAATTAGGTTACTATGTATCAGAAAGCATATAGCAATTGAACTATTGAAATGACTTGATCTTTATGCTACGCTTATCTATAGGAGTATGTCCACCATATCATTCTCCTAACGATATGATCTTGTTGTTGATAACATCTCAATGTTCATGATATGGAAACCACAATCATCAATCAACCAACAAGCTAGTGAAGTATAGAGGCTATACTAGGGACTTCAAATTAAGTTTACAAATCACACAAGTATTAATGTTTCCGGTTAATACAATTATAGCATGGTATGTAAACATTTATCATAAGTATGAAGATATGATAATAACCACTTTATTATTGCCTCTTGGGCATATCTCCAACAGTCTCCCACTTGCACTAGAGTCAATAATATAGTTTCAAACCTTTGTGTATTCAACACCTATGGCTTTCCGGTGTTGTATTGTACACGATTGCTAGTGGTCAACTGATCTCCAGATCTGACACTTCCAGGTCCGTGTGTAATTGCATATCTTTGCGTCTCTACGCATCACTCATTCTCTAATGAGATGGCTTTGTATGATTTGGTCTTTCGGTGTGACCTTTAGTTCTTTGGGGTTAAAACATGTTGATAATATTGTCGCACAATATATCTTCATAGTATTATCCCGCTGTGAACTACACCTAGTTTGATAACAAACTACTTGACACAAATGCCCTCTTTTGCTGCTGTAATAGCAGTCATATACTTAGCCTTTTGTTGAAGTATCTGTCACAATGTCTTAACTTTGGAAATCATCCAAATCCATTATGGAACTCACTTTCCATTATATTGTGCCACCCTTAGTTTAGATTGAGATAAACTTAATTTGTACTCTGTGACAAAACTAGTATCAATGTAGTACTTTTACAATGAACTAATCATCTATTTGTCACTTCTACAAATAATATACTCTTAGTTCTTCCAAAAGATCATAAGAATATCCTTACTATCGTCCAATGATCATTTTATGAATCATTCTGGTATATGCTCATAATATTTATAGCATAGGACATATCTGGATTTGTACATATCACAGTATGATTGATATAAATACTCTTTGTGATTTCATACATCAAGTATCAATCTATACTTGAATCTTTGTTTCACTTACCAAGTGCCAATACACTTGAATATATCATCAACATTGAACTCTTTCAATCCTTTACGTAACAAGAACCTTTCTTGTAGTTTCTATATTGAATTCATTCAATATCTCGATCTATGTACGGCACAACCATATTAGCGTCTATTGATGCCAAATATTTGGGTTTTGCCTAAGTCTTTCATCGGGATGAAATTCTTAATATGTGTTAATAAAAGATACATTATTTCCAATCAACAATATGTCTTCCACATAATGTATTAGAAACATGTCTTAGCGCTCCCACTTAATTTCTTGCAAATGCAAGCATCTTCATTGTCTCCGATGAAATTAAACTCTTTTAACAGTTTCATCATAGTGAAGATTCCAACTCCCCTATGCTTACTTCAACCATTGAAGTTTGCATATGTATTTAGCATCCTTTGAATTAACAAAACCCTTTGGACCGTGTCATGCACACGTCCTAGGTAACCATTCTATTAGAAGAACTTGTTTTGTTTTATTCTACTACCACATAACAAATTATATGTGGTGGTTGCTACATTAATCCGTCTAGACTAAAAATCGCTATGAAAGATCAAATCTTGTCATATACAACCTTTGAACATTGTTGTGAACTCTTTCCCAACATGTCGACTATTTCATAGATGTGAAACATCCATGTCTACTTCTTTATAGATCCAAACACAAGCGCAAGGTCTTACACCTTTTTCGAGGGTCCTTCAAGTTCAAAACTTGATTTCGTGTATGGAACTATCACGGATTTTATGGCTTCAAGCCATTAGGCGAGTCGGGGCCCATCATTGCTTCTTTGCATGTAGTAGGTTCATTATTCTCAAATAATGATTCAACCCTCAAATCTTGGTATTTGATTGTTCATCCGACCTACTTGTTTCAATAGAAACTTAGACCTCTTGTGACCACAACCTTTGAGGCAGGTGAGCCATGAGCATTATTCTTGCCTCGGAACACTTTTTCTTTGCGCAACTTTGCACATATAGCTAAGGTTCCTTTAACCTTATCAAAGTTCTATCGTCCTCCACTTAACTTTTCACGAAAAATTCCTTCTCAAAGAAACTTGGCGTTCTAAGCGACAAACACTTTTGTCTCCGGTGTTTATGGAGGAATACTTAACATTTATACAAAGCGAGTTCATCCGACTTTGGTTGCACACATCTTTCTTATGCATAGCATACCAATGTTTTAAGAAAGGACTACTTGGGTTTTATCCCAAACCATAACTTTATATGGTGTCATTTCAGCGGATTATGATGAAGCTCTTTTCAGTGGAAAAACGGTAATCTCTAAAGCTTTTAATCTTTAAAATATAATGGCAGTTTTATGAATTATACCTTTGATCTTACCATGTCAAACAAGGTTTAATTACATATCTCGAATGCTCCATACTCTTATGGTGTTTCGGGAAATGCAAATCCACGGAACTATTCCATAAATCTTAGGTATTATGCTAAACTTGTAACTTAAATATCTTCCTTTATGATCTTATCATAAACTATTCATATTCTTGTTACAATGATTTTGCACTTCATCTTGAAAGTCTTTGAACTTTTCAAGTGTTTCATACTTTATCCTTATTAAGTAAATATTCATATATTCACTCAAATTTTCGGAGAAAGCATATGAAGTTGAAATTCATCGCTCTTGACTACACATAATGGACTTTGTACAACAATATGTACAAGTTTCAAATAAGCTAGTCATTCGTTCCCTTTTGGCCTATGAACGAAGTTTTAATTATCTCTAGGAAAGTTTCACAAACGTCATTTGATCAAAATCAAATAGACTCCAAAATTCCATCCATATGGATTTTCTTCATGTTTTCCAATAATTTAAACGGCGATGTCACTTCCTAAGTGATCTTTCAATCAATTTGTCTTTCGACATTTTTAGCACTAGTTTTATGGATGTGATTTTTCCAACGAGATTTGTGAATCATCCATCTTTTATGGATTACGGCAATTATTTGAACAACCCTTTTGTTCTCATAATACCTGATAAAACAAATCTTGAAGGCAAGCTTTGATGTTTAACGAGCAACATAATAACCCTTTATTTGTTCTCGATGAACATCATCACATATTCTTTTGCTATTTACTTAGGCCATTGTAGTTCATGAATTCTGTTGTTTTCGTATGACGATTCATACCAACATATTCAGTATCAAATGCTTAAGAACCACTTTGTTTAATAAGCAAAGAATATAGCCATAACATGTATATCATCTATATACTTTAAGCTGAACAATTCTAGTCTTTTCTTTTCTGCCATATATTTATGAGATTCTCTTTCAGTATTTCCTTTTCTGTTTGAAAGAATCTATCAACATCAATAGTGGAGTCATACATATGACACATAATCCAAAGCGTGTATAATTAAATACAAATGTCTTTGGACTTGCACTTTGAAGTAGATCACCATCATCAAATGTTTGGTGTTCTTCCAAATTCCTTTCTTTAGTAATCTCTTGGTGTAGTAAACATTTTACCTACATCAAATATTCACCCTCATCATGGACTTATCCATGATCTAGCTACTTTTAGCTTGTAACGGTGAATCGCGAGTATAATGTTGCTATCCAAAACCTTTTGGAGGATTAGGACAACTAGTGTCTCCAACCTTTTGCAAATTCTCATCAAAATATGAGAACATGAACTTTGCCATATTATACTCTATCATGTTGTAACCAAAACTTTGTTTCAGATATCACAATATCTTCCACACATCATGGTTTCTGAAACAACTCTTTCAGATCCTAGATTACCTTGATATTAATACAATCCTTTGAATATCAAGAATCATGGAGACAAACATGATACTCAAACACTAACACTTGGAATTGTCACTCTTGTTTTAATACTAATTATTAAACTTTATGGAGTAACCGGAAATTACTGAAAGTTTGCAATAGGACTTTTAAACTTTAGATTAACACTTCAAAACAATATGATACCAGTTCGTAAAGTAACTAACCAGAATTCTATAGTTCTATCATCTCAATTATAACTAAGCGCAAGGTGGTAAACGAATGCCAATGACTACAACAACTATGCAAATAACCTTTGATTTAATTTATGATAAATTGAGTTCTAATTAATAATTAAATTAATCCAGGTGAACTCCCACTCAAAACAACATCCCTCACATTGTTTTAGTGATCACACGAACCAAATCCACCACATCAAAACCGATCATCACGAGAGTTGATATAGCTTCAATGGCGAACAATCAACATGTTCATCATATCTACTATATGACTCATGCTCTACCTTTCGGTAATCCGTGTTCACGAGGCCATGTGCGTACATGCTAGGCTCGTCAAGATCAAACCTTAGCTACCGCATAAGCAAATCTGGCTTGCTTACGTTGTATTCACCATGAATCAAAGACACCCGATCATCACGTGGTGCTTGAGCGACAAGCTTTGGCAACGGTGCATACTAAGGGTGAACACTTTAGAACTTGAAATTTATGTGCATGAGGGATCATCTTATAATGCTACCATCGTCTACTAAGCAATACAAGATGCATAAAGGATTAACATCACATGCAATTCATAATATGTGATATGATATGGCCTTTCTCTTTGTGCTTCCGATCTCCATCTTCAAGCACGAACATGATCTCCATCATCACCGGCATAGCATCAAGGTCAATGACGCTTCTTCATGGTTGTTGTCCACCAGCTTCAACTATTACAACTATTTTGAATAGACACGCAGGTCTTAACAGAAATTAAAGACAACCATCTGGCTCTGCGGTTGCCAACTTACAATAAGGAACATTGCATACATCAAATATAATCACAATCATGGCCATATCACATCATGCACACCCTGCAAAACAAAGTTACGCTTCTACTTTCTTTGCATATTTTACGTGGTTTGGGGCTTTCAATAAGTGTCGTTCTAACTTACGAACAAGAACCACAACATTGATACTAGCATTGTTGATTACCCGTTGTAAATTGGATCTTTACTATGCTAGGAGAAAGCACCCATAAAGCCACTTATGCAATACAAGTTGCATGTCAAGCGTGGAGCAAGTCTCATGAACGATGTCATGTAAGGTTAGCCGGGCCGCTTCATCCCAACATACCGCAAGATGCAAAGTACACAAAAGCAATCTACAATAAAGCATCAACGCCCACAATGACCATTGTGTTCTACTCTGCAACAGATCTACATATAGACACGGCTCGATACCAGTAGGGGTTCGTAGCATGGAAAACAAAAATTTTCTATCGCATACAAACAAACAAGCCAAGATCTATCTACTAGATTGTAGCAACGAGTCGATAGAGGAACTCACCCTCGAAGATTCCAAAGCGGTTAACGAGCAGATTCTCGTGGATGATGTAGTCGTACTCTTTCCGATCTCAAGATCGCGAGACGATCCTTCCAGCGCCACGTTCAAGAGCGCCTCCATGATCGGTCACACGTTCGGTACTCGACGAAGACCTTCCTCTCCCTTGTTCCAAAGAGGCGGAGGTTGTAGCACTCTCCTCGCGATTCCGGCGGACAACGGCGTGGTACCTAAGTAGAGGGAGATCCCAGGTCGCCTTAAGCCGGTGCAGTATGGTGGAGCTTATGAGAGAGGCTATTAGTGGTCTAGTAATTAGACACACCAATTAGAAGGCTCTAAACCAATTAGAAGGCTCTAAACAAATAGCTCTAAAGGGGTTTAGGTCTAGGGTTTAGTTTAGAGGATAGGAACTTGTGTGTGCTAGGAGGAGCCCTGCCCCTCCTTATATAGGTGGGAGGGCTGGCGGCCAGGGGAGGAGAGTCCCTCCCAAGTCGGCTTGGTGGGCGCTGCCAAGGAGGAACCCTCCTCCAATTCGGCCTCCACCAATCCTTCTCTTCCCACTTCCCAAAATTGCTGTTGGACTTTCAAACTAGCCGTTTGACTTTTCAATTTAGGATTTAAATAAACCCTTTATTTTGGACAGCAAGAACACTTAGTACATGATGCAATCATTCCAACTTACAATGACACATTCATGTACCCGTCCCTCCGGAGTCCGGACATTCCGGACCTTCTAGAATGTTCGATGAAAACACGGAATCATTCCGCTACTCAAACGGAACTTTCCTTATATGAATCTTATTCTCCGGACCATTCCGGATCTCCTCGTGATATCCGGATCCCATCCGAGACTCGAACAACATTCGGTCTCTTTCTCATAATACCATAACTACTCAAACAACGTCGAATCCTTAAGTGTGTCTCCCTACGGTTCGTGAATTATGCGGACATGATCGAGACACTTCTCAACAATAACCAATAGAGGAATCTGGAAATTCATATGGCTCTACATATTTCTCGATTACATTGCGATCGAATGAACCACTTACATATGATACCAATTTCCCTTTGTCTCACGATATGTTACTTATCCGAGGTTATGATCGTCGGTATCTCTGCATACCTAGTTCAACCTCGTTACTGATAAGTACTCTTTTCTCGTTCCCGTGATATGTGATCCCTTGTGACCAAGTCACATGCTTGCAAGCTAATTGGATGACATTTCACCGAGAGGGCCAGAAGAATATCTATCCGTCATGTGGATGGACAAATCCCACTCTTGATCCATGTGTCTCAACCAATACTTTCCAAACACTCAATGCCACCTTTATAGCCACCCTGTTATGGTGTGGTGTTTGATGACATCAAAGCATCCATCCGGTAAAGGTGATATGCATGATCTCATGGTCGAAGGAATTAGGTTACTATGTATCAGAAAGCATATAGCAATTGAACTATTGAAATGACTTGATCTTTATGCTACGCTTATCTATAGGAGTATGTCCACCATATCATTCTCCTAACGATATGATCTTGTTGTTGATAACATCTCAATGTTCATGATATGGAAACCATAATCATCAATCAACCAACAAGCTAGTGAAGTATAGAGGCTATACTAGGGACTTCAAATTAAGTTTACAAATCACACAAGTATTAATGTTTCCGGTTAATACAATTATAGCATGGTATGTAAACATTTATCATAAGTATGAAGATATGATAATAACCACTTTATTATTGCCTCTTGGGCATATCTCCAACAACCAGATGTTAGCATCCACTTGGCCTAGCTCAACATTCAGCCTATGTTCTGGATGTTTATGCGCACACCGCCCAATAATAAGAAGAAAGTCCACTCCATCCCAAAATCCCGGACTAAAGGGAGGAAGAAATCTCCCTCTTATAAGCTGGATGTGGCATCCTTCTGTAGGCAAGGTGGAACTGAACTTCATGTAGCCTCACCGGTCAATAGCATCCTAACACTGGGGACGGCAAGGAGCACCGCGATCGATGGACATGCCGTTTCTTTTCAGTCCCAATGTGGTTATGGGAGAGATTGATCCGGCAACAAATTCATATGAAAGCAAGCAGGTTGTTACTGTTAATACGTGAGAATGCAACAAGAAAATATCTATGGGCTTGCAGGTTTCAATTGGTAGTTAATGCATGAACGAAACTCATGGCGAGTAAAAACCTTTGACCAAAAAATGGCTGGGGGGATTGACGAGTGGGTGTGCGACAAAGCGAACCATGTATTCTGAGGCTATCGAGGACGGAACTCAATATTCTTTTTACATACTCCCTCCGACACATAATAAGTTTCAGCTATGGATCGGAGGGAGTAGTAGATATAGAAATAGAGATACAGGGTAGAGAGTAGATACAATGCTTGACAAAATGAGAATGATAATGCGTACCCTTTCTCAGCACAGCAAAACCGTGAAACCGTAAACCAGGGTTTCTCGCATGAAACGAGAGGTAGGCTTCTGAGGGATCTCTAGCGCCTTATGACTCCTTACTCCCCCTTCTCCGGCGGCCTCGTCGGCTGGGGGGAGGGGAGGAGCCTTCCTTGTAGATAGGGTGTGCGGTGAGTTGCCATGTCTAGGCTCGATGCCCGTAGAGAGAAGTTGCACCTGGGATCTGAGCAGTCAGATCTGGGGTGGTGTAGGGGTCCTTGTTCTCTTCCTTCTTCTGCTTGGTGGCAGGCGGATGACGATGAAGGAGGCCACAACTTCTGCAAATATAGCTGCTTCTAATGGCGAGGTTGGGTTGCTGCTGCTTGATTCCTTTCTCCTGCTGGCCGATCATGGTGGTGGGGGCAAGGAGATGAAGGGAATATGCCCGAGAGGCAATAATAAAGTTGTTATTATATTTATTCCAAGTATATGATAGATGCTTATTTTGCATGTTATAATTGTATTAATACGGAAACCTTAATACATGTGTGTTTAATAAACAAATAGAAAGTTCCTATTTATACCTCTCTATAAACTAGCTCGTTGATTAACAAGATGATCAAGATTTCCTGATCATGTACATTGGATGTTGTTAATAATGAGGTCTCAACATTAGTGGAATGATGTGATGAACATTCATCCGAAGTATAGCATTACGATCAAAGTCATTATGTTTATATTGCTATAACATCATATTAAGTAATCCTAGTCCTTAGACCATGAGATCATGTCAATCACTAACACTGGAAGAGTATCTTGTTAACATCAAACGTTACACCGTGACAGGGTGGCTATAAAGGTGGGTTCAGTGCTACGAAAGTGTTATGTAGAGGCTCATGGATCAAGAGTGGGATTTGTCCATCCCGATGACGGATAGATATACTCTGGGCCCTGTCGGTGATATCATATTAAGATAGCTTGCAAGCAAGTGATATGATCACTAGAATATTATATCACGAGAACGAGAAAAGAGTGCATGTAGGTAACATGATCAAACTAGGTATATATATACCGATGATCGAATCCCGGACATGTAATATATTGCAAGACAAAGGGATTTAGTTACCAGCATTAAAGGTTCTCACGATCACAGAAGTCATCGTTGAATGTGTGGGAGTCAGTATGGATCTCCAGGTCCTGCTTCTGATTATTGATCTGAGAGGGGTCTCGATCATGTCTGTATTATTCGCGAACCATAGGGTGACACACTTAAGGGGTACCAACACCATTTGGAACAAATATGTTCTATACGAATGAATTGCAACGCACTGGAATTATTTCAATGGACACCGAAATTGTTTCGGGTAAAATTGCTAAAATTGGTTCTGCATGTAATATTGAAATGTTACAGGGGGTTTTATGTGAATATTTGTTAATTAAAGTAACTAACAAAATTCTGAATAAAATAAATAAAAGAATTTTATTAAATGGGGGTTGCATTAAATTTGGTGGAAATTGAATGCATGTGAGTGGGAATTTGAGTGGAGGCAAATTGATGTGAGTGGAGCTTCACCACATGAATGTGGAAGAGGTGGGGGCACCTACTCTTGGCTGCCGGCCATGGGAGGGTCTACCCCCCTCTCCCCTATAAAAGGCCCCCTCTCCTCCCTCTCAAAGCACACCTCCTCGTGAATGATCTCTCTCCCTCTCTAGAATTATTTCCCCAGGGTCTCGGATTAGCGAGATACATGTTCCCAGTGGCATCTCGTATGGAAGGAGTTGCTGCTTCTGCTGCATCACTGGAGCGAGGAGGTGGAGGTTGGTCGGTGTCCTGAACGTGTGTGCGATCACGGATGCGCTGCCGAGTTGTGGCGCTGGACTTCTTCTCGATCCTGAGATCGACAAGTGTTCGACTACATCATCCACGAGTTCAACCGCGTTACACTTTGTCGGCCTACAAGGGTATGTTCTCTATGGATGTATATCCACCCGTAGCTTGTATCTAGTAGATAGATCTTGGTGCTTAATAGTTCCTATCATAGGAATTTTTTGTTTACTATGTTGTGAACCCTTCAGTGGTATCAAAGCCTGATCTATGCCGTCAACACCCGGATTTTTAATCCCAGATGCCTGTTATGCCATACCTCGCAATCCTAGGATTACCATTTTTGCGAGACATAACAGATTGGATATCATAGTACATCATCCATTACAAACCATAATAAGGTCTTACAAACAGAGGATCTCATGATCCAGTCTTAATACAATTCAAGCAGCGGAAAGAAATGTAGTAGGGGATCCATCTTCAGAGTCACGGGCAATGCTGACGATGGGAGATGATTCTAGTTGTCGTAGACGTCCTGCTACCCATCATCCTGATAGTCCTCCTCATAGTCTGGCCACGGGAATAGCCAGGGACAAAGCCATGAGTACTCTTTAAGTACTCGCAAACTATCACTAACAAGTAAGGTAGTTCCAGTATGGATCTTAAGCTCTAGGTTCATTTGCAAAAAGCTAGGTTTATCTAAACTGAGTTTAGAAGTAAAGAAAACTAAGTTAATGTTCTAAAGCACTTTAAGTGGGAACCTAGTTTTCATATTCACAACCCTGTTGTGGTCAAGTCAAAAATTATAGTTCACTTCACAAGTCATTTTGAAAACATTTGACGATGGAACAGTGGCCTTACCGAATCGTCCATGACCCTGACGTGACTATTCGAATAGTTTGACACTCTGTAGAGGTGGTACACTTTCACCACAAAATTCGATACATCCGTTAGGGCTAACCCTGAATCATCATACTTAGTATGCGGATAATCAATGATAACCTTTCAATTGCACACTCTAGTATAGGCACCTCCCCTATGAGCTTGGCCTCCCAGCCATGGCCATCTACCATCCTGGGCACTGCATAGGTAGACAATTCACACTCACGAGGTAGCCTCATCTCAAACCTCCTCTGCGAGGGAACCCATACTAATGCATATAAACTTCCGGCTAAGCCCTACCCAATTCAGGTATTGTGGTTGTATGGTAAAATTGGAATGGTATCGCATTCGAACACAACCATCCGTTTTTATGAAAGGGCTAAGGCTCATGCCTCAACAATTTCATCATCAAGTCCTTTTGTGTCCATAACACATGTCAAAACATTTCAATAGAATAACTCATCATTCCAAGGTTTTCATAATCATTTTCACCAAGTATTCCCATCTAAAGTGATCAACTTTTATGATTAGCACTAGCCACTAAAGTTAAGAGTGTTCACTAATGAGGGTGCTAATCTTCAATCTCATGCCATAGAATGACATCTAAGTCTAGGCCTAGTTTTATACTATTTATGCTATCTATACCATTTTTCCAATACTCACAAAGGACTAACTAAAAGTAAAGAACTTTGGTAAAGTAAAAGAATAAAGCTTGCAAGTAAATCTTGGGGTTGGTATAAATCAAAGGTATATAACCAAAGCATGCCTAATGCATCTTTCTTAGGTTATCTTGCAATTAGTGATGGCTTGCATAGTTAAGAAACTTGCAAGTGTTAGCTTGCCTTGAGTAGAGCAGTGGTTGAAGTTTTCTTCTTCTTCTTGGTAGTACTCCTCCTCCTCGTATCCCGGGTCGGTACTATCGTCTATAAATGAATACGGGGTACACAATTGATGTCTACGCACTTCTATTCTTGTAGACAGTTGTTGGGCCTCCAAGTGTAGAGGTTTGTAGAACAACAGCAAGTTTTCCCTTAAGTGGATCACCCAAGGTTTATCGAACTCAGGGAGGAAGTGGTCAAAGGTATCCCCTCTCAAGCAACCCTGCAATCAAGATACAAGAAGTCTCTTGTGTCCCCAACACACCCAATACACTTGTCAGGTGTATAGGTGCACTAGTTCGGCGAAGAGATAGTGAAATACAAGTGGTATGGATAATTATAAGTGGTAGTGGTGATAGAAGATAACTTGATGGCGTGGAAAAGACTAAAGTAAAACTGAAATAAGGATAGAAGCAAGCAAGCATGTAATAGATCTAATAGCAAACAGTGTTTCAGTGCTTAGAAACAAGGCCTAGGGATCATACTTTCACTAGTGAACACTCTCATATAAATATATCATCTTCATGATACTACGCTTAACTACTCTCCGGTTGGACACTCTAATCAACGGTAGGGCTATAACAGCACACCTCAAAGTTCATCTTTCCCATCTAGAAAACCCCACACTGTCACCTTGAGCACTAGATAGGTCCAACAAACACCACAATTTCATAGAAACATCCAACTCCAAATATAACTCATAACAAGTATTTGTAATCTCTAGCCTAAGTGCCACCATGGTGTGCACGTTGTCACTTTCACACACATGGGGAGAGCAAAGATCTATTAAAGCACTTGAGTAGCAAGGTAGATCTAATAGATTACAAGCTCATGATCACAATATGATCATGCATAGAGAGAGATGAACACATAGCTACCGGAGAACCCTTAGCCTCGAGAGAGAACTACTCCCTCCTCATCATGGGAATCAGCAATGGTGATGGAGATGGTGGTGGAGATCGATGGAGATGGCTCCGGGGGCACTTCCCCGTCTCGGCAGGGTGCCAGAACAGAGACTTTCTGTCCCCCGAATCTCCCCTTCGGTGGTGGCGGTGCTGCGGAACTTTTTGTGGATTTCTGATTGACTCTTTAGGGTTTTGGTATTAGGAGGCTCTTATAGGCGAGAGGGGAGACCGAGGGGGTGCCAGGGGGGCCCACACCATGCCCTGGCGCGGCCTGGGGTGACCCGCGCCTGGGGGTGGTGTGGCCAGGCCCTGGCCCTCCTCCGTCTCGTATTATGGCTCCGTGAGTCTTCTGGTAAAATAGGAACTTTGGCTTTTGTCCCGTCCAATTCCGAGAATATTCATTTTCTGACTTTCCTAGAACCAAAAACAGCAGAAAACAGGCAACTGGCACTGCGGCTCTTGTTAATAGGTTAGTCCAAGAAATCACATGAAAAGTACTCCAAAGTTGGAACAAAACATAAGAAAGTAGATAAAACCAAGCATGGAACATCAAAAATTATAGATACATTTGCAATGTATCAACATCCCCAAGCTTAACTCCTGCTCGTCCTCGAGTATGTAAGTGATAAAAAGAAAGAATAATTTTTGAGGTGACATGCACCATCAAAGACTTGATCAAAGTATTCAAAGTTGGGATCATAGTACTTCAATCATAACATGAAAGACAAGGTTCTAGCAATAAAACAAAGAAACTATGATGCAACATGAAAAGGCATAAACAAAAGATTCATGAATAACAATGCTTTGCAAGACGTTTGTTTGTTTCACATAAAGAAAACATAGCATAATGACATCTAGCTTGTCCCTCATAGAGTAGCAAATATAAATGCATAGGACACCTTCAAAGTTCATAAGAGTGACTAGATACAAATAGTTTAAAACAAGCAATATCAAGTTATGCATCAATCAACTAGTCTTGGGACAATGCACATAGAACTAAGAATGGCCACTATGCTCTCAAAGTAGGTGCATAAAGGTAGAAGGTGGAGACTCAATATACTGGTGGAAGAAAGGCCTTCATAGAAGGAAGTAGGGATTCAAGTCTCATAAAGAGCTTCCAAAAATTATGGTACTTAATAGCTTTCAGCTCTCATTGCCCCTATCATAAGCATCTTGAAGTGATTAAGGTTAAAGTAAACAAACTATGGTGTACATGCTTGACGAAGTATAAGTTAGAAATCTCATGTCCCTTGTATACGAGGGCCGCTCCTCATGCTACTCAAGTTTAGTCACCGGTAAGTTCTTGTCATTGTAAGTACATGTGTATCATAGAGAACCACCAACGAGGTACCCCTTGCCCGATGATACGGAAGAATCCCCATATCAAAATGACAAGGCAAGCAGACAATGAGCATCTCAGCAATCTTCTTATTTACCATGGGAATATGGTGCTTTTTTTCTCTCTTTCCTCTTTTCATAATCTCTTTTTTTCTCTTTTTCTCTTTTTTCTCAATATAGGACTCTTTTTTTATAAGAAGAATGCTTCATAGATAGCTCATTATGGTTACGCTGCAGGTTTCCACCATGTCAGCATGGATTAGACCAGCGGCCCAGGCGTTTCTCTAACACATATACATAACTCCATGGACTTACCATCTCCCCTTTCATTTCACACCGACGACATCCATAGACAAAAGAGCATGATATCAACTAGGTACAAAGTACCCGTGCAATGTTGAAAGCGTTCCCCATGACAGCATGGTTCTGCTAATTCCCAACAAATAAGTGCAAGCATATACAACATAGACGACACAATGGTTCAAGTTTATTAAGGGCAAGAAAAGTAAAGTGTGCCATCAAGTTCATGAGAGCTTTAATCACTAGTTTTCTCATAACAAGTTTAATTCGGAAGGTAAACAAAAGCATGAATATATTTGGAATAGCATAATCTAGTAGGTAGGTATGGTGTACTCTTTGGAATAACTTGGTTCTGGGAGTTGGATGCATGAGTAGAACTCATACTTGGTTGTGGAGGCTAGCAAAAGACTAGGAGCGACAAACTAAGAGAGCAATAATGGCCATAATCATGCAGAGCGACAAAACATCATTGATCAAAGGATAAAGTGATACTACAAGTTGAAAACTAAAGGATCATAAAGGCTTAGGTGACTTGAGATAGTCATAACATGGTGTGAGCATGTGCCAAGTCAACCCAAATAAAGCATCAAAGGAGAATACCACTATACTATGCTTTAATATTCTAAAACAACGCATGATTCATCCAAGGCACATTAAGCAATCTTAATTGTTTATAACAAGTCATGATACAACAAAGAATACTAAGCATAAAGCCAAAACAATATCAAGCATGGCATGATAAAGCATAGGCCACAGTCAAAAACAAACTCTCTTTACCACTTAAGCATGAACTTTTCCCACTCTTTTCCAATCCAAACCAAACTATTTGAAAACCAATGTATGAAAGAGGGGGGTCCAACCAATTTATTCAGCAAACTAAGCAAACCAAGCAAACAAAAAACCAAAACGAAAACGAAAAAAAAGACGCTCCAAGAACAACACAACTGTACATGAAACAATAAAAATGAAGTGTTTGGAAGAAACCTGGGATTTTTATTGATGAAGAGGGGGATGCCTTGGGCATCCCCAAGCTTTGACACTTGTACTTCTTGGATATTTCTTGGGGTGACACGCGTGGCATCCCCAAGCTTGAGCTTTAGTCCATCCTTCATCTCATTACTCATTCCTTCCATACACCTAAAATTTTTCCTTCATACAAAACTTCACACAATCTTTACTAGCAACATTAGTGCACTCAAGATAATAAGTCTTAAGGTTCAGTTCTAACACCAAATAAATTTCCATTAGAACACTAGCTACTGTAGCACTTCCCTCAAAAAGCTCAATTCCCCAAAAGAACTCAAAAGGTAACCAACAAGAAGCAAATGCAGAAAATAGAAGAAATCTGTCAAAACAGACCAGCAGCTAAAGACGAATTTTTTCGAAGACCTTATGTTGCTCAAATAAAAAAGTTTTGAACTAACGAAAGTTAGATAACAACCTGGGGCAGAAGCACAAACATTCACGCCTCAAAAGTACGTACAGAGATTTTACACGAATTTTTACGGTGAAGAACAAAAATTTGTTTCGGGACAGCAACTTTCCCAAGCATTACTTCTCTCTCATTAGAGGTTACTCTTGGCACAAAAAGCAAATAAAAAGGATAAGGAGCGGTTAGTACAGAGGTAATAACTTCCAAGTCTCATCTAAAACTTTTGGGTTATCTCCCAATAAGTACTTTTCTTTAACGCCTTTAAGTTAGGCATGATAGTTTGAGAAGATGCTCACATAAGAAATATGAATTGAAGTAAAAGAGAGCATCAAGAAACAAATCCAAAGCACATTTAAGTATAACCCACTTCCTATGCATAGGAATCTTGTAAAGAAACAAGTCATGAAAGCACAAAGCAACAATCATAGTAAAGCAAAACAAGTGCAACTTAAAGACTTTCAACATAAAGAGGGGAAACTTAATATTATTGAGATGCATAAAACCATGTTTCCCTCTCTCATAATAACTTTCAGTAGCATCATGAATGAAATTAACAATATAACTATCACATAAAACATTCTTATCATGAGCCACATGCATAAAAGAATTAATACTCCCCACATAAACATAGTCATTCTTATTGATTGTAGTGGGAGCAAATTCAACAAAATAGCTACCATTATTATTTTCATCACCATAATCATCAAATATAGGAGGCATATTGTAATCATAATTAATTTTCTCCTCAATAGTAGGTGGACTAAAAATACCATATTCATCATTGTAATCATCATATATTGGAGGTTTGGTATTATCATAAGCAATAGAATAGCTATCTTCCAAAGCTGGGGAACTAAAAAGATCATTTTCATAAAAACTAGCTTCCCCAAGCTTAGAATTTTCCATAACATTAGCAATAATGGTGTCCAAAGAATTCATACTAACAACATTGCTATTAGCATGCAAATAAAGTTTCATAGGTTTTTTAATTTTCTCTTCAAACACTTCATGCCCTAACTCAAGATAAATACTATAAAGCTCTCTAATTTTGTTGTTATTTTCCATTAAGCCTAACTAGTGAAAACAAGAAACAAAAAGACAAAATTGCAGAATCTAAAGGAAATAACCTCGAGCACTCACACTGGAGGATGTGAGTACCTTTTCCTTACCTCCCCGGCAACGGCGCCAGAAAATAGCTTGATGTCTACGCACTTCTATTCTTGTAGACAGTTGTTGGGCCTCCAAGTGCAGAGGTTTGTAGAACAGTAGCAAGTTTTCCCTTAAGTGGACCAGCCAAGGTTTATCGAACTCAAGGAGGAAGTGGTCAAAGGTATCCCCTCTCAAGCAACCCTGCAATCAAGATACAAGAAGTCTCTTGTGTCCCCAACACACCCAATACACTTGTCAGGTGTATAGGTGCACTAGTTCGGTGAAGAGATAGTAAAATACAAGTGGTATGGATAATTGTAAGTGGTAGTGGTGATAGAAGATAGCTTGATGGCGTGGAAAAGACTAAAGTAAAACTGAAATAAGGATAGAAGCAAGCAAGCATGTAATAGATCTAATAGCAAACGGTGTTTCAGTGCTTAGAAACAAGGCCTAGGGATCATACTTTCACTAGTGAACACTCTCATATAAATATATCATATTCATGATACTACGCTTAACTACTCTCCGGTTGGACACTCTAATCAACTGTAGGGCTATAACAGCACACCTCAAAGTTTATCTTTCCCATCTAGAAAACCCCACACTGTCACCTTGAGCACTAGATAGGTCCAACAAACACCACAATTTCATAGAAACATCCAACTCCAAATATAACTCATAACAAGTATTTGTAATCTCTAGCCTAAGTGCCACCATGGTGTGCACGCTTTCACTTTCACACACATGGGGAGAGCAGAGATCTATTAAAGCACTTGAGTAGCAAGGTAGATCTAATAGATTACAAGCTCATGATCACAATATGATCATGCATAGAGAGAGAGAGATGAACACATAGCTACCGGTAGAACCCTTAGCCTCGAGAGAGAACTACTCCCTCCTCATCATGGAAATCAGCAATGGTGATGCAGATGGTGGTGGAGATCGATGGAGATGGCTTCGGGGGCACTTCCCCGTCCCGGCAGGGTGCCGAAACAGAGACCTTCTGTCCCCCGAATCTCCCCTTCGGTGGCGGCGGCGCTGCGAAACTTTTCGTGGATTTCTGATTGACTCTTTAGGGTTTTGGTATCAGGAGGCTGTTATAGGCGAGAGGGGAGACCGAGGGGGTGCCAGGGGGCCCACACGATGCCCTGGCGCGGCCTGGGGTGACCCACGCCTAGGGGTGGTGTGGCCAGGCCCTGGCCCTCCTCTGTCTCGTATTCTGGCTCCGTGAGTCTACCGGTAAAATAGGAACTTTGGCTTTTGTCCCGTCCAATTCCGAGAATATTCATTTTCTGACTTTCCTAGAGCCAAAAACAGCAGAAAATAGGCAACTGGCACTGTGGATCTTGTTAATAGGTTAGTCCAAGAAATCATATGAAAAGTACTCCAAAGTTGGAACAAAACATAAGAAAGTAGATAAAACCAAGCATGGAACGTAAAAAATTATAGATACATTTGCAATGTATCAACAATCACCAAACAATTCTTAACTAATTCTATTTAGCACACTAAGGCTCACACTTGATGATCTAGCATCGTCACAATCATCACATGAATTAAAGGCTTAATCTTATTTAGTTTATTTTAGAAAACTAATTTCTACTCATTGAAAATAATCAAGATTTAATATTCTCCAATTAAAATATGGGATCATGTGGACACATGTCATCACCACATATTCTAATACATGGGAATGTGATTTAAAGGGTTGGTCAAGTTTCATAAAGTTTAAGATTATCATTTAATAGAATTAAAGTGACTAGAAATGCCTATATAGCATTATTTTGGTACTAGTCCAAAGTCACTACATGCAAACCTAAATATTTTTACATATTCAGATAGATCTCATCAAATGTGATTTTTGAGAGTTAGAATCAACTCAAAAGCATTTATGGTTGATTTTTGAAAAATGTTTGAAGTTGCAAAAGCCTCTGTCTTGTTATTTTTACTATAGTTGATCTCTAACTCCAAATGATTTAAATCCAACGGGCTTGGATAGATAATTTAAATATCTTTCTAACCAAATTTGAATCATGCAATTTGGTTTAGTGAATCTTTCTGAATTTGTTTTTGAATCTATTGAAAGAAACTAGTTTTAACTAAATTGGAAAATCATTATTTGAATTCACTGGGCTGTGCAGGAAAATAAACGGGCCGGCCCCATCGGCACAGCACAGCACAGCAGGCTGCTGACAGTAGGGGTCCACTCGTCAGCGACTTAAACTAACTGAAACGATATCTGCGAATCTAGGCCCTATGATTGAAATCTAATCTAACGGGTGAGGTGCATCGTCGACGACGAACAGCTCCGGCGAGGAATATAATCTAACACGGAGGTGAGGGTCCGGTGAGGCTCACCTGGGCTCCAGCTAGGGTCAACGATGGGGGCGAATGGGGTTGTCGTGGACGACGGTTCGAGGCGCGGCCATGATAGCTCCTAGGGTGTCTCCAATCGACGGCGCCCTTCTCCTCCTGCAGCGGCAGGCTCCGGCCAAATTCCTATGAAGGAGAGCTCGCCTTGCTCCGGGGAAGGGTGAGGGAGTGTCAGTGAGGAGTGGTGAGGGTGTTGGTGTGGAGAATGGAGGCGGGGGAGGCCTCTACTTATACTGCGGCGAGGGGACCGAACGGCGTGGGCTCGGGCTCGTCGGTGACGATGGTACAGGCGGCTAGCAGCGCGGCTGAGGGTAGGGGACGATGCAGTCTTCCCTGGCGATCATCACGGAAGTAATGGCGCGACACGGGGCGGTGTAGTCTGGTCGGGAGCGTGCGGTGCTCTACGCGGGAGCGGAGGTGTTTGCGACGTTGCACGGGTGCTACGGTTCGCGTGGCGGCGAACAAGGTGTCTAGGAGGTTGTGGTGATCATGGCGAGTGGGCGCGTGCACTAAGAGGGCGAGGCATGGTCTATGCGAGGCGGTCGGGTGCGGCGTGCTGGCGCGCTCTAGGCACGGCGTAGAGATGGTGGGCGCGGTGTTGCTAGGGTGGTCCAGGGCTTGGCTGAGGTCGTGGCTTGGACAGGGGGTGGCAGTGGATGGTTGCGTGTCTAGTGCGCGTCGTGGGCGAGGGCGGCGTGGCTTCTGGCGTGCTGTCCACTGTCAGCCGGCGACGACCATATTCGGGCAACGCTGCACTATGCACAACGGCTAAGGGGGAGTTGGTCTGGTGCTGCTCGACACTAGGGGAGACCAGGGAGTGAAGAGGGGACCAAATTGGTCTAGGATTACTGCTCCAACAGTGAAGTTAGGCAGATGATTATTTAGTGTAAGCAAGGTGTTTGAAGAAATGGCCAAAAGAATTTGAATTTGGAATTTTTGAATGAATTTTGGTGAGTGCTCTTAACTTAAGCTTGAGTGTCTATGATTGCTTGGAGAAGTTAAATGAAATTGGTTTGAGTGGTTTTTGAAAAAGTGTGATCTTACCATATGAACTAGATTCAAATTTAAATTGTCCATTAAATTTATTTGGAAATAGTTTCTGTGAATTTGTAAAGTGGGTCTTGGTTCACTTTTACTTGGTCTAGCAAGGGGTGAAAAGAAGTAGAATTGTTTCTGTTAGAATTTCTCTTCTAGGAACACTCAAAGTGGCCTAGTGGTTAACTTTGGTCAAAATGACCATTAGCTTATTTAATTCATATTTGATTTCTTTTTCTATTGATTTTGTTTGTAATTGGTCTAGATGATGTAGCATTCACCTTTAAACCATTTCTCATCTTTTTTAGCAATCAAGCATGGAAAATTTCAATCAATTCTACACTAATGCAAATCACACATGCATTCATATTCAAATTATTAATAAAAGTTTTTGTTAACCCTAAACTTGGGTGATTTGAACTTGATAATCTTGATTAGAAGTGTTGGGGTGTTACATATGCGTAGATGCTTTGCATGGGTAGTACACATATGAGTATGTGGGCAATGATGATCATGTTATTGTATCTTATATGTATTTTTTATATTGGTGGCATAGTGGGATGAAGCGGCCCGGACTAACTTTACATGTCCTCGCACATGAGACATGTTCCACGCTTGACATGCAACTAGTTTTGCATAAGTGGCTAGCAGGTGTCTGTCCCTTCTACTATAGTCGATACCTGATTTACAATGAGTTGCTAATAATTTGGTTACCATCGTTGTGGTTCCATGTTCGTAGGTAAGACCAGTTCTATCTTCGAAAGCCCTAAGCCACATAAAACTTGCAATGGATAAATTAGAAGCATCTAGTTTATATTGTTGCTACGCTGGTATCGTGATATGGTAATGTTGTAAGTTGATGCATAGTTGATACTCTTACAACACACCTAACGTGTAAATTCCATAGACCTTGGCCTTACACATAAAGGAATGATAAAGATCATACCATGATGCACATGATCGTGATCAAGTGCAAGAACCATATCATTTCACTTTACACATATGATGTTTGTATCTTATATTGCTTGTTTGACATTTTAGTAGCATTGTAAGATGATCCCTCATTTAAATATCAAGATAAAAATGTGTTCTTCCTTAGTATGCACCATTCTATGGATCGTGTTTCGAGACATCACGTGATGATCGGGTGTACTCGACTCTATGCTTTCATACAACGGGCGTAAGACAGTTTTACACACGCGAGTACTAAGATTCTTACTTGGCGAGCCTAGCATGTAAAGACATGGCCTCGGAACACGGACCAAAAGGTTAAGCATGAGTCATATAGTTGATATGATGCCCATATTGATGCTTCCTTTGAGACTACACCGACTCACGTGATGATCGAACTTGGTGTAGTGGATTTGGTTCATGTAATCACCAAAAAGACACGAGGGATGTTGTTTTTGAGTGGGAGTTTATTTGTAATTTGGATTAGTTGAACTCAATCTATCATAAACTTAGTCTAAACTTAACAAATTCTGTTGTAGATGGCATCACCCGCTTTTAATTTCAATGTCTTCATGGAGAAAGAGAAACTTGCGGCAAATGGTAGCAACTTTACTAACTGGGCCATGAATTTGAGGATTTTCCTCACTGTTGCACAAAAGCAATATGTGCTAGACGCGCCGCTAGGCCCCCCACCAGCTCCTGATGCCCCTAACGAGGAAAAGGACGTATATTTGACTCGTCAGGGGTACCACAACTTAGTTCATTGCGACATACTATATGGGCTAGAGCCAGAACTTCGAAAGCGTTTCGAAAATGGCAATGCCTTTGATACCATGTGTGAATTGAAAATGATTTTTGATACCCATGCTGCCGTAGAGAGTTATAATGCTTTTGAAAAGTTCTTTAGCTGCATGATGGAAGAGAACAACTTCGTTAGTGAGCACGTACTTAAAATATCTGGGTACGCCGATAAGCTTGTGTCCTTGGGAATAACGATTCCCATTGACTTAGGCATACATCGTGTTCTCCAATCTCTGCCACCTAGCTACAAGAGCTTCATGATGAACTATAACATGCAGGGCATGAAGAAGTCTCTCCCCGAGCTTCTGTCAATGCTTAAAACTGCAGAAGTGGAGATCAGGAAAGAGCATCAAGTTTTGATGATCAATAAGACCACCAGTTTCAAGAAAGACAAGAAGGGCAAACAGAAGGGAAATAAGGGCGGCAAATCTGTTGTCGCGCCTGAAAAGAAATTCTGAGTTGGCCCTAAGTCTGATACCGAGTGCTACTATTGCAAGGGGACTGGCCATTGGAAGCGTAACTGCCCCAAGTATTTGGCGGACAAGAAGGCTGGCAAGGCAAACAAAGGTATATGTGATATACATGTTATTGATGTGTACTTGACTAGTACTCGTAGTAGCACCTAGGTATTTTATACCTGATCATCTGCTAATATATGTAACTTGATTCAGGGGCTACAGAACAAGCGACAGCTAGTAAGGGATGAGGTCATGATGCGTAT
Source organism: Avena insularis (assembly GCA_023614405.1). NCBI lineage: Eukaryota > Viridiplantae > Streptophyta > Magnoliopsida > Poales > Poaceae > Avena > Avena insularis. Next base: position 434,314,269 of record CM042693.1, on the reverse strand, counting down.
CGGCAATGGATCAAGAGTTGATGTGATCGCCGTTGGAACGCTGCCTCTCCATATGCCATCAGGATGAGTGATAAATCTAAATAATTATTATTTGGTGCCTGCACTAAGCATGAACATTGTATCCGGATCGTGTTTGATGCGAAGTGGTTATTCATTTAAGTCTGAAAACAATGGTTGTTCGATTTATATGAATGATATCTTTTATGGTCATGCACCTGTGATGAATAGTTTATTTCTGTTGGATCTCAATAATAGTATTACGCATATTCATAATGTTGATGCTAAAAGGATTAAACTTGATGATGATATATCTACATATATGTGGCACTACCGTCTAGGTCGTATTGGTGTTAAACGCATGAAGAAGCTCCATTCTGATGGACCTTTGGAATCACTTGATTTTGAATCATTTGATACATGTGAGCCATGCCTTATGGGCAAGATGACTAGAACGTCATTTTCCAGTTCAATGGAACGGGCGACAGATTTATTAGAAATCATACATACTGATGTATACGATCCAATGAGTGTGTCTGTGCGTGGTGGATATCGTTATTTTGTTACGTTCACGGATGATTTGAGTAGATATGGGTATATCTATTTGTTGAAACACAAGTTTGAAACCTTTGAAAAGTTTAAGGAATTTCAAAATGAAGTGGAAAATCATCATAATAGAAAGATCAAATTTCTGCGGTCTGACCATGGAGGAGAGTATCTTAGTTACGAATTTAGCCTACATATGAAAGATTGTGAAATAGTTTCACAACTCCCGCCTGCCAGAACACCACAACGTAATGGTGTGTCGAAATGTTGTAATCATACTTTACTGTATATGGTTCGATCTATGATGTCTCTGACTGATTTGCCACTGCCATTTTGGGGTTATGCACTGGAAACCGCTGCATTCACTTTAAATCGGACACCATCTAAATCCGTTGAAATGACACCATATGAATTGTGGTTTGGAAACAAACCTAAGCTGTCATTTCTTAAAGTTTGGGGATGCGATGTTTATGTGAAGAAACTTCAGCCTGATAAACTTGAACCCAAAGCGGAAAAATGTGTCTTCATAAGATACCCTAAAGAAACAATTGGGTATTCCTTCTATCATAGATCCGAGGGCAAGGTTTTCGTTGCCAAGAATGGATCCTTTCTAGAGAAAGAGTTTCTCGCGAAAGGCATGTGTAGTCGGAAGGTAGAACTCGAAAAGGTTATTGAACCTTCTCTTCATGAAACAGCGAGTGGCGCAGTATCGGAAATTGTTCCGGAGTTAACTTAACCGAATGATAATGATCATGAAACTCTAAAAGAGGACACTACCGAACCTCAAAGGTCAAGCAGGATACGTGCAGCTCCTGAACTGTACGGAAATCCTGTTACGAATTTCATGGTTGATGAAATAGATGACCCTGCGACGTATGAAGAAGCGATGATGAGCTCGGATTCCAACAAATGGTAAGAAGCCATGAAATCCAAAATGGAATCCATATACGAAAACTTGGACCTTGGTGGACTTGCCTCATGACCGAAAGGCCGTTGAGAAAAAATGGATTTTCAAAATAAAAACTGATGCTGATGGTAATGTGACCATCTATAAAGCTCGACTTGTCGCAAAAGGGTTTCGACAAATTAAAGGAGTTGACTACGATGCGACATTCTCTCCTGTAGCGATGCTAAAGTTGGTGAGGATTATGTTAGCAATTGATGCATATTTCGATTATGAGATATGGCAGATGGATGTCAAAACTGCATTCCTCAATGGTAATATTGAAGAAGAGTTGTATATGATACAATCTAAGGGTTTTGTCGATCCTAAGGATGCTGACAAGGTATGAAAGCTTCATCGATCCATCTATGGACTAAAGCAAGCATCCGAAGTTGGAATCTCCGCTTTGATGAGGTGATCAAAGAGTTTAGATTTGTCCAAACTTATGGAGAGGCTTGTATTTACAAGAAAGTGAGTGGGAGCAATGTGGCATTTCTAATATTATATGTGGATGGCATATTACTGATTGGAAATGATATAGATCTTTTAAACAGTGTTAAAAGTTATCTAAACAAAAAAAATCGATGAAGGACCTTGATGAAGCATCATATATATTAGGCATTAAGATCTATAGAGATAGATCAAGGCGCCTAATAGCGCTATCATAGAGTACATACCTTGATAAGATTTTAAAGAAGTTTAAAATGGACGAAAGTAAGAAGGGATTCTTACCTATGTTGCAAGGCAAGACCTTGAGTAAGACTTAAAGTCCGGATATAGCGAAAGAAAGAGAGACAATGGATAAATCCCTTACGCTTCAGCCATAGGCTCTATAATGTACGCCATGCTATGTACAAGACCGGATGTGTCATATGCTATTAGTTTGACTAGTAGGTACCAATCTGATCCAGGTTCAGAGCACTGGATAGCGGTCAAGAATATCCTTAAGTACTTAAGAAGAAATAAGGAAATGTTTCTTGTATACGAAGGTGAAGAAGAGTTGGTCGCTAATTGTTATGTCGACGCTTGTTTTGACAGCAATCCAGATGAATCTAAGTCTCAATCCGGATACGTATTTCTCCTGAACAGAGCATCAGTTAGTTGGAGGAGCTCCAAACAACCTGTGGTGACAAGATCGACAACGGATGCGGAATATATTACTGCTTCAGAAGCAGCACAGGAAGCGGTTTGGATGAAGGAGTTCATAACCGAACTAGGTGTGGTTCCTAGTGCATTGGACCCAATGGTGATATATTGTGACAACAATGGAGCCATAGCCAATGCCAAGGAACCAAGGTCTCACAAGAATTCTAAGCATATTAAGCGCCGGTTTCACTCCATCCACAAGCATGTCAAGGATGGAGATATAAAGATATGTAAAATACACACGGATCTCAATGTAGTAGATCTGTTAACTAAAGTTCTCCCTAGGGCAAAACATGAACAACACCAGAACTCCATGGGTGTTGGATTTATCACTATGTAACTAGATTATTGTCTCTAGTGCAAGTGGGAGACTGAAGGGAATATGCCCGAGAGGCAATAGTAAAGTTGTTATTATATGTATTTCAAGTATATGATAGATGTTTATTTTGCATGCTATAATTGTATTAATATGGAAACCTTAATACATGTGTGTTTAATAAACAAATAGAAAGTTCCTAGTTATGCCTCTCTATAAACTAGCTCGTTGACTAACAAGACAATCAAGGTTTCCTGATCATGGATATTGGATGTTGTTAATAACGAGGTCACAACATTAGTAGAATGATGTGATGAACATTCATCCGAAGTATAGCATTACGATCAAAGTCATTATGTTTATATTGCTATAATATCATACAAAGTAATCCTAGTCCTTAGACCATGAGATCATGTCAATCACTAACACTGGAAGAGTATCTTGATAACATCAAATATCACACCGTGACAAGGTGGCTATAAAGGTGGGTTCAGTGCTACGAATGTGTTATGTAGAGGCTCATGGATCAAGAGTGAGATTTGTCCATCCCAACGACGGATAGATATACTCTGGGCCCTCTCGGTGATATCATATTAAGATAGCTTGTAAGCAAGTGATATGATCACTAGAATATTATATCAGGAGAACGAGAAAAGAGTACATGTCGGTAACGAGATCAAACTAGGTATAGAGATACTGATGATCGAATCCCGGACATGTATATATCGCGAGACAAAAGGATTTAGTTACTAGCGTTAAAGGTTCTCACGATCACAGAAGTCATCGTTGAATGTGTGGGAGTCAGTATGGATCTCCAGGTCCTGCTTCTGATTATTGATCTGAGAGGAGTCTCGATTATGTCTGCATTATTCGCTAACCGTAGGGTGACACACTTAAGGGATACCAACACCATTTGGAGCAAATATGTTCTAGACGAAATAATTGCAAAGCGCTGGAATTATTTAATTGGACACCGAAATTGTTTTAGGTGAATTGCTGAAATTGGTTCTGCATGTAACATTGAAATGTTGTAGGAGGTTTTATGTGAATGTTTGTTAATTAAAGTAATTAACAAAACTCCGAATAAAATAAATAAAAGAGTTTTATTAAATGAGAGTTGCATTAAATTTGGTGAAAATTTAATGCATGTGAGTGGGAATTTTTGTGGAGACAAAATTGATGTGAGTGGAGCTTCACCACATGAATGTGGAAGAGGTGGGGGCACCTCCTCTTGGCCGCCGGACATGGGAGGGGCTGCCCCCATCTCCCCTATAAAAGGCCCCCTCTCCTCCCTCTCAAAGAACACCTCCTCGTGAAGGATCTCTCTCTCCCTCTAAAATTATTTCCCCATGGTCTCGGATTAGCGAGATACATGTTCCCGGTGGCATTTCTTCTGGAAGGAGTTGCTGCTTTCGCAGCATCGCTAGAGCGAGGAGGTGGAGGTTGTTCGGTGGCCTGAACGTGTGTGCGATCACGGATGCGCTGCTGAGTTGCGGGGCTGGACTTCTTCTCGATCCTGAGATCGGCAAGCGTTCGACTATATCATCCACGAGTTCAACCTCGTTACACTTTGTCGGTCTACAAGGGTATGTTCTCTATGAGTGTATATCTACCCGTAGCTTGTATCTAGTAGATAGATCTTGGTGCTTAGTAGTTCCCATCGTAGGAAATTTTTTGTTTTCTATGTTGTGAACCCTTCAGGAGATGGTGACAACGAGTGGCAGGCCTACCTATTGTTGCCTGGCTAGTCCACCGCGCGCTGGAGCAGCGCCAGGAGGTTGCAGCGCGGCCCTCTGTTCGACGCTCCTATGGTGGGAGCCGATGGCGGATGGGATGGTGGCTGCAGCTGGGATGATCTGCTCTAGCTTCACCGACGGGACAACGGAAACGACATCCTTTCTTGGCTCGTCGCCAGCCGTGGCGGCGAGGGCGAGCGGCGGAGAGGTGCTAGAAGGTGGTTCTGGCTGGTGAAGGGGATGGCCCGGTGACCCCGTGCGACTTTGCTACAACTCCGACGTTCCCCAAGCGGAGCCCGGGTGGGTAACCGCTATCTTTGGCCGAGATTCAGGCCAGGCCGGGCTCGATGGCCATGATTGCCAGAGCGTCTTCAACCTCTAGCATGGAGGCCTTCTCTCTCCCTCTGTCCGATATTCGTCGTTGATGCAAGCCCAAGTGGTGTTGTTCCCGGCGCTTGCAGCGGTGGCCAGATTCAAAGGCCAGCTATCGGCGACGTCCAAGGACTCGATCGCGTCGCTGCGATCGTTTGTAGGGTGTTAGGTGCAAAAGTTGTGGACCATGCTGTATTTTTCTTTTTTTCTTAGGGTCCTCTTTGTAAGTTGTACATCCCTTGCCGCTTAATGCAGAGTCTAGGCCCTTCGGAGCCTTTCCCGATTCAAAAAAAATAAAGAATGATTATAATCCCACAAGGTATATGACATATAGGTCATACTTCCTCTGTACAAGTATATACTATATTATTGTGTGAATTTATTTACTCTAGATAATGCGTTTTCTCCGCTCAAATTTATTGGACTTTGTGACGGTAGTAATTAAATTAGTACAGATTTTTGCAAAATCGTACGGACTGTATTAGTAGAGCATGTTGATGAACTGCTACTTCTGATATATTATATGTTTGCCTCCCGATCTCTGATGTTCACATTGATGGAATGTCTCGAGACACGATGCTTCGTTGCGTCATGTTGCTCATCGCACTAGTGAAATAATTTACGAAAAAAATTAAAAAATAAAGAAGGGCCCAACCAGGTTCGAACCAGTGACCTATTGATCTGCAGTCAATTGCTCTACCACTGAGCTATGGACCCAATTGAAAGGATAACACACGTTCGCTTGCTTTGAACCAGGAACTACCGACACTTGTTCATGTATAGCTATATTACATATTACACTTTTTTCATACATTTTCGTTGAGTTCTAAGTTTGTATTTAAACTATGATTATACTACTCCCTCCGACCCATATTAGTTGATTTGGATTTTTTTAGATTCGGATGTATCTAGCACTAAAACATGTCTAAATACATCTGAATCTAGACAAATCCAAGTCATCTAATATGGGTCGGAGGGAGTACTATTCTCTAGTCTCTTACAAACAAGTATCACATAGTTCTAGGTTTAAATGCGAGAAGTTCTTCTGGCACATGTGCTCCTGTGATCCTCTATATTAAAGAAAACCAAAAAATCACATTTTTAAGTTTATTTTTAAAAAATAAGTATGGACTTTTTCAATGATATTATCCTACAAGCATGCCAACTCGCAATACAAAATTCTTTTTATTACAGGCTACACAAAAATGACAAAGTTTGATATTTTTGGAGATTGAAAAATGTGATACTCGGATCCAAAATTTTGACATTTGTGAAGTTCAAAATACGCATTATTTCCAATTGATAGTTTGCACATTTGTAGTATACATCACTAGTTACATTCCTGATATGTTTTCAAATATTTTGAATCTCGAAAATATGACTTTTGAATCTTTTTAAACGGGATTACTGGTGCCCATGGGCAACAAATCTCTACTGGTTTAAATAGTGAATATAAGATGTTGATGACCCTAAGTTAGCAACGACACCTAGGTACTACAGCATACTAACAAAGCCACCTATCTCCGTATGACACCTTTTATTGAAATTTTCATACATTTCTTCCCACTATATCAAAACCTTAAAATCACACCCTTTCCCTGCACCACTTTTTAAATAAAAAATATGTAAAAGATCACCAAATTTTTCGCACTCGTTGAAAATCTCTCGCTCCCGTTCCCCTCTCTCCTCCTCGATCTCCCCCTCTCCCTGAAACAGGCTTTCGCCCCGCTTTGTAAATAAAACAACCACGTCCATACAAGATCCACAAACAAGTGCTGCCCAAAGGCAAAAAAAAAGGAGAATAACTAGGGCATCAGCACAAGCATGCCCAAAACAGAAAAAGAAGCGATACAACACCCCACGGGAGTGAGACTGGAAAGGGGAAGAATAATAAACACACTTTGGCTAATTCTAAATCGATTTCTAAAAAGGGCAATTCTAGACAAATGCAACCTTTTATAACCAATTCAGAAATCAACAAATGCCAATCCAATGGGATGTATAGAAGGACCAAAATCTATTAACGGTGCAAAATAGAATGCGTGATTTGCTTCTTATACCCCTGTTACAAGACCGTATACTCGCTGCAACTCACATCTCATGTGCTATTTCGTAGAGGTGGAGATTGGTGGCGAAGGTAGCAAGAAGTTGAGGAGGATTTGGTTGAAGAGCTTGGAATCCTCCTGTTGTGGTAGGTGCCCCGTGTTGGGGATGATCTCCAGCGTCGCCTTCTCACCAAGCTTCCTACACATCATTAATTGGATCATTCCATTAGTTTGCGCATATAGATTCATGGCTTCACTGTAAGTCACACGATAGTTCACCGCTCGAGGGAGCAAGATCACCGAAGAAATTATTAGCAGGGAGGATCAGATGGGAGCTTACTCTTTGACCTTGTGCGCTTTCTCCACCAGGAAAATCTGGTCGAACTCTCCCCAAACGATTAACACTTCCTGCAAGATTCAAATATGGTGTGATCATGCGAACATTACTAGCCGGTTAATCAACATGGTTGTGGTAAGTAATGGTGGTAATTTTTTTTAGTTACCTGAGGTAGAGGAGCGATTTGGAAGCCATGCCCGGTGGCGATTCCCTTGATGAGTTGTATCTTCCCTTCTCTTTGGTTAGCGAAGCATTTCTGCATTATTGCGTACGTAGTTAAGTAACTATAGTTGCAATCTATCAAACAAAATGGGACATTCTAACTTGCTCTCTCTCGAACAAAATGTGGCATGGTTGATATGTGATTCTATAAATGTTTACCATATCAAGTTCAAACTCATGTTTATTTGCGAGGGAAACAAATCATGCATGAGTGGTGATGATGATCTACTATTTGGCACTATTCATTGCTGAATTTGCCATTTAAATCCTCTTAAATGGATCTGGTTTTTAACTTAAAATTTTACATCATCTGCCCAACATATGTGATATTATTGTGAAATTTATAAGTTATAAAACATCAATTTCACTTGTTTTTCACCGTAAGGTGGTTTACACCAGATATTTTATGTACTACGAAATTACTCCAAAGTACATTATATAAACGTTGACACATGGTGCCGAATGATACTTTGAGAGTTTGAGTAGTACAGTGGAATTAATCGATCGATCCCGGATGTGATTGTCCACCAAATCGTTGGTGCGTTGTTGGTGATGATTCATAAACCTTTTTTCAAGCTAGGGTGTGCACGACTAGTAGTTAGCTTTAATCATGGGGGTCGATTATTGCAGCACCACCTTTTGAATTGACGCATAGCTTAGCTTCAATGTGAAAGTACCCTTTACTATTTTACCTACTGGCTATTAGCAACATGCATGGAGTACATTTGTACGGTGGATGTTGGTACGGTACGTACCCGGAGGAGCTCGCGCGCGAGGCACTCGGGGAGGTACTTGGGCGGGCCGTGCGCGCAGATGTCCATGAGCCGGCGCAGCGCCTTGGTGTCGGTCGGCACCATGAGGTCCGTGACCTCCGCCACGCCGCCCTTGGCCGCCAGAATCCGGTCGTCCTCGGGCCCCTTGGCCAGGTCCGAGCTGCACAGCGCCACTTTCCCCACCCTCCACCCTCCTCCTCCCTGTCCCTGCACATGCAGCGCGCGGGCCAGGTGGTACGCCACCAGCCCGCCGTAGCTGGTGCCCACCACGTGCACCTCCCGCGGCCCCTCGACGCCGGCGACGAGCGCGGCGATGGCGGCGGCCTGGAACGCGTCGGAGCGGTCCGGCGCGGACGTGGTGGAGGCGCCGAAGAAGAGCAGCGTGGGGACGAGCAGGTCGAAGTGCCGGGACAGCGGGCCCACCTGCGACGCCCACTGCCACGTCGGGTCCGGGCCGAAGCCGTGGATCAGCACCACCACCGGCCGCCTCTGCTGCTTTGTGCCGCCGTTCTTGGTGTTGGATTTGGAGTTGGGCAGGAGGGAGGGGTGCGCCCAGAAGTGGAGCGTGGTGTCGGCGTCCACGGCGGCGGAGCTGGGCCGGAGGCCGGCCGAGGTGAAGGCGCGCCGGAACACGGCGTTCAGGATGGACACCACGCCGAACCCCATCGATATCGCTATAATGTGTGTCTCCGTAGATCCGAGGCTCTGGGCAGTCTGACTCTGCCGCTCTCCCTGCTTCTGGAACTCTGCTTATATAACCCGTCTGCTAGCTTCTGCAACTTTCTTGGGAGTACGTACATTAGTTAGGTCTTTGTTGCTTAACTACTTTTTGTTGATGTTGGTAGGTGTGGTTGGCAAAGTGTGAGATATTTTCCTAATGGATTTCCCGACAAAAGCAATACTCTTGAACATTCTGCTCGGTTTCTGCTGCTACTCCTGCTTGGTGCAGCACAATGTCAAATTGTTCTAAGTAGTAACTAACCAATCATATATAAGATCAAATTATGATAACGGCCCGGCCGCACCGGCTCGATCGTAACGATGGAGCAAACTTTCCTTGCATAGCGCTCATCAATGATGCAACGTCTATAGCATAATCACATTAGTCCAATCGGGAGTGGGTGCGAGTGATGATGCTACTGTACTGCGCGCTAGCGTGTCTTTGGTAATTTTATAACCCCGACACTATAAGGTTTCTAGAAGGTTTGGTGGCTTTTTGATTTTGTTATTCCTCTCTAGAAGGTTTGAAGTCCATGGGCAAAGTGGCGAAGTGAATTGTGCTTCACGTTTCAAACTGCAAATACTTCGTCTAGTAACGGCTTCCATCAGCTTCAGGTTAAAAACACAGCCTTTGTTGGAAAAGCTCTAATCCAAGATGGGGTTTGGCAAATTCCGCTAAAATGAAAATACGTAGCCTCAAAATCTTTGCCACAGGTTTATTAGAAACAGGCTGATTCCTACTTTTTGGCCGGTCTAATGGAACGCAGAAATACTTTTTTTTTAATAATTTGGGTCATTTTCTATTATGGATGGCTCATAAGTTAAATTTTGTGAGGATACGAGGTTAGGTAATACCACAATTTTGGAACAATACACAACTATATATAATATTGACCGCCGCAAGAGCGGCACAATTGCTATGGCTTTGGAGTCATTTTCACCAAATGTGAAGTTCAGACAAGATTTAATCGACCCTAGACTTGCTGCACGATAGGTCAACCGGTGAACCACCGGAACACGCCAATCAGCCGGTTGGGGAGCCTATACTGAAGATTTGACCAACAACAGATTAGGTCACGACGAACGGGTCTCTGTTCCAGCATTATCGTCGAGAAACATCAAATTGGAGGAACAGAAACACACCTGCGAAGCAGATCCGTGAAACCCTAGGCGTGTCCATGGCAGATCATGTCTCAGGAGGGCCAGATCTGAAATCTTTCCATCGAGAGGGAGGGGAACCCAGGGTCTGCTCGTCGACGGTGAAACTGAATTCAAATTCGAACGGTCCGACCCAGCGGAACAGTAAGGCGTCGTGTAGGTGTGGGGCCCATGGGTCGCCGGTTATACGAGTCACATACAATACGAGCGGTATTCTACGCCGCCAGCCGTGGAGTATATCCGGGAAAACTGGGGTCAACCTTTCCATCATGGGTCCAGGGCACGAATCTCCAGCAGCAGATGGACTGACCACATATCGGTTCGGCGCGGATTCCACTCGTAGTTCGCATTATCACTGCATGAAATGCTCTATTAGATTGGTTGGCATTGGTCCAGCTATCACAAGGGACTGATTAATTTCGAATCAAAATAAGAACGATAAATTCTTAGTTGTTTGAATGTATAGAGCACTTATTCATCCAGATATGTCAGTTGATAATTGTTTGGCTTGTAATATGAATTCGTATAGGGATAGAGTAGTACTCTACCCTAATACGGACTCCCTTCCCACTGCTTGGGGGTTTTCCCGTGCATATAACACGTATCCGAACCCCTCAATAATATACAAGTCTCAATAAATTAGATAATAGAGACAATTAAAAGGAATCATAATTCTTTATTACAAGTAAATGAGATGATATTCTTCAAGTCTCAAATAATGAGATAAATATTACAAAACAAGAACAAAACATTTACTTTAACACAATAATGATAAGTTACATTTTCCTTGCAATCAACCAAATAGAAAAGAACATTAAAACAAGAATAACAAAATAAATCCTAAACTAAATCTTAAATATCTTCATTTCTTCTTATTCTTCATCCCTGCAAAACAAAACCAAACACAAACAAAAATAAAACATATTGTTATGTTAAAATGTTTGCCTCCCAAAAGATGAGGCAATTTAATTTATTAAACTTAGTTTGAGAATTTATGAATAACTCCTTAATTCCACAATCTAGAACTATAATGCATTACCAGATCTAGGCAACACTTAGGACATGGATCAGATTCTTCTATACACTTGGAATAGAGAGAGACATCTGTGGGGCAAGGCTAAAAGTATGTATATGATCCATTCAATAAAGTGCAGTGAAAGGCAAGCCATAATACCCTCTAGTCCTAGCTAAGCTTAATTCAAAAAAGTTGAGTGAGAAATATCTTAGTCTAGTTTAGCACTAATCAGCTAAACAAATTTGATTTCAAAGTCACCTGGACAAATAATGCCAGCAACCAATTAGTCTAGGATTCCTTCCATACCTTGTCTTCCTTTGATCATCAGTTGAATGAGATCCTACTTGACCCAAGTGCCTATCGTATGACTAGGCACATGACCATGACACCAAGAGGAGACAAGGATGACCTAGGAACCAAGACACCCAAACAAGAGTCTTGGAAGAGGAGAAGGAAGAAGTAGCTGAAGCAACACTGGAGTCTCTAGCCCCTGCAGCCTGGAGGCTCCGCTAAGAACCGTAGTCTCCACCAATGCGCACTGATGTCTACGCACGCTTCTATTCTTGTAGACAATGTTGGGCCTCCAAGTACAGTGGTTTGTAGAACAGCAACAAGTTTCCCTTAAGTGGATCACCCAAGGTTTATCGAACTCAGGGAGGAAGTGGTCAAAGGTATCCCTCTCAAGCAACCCTACAATCAAGATACAAGAAGTATCTTGTGTCCCCAACACACCCAATACACTTGTCAGGTGTATAGGTGCACTAGTTCGGCAAAGAGATAGTGAAATACAAGTAATATGGATGATTATAAGTGGTAATTGCAATCTGAAATAAGAGTGGCAGCAAGCAAACATGTAACAGAAATGATTGTAAATGGTGTTTCAATGCTTAGAAACAAGGCCTAGGGATCATACTTTCACTAGTGAACACTCTCATATAAATATCTTCTCTTCATGATGCTACCCTGAACTACTCTCCGGTTGGACGATGTAGGGCTATAACAGCACACCTTAAAGTTCGCATTCCCCATCTAGATAACCCCTCACTATCACCTTGAGCGCTAGATGGTTCCAACAAACACCACAATCTCATAGAGACATCCAACTCAAATTATACTCATGATAAGTATTTATGTAACCTTAGCCTATGTGCCACACGGTGTGCACACTGTCAACTTCACACACGTGGGGATAAGCAGAGATTAATTAAAGCACTTGAGTAGCAGAATAGATCCTAGATTATAAAGCTCATGATCTCAATAAGATCACGCATAGAGAGAGAGAGAGATGAACACATAGCTACTTGTAGAGCCCTTAGCCTCGAGAGAACTACTCCCTCCTCATCATGGGAATCAACAACGGCGATGGAGATGGCGGTGAAGTCGACGGAGATGGCTCCGGGGGCACTTCCTCGTCCCGGCAGGGTGCCGGAACAGATACTTCTGTCTCCCGAATCTCCTCTTCGGTGGCGGTGGTGCTGCGGAACTTTTCGTGCAATTCTGATATGGTACTTAGGGTTTTTGTCCCGGGGGAATATATAGGCAAAGGGGCAAGGTCGGTGGAGGCCTGAGGGGCCCACACCCCCTGGTGGCACGACCAGGGGTGACTCGCACCACCATATGGTGTGGCCAAGCCCTGGCCTTCCTCCGTCTCTGCTTTAGGCTCCGTCTCATGTCGGGAAAATAGGAACTTTGGCTTTTGTTTCGTCCAATTCCGAGAATATTTCTTTTCTGGCTTTTCTGAAACTAAAAACAGCAGAAAACATGCAACTGACACTGTGGCATATTGTCAATAGGTTAGTTCCATAAAATGTATAAAAATGCCTCAAAATGTAGACAAAACATAAGATAGCTGATACAAAACAAGCATGGAACATCAAAAATTATAGATACGTTTATGATGGATCAACATCCCCAAGCTTAACTCCTTCTCGTCCTCAAGTAGGTAAGTGATAAAAAGAATAATTTTTGAGGTGACATGCACCATCACAATCTTGATCAAGGTGATAGCTGGGATCATAGTACTTTAACATAGCATGAAAGATATAGTTCTAATAATAAGACATAGCAACTATGTTGTAACATGAAAAGGTACAAACAAAAGATTCATGAATAACAATGCTTTGAAAGACGTTTGTTTGTTCACATATAGAAAACATAATGAGAATGGTATTCAGCTTGTCCCTCATGGTGTAGAAAAACATAAATGCATAGGACACCTTCAAAGTTCATAAGGGTGACTAGATACAAATAATTTACGAGCAAGCAATATCAAAGTTATGAATCAATCAACAAGTTTTGGGACAATGCACATTAAACTAAGAATGACCACTATGCTCTCTCAATAGGTGCATAAAGATAGAAGATGGAGACTCAACATAAAATTAAAAGAAAGGCCCTTCATAGAAGGAAGCAGGGATTCAAGTCTCATAAAGAGGTTCCAAAAATTATGGTACTTATTAGCTTTCAGCTTGCATTACCCCTATCATAAGCATCTTTTGGTGATTAAGGTTAAAGTGAACAAATATGAGGATATGCTTGACAAGTTATAAGCTGAAAACCTCATGCCCCTTGCTTACGAGTACCGCTCCTCATGCTACTCAACTTTAGTCACAAGTTCTTGTCATTGTAAGTACATGTGTATCATAGATAACCGCCAATGTGAGTACCTTGCCGATGATCTAAGCTTTCCCATATCAAAATGACAAGGCAAGTAGACAATCAGCATCTCAGCGATCTTTTTGTATGCTATTTGCATAGGGTTTTCCTTTTTTGGATGCTTCACGGATTGCTCACTATGGTTATGTTGCACGTTTCCACCATGATTAGGCATGGCTTAGACTAGCCGCCCAGACGTTTCTCTAACACATATACAAACTCCATGAGCCTTACAAGCTCCCCTTTCATTTCACACCGTCGGGATCCATAAGCAAAAGAACATGATATCAACTAAATAAAGTGCAATGTTGAAAGCATTCCCCATGGTAACATGGTTCTACTAATTCACAACTTACAAAACGCAATCATATACACAACATAGATGGGCACAATGGTTCAAGTTTATTAAGTGCAAGAAAGTAAAGTGTGCCATCAAGTTCATGAGAGCTTTAATCACTAATTTTCACATAACAAGTTTAATTCAGAAGGTAGATAAAAACATGAATATACTTGGAATAGAAATAATGCTACTAGGTAGGTATGGTGGACTCTTTGGAATAACTTGGTTTTATTTGGAGTTGGATGCATGAGTGGAACTCATACTTGGTACATGTGGATGCTAGCAAAAGACTGGGAGCGACCAACTAAGAGAGCAATAATGGCCATAATCATGCAAAGCGACAAAAGATTATTAATTAAAGCATAAAGTGATATTACAAGTCAAAAACTAAATGGTCATAGAGGCTATGGTGACTTGGTATAGTCTTAACATGGTGTGAGAGAAAATAGTCTTGATGACCCACAAGTATAAGGGGTGTATCGCAGTATTTTGGAGGGAAGTGAAACCCAATTTATTGATTCGACACAAGGGGAGCCAAAGAATATTTATAAGCCTTAACAACTGAGTTGTCAATTCAGCTGCACCTGGAAACAATCTTGCTCACAGCAGTTTATCAGTAGCAACAGTTTTGTAGTAGGAATAGTAAAGTAATAGCAGTAGTAAAAGTAAAGACGATAGTAACAATTGCAGTAAACAGTAGGATTAAAGCGCGGTAGGCATATGGATGGATGGACGGGCATTGCATGGACAAGACAATTCATTTCTGTCACTTCGGGGCCTTTGGTTCCGGACAACAATGTGTGTACACAACTTGCAGGTAAGACCAAAAACAATACTATCATAATGAATCAATAACATGTTCAGATCTAAAATCATGGCACTCGGGCCCTAGTGACAAGCATTAAGCATAACAAGTTGCAACAAAGTCAAAAAGCACTAATTGTAGATACTAGGCACCATGCCCTAACAATCTGATGCCATTACATGAACGATCTCATCCAATCCCTACCATCCCCATAGCCTACAGTGGGGGATTACTCACTCATAGATGGGGGAAACATGGATGGTCGATGGAGAAGCGATGGTGATGATGATGACGATGATCTCATCCAATTCCTCGTCCCGACAGGGTGCCAGAACAGAGTTTCTGGTTCCAAATCGCGGAATCTGGTGGTGGCGGCGGAGTGGAACTCTTTCTAGAAAAACATCAAACCCCCTGAGTTTTTAGGTCAGAAGGAAACTTATAGGCGAAGAGGGAGACCGAGGGGGTGTCTGGGGCGGCCAGACCACCCGTGCATGGCCAGTCTAGCTGCGTGGCTGTGGTGGTGGGCTGGCCCAGCCCCACTCCTTCTCGTATTCTGGCTCCGTGAGTGTTCTGGCGAAATAGGATTTTTGGCATATTTTTCGGGATTTTTCCCGATAGTTGATTTTCTGCACAAAAACTAGACACCAAAGTAATTCTGCTGAAAACAGTGTCAGTCCATTTTAGTTGTATCCAATTCACACAAGTTTAGAGGAAAAACAATAGCAAAAGTGTTCGGGAAAGTAGATACGTTTTGGACGTATCAACTCCCCCCAAGCTTAGCTTATTGCTTGTCCTCAAGCAATTCAGTTGAAAACTGAGTGCGATAAAAGAAACTTTCACGAACATATTTTCTTCATATGATGTATATATTCTCAGCATGTGATAAACTACTTAGGCAATTCATAATAAGGAGTAATGCAAATAAGTTTACTTAATAGTCATTGCAAGCTATGAAGAGATTCCAACTCAAAAATAGTAAGTAGCATGAAAAATAAACATAAGCAACATTGTACTCCTCATAAAAAGGTATGATAGAGTGGTATCTCGCTTGCCTTTGATTGTAGAGCAAATACAAATGCCAAGGCACCTATGAAGTTCAAGTGAAGACTAGAAGTAAAGATATCAAAGATACAAGCATCAAAGTCATAACACAAATAATCAAGTTTTGAGACAAGCATATTACACTAAGAATGACAACTATGTTATCAAGCAAGTGCTCATAGAATACGTGGAGACTCAACAAAGAAATGAAAAGGTTTTGAATAGTTTGAAAGGCTTACAAATGTTGAAAGTATGGTACTCGTTAGCTTTGAGCTCTCATTGCCCCTATCATAAGCATCTTTAAATGGTTAAGATTAAAGTGACACAACTAAGAGGATATGCTTGACAAGTTATAAGCTAAAGTCTCATGCCCCTTACTTACGAGTACCGGACCTCATGCTACTCAACTTTAGTCACAAGTAAGCTCTTGTCATTGTAAGTACATATGTATCATTGAGAACCGCCAACGGGGTACCCCTTGCACATGATACAGGAGCTATCCCATAATCAAAATGACAAGACAAGCAGACAATGAGCATCTCAGCGATCTTTTTATTTTCTATTTGTATAGGTTTTCATTGAGGATGCTTCATAGAATGCTCATTATGGTTATGCTGCAAGTTTCCACCATGATTAGGCATGGCTTAGGCTAGCGGCCTAGGCATTTCACTAACACATATATGCTGACTCGTGTATTAACGAGCTCGTTGGGGAACCCCAAGAGGAAGGTATGATGAGCACAGCAGTAAGTTTCCCTCAGTTATGAAACCAAGGTTATCAATCTAGTAGGAGCAAGGAAACACCCCAAAGGTGTAGCTAGCTGAACGTTGGCAGAGCGCACTACCGGTGCCAGCAGCAACGTGGAGACCTGCACAATACAACCACAGAACTCTGTCCTCAACTTGCGATGAGTTTGTCAATCTCACTGGTTTTGCTGAAAACAAAGGATTAAACGTATCGAATGGAAGGAAGTAATAGTTTGCAGAAAGTAAACACAAAGCAGTAAATAGTTGATTGTAGATTGAAAGTAAAAGAAAGGACCGGGGTCCATAGTTCACTAGAGGTGGCTCTCCTTAAGATAGATAACATGCTGGGTGAACAAATTACAGCGGGGCAATTGACAAACATCGATAAAGCATACAAGCATATACTAATCATCTTGACTCCTTTGAGACTTGATTGGGCATTACAACATTATACATAAACCGCCATCCAACTGCATCTATGACTAATAATCCACCTTCAGGTTATCATCCGACCCCCCTCCAGTATTAAGTTGCAAGCAACAGATTATTGCTTTACGAAATGCGTGTAAAGTAAACAATATGATTGTTCTATGAACAAAGGATTGTTGTTTTCTCCCTAGTAGCAACAACACATCTAGTACCTTAGAGATTTCTGTCACTTCCCCAGATTACCAGAGGCATGAACCCACTATCGAGCATAAATACTAACTCTTGGAGTTGCTAGCATCTACTTGGCCAAGATAGCTACTAACAACAGAAAGCATGCAAGATCACAAATAACAAAGACATGATAGAATCAATAATCAATCCGAAATAGCATCTCAATATCCATCGGATCCCCGCAAACACAACATGTATGGATTACAAATAGACGATCTTGATCATGAACAGAGATCATAAGATCTAAACATGAAAGCACAAAGGAGGAGAACAGCCCATCTAGCTACTACATGGACCCGTAGTCCAGAGATGAACTACTCACGGATCACACAGGAGGCTTGCATGGTGATGAAGAAGGCCTCCAGGGTGAATTCCCTTCTCCGGCAGGGTGCCGGGAAGAGCTTCAGATCCCTCCCGATCTAGGGATGGAGATGACGGCGGCTATAGACTCTTTCGTGGATTTTTGATCGGGTACTTAGTGCTTCTGTATCAGAGGCACTATATAGGCGGAAGGAGAGGCCGAGGGGGTGCTAGGGTCGGCCAGACCACCCCCTAGCATGGGCCAGGCCTGGCCACGCGGCCAGGTGGTGTGGTCGGGGCCCAACCCTTCTCCGTCTCGTATTCTGGCTCCATATGTCTTCCGGTAAAATAGCAACTTTGGCTTTTGTCCCGTCCAATTCCGAGAATGTTCATTTTCTGACTACCTGGAACCAAAATCAGCAGAAAACAGGCAGTTGGCACTGTGGCTCTTGTTAATAGGTTAGTCCAAGAAATCATATGAAAAGTACTCCAAAGTGTGGACAAAACACAAGAAAGTAGATAAAACCAAGCATGGAACATCAAAATTTATAGATACATTTGCAATATATCAACATCCCAAGCTTAACTCCTGCTCGTCCTCGAGTAGGTAAGTGATAAAAAGAAAGAATAATTTTTGAGGTGACATGCACCATCATAAACTTGATCAAAGTATTTGTAAAACATTCAAAGCTGGGATCATAGTACTTCAATCATAACATGAAAGACAAAGTTCTAGCAATAAGACAAAGAAACTATGTTGCAACATGAAAAGGCACAAATAAAAGATTCATGAATAACAATGCTTTGCAAGACGTTTGTTTGTTTCACATAAATAAAACATAGCATAGTTGTATTCAGCTTGTCCCTCATAGAGTAGCAAGTATAAATGCATAGGACACCTTCAAAGTTCATAAGAGTGACTAGATACAAATAGTTTAAAACAAGCAATATCAAGGTATGCATCAATCAACTAGTCTTGGGACAATGCACATAGAACTAAGAATGGCCACTATGCTCTCAAAGTAGGTGCATAAAGATAGAAGGTGGAGACTCAATATAATGGTGGAAGAAAGGCCTTCATAGAAGGAAGCAGAGATTCAAGTTTCATAAAGAGCTTCCAAAAATTATGGTACTTAATAGCTTTTAGCTCTCATTGCCCCTATCATAAGCATCTTAAAGTGATTAAGGTTAAAGTGAGCAAACTATGGTGTACATGCTTGACAAAGTATAAGTTAGGAATCTCATGTCCCTTGAATACGAGGTCCGCTCCTCATGCTACTCAAGTTTAGTCACCGGTAAGTTCTTGTCATCGTAAGTACATGTGTATCATAGAGAACCGCCAACGGGGTACCCCTTGCCCGATGATACGGAAGAATCCCCATATCAAAATGACAAGGCAAACAGACAACGAGCATCTGAGTAATCTTCTTATTTACCATGGGAATATGGTGCTTTTTTCTCTCTTTCCTCTTTTCATAATCTTTTTTTTCTTTTTCTCTTTTTTTCTCAATATAGGACTCTTTTTTTATAAGAAGAATGCTTCGTAGATAGCTCATTATGGTTACGCTGCAGGTTTCCACCATGTCAGCATGGATTAGACCAGCGGTCCAGGCGTTTCTCTAACACATATAAATAACTCCATGGACTTACAAGCTCTCCTTTCATTTCACACCGATGACATCCATAGACAAAAGAGCATGATATCAACTAGGTACAAAGTACCAATGCAATGTTGAAAGCGTTCCCCATGACAACATGGTTATGCTAATCCCTAACAAATAAGTGCAAGCATATACAACATAGACGACACAATGGTTTAAGTTTATTAAGGGCAAGAAAAGTAAAGTGTGTCATCAAGTTCGTGAGAGCTTTAATCACTAGTTTTCTCATAACAAGTTTAATTTGGAAGATAGACAAAAACATGAATATACTTGGAATAGCATATGCTAATAGGTAGGTATGGTGGACTCTTTGGAATAACTTGGTTTAGGGAGTTGGATGCATGAGTGGAACTCATACTTGGTTGCGGAGACCTTCTGTTGCTCAAATCAAAAAGTGTTGAACTAACGAAAGTTAGATAACAACCTGGGCCATAAGGAAAAAAATTCACGCCTCAAAAGGACGTTCAGAGATTTTACACGAATTTTTATGGTGAAGCACAGAAATCTGTTTCGGGACAGCAACTTTCCCAATCATTACTTCGCTCTCATTAGAGGTTACTCTTGGCACAAAAAGCAAATAAAAAGGATAAGGAGCGGTTATTACTGAAGTAATAACTTCCAAGACTTATCTAAAACTTTTGGGTTATCTCCCAATAAGTAATTTTCTTTAACGCCTTTAACTTAGGCATAAGAAGCAAAAAAGAATCAAGTGTTCTCAAATGAAGAAGCATTAAGAGCAAATTTTGTTTTCATATGAGAGGACAAAGAAATCTTCTCTCTCTTCTTAGGGAAGTGTTCTATACCTTTCTTGAGTGGGATTTGATATTTAATGGTGCCTTCTTTCATATCAATAATGGCACCAACAGTTCTAAGAAAAGCACTTCCCAAAGTAATAGGACAAGAAGCATTGCATTCAACATCCAAAACATAGAAATCAACGGGGACATAGGCATTGTTAAACATAATAAGAACATCATTAATACTCCCCATGAGTTTCTTTTTAGCATTATCATCAAGTGGGACATTCAAATAACAATCTTCAAGTGGTGGCAAATCAAGCATATCATAAATCCTTCTAGGCACAATAGAAACACTACTATCAAGATCACATAAAGCTTTAAAATCAAAATCATTCACTTTCATATTAATGATGGGTACCCAACCATCTTCTTGTTTTATAGGAATAGAAGCTTTCTGTTTCATCTTTTCTTCTTTAATCTTTATGAGAGCATCGGTAATGTGTTTTGTAAAGGCCATGTTCATAGCACTAGCATTAGGACTTTTAGCAAGCTTTTGTAGGAACTTCATAACTTCAGAGATATTGCAACCATCAAGATCAAAATCAAAATTATCATCTAGAGTGGTAGAACTATTACTAGCCTTAACACTAGTGGTGGTGATAGTAGAAACACTAATGTTTCTAGCAATTTCATCTTCTCTTTCCCACTTAGCATGTAATTCAGCTAATAGTCTAACATTTTCATCAATTCTTACTTGTATGGCATTAGTAGCTGCAAAGGGATTATCATTAGTTTCAGGTTTAGCAGCCATTTTATTAATCAATGAAGACTGAGCTTCAGACAAAGATGATATATTCCTTTCAGCATTAGAAAGTTTCAATTGTAAACTAGGAATTTCCCTATTTAGACTCTCAAGTTGATGGCTAATGTTCTTCAAAATGATAGATTGTTCCTCCATAGTTTTAGTAATAGTTGATTTTGTTCATATTGCATTTGCATGAAGTTCTTAGTGGCTCTTTCAACTTCTAAAATTCTTCATTCACTAGGTAATCCAGGTTTGTCATTATAACCATAAGTATTAGGAGGATAAGGCCTATAATTGTTACTACCATAAGCATTGTTGCCAAATTTTTTATTTCTTATAAAGTTCACATCAACTTGCTCTTCTTGAGCAACCAAAGAGGCTAAAGGAACATTGTTTGGATCAATATGGGCTTTCCCATTCACAAGCATAGACATAATAACATCAATCTTATCACTCAAGGAGGAGGTTTCCTCAACAGAATTTACCTTCTTACCTTGTGGAGCTCTCTCAATATGCCATTCAGAGTAGTTAACCATCATATTATCTATAATCTTAGTTGCAGCACCCAAAGTAATGGTCATAAAGGTACCTCCAGCAGCAGAATCCAATAGGTTCCTTGAAGAATAGTTCAATCCTGCATAAAAGGTTTGGATGATCATCCAAGCAGTCAATCCATGAGTGGGACAATTCTTAACCAAAGATTTCATTCTTTCCCAAGCTTGAGCAACATGTTCATTATCAGATTGTTTAAACTTCATTATTTCACTTCTCATAGATATAATCTTAGCAGGAGGATAGTATTTTCCAATGAAAGCATCTTTGCACTTAGTCCAAGAATCAATACTATTCCTAGTTAAGGAATTCAACCATTCTTTAGCTTTTCCTCTCAAAGAGAAAGGAAACAATTTAAGCTTAATAATATCACCATCTATATCCCTATGCTTTTGCATCTCACAAAGTTCAACAAAGTTATTTAGATGGGTAGCAGCATCTTCATTACCAATACCAGAAAATTTTTCTCTCATAACAAGATTGAGTAAAGCAGGTTTTATCTCAAAGAAAGTAGCTTCAGGAACATGTGGAGCAATAGGTGTGCTCATAAAATCATTGTTGTTGGTGCTAGTGAAGTCACACAACTTAGTGTTTTCAAGGGTAGTCATTTTTTGTCTTTTTGATAAAGAAGCAAACTAGTAAAACTAATTTTTTGTGTGTTTTTGATAAAGAAACAAGCAAACAAAGCAAAAGAAACTAAGCAAAACAAAAATAACAAAGTAAAGAGATTGGTTATGAGGGACTCCCCTTGTGAAGATGTCCTTGACTCCCCGGCAATGGCGCCAAAAAAATACTTGCTGACTCGTGTATTAACGAGCTCGTTGGGGAACCCCAAGAGGAAGGTATGACGAGCACAGCAGTAAGTTTCCCTCAGTTATGAAACCAAGGTTATCAATCCAGTAGGAGCAAGGAAACACCCCAAAGGTGTAGCTAGCTGAATGTTGGTAGGGCGCACTACCGGTGCTAGCAGCAACGTGGAGACCTGCACAACACAACCACAGAACTCTGTCCCCAACTTGCGATGAGGTTGTCAATCTCACCGGTTTTGCTGAAAACAAAGGATTAAACGTATCGAATGGAAGGAAGTAGTAGTTTGCAGAAAGTAAACACAAAGCAGTAACCAGTTGATTGTATATTGAAAGTAAAAGAAAGGACCTGGGTCCATAGTACACTAGAGGTGGCTCTCCTTAAGATAGATAACATGCTGGGTGAACAAATTACAGCGGGGCAATTGACAAACATCGAGAAAGCATACAAGCATATACTAATCATATTGACTCATTTGAGACTTGATTGGGCATTACAACATTATACATAAACCGCCATCCAATTGCATCTATGACTAATAATCCACCTTCAGGTTATCATCCGAACCCCCTCTAGTATTAAGTTGCAAGCAACAGATTATTGTTTTACGAATTGCGTGTAAAGTAAACAATACGATTGTTCTATGAACAAAGGATTGTTGTTTTCTCCCTAGTAGCAACAACACATCTAGTACCTTAGAGATTTCGGTCACTTCCCCAGATTACCGGAGGCATGCACCCACTATCGAGCATAAATACTAACTCTTGGAGTTGCTAGCATCGACTTGGCCAAGATAGCTACTAACAACGGAAAGCATGCAAGATCACAAATAACAAAGACATGATAGAATCAATAATCAATCTGAAATAGCATCTCAATATCCATCGGATCCCCGCAAACACAACATGTATGGATTACAAATAGATGATCTTGATCATGAACGGAGCTCACAAGATCTAAACATGAAAGCACAAAGGAGGAGAACCAGCCATCTAGCTACTACATGGACCCGTAGTCCAGAGATGAACTACTCACGCATCACACCGGAGGCTTGCATGGTGATGAAGAAGGCCTGTGGTGAATTCCCTCTCCGCAGGTGCCAGGAAGAGCTTCAGATCCCTCCCAATCTAGGGATGGAGATGACGGTGGCTACAGACTCTTTCGTGGATTTTTGATCGGGTACTTAGGGTTTCCATATCAGAGGCAATATATAGGCGGAAGGAGAGGCCGAGGGGGTGCTGGGGTCGGCCAGACCACCCCCTAGCATAGGCCAGGCCTGGCCGCGCGACCAGGTGGTGTGGCCGGGCTCTAGCCCTTCTCTGTCTCGTATTCTAGCTCCAGATGTCTTCCGGTAAAATAGCAACTTTGGCTTTTGTCCCGTCCAATTCCGAGAATATTCATTTTTTGACTTCCTAGAACCAAAAACAACAGAAAACAGGCAGCTGGCACTGTGGCTCTTGTTAATAGGTTAGTCCAAGAAATCATATAAAAAGTACTCCAAAGTGTGGACAAAACACAAGAAAGTAGATAAAACCAAGCATGGAACATCAAAAATTATAGATACATTTGCAATGTATCAATATACAAACTCCATGATCTTACAAGTTCCCCTTTTATTTCACACCGCCGAGATCCATAAGAAAAAGAATCATGATATCAACGGGGTACAAAGTGCCTGTGAAATGTTGAAAGCGTTCCCCATGATACATGGTTCTGCTAACTTTAACTTATAAAGCGCAAGGATATACGCAACAAAGATGGATGCAATGGTTCAAGATTATTAAGTGCAAGAAAGTAAAGTGTGCCATCAAGTTCGTGAGAGATTTACTAACTAACTTTCTCATAACAAGCAAACATTTTATTCGGAAGAAAACAAGGCACACTAAATATGCACGGAACAACAAATAATGCTAATAGGTAGGTATGGTGGACACTTTTGGCAATATTGGTTTTAGGGAGTTGGAAACACGAGTAAAACTTATACTCAGTGCAAGTGAAAGCTAGCAATAGTAAGGGAGCGACAAACGAGAGAGCAGTAATTGTCATAATCATGCTTGCAACAAATCAGGACTAATCATGGCATGAAAATGATTCAAGACCCCTGAGGCAAAATAGTTCATCGAAGCTTAACTGATTATTGATTCAGCCATATGCATGCGTGAGCATGTGCCAAGTCAATTCGAGTGAAACACTCAGAGGGAGATACCATAGTGTCATACCAAATTATGAATAGAGCAATGCAAACAAACATTCATAAGGCATGCTACAAATTATTAGCGAGCTGGAGCTAATCATAAGAAAAAAGAAATACTAAGCATCCATAAATAACATACACCCTACAAGAACAGACTAAGCATGCCCACAAAGATGAGTATATGTACAAAAATGAAAACAAATAGAGTTCGTTACCAGCCTCTTACCACACCTCAAGTTGTCATTAATCCTCATTATTGCCCTTCAATTGTGTGGCTTGAATAATATCATGAAACCAAATTCCATTGAGGACTGCTGAACCCTGCAACAAACTCACAAAACCAAAGAAGAACAGCAAATATTTTTGGTGTTTTTGATTTTTTAAAACAAGAACCAAAAAGGAAAAACAAGAAAAGCAAAATCTTTTTGGGTTTTTCGAATAGTTCAAACAAAGCAAAAAGGGAAAAGCAAACCAAGGCAAAAAAGAAGAAGAAGCAAACAAAGAGAAACAATGGAAATATTTTTGGTCTTTTTGTGTTTTAGAAAGCGAAACAAAGAAAGAACGAGAACTAAAAAGAGAACGAAACATGAATATACAAAGTACCGACGAAACATGATATGGAGATGAGTGTGATGTTGGTGTACCTCTCCCCAATCTTAGGCTTTTGGCCTAAGTGGGTGTCAATCCCAAGCTGGACAAGATGGAGCGCTTGCGTAGTATGGCGAGGAGGTACCCTCGTCCTGGTGCGAGCTCGAGGACGCCCCACCGTAGTGCGTAGAGTAATCATAGAAGGAACATCCTCCTGGTGCTGCCTGTGGAAACCCAGCAAGCGGAGCTGCTCGTCCACCTCCTCCTTGGAGCGAGACCACGGCCTCCTGTGAACACTGAACAAAGTAGATTGCGGCAAAGGAATCTCCCTTTCATCCCCGTCAGTAAACAACATCATGTATACTAGACTGTCCATATCAAAGTCAGCAGTGATGAAGTGATGTGTTTTCATGGCAGCAAGGTCAAGCCTTTGTGGTGCCAATATAGTGTCATTGGGATCCACCGAAAGCTCTAATGCATTAACCATACGTGAAGCGATGATGCCCCCATAAAATAGGTCCCCTAGTAGCTAGGCGGTGAGCAATAAGAGAGCCAAGATTGTACCGAGTATCATTGTTAAGCGCAGCAGCGAGGAAGGCTAAATGATAATTGGAGATATTACTCGTATTCTCCCTACCAAGAACGCTAGTAGCAAGATAATAGGCAAAGTATTAAGAGCTGGGAGTTGGATGTTTCTTATCTTCCCGCACTGAGCTACGCGGTCATCGTCATTGGTCATCCCTCGATAGAGCTCCAGCAAATCAGCGGGTCACCCTTGAATATTCTTCACGGTCCCTGCCATGTCTACACTGATGACCCACAAGTATAGGGGGTGTATCGCAGTATTTTCGATAAGTAAGAGTGTCGAACCCAACAAGGAGCAGAAGGTGCTGGCTAGTGGTATGGATTAGGAATTCTCTGCAAATACTTAGCAAACGGATTTTTAGGGTTTTCAATAAAGCAAGTAAACAAAGTACGAGTAAATAAAAGACAGTAGGAATAAATGCAGCAAGTGGCCCAATCCTTTATGCAGCAAAGGACAAGCCGGTTGTATTTCTTAAGATGACCAAACATTCTCGAGGACACATGGGAAGACTATCAAGTGCTTTCGCTTCATATAGTTGATTAATCTTCTTTAGCTTACTAAGTGTTGTGTGGGTGAACCTGTGCTAATGTACCGCCCCATCCAAGACTAATACATACTTGTGATTATACCCCTTGCAAACATCCGTAAGTACAAGAAAGTAATTAAGGTAGAGACCTAACCACAGCTTTAAACTCTAAGACCCTTACGTCCCTTGTGCAATGGTTTCCTAACGGGGGTTTAGGTTTCACACTGCAACCCCTACGATTAGTAGCCAAATACACAATGCATTCCCCTAGGCCCATATAGGTGAAGTGTCATGTAGTCGACGTTCACATGACACCACTAGAAGAAGTACACCACAACTTAAATAACAATCTATTGAATCTTTCTCAACGCAACTCCACTACTAACAACAAGACTTCTCCCATGTCCTCAAGAACAAAACGATCAGAGATGAAATAATGATGTATAACAATCTGAACATAAACAATAATTCAATGGTTCACTCAATAGCATCAACTACAAAGAGTAATCAACACCGGGAAAGTTTCCCCTATGAACTATGCAAGATTCAACTCAATTGTTACAGCAATATGGAGATGGTGATGAGGGTGCTGATGGTGATGATGGTGGTGATGATGATGATGATCCCGATGAAGTCCAGCTTGATGGTGGTGTTGATGGCGACGATCTTCCCTCGAAGGAAGGAATTCGGCAGAAATCTGTCACGGAGAGATCTTTCTCTCGGTGTTTTCCGTCCCCGCAGAGGCAGCGGAATCTTCGTGGTCGCCTCCGAGTCTTAGGGTTTCAGGAGGATGATATACGCCGAGGGGAGAGGAGGGGCCAGGTGGCCACACCACCTCGAGCGGCCTAGGCCTGCCACGCCATGGTGGTGTGGGCCCCTGGCCCACCTCCACTCCATCTTCCGCATCCTTAGTCTTCGGAAAAATAGGATTTTCCGATATTTTCCGGATTTTCTGATCTTCACAATTTTGCCTCCAAACAGCATCTTTTCCATCGAATCCGACTACGCGGTCCATGCTCCAAAAGTCATCAACCATGCAAAAATAGATGAAATAACATAAGTATCACCTCTCAATACGAAATATATCAATGAATAATAGTGAATTAAGACATAGAATAGTGATGCAAAATGGACGTATCAACTCCCCCCAAGCTTAGACTTCGCTTGTCCCCAAGCGAAACATAGCTCAATAAACATGACCTCAGGTTTATGGAGTGAAGAGTCGATAAAAGAATACGGACAAGAAGCATTACATTCATCAAATACATAGATCATAATAGAAGACAACTCACTATTATATAACTCAACTTGTAATAAGTAAAGGAAACACAATAAAGATACATAAAGTGAATCATAATTGGTAATGGCAAACTTAGCTCTTGGTTGAAGAATAGTTGATAATTTGCTGGAGTTCACAAATAACTGGTTTTTCAATGAAAGCTTTCAAAGTAGTAAACATCAGGATAAGAGCAATGTGCAAAGCAAGGAACATAAGAAACATGATTGCATAAATCATCATATACATGAATGAAACACAACAACTCAAGATACTTGCTGAGATAGAAGGGAGTAGGTTTACTGACTCAACTACAAAGTAAAAGAAAGGCCCCTCAAAGAGGGAAGCAGGGATTGCAAGTCTCATAAAGAGCTCCCAAAAATTATGATACTTACTAGCTTTCAGCTCTCATTGCCCCTATCATAGGCATATTTAGGTGATTAAGGTTAAAGTGACACAACTAAGAGGATATGCTTGACAAGTTATAAGTTGAAATCTCATGCCCCTTACTTATGAGTACCGATCCTCATGCTACTCAACTTCAGTCACGAGCAAGCTCTTGCCATTGTAAATACATGCGTATCATTGAGAACCGCCAACGGGGTACCCCTTGCACATGACACAGGAGCTATCCCATAATCAAAATGACAAGGCAAGCAGACAGTGAGCTTCTCAGCGATCTTTTTATTTGCTATTTGCATAGGTTTTTATTGAGGATGATTCATAGAATGCTCACTATAGTTATGCTGCAAGTTTCCACCATGATTAGGCATGGCTTAGGCTAGCGGCCCAGGCGTTTCTCTAACACATATAAACTCCATGATCTTACAAGTTCCACTTTTATTTCACACCGTCGAGATCCATAAGCAAAAGAACATGATATCAACTAGGTACAAAGCACCAAATGAAGTGTTGAAAGCGGTCCCCATGATACATGGTTCGGCTAACTTCAACTCATAAAGCGCAAGCATATACGCAACAAAGAAGGACCCAATGGTTCAACTTTATTAAATGCAAGAAAGTAAAGTGTGCCATCAAGTCCGTGAGAGCTTTAATCACTAATTTTCACATAACAAGTTTAATTTGGGAGGTAGATAAACAAGAATTTACTTAGAATAGCAATAATGCTACTAGGTGGGTATGGTGGACACAAATGGCATGGGTTTTGGTTTAAAGGAGGTGGATGCATGAGAAGAATACCCTCTCAGTACAGGTTTTTGGCTAGCAAGGCTGGGTAGCAAGTATAAGAGTTAAGGGAAACAAACAAACATACAAGTGATAAAGACAAACATGCAATCTTCCTTGGAACCACAAAAGATCTTAACTAGAGAATACTAGACTTATGAGCAAATCAAGAAAGAAAGATGATGAAATTATTTTTCTTTAAAGGTACTTTTATCTTTTCTTTCAACTCTCAAAAATAGTGTTGCTACTGACCGAGCCAGGTTTGCCAAAACCAACTAAATTAACTCAATGATCCCAAAGTGATACCAATACTAACAACAAGATTAATCATATAACCACGAATTGAAAACTAATATAAGCTATTGCAAAAGAGTGAATGATAGAACTTCTCATTAATATTCCATAACGGCAACTCACACCAAGGGATACATATCTAACGAGAGAGGGGACACTTCCATAATGCAAACCATACTACATAATAACTCATCTATTCATGATATGACTCTACTAATAAGGTAAAAAGATAGAAGATAGTGATGTGATACCGTGGCACTCCCCCAAGCTTGGAACAAACCAAGGGGATGCCAAACCTGATGACGAATTACTCCTTAGGTGGTGGTGGTATCCTCTCGATGAGCTCTCTGATCAGTTTCCCCAAGTCCTCTATCTCGAAAGTGAGAGTACAAATCAACTCCGAGTTGTGCTCAATACGGCTCGTGATCATTTCAGTTTGTGGATCCCAGCTCTTGTGATTCTTTTTCCGTTCTTCCCTCTTGGAGTCTTCTTTTCCTGCATGGTTATGGATGAAGGTATGGAAGGGATTCTTGGTGTGTGGAGGAAGTGACCTTGGAGCCAAACTGTGACGAGGAGGCTTCCCTCCAATGGCTGGATTTGCCACCACTCCAATGCTTGCAACGGTAGTGCCGGCATGCGGGTGTTGGCCTTGCTCCTCTTCACCTTCACTCTTGACCTCCTTCTCCTTCCCGGGGTCTTGGAGGTCTTCCTCCATGGGCTCCTTCCCTTTATCCTTGGCAGACACCATTGTGCTTCTAAGCCTTCAAAGAGTATGTCCTGGCAGAAACAGATCGAAACAAAAACACGACAAAAACACGATATACGAACCTCGGGGGATCCGGGGGGGTTATATATTACGAAGTTTCATATCAAAAGGAAGGTACTGGGAGAAAACGAGTCGGAGGCGGAGTCCTGGGTGGACTCACCACCTGGTGGCGTGGCCAAGGGTGGGCCCGCACCACAGGGTGGTGTCGGCCACCCTGGCTCCGTTTCCGTCCCTTTTTCGCTTTGTAGCTTTCCTTATTGACTGAAAACTGCAAAAATATAGTTGGATTGTATTTTCGTGGAACTTTTCTTACCAGAACTGTTACCTATTTGAAAACAGACTCTGCAGGTCTCTGAATTTGGTATCTAGTAGATTATTCCGGAGTCATTACTTGAATAGCATCAATATCTTCATCTTCATATACTTATTACTTGAATCATAAAACCCTTCTCTTCCTTATTACACCATTGTCTCCACTTCCTGGAAATTTCTTTCACACAAAACTTCACACAGTTCTCATTAGCAACATTAGTATAAGTGAAGTGATAAAACCTTTTGAGTCTAACTTGAACTGAAAACCATCAAAACAAAATCTACTATAGCAACTCCTTCCGAAAACCCAAAAAGAATTCAAAAAGGAAATCGAATAAAGAAGCAAATGCAAGAGTGGCAAAATCTGTCAAAACAGACCAGCAGGTAAAGATCAATTTTTTCGAAAATCTTCTGTTGCTCAAATCAAAAAGTGCAAAAGTAACGAAAGTTAAATAAAAACCTGGGGCAGAAGAACAAAAAATTATAGCTCAATCCGACATACAGAGATCTCTCACGAATTTTTACGGTGAAGCACAAAAGATCTATTTCGGGACAGCAACTTCCCCAAATATTACTTCTCTCTCATTAGAGGTTGATCTTGACACAAACACCAAAAAAACGGATAAGGAGCGGTTATTACCGAAGTAATAACTTCCAAGACTCAAAGAAACAAAAACAAACTAAAAGCAAAAACAAATTGGGTTGTCTCCCATAAAGCTCTTTCTTTATAGCCATTAAGATGGGCATGATAATTTTGAAGAAGCTCTCGTAGGGATATGGATTGAAGTGAAAGAGAGCATTAAGAAGAAAAAACACACACTCATTTAAGTCTAACCCACTTCCTATGCAAGGGGATTTTGTAAACAAACAAGTTGTTGAAACCAGAGGCTTCTTGCATAAGAAGGCAAAACAAGTGCAACATAAAAACTTTCAGCATAAAACGAGGAGACTTGATATTATTGAGATACATAAGAACACTTTTACCTCTCTCATAGTAACTTTCAGTATCATGCATAAACTTAACAATATAGCTATCACAAGGGCCATCATAGCAATGATCACTTATTCTAATAGAAAACACGGGAATACTAGCTCTCATAACACTACTATGTGAAACAATATTAGAGGTATCCTTACAAAGGATAGTGTGTCCCTCTTTTTCATATTTAGTGACAAAGTCTTTCACATTTTCTATTATAGGTTCATCGACCATTTGTTTATCAGGTTCAACAGCTTTACTTGTACTTTCATTAACCATACTAGTTATCATAGAATGTTCCTTTACCTTAACTGGAAAAGGCATTTTATCAATATAAGGTTCAGGTAAAACATGATTAGCAGTATAAACTTCAGTATTTCTTATAGGAACACTCTTAGCAACATCTTTATAAGGTTCATGATACTTATTCCACTTCTTTTTAGGCACTTCAATGTAGGAAGCAAAAGCCTTAAAATAAGAAGCAATAGCTTGAGAGTCTAGACCATAAGCATTTTTAATATTTTGAAAGTCATCAGTTCCCATAAAAGATTCAATGCATTCATAATCATAATTTATACCTGACTTTCTACCTTTGTCATTCTCCCAAGCTTCAACATTTTCTTGAATAGGGTCCAGAAGATCCCATTTAGCTTCTTCTTCCATGCGAGTGAATGATCTAGCGCAAGAAGCATCCAATAAATCTTTATCATGTAGAGGGAGCCTTGCATAAAAGTTATTGATAATAATATTGTTGGGGAGCTCATGAATGGGACATTTGAGCATCAGTAACTTCAATCTCCCCCAAGCTTGAGTTGTACTCTCTCCATCAAGAGGCCAAAAGTTGTATATTTGATTCTGATCTTTATGAATCTCACTAGGAGGATAAAACTTTGAATAAAAGAGAGGCACTATTTCCTCCCATTCCAGAGCTTGACCATTCTTCAGCAGCTTATACCATTCCTCAGCTCTTCCTTTCAGTGATAATGAGAATAACTTCTTCTTAACTTGATCTGTAGTAATACCTGCACACTTGAACAACCCGCATAATTCGTGTATAAAGAGTAAATGATCACCAGGATGGACAGTTCCATCCCCAACATAGTAGTTATCCATAACACGATCAATAATTCTTGTAGGTATTTTGAAAACATAATTCTCAGCAGGTGGTGGCTTATCTACTACCTTAGCAGTGGTAATAGCATTACCAAATAAGAAACTCAGCGAATTATCCATAACGAAAATAAAGCAACTAGCAGAAGTAAACAATACTCACAGTAGAAGTTTCCTTTACCAGTTCCACTCTCCAATAGCGCTTCACTCCCCGGCAACGGCGCCAGAAAATAGTCTTGATGACCCACAAGTATAGGGGGTGTATCGCAGTATTTTCGATAAGTAAGAGTGTCGAACCCAACGAGGAGCAGAAGGTGCTGGCTAGTGGTATGGATCAGGAATTCTCTGCAAATACTTAGCAAACGGATTTTTAGGGGTTCTCGATAAAGCAAGTAAACAAAGTACGAGTAAATAAAAGACAGTAGGAATAAATGCAGCAAGTGGCCCAATCCTTTATGCAGCAAAGGACAAGCCGGTTGTATTTCTTAAGATGACCAAACGTTCTCGAGGACACATGGGAAGACTGTCAAGTGCTTTCGCTTCATATAGTTGATTAATATTCTTTAGCTTGCTAAGTGTTGTGTGGGTGAACCTGTGGTAATGTACCGACCTTCCTAGGACTAATATATACTTGTGATTATACCCCTTGCAAACATCCGTAAGTACAAGAAAGTAATTAAGGTAGAAACCTAACCACAGCTTTAAACTCTAAGACCCTTACATCCCTTGTGCAATGGTTTCCTAACGGGGGTTCAGGTTTCTGTCACTCCGGCAACCCCTACGATTAGTAGCCAAATACACAATGCATTCCCCTAGGCCCATATAGGTGAAGTGTCATGTAGTCGACATTCACATGACACCACTAGAAGAAGTACACCACAACTTAAATAACAATCTATTAAATCTTTCTCAACGCAACTCCACTACTAACAACAAGACTTCTCCCATGTCCTCAAGAACAAAACGAACTACTCACAAGACATCATATGGATCATGATCAGAGATGAAATAATGATGTAATATAGTCTGAACATAAACAATAATTCAATGGTTCACTCAATAGCATCAACTACAAAGAGTAATCAACACCGGGAAAGTTTCCCCTATGAACTATGCAAGATTCAACTCAATTGTTACAGCAATATGGAGATGGTGATGAGGGTGCTGATGGTGATGATGGTGGTGATGATGATGATGATGATCCCGATGAAGTCCAGCTTGATGGTGGTGTTGATGGCGACGATCTCCCCTCTCCGAGAAAGAATTCCCCCGGCAGAAATCTGTCTATCGGAGAGATCTTTCTCTCTCGGTGTTTTCCGCCCCGCAGAGGCGGTGAATCTTTCTGTGGTCGCTCCCCGAATCTTAGGGTTTCGAGAGGATGATATACGCCAGAGGGGAGAGGCTGGAGTGGGACAGGGTGGCCACACCACCTCCAGGCGTGGCCTAGGCCTGCCCGCGCCATGGGGTGGTGTGGGCCCCCTGTGGCCCACCTCCACTCCATCTTCTGGCATCCTTAGTCTTATAGAAAAATAGGATTTTCCGTATATTTTCCCGGATTTTCTGATCTTCACGAATTTTGCCTCCAAACAGCACCTTTTCCATCAGAATCCTGACTACAGCGGTCCATGCTCCAAAAGTCATCAACCATGCAAAAATAGATGAAATAACATAAGTATCACCTCTCAATACGAAATATATCAATGAATAATAGTGAATTAAGACATAGAATAGTGATGCAAAATGGACGTATCATACACCTATAATGCTGTAAAATCTTTCCAATGGCATGGTAAAAGGCAGATTATAGATTCTGAAAGAGACAGTTGACTGGTAGGGGGTGTTAGTGAAAACGAAACTCTCAACAAAAGTTTTAGTGAGCATAGCGTATTGCTCACTCTCATCTTGCATGTATGAGGTCAAACCAACCCTCTGAATTAGTAGCAAGAAATCATCAAGAATCCTTGCAGCTTGCAAGAAGGTATAGCAAGGAAAAGTAGATGGGTGAGCATCCCCATCATCTCCTTCATTACCCAAGCGAGGTGCAATGAGATCTTCGTTGTATGAAGTCCTAAACTGAGAGGTTGATCTTGAGGGCCTTGACCTCCTAGGTGCATCCCTCTCAAAAATTTCTCCAAAGTTGTGGTTGTTCATCTTTGATATTCTGAAATTTAAACATCTATTACACAAGTGATTGCAAAGTGAATATATAATGGAGAGCACTACTCATAGGGACTTGTAGAGGCCTAAACATGCATCAAAACTATATCTCTAAGCATTGAACAAGCTTACAAGCTCTCATAACCTGTCACCTACAGCAGCAAAATACTCAAGATATAAACCACTAAACACAAATCTACTTGGACAAGCGGAGGAGTCACATACCAGAGAGCAAATGCTCCAAATTTCAGCAGCAAAGATGGGCTGAGCAAGGAGATCGAAAAATCGAGGGCAAGAACAGCAAGAACGCGATTCCGAGCAATGAACTGGTGTTTTCTCGGGAGAGAGAAGAAAGTGGCAAGTGAGAGAGTGAGTGGAGGGCCAGGGGTGGCCCACACCATGGCCAGGCGCGCCCCTAGGCTGGCCGTGCCACCAGGTGGTGTGCCTGCCTGGTGGGCCCCCTTGGTACCTTCCAGGCACTCCTCTGTCCCTTTTTTCATCTAAAAATTTAATATGAATTTTCTGGAATTTTTCGAGACACTTTATTTTTGGGCAATTTTTAGGCATAGATGAATGATCTTCTGACAGAAAAAAGTTTCTGGAATGATGCAATGAAAAAACAAAGCTAGAACTTCAGAAGTTCTAAAACTCTCTAACATGCAAGCAACTAACAACAAAAAAGTAAACTAAACGAAAACAAAAACTAAAATAGATAGAATAGAAGTAAGCAGAGATAATCATGGTGAAAACATTGTTTTGTTCAATGAAATCCTTTTGTTAACAAGGTTGATCAGGTCTTGTTACCAAAACAATTTTATATGAAACAAAACTTTGTATTCCACTAATGATTATGTTACCTCAACCTTGATAGCAATGGTCACAATCATAGTAGTTTCAAATTTTTCTCGTGGTATGGGACAATATATTTCTCCAACTTGAATGCCCTCAACATGTTCAATTGAATTCAAGCCATAAGTCCTATCAATCTTCTTGGGGAAATAGACAGTATGTTCCTTGTCATTAACATTGAAGGTCACCTTTCTTTGATTACAATTAATAACAGCTCCTGTAGTATTAAGAAAAGGTCTCCCAAGAATAATAGACATATTATCATCTTCAGGCATTTCAAGCACAACAAAATCAATTAATATCAAGCAATTATGAGCCACTTGAACAGATACATCCTCACATATACCAACAGGAATAGTGGTAAATTTATCAGCCATTTGCAAAGATATATCAGTTGGTATTAGTTTTTCAAGTTGAAGTCTCTTATAGAGAGAAAAAGGCATGACACTAACTCCTGCTCCCAAATCATACAAAGCAGTTCTAACATAACTATTTTTAATAGAGCCAGGAATAGTTGGAATCCCTAGGTCTCCAAGTTTCTTTGGAACCTTACCATTAAAGGAATAATTAGCAAGCAAAGTAGAGATTTCTTCATTAGGGATCTTCCTTTTATTCGAGACAATATCCTTCATATACTTTGATTAAGGAGGCAATTTAATAGCATTAGTCAAAGGAATTTGCAGGAATAAAGGTTTCATCCACTCACAAAACTTATTATAGTGTTCATCTTCCTTTGACTTGTGTTTCTTATCAGGGAAAGGCATAGGTTTTTGGACCCAAGGCTCTCTTTCACTACCATGTTTCTTAGCAACAAAATCTTCTTTAGTGTATTTAGTATTCTTAGTGTGCCCTTCAGGTTCTTCTTCAACTTTTTCTTTATCAGGAACATCATTTTCTTCATTACCACTTTCAGTTTCAGCATCAGAGACAGATATAATATTAGGATATTTAGCAGGTTCAGAGGGTTCTACAATAGTTTTATGTTTCTTTTTTTTTTCTTACGAGTAGTACCACTATTTTTAGCTTGTTGAGAATCATGCTCAATTCTTTTGGAATACCCCTCAGGATATAGAGGATCCTGGGTAGCAGCACCACTTCTAGTTCTAATTTCATAAGCTTGTTTTTCTTTGGCAGCATTAACTAGCAAGTCTTTTTGTACTTTAATAAGTTGATCAATTTGAGTTTGAACCATTTGAAAATGTTTAACAAGCATTTTAACATCATTAGAGGTTCTTTCCACAATATCTTTTAACTCAACAATAGCTCTAGAGTTTTCCATCAAATGATTTTGCACCCTTTTATTAAAGTTATCTTGCTTAATAATAAAAATATCAAATTCTTCTAAGCATTGATCAGGAGGTTTAGAGTAAGGGATATCACCTTCATCAAAATGTTGGAGAGAGTGTACCTCAATAGTGGATGAGTGGGGAATTGGCTTACATAATTCTTCTATAGGAGGTAAATTCTTGACATCTGCAGCTTTAATTCCCTTCTCCTTAAGACATTTCTTAGCTTCCTTTATCACTTCATCATTTAGTTCAATAACTCCCCTCTTCTTATATGTTGGTATAGGCGCAGAGATAGTTGGTTCAGGTATAATTGTTTCACGTATAGCTGGTTCAGGAGGAGTCCAATCTTCATAGTTCTTGCTTATTTTAGCCATTAATTCCTCAGCTTCCTTAGGAGTCCTATTCCTGAAAACACAATCAGCACAACTATCCAGGTATGTCCTAGATTCTTTAGTTAGTCCATTATAAAATATATCAATAAGCTCATCCTTAGGTAATGGACATCCAGCCTGTGCATGAATCAAAGCACAAAACCTTGCCCATGATTCAGGTAATATCTCTTTTTCTCCCTGTTTAAAATCAAAAAGTTCCTGCAAAATAGCATGTCTAGCACTAGGAGGAAAATATTTCTGCACGAAAGTACTAATCAAGCAATCAGGGCTATCAATAGATCCAGGAGGTAAATTACTAAGCCAAGTTTTAGCTTCTCCTTTTAGCAAAAGGGGAAAATTTTAGCAACAAAGTAGGTGCGCATCTTAATATCATCAGAAAACAGGCCACTCGTGGTAGAAAGCTCAGTCATATGTGCTACCGCACTTTCATTTTTAGTCCCACAAAAAGGTTCTTTCTCAACAATATCTATGTAAGATAGATCAAGAGAGAAATCATAATCTTTATCTTTAATGTTTATGGGAGACGCAGCAAACTTAGCATTAGGACACAATTTGGGTTTAATAGTACGCATCTCAAGGAGACTCTTAGCAGCACTCCTATCATGTGTGTTTTGACATTCTTTAATAAATTCATCGGTCATCTCAATATAATCGTCTTCAATATCATAGCTCTCTCTAGACTCAAGTGAACTAACAGGTGTAGTAGTGTCTTCATTAGGAGTTTCAGTATTTCCAGCTATAGTTCTAGCAATCGTAGCATCTAGGAAAGGACCTAATGAACCACTCTATCAAGAACAGTAGAAGCAGCATCATAAGTATCAGAAGTTTCAGATTCAGTAGTAGTAGCAGTGTGTGTAGCATGTGTGTGTGGTGGTGTAAGGAACTTACTCATAACAAACGGTGAATCAAGAGCAATAAAGGTGTTCAGAACCGTACCTCTTCTTGTAGTGGATGGTAAAATAGTAACCTTTCCATCACGAGACTTACCCATGATGGATGGATGGTAGCAAACAATAATGATTCCAAGTGGACTTGATAAATAAAGCTATGCTCCCCGGCAACGGCGCCAGAAAATAGTCTTGATGACCCACAAGTATAAGGGGTGTATCGCAGTATTTTCGAGGGAAGTGAAAACCAATTTATTGATTCGACACAAGGGGAGCCAAAGAATATTTATAAGCCTTAACAACTGAGTTGTCAATTCAGCTGCACCTGGAAACAATCTTGCTCACAGCAGTTTATCAGTAGCAACAGTTTTGTAGTAGGAATAGTAAAGTAATAGCAGTAGTAAAAGTAAAGACGATAGTAACAATTATAGTAAACAGTAGGATTA
Source organism: Avena insularis (assembly GCA_023614405.1). Classification (NCBI taxonomy): domain Eukaryota; kingdom Viridiplantae; phylum Streptophyta; class Magnoliopsida; order Poales; family Poaceae; genus Avena; species Avena insularis. The sequence continues at coordinate 434,275,995 of CM042693.1, read as the reverse complement.
AAGCGCGGTAGGCATAGGGATGGATGGACGGGCGTTGCATGGACAAGACAATTCATATAGCAATCAGAACATAGGGCAATTATAGATAAATAAGATAAAGCATCCAAGTACTAAATAATCATAGGCATGTGTTCCATATATAGTCATACGTGCTTGCAATGAGAACTTGCACAACATATTTTGTCCTCACCCGTTTGCTTGTAGGGCCTCAAGGGAACTACTGACAATTAAGGTGCTTCTTTTAATAGAGCACCGGAGCAAAGCATTAACACTCCATGAACACATGTGATCCTCACATCAAAGTCATTCCCTCCGGTTATCCTGATTTCTATCACTTCGGGGCCTTTGGTTCTAGACAACAACGTGAGTACACAACTTGCAGGTAACACCAAAAACAATACTATCATAATGAATCAATAACATGTCCAGATCTGAAATCATGGCACTCGAGCCCTAGTGACAAGCATTAAGCATAACAAGTCGCAACAAAGTCAAAAAGCACTAATAGTAGATACTAGGCACCATGCCCTAACAATCTGATGCCATTACATGAACGATCTCATCCAATCCCTACCATCCCCATAGCCTACAGCGGGGGATTACTCACTCATAGATGGGGGAAACATGGATGGTCGATGGAGAAGTGATGGTGATGATGATGGCAATGATCTCCTCCAATTCCCTGTCCCGGCAGGGTGTCAGAATGGAGTTTCTGGTTCCGAATCGTGGAATCTGGTGGTGGTGGCGGAGCGGAACTCTTTCTGGAGAAACGTCGAACCCCCTGAGTTTTTAGGTCAGAAGGCAACTTACAGGCGAAGAGGGAGACCGAGGGGGTGTCCGACGGACCACCCCTAGCACGGCCTAGCCCAGCGTGGCAGGTGGTGTGGCCAGGCCCAGCCCCACTCATCTCGTACGGCTCGTGAGTCTTCTAGCGAAATAGGATTTTTGGCATATTTTCCAGGATTTTCCTGATAGTTGATTTTCTGCACAAAAACTAGACACCAAAGTAATTCTGCTGAAAACAACGTTAGTCCGTGTTAGTTGTATCCAATTCACACAAGTTTAGAGGAAAAACAATAGCAAAAGTATTCGGGAAAGTAGATACGTTTTGGACGTATCAGTGAGCATGCGCCAAGTCAACCCAAATAAAGCATCATAGGAGAATACCACAATATTATGATTTTATATGCTAAAACAATGCATGATTCTTTCAAGGCACATTAAGAAATCTCAATTGTTTGTACCAAGTCATGCTACAGCAATAATCACTAAGCATAAAGTCATAGCAATATCAAACATGACATGCTAAAGTCTAGGCCACAGTCAAAACAAGACTCCTTTTATACCACTCATAAGCATGAAACTTCTTACTCTTTTTCAGCATCAATCGAAAACTAAAGCTAAACGCAGTGCTAGCAAAGGAGAACACTCATAGAACAATAAGAGTGAAAACTAGAGTGTTCTAGGCAATGAATACCGGGGTGTGTCTCTCTCCAAAAGAAGTGTGTTGGGATCCAACCAACTTATTTAAGCAAACCAAACAAAAGAAAACTAAAAACAAAGACGAAGACGCTCCAAGAACAACACAATTGTGCATGAAACAATAAAAATGAAGTGTTCGGAAGAAAACCTGAGATTTTTATTGATGAAGAAGGGGATACCTTGGACATCCCCAAGATTTGATGCTTGTACTTCTTGAATGTTTCTTGGGGTGACACGGGTGGCAACCCCAAGCTTGATCTTTTGTCCATACTTCATCTTATCACATTATTCTTCCCTACACTTGAAAATTTCCTTCATACAAAACTTAACGCAATCTTCATTAGCAACATTAGTGTACTCAAGATAATAAGTCTTTGGGTTCAGTTTCAACACAAGTAAAACTTCCATTAAAACACAAGATACTGTAGCAATTCCTTCTAAAAGCTCAAGTGATCAAAGATAACTCAAAGAGAAAGAGATTAAGAAGTAAATGCAAATAATGGCAGAAATCTGTCAAAACAGACCAGCAGGTAAAAACCGATTTTTCCGAAGACCTTCTGTTGCTCAAATCAAAAAGGGTTAAACTAACTAAAGTTATATAACAACCTAGGGCATAATCACAAAAAATTAAAGCTCAATCCGACGTACAGAGATTTTTCACGTTTACAGCGAAGCTCAAAAATCTGTTTCGGGACAGCAACTTTCCCAAGCATTATTTCTCTCTTATTAGAGGTTATTCTTGGCACAAAAACCACACAAAAAGGATAAGGAGAGGTTATTAATTAAGCAATAACTTCCAAGACTCAACAAAAGAAAAATTTATTGATTAAAAATTTGGGTTATCTCCCAATAAGTGCTTTTCTTTAACGCCTTTGAGCTAGGCATAAGAATTTTGATGATGCTCACATAAGAAATATGAGTTGAAGTAAAAGAGAGCATCAAGAAGCAAATATGGAACAAATTTAAGTCTAACCCACTTCCTATGAAAAATAATCTTGTAAAGAAACAAGTCATGAAAGCACAAAGCAACAAGCATAGGAAAGCAAAACAAGTGCAACTTCAAAAAATTTAACATAAAGAGGGGAAACTTAATATTGTTGAGACACATAAAACCATGTTTCCCTCTCTCATAAAAAAATTCAGTAGCATCATGAATAAAATTAACAATATAACTATCACATAAAACATTCTTATCATGAGCCAAATGCATAAAAGAATTAATACTCCCCACATAAACATAGTCATTATTATTAATTGTAGTGGGAGAAAATTCAACAAAATAGATATCATTATTATTCTCATCACCATAATCATCAAAAATATGAGGCATATTGTAATCATAATTAATTTTCTCCTCAATAGTAGGTGGATTGAAAATATCATATTCATTATTGTAATCATCATATATTTGAGGTATAGTATCATGATAAGCAATAGAATAGTTATCTTCCAAAGTGTGTTCATTTGTAATCATATCATCATTGTAAGGAACATGGATAGTACTAATAGTGCAGCAATTATTAACATCATCATTTTCAGAATTGGTACCGAAGAGATTTTCAATATCAAAAGTAGTGTGCTTTTCTCAATCATGATCACTACTATAGGTAGCAGGCATAGGAACATCATCAAGTTCAGACTCGTCAAAACTATAATAGGAGCAACATGCTTTGGGGAAAATATTGTTTCCTCTCTCCTTTTACTCCTCCTTTTCTTCCTTTTCTTCTTCTCTTTAGGAGGGAGAGGCTTGAAAGGAAGCTTCTCCATATACCCTGGTTTATTGTTATAGACAATAGAAGAAACTTTGGAGGATTACTCCTTTTCATTAATAAGAACAAAATACATATTAGTCCTGTCATATTTTGGTAAAATCTTATCTTTTATAATATTTTGTATGTAAGTATTTGTGTGGAAATTATCAACACAATAAAGGTGACAACCATGTAGGACGGTATTAATATCAAAAGCACTCATATCTACCAAAGAGGTTTTTCTTGATAACTTTTCACACCCCAAAAATAATGTAAGTTCATCATGCTGATTAGGAGTGATCATGTTATCACAATACAAACTTGCAGTACTCATTGGATTAGAAGGGCTATTATTATTGCCTGAGCATCGAAAATTGAAATGACCCACTTCAAAGCAAAGTTCACAAATAAAAGGATAGATGGCACACACTTTTTTACCAAGATCATTTAGAGCCCTATACCATGTTCTAGTTTTTTCATTCCTGTGGGTGATACAATATTATTCTTCAATTTGATCTTTTTCACAAGGTCTATGTATTCCACAAAAATTAACATGCTTATAAGAAATAGTACTTTCAGAGGTTTGAGCATATTTATTGCTATCATTAATAACAATTTCATTTTCCATGCAAGTGTCTTTAAAAGGCTCATGATACATGTCCCATTTTCTTTAGGAGCATTAATATGAGAAGCAAAGGCTCTACAACAATCAACAAGAATTTGAGGATCAAGACCATATTTAGCACTAAGCTCTTGAAAATCAGCAGTTTCAGCGAAAGACTTAATGCAATCATACTCATAGTTTATACCTAGTTCTTTACCTTTGTCGTTATCCCAATATTTGGTATTGCTTTGAATTGTTTCAAGAAGATCCCACTTAGCCTTGACCTCCTTACTTGTGAAGGATCCCTCTGAACAGGTATCTAGATAGTCCTTGTGATGTCCTGAAAGCCTTGCATAAAAATTATTAATAACAATATTACTAGGGAGCTCATGAATGGGACTTTTGAGCATTAGTGACTTCAGTCTCCCCCATGCCTAGGCAATACTTTCTCCATCATGAGGATGAAAATTATAAATATAATTCCTATCTTTATGAATTTCATGAGTAGGATAAAATTTAGAGTAAAAGAGAGATTCAAGTTCCTTCCACTCTGAATGGTGAGGAACGTCTAGTAGCTCATACCACTCCCTTGCTTTGCCCTTAAGTGATAAAGAGAATAGCTTCCTCTTAACTTGGTTCATTGAAATACCTGCACACTTGAACAACTCGCATAATTCATGTATAAAGAGTAAATGATCACCAGGATGGACAGTTCCATCTCCAAAATAACCGTTATTCATAACACGTTCAACAATTTCCATAGGTATTTTAAAAGGGACGCCTTCAGTATGTGGATTTAAAATATCACAAGTATCATTAGAATTACCACATGTAGGAGATAAAGTATCATTAGAGCAAATTTTCTTATTTAAAGCTGGGGAACTAAAAAGATCATTTTCATAAAAACTAACTTCCCCAAGCTTAGACGTTTCCATAGTATTAGTAACAAAGGTGTTCAAAAAATTCATACTAATAACATTGCTATTAGCCTGCAAAGAAAGTTCCATGGGTTTTTTAATTTTCTTTTCATACCATACATGTTCTACCTTAGAAAAAATACTAAAAATCTCTCTAATTTTGTTGTTGTTTTCCATTAAGCCTAACTAGTAAAAATAAAAACAAGAAACAAAAAGATATAATTGCAGAATCTAAAGGAAATAACTTCGAGCACTCACACACCAGCAACAATACTAGAAGATAGCTTAGTAGCCAGAAGATGTGAGTACCTTTTACCTTACCCCCTGGCAACGGCGCCAGAAAATAGCTTGATGTCTATGCACGCTTCTATTCTTGTCGAAAGTGTTGGGCCTCCAAGTGCAGAAGTTTGTAGAACAACAATAAGTTTCCCTTAAGTGGATCACCCAAGGTTTATCGAACTCAGGGAGGAAGTGGTCAAAGGTATCCCTCTCAAGCAACCCTGCAATCAAGATATAAGAAGTCTCTTGTGTCCCCAACACACCCAATACACTTGTTAGGTGTATAGGTGCACTAGTTCGGTGAAGAGATAGTGAAATACAAGTAATATGGATGCTTACAAGTGGTAATTGCAATCTGAAATAAGAGTGGCAGCAAGCAAACATGTAACAGAACTGATTGTAAATGGTGTTTCAATGCTTAGAAACAAGGCCTAGGGATCATACTTTCACTAGTGAACACTCTCATATAAATATCTTCTCTTCATGATGCTACCCTGAACTACTCTCCGGTTGGACGATGTAGGGCTATAACAGCACACCTTAAAGTTCGCATTCCCCATCTAGATAACCCCTCACTATCACCTTGAGCGCTAGATGGTTCCAACAAACACCACAATCTCATAGAGACATCCAACTCAAATTATACTCATGATAAGTATTTATGTAACCTTAGCCTATGTGCCACACGGTGTGCACACTGTCAACTTCACACACGTGGGGATAAGCAGAGATTAATTAAAGCACTTGAGTAGCAGAATAGATCCTAGATTATAAAGCTCATGATCTCAATAAGATCACGCATAGAGAGAGAGAGAGAGAGAGAGAGAGAGAGAGAGATGAACACATAGCTACTTGTAGAGCCCTTAGCCTCCAGAGAGAACTACTCCCTCCTCATCATGGGAATCAACAATGGCGATGGAGATGGCGGTGGAGTTGATGGAGATGGATCCAGGGGCACTTCCCCGTCCTAGCAGGGTTCCGGAACATAGACTTCTGTCCCCTGAATCTCCTCTTCGGTGGTGGTGGCGCTACGGAATGTTTCGTGCAATTCTGATCTGGTACTTAGGGTTTTCGTCCCGGGGGGAATATATAGGCGAAGGGGCAAGGTCGGTGGAGTCCTGAGGGGCCCACACACCCTGGTGGCACGGCCAGAGGTGACCCGCTCCACCATATGGTGTGGCCAGGCCCTGGCCCTCCTCCATCTCTGCTTTGGGCTCCGTCTCGTGTCGGAAAAAATAGGAACTTTGGCTTTTGTTTCGTCCAATTTCGAGAATATTTCTTTTCTGGCTTTTCTGAAACCAAAAATAGCAGAAAACGGGCAACTGGCACTGTGGCATATTATCAATAGGTTAGTTCTAGAAAATGTATAAAAATGCGTCAAAATATAGACAAAACATAAGATAGCTGATACAAAACAAGCATAGAACATCAAAAATTATAGATACGTTTATGACGCATCACGCACCTGGAGTCTCCGCCTACACCGCGTCATGCCTAAGTCTGCAAGGTTCTAGTATCGGTCCAGGGTCTCCACCTCCAGACCAGAGTCTCTACCCCGACCTGGAGTCTCCGCCCCTACACCGCTGGAGTCTCTGCCCGTGCTCTGACCCGCCTACCCCTGCAAGGTTCTGGAGTCTATCTGTAGTCTCCGCCGCCCAAACCGGAGTCTCCGCCGTAAGTGAGCAGGCCTGCGCGCCTTGAGTTAGGCCTGACCTATGTAACACCCACAAACTTCCCCTTTATGCCTAAAATACCCTTACCTCATGGCTGGCCTATATATATGCCCCCTCCTTGAAACCCTAGAGATTATTATGAATTGAGGCATGTGCCTATCCCTGGATGGGAACCCCCTCTCTATAGTAAATCTGTGAGTTGTACAAGGCCTTGGAGTCGGTTTCCTTCTCCAAGTTGTCAATACCCTCCTCAAGTGTTTGGTCTCTCCTTGTCAAGGATTCTAGTAGTGCTTGGTCTCTCCCCTTTGGGATTATACTTGGTTGCTACTCTCTCCTTGATTCGGATTCTATCATCCACTTGCTGATCTCTCCTTTGGTGATTCTACCGCAAGGTCTCTCGTCGAGGATTCTATTGGATTAGTTATTCGAACCAATGGGAGCACATCTAATAATGTGTGTTTTGGCATGTGTTTGTATCTTTACCTTACATTAGAGTTGTGTTCATCGTGCTCATCGGGTTTTCCCTCACTCCCTGCCTCAAATCCATGAAGATCGGGCCACCCAAGGGTTAATCCCATAAGGGACCCATAACAACATGGATAAGGATCTCTCATGGGTAAAGCAACACACCTATGCAGAGCGTAAGAATTGTCGCATGTTACTCCCTGTTCTAGGAAGGAGCTATGAACGTGGCAGGAAAGGAGCTCCATGAAGTTCTGGTAAACCCGTGAAGGCTGACAGACATAGTTTTCCAAATAAAAGCAACATTTAAAGAAATGTTTACGAAAACCTACATAGCCTTCGACTTGTGGTCTACGGCTGTAGATAGTGCATCAAAGAGTCCTTTTTAGTGAACTTGCTGATTACGCTTGTACTCAATCGTACCTTCTTAACCCTTGCTAGATCTCGGAGCAATCAATGACGAAGTTAGGAGGATAACTACTTTGAAGAGTTGAAGATATTCAGTGGGGATCAACAAAGTCGACGACTACTTCAGTGGCAATAAAAGAGAATCTAAAGAGTGGAGCATAGATAAGTCCCTAGATACTAGAGCCTACTTCTTTAGAGCATTTCTATAGCAGCAATTACAATCCGTAGATGTATATTAAAAGTAGTAGTATTTTTAGAATAGATTTTAGTTTCTATTTTTAGTTTCTTCTATATAGTATTGTCCTCACAGTTTTGAGGAATGTTTTCTGTATCTTTTGTAAAGATTTGAGTTGTAATCTATAGTCATGTCTTGGACCAGCGATGTTTTTGCTGTACCACTTTGAGGGATGTAATACTATTGGAATGGTGTTTTATTGGTGTTATGTCAACGACTATAGCATACTACATCATGCATTGCAATGCTGGGTCACCGCACTAACCCTACGATAGGTATATCTTCAAGGAAGTGCAAATTCTAGCTCTAATGCTTCAGAAAATATTGCAAACGGTGAATAAAATAGTCAAAACGAACATGAAATCATCCAAGGGGAAAAGTCTGGAGTCCATCTCGTCCTCCCATGTAGATTCCTTGGTAGAATCTGCCTTGGATTGTCGTGCGTTGCAGGAACAACAACCGAGGCAATCCGTTTCGGATCACTTGTCCGAGTCCCGGTCGTCCCACTCCTGCGACAACACATCGCCCATGGTCCCTCGACAACCCTAGAGCTGACAGCGACACAGTGACGGAGTCACGCACACCTACGTCTAGCTCTTCCGACCCGCACCTCTCTAATGCGGCAACGTCGTGCGTGGACCCGCCATGTCCCTATCCTCTGGATCTTCTGCATCCAGTACACCTAAGTCCAACTCACTGGGATCATCTGCAAATGAGGACAACTATGTGTCACACGCCAGCTCAGACTCTACTGGATCTTATATGTCTCATAATCTTGCTCTACCTCTTCTGCAACATCAGCATGACATTGTTCTACAGAAAGGCATTCGACATCCAAAAATATATTATGGATTACTTAAAACTACATAAGAACCTCGTAATCTTTCTGATGCTCTTGCTAATGCTCAATGGCGAAGTGCAATGCAAGAATAATTTAATGCCCCAATGATGAATAAAACTAGACACGTTGTTCCTCCCAACTCTACCAAGAATGTGGTTGATTGCAAGTGGATTTATCGTATCAAGAAAAATACAGATGAAACCATTGATAGGTACAAAACTCGGCTTGTTGCTAAAGGGTTCAAACAACGGTCTGAAACCACTTTTTTTTTTCTTTGTACCTTCGCAGATGAGTAATCCTTACCAAGGATAACTTTGTAAAACGCAACTAGCATGAGAGCACAAAGTGTGTCTTTTATTTTATTATAATTATGCATGGTCCATATGGTCACTTATGTAAGTAGCCTTCATCATATATCCGCCGGTGTTGCCAATGGTTTTGGCAATTGGTTATACAACATAGCTCACAAGTTTATAATTTTTATTAGGGTGAGAGCGCTTGCCGTTATGTGATCATTGTGGCTATGTAGAAACGATGTAATTTTTAATGGTAATTTTTTTATGCAGGTCATCTACAGGTCTACTCGTTTCCTCCGCTCGTGCGCTCGTGGTTGTCTTTATAACGCACGGAGAATCTCAACCTATTTAAAAGTCTCTACATCGGCTGGAGTATAGGCCGGCGATATTTTCTTCCACATGGATAACAACAACATGACCTACAGATTGGGCTCATCCACAAGGCTTATATGTTTCATGTATTTTCCGTATGTAAACTTTTAATTTGGATAATTTCAGTTGTGTGTATCATGGACCAGATGTAAAATACCACGACTTGGTTTTACCTAAATTTAAATGTATCTATACACTAAAGTATCTAGATATAGATAAATCTAAGTCACTTATTTCTGTAGTACTAGTTCTTTTAAATAATAAAGCGGCCTTTCTCCGCAAAAAGCAACGGCTTCCATGCATGGTGCCTGAGCCACGGTGATGCTAGTCCGAAGCTGTAGTGGGTTGCGAATGGAACTGTAGTGGGTGCCTGAAAATAAGGAGAGGAAGTCATGGTACTGTAGTCTAAGTACCCTGTTATTTTACTTAAATTAGTTACTGTAGTTAATTACTATAGACATAAAATTTTAAATTAAATTTTATTGCACCATAATTTTGTCTATATGTAATTACTCTAAATACATAGCCTAAATCTGTATTATACAAATTAATTTAAATCATTTTGGCCTTAATCTTATAGTTTGGAAGAAGCAAAGTTAGGTTACTGTAGTTTCCCTGACTTCACTCTTGCACGTTAGAGGATCTGATCGGAACCAGATCTGTATTATACAAATTAATTTAAATCATTTTGGCATTAATCTTATAGTTGGAAGAAGCAAATTTAGGCTACTGTAGTTTTCCTGAATTCACCCCTGCACGTTAGAGGATCTGGTTCGTTGCGAATGCTCAAGCTAGCTAGTCAGTTAGTGCTCCGTGGTTCGGTGGTCATTCAGTCCAGACAGGTGTTTCTGTTTTCCAAGTACTAAATCCCAACCCTGTTCTAGAAGGTTTGGTGCCATCGGTGAATTTTTTCTAGAAGGCTTCTCGGTTCAAACTGGGAGGTGGTCGGCGAGCCATATATAGTGAAGCCAACTAAAGTGAGTCCGAGTGAACGTCTCCATTTGCAAAGTACAGTACGCTTTAGGTGGCCACTCAACGTGCCGCGAACTCGTGCGGTTGGTAGGACTAGGGATGGCAATGGGCCCTGAAACCCGCTAACCTGACGGATACCCGCTTAAATGGGGGCGGATATGGTAAAATATAAGACACGTCAAATTAAACGGGGTGGGTATATAGGGTGCTAGGCCCGGTACCCGCAGACCCACGGACCTGCCATGACATAGGACTTGGCCCAACCGTCATTGTCTAGGGTAAAAAAAGGCTCCGTCGCTCTGACCTGGACGACACGGGCGGCTACCCAAACCTTCGGCCGCCGCCACCCTTCCCGGCCGCCCACTACCCTCACCATCGCCGGGGGTCTCCGCTAGGCTAAGCCCTTGCGGGGAGGCGGCGGCGGGGCGCTGTTTTCTCTCGTTTTGGTGGCTCTCGGCTCTACCTCGGCCGACGGCCTTGTGAGCTCTTGAAGTGGCTGTTATTGTATTGCATGCGGTGGTGGGCTGCCGGGCGGCATGGAGAGGTTGGCGTCGGCCCGTCGCCTTGATCGCTGAGTGGTGACGGCGGCGGCTGATTCTCCGAGGGCTTGATGCGAGGGCTGCGACCTTCTCAAAGTGCGGTGGTGCTGCCCGATGCGTGGGGGGAGGTTGGCTGCTCGCGTGGCTGGAAGAGGATGGGCGCTATCGATGTCTTGTGAAGCTTCTTGGGGATGGGCGCTATCGATGTCTTGTGAAGCTTCTTGGGGATGGGCGCTTGAGCGGGTCGCGGCTCCGACGCGTGGTGTCGGCGCGGGAGGCCTCGTCCAGCCGTGATAGGGCTCTCAGCCAGCGCGGGAGGCTGGATGGCGCATCTATGTGCATGGTCGGAGGGCGGTGGCGCTTGGCGGGCGACGCGTAGATGGAGGGCTCGTCGTGGCGGCGTGGACTCGTCCGGGGCTCGATCTTGGTCACCAGGGAGGTGTTTTGGTGGCGGTGATCTTCGGTTCCTTTCGTGGTGGCGGCTGCTCGGGTTCGCTCTGGTTGTTTTTCGGCAACTAACTCGCGGGCAGCAGTGATGATCCGGACGGCGGCTTTTGTCACGACGACAGGGAGCCTAGGCATGGCTGTAGAAGGGATGCATGTTGATCGTCGGGAGCGTGAGGTGGTTGAGGAGGTGTGGCGGTTGTGCCGGTCCTTGTTGGGCGGGCGTGAAGTTTGGGACTCATCGCTGGGCGAAAGCCTTGCCCTGGCGGCTGGCGGGGACCTACGACGGTGATGCCCGTGGGCGCCGCATCCTTCTTGAAGTCATGATCGAAGTGGTGTTTTCGCTCCTCTGCCCGGGCTCTCCGGGGGAAATCCTAGATCCCTCGCAGGATCGAGCGTGGGTGGTGCTCTTGTGTCGCTTGGCCTCTTGGGGCCTCGCTTTAGACGTCCACCGGATTGAGGGACCTGTGGTGTGTTTGGGTGGTTTGGAGGAGGCGAGTTTGTCTTCGACCTGGCGGGGCGCGGCCCTAGGGCCAGTGTGGTTGTTTGGAGCTATGGCTCTGGTCTTTCGCCTCCGCCTGTTGCGTTGAGGTGTTGTGTCGATCTGGTTGGTCGTCGACCCGTGTGGAGCGCAACCTTGGGGCTGGCGTGTGGTGTTGTGTTGTAACGGTTTTTCGGCCAGTTTTCCTCTAAACTGGTCAGCTCTTTTCTACTATATCAATGAAAGGCAAAGCTTTTGCCTCGTTTCAAAAAAGGCTCACCCACCGACCCATATCCACCCAGCGGCCAGCCAGACCTGCAGCACGCATGGCCCACGACTCCCACACATCACCCCATCTCCTTCCTAGACGCGACCAACCGCACTGTGCTTCTCCGGTGCTTCCTCAATCCCCATCATCGGTGTTGTCGTCAGCTCCCCTCTCTCCGTCGCCAGGGTCGCCGCCCTCCCCTGTGGCATGGCGGCCGCTGCCGCATAAGCGCTATTTCTCTAGTGCTTCCTCAATCCCCGTCACCACTGTCGTCGTCAGCAGTCTCCTCTCTCCGTTGCCAAGGTCGCCGCCCTCCTCCGCAGCATGGCGTCCGATGTTGCCTCGCGCGTTGTTGTTGTTGTTGTTGTTGTTGCCCCACCGCCTTCATCGTAGCGGGTACCCGTCGGGTCTCGGGTCCACGACGGGTGGCGGGTCTGGAGGAATTCTGGACCCGACTACGGAGTCAGGGCGGGTATGGGGGCCGGACCCGGCTCCGAACCCGACGGGTGCCACCCCTAGGTAGGATAGCAGTAACAAGAGGAGAAGTCCAAGCCAGGAAGGTTTCCCGCCTTGCTTCCGGAGCCCGCCGTTCATGGACTTGACAACAGGCACCACCAGTTTGAGGCTTTTAGCTTGGATTCATTTCAAGGTCATCTAGGCAGGCCGCGGTAAGTCCATGCTAGGAAATCATCGTGGTAAAACCCCAAACGACCAACGCACAAGAGCATCAATCATCGCTAATGATGACAACCGTAGATCGAAAGAGATTAACCTAATATAAAACCACACCAATAAACATGAAAACCGACCAAATTCCTGGAGATCCGTCGGATACAAGGCTCCACTCGCCCTCCGCTGGCGCTAGATGCACCACCGAAACGAGGATTGGGCGAGAAGGAAATTATTCTAACTCTAGAATGTAGGCGTCGCTTCACCATCCCAAAAAAGACAGAAAAACAACCTAAATAAAGAACGAAAAACCCTCCTGTCGGCGAGAGGACATGGCGCGCAGTCTGCCACACCTCCAAGACCACCGTAGGCGGAGCGGATCAGTGGCGTCACCGGCGAGTGGAACAAAAACCTAGATGGGTTTTTAGGTCACTATCCCGACCGCCTGTCTAATCTGCTGACTCGCACCGACTAGGGAATTCATAAAATTTAACCATATATACCACCATGCTCTTGAGAAACTCCCAGTCGACGTCATACTCATGCTTCAGACAAGTCCAGTTTGTAATAAGCACCAAAAAATTATTCTTAGAGGTGTTCAACTATTTTGCACCCGGGGTGTGCTCAACAGTTTTGCCAAATTAGTATTTGCGTTTGGAACCGTAAACGTGGCAGGTTGCGGGAACTAGTATTTGCTCATCCCTACGAAAACAATAATTTTTCACCGGTTATGTGCTTGTTTTTTTTTGTTTTGAGGTTCACATGGGTTGTGATCGGATCGGATCTGATTTTGACCGTACCATATCCTTTTTCATATTAGTTTCTCGGATTCAAAGCGGAGCTGATAATGACCGGTTGCGGATTCGAATGCGGATATATTGGACCGCGGATTCGAATCGGAAACAGAGCGGACTCGGGCCGGACATGAAAGTATGTCGGATAAATACTCTCATAGGTAGATAATTATATTTCTAACAAAGTTTTGAGAGAGATTTAATCTTTCGGCCATGCAACTAGATAAGATAATAGAGATATGGTGTTAAAAGTCAGAGTTAGACATGTTCGTCAAATGAACTCGGTAACTAAATAAGTACTTGGTTTGTAATATTGTCCTTGACTTTTGACTCTAAAATCGGATTATCCGGTTTAAAACACTCGGATAATCCAAAATAATTTTCAGATAATCCATATCCACATGCTATTTTCCATACCATATCCTACATCATATCCTGGGCTTCACTTCGGAATTGGATATCCTTATCTGCCCGATTCTATAAAATCGGATATGATACCTTAAAACGGTTTCGGTGCGAAAATTATCCTATCCGTTTACATCTTTACTTGGAAGGAATACAATCTGTTAGAGCTGGGCATAACAATTTTTTGGACTACATAAAAGGAAAAGAGAAAGCGGTATCATGTATCCATGAATGAACCCGTCCCGCACCTCGCTTCAAGCCTGCTTCCACTGACGGGCTAGACATTGCGGGATTCACCAGCCCATTTACGTCGGCCATTGTTTTACCGCAGCCCAAACGAGCCGACTAAAAGCCGCTCGGAATAGAGAGAGACCTACTGTGCAGCCGTACCGCGCTCTCATTTAGTCCCACCTCGCGCAGCGAGACAGCAACGCAGCCGAGGCCACGCTATATGAGGAGATCCTGGACGCTGAGGAGAAGCATACCTTTCTCGGCCTTTTGGCTAAGATGGAGTGTAGTATCTGTTCTTATCAGTTTAATATCTGATATGTGGGCCATTGGTTATAGACGATATTAAATTTATTTTTTGTGGGAAAGGGTCCACCACGGTAGCTTGCTGCTGGGCTTCTTACGCGTCGCCCAGGCGTTGCACTGCTGTCTGGGCACACGGCGCACCCCAACCAAAATCAATTCTACTCTTTTGACACCCTGTTCTGGCTATTCTTAGTAGAATTCGGTACCTCTTGTAGGAGGAGTATAATTATCAAAGATGTAAATCAGTTAATCCTGGCTGAGCATGAAGGCATCGTTTCCGTTGATCAAAACTCTGCTTCAAAATCATGTACAGTACGATTCCGTTGATCAAAACTTCAAAACTCTCTGCTTCAAAATAACCATCGATGAAGGCATCGTTTCCGTTGATTAAAACTCTGCTTCCAAATAACCATCGATGAAGGCATCGTACACAATTCGTACGCTCTTTTATCGTACTCGTGAGGTAGTTCTGATCCTGGCTCGCTCCTCCGGCTCTATCAATTCATCAGTGGCTGAAGGTGCTAACAGGTTGTACTGTATAAACCTATCGTCTTCCTGTCACCCTCGACTCCGGTGAGCCCGTGCTAATAGGTTGTACTGTATAAACCTATCGTCTTCTTGTCACCCCCGACTCCAGTGAGCCCTGTTCTCGCAGCCGGCGATCTTACGATACAAAATCAAGTAAACAGCCAAAAGCCGACCTGGTAGGCGTCTGAGGAGGTGAAGCTCTCCTCTCCTGCATTCATGCTCGGTCGTGTTTGCCCCTTCCCCATTCTTTTAAGCGTCCGCTTTCCTCCTGGCTGGATCTACCAAGAAACCCTAACACCGCCCTGCGTCGCAGATGGCCTCCGCGGCGGAGGGCGGAGCTTGGGAGCCAGACGCCAACGGAGGGGAGCAGCCCGCGGAGGAGCCGCAACAGTTCGACCCTGGCCGGAGTAAGTAACAAGCCTCTCCTCTCCAACTTCCTTCGCTTCGTCCATGCATTGCTCCTACTCTAGGGTTGGTTTAGCTGGAAACGATGGACCGGATTCACATGAAAACTTGAATTGTTCGGGGCACATGAATCAGATTAGGAAGTCACGGAGAATATGCCGATTTGCTGGTAGGATCATGAAATGCGTTCTCCAGGGTTGGGAGTTATTGTGGACGTTTTTTGTGCTTGGAGATATCGACTTTATCGACTGATCTGTGTAGTAGGAAAAGGATGATGATGATGAATGTCTTGCATCCATGATTGATGAGTTCAGCTAAAACTAGTGTCTGGTGAAAATTACATGATCGGAGCCTCCATGTACCTATTAGATCCTTATTACAGCGTTAGATGGACTTTCAAACTAGTGTCTGGTGAATATTTTCTGAAACATTATAGCGTTGTTAGGATTTTCTTGCTAAATGCTCTTTGATGGGTTGCGATGAACTTTCTCTTAGCGGCAGGTATGATCTACACTGCCTGACGCGGAGTCGACATGGGCTGGCCCATGGTAGGTTTCAGTCGCTGTTTACTCCGGTGATTCGGCCCCTTGATTTCACCTACATACGAGTGTTGTTCTAAAAAAAACTACATCGAGTATCTCGATTGTTGCATAGCTGGTTAATTCATGGACAGGTTTTAGAAAAATCACAAATATTTTTCGAAAATCGTGAACCAATTTTGAAACCATGAACCAAATTTCTAACATCATGTACCAATTTTGGAAAATCATGAACAATTTTCTAGAAAACATGAAAGAAAATTCAATGTCATGATTTTTTTTTTCCAAAATCATAAACATTTTTTCTAAAAACCGTGAAAAAATATTTAAGAGCCATGAATTTTATTTTGAAAGTAATGAACATTTATTTGAAAAATTGGTAAGCAGACTTGGCATGGGCGTTTGCATTTACCTTTACCTGAATTTATTCCAGGATTATCCGGTGCTATTCTTTCGGTGGTAGGTGACGTGCCCGTCAACAGCGAGGCGTCTATGATGACTTCGTCAACCTCACGATCTGCCGGCTCAGTCCTTTAGAGGTGCTCATAGGGGTAGGGTGCATGTGTGCGTTCGTAGGGGTGAGTGTACATGCATATTTGTGAACGTATATGTTGTACTGTGATCTAAAAAAACTGCATAAGGAAATACTTAAAATGACAAAGAAAAGAAAAATAAGAAATAGAAAAGAATAAAAAAGAAAAATCAAACATAAAAAACTAGAGTGGAGATTTGGTGCACTTGGACAGCAGTGCTCCTTGTGTTATTTTTATATTAGAAAAAGATCTCCAGAATAAATGTACAAGGTCCATATATTTGTGCAAACTTATAGTAAAAAATCGTTTTATTGTAGGATACAAGAAAAAACAAAATTAGAACAGTAAATAAGAGTAGAAATACGTCTGTTTATTCAAAATTTATCTTTTTTTTGTGTAGCCCAAAATACAACATATTTGTAAATAAAATTTCTTTTGTACATTCTAGGTATATGTATCTAGTTATATATTTAATTTCAGAAGTATTGAAGACCTAAAAGTATAAGTTCAATTTTTTACAAACGGGAGCACATGAGCCCATGTCACAAAGACAGTTTCGGAAAATAAAACGCTAGAAATAAAAAAGAAGAAAAACAAAAAAAGGAAAAAAAAAGCATAAAAAAGGGACCAAAATACCACCTGAAATGAAAACCGACAGAAGCGGAAAGCCACAGTGCGCCGTGTCGAGCGGCAAATACTACCTCCGTTTTAAGGAATAAGTCTCACGCGTATTTCAAAACAAGTTTAACCGAAAAAATGAGCAATAATATCTTAATTATATTATGCATAATTAGTACAGTTGGATTCGTATTGAAAAACATTTCCAACAATGCTAATTTTATATCAATATTGTTTAAATATTTAGAGTAATTATTAATAAGAAAAAAACTGCAAATGAGGACGCCTTCTTCCTTCCACTAGTAGGGTTGCACGTGCAACGCACGTATTATCGATGCACATATTGTTTTGTCCATTTTAAAATTTTCTAAACACTTCATCCAATGTCACCCAAATAACTATTAAACATTTGACAAGCCATGGAACCTTCAAATAACTGAGATCAGGTACACCTCAGCGTGAAGGCTTCTTATTTTTGATACCAACTTAAGCTATTCCGAGCATTTAAATTAAATTCGTATATAATTATTTGGACAGATTTGCAAAATAAAGACAGAAACGCATAATTTTGATAAAAATTTAAAGTTCGTACATGGTAAATCAAAATGAAACTGAAAAAAGAAACAATAATAGGGCCTCACTCAAATTCATCTAAACGAATCACACGTTATCATCTTGCTATCGTAACACCAATTGTCTTCCTTGGTGACCTGGTGGTGTGGAGGTATATGAGGGCTCCTTTTTTCTTTTCCTTTTGTGCTTATTAGGGGAGAAAAAATGGAGGTATAATCTGTCAAACTATAAGATAAGACCAAGCAAGTAAGTATGCATCTCATGGCTACAGCCGCTAGAGACTTGGAAAATAATTCCTGGTCCATTATGTATAACAAAAGAACTTTGGGTATTATTTATCATCATAGCGGCATTATTTCAATAACTCGGTATTCGAAATTCAAATTCAGGTTAGCTTGCCTCAGATATTATTGAATAATACATGGGACCACAAAATACAGCGCAAAATACTAGAAAATGGAACGATTAATGCAATGATATAGAAATATCCTTAATGCCACACATGAGAGAGAGTTACTACCGACTCTTTCTAGCATATAATTAAAATCTTAATGAACTGGTCATGATATGTATGGTTTAGCTGAAAGAGCATGGCTCGCTTCAATATGATATCATAGATACTTCGCCCAAATAGATTAGCAGGCTTAGCTTTAGATTTCAGTACGCTTAGACTTTAGGATCTTCAAGCAGGTAAGAATAGCTCATCAAGAATTGCTAACTGTTCATCACATTTAAATCTACTGAATCTTGAAAGTTTTTATTTACCTTGGTTGTATATCTTCATCAGGGCATACTTTGTTCCGTAGGACTAGCCAAATAATCACAAAGCTAAAATTTATTTTCAGTGGCCAACTGTAGCCTATAGTAAGGGTTATAACAAAGCTGAAGCCTTTGACAACTCCTGAATCTGTCAATGAAAATAGAGTCACTTTAGCGCTAAGTTATATGTGCATGGAGACTGTCTCCCTTGTTTCCCAAGATGATAAGTAACCATCCTAAATGATCAATGAAACATACTCTAAATCAATTTAGCAAAGAAGACGATTATAGAGGGACCAGGGCAGAAGCATGAGCAGCGGCGTTGCGTGGGCCAGCAGGGTAGGTGTCGACAAGGAGGATGCTTTCACAGCCTCTACTTCAGATGAGTAAGAAAAAGAGTCACATTGACACTCAAGCTTTACTTAACATGGGTAAATGTTTTGCTTACTTAACATGAGTCAAAAGGATATAGTCAAATTCAAATTCGAAAATTAAGCTGCTTCCTCGCACCACCGAGGCACTGCAGAACTGTAAAAGAACCGTTTGATCCGGGTAGGAACTCATCAATCTCCTCCTTAAAAGCTTGCAAAATTCAGGTAACATACGGGTCAAGCGAGTAGAAACTTGGCATTGTTGCACAACTATATCTGCGATAGATGAAACATGATGGAAGTATTTTTCACAAGATATAAAAAAGCAGTCGTATCGTGAGTATTTTTAATTCATTCTAATAAATCTAGACTTTACGAAAACCACAAACTTCAATATTAATAAATTTTATAATATTATTTTAGCTGTACGGTACATCCCTGTACCCATCACAGCCTGGCAATCCTTCATAGGAGGAAAAGGTCGTGTAGTAGTACCACAAATAAAACAGCGATGTAAAAATATATGGACGACTGACGGCATCGCAGGATAAGAGGACCAAACCCAGGAACCAATTACATGAAACTTAACTCGAGAAAGGGTAGAGAAATTGGAGAGAAAGGTGAGCTTACTGGTGGCTCAGCTCAGTCGATTTCTCACTGCCTTGCCTGAGCCATAGGCCAGCTTCACTGGGTTATGCTCGGGTGCGTTGAAGCAGCATCAGGCGAGAGATCCAGATAACACCATAGATCTCTTTGACTCCTTGTGTCGGGGCGTATACACGGTGGCGGCTCCTGCTTCTCGCGATGCCTCGACCGCTCTCGGAGGAACATCAAGTCGGAGGCGGCTTCATGGAATACCGGAGTGTCTTCGCCTCTCTGGAGGAATAACACACTTCAACGGCGATACCGCGTTGGCATGAGGGCGTGAGGGCGGATGCCTTCCGGGTCGTGGTGCGCCTCCCCTCCCGGCTGCCCTTCCGCCGCCGCTCCCGAAGAGTGCTCGGGCGCCACCATATCACCGCGACCCAGATCGCGCCGCATCTGTTGTCGAGGCAGCGTTGCAGCCTGACGGCAGTGGCGCGGGTCAGTCACCGTCGCTCGGGAGGCGGCGGGGTAGGGGTCGTCGTGGAAGATGATAGGACCTGATAATGTGCCAAGTAGTTTTTTTTCCTATGCGAGGACTGTGGTCACTGTGGAAAAAGTCGTCCGCTCGTCTAAGTGTTCTCCGTCAAAGTTAATTGCTAACTGCACCCGTGACTTCTGATTAGATAGATCTGGGCCGTTATATCACATTGAGCGGGAAAAGATCTGTGGTTCTAATTTCTCCGCGTGCACTTGATGGGTGGGTTTAAGAAAGAAAATGTTTGCTCGTTTATAAGTATATATAAGTAGTATAGATGAGGGAGTAGTATTTTCGGTCAAACCTAAAGCTGCGCCTCCGCTCCTTCTTCTAAATGGGCCGGGCCACCTTATCGCCGTTGCTTTTCTTTTCAGCACACGGTTTGTTTCATGACTGCCGTAGCTTGATACATCACATAGCACCGTACGATATTTTTTTAAAATGAATGGCCAAAGCCCCGACCTTATATTAATAACGTTTTTATTGGCGAAAACGATACAAAATATTGAACCCACTCACTACATAGACTGCACACACGTATATGAAACATGCCTACCAAAGAGGCTACAAACGGAAGTGCCCAACACACACGGCTATCCAGACTACTCAAAGAAGAACAAAAACTTGATGGGCTAAGTTGTCGGGCTGGACCTCTCCCAAGCACAGGCGAACGGGCGAACTGCACACCGTCTAAGAGCTCCACCGCTTCAGAGATTGCCACCAGGAACCGACCATCACCGTCCACACGCCCAAGCTGAAGCACTGGGGTAGAACCCAACGAGGAAACCGAGGGTTCAGGCGATGACGCTACAACAAGTGTGTCAATTCGTTGGGACTCCAAGTGTAAAGTGCTGCAGCAAGAGAAATTTTCTCCACAAGGGTGACTCAAGGTTTATATCGAACTCTCGAAGAATAAAGACGGAACTTCTTCCACCCTCTAGGTAAAGTCTTTATCTTGTACCCCCAACTCCACCGTGTGGTCATCAAGCACAAGCCTTCAATATCCGTAAAGTAAATTAACAATAAATAAAATACTAGAAAGAAAACTAAAACTAGGAAGTAAACTAAAACAAGCAATGTTGGGGGTACCCCGGGTAGGGTCACGCCGGGGTATAAAGGCCGAGTTAGCCGAGGTACGGCAAGGTCAAAGCAAGTGCTGGCCGAGTCACCTCAAGGCAGTCCGAATCACGGAGTAACCCAGACCGGAGAATGTCCACCTAACTGAGTCCCGGCCGATGTATGTCGTATGCCGGCATGATTGATGTAACTTGTATGCAGGTACCCGCGTGGCCGGATTAACCAGGCACGATCCGGGTTATATCAGGCTTGCAAGAGAAGGAAGGTATCTCGCTGGTCAAAAGGTGGTCACTGTATGCAGGAGCATGAGCGAAGCGGACAAAGAGAAGGACCACCGAGGCGTGGCTGACAAGGGTGACACGCCCTGTGTCGGATGACGCTGGCGCCACAGAGGCTTACGTAGCCTCTGCATGGCTTACGATGGCGAAAAGTGATCCGGTCGGTTTGCTATTTTGGAAAGAGGCATATTCCCAGAAATATGCCTCCACGTATGCCCTAATTAGAGACCTAGCCTCCACTTTATAAGGAGGACCAGGGCCTCTGTAGAAGGGGTGGGCATTTGGGTTGTTGGTTCCTTGGATATAGGTAGTGGTGAGAGTAAGAGAGTTTCTTCTTCCTCCTCTCCCCAATACAGCTCAAGGAGCACTTGTAAACTCATCTAGCTTGGAGAATACAAAGC
This sequence comes from Avena insularis, assembly GCA_023614405.1. Taxonomy (NCBI): domain Eukaryota; kingdom Viridiplantae; phylum Streptophyta; class Magnoliopsida; order Poales; family Poaceae; genus Avena; species Avena insularis. The sequence continues at coordinate 434,254,367 of CM042693.1, read as the reverse complement.
ATCTGTGTGTGAAATCACCACACTATCCCTCCCTGGATACCTCTAGTGCATATTGACCCCACCTTTAGCCTATCCATGACATCTGCCGTGACACCACCACGACAGTTGGCGCCCACCGCGGGGCTAGCGGCGCTAGCAGGAGTGAAGATCCGGACGGGAAACCTCATCGGCAACGGCGAGCGCATCGTCTCTGGGCTCGTTCAGCGCTTTGGAGCGCTGGACTTCGTCAGCGACAATGCTGGTTGCTTCGGCAAACGAACTCTTCCGTGCAACGCCTCTTCGTCAAGCTTGGCGCTCACAAGATCTATGTCGTTGTCGATGTGTCGTGCGTTCACCCGCGACACGTCGTCGAGGGAGGCGAGCCACCCCTTAGCGCGGCTCACGGGGCGCGTATCACTCGCTCCTCTGACCGCGTCGAGGTGATGATGACGGCGCCTAGCGCTGGCACGAGCAAGGATCCAACACCAGATCCGGAGGTAACACCCAAGGCACCAAGGAAAAGTAGAGGTCATCCACTAGAGAGGCCAGAGAACGTGCTGCAGTAGGCAATAGATAGCCTAGATAGCCCCATAGCACCAGCAGTAGATCCGGCTCGAGCACAGGCCGAGTTAGAAGAAACTAGGCAGAAAATACTAGAAGGTGCGAAAAAGATTGCTGCGGCTCAGCAGTCGTTAAACATGACGCTGCGTGAGTACGCAAGAGCAAACAAGGTAGATGTTGTAAAAGTAAAAGGGGAAAACCTCATCAGTGAAATGAACAAAGAGGGTGATACTAGAGTTGAAGAGTCAGAGAACATTTTGTCCGTAAATTTGGGCAATCTGATACCCGGCAAAGAACCTCAGAGCAGCGGATGCAGCTGCATCCGAGTTAGAGGGGTTGCCGGGTGAAGCCCGGCAAAGACATCAGGAGAGGGTCAATGAGTTAGTTCGGATCGCTAACAGACAAAATGAGGAGTTGCTCAGGGCTAACCCGACAAGGGCTGGGGCTTCCAAAGTCGTTTATTCAGCGGTAGGTAACCCGAAGAAATCTGCTGGAGCTGCATCGTCCCCTCATGGTGGCCCAAGAAGAGAGGAAGTGGTAACCTCGGCTAGGAGAAACAAACAGATAGTCCCATATGACCCGGCAAGGGCAGGGAAAGGAAAAGCAGTGCAGGGAAATGAGGATCGACGAAGTGTCAGCCGAGGTGAAGATGGCCGAGGTAACCACGACTAAGGCCATGCCGGTTAGGGAAACGCTGTGAACGGCAATGCTGGACAGCGCAACTCGGCTGGTGCAGGGCAACCACAACAGCGGAACATACCACGGCAAGAGAGAAGTGCCGGCCAAGGTATGCAACAGAGAGCCGCTCCACAAGAGCAAGATAGATACAATGATGGTGATTCGGAAATGGTGAACGCAGGATACCCTAGGCCGGACTATCACGTGATAGGGTCAAGGTTGGGAAGCAGGAACTTGATGCCTGACGATGCTAGGTTAAAACTAGATCGGCTCTATAGGTCGGAGCAAATTGAGGGGCAGGGTCCTCCGGGTCCAGCGTGCTTTGGGCCCCGGATCATGAAAGAACCTCCGGTACCTAACTTCCAGTTACCCAGAGGCACGAAAACATATGACGGCAGCACCAAGCCGGAGGATTGGTTGATCAACTACGCAACGGCAGTGAAAATTGCTACAGGCAACTTGAGATGGGCTATGAGATACATGCCTCAGATGCTGGAGGGGCCAGCGAGGGTATGGTTAAACAATTTACCGCCCGAAAGTATCAAATGTTGGATTGATTTTGAGGAAATGTTTGTCAGTAACTTCTCGAGCACGTAACAGAGGCCGAATAGGCCACAGACCTTAGCAATGTGCAAACAGAGACCAAATGAAACAGACAGGGAGTTCTTGATCCGCTGGTGCACCGTGAGAAACTCGTGTGAGGGCATGATTGAGTCACAGGCAATAGCTTGGTTTGCACAAGGGTGTAGATATGCAAGCATGATATGGCAAAGGATACAAAGGGATATGCCAACTACACTGGCAGAGACAATCCAGATTACTGATTCGTATGCTTTGGGGGATCCGACTTAACCTCGGCTTATGTCAAACGAGTCAAATGAGGAGTACTACCAGCGAGATGGAGCCGGATCATCCCTGCGGAATGATTATCGGGGTAAGAGAAGAGATGATAAACCGGATTACAGGTACAGTTCGCAACAAGTTGCTGCTGTAAATCAAGACCAATCTAGAGCAGGGAGTAATCAGCGTCAGAAAACTGGAGGGCAACAATGGACCCCGAGAAACGATGGCAAGAAAACTTGGACGCCATAGCAGAAGAAACAGTGGCAAGAAAAGAAAGACCGGCCGAGGTATACGTATGAGGCAATGCTGGATCAGCCGTGTAAATTTCACACGCCAAATCCGAGTAACCCGGCGGGTCACATGACTCGGCAATGCGAGTGGATGAGGAAGATTGAACAAAGTGGTTCGGGGAATGGTCAGGCACCTCGGAACGATCAACCTCGGCAGGATTTACCCTGGCAGCAATTGCTCTCCGGAGCGAACACGCAACAGTTAATGTTGCCACCACCTCCGCCGAGGTATGAAAACCATGAGAGAAGGGATGCAGTGCATCAGGTGGAAAATCAGCATCAGCCAGATCAAAGGTACCCCGGAAATGAGGGGAGAAATGAATACAAAGAGCATCACCAAAGTTACTGTGTGTTTACCACGGAGGAAACGGATAGAAAGAGCTTGCAACGCCGACATATGGAAGTGAATGCGGTTATGCGGCGATGTGAGTATATGCCTTGGTCGGATCAGGAAATTACCTGGAGTATCAAGGATCATCCCAAGCTTATGCCGAGGCCTGGTTCGTATGCGTTGGTGCTGGACCCGACGTTCATCGGGCCAAATATCAATGTGAGATTTTCCAAGGTACTAATTGACAATGGCAACAGCATTAATATCATGTACGTGGATACCATGTGACGGTTGGGTATCTTGAAGAACATGCTCCAAACCACAAGGACAACTTTCCATGGTATTGTGCCAGGCATTTCCTGTGAACCCATTGGCAAGGTCCGGGTTGACGTATTATTCGGCACACGAGATAACTGCCGAATTGAGAATTTGGAGTTTGAGGTTGTGAATTTGGAAAGCGCATATCACACGTTACTCGGCAGGCCAACTCTGAACAAATTCATGGCAAGTTGTCACATCAGTTACCTGAAGATGAAGTTACCCGGGCCAAATGGAGTAATTACCATAGCAGAAGATTTCCGACGTTCCATTGAGTGTGCGTCAGCCGGGTCTAACCTGGCCGAGTCACTCGTGATCACACAAGAAAAGAGAAAGATCCAGGAAGTAGCGGCATTGGCTCAATCCACACAGCAGTATATACCGGCGCTGAGTAACCCGCATGGAAGTGTCTCATTTCAAGCAACAAAGGATACAAAGAAAGTGCCTGTTGATGATCTGTCCCCAGGGCGCACCGTAACAATTGGTGCCGGGTTAACTGACAAATAGGAAAGCGAGCTCGTCAACTTCCTCCGTGAGAATCGGGATATCTTTGCTTGGTCCACACAAGACTTGCAAGGTGTTCCGAGGGAGTTGGCTGAGCACTCTTTGAATGTGAGACCCGGAGCAAAGCCATTGAAGCAACCACTCCGCCGCTTCGCCGGAGATAGGAGAAAAGTCACTGGAGATGAGATAGCTCGGCTCCTCGCAGCCAGGTTTATCATGGAAGTGCTTTACCCGGATTGGCTATCTAATCCGGTGCTTGTGGAAAAGAAGAAATATGATCCGAATGTAGCAGTGGTTTCGCGTATGTGCATCGATTACACGAACCTGAATAAGGCATGTACAAAAGATCCATTCCCACTGCCAAGGATAGATCAGGTCATAGATTCTACTGCTGGGTGTGAACTGTTGTCGTTCATAGATGCATATTCTGGTTTCCACCAGATACCTCTGAACCCGAATGATCAAATAAAGACTGCATTTATCACCCCGTATGGGGCTTATTGCTATCGCACCATGCCTTTTGGTTTACGTAATGCAGGGGCAATGTACCAGAGATGCATGCAAAATGTTTGCACGATCAAATTGGTGGAAATGTGCAAGTATATGTGGATGATGTGGTTATGAAAACCAAGGAAAGCAAAACGCTCCTTGACAATATCAGGCAAACATTCGCGAACCTAAGGAGATTCTGGATGAAGCTCAATCCGGAGAAATGTACTTTTGGTGTCCCGACTGGAAAATTACTCGGATTTCTTGTCTCCAACCGAGGTATCGAAGTTAACCCAACGAAAATCCGAGCCATAGAACGAATGGAATTGCCGAAGTGTCTTAATGATGTCCAGAAGTTCACTGGTTGCCTGACATCCTTAAGTCGGTTTATATGTCGGTTGGGAGAAAAGGCATTACCTCTCTATCAACTAATAAAAAAGTCAGACAAATTCGTATGGGCCTTGCGAATAATGAAGCCTTCATTCAACTAAAGAAAATGTTAGCCACTGCACTAGTATTAGCCTCTCCACTATCAAAAGAGCCAATGTTGCTCTACGTAGCCGCAACCAACCGAGTTGTAAGTGCAGTAATAGTGGTAGAACGCGACGAACAGGGTAATTCGGTGCAGAGGTCAGTCTATTACCTAAGCGAGGTATTATCAGCATCAAAGCAGAATTATCCTCACTATCAGAAAATGGCATATGGTGTATATATGGCAGCAAAGAAGCTGAAGCACTACTTTGAAGAACACCCAATCAAAGTGATATGTGAAGCCCCCATATCTGAGATAATGAGTAACAAGGATGCGAGCGGCCGGATCGCAAAATGGGCAATTGAGCTAGCTCCTTACGCTCCGCAGTACGACAGGCGAGATGCGATCAAGTCTCAGGCTGTGGCCGATTTTTTCATAGATTGGGCTGAAATGCAATATGAGCCACCGTTACCAGATCCAACCTACTGGAGAATGCATTTTGACGGATGAAAAACAAAAACTAGGTTAGGCGCCGGAGTTGTGCTTACCTCGCCCAAGAAGGACCAGCTGAAGTATGTATTGCAGATCCACTTCGCAACATGAAACAATGTTGCAGAATATGAAGCACTTTTGCATGGGCTCAAAGTGGCAAAATAAATTGGAATACGTCGGATCCAATGCTTTGGCGACTCGGATTTGGTAGTTCAGCAAGTCTCGGGGCAATGGGATGCTTTGGATGCAAACATGGCATTGTACAGATTTCATGTGAAAAAGATATCAGGGTACTTCGAGGGATGCGAGTTTCACCATGTACCCCGGTTGGAAAATGAGGCTGCCGACGTATTGTCGAAGCTCGGATCAACACGACAAGCAATTCCACCAGGTGTAGCTCTAGAACATCTCAGAAAACCATCTATCAGGCCGTCCCCAGAAACCGACTCAATCTACATCCTGGCAGATCCGGAGTCCAGAGCTATACCCATGGACATTGACATGGGAAGTGGTTCAGGAAACCCGGGGACTGCTTCGCAGAACCTGGGGACTGTGCAGCCTGACCTGGCAGAGGTTATGCCGGTAGATCGAATGGAAGTAGATGAGGATGTGTTTCCAGTGCGAGCCATACCAGCTTGGGCACTGCCCATATTCCAGTTTCTGAAGGATGGATCCTTGCCCGACGAAGAAGTGCTTTCAAGGCAAGTTCAGAGGCGCGCAAAGGCATACACGATTATCAATGCCGAGCTATACAAGAGGAGTGTCACGAATGTCCTACAGCGGTGTGTTGACCTGGAAGAAGGGCTTGACATCCTCCGAGATATACATCAAGGGGAATGTGGGCATCCCGCATCATCCAGAGCATTAGTGGCAAAAGCTTTCCGGCATGGGTTCTACTGGCCAAGTGCCTTGGAACAAGCAGAATATCTAGTAAGAAAATGCAACGATTGTCAGAGGTATGCTACCAAGACACACATGCCAATGTCGGAGCTCAAGACTATACCAATTACCTGGCCATTTGCTATATGGTGTTTGGATATGGTTGGCCCATTTAAGCCGGCGAGAGGGAACATGACCCATATCTTGGTCATGGTTGACAAGTTTACAAAGTGGATTGAAGTAAAGCCAATAAGAAAATGTGATGGAGCTACAGCCGTGACATTCCTCAGAGATATCATCTTGAGATATGGCTATCCTCACAGTATCATAACAGATAACGGCACCAATTTTGCTGAAGGAGCATTTGCGAGATTCTGCCGAGATAAAAAGATCTGGTTGGACGTTGCCTCGGTAGCCCACCCCGCATCGAACGGACAAGTGGAAAGATCCAACAGATTAGTGTTATCCGGGATAAAACCCCAGCTCATTGAGCCGCTGCAAAGATCAGCGGGGTGCTAGATAGAAGAACTACCAGCAATATTATGGAGTTTAAGAACAACTCCGAATCGATCAACAGGCTATACGCCATTTTTTCTGGTATATGGGGCAGAAGCTGTATTACCAGCCGACATAGAGCATGATTCGCCTAGGGTCACCCAATACACAGAAGCCGAAGTGAGAGAAGCCCGGCAAAATGATGTTGATCTGCTGGAAGAAGCGAGAGAATTGGCATTGTCCAGATCCGCCATATATCAGCAAAACCTCCGACGCTATCATAGCCGGAAGGTAAACCCCCGAGTCTTCCGGGAAGGTGATCTAGTACTACGGCTGGTACAACGTACTGCTGGCATGCATAAGTTATCCCCCCATGGGAAGGGCCATTCATTGTGAGCAAAGCATTTCACAATGACTCTTATTATCTCATCGATGCAAAACCACAGGAGAAGAACAAGGCGGAAAGGTATGGCGAAGAATCTAAGCGTCCATGGAATGTAGCTCTACTTTGTCCGTTCTACACTTAACAAAGAAGTGTGTGTATCCGAGTCTCTCATATGTCGGTATGTATGCCGACAATGAATTTATCAATGAAATCTTGGCACCTCGAGCAGTAACTCGGGGACTGCCTTAGTGATATTACTTGTCTTCTGTATTTATTATTTATATGTCGGCTCGCGTAAGTTGCTTCTACCTAAGCCGGATTAGTAGTGTGTGAGCACCAAAAACTCAACTCTTCGACTTGCTGCTATCCAACAAGATTTGGCTTCATGGCAAGCAAGGGAACAAGTTTGGAATTGCGTAGCACACGAAAAACGACTAAGGAAAAGAACTTAATCGAGCCGACATTTGTTATTCAGACTAACCTTATGTTTACTTTATATTTACTACGCTGGATTACTTTGAGCTAAGCCTAAAGTTTCTAAGTATTGTTAAGTCAATTTTTGAAACTCGGACTCGTAAGTCATAAAACTGAATCAAGGTAGACGCGAGCCGAGCCATGAAATTGAAGGAACAAGAAAATGAAACTCGGGGACTACGCCCAAGATAATTCGGCATAAATAACTTGGTAGAAAAACATAATAAGTATTCTTAATACATCTGCACCCGGCATACCGGGGATCTGATAAATTTCAAAGAGTTTTTTGGTGCTCAAGGAGCAGCAGGAGGAGGTAACTCGGCGCCAGCAGGTGGAAATCCGACCTCAGCTTCATCGTCATCTTCATTTTCTTCGACGTCCGAGGCTTCAGCCTCTTCCTCCTCATCCGAGCCATCTTCGACATATTCGTCATCAACAATGCTAAGAAAACTTGGTCCCTCGTTCCATTGATGGATGGGGGCATACTAAATGAGGTTATGGGCGCAAGCCTTGCACCAAGCTATCCAATCCGGATCATTTGACCACCTTGATTCGGTGCGCAAGCGCTCGAGAAGATTCAGATTTATTTGCTCATACCATGTGAGCACGAAGTGGAGAACAGTTTCAGCTCCGGCGCGTGCGGCGGATTCCCTCCAGAGGTCAAGCTGGGTCTCGCACTCCATCAATCTATTGATCAAGGTAGTGGATCTCACCGGAACATCCTCTTGAGGCCAAAGGGCGCGAAAGATCCGAACGGCTGAGTCTAGGATATCCGAACCATAGTTTTTTATAATCTCAAGGCGAGAGGATATGCTGACCAGCAAGTCCTCCATGTCAAAGGGAATGGTTTCAGATCCAGGACCAGTTGGAGTACCCCTCTGCTGGCGGAACTTGGCAACGGTAGTAGCCGCAATGGCATTACCCTCTAGGAATTTGCCTGATAACAAGACAAGTGAAATGAGTAAAAGAGGTTAACCCGAAGAAATTCATGTCGGCTGAAGGAGAAGAACTTACGAGAGATATGACTGTGGATCCGGATCAGCTCGTTGGTGCAATCAGCATGCCTCTTCTGGAGTATATCAAGTTTAGCATTTGCCGACTCAAGCTTGACATCGGCCTCCTTCAGTAGCTCTTGATCTTTTGCGAGTTGAAGCTTGAGGCGTTCTTGCTCCTCGGTGAAATCTTGGCCAGCCTTGTCCATCTCAACCTTATGGAGCTCCTTAAGTTTTTTCATCTCGGCCTTGAGCTTGACAATTTCATCGTCTTTGGCTCGGAGTTGGGCGAGCGCATCATCCTTCTTCTTAAGTTCGGCCTGGTGTTGCCCTGCTTGTTCGAGAAAATGCAGCATCATATCAGGCACGGGCACACTATCTTCAAGGGATGTTGAAACAGTTTGTTGACTCGGCAAAGCCTAGGTATGAATATATGCCGAGCTCAAGAGAAAGGAGAGAGGGCACCGAAATTGAGGAATCAAAACGAGTTACCTTTTATCTCGGCTAAGTTTTTTCTCATGATTTTGTTTTCGGCATCCACTTCGGCTGCACAAATTCGAATGAGAGATTTGTTTAGCGAGAAAGGACTCAAAAAGATAGAAAAAAGCCAAAGTGAAAACTTACCCCTTTTCTCGAACTCAGCGAGAAGGGTAGAATGTTTCGAGCGCAGCGCCTTGTGTGTGTCCAAGAGGCACTGAAACTCAGCACTCCGACGATTGGTGGTGACCTGAAAAAAGCAAAATTGACTTAGGTGTGTGCATATTCGAAGTGTACAAGATCCGGGCCAAGAGGAACTTAACCCGGCTCTAGGTGTGTGTGCATATTCGAAGTGTACAAGATCCAGGCCAAGTGGAACTTAACCCGGCTCTAGGTGTGTGCATATTCGAAGTGTACAAGATCCGGGCCAAGTGGAACTTAACCCGGCTCTAGGTGTGTGCATATTCGAAGTGTACAAGATCCGGGCCAAGTGGAACTTAACCCGGCTCTAGGTGTGTGCATATTCGAAATGTACAAGATCCAGGCCAAGTGGAACTTAACCCGACTCTAGGTGTGTGCATATTCGAAGTGTACAAGATCCGGGCCAAGTGGAACTTAACTGTAACATCCCAAAATTTCATTTAATTCATCATCATTGCACTCATATCATCATAGCATGTAATTGCATTGCATTTAGAATGTCCTCCAAAAATTTGGTGTAATTTTGAGCCATGAATAAAAAGATATGATTTTTTTTTGAAAATAGAATCATAGAAAATACTATATTACCTATTAAATCCAAGTAAATACTTTGGATTAAAATAGAAGATAAATATGTTTTATAATACCCTAAAAGCCTAATTTGAGTTTTTACAAATGTTCACAAATTGGTTTGAATCAATTTGAATCCTTAAATCAAAAGTTTTGGAGAAAACAGAATTAGAAAAAAAGAAAAAGAGAGGGAGAAAAAAAATGAAGCAGCAGGCAGCTTCTGGCCTTTTGGCCCAAAACCAGCCCACCCGGCTTTTCCCCTCTCCCCTGCTTTTCTTACCGCGCCCCTGACTACCCCCTCCCGCTGACAGGTCGACCCCACGCCACGTCACCCCGCCACCCCGTCGTCTTCAACCCCGCCGTCGAGCAACCCCACCCCTCTGCCGTTTCTAAAACCCGGCCGAATTCGGGCGTTACCACGAGTTAAATCGCCACCACCGCGCCCCTTCTTAATCCCCTCTCCCTCCCCATCATTTTCCCCACAGACACCACCCCGGAGAGCCCCCAGGCTCCCCGAATTTCGAGCTCGAACCGCCGCTGTCCGACGGACTCCGGCGACGATTCCGGTGAACCCAGGCCGCCCGACGCCCTTCTCTCTGTCCTACTTTGATTGCCGTATACTGGCGCGTGTTTAAAACCCGACCACGTGTTTTCTCTTGCCCCAGATCAACGACTCGGACCAAGTCCGGCGAACTCCTCTGCCGCCACCGTCCATCGCTTGTTCCGGTGAAGGTAGGGTTTCCGCCGCCCCTTTTTGACCTCTGATAGACTGTGCTGATCCATGCGCATCTCACTGACCCCCTTGCCGGTTTGTTCGAGCCCCAGGTCGTCATCTCCGTCACCGAGCCGTGAGCTCCGCCGGCAACGCAACTCCGACGAGGGATCAAGGCCAAGCCAGAGCACCCCCACACAATCGTAACCTCCATCGAGATCGCCACGACCTCCCCGACCACTGGTACGTGTCCACGGACTCCCTGCCCCTGTAGAACCGCCGGACCATCATCGGCCGATGCTCGCCGCTTCAGCCAGGCCTTAGGGACCGTTAGATCTCACATCTGCGGCTAAGATTAGAACGTAGACGAAGCGGTACAGGCTAATCAGATCCGTCCGTAGTCACTTAATATCTGACGGCCCACAGCGATCGATCCGACCGAACCGGTACCAGCCAATAGGATAGCGCCACGTCGCCAGACTATTTCTGTTTAATTAGAAAATAGACAGATTTAATATTAAACTTAGAAATTCAATAACTTTTGATCCACAAATCAGAAAAATACAAATTTAGTGTCTATGGATTTAGAAAAATAAGACCTTTATTATGGAGGCCTTGTTTCACACTTTTGTCTCAGAAAAATTTGAATTATAGGCAGAACCTTTTTAGGAGTATTTTGATCACAAAAATTGTTCTCTAAATTATTTTTGAGTATTTCTTATGCATTTAGATGAGGTATTCTATCCTCTGTACTGTAGACTCTGTAAATTATAGAATTATGTTCATATCATTGCATTTTGCATGCATTCATGTTTTGTAATGTTTTATTGATTGAATTATTATTGTTGTATTGATCTTGTGTAGATTGTGTGGATTGTGAAGTTTGTTGCTGTGAGGATTGTACCTATTCCCCTAGCTACCAAGGCAAGTGATATTTCATCCCATGTCCTATTATTTACACTATTGCACTAGTGATATTTTGGTAGATCTTAACATGATAGAATTATTCCTATGTTACTATACTATGCTATGCTATCCTATAGATTATATCTTGATAGTGTCCCCTAGTTAAAGGACTTTGTATGCTAGAATGCTTAGCTATGCTATTAGAATTCATGGGTGGAATATACACATAAGATAGCATGGAAAGATATTATTTTGTTTAACTAAGAAAACAACTAATGTTAATGAAACACCTGGGTGGAATGGGCTTGCTTGGATTATGTTGAGTGGTTACTCAGGGGCCATGTCTATGGTCGGCTGGTGTATCGCACTTGTGGACGGCCACCCAGGAACAAAGAGATTGGAGACGTTCTTGTCGCGAAGCTTCTAGTGCAGCCACATGGCATATGGGCTCTGCCTTGACCGACTAAGTTGCGAGAACTCAGCCAGACGGACAGAGGGTGGTAGTGATGATAGGATGGAATGCGTCCGTGGTGGTCTGAGGGATTGCTTCTGAAAAGTCTCGTCTCGATGCATGTCGAGTCTTGTGGGGAAAGTGCACCACCTCTCGAGAGGGTAAAACTAAGTACTTAGCCGTTTCCCTGGTTATGGACATTCCTGAGCCTCAAGACAGTGAAGCAGTTCAATAATCTCCTCATCCAAATTTCTCTAAGTTAAAACTTGTGGGTGAACATGGGTAGAGGTTCAGTGATGTCTATCATTGGTACCTTATAGCTAGAACGAAAAACTTCTTAAAAAAAACTATAAGTCAAACTAATTTTAGCAAAGCTAGCCATAACCCCACTTAGCCATATATTCATGTAGTTGTTGGATTATACTAAGTATCTATGGTATCACTTGCCAATACAATTCCAAATGTATTGACCCTTGTGGCTGTAACTTATTATGTTGCAGGATACTCTGATGATGAGTAGGGTTGCGGGCCTACACTCGACATGCTTGCCTGTGGCACATGAAGACTAAAGACTCTATTATTATTATGCTATGTAATGTGAACTTTAAGTGCCTTAGCCTTGGGCTAAGTGAGTTGTAAGAACCATTATATTCCTGGATATGCGATGTAATAATGACCTTTACTTCTGTGTACTTCATCTTAAACTGTGGGTGCTAGCATTTTCGATCCAGGGACTACCACTACAATCACAGGGATCTTACCTTATTATGGTGAGATCTTACAGATGGTATCAGAGCATTGTGTTGCCTGTAGGTTCGTGACCCTAGAATGGATTAGACTAAGGAAAACCCTTAGGAAAAATAACTCTATATTTCAACTTTACACTTGTCTTTTCATCTTGTAAAGCTTTCCCTAATCATCCTTCTCATATATTTTTGTAGATGTCCACCATCAATGAATCTGTCAAGAAGGGACCACTGATGACTATGACCCTGGAGTGTGAGAAAGAATTTCCCAATGTGCTCAAGAACCTCATGCTCGGCTTGGGGATGAATGGTGAAGCCGTGTACAAGGGATTTCCTGTGATAGATGAAGGACAAGAGTATTGGTGGGTGCAACTCCACTTGTACAAGAACAAGGAAGATGATCCCAAGAGTACGGGATTCTGCATGTTCACCAACTCTGAAATGCACCCGTCATTCTTTGACTCTGCAAGGAATGCTACATGGAAGGCTATTGAGGAACTTGGGGAGAGACTCAAGTATAGAATGCTCAATACTCAGGAGGATCTCAAGGAGGAGAAGCGTCTTGTCCAAGACTCAAAGGCCACTGTGAAACGCCTAAGTAAGGATATCATAGGCCTAGCTTTGGAGCTATGTGACCAAGATAAGCAGATCTCTGCCAAGGATGCCCAGATTGCCACCTTGGTTAAGAAGGAGTGAGATATTAGTTGGACCACCACCCTTGGCGTTTTATCACGTTAATATCTCGACCATACCAACCTATGTGGTATGGCAAAAATAAAGTTATGTCTGGAACCTTGAGTGCTTGAGTTGAATTAATGTATTACTACTTGGAATGTTTTGTTGGTTGAATTCTCTTTTATTTTGTGACTTGTATTTTCTTTCTCCATTGTGTTACTAATTTTCTCCATACTATGCAAAAGATGCCGAATTTTGTCTACAGCACGACCGAGGATTTCAAGGGGACTCGCTTTGGGACTCGTATCTTGGAGCTAGTCCAAGTGCTCGCTCTTCTGATCCCTACTATTCAGGGACTTCAGCTGAGGAAGTTACAGAGGAAGGACTTATGGGGATTCAGAGTTACCCAGCCAGGACGTGAGACAGAGCCCCAAACTGGGGAGATTACCTTCAAGGTTCTCCATGATGACATGGAGAGGGGCCTCGACGTCGCTATGCAGGAGCTGTTGGGACGCCTATGTGGACGTCATTCTTCTGAAATCAAGAGCCACTACTTCCACTTCTTTGGGAGGCGCGACGAGGATGGAGAGCCTATTGTGTTGGACAAGGCCACTAAGGAGTTTATCAAGCCCGTGCGTCACTACCTCCAGGACTTAGAGAGCCTTATTAGACACCTTGATATTGATAGGACTAACGTGATGCTTAGCAATGATGAACTACGAGTCCAACTCCAGGAGAAGGACAAGGCCTTCCAGGAACAGGAAAATCGAATCAAGGAAATGGAGAAGAAGTTTGAAGACCAAGATAAAAAGTTCAAGAACCAAGAGAAGAGAGTTCAGGAGAAGAACAAGAAGATTAGAGACTTGGAGACCGAGTTAGAGCTGGAGAATATTGAGCTGGAAGCGGATCACGAGGTGATAGAGAGACTACGCACACAGAAGAGAGAGTTACAGACGAAGATCGATGCTCTGACTACCAGCTTGGAGGAATACAAGGCAGGATTCGCATCAGCAGGACTTGCTCTAGTAGAGGAGGAAGTCGACATGGAGGAGTAGTGATACTGTTCCATCTACCTATCGTTCTATTATTATTAAGTGCATAGGTCATACCGACTTGTGGGTGACTATGCTAGTATGTTATCTTTGCAAACTCTGTTATTGTTCTGATGTTGGAACATGTGCTTGTTTGTCTAATTGTTGTTTTATTTGGGTTATCTATCCTTACTTACCCTTACTAAACCCATAGATGCCTCCCCGACGCAACAACGAGGATAACAATGACAATGACAATGGAATGCAGCAGATGATGGCTGCACAAACCCAATTGATGCAAATGATGACTCAATTTATGGCGAATCAGAATCAGAACAACAATAATAACAATAACAACCAGAACAATCCACCACCTCTGGATATGCTGACCAAATTTCTAAGGTTGATACCTACCAAGTTCTCAGGTACCTCTGACCCCATGGTAGCAAATGATTGGTTACGCTCTGTGAATAAGGACCTAGTCACGCTGGATGCACGGATGCAGAAAAGGTCAGATTTGCAGCACACTTGTTGGAAGGTCATGCAGCTGCTTGGTGGGATAATTTTCAAATTACCCACCCTATTGAGGAAGTGACTTGGGCAATGTTTGAAGATGGGTTTCGCACCACTCACATCTCTGCTGGAATAATGGGATTGAAGAAAAAGGAGTTTCATAACCTCAAGCAACGCCACCGCAGTATTTCTGAATACATCGAGGAGTTCAATAATTTGTCACGTTATGCACCCGATGATGTTGACACTGATGCGAAGAGGAAGGAGAAGTTCCTAGGTGGGCTGAATGATGAAATTTCTATGCAACTATCTGTTGCATATGTTCCAACTTATCAATCTTTATGTGATAAAGCTACCATCCTGGAAAACAAGATGAAACTAGTGGAGGGTAGAAAGAGGAAACACCATTTCGATAAGTTTGGATCAGGATCTCCTCACAAGCGCCCTCATGGTGAAGGAAGTAGGAGCTCAGGATTCCACAAGAATGGGAATCATAATAACCATCATAACAACAACCACCACCATGATGGAAACAATCATCGTGGACATAACAAAAGTGGATTTAGAAACAATCACAATAATCATGGCCATGGGAACCAAAATGGTCAGAACCGTCACAGTCATCCAGCGAAGAAAGACATCAGTCAGGTGGAATGTTTCAAGTGTAAGAAGACAAGACATTATGCCAATGAATGCCTAGAAAAGAAGACTGATGGGGCTAAGACAAACCCATTCCAAAAGGGCCGTGCGAATCACATTAATGTAGAGGAAATTCAAGAAGGAGCTGATGCCGTGATCGGTAAGTTCAAAATTAATGCCTTTCCTGCACTTATCCTTTTCGATACTGGCGCATCGCATTCATTCATTTCAAGTGCATTTGTAATCAAAAATGAACTCTCCACTAAAACTATTGGATGTCCTATGAAGGTAAGTTCTCCGGGTGGAGAAATGATAGTAAATTCAGGGTGCCGACATATCATCCTAGAGATTGGAAAACACAAGTTCCCGATTAGTTTAATAATCCTAGAGTCCCAAGGATTAGATGTTATATTAGGGATGGACTGGTTGACCCGTTATGATGGGGTGATTGATTGTGCCAAGCGAACTGTTATGCTCACCACCCCAGAAAAGAAAAGGATCAGGTTCAAGTCTAACTTTGAACCCAAGGGGAGCAAGGTTAATTCTGTTAAGGGGGTTAGCCTAGATAATGTGCCAATAGTGAGGGAATATCCAGATGTGTTCCCCGAGGAATTAACTGGCATGCCACCAGATAGGGACGTGGAGTTTCTGATAGACCTATTGCTAGGAACAGGGCCTATAGCAAAGAGACCTTATAAAATGTCGGTGGATGAGTTAAAAGAACTCAAGAAACAGCTGGGAGAATAGTTGAAGAAGGGATTCATCCAACCAAGCTCATCATCTTGGGGAGCACCAGTCTTGTTTGTCGAGAAGAAGGCCCGAAGTCAAAGGCTATGCATAGATTATCGTTCACTCAATGAAGTGACCATAAAGAACAAATATCCCCTGCCCAGAATTAATGATCTCTTCGATCAGCTAGAGGGAGCATGTGTGTTCTCAAAAATTGATCTTGGATCAGGATACTTCCAACTAAAGATTAGAGAACATGACATACCCAAGACCGCATTCACCACTAGATACGGGTTGTACGAATATACAGTGATGCCATTCGGATTGACTAATGCACCGGCCTACTTCATGAACATGATGAATAAAGTATTCATGGAATTCCTTGACAAGTTCGTAGTGGTATTCATCGATGATATATTGGTATATTCCAAGAGCAGCAAAGAACATGAAGAACATCTACGCCTGATTCTAGAGAAACTTAGAGAACATAAACTTTATGCCAAGTTCAGCAAATGTGAATTTTGGCTGAATGAAGTGGGATTTCTTGGACATATAGTATCTGGAAAAGGTATAGCTGTTGATCCAGCAAAAGTGGCAGCTGTGATAGAGTGGGAACCTCCTAAATCAGTTAAGGAAATCCGTAGCTTCCTTGGCCTAGCAGGGTACTATCGAAGGTTCATTGAAAATTTCTCTAAGATTGCAAAGCCCATGACTGATCTGCTGAAGAAGGAGAATAAGTTTAATTGGACAGAAGCTTGCGAAACCAGCTTTCAGGAATTGAAAAAGAGGCTAGTGTCAGCACCAGTGTTATGTCTGCCAGACCTTGAGAAAGACTTTCAAGTATATTGTGATGCATCTCACCAAGGATTAGGAGGTGTATTGATGCAGTAAGGTAGAGTGGTAGCTTATGCATCAAGACAACTCAAAAATCATGAAGTGAACTACCCTACTCATGATCTAGAGTTGGCATCAGTTGTGCATGCACTAAAAACATGGAGGCATTATCTTATGGGAAAACGTTGTGAGATGTTCACCGATCACAAGAGTTTGAAATACATTTTTACACAGAAAGAACTCAACATGAGACAAAGAAGATGGCTAGAACTTATCAAAGACTATGACTTAAGTTTGCAATACCACCCTGGAAAGGCAAACGTCGTAGCCGATGCATTAAGCCGCAAGGCTCATGTAAATGGCCTCAATAAAGGAGAATTGCCGGAGGAGTTATGTGCCCAATTTAGAGAGCTGAGACTTGAAATTGTGCCTGAAGGGTACCTTGCATCCTTGGAAGTGCAACCCACACTAATGGACAAAATTCAAGAAGCCCAAAAGTTGGACAAAGAAATAGAAGAAATCAAAAGTAAAGCTAGTGAAGGCAAGGCGAAAGGATTCCATGTGGATGATCAAGAAATCTTATGGTACGAAAAACATATCTGTGTTCCGCAGGATCTTGAACTTAAGAAGTTGATCTTACGAGAAGCTCACAATTCACCATATTCAATTCATCCTGGCATTACCAAGATGTATATGGATGTTAAGGAGAGGTTTTGGTGGAATAACTTAAAGAAGGACATAGCAGAGGACATTGCCTTGTGCGACGTGTGCAGTCGTGTAAAGGCAGAACATCAGAAACCGGCAGGATTATTACAACCACTGCCAATACCTGATTGGAAATGGGATAAAAATGGAATGAATTTTATCACCGGACTACCCAGGACTAAATCTGGATACGATTCCATATGGGTTATCGTTGACCGCTTGACAAAAGTGGCCCATTTCATACCAGTGAAGACCACTTATACAAGTGCCAAACTAGCCAAGATTTACATGAATAGAATTGTATGTTTGCATGGGGTACCTAAAAGTATCGTGTCCGACAGAGGAACTCAGTTTACTTCGCATTTTTGGCGACAACTTCACGAGTCATTGGAAACTCGACTGGAATTCAGCACTGCATTTCATCCACAAACTGATGGACAGACAGAAAGGACCAATCAAATATTAGAGGATATGCTAAGAGCATGTGCGTTAGATTATGGATCCAGTTGGGATGAAAGTCTACCGTACATAGAGTTTTCTTACAATAACAACTATCAATCAAGCATAGAAATGGCTCCATTTGAATTTCTTTACGGAAGGAAGTGTACTACACCATTACTATGGAATGGAGTAGGGGAAAGAAATTTGTTCGGGCCAGACCTAATCAAAGAGGCCGAAGAGAAAGTCAAGATGGTGAGAGATAGGCTAAAGGTAGCTCAATCTCGGCAAAAGAGCTATGCTGATCCAAAACGTATAGAGGTTACCTATGAGGTTGGTGATAGAGCTTACCTCAGGGTATCACCACTTCGTGGTGTAAAGAGATTTGGGATCAAAGGAAAACTAGCACCACGCTATGTAGGGCCTTTCAAGATTTTGAGTCGCAAAGGAGAAGTGGCATATGAGATAGAACTACCAGAATCTCTGTCAGCAGTTCATAATGTATTCCATGTTAGTCAACTGAAAAAGTGTCACCCAGAGATGGAAGAAACTTCGTTGAAAGACACTATACCATTGGAGGAAGTTCAGCTAGATAATGATCTCACTTATGAAGAGAAACCTATTAAGATTCTAGAGACCGCAGAAAGAATTACCCGTACCAAGACCATCAGATTCTGCAAAGTGTAGTGGAACCATCACACTGAATCAAAATCAACCTGGGAGCGAGAGGATGAACTTTGGAGAGATCACCCTCACCTATTTGCTGGCCAACCCGAATCTCGAGGGCGAGATTCATCTTAAGGGGGTTAGATTTGTAACATCCCAAAATTTCATCTAAATTCATCATCATTGCACTCATATCATCATAGCATTTAATTGCATTGCATTTAGAATGTCCTCCAAAAATTTGGTGTAATTTTGAGCCATGAATAAAAAGATATGATTTTTTTTTGAAAATAGAATCATAGAAAATACTATATTACCTATTAAATCCAAGTAAATACTTTGGATTAAAATAGAAGATAAATATGTTTTATAATACCCTAAAAGCCTAATTTGAGTTTTTACAAATGTTCACAAATTTGTTTGAATCAATTTGAATCCTTAAATCAAAAGTTTTGGAGAAAACAGAATTAGAAAAAAAGAAAAGAGAGGGAGAAAAAAATGAAGCAGCAGGCAGCTTCTAGCCTTTTGGCCCAAAACCATCCCACCCGGATTTTCTCTCCCCTGCTTTTCTTACCGCGCCCCTGACTATCCCCTCCCGCTGACAGGTCGACCCCACGCCACGTCACCCCGCCACCCCGTCGTCTTCAACCCCGCCGTCGAGCAACCCCACCTCTCTGCCATTTCTAAAACCCGGCCGATTTGGGCGTTACCGCGAGTTAAATCGCCACCACTGCGCCCCTTCTTAATCCCCTCTCCCTCCACATCATTTTCCCCACAGACACCACCCCGGAGAGCCCCCAGGCTCCCTGAATTTCGAGCTCGAACCGCCAATGTCCGACGGACTCTGGCGACGATTCCGGTGAACCCAGGCCGCCCGACGCCCTTCTCTCTGTCCTACTTTGATTGCCGTATACTGGCGCGTGTTTTAAACCCAACCACGTGTTTTCTCTTGCCCCAGATCGATGACTCGGACCAAGTCTGGCGAACTCCTCTGCCACCGCCGTCCATCGCTTGTTCCGGTGAAGGTAGGGTTTCCGCCGCCCCTTTTTGACCTCTGATAGACCGTGCTGATCCGTGCGCATCTCACTGACCCCCTTGCCGGTTTGTTCGAGCCCCAGGTCGTCATCTCCGTCATCGAGCCGTGAGCTCCGCCGGCAACACAACTCCGGCGAGGGATCAAGGCCAAGCCAGAGCACCCCCACACAACCGTAACCTCCATCAAGATCGCCATGACCTCCCCGACCTGTGGTACGTGTCCATGGACTCCCTGCCCCTGTAGAACCGTCGGACCGTCATCGGCCGACGCTCCGCCGCCGCGCGCAGCTGGTCAGCGCCGCCCGTTCCCGGCCAGGCCTTAGGGACCGTTAGATCTCACATCTGCGGCTAAGATTAGAACGTAGACGAAGCGGTACGGGCTAATCAGATCCGTCCGTAGTCACTTAAGATCTGACGGCCCACAGCGATCGATCCGACCGAACCGGTACCAGCCAATAGGATAGCGCCACGTCGCCAGACTATTTCTGTTTAATTAGAAAATAGACAGATTTAATATTAAACTTAGAAATTCAATAACTTTTGATCCACAAATCAGAAAAATACAAATTTGGTGTTTATGGATTCAGAAAAATAAGACCTTTATTATGGAGGCCTTGTTTCACACTTTTGTCTCAGGAAAATTTGAATTATAGGCAGAACCTTTTTAGGAGTATTTTGATCACAAAAATTGTTCTCTAAATTATTTTTGAGTATTTCTTATGCATTTAGATGAGGTATTCTATCCTCTGTACTGTAGACTCTGTAAATTATAGAATTATGTTCATATCATTGCATTTTGCATGCATTCATGTTTTGTAATGTTTTATTGATTGAATTATTATTGTTGTATTGATCTTGTGTAGATTGTGTGGATTGTGAAGTTTGTTGCTGTGAGGATTGTACCTATTCCCCTAGCTACCAAGGCAAGTGATATTTCATCCCATGTCCTATTATTTACACTATTGCACTAGTGATATTTTAGTAGATCTTAACATGATAGAATTATTCCTATGTTACTATACTATGCTATGCTATCCTATAGATTATATCTTGATAGTGTCCCCTAGTTAAAGGACTTTGTATGCTAGAATGCTTAGCTATGCTATTAGAATTCATGGGTGGAATATACACATAAGATAGCATGGAAAGATATTATTTTGTTTAACTAAGAAAACAACTAATGTTAATGAAACACCTTGGTGGAATGGGCTTGCTTGGATTATGTTGAGTGGTTACTCAGGGGCCATGTCTATGGTCGGCTGGTGTATCGCACTTGTGGACAGCCACCCAGGAACAAAGAGATTGAGACGTTCTTGTCGCGAAGCTTCTAGTGCAGCCACATGGCATATGGGCTCTGCCTTGACCGACTAAGTTGCGAGAACTCAGCCGGACGGACAGAGGGTGGTAGTGATGATAGGATGGAACACGTCCGTGGTGGTCTGAGGGATTGCTTCTGAAAAGTCTTGTCTCGATGCATGTCGAGTCTTGTGGGGAAAGTGCACCACCTCTCGAGAGGGTAAAACTAAGTACTTAGCCGTGTCCCCGGTTATGGACATTCCTGAGCCTCAAGACAGTGAAGCAGTTCAATAATCTCCTCATCCAAATTTCTCTAAGTTAAAACTTGTGGGTGAACATGGGTAGAGGTTCAGTGATGTCTATCATTGGTACCTTATAGCTGGAATGAAAAACTTCTTCAAAAAAAAACTATAAGTCAAACTAATTTTAGCAAAGCTAGCCATAACCCCACTTAGCCATATATTCATGTAGTTGTTGGATTATACTAAGTATCTATGGTAGCACTTGCCAATACAATTCCAAATGTATTGACCCTTGTGGCTGTAACTTATTATGTTGCAGGATACTCTGATGATGAGTAGGGTTGCGGGTCTACACTCGACATGCTTGTCTGTGGCACATGAAGACTAAAGACTCTATTATTATTATGCTATGTAATGTGAACTTTAAGTGCCTTAGCCTTGGGCTAAGTGAGTTGTAAGAACCATTATATTCCTAGATATGCGATGTAATAATGACC
Organism: Avena insularis; assembly: GCA_023614405.1. Classification (NCBI taxonomy): domain Eukaryota; kingdom Viridiplantae; phylum Streptophyta; class Magnoliopsida; order Poales; family Poaceae; genus Avena; species Avena insularis. The sequence goes on along the minus strand of CM042693.1, from coordinate 434,232,822 downwards.
TTTGTTTATGTGTACTTCATCTTAAACTGTGGGTGCTAGCATTTTCGATCCAGGGACTAGCACTGCAATCACATGGATCTTACCTTATTATGGTGATATCTTACATTAACCCGGCTCTAGGTGTGTGCATATTCGAAGTGTACAAGATCCAGGCCAAGTGGAACTTAACCCGGCTCTAGGTGTGTGCATATTCGAAGTTACTAAGGAGCTACGCTAGTTCTCTAAGGAGCATCCGGCCGAGTAACAAGTTACTCCCCCGGAGGCTCGGGGACTAATGGATATATCTCTAAGCACTTGTACATGCTAAAGAAAAGACAAAGTAGCGTACCTCCATCATCCGACCAGCAAGGTTGATAGCCTTGGCGGCTGTGTTCATTTGTGCAGCAAACTCGGCAGGCCCAAACTTCTCCAGAAGATCGTCATTATTGACGAACTCTGCCTTGTTCCAGTTATTGACGAACTCAATTAAGGACGGAGGATAACGCTCCCCACTAAGCATGTGGGGCGCGATCAAACCCTTGGCGTGGGCCTCCCTCCTTTCAACTTGGGCAGCAGCAGGGCTGGTGTGCAATGCAAGTTGCATGTTAGCTGACCCAGAGGGAGCATCTTTCTTCGGAAGCATGGACGCGAGCGTGCGCTGTCCAGCCTCGATGGATGCTGCCCTGGCGGCGTCAGAAGTTTTCTTGGCCTTAGGCTGCTACTGAGAGGTTGAGGTTTGAGCTGCGGATTTGGTCTTGGGTGCAGCCTCGGAGCTAGCTGGCCCTCTCGCCGAGTCTTGGAGGACTCGGACGAGGCGGAAGGAGTTGGTGATGCTGTTGGTACTTGTGGTGTTGCTGTTGGTGCTGGCGCTGGTGCTTGTGCTGGTGCTGGTCTTGGCGGCGGTGCTGTTGGTACCTCGGTGGTGGCAGGTTGCGGCTGAGCCGATGAAGAGCTGGGGGCATCTGCTGCCTCGGCAGAGCCACTTCCCCTACTCCAAGATCGCCCTCCTCTGGACGAGGTGGGCTAGAAACCGGAGCAGTCGCTGAACCCTCCTGAATGGGGCTTAGCGGGTGTGTATCGTCGCCATGAGGGGGAGATGGGGTATGCCGGAGAGGCGAAGCGATGCTGGATCCGCTCTGGGGAACCTCCACCGCAGCCCTGCCGAATCAAACGACGAATAATAAATTATAACAAAGGAACAACATATGAATAGCAAAACATGAAGCAAAGAATTAGACAAAGGGAGAAATGACTTACTCGTCAGAAGTCAAAGGCTCCTTGGGCTTTCGAGCTCTCCGAACTATGGCCTTTGTCAGAGGCTTGGTGGCGGTCTTATCTGCGGACTTCTTCCTCCTCTTAGTCGTTTTGGCAGGTCCGGAGGAAGCAGCAGAAGTGGAAGCCCGTTTCTTAGACGCGGTTGGGACCGGCTCACCCGTGGCAAGAGGAGGATCTTCGTGGATCTGCCCAGCCGGGTTAGCTGAAGCCGGAAAGGCGTAAGAAAGGGGTACAACGTCAAATGCTTCCATCACCTCAACGTCGGAATCATCTTCATCATCAATCCAATCTCTTAAGGAAGAGAAGTTACTAGTGGGTCGCTTGGTTGCATCAGGGAACGACAAGAACATCTCCTGATCCGACTCCTCCTCGTCCGAGACAAGTCGATCCTTCACCCATTTGAGTGAAGGCTTGGTGCCATCTTCGAGGGTTTGCTTAAGAAACAACTAAGAAAGAAATACAAAAGGATCAGATAAACAACATACTCCGACATAGAATATAACTCGGAAAAAGATTGAGTCACGAGATTTACCGTAGGAGGAGGCTTGTCCCGGCAGAAATGTTCTATCCCCCACTCCCAATCAGCGGAGAAGTTTTTGTCGGTTGTGAAAAGGGCCTTGACCCGGCGGAATATCTCGGTGTTGTTCAGTTCAAAGGAAGAGGTCCGGTTGGGGTCAAGGTGCCAGCTCATGTGGCAAAGCTTGTGTGTGCGCTTCTGGAGAGGGGAGATCTGGCTGTGGACGAATGTAATCATCGCGTCCTCGTTGCGCAGCCCCGCATCCTTCAGCTCTTGAAACCATTTGTTGACTTGATTTGCCAAGACAGTGGGTTTCTTGGAAACCCGGTCCCACAAATCCGGATTAGGAGGACCCGGAGCATAGGGGTGCAGCCGGATCAGATCTTCATTCGTGCCATTTTTGACATAAAAGAAAGTTCGGGCCCAGCCCTTGCAAGAATCAAGCTCCGTGACCTGGGGAAAGACGGATTGTTTCCGGGGACAAATAGAGGCAGCACCAAACTGAGTCAGATGTTTGTCCTCCGGATCAAGCTGTTTATTCGGAATCACGTTCCTTTGTAGACCGAAGAACCAGATCCAAAGCTCTTTGGTGGGCCACAAACCAACGTATCCTTGTACGGTGGAGGCGAAGGAAGAAAGGGATGTGATGGCGTTTGCCGGGAGATGGTGAGGTTGAAGTTGATAGATGTTGAGGAAGTCATGAAAGAAATCGCTGACGGGGAGGCCGAAGCCGCACTAGAAATGGGAGAGGAACATGACGAACTCACCCGGATTGGGTGAGGGATCGAACTCCTCGGCGACGAGGCGGGCAATCACGCCCTCAGGGATGCTCCGGGTGTGGTAGATCCAGTCCAGGTCGTCCTGGCACACCCAGGAATCGGCCCAGGCACCACGCTCCGTGTTCTCCCCTCCTCCATCTCTGCTTCAGCGACAGAGAGCTCTTCTTCAGTCATGTCTAGATCGATGTCCTCACCGGCCCTATCGGGGGTGGGGGCAGAGCCTTGGACTGGCGCGGACCCGTGGCGGTGGAGCTGCACGGGAGCGACAGCGATGTAGGTGCGAAAAGGCATGGTACAGCGGCGGCGCTGCTAAGCGGATGCGGTGGCGGCGGCGCTATCACTAGGAAGAAGAAGAAGAGGCAGAGGGGCGCGAGAAGGGGAAAAAGACCGAGGGGCGCGCCCCTCCCCTATTTAACCATGCCCCAACGGGGGTAGTGGGATCGTGTTGCACGTTGAGGCCACACGGTGTGGCCATGTATCTGACCGGGTCGGCCAATCACAGGCCAGCCACAGGAAGGGCCACAGGGCGCAGGGGATCCCACGATGCGACGTGGCGATATAGTTAACGAGAAGACAAGCGCGACATGACATATGTAACTGTAACACCTGACATTAAGTGCAGTAACTAGCGCAGGCCCTTAAAATGAGGCAAGATAATGATTACCCTCCACGTGGGGAAGCGTACGACAGAAGGAAGGATAACCCGGATAACTAAAGGGTGATCCGGCCAGCGAGTGAAAACTTGGAATGTGCCAAGGGAAAGTTAGCCCATGAAATCCGGACTATGAGGTAACTCGGAAAAAGGAGCAAAAGGCTCGATAAATTGAACCTACCATGGCCTTAGCGGCTGAAGCTGCTAAGACCGCACCAGCTTCGAGGACTAATGTTGGGGGATACCCCCAGGTAGTGTCACGCCGGGGTATAAAGGCCGAGTTAGCCGAGGTACGGCAAGGTCAAAGCAAGTGCTGGCCGAGTCACCTCAAGGTAGTCCGAATCACGGAGTAATCCAGACCAGAGGATGTCCACCTAACTGAGTCCCGGCCGACGTATGTCATATGCCGGCAGGATTGATGTAACTTGTATGCAGGTACCCGCGTGGCCGGATTAACCAGGCATGTTTCGGGTTATATCAGGCTTGCAAGATAAGGAAGGTATCTCGCTGGTCAAAAGGTGGTCACTGTACGCAGAAGCATGAGCGAAGCGGACAGAGAGAAGGACCAGCGAGGCGTGGCCGACAAGGGTGACGCGCCCTGTGTCGGATGACGCTAGCGCCGTAGAGGCTTACGTAGCCTCTGCATGGCTTACGTTGGCGAAAAGTGATCCAGTCGGTTTGCTATTTTGGGAAGAGGCATATTCCCAGGAATATGCCTCCACGTATGCCCTAATTGGAGACCTAGCCTCCACTTTATAAGGAGGGATAGGGCCTCTGTAGAAGGGGTGGGCATTTGGGTAGTTGGTTCCTTGGAGATAGGTAGTGGTGAGAGTAAGAGAGTTCCTTCTTCCTCCTCTCCCCAATACATCTCAAGGAGCATTTGTAAACTCATCTAGCTTGAAGAATACAAAGCATCTGTGTGTGGAATCACCACACTATCCCTCCCTGGATACCTCTAGTGCATATTGGCCCCACCTTTAGCCTATCCATGGCATCTGCCATGACACCACCACGACAAGCAAATAAAGATGTTTTTGGGTTTTTGGTTGTAGTTGCAAGAAGTAAAGATATTTTAGTATTTTTGAAATTAATTAATGCTAAAAATGTAAAGGCAATTAAAAGTTATTTCTTATGATAAAAAGTGGACCAGGTTCATGGGTTCACTTGTCTATTCTCTCATAAAGGTGTGCTAGCATTAAGAACACGATAGATAACTAAATATTGATGAGATTTTATTATGTGTCTTGATTAGAATTCATATGGGCATCATGTCCCAACATAACGATTATACTACACATCTTACTTATACTCCATTAGAAAGGGATATACTCCATGCAATCTAGATTTAAGATTTAATAGAGCATAGCTTTAGGTACTTTAACATGATGTTTGGACAACAAATATGCCACCTTAAATTAAATATATCACAATAGATCAAGCATATAATCCATAGATTAAATAAGACTTCTTAGGTGTCACTAAGAATTATATAGCATATGCATTCACTTTATCCCTAGTGAGGTAACAAAGAATTGGTAAAAACCATAGTAGATATTAGGCTTGCTATCATAACTCATTACTACCACCATTGTACTCCATCTAATACACACCATCCTTCACACATGCTCTTGCATACAAGTTTGATCAGAATGAGTAATAAAGAACATGATAACAATATGAATCTATTAATAAATCAATAACACAATAAAGATTCAGATCTTATATAACATCCAATAAAAAAAGATCCACCACGTAGGAGTTACAAATATGGCCATAATCATGATAGGCAGGTCATATGGCATCTAAACAACATAACACAAGAGAGAGAGAGAGAGAGAGAGAGCTACCGCCACAAACCCATAGTCTAGAGGTAGACTACTCCCTCTTCATCATGGTGGAGGTGTTGATGATGTTGGAGAGGGTGGAGATGCAATTGGGGATGGGCTCCGACATTGTTTTCCCCTCCAATCTTCGCATGTTCAGCCTTAGTTTCGTGGTTTTTGTGTTTCTTCGTCACCTCCTCCGAGAACCCTCGGGGGGTCTATATATATAGTGGTTTTTAGGTCTGGCCCGTCTGTATGAGATCAAAACAGACAACTACGAATGCTCGAGGAGGGAACAAGACATGGTGGTGCTGCCTAGGGTGGGTCCCACACCACATGTGCTCGTTCGGGCCTCATGGGCCCCCTCTGGTACTTCTTCTTCTTCTTCTTCTCAAATTATGTCTCCGGGAAAATATTGATTCCAGAAAAAACCTAGCTCCGTTTGAGTTCCGTAAGGCCCTTGAAACTTAAAAATACACAAAACAGGGGCCTGTTCTGCAAAGTTATAAACTAATGAGAGGGGATCAATGGAAAATCCCCATAAATCAATGCAAAACATGAATATAACATCTTATAACATGCAAATATGTTGGAATATATGACAATAAACTACAAAGTTCATGTATGCATTTTACATGCATTAGCACGATATGAAGCAAGCTTTGCCGAGGAGAGAAAATGAAGAGGCAACACCATATGGAGAAGCACCACCACTCCGCCACACAACCATCAAAGAGCCGCAAGCCATGAACTCCAAGGCGACATCTTCAAGTAGATCACAGTGCAAGAGCGCCTTTACCACCCAATCCATAGATCTTAGTTTTTCACGCCCAACACGTAGACAAACAGAGTGCATCCACCATGACACCTACAAGAAGGGGACGATGTACACAGACGCTGCTGTCATGGCACTCTGCCATCCACACAGGGTACCAGATGATGCCTTAGCAACAAACGAACCGACGTCACGCCATGCGGCTCACCGAGACCATGCCGTCCACACAACCGAGGAACCTGGCCAGCACCAGAGCCCCCTACTCACCCGCCAACCAACAAGGCTCTCACTGTCCATAGCTACTGATCTAGAAATCAAATAGAGTGCATGGAAGAACATAAGAAATGGCAGGAGACACCACCTCAAGGTCCCTGAAAACCAATGAGACTACGAGAGAGGGATCCCCTGTCCAGATCAACGACCTGTAGACCCCATGGCTACCGACACCGTTGGATCTCGAGCAAAGGTTGTTGGGCTCGAAAAGGGACCTGGGGCCCCTATCCCAGCCAGAGCTCAAGGTGGCACATCCCTAAGCTTAACTCTTGCTCGTCCTCGAGTAGGTAAGTGATAAAAAAAGAATAATTTTTGAGGTGACATGCACCATCATAATCATGATCAAAGTATTTGTAGAACATTGATAGCTGGGATCATAGTACTTTAACATAGCATGGAAGATATAGTTCTAACAATAAGACATAGCAACTATGTCATAACATGGAAAGGTACAAATAAAAGATTCATGAATAACAATGCTTTGAAAGACGTTTGTTTGTTTCACATAAAGAAAACATAATGGGAATGGTATTCAGCTTGTCCCTCATAGTGTAGCAAAACATAAATGCATAGGACACCTTCAAAGTTCATAAGGGTGACTAGATACAAATAGTTTAAGAACAAGCAATATCAAAGTTATGAATCAATCAACAAGTCTTGGGACAATGCACATTAAACTAAGAATGACCACTATGCTCTCTCAATAGGTGCATAAAGATAGAAGATGGGGACTCAACATAAAAGTAAAACAGAGGCCTTCATAGAAGGAAGCAGGGATTCAAGTCTCATAAAGAGCTTCCAAAAATTATGGTACTTATTAGCTTTCACCTCTCATTGCCCCTATCATAAGCATATTGAAGTGATTAAGGTTAAAGTGAACAAACTATAGAGTATATGCTTGACAAAGTATAAGTTGGCAATCTCATGTACCTTGAGGGTCGCTCCTCATGCTACTCAAGTTTAGTTACCGGTAAGGTCTTGTCATAGTAAGTACATGTGTATCATAGAGAACCGCCAACGGGTACCCCTTGCCCGATGATACGGAAGAATCCCCATATCAAAATGACAAGGCAAGCAGACAATAAGCATCTCAGCATCTTCTTATTTACCATGGGAAAATTGTGCTTTTTTCTCTCTTTCCTCTTTTCTCATCTTTTTTTCTTTTTTTCTCAATCTCTATCTCTTTTTTATAAGAAGAATGCTTCATAGATTGCTCATTATGGTTACGCTACAGGTTTCCACCATGATTAGGCTTGGATTAGACCAGCAGTCCAGGCATTTCTCTAACACACATACATAACTCCATGGACTTACATGCTCCCCTTTCATTTCACACCGACGACATCCATAAACAAAAGAGCATTATATCAACTGGGTATAATGTACAAGTGCAATGTTGAAAGCGTTCCCCATGACAGCATGGTTCTACTAATCCCCAACGTATAAGTGCAAGCATATACAACATAGATGACACAATGGTTAAAGTTTATTAGGGGCAAGAAAAGTAAAGTGTGCCATCAAGTTCGTGAGAGCTTTAATCACTAATTTTCACATAACAAGTTTAATTCGGAAGGTAGATAAAAACATGAATATAATTAGAATAGCAAATGCTAATAGGTAGGTATGGTGGACTCTTTGGAATAACTTGGTTTTATTTGGAGTTGGATGCATGAGTGGAACTCATACTTGGTATGGAGGCTAGCAAAAGACTGGGAGCGACCAACTAAGAGAACAATAATGGCCATAATCATGCAAAGCGACAAAACATCATTAATTAAAGCATATAGTGATATTACAAGTCGAAAACGAAATTATCATAGAGGCTATGGTGACTTGGTATAGTTTTAACATGGTGTGAGCATGCGCCAAGTCAACCCAAATAAAGCATTAAAGGATAATACCACAATATTATGCTTTTATATGCTAAAACAACACATGATTCTTTCAAGGCACATTAAGCAATCTCAATTGTTTATAACAAGTCATGATACATCAATAATCACTAAGCATAAAGCCAAAACAATATCAAGCATGACATGATAAAGTCTAAGTCATAGTTAAAAACAAGCTCCTTTTTACCACTTAAGCATGAACTTTTCCTACTCTTTTCCAATCCAAACCAACTTATTTGAAAACTATCTTATATGGATGAGGGGGTCCAACCAATTTATTTAAGCAAACCAAGCAAACGAAAACTAAAAATGAAATGAAGACGCTCCAAGAACAACACAACTGTGCATGAAACAATAAAAATGAAGTGTTTGGAAGAAATCTGAGATTTTTATTGATGAAGAAGGGGATGCCTTGGGCATCCCCAAGCTTTGACGCTTGTACCTCTTGAATATTTCTTGGGGTGACACGGGGTGGCATCCCCAAGCTTGATATTTTGTCCATTCTTCATCTCATTACATCATTCTTTCCCTACACCTGAAAATTTCCTTCATACAAAACTTCACACAATCTTCATTAGCAACATTAGTGCATTCAAAAGATAATAAACCTTTGGATTTTAGTTTTAAAACAGCAAAACTTTCATTAACCTTTGGATTTTAGTTTTAAAATAGCAAAACTTTCATTAAAACACAAGCTACTGCAACAATTCCCTCAAAAATATCAATTCACCAAAAAGAACCCCAAAGAAAATCGATAAAGAGGCAAATGCAAATAATGGCAGAAATCTGTCAAAACAGACCAGCAGGTGAAAACCGATTTTTTCGAAAACCTTCTGTTGCTCAAATAGAAAAGTGTTGAACTAACGAAAGTTAGCTAACAACCTAGGGGATTTATTCAGATAATTACATATCAACACGACATACAAAGAGTTTTCACGAATTTTTACAGTGAAGCACAAAAATCTGTTTCGGGACAACACTTCCCCAAATCTTACTTCCCTCTCATTAGAGGTTATTCTTGGCACAAAAATCAAATAAAAAAAGGATAAGGAGAGGTTATTACAGAAGTAATAACTTCCAAGACTCAAGAAAACTATTGGGTTATCTCCCAAGAAGTACTTTTCTTTAACACCTTTAAGTTAGGCTTGATAGTTTGAGAAGATGCTCACATAAGAAATATGAATTGAAGTAAAAGAGAGCATCAAGAAGCAAATTCAAAGCACATTTAAGTCTAACACACTTTCTATGTATAGGAATCTTGTAAAGAAACAAGTCATGAAAGCACAAAGCAACAAGCATAGTAAAGCAAAACAAGTGCAACTTCAAGACTTTCAACATAAAGAGGGGAGACCTAATATTATTGAGATACATAAAACAATGTTTCCCTCTCTCATAATAACTTTCAGTAGCATCATGAACAAAATTAACAATATAACTATCACATAAAACATTCTTATCATGAGCCACATGCATATAATAATTATTACTCTCCACATAAGCATAGTCATTCTTATTAATTATAGTGGGAGCAAATTCAACAAAATAGCTATCATTATTATTCTCATCACCATAGTCATCAAATATAGGAGGCATATTGTAGTCATAATTAATTTCCTCCTCAATAGTAGGTGGACTGAAAATATCATACTCATCATTGTAATCATCATATATTGGAGGCATAGTGTCATCAAAGTAAATTTTCTCCTGCATGCTTGGGGACTAAAAATGTCATGCTCATCAAAACCGGCTTCCCCAAGCTTAGACTTTTCCATAGCATTAGCAATAATGGTGTTCAAAGAATTCATACTAATAACATTTCTATTAGCATGCAAATAAAGTTCCATAGGTTTTTTAATTTTCTCTTCAAACACTTCATGTCCTAACTCAAGATAATTACTATAAAGCTCTCTAATTTTGTTGTTGTTTTCCATTCAACCTAACTAGTGAAAACAAGAAACAAAAAGACAAAATTGCAGAATCTAAAGGAAATAACTTCGAGCACTCACACCGAAGGATGTGAGTACCTTTTACCTTAACTCCCCGACAACGGTGCCAGAAAATAGCTTGATGTCTACACACTTCTATTCTTGTAGACAGTTGTTGGGCCTCCAAGTGCAGAGGTTTGTAGAACAACAACAAGTTTCCCTTAAGTGGATCACCCAAGGTTTATCGAACTCAGGGAGCAAGTGGTCAAAGGTATCCCTCTCAAGCAACCCTGCAATCAAGATACAAGAAGTCCCTTGTGTCCCCAACACACCTAATACACTTTTCAGGTGTATAGGTGCACTAGTTCGGTGAAGAGATAGTGAAATACAAGTGGTATGGATATAAGACAACGGTGCCAGAAAATAGCTTGATGGTGTGGAAGAGACTAAAGGCAAACTGAAATAAAAGAAGGGAGCAAGCAAATATGTAACAGATCTAGTTGCAAATGGTGTTTCAATGCTTAGAAACAAGGCCTAGGGATCATACTTTCGCTAGTGAACACTCTCATATAAATATCTTCTCTTTATGATACTACTCTTAACTACTCCCCGGTTGGACACTCTAATCTATGGTAGGGCTATAACAACACTCCCCAAAGTTCGCTTTCCTCATCTAGATAACCCCACACTGTCACCTTGAGCGCTAGATGGTTCCAACAAACACCACAATTTCATAGATACATCCAACTCCAAATATAACTCATAAAAAGTATTTGTAATATCTAGCCTAAGTGCCACCACGGTGTGCATGCTGTCACTTTTACACACGTGGGGAGAGCAGAGATCTATTAAAGCACTTGAGTAGCAAGGTAGATCTACTTGATTACAAAGCTCATGATCACAATATGATCATGCATAGAGAGAGATGAAGACATAGCTACCGGTAGAACCCTTAGCCTCGAGGAAGAACTACTCCCTCCTCATCATGGGAATCAACAACGGCGATGGATATAGTGGTGGAGATCGATGGAGATGGCTCCAGGGGCACTTCCCCATCCCGGCAGGGTGCCAGAACAGAGACTTTCTGTCCCCCGAATCTCCCCTTTGGTGGCGGTGGCACTGCGGAACTTTTCGTGGCTGGAGGCTGGATTCTTTTAGGGTTTCTGCATCGGAGGCTTCTTATAGGAGAAGGGGCATTGTCAGAGGGTGGACCAGGGGCCCACACCACCTGGTGGAGCGGTTAGGGGGACCCGCGCCACCACATGGTGTGGCCAGCCCCTGGCCCCTCTTCGTCTCGTCTTCTGGCTCTATGATTCTTCCGGTAAAATATCGACTTTGGCTTTTGTCCGGTCCAATTCCGAGAATATTCATTTTCTGGCTTTTTTGGAACAAAAAATAGAAGAAAACAAGCAACTAGCACTGTGGCATCTTGTTAATAGGTTAGTTCCAGAAAATGTGTAAAAGTACTCCAAAGTGTGGATAAAACATAAGAAAGTAGATATAAAACAAGCATGGAACGTCAAAAATTATAGATACGGTTACAATGTATCAGTGGCCACGAACGCTAGGATCCCTCTGGGAAGCCGTTGCACCGCCACCCATGCTAGTTCGACAAGTGCGGCTCCTATCCTGCAATATGGTCGTAGAGTGATGTTTGCGATGATGACAATAATACATACGAAATGGAAAAGACCCCCTACCCCATGTCTCACTCCTCTCGCCCCTTAGCCCCGAGGGCGATGGGGGCGTTGCCACCCTCCTAGGCCCAACCCCCAACCCCTTATCCCTCATTGTTACTAACGGTGGCTAGGCGCTACATGTGTGCCACCGCCGATGGTGGCTCATCCTTCCCTACTGAAAGGGAAATGGACGTCGCCTAGAGGGGGTGAATAGGCGTTTTAAAATTATTACGGTTTAGGCTCTAATAAATGCGGAATAAAACTTAACGTTTAATTTATCAAGCTAAAACCTATATCAACTAGGTTCAACTAAGTGCACCAACCTATGCTAAGAAAGACAAGCAACAAGGTGATAGCAAGGTATAATGCTTCAAGCACGATGGCTATCACAATGTAAATTGCATAAGTAAAGGGCTCGGTTGAGAGATAACCGATGGACACGGAGACGATGATTTGTGCTCCCGAAGTTCACTTCCAAAGAAGCTACGTATCCGTTGGAGAGGTGCGGGGGCGCAATGTACTTCGAACACCAAAAATGGCTCACCTCGAGGTGTGGTGGCTTGATGCTCACCCAATGCCACATGAGGCCTCACCCCAAGATGCAAACGCATGCAACTCATCGACTCCACAAAAGGCTCACCTTATTCTCCCGTGAGCTCGTTACAAAGGCCTACTCACGTTCCACTATGGGACACTTGAGGGCGGTCACTGAACCCGTACAAGGCTTGGGGCAATCTCCACAACTCAATTGGAGGGTCCCCAAGAAACGCCATAAAGGCTCCACAATGCCACAAAATACCAACAAGCTTGGGGAATCTCCACAACTCAATTGGATCCCCCAAGAACACACCACAACTCCACACAACCGTCTAGGGTTCCAAGAAGCAAGAGAAACAAGCCCAAGAGCTTGAACTCGCCGAATCTTCAAGGAGAACTCAAACCTATGCACAAAATGCAAGAGGCAAGTCCTTCTCTCTCAAATTCCATCAAAGCTACAAAATCTATTGGGGGAATAAGAGAGGAAGAACAAAAGAGGAGACCACAAAACTCTCCAAGATCTAGATCCCAAGGATTCCTTCACAAAGAAGGGATTTGGTTAGATGGGGTTGTAGATCTAGATCTCCTCTCTCAAATCCCTCAAAGAGATGCAAGAATCATGGGAGGGAGAAGGGGAGAGGGCAAGCTTTTTAAGGTCAACAATGGAGAAGAGAGAGCGGAAGAGCTAGCAAAAATGACCTCAAAAGTTGGAGAAACATTAGGGAAGAGGGGGGCCTTAAATAGGACAAGAGAAATCTGTCCGTTTGGGTCATTTTCGCGCACCACCGGAACTACCGGTGCTCCACCGGTACTACCGACAAATAGAAACACAAGTTACTGAACAAAAACGAGTTCTACCGGAACTTTAGGCGGAACTTGGGCCAGTACTACCGCTCAAGCAATAACGTTGGACAACATTGCAGAAACATTTGAATAACTTTTGACTCCGGACTCCGATTTCGATGATCTTGGGCTCGTTTTGAAGAGAACAAAAAGCTATACAAGATTATGCAAAGAAATATCATAGTCCATCAAGGAAGGATAATAATAAAACGGAGAAAGGTATGACCTCTCAGAAGCGACGAACCGGTAAAACCTCCAAAACCCAAAACGCAAGAAGTTGAGCTTGGAAACTCCAATTGGGATGAAACCAATTTTGTTGGAAAGATAGTAAAGAGTAGAATCCAATAAAATGTGAAATATTGGGTATCACAAAGGGAGAAGATATCATGAATATATATGTGAGATATATCCCAAGGTGTGGAGCTGGAAAATCCGCAAGATCAAAAACGGAATAAGATATGCAAGGGAAATCCGTTTTTGATGAACTAGAGCTTGTTATGAAGATAACCAAAATCTCTAGATCCTCACATGGACAAGAACCACACAACAACCAAGAAATATGATGCTATGTATGCAAAGGTTTGAGATCTCTCCAAAAGATACGACCGAGCTACTCACTCGAGAGCTCCTCTTGATAGTACGACTATCTATCCTAAACCCGGTCTCCCAACACTACAAGAGACCGGTAAAATAGAAAGCCTATCAAGATCATAACTTTGCCTTGAGCATTCCACTTGATCTTGATGAATACCATCTTGTCCTTCTCAAGATGGATCACCTTTCTTGATCGCTCTTTCTTTCTCTTGCTTGATGAAGACTTGTGAAATGCTCCCCCATACTCCATGGGGAAACCTCTTCTTTAAGTCTTCATCACACCATGATCACCGAGGATGGAAAGCTCTAAGCATGAGATCTTCTAGATATGGCGCACCTTGAGCTTGCACTTCATTTCTTGATGATGTCTTGAAGATTGCCATAAGGAAATCCATCTTCTTCTTTTTCAAGACATACTAGATCTTCTTTTTTTTCAACCTTGAACCCAACACATGGTCCAAGCGATGCCAATGGACAAACCTACAAGTGAAACTCAATTTACAAATTAGTCCATAGAGATTGTCATTAATTACCAAAACCACACATGGGGCATTCATGGCCTTTCAATTTCCCCCATTTTGGTAATTGATGGCAATCCATTTGAGAGGGTTTAAATATGGAATTAATGAACAAAATGATTGCCCCAACATCAAGTACTACACAAGTATGTGATGTTGGTAAAACCACAATATATAGAGCACCCCCCACAATCTATGCACGTGTGATGAACGTGAAATTCATTGCATATATTGCCAACCATTATCGGTGGTTGAGTTTCCTCTATATATTCAACATGCAAAGCAACAACAAAAATGCAAGAGAATGCAAGGCTAATGCTTAAGAACCAACTCAAAGCATAAACTAACTTCCCTTAAACCCTCTAAAACTTCTCTCCCATTGGCATCGGTTGCCAAAATGGGTGAAAAGTTCTAGACGACCAATATAGTGAGACTTCCTCCAAAGGTGTGTATATGCACATATCGTATGATGAATACTTGGGAGGAAATCAAACTATATTGAGGACCCAAAGGTTGAAAAAAGTAGAAAAAATAAAATAAAAGAGAAAATAGCTTCAACAAATGAAGCGAGCAACCCAAAAGACCCAAAAGTACTAATTGACAACAACAATTAATATCAAAAGAAAATAACAAGATATTATGATATGAACAAATGAGTGTTTAGATGTAATAGGGAAGCTCCCCAATCTTTGTGCACAAATTAGAATCATTGTTTGAATACATCATGTACAAATATGGAATCCTCACTCCCCCATAAACATATAAAATACAAAAGATGAGAACAAAGGCAAATGGGCATTCTTAAGTGAATTGAAGAAGCTCCCCAAGGAATCATCACTCCTACAAACTCATTTAACAATACACGACAAGAGAGATCAAATTATGAGTGCCCGGAGATGCAAACAAATAGGACAAGCACTCATAGGAAAATAAATTTGGAAGCCACCAAAGTGTCAAAATGAAATAAAAGGTGGACTCCAAGGAAAACAATCAAAAATTTACTTGTGTGTATAAGTTTCTAGGTGGAAAAATATCACAAAGACATATGCCCACAAACAAACATGCACACACAAACTAGATACTCAAGAAAGAACATGAAAAGCAAAAGTAAGTCATAGAATATATGAATAAGATTTTTGCTTGAAAGCATGGCCAAAGGTTCAAATATATCTTATTGTACATCAATGAACTTCCAACACCAACACACTACATACATTACAACTACTACCAAGGGAAGAAGGGTATAATTAGAATATATGGAGAAAGGCAACAAGTATCACTAATAGAAATCAACTATGCAAAATACACACTATTGCACATGAGAGTAAATGAGGAAATGATAGGCAATAAATTTCTAGATTGACATATTTGGGAATGGTGAATCATTAGCATGATTTTGAATAGTCCCAATTATATGCAATCATCTCAACATACTCACATTGGCAATATAGGGAACTTCCAAAAACCAAAATAAGAACCATAACATTTGTAGAAACACAAATTCATGCCAACAAGCAACCTACAAAAGGTTGGAAACAAGATGTATGCATGAGAGAGATACTTGTTACCGAGATATAATTGGTAGGATGTAGTGGATATGAATTCGTTGATCATCCTAGCTTGCATCCAATTGACATGTAGACACCACTTCTTCCTTGTTCAAGATACAAGCACCCAATATATCTCAAATGTACCTAAACAAAATTAAGTACACTATGGTCCCCAAACAAATTGGGTCCAAAGTAGTTAGTGAAACTACAATACATAGGAGAGCCTCCACATAAATATGTGCATATTTATATGACATTGAATTTCATGCACATCTTAGCCGATAGGATTTGGTGGAGAATCTCCTATATATTGGATTAAGAAAGTGATACATTGCAAATGTATCTATAATTTTTGATGTTCCATGCTTGGTTTTATCCACTTTCTTGTGTTTTGTTCCAACTTTGGAGTACTTTTCATATGATTTCTTGGACTAACCTATTAACAAGAGCCACAAAGCATACCGCCTGCTTTTCTACTGTTTTTGGTTCCAGGAAAGTCAGAAAATGAATATTCTCAGAATTGGACAGGACAAAAGCCAAAGTGCCTATTTTTCCGGAAGTCATCAGATGCCAGAGTACGAGACGGAGAGGGGCCAGGGGCCACCACACCACCTAGCCGCGCGACCCAGCCTTGCCCACGCCAGGGGGTGGTGAGGCCAGCCCTGGCACCCCCTCGGCCTCCCCTTCTGACTATAAGATGCCCTTGGGACAAAAACCCTAAGTACCTGATCAAAAATCCACGAAAGAGTCTATAGCCACCGTCATCTCCATGCCTAGATCGGGAGGGATCTGAAGCTCTTTCCGACACCCTGCCGGAGAGGGGAATTCACCCTGGAGGCCTTCTTCATCACCATGCAAGCCTCCGGTATGATGCGTGAGTAGTTCATCCTTAGACTATGGATCCATGTAGTAGCTAGATGGCTGGTTCTCCTCCTTTGTGCTTTCATGTCTAGATCTTGTGATCTCCGTTCATGATCAAGATCATCTATTTGTAATTCTGCATGTTGTGTTTGCGGGGATCCGATGGATATTGAGATGCTATTTCAGATTGATTATTGATTCTATCGTGTCTTTGTTATTTGTGATCTTGCATGCTTTCCGTTGTTAGTAGCTATCTTGGCCAAGTAGATGCTAGCAACTCCAAGAGTTAGTATTTATGCTCGATAGTGGGTTCATGCCTCGTAACTGGGAAGTGATGTAATTCTAAGGTACTAGATGTGCTGTTGCTACTAGGGAGAAAACAACAATCTTTTGTTCATAGAACAATCGTATTGTTTACTTTACACGCAGTTCGTAAAGCAATAATCTGTTGCTTGCAACTTAATACTGGAGGGGGTTCGGATGATAACCTGAAGGTGGATTATTAGTCATAGATGCAGTTGGACGGCGGTCTATGTATAATGTTGTAATGCCCAATCAAGTCTTAGAGGAGTCAAGATGATTAGTATATGCATGTATTGCTTTCTCGATGTTTGTCAATTGCCCCGCTGTAATTTGTTCACCCAGCATGTTATCTATCTAAGGAGAGCCACCTCTAGTGAACTATGGATCCCGGTCCTTTTCTTTTACATACAATCTATAATCTTTTACTGTTTTGTGTTTACTTTCTGCAAACTTTTACTTCTTTCCATTCAATACGTTTAATCCTTTGTTTTCCGCAAAACACGGTGAGATTGACAACCTCATCGCAAGTTGGGGACAAAGTTCTGTGGTTGTGTTGTGCAGGTCTCCACGTTGCTACTAGCACCGGTAGTGCGCCCTGCCAAAGCTCAGCTAGTAACACCTTTGGGGTGTTTCCTTCCTCCTACTGGTTCGATTAAACCTTGGTTTCATAACTGAGGGAAACTTGCTACTGTGCTCATCATACCTTCCTCTTGGGGTTCCCAACGAGCTCTACATCAACCACGCACCAGCACTTTTCTAGGCGCCATACACAGAGCCATCAGAAAGCAATCATGCCATAGTACAAAAATGTTGTAAATATGCATGCACAAGACTCTCAAGAACCATAAATGAGATACAATTTGAACAAAAACACCAAGTAAACCAAGAAGTCGCACACAAGAGTGTGACACGACAAAAGGTGTCAAAATTGTATAAAAGAGCCAAATCAACACATGAAGGAACATAAATTCAACAAATAAACAAGGCAACAGCCAAAGAGCAAAAGATAGGAAAAAACACCAATGCTCAAGGATTTATCTCATTCTAAAAAATCAAAACAAGTAAGAAAGAATGAGACAAAAACAACTCCCAAAAGAGCAAGGTTCCAACACATAAACCAAACTCTCTACACTTTTAATGATGGAACAAAGTACCAAAAGAAAAGATCAAACTTCCTAGCACAAAAGGGAGTGTTCTAAATAATATAGGAGAGCTCCCCCATGAATGGTGCATTATATAGAATTTTGCTTTTGAATGCAAAATGCGCACAAATTATATCATCACTACTACCTACATTAAATAAAACATAAGATAATACTAAGAAACTAAAAAGATCCACAAGAGGCAAGGAAGACATGGGAGTAAAAGAAAACAATTTCTTGGCCAAAGATAGGACAAAGAAAAGCAAAGGCCAAAGTGAAACATGATTAATAAATCCTACCATATATGGAGTACCACTTGTCCAATGACAATAATTATGGGGAAAATTTTCCCGTGGTAGTTTGCAAGGATATGATGATCATATTCACACAAATAAGCATGTAACAAGATATAAAAATTAAGCTTGATGCTTCGAGAGAGATGCTTGATAGCTCCAAATAGTCACACAATCATTAAAGATTAAAGTAACTTGAAGCAAATGTTTTCCATGGAGGATATTGAGGTCCAAATATGAGGAAACACATATCAAGAAAAACTCTCACAAACAAGATCCAAAAGATGAGCAATAAAAGCAATCCAAGGGAATTTGAACTTGTTTGAGCTAAATGTACCACTTAGGAGCTAGATAAATATCAATATCAATTATAAGTGACACTACCTCAAATGTCCACATTTTCTAGGTTTGTAATACACACAAAGCATATGACTTCCCCATAATGTGATAACGTAAGAAATCTCAACAAGAGGTAAAAATATCCAAATGGAGATAATTAATGGACATTATATGACTTGAAATCGTCACGAGAAAGACATACCACATAGAGACTAAATAATATTCCAATATCAATACTAAGTGGTATTCCTCATGTACACACATTTTAAGGTTGTGGAATGCCCTGAATGGTTCCATAGCAGAAAACAAAACATTTCCTATGTTGGAACTCCCTAACACCCAAGATCTATCTATGTAGTAATGTAGTAACGACCGGAGCGTATAGAATACATACCCTTGTAGATCGTATGTGGTTAACGTTCCAAGGGGAACGTGGTTGAAGTAGTCGAACTTGTAGCTGACCTCAAGGTCGCGAAGCTCCTCGCAAGTCACCCCTTGCTCCATCTTCATCGTGTAGCAGCTTCAGCTCATGACATCCAATTTTCCCCAAGTGTGCCCCCTCGTGTTTTCGTACACATACAGTGTATGATGACGACCTCTGACTCCTTCATCCCTGCTAGGAGTGCGGAAGTAGATCTTCGACTTGGAATCCCTGCAACACAACGACATGTTGCAGGTGCGTCGTCTCTTGCGCGGACAGTCCTTTCTTGGGATTGTGCCAACTCGTGGAGACAACAATGTAGAGAGAGAAGGAGGAATTCTCTAAGGAAAATGCCTTACATACCATCTCAAATTGTGTTGTGTTTATTCCCACCCATGGGCACCCCTTTATATAGGCGGAGGTGGTGTGCCCTCCCCTTTGGGTTTCCCATGTGGGATTAAACAAGGGAGAGAGGGGGAAGGAGCCATGGGCCAGTCGGCTAGGGGTGGGCCCCACCTCGCACACAACCCTAGGCTGGCCGGGTGGGCCCCCTTGTGGCGGCTAGGCCTTGGCCCTTCCCTCTTGCGGTTTTCCCTCATGGGCCCTTTTCCCTAGGAAATTTGTCCCATTAGTGGAATACCCCTTCAAATTAGATTTCAATATTATATTTAATATTAATTAATATGTAAATACATATACAAAATCCGATTTGACCCGAAACACCTTTTGGTTCCCTTTCGATTTCCTCCGAACGACTTTGGAACTTTCCCGGAACGATTCCGGTTCTCTCATGGAACTTTTTCGGTTTCCTTTTCTCTTTCATATGGTGATTCCAACTTACAGAGGATTTCTAGCTCATCGTATCCTTAAGTGTATTTCCCCATGGCTCGGGAATGGCATAGACTCCATCAATGATCAATAGCGGGACCAAGATGCCCATAATGACCCCTGTGCATTCCACGATGACAATGTCATTTGAACCGTAAACGTCGTTTACCATTCCCTTTGCCACTTGATACCTAGTTCACCCGAGATTTGATCTACGGTACCTCCATACCTTTGTTCGATCTCGTTACCGATGAACTTGTTTTCTCGTTCCCATGTAGTTGCATTCCGTAACCTAGTCACATGGTTGCAAGCTTCGTTAATGCAACATCATCGAGATGGCCACATATTGTTGGGGGGATAGCCCCGGGTAGGGTCACGCTGGGGTATAAAGGCCATGGATTATCTGAGGTACAACAAGGTCAAAGCGTAAGCTGGCCGAGTCACCTCAAAGCTGGCTGACTTACGGGTGACCCGACCCGAAGGATATTCGTCTAACATTGTCCCGGCCGACATATAACGTATATCGGCTAGCCCTTTGTAATTTGTTTGCAGGTACCCATAGGGCCGAGTTAACTAGGCCTGAGCCAGGTTACCACTTGGCTTACGAGGGAAGGAAGGAATCTTCTTGGTCAAAGGTTTTCTCTCTCCACTATAGCGTGAGCGAAGCGGACAGAGGGATGGACCAGTGAGTACGGGCCGACAAAGGTGACATTGCCCATGTCAGGTGACATTGGCTATGTCGGATGAAGACGCGCCACAGAGGGGCTCGGTGAGGCTTACGCCCTAAGTCCGGATTAGCTTAGACAGAGAAAATAGGAGCACCGTTTTGGTATTTTGGGAGAGGCATATTCGGAGAATATGCATCCACATATGTCCTAACCTGTAACCTAGCCCCCCTATATAACAAGGGGCGGGATCTTCATAGAGGGGGCCGGCCATTTTTACTAAGGGAAAACCCTAGAGAGGTAGTTGTGGGTAGTAAGAGAAGTAGTCACCTTCCCACGAATAGCTCAAGGAGCCCTTGTAATCCACCATCGATAAGAGAGAAATACAAACATATGTGTGTGGAATCACCACACTATCCCTCCCGGGATACCTCTAGGGCTCATTGGCCCCATCTTTAGCCTATACATGGCATTTTCCACGCCACCACCACGATAGTTGGCGCCCACCGTGGGGCTAGCGACGCTAGCAGGAGTCAAGATCTGGATGGGAAACATCATCGCCACCAGCGAGCGCATCGTATCCAGACTCGTTCAGCGCTTTGGAGTGCTGGACTATGTCAGTGACAATATTGGTAGCTTTGGCAGGCTCCCTCCACCGTGCAACAGCCTCTTCATCAACCTTGGCACCCACAAGATCTATGTCAGCATCGACGAGTCCTGCGTTCACCCGTAGCACGTCGTCGAGGGAGGCGAACCACTTCTCAGCACGGCTCATGTCATGCGTATTACTCGCCCCGCTAGCTGAAGTGAGGTCATGATGACAACACTAGATGCAAGAGCGAGCAAGGATCCGGCGCCAGATCCGGACGCTACACCGAAGCAGGCAAGATCTAGATTCCCTCCACTAGAGAGGCCAAAGAATGTACTTCAGCCGACAATAGATAGCTTAGCAACACCCATAGCACCAGCAGTAGATCCAGCTCAGGCACATGCCGAGCTAGAGGAGACTAGGAAGAAAATGTTAGATGGGGCGAAAAAGGTAGCTGAGTTACATCAGTCACTGAACATCACTCTGCGTGAATATGAAAAAGCAAACCAAATAGATGGAGTAAAAATTAGAGGAAGAAACTTGATTACTGAGATAGACAGGGAGTATGTGCTTAAGCCGGGGCAAACGGCTATGCTGGTAACAGCAGGACTAGAGAGGTACAGTACCCCAGCAAAGAACCTTAGGGCTATAGAGGAAGCATCGTCCAAGTTAGAGGGTCTAATCGGAGAAGCCCGGGAGAGGCAGCAGGAGAGAGTAACCCACTTAGTGAGAGTGACGGATAAGTAGAATGAGGAGATACTCAAAGCAAACCCGGCGATACCAGGAGGATCTCACCTAGTTCATTTGGTGAGGGGTAACCCAGCAAAGTTCGCTGGGATGCATCATCACCTCATGATGGCCCTAGAAGAGAGGAAGTGGTAACCTCGGGGAGAA
Organism: Avena insularis; assembly: GCA_023614405.1. Lineage (NCBI taxonomy): Eukaryota > Viridiplantae > Streptophyta > Magnoliopsida > Poales > Poaceae > Avena > Avena insularis. Next base: position 434,210,876 of record CM042693.1, on the reverse strand, counting down.
AAGACAAGCAGATGGCCCCGTATGACCCGGTAAGGGCAGGGAAAGGAAAAGCATTGTAAGTTGATGAGGATCGTCATAGTGCCAACCGAGGTGAAGCTGGCCGAGGTAACCGCGACCAAGGCAATACCGGTCAAGGAAATGCTGCCAACAGCAATGTCGGACAGCGTAATTCGGCAGGAGCAGGGCAAAATGCACCTCGGCAATAGCAACATCATTATATACCTCGGCAGGAGAGAAGTGCTGACCCAGTAGTACTACAGTAGTATGCTCGTCCGGGTCAAGATAGATACAATGATGGTTATTCAGCAATGGTGGACGCCAGATTTCCTAGACCAGAGCACCATGTGATTGGATCAAGATTGGGAAATAGGAACTTGCAGCTGGATGAGGCAAGGTTGAGGTTGGACCGAATATATAGGTCGGAGATGATTGAAGTACAAGGTACTCCCGGTCCAGCATGCTTTGGACCTCGGATCATGAGAGAACCACCTGTGGCGAACTTTCAGTTAACCAGAGGAACGAAGACGTATGATGGAAGCACCAAGACAGATGATTGGCTCATTGACTATGCAACAACGGTGAACATTGCCACAGGCAATCTGAGATGGGCTGTGAGATATGTACCTCAGATGTTGGAAGTGCCAACAAGGGTCTGGTTGAATAATCTGCCGTCGGGAAGCATTAACTGTTGGTTGGACGTAGAGGAGTTGTTCATCATCAATTTCTCAAGCACGTACAAGAGGCCGGATAGGCCACAGACTCTGGCACTATGCAAGCAAAGACCGAATGAGCCACACTAGGAGTTCTTGACCCGGTGGTGTAATGTGCGTAATTCCTCTGAGGGGTAATTGAATCACAAGCAATTGCATGGTTCACCCAAGGTTGTAGGTAAGGAAGTATGTTGTGGCAGAGGTTGAAGCGAGATATGCCAACTACCTTGGCAGAAATGATTCGGATCACTGATTCATATGCCTTGGGTGATCCAACACAACGTCGGCTAATGTCAAGTGAGTCAAATGAGGAGTACTACAACAGAGATGGTTCTAGGTCATCCCGGAGGAATGATTTCCGAGGTAAAAGAAGATATGATCGGCCGGATTACTGGTACAGCTTGCAGCAAGTTGCAGTCGTGGACCAAGATCAGCCACATGCAGGTGCGAACCAACGTTAGAAAACTGGAGGGCAATAGTAGCAACAAAGGAATGATGGTAAGAAAACTTGGACGCTAGAACAGAAGAAACAGTGGTCGGAAAAGAAGGATAGTCTGAGATACACATATGAGTCTATGCTGGATCAGCCATGCAAGTTCCACACACCAGGTCCGAATAACCCGGCGAATCATACGACCCGACAATGTGAATGGATGAGGAAGATAGAGCAGGGTGGCTTGGGGAATGCTTAGTCACCTTAGCACGAAGCACCTCGGCATGATGGACCTCGGCACGAAGCACCGTGGAACTTTTTGTTAACCCTTATTTTTAGTAATTGGAAAATGATAAACTCCTTTTAATATTTTTGAGATGTTACAAACCTTTCCCCCTTAAACAGAATCTCGTCCCGAGATTCAGGAAAAACTAGGAGCTAAAGAGATTTGGAAACTCAGTCCTCATATAATCTTCTCGTTCCTAGGTAGCTTTGTTCTTCAGTATGGTTGCTCCACTGGATTTTGAGAAACTCGATACTCCTGGTCTAGGTGGTTCTGAAGGCTTCTTCCAAAATACGAATAGGTACTTCACGATAGGTTAAATCCTTGTTGATATCCATGGATCTGTGGTCGATGTTCTTGAAAAATTCGGTCTTCTCCGGAACTTCTAAGCATTTATGAAGTAACGAGATATGAAACACATTATGTACGGCTGACATCTCTTTGGGCAGTTCTAACTGATAGGATACTTCTCCTGGGTGACTTAAAATCTTGAAGGGTCCAATATATCTGGGGGCAAGCTTCCCTTTAAGTTGAAAATGCTGCATTCCTTTCAAGGGTGATACTTTGAGATACACAAAGTCTTCGATATTGAAGGTCAGGTATCAATGTCCCTTGTCAGCGTAACTCTTCTGTCTGGATTGAGTGGTCTTGAGATGTTCACGGATCTTGTGAACCTTCTCTTCGGCTTCTTGTAGGATGCTGGGTCTGAATATCTGACTCTCTCCTACTTGCGACCAATTCAGGGGGTACGGCACTTCCTTCCATACAAAAACTCAAATGGGGCCATTTGCAAACTGGCTTGATAACTGTTGTTGTATGAGAATTTCAAAGGCATAATCTTCCCATTATATCCATATTCTAACACATGTGGCTCTCATCATATCTTCTAGTATCCGGTTTACTCTTTTATGCATCCGTCTGATTACATGGGTGATAAGCTGTGTTGAAGTTCAGTTTTGTTCCGAATCCTTCTTGGACTTTCTTCCAAAACCTTGAGGTAAACTAGGTTCCTCGATCTGAAACAATTGTCTTGGGGGTTCTGTGCAGACTGACTATTCTAGCAATATACAACTCTGCTAGCTTCGAGCTTCGATAAGTGGTCTTGATGGGTATGAAATGAGCTACTTTGGACAGTTGATCTACTATGACCCAAATAGAATCATTTCCTCTACTAGATGTAGGCAAACCGGTGATGAAATCCATTCCAACTGAATCCCATTTCCATTCTAGAATTTGCAATGGTTGTGAAAGTCCTGTGGGTCGCTGGTGTTCCACTTTGACTCTCTGATAGAGAACACACTTGGCGATATAGCTCTCGACTTCTCTCTTCATTTTGTGCCACCAAACTTGCTCCTTCAAATCCTGATACATCTCCGTTTCTCCCGGATGAATAGAAGAAAGAGTATCATGGGCTTCCTGCAAAATGACTTGCTTCAACTCTGAATCTGCTGGTACACAGATACGTCCTTTATACCACAAAACTCCTTCTTCATCTTCTGTGAATCTGGGTACCTTCCCTGTACCGATACGACGCTTAATTCCATCAATACTAGCATTTCCTTTCTGGGCTTCCTTTATCTGACTGATTAAAGTGGGTTGAAGTTCAATACTGGCTAGAAATCCTTCGCTAACTAGCTCCATTCTAAACTTCTCCAACTCCTCATGCAAACTTGGCTGATCTTTCTTAATCATGGTGTTTAATCTACACGGCAGTCTACTAAGAGCATCCGCTACCACATTGGCCTTGCCGGGGTGGTAGTGAATGTCAAGGTCATAATCCTTGATTAACTCTATCCATCTCTGTTGCCTCATATTCAACTCCTTCTGGGTGAAAATATACTTCAAACTCCTATGATCCGAATAAATCTCACAGCGGTTACCCATGAGGTAATGACGCCATGTCTTCAAGGCTAAAACTACGGCTGCTAGTTCTAAGTCATGGGTGGGATATTTTTGCTCATGTTGCTTCAGTTGTCTAGACAGATATGATATTACTTTGCCTTCTTGCATCAACACACACCCAACACCAATCTCGGATGCATCGCAATATATGTCAAAAGGCTTTGTGATATCCGGCATGATCAAAATTGGGGCTGAAATCAATCTCTTCTTGAGCTCTTGAAAACTTGCTTCGCATTTGTCCGTCCATTCAAACTTCTTGTCTTTCTTCAACAACTGGGTCATCGGCCTTGCGATGCTTGAAAATCCTTCAACAAACTTGCGGTAATATCCAGCTAATCCAAGAAATGCGCGGAATTCGGTTTGAGTGGTTGGGGCTTTCCATTCTTCAACATCCTTAATCTTGGCGGGATCGACATCAACTCCTCCTGCTGACAAGATATGTCCTAGGAATCCTACTTCCTTTAACTAGAACTCATATTTGCTAAACTTGGCATACAACTGATGCTCTCTAAGGGTTTCAAGGATGGTTCTTAGGTGTTGTTCATGGTCTTCTTCCGACTTGGAGTAGATTAGAATGTCATCGATAAAAACAACTACAAACTTATCCAAGAAGTTCATAAAAATCTTATTCATGAGTTTCATGAAATAAGCAGGGGCATTTGTCAATCCAAATGATTTGACATTGTACTCATACAATCCATATCGGGTAGTGAAAGCAGTCTTTGGGATATCAGTTACGCAGATCTTTAGTTGATGATAACCATTTCTAAGATCAATCTTAGAAAACACTCTGGCACCAGTCAGCTGGTCAAACAGATCTTCTATCTTCGGCAGTGGGTACTTGTTCTTGATGGTAACGTCATTCAGCTTCCGGTAATTCGTACACAAACGGGTGGCACCATCTTTCTTATCCACAAACAAAACATGGGACCTCCACGGCGATGCACTTGGTTGTATCAGAACTTTCCCCAACATGTCATCGAGTTTCTTCTTGAGCTCCACTAATTCAGCGGGGTTCATACTATAGGGTCTCTGAGCTATGGGTCCAGTTCCAGGAACTAGTTCAATGATAAACTCGATATCCCGATCTGGGGGCATACCGAGTAATTCATCTGGGAACACATCGGGGTATTCACAGACTACTCTGACTTGGTCTAGGGTTGATTCTACTAAAATCTTGTTGCATTTGAATTGACGGGGCAGTGTCTCAGACACATGCTTTACTGATACTCCGGTGCTACTGGTCATGGTTATGGCTTTCTTGGCACAGTCTATTAATCCTTGATGTTTCAACATCCAATCAATTCCTAGTACTACTTCCAAACCTTTTGTTCCAAGTGCTATTAAATTGGCATAAAAATCTATTCCATGTATTCTGATAGGTACTGCCTTGCAAATTTTTCTAGCTTTGGTGGTTGACCTAGGTATTTGAACTATCATAACATTCTTCAAATTTGTGGGTTGAATCTTACTAGTGCATGCAAATTCTTCTATAACAAACAAGTGCAATGCTCCAGAATCAAACAACACTCTTGGAAGTACTGAGTTAACAGAAAACATACCCAACACGACATCTAGCGCTTCCTGGGCTTCTTCCGCATTCACGTGGAACAGACAGCCGGTACGGTTGTGCGGGTTTCCTGGGTCAAACCTCTTTCCAGGCTGAACATGGCGCTGCTACTGGGCAGGTGCAGTGACATTGGGTGCGGCACCAAGCTTCTTGGGGAACTCATTGGAGTAGTGACCCGTGATTCCACATTCAAAGCAGGTGATCATTGACTTGTCCTTCCCGGCAATAGGCACAACATTGCTTCCAGTCCTTGGGGCAGTATTGTTGTTGTTGTTGTTGGTGGTGGTGGTGGACCTTGGTGGTGCAAGGTTGAAGTTATGGGGGTTACCGGTGTTGTTGTTGTTGTTGTGGCCTCTGGGCCTCGGGTTTCCTCCTCCATGATTGGGAAAGTTTGGATGGGACATAGGTGGCCTATTGTTTCTTGGTGCAAATCCTGCAGACAAGCTGGGGCGGTACTTCGGGGTATGGTGGGGTCCAGGCTGGTGCATCATACGATGCTTGCGGTTCTCACTGGCTTGATTGATCTTTCCTTCCATCTGGATGGCAGAATCCACTAGAGCTTCAAGGTCGTCAAAAGGAATGTTGACTAACACTGTCTGCATCTCATCATGCAGACTATTTAGGAATCTTTCCTTTTTCTTTGCTTCAGTGTCGATCTCATCGGGGGCATACCTAGCCAGAGACATAAATTTCTCACGATACTCTACCATAGTCATTCTTCCTTGCTTCAGCTCCCTGAATTCATCCCTCGTCCTCTTGATCAAACCTGGGGGCACATGGGTCCTGCTGAACTTGAGCTTGAACTCCTCCCAAGTCATCATCTGTCCTCTGTTCATGGTACGGGTGCTATTCCCCCATGATCTTGCATAACCTGCCAGATAGTGGGTGGCAAACAGTAATTTCTCTGCAGCATCTACTCCTGAAACTTCTAAGATGTTCTCCATGAATTGCAGCCAGTCATCAACATCTAACGGCTCTTCAGATTTGCTAAACATAGGAGGATTGGTGTTTTGTAAGTTCTTGAGCTTGGATCCATGGTGATCTTGGTTTCCATGGCCTTGGTTGTTGTGTGCCATCTGGGTTATCTGCTGAGAGTGGCGAGATTGGCTTGACGCTCGGCTCTACCGGCTTCTCGATCAGATACTAACATTTGTAGAATCTGGATCATCGGATGCTGGGATGAGTTGCTTCCACCTGGGTTGCCGCGAGTCATCTGAAGATTGAGATAGATCATAAGATAAGAGGGAAATTTCTATGGCTTATGGGTTTGGTTCAAAAGCTTTAAACTTTGAGTGTTGCTAAGGTTTGAAAACTAATAACTCCTTTTCATTCATTCATTCCAAGCAACCATACAAACCACACATCACAACTACAAATCAGATGGTTTTAAGAACCATTCTAGCATGCTACGATACATCTGAACCAGATATAACTCACACCTACGGCAGTGATCTAGTGCGACTACTCATCATCAGAACTGGTGGGCTCTTTGTCATCTAGGAAATCAGCGTCATCCTCGTCAGTGTGGAACTCCATGTTGATGTCCTCTAGATAGTCATCATCATCACTGAGGTAAGAGGTGATATGCCCACGAATATCTTCACCTTCTTCTTCCTTCTCCTCAAGCTGGATCTCCTGATCATGGATCGTCTCCTCAAGAGTGGCCACCTTCTGGCAGAGACGAGCGATGATGCGGTCCTTCTTATCACGCTGGCGATAGAGTGACTTGCGCTCCTTAGCTAGGATGGCGAGGTCTAGTTCTTCTCGGTTGCAACAATGTGCTTCTGGTTGGCGTAGGCACGGGCATTGTAAAACCTCCTTTTGAGTCTCATGCAGCATGAAGTCGAGGTGATCCACATGATGCTTCAACTCCGAATGTCCTGGCATGACCAAGGACTGTCCCATGGAGTCACGTCTAGCGTAGTGAGCGAAGCGGGTGCCAACGATCTGGTTGAGGTTCTGCGCACACAGACGGGCAAGTGCCTCCTGCATGGCTCTAGATAGCCCATCTAGCTAGTTGTTCTCCCTCAAGCTGAACTGGATCTTCTCCGAGGTAGGTGGCTCCATTTTGCCTCTCACATCGGCAACGATCAACCACTGCAGTTCTCCTCCGGGTTGGTCATTAAGCTGAGCTCCAAAGAACTCCGGGTGCAGGCGTCCAAGAAACTCCGCGAGTTGTCCCAAATCCCTCTCAAAGATGAGATCCCCTCCGTTGCCTAGCTGGTAGAACTTGTTGTATTTGACTTCCATCTATAAGCAATTAGGATGAGTAAGTTAGTGAGGTGATCAAGTGTGTCAAATTTTAGGTAGTATTTGCAAGAATTTTGAGGAACAAGTGATCTCTTTTTGAAAGAATCTCAGGGATAAGAGTGAGAATAGGTTTTCATAAATACTCACTTCCTTTGTTTTGAAACTAAGTTTTTCAGACGTCCATTGTAACTAGGGTCTCCTATGGTCGGGATGGCTCTGATACCAACTTGTCAACACCCGGATTTTTAAGTCCAGATGCCTGTTATGCCGTACATCGCAATCCCATGATTACCATTTTTGCGAGACATAACAGAATTGGTAGCATAGTACATCATCCATTACAAACCATAATAGTCTTACAAATAGTTGATCTCATGATCCAGTCTTAATACATATCAAAGCAGCGGAAAATAACATAGTAGAGGCTCCATCTTCATTGTCACAGGCAATGCTGACGATGGGAGATGATCCTAGTTATCGTAGACATCCTGATGTCCGTCCTCCGGATAGTCTGGCCATGGGAATAGCCAGGGACAAAGCCATAAGTACTCTTAAAGTACTCGCAAACTATCACTAATGTAAGTAAGACAATTCTAGTAGGAATCCTAAGCTCTAAGCTTGTTTGCAATAGGCCAGTTTTATTTCAGAAGTACTTAGTAGTAAATACCTAATTTAGTTATCTAGATTACTTAAGTGGGAACCTAGTTTCATGTCCACAACCCTGTTGTGGTCAAGTCAAGTCATCTTTCAAGTCACAAGTCATTTTGAAAATATCTGACAACAGAACAGTATGGCCACTCCAACTGTCCATAACCGCGGACGCGACTATTCGAATAGTTTGACACTCTGAAGAGGTTGTACACTTTCACGAAAATATTCGATACATCCATTAGGGATAACCCTGAATCATCATACTTGGTATGTGGATAATCAATCCTAACCTTTCAATTACACACCCTAGTATAGGCACCTCCCCTATGAGCTTGGCCTCCCAGCCATGGCCATCCACCATCCTGGGAACTGCATAGGTGGACATTTATATTCACGAGGTAGCCTCCGCTCAACCTCTTTCCGCAAGGGAACCCATACTAAGACATATAAACTTCCAGTTAAGCCCTACCCGACTCAGGTATTGTGGTTGTATGGTAAAGTTGGGATGGTATCACATCCGAACCCAACCATCAGTTTTTATCAAAGTCAAGTGTCGTTGTACTGGGAACGGTAGTACCTAAATAGGTTAGATAGAGGTGTGGGGACTAGCAGGGAAGCTATTGACAGCGTCCATAGGCGGGATTGGATACAAGCAAGTGCAGCTAGACACAGGAAGTACCCAGGTTCGGAGCCCTCGTGATGAGGTAAAGCTCCTACTCCTGCCGATCTGACTATGAATGGTATACGGGCTACAATCGCTCCTTGAGCTGTATTCTCTAGCTACTGCCTTGAATGCACTAAGACCAAACTAGTCTGTCTGTGTGTTCTCTATGTGAGAGAGCTAGCTAGCTGAGTGAGCTAGCGATCGATCACCTGAATACTAGTGCGTGGGTGTAAGCTGATCGATGGATGTCTGGATGCCTGAGAATGAGTCCCTCCCTTGCCTTATAAAGGTGGACCAAGGGACATGGTGGGACCCACTTGCCTAACTAGTACTATGCATGTGTCATCTTCTAGTGTCATGTATAGTGTACAGGGTACATGCGTAGTGCTGCACTAGTCCGCACATAAGCAGCATGGCCTCAGTGCCTTCGGTCTTGTCGGTTTCTTCGTTGTCTGGTCCTTCTTATCTGGTACTTGTCCTTGGTCTCGAGGCAGCTAGGAACGAGGGAGCTATTCGGTGGAGTCAGCGAGAGAGGCAGTGATCAATCCGCCTCTCCCTGGCGCCTGGCAGCCCAGCCGGGCAAGGAAACACGCGGCCCAAAGGGTGCCCAACTGGCAAGCGGTGGCAGTGGCATGCCGAGGCGCCTGGCGGGAGGAGGCCGGGTGGGCTGGCTGGGGTGACCCAGCCGGAAGGGAGAGGTGGAGCCGCAGGAGGGGCAGCTGGATCGGGCCGGCCCAGTGGAAGGAGGCCCGGGAATGGCGCTGGAATGGAGCTCCTAGTCGGCCCAGGGCGCCCGAACTGCTGTTTTCTCTTTATCCTTTGTCAATTTTGCCTTTTTTATCTGTCGAACGCTTTCTTTGGGTGCAGGGGATGACCCCGACACTAGCCGAGTGCGCTGATTTCACCTAGAGGGGGAAATTCGCACGAGCTCCACAAAAACTTGCCGTTGTTGTTGTAGATGAAGTTCTTGATTGGCGTCTGATTGGACACCTCCGGCCCGGAAGCAACACAACTCCCGTGGGGGCGCGTGAGATTCGGAGTAGCTGACGGAGACAGGTGCTTCAAATCTTCTCTATCTTGCCCTTTTCGACACCTCGAACTTGCTACCCGGCTGAATGCCTATAGCCGGACTAGAGCACTTGATTACACCGGGGGCGCGCCAGCGCACCCGTGGGTGTAGCCCCCGAGATTCGAAGTAGCTGGAGAAGACAGGTGCTTCGAATCTTCATATGTACTTGAAATCCGACTCGGTGCAGTCGTGCAAAACAAACAAACAGAAGTGAACTTGTTGTCAGTACATCAACATATAGTACACATGCTATCAACCGGATAACGGTTTTATTTTTCAAAAACTAGCTCGTGCTTTTCTGAACACTTAGTCACTTTCTCGTGCGCTCTGCTGTTTACGCTGTGTCCTTGTCGGCCAGCCGGGTTGCGGTCTGGATCCGGAACTGAAGGGGAAGCTGACAGTACATTGCGCACGGTACTGTGGACTGAGCAGCCGGAAAGTACTAACTAGGCACAATGCCGAAGCGTCCAATATATCGTATATTTCACCGTTTTTCATGTGGGATGCCTCGGGCTTTTGCTCTTGCTAGCCGGACAGCCGGGTTGCGGTCTGTAGCTGAGACAAAGAGTGGGTCTCTGACACCGTCGCACACTACTCAGTCGGTTTATAGATTTAGCAGGTCGGGCCAACCGGCGAGCCCCCGGGTAGGGTTGCCGGCACCGGAAAACTGAAAGCAGGAAGCGAATCAACATCTGGCAAGTCCCCCGAGGGTTGCTCGAGGTCGAAAAAACACTCACATTGTAGTTGTCGGTGTAGTAGGGTCGAGGGTGCGATTCCGCAGATGTTGTGGGTGCTGAAACGGTCCAACTGGCATTCCAGCCGGATAGCTTGGCTCCAGCCGGACAGGCAACCAAACGCGGCGTAGCCGGATTCGTTCCCTAGCCGGCCAGACAGCCAAACGCGCCAGGACGCGCCGAGCTGGCCTGGCCCAGTCGGAACGGGGTCCGGCCGGCCTAGCCGGCAAGCAAGCGGGATGAAGACACACGGAGTCAGCCCGATTCAGTCGGAACAAGGCCCGAACCGGACGAATCGGACAGACAAACGGAGTCAGCCGGATTGACCTAGCCAGATTTTTTCTTGCCTTTTTCTCTCAGCTGAATTTTTCTCTCTTTACTTTTATTCTTAGCCGGCCACCTTCTTAGCCGGATCCCTCCTTATTTTCCTCTTGCTCTCTATTTTTCTCTCTTTTCTTTTCCAACCGACTACGACCAGCCGGTTGACTCCTCTCTTTATTTTTCTCAACTAGCCAGATTTTTTCTTTCGATCGTACTCTTTCTCTCTCTTTTTTTCTTGCTCTCTTTATTTTTTCAACCCTATGGAACCAACCGGTCGTGCACCCCTTCTTCTTTCTCTCTTTTTTTCTCCTACTAAACGGCTGGTCCAACCGGACAGCTTCCTAGCCGGCCCCACCACTCTCCTACCTCCTCCTTTCCTTTATTTCTTTCTCTTCTGAAAGAAGTCTAAATCACCCCCACAAGTATGGGGTTTAGGCCGGAGAACCCCCTCAAGTTTTAAATGGAGCACTTAACCCCCGTAAGTATCAAAAAACCGGGTAATTGACCCCCTCCGAGCGGTATGGCTGTTTTGATTAGTGGTTTTGGTCTTCAGGGTAAGCAGCTGGTTGTTTATCCCGCCGGACGCGTAGGGCAACGAGGCCACCGCCAATTTACCAGCAAAGCACCGTCGCTAGCTGCATCTCCTCTGTTCTTCTTCTACGCAGGGCTGGCCACACCACCGATCGATTTTTCGATCACCTCCGGGAACCATGCAAGCCCTTGGCCGTCCTCCATCCCTTCCTGAGCTTGTCACGCTGCTGCTGCTCTGCTAGTACTGCAACAGATCTTGCTTCCCTCACCAGTTAATGCTACAGCCACCATTCACACATGCACATGAGCACCTACAGAAATGCTGTCGAGATGGTCGGCATCCACCATGTTTTTTTTGCCGGGGCCAATCACACCGACCACCATGCCGTTTTCCTCCACGGTCAGAACGTCCACGTCCCTGGCCGGCGCCTACTTGTGAGCAACGGTCATGTCGCCGTCAGACATGACCTCCTCGTCATCTACATCATGCATGTGTTGGTGAATAGAACTTAGTCTTCTAACCATTGTTGTACCTCTAACTAACACCTAGTCATCAGGATTTGCTCCATAGCGCTAGGCCACTTCTCACGTTCTGTTGTACACGTTGTGCATGATCTCCAAGATCACCGGTTGTTGTACTATATACTACATGAGGCAATATACCGAGAGCACTCAAGGAGTGCATCTAATCTCTCTCACATGGGCGCCAACGGCAGCACTTCATCGCCATCCTGCTGCACGGGCGGCACCAGCAACACGTCCTTGCCATCCTGCTGCACGCGATCCACCACCTGCGTGCCCTCGCCATGGCCAAGCACCACCTGGCCTTCCCAGAGGAGGCTCGCAAGGAATCGCCCGCGCAAATAAGAAGGATGGACTTAACCGCTCCAGTTTGCACTGTAAATCACCTATGAGCCTAAAACCATTGTCCACGTGTACTAAAACAGCCTCCAAAACAGCCATCAATGGCTGAAGGGGGTCAATTACCCGGTTTTTGATAGTTAGGGGGGTAAAGTGCCCAACTTAAAACCTAAGGGGGTTCTCTGGACGAAACTCGATACTTGTGGGGGTGATTTAGACTTCTTTCTTCTCTTCTCCACCCGGCTCCTCCTCCCTTGCTTCCGCTGGCAGAGGACAGGGCGGGCCCGGCGGCGCCGTGCCACGTGGGGAGGCGCGCGTGCAGGAGAGGTAGCCGAGTGAGGCGGAGACGGCGGCAGTCGGGTGGGCAGGCGTGCGCAGCCACGGTGGTTGGCACGGGCAGAGGGTGGTGCGCGGGCGGGCGCCCAGAGAGCTGCACGGCCACCACGGCGAATGGGCATGCGAACAGGGGAGGATGGGGGGATCAATGAGAACGTGTAGGCGGGTTCTTGCGGACAGTTGTTGGCGAGCCCGTCCTCGCGCGGTGCTAGTGCGGGCGTGGCGACGAACGCGGCAAGGACACGTGGCGGCTCGCACGCGGGGATGGGCGAGCCGCGGCACGGTGCGGCTGCAGATGGGGACGATGTGGGCACGGCCGAACGAGGCGGTCGGCGGCCGCGATCGAGGCCGACGCGCGTGGGCCTGAGCTTGGCGTAGCAGTGAGCTCGTGGCGGAAGGGCGTCGTTGCGGGTGCGGACAGCGGGACGCTGGCGCGGAGGCGTAGACGCGACCGGACACGGGTGCGAGGGCAGGCGTCGCCGGCGCGCGAACGTGCCGGCCGGCCGGCCACTTGCTCTTGCTAGCGGTGGTGTCGCTGGAGGTGCCGCGGTCGCGCACATGTGGATGGAGACGTGACGAAGCTGCCGTGGACCCGACACCGTGGATGGTGATGAAGCGGCCGCGCAGCAGGCGGCGGCGGCGTGGACGGGGATGGAGGCCGTCGACGGGCACGGGCGCACCGACGCGGGCGAAGGCGGCACCGAGCCCCCACGACTCTCGACGAGGCGGGACCGGCGATGATGCGGAGGCAGCGGCGGCGAGCCCCCGGGCCTCCCGGCGAGACGATGACGACGGCGCGGAGGCGGAGAGCCCCCGGGAAACATGACGAAACATAGTCGAAGACGATGGCGCGGAGGCGGTGAGCCCCCGAGCAACTCGAGACGGTGTTGGTGCCGATGAAGGCGAAGAAAAAATAGGTCCCATGCCGAACGAAACTCCGGCCGAAGCTATCTTGCCCCACGGTGGGCGCCAACTGTCGTTGTATTGGCAACGGCAGTACCTAAGTAGGTTAGATAGAGGTGTGGGGACTAGAAGGGAAGCTATCGACGACGTCCACGGGCGGGATTGGATACAAGCAAGTGCAGCTGAACACATGAAGTACCCAGGTTCGGAGTCCTCGTGATGAGGTAAAGCTCCTACTCTACCGATCTGACTATGAATGGTATACGGGCTACAATCGCTCCTTGAGCTGTATTCTCCAGCTACTGCCTTAAATGCACCGAGACCAAACTAGTCTGTCTGTGTGTGCTCTATGTGAGAGAGCTAGCTAGCTGAGTGAGCTAGCGATCGATCACCTGAATACTAGTGCGTGGGTGTGAGCTGATCGATGGATGTCTAGATGCCTGAGAATGAGTCTCTCCCTTGCCTTATAAAGGTGGCCCAAGGGACATTGTGGGACCCACTTGCCTAACTAGTACTATGCATGTGTCATCTGCTAGTGTCATGTACAGTGTACATGGTACATGCGTAGTGCTGCACTAGTCCACACGTAAGCAGCATGGCCTCAGTGCCTTCAGTCTTGTCGGTCTCTTCGTTGTCTGGTCCTTATCTGGTACTTGTCCTTGGTCTCAATCGATTGGAACGATAGGAGTAGTAGCGGCAGGGAATCAGGTATCTGTGCTGACTAGGAATGAGGGAGCCGGTCGGTGGAGTTAGCGATCGATCCGCCTCTCCCTGGCACCTGGCGACCTAGCCGGGCAAGGAAACACGCGGCCCAGGCGGGGTGCCCAACCGGCAGTAGGCCCAGCCAGACACGGGTGAAGGAGGCCCAATCAGGCGGAGTCCCTCACGGCCTAACCTGGCGGGGCGGTAGCATGGCGGCCCAGCCGGGGCGAGGCGCCTGGCGGGAGGAGGCCGGGTGGGTCGGCTGGGGTGGCCTAGCCAGAAGGGAGAGGTGGAGCCGTGGGAGGGGTAGCCGGATCGGGCTGGCCAGCCCAGGCGGAGGAAGGAGAGGAGGGCCCAGCCGGGAATGGCGTTGCGGGCCGACTGGGAGCTCCTAGTCGGCCCAGGGCGCCCGAACTGCTGTTTTCTCTTTATCCTTTGTCAATTTTGCCTTTTTTATCTGTTCGAAACGTTTCTTTGGGGTACCCGGGGATGGTCCCCTCGGCATCAAGGCACATGTTTCATTCAATATCATCTTCAATTCATTGTGTTTCATAACACATGTCAAAACATTTCAATAGAATGACTCATCATTCCAAGGTTTTCATAATCCTTTTCACCAAGTATTCCCATCTAAGGTGATCCATATTAGTTTAGCACTAGCAACTATCAATGAAGGTATCACTATTGAGGGGTGCTAATCATTTGTAAATACCCAAAACTAGTTCTATGCTCTTGATAGCATCTATCCTATTTTCCACTAATCACCAATTAATTAGCTACTTGGGAAACTTTGGTAAAGAGGAGAAAAGATAAAGCTTGCAAGTAAAACTTGGGATTGGTATAATCAAAGTTGCATCCCAATAGAATACATAATGTATCTTGCATAGGCTAGCTTGCATAGCTTAGCTTGCATAGGATGGCTTGCCTTGGTTGGTGCAGTTGTCAAAGTTCTCTTCTTCATCTTCGTAGAACTCCTCTTCTTCATAGCCCGGGTTGGTACTAACGTCTATAAATAAATACGAGGTACACAATCACGAAACAATACTTAACTACTTCTATTTAGCACACAAAGGTTCACACTAGATGATCCAGCATCATCTCAATCACCACATGAAATATTTATATGGCCTTATTTATCTTATTTTAGAAATGCAATTTCTACTCATTGAAAAATACTTAAGATTTAATATTCTCCTATTAAAATATGGGATCATGTTGACCATGTTATCACCACATATTCTAATACTTGGGAATGTGATTTAAAGTGGTTGGCATATATTACAAAGTTGAATATTACTATTTAATAATACTAAAATGACTAGAAATGGCTATATAGCATTATTTTAATACTAGCCCAAGATTACTGCATGTAAAGCTAAATATTTTTACAAATTCAGATAGAGCATGGAAAATGTGATTTTTGAGATTTGGAATCAACCCAAAAGCATTTATGGTTGATTTTAGAAAAATGTTTGAAGATGGAAAAGTCTTTGTCTTGTCATTTTTACTATGGATGATCTATATATTCAAATGGTTTGAATCCAACAGGAGTAGTTAGATATTTGCATTACCTTTCTAACAAAATTGGAATCATGCAATTCGGTTCAGTAAATCTCTTTGAATTCCATTTTGAACACATCTATAGAATAGGGTTTTGGAGTAAATGAAAAATCCAGATTTGAATATGTGGGCTACGCGCGGGAATGATAATGCGCCAGCCCAACTACATGGTGCACGCGCAGCGGGCTACACCTGCGTTGGTCCCACACGTCAGCAACTACTCTAATGCAAAACGATATCCACTAATCTGGTCCGCATGATTAGAACAAGATCAACAACTGAGCATCGTCGTCTCTGTCGAACGGCGCGTGGGGGATTCCAATCCTAGTTCTACGGCGGGTGTCATCGGAGGCTTACCAGGGCTCCAGCTGGGTCCGGCGAGGTGGGCGAATGAGCTGGTAGACGAAGGCGGTTCGAATGGTGGTCGCAGCGGCTCCTGGGGCGGCTCCAATCGATGGCTCCGTTCCTCCACAGCAACCGCAGGCTCCGGCGAAATTCCGGTGATGTGGTGCTTGCCTTGCTCTAGGGTTGGGTCAGAGGGGCTTCTGGGGGAGAGGTGAGTAGAGTGGTGTGCAATTGGAGGCAGGAGGAGGGTCCTATTTATACCCCGGCGAGAGGAGCAGCACAGCATGGCTCGGGCTCGTCGGCGACGTTGCTACGGGGCGCTACCAGCATGGCTGAGGGCGTAGGTCGGCGCGGTGCTCCCTGGCGGTCGTCATGCGCATAGTGGCACGGCGAGGCGCGGTCTTAATCGGACGAGAGACATCCATGCTCTACTCAGGTACCGCGGCATTCGTCATGGCGTACGGTGATCGCGGGGTGCGCGGCGGCGAACGGTCGTGTCTGTGAGGTTGCTGGTGAGGCGGCGAATGCATTTACGCAAGGGGATAACGAGGCGCAGCGTGGCTGCGTGGGGCGGCTCGGTGCTCTGGCGTGCGCGTCGGCATGGTGGACAGAGAAGATGGGCGCGGATGTGCTGGCTTCTCCACTGCTTGTCGTTGGTCGAGGCATGGACTGGTGGGTGCGATGAGGTCATGCCTACCTTCTATACATCGTGCGCGAGGGTGGCGAGGCTTGTGGCGTTGTGTCCATGCTCGACCGGCATGGCACGCTCGGGTACCACCTTGCACTAGTCATTGGGGCGAGTGAGCGGTGCTAGCTACACGGGCTGGTACTAGGGATGATCGTGGGCGAGTGAGAGAGGCTCAAACGAGTACAATGGTGATCACTAGATTGATTCAAATAGTAAATAGTTGGTAGTGTTGTACTGTGCTTACTAAGTGTTTGATTAAATGGCCGCATGAACTAAACATTCGAATTTTCAAATTCTTTTTGGTGGGTGTATTGGTCATATGCTTGAGTGTCTCTAGTTGCATGGATTTGTCAAGTGGAGAAGGTTTGGTTGGTTTTTGTAAAATGGCTATCTTGATGTCTATTGTAGATTCAATTTTGGAGATTCCCTCAAATGGATTTGAAAATGTTTCTGTAAGTTTTGAAAGTTCACCTGGGTTCATTTTTACTTGGTCCAGCAAGGTGAGAAAAGAAGTAGAATTGTTTCTGTTTGAAATCATTTACTAGAGATGCCCAAAGTGGGCTAGGTGTTAACTTTGGCAAAAATGACCATTAGATCATATGCTTCATAATTTGATTTTCTTTTGATTTGCTTTGGTTTGGATTTGACCTAGATGATATTGCTTTGATCCTTAAACTATTTCTCAACATATATAACAATCAAGCATGGCATAACAAGTATTCATACATCATTAATAAACACACATGCATTCATATAGAGTTTAAGATTAAAAGTTTTGTTAACCCTTATTTTGAGTAATTCGAAAATGATAAACTTCTTTTAATATTTTTGAGATGTTACACTGGTGATCTGTGGCAGAGACTTTTTGGCGAGGCCTGGCTTGTTTTCTCGTCGCCCGAGGATTCTTTATATAGGGGTCCCTTCATGAAAGTTGTTCTATTTGACCTAACGGTGGTGGTGCCAACTATACGACCGGAGCTATACGGCCGAAATTTTGCTCTGGTCGTATAGTTGGTCGCTAAAGCGTCTACCTCCGCTTTACGGTTCCTGGTTTCCTCTAGGTGTTGGAAATCTCGTATCTTTGACTTTAATTTAGTGATTCCCTCCTTTAAACGACATTATCTATGCAGGAAAAATATAAAAGAAAGGATTGCATACCCCTTTGAATATTAGGCATTAGTGGCAGAGTTTAGACGGATATTTCATCAAAAATATGAGTAATATCCAGTTTAAATATGGACGTAGATGGCCATATTTTAGAGCCATCAACAGCCATCTGACATGACCAGAGTACCTAGGGAACTTGTTGAGCACTCTCTAAATGTACACCCAAACGCTAAACCCGTCAAACAGTCCCTAGGATGTTTCGGCGATGAAAAGCGAAAAGCAATAGCTAAGGAACTAGCCTGGCTCGAGTTAGCCGGATTCATAGAAGAGGTCATCCACACTGAGTGGTCGGCCAATCCTGTAATGGTCCCTAAAAAGGACACCACTGATTTAAGGATGTGTGTGGATTATACCGCCTTAAACAAGGCTTGTCCCAAAGATCCGTTCGCTCTACCTAAAATTGACCAAGTTATCGATTCTACGGCAGGATCGAAACTCCTATGTTTTCTCGATGCATATTCCGGTTATCACCAAATCCGGATGAAGGAATCAGACAAAGTCAAAACTTCATTCCTAACCCCCTTTAGAACCTTCTATTTCGTTATCATGCCCTTTGGGCTCAAGAACGCAGGAGCTACATACCAGCGCACTATGCAGCGTTGCCTCCATGATAAAATCGGATGCAATGTACATGCATATGTGGACGACATAGTGGTGATGTCCAAAAAGAAGGAAACTTTAATTTCCGACTTGGAGGAAACGTTCACCAATCTACGCAAATACAACATAATGCTTAATCTGAAGAAGTGCTTCTTTGGAATACCAGCCGGAAAATTGTTAGGTTTCATCGTGTCGCAAAGAGGCCTAGAGGTGAACCGTGACAAAATCAAGGCTATACTCAATATTTCCAGGCCAACTCGACTGAAGGACATTAAAGACTAACTGGTTGCATTGCTGCGGTCAGTCGGTTTGTAATCCGGCTTGGTGAAAGAGCCGCACCACTCTACAAGCTCCTGAAAAAGACCAAAAAGTTCGTCTGGACTGATGAAGCTGAAGCTACACTACAAGACCTGAAAGTAGTACTCTTGTCCGCTCCTATCCTTGCATCATCGGAACCTCACGAACCGATGTTGCTCTATCTCGCTGCGACAAACAGAGTCGTCAGTGTCGTCATGGTGGTGGAAAGACCAGAGGAAAAACTGGAATACCTGGTGCAGCGTCCGACTTACTACCTCAGCGAAGTCCTAACTAAATCAAATCAGCGGTATCTGCACTATCAAAAGCTGGCTTATGGTGCGTTCTTTGCATCTCGGAAGCTACGACATTACTTTCAGAAGCATCAGATTACCGTGGTGAGCACATCTCCCATGAGAGATATAATTAACAACATCGATGCTACAGGACGTGTCACAAAATGGGGAATAGAGCTTTCAACTTTCGACATTGAGTAAAAACCTCGTATAACAATCAAATCCCAAATCCTTGCTGACTTTGTCGTTGATTGGACAGAGACAACGGAAAATATGACCCTCCTAGAGTCGGAATACTGGACCTTGCATTTTTACGGGTCTAAAGCGCTCGGGGGCTCGGGGCCTAGCGTGGTGCTCAAATCACACCAAGGATATAAATTTTCTATGTGTTACAGATCCACTTCACGGCAACAAACAACATTGCCGAATATGAAGCACTGCTGCATGGAATCTGGATTGCTAAGGATATCGGCATACAACAACTAATGTGTTATGGAGATTTGGATCTTGTTGCTCAACAAGTGTCAGATATCTGTAATGCAAATAAAACACGACAGCATATAGGGATGTCATGGATGAACTAGCTAAATCGTTCGAAGGGTTTTAGGTTCAACACACCCCTCGAATAGAAAACGAGGAAGCAGACGCACTATCTCGGATAGCTTCTTGATACCTTCGATCTGGATTAAGGATGTAGTATAGCTTCTTTTTCCCTAGTAGACCTAGGTTATCGAATCCTTAAAAAGCAAATGCATAGTGAAGTTACTTTAACGGACCTTCGAGAGTTTTCATAATTCCTTTTGTGTTTTCACCGGACCAGTAGTTTGCGGTTTTTGTTTGTTGTTGATGATGGAGAGAGAGGGCCTAGGGCGTTCTGTTTCACCTGTAACTGTGCAAAAACATCTGACGGAAATAAAGAGATAGAAATAAAGCATGTGTGTACTTGTTAGAGCAAGATAAATTATATGTGGGCAGTGCATCCATAATTGCTATTGCCTCCGCAACCGCTTATAGCAATAACCTACTAGTCTCATCCATACAAGAAAGAGAACTAATGATATGCATAGTGATGTCACCGTTAATCCCAAGCAAATCCCTCACATACAGCCATACTACCCCTTCTGTCACTGGGGTTCCCAACCTGCAGATCAGTCATCACTCATACTCCCTGTACCTGGCTCAACCCTTGGGGTCTTGGGTACCTGACAAGTCCTTGGATTGAGGCAAGAGAGGATACAATAATCATCATGTCATACAAACTAATACACGATCCCATCTATGATAATTCACATGCACAATTGCTACATGGCTAGGCCGAAGCCCTTAGCCCAAGGAGGATTACTCACACAAAGAGATGAGATCAACAATCACAAACATTGTAATAAAAATCATGAGATTGATATAAATAGTCTTACAATGTCACCGAGAAGAGATCTACTATTACAAGTGGTGGAGTATGGCTATGGAGATGGAGAAGGGTTTTGAGATCTGGAGGCGGCTGGTGATCTGTGGCAGGGACGTATGGATGGTGCGTCTCTTCGGGGTCTGGCTCTATTTCTCATTGCCCGAGGCTTCTTTATATAGGGGTTCCTTCACGAAAGTTGTTCTGTTTGACCTAACGGTGGCGACGCAAACTATACGACCAGAGCTATATATTTGGGATTTTTTGCCATATAATTGGTCATTATGGCGTCTGCCTCCGAAGTAAGGCTCCTGGTTTCTTCTGGTAGTTGGAAATCTCGTATCTTTGACTTTAATGTAGTAATTCCCTCCTTTAAACGACATTATCTACGCAGGAAAAATACAAAAGAAAGGATTGCATACCCCTCTGAATATTAGCATTAGTGGCAGGGTTTAGAGAGATATTTCATCAACAATATGACTAATATCCAGTTTAAATGTGTACATTAGATGGCTATATTTCATAGCCATCAACCTCCCCAAGCTTAAACTTGGTCATCCCGAGCAAGAAAACCAAAATCAAAAAGGAACTCAACATTTAAACTGAAATAACGAGATGGTGATCTTACTCATGATTAGTAGTCTCATGTTTCCTCCACTTTATAAATCTGAAAAACTTCAGCATAGATAGAGCAATGGCAAGCATATCATACGGGTTTCATGCATCCTTATAGTGCATCAAAATTATTGTAAGCATGGATGATTCAAATGAGTAAACTTTATTCCATGTCAAGTAATCAACTCATAGGCTTGCCTTTGAACAGTAAAGTATAATCATGTAAATTAAGAGTGTGAGAGTTGTCATGAAAAGCATATACACTAGAGTGTCTCAAATCTCCCACATCAATAAATCAAGACTTTTCAAGCACTACTTTTCTATTCATTGTCCTTCAAGAATTTCAGTTTTTAAGTAATTGAGAGCATGCCCAAAAAAATTATTTAGTTTATCATGCTATGATGGACACTCATGGCATCACTAAGGTTTTTGTTCCTTTTGCATAATGATTTCTCATAATAGCTAGAGGAGTGATTCCATCTTGATTATAGCTACCCGAGAGTGCCAAGAATCTTACCCACTATAGCATTGCTACTACAAGTGTTTAATCAACTCATAGCCGAAATCTAGGAGTTTCCTCCATGAAGATCGTTCGTAGGCCAGCGGAGTTGTTGGCATCCCATGAAGTTTGACACGCATAAATCTATATCATTCTTATGATTAACAAGTCTAACTTTGGCATGCTCACAAAAACCGCTAAACATTAATTCAATCGAACAAATCCTTTCAAAGTGAGCTATCAAGTATATTAATATTTTCAGTGGTGTTGAGTATCTATAGAAATAAGCCTTCAAGACTAAGCACTACAACACCCAAGTCTTCATTTGCGAGACTTTTTCTTATTACAATTGTTTAGCAATTTTTAGGCAAGACTTGGTTAATTATGAGAGCTGGAACAAAACGTACCCAATTAAATACCCATGCAAACGAAAATCTTACTACAATACAAAGACTCACTTCACCAATATAATATCTCAACATTTACTACTAGATAGCATGGGTTTCTCAAACTTCAAAAGTGGGGAGTCATAAGGCATACCTCTCATGTTTGGTTCCACTTTTCTCTTCCTTTTTTATTTGTTTCTTGGAAACTCGAAGTCGACCACTCTCCTGCAAATATATGAAGACCTCGAGGCGGAAAGAAAAAGGAAGATGGATAGAATAAGGAAAAATGGAGAAATCTTTTAGTGATTTTTTAAGAGAGGAAAATTGATGAATGGAAAATTGGTGGCAAAGCTCGGCTAGAAAATTTCGAAAGAAAATAGAAAGAACTAAAGATAAAGTGTCGGGGAAATCAACACGAGTGCTTATAAACTCAAACAAAAACACAACCTCAAAAATAAAAAGCAAATGAATGCCATGCAAAGATGCATGAGGAAACTTCCCCAAGCTTAGGATGTTGCAAGCCCTGCAAATCATTGTGGTGGCGGGAAAAATTCTTTACTCCAGTTCGCCAATTGAGTTGAGAAGTTACTTGTTGATTCTCGGCGGTTCAAAGAGAGGTTGTGCATCCTCTCCACAGTTCCTCCAAGTCCTTGGAAATCTTGGTATGTGGTGAACCGGGTTTGTGGCTGCTCCTCTTGATGAGGAACTTCTTGCTCCTCTTCTTGGTCCTTGTCCTCTTTAGGAATCTCTTCCTCGTGTTGGTGTTTCCCAACCTGCACATCATATAGCAAACATCCTTCCTCGATAGAGAAAAGACCATTAGGCATAGGAGCGGGGTAGATACGCCCAGCTCTAGCAATATTCAGGTAATAAGAACCACCTCTCCTAGTGAGCATTCCACAGGCTCTCAAGGTGGAGAAACCAACACGTGTCTCACCTAGTACCGGTTGCAACTCACCTAGGTCAAGGCCTAGAGTTGTGGCAAGTATAGTGATGACGCCTCCTCCTGTGATTGACCCTTGGCTTTGGGAGGCTTGGTTCTCCAGGTAGCACACAAGGATGGCGCCCAAGTTGAGTGACAAGCTGCAGTTGATATAAGCAGCCTTTGCAAGGACTTGGATGTCCTCCTCGTTGAGTCATGTGAACTCATTATGTGCCTGCAAGGTGTTAGCAATAACATAGAACAAATAGCGAATTGCAGGATGTTGAATATTCTTCCCCTTGCTGACTCTACTAGTGAAACTCATTCCACTATAGTGTTGATCGGGGGAAGGATTTAAGCCAGTAAAGGATGCACGTAAAGCATGAATATCATTGTTTGGCAAATTAAAACATGTGCACCATTCATCTAATGTTAACGTGTAGTTATTGTTCATTAGGTGGAAAGAAATAGTATCCTCTCCTTGTCATTGTTTAATGGTGCTTTGCAATGAACTAAGGAATTCAATGGTTAAGCGGCGATAAGTAGGTACATAATTGTACAAATTTTTTTGTAGGCCAGCTCTATTGCAAAGTAAATTGAAGTCATCAGCAATACCGAGTTGGTTCAATATGATGGGGCACGCCCACTTGGTGGCCTTCACTTTGTGGTTCTTGATCCTGTTGAAGCGATCACGATGAGCCTCATTCTTGAACCGTATCCCCATGCGTTCCCGAGCGGCAGCCTGAGAAGCGCTAGCGGTGGCACGAGCACGAGTTTGGCTCCTTGTGTTCATCATCTAAAGCATTGAAGAATGGCAAAAATAAAACTTTTTGATCCAACAACAGTAAGTGCATCATATTACTCATCATAGCACACTAAAGAATTCTCCTCAAAATATTAATCTAAGCAAGAAAATCATGGAAATTAGTTCATAGTAGGTCTCACCCTAGATTGATAATGACAATATATCGAAGATGAATTTGCAAAAAGTAATTGGAGGATTGGAGGAGAAACATACCATAGATCACTTGTGTGCGAGGAAATCAAACGAAATTGAATAGAGATGGAGATTCCTTGAGGTTTTGAGAGAGTTTGGAGGTAGAAGAAAGAAAAAGGATTGAAGTTTTGGAGTTGGGATTACCTTCCCGTGCGATTTTGTGGTCGGACGCAACTATACGGGTGCAACTATATGGTCAGAACAATGTGTTCTGGCCGTATAGTTGGCCTTTTGTCAAAAATTTAGGTTTTCCTCCTGGCGGCGCAACTGACACAGCTATACGGCCGGAACAAAATGTTCCAGCCGTATAGTTGGTCGTTAAAATGTCTGTCCCAGCGAAAAAAAATTTGCAAAGGCATCGATATATACGACCGGAACTATACATCCGGAATTTTTATTCCCGCCATATAGCTGGTCGTTAAACTCTCAGAACATATGACAATAAATTGTATGGAGGCATCGATATCTATACGACCGAAGCTATACGGCAGGAATTTTTATTCCCGCCGTATAGTTGGTCGTTAAACTCTCAGTACATAATGCAGAATAATTTGCGATAGCAAAGATATCTATACGACCGGAGCTATACGGCCGGAATTTTTATGCCCGCCGTATAGTTGGTCGTTAAACTCTCTGTATGCGTCAAAAAAATTCTATTTGTTCATAGAATATTTCTTTTCCTGTAACTTAGTGATATACCTTGTTTTTGGCAGAAAATTGACAGCAAATATTGTCGACCAACAATAGCATGAATAGAGCAGAATTTTAAATACTACCAAATTTCTTCTCCTCGAATGGAGTTTTCTAGCACTCTTTATTGAACAAAAACTTAAACTTAAACTAAAAACTTAACTCAAACCTTTATTTCACATGGGTTGCCTCCCATGGAGCACTCTTTTATGGTCACTAGCTTGACCTTGATGATGCTTACTTAGGCCAGATGAGTGGAACACCCACTCCAAAGTAATTAGCCTTTAAAGTGATGGCCTCCTTTTCATCATGCCTGGCTTTCTTCTTCATGGGGAAATGAATAACAAAAGGATCCCGCGAAGGCAATTGCAGCTTCACGTTCCCTTCATGCAGATTAATTAAAGCCTTAGTAGTTCTTAAGAAAGGACGGCCTAATATAATAGGAGCAGTAGCATCTTTAGGCATGTCAACTATAACGAAATCAATAAGAGCGGGACAGCCTTTAATGTATACTAAAGTGTTCTCCTTAATTCCTACAGCTTGATTGTAGGTAGAATCTGCTAGATATAGTTTTAACTCAATAATTTCAAAGGAGCCAAGATTTAACTTGTTGAAAAGACTCTTCGGAATTGTTGAGACGCTCGCACCTAGATCACAAAGTGCAGCTATCTCATTGGTTACAATTTTAATCATAATAGTAGGCTCAAATATGTCATCTAGTTTAACAGGTAATTTTTCAGCAATTTGCTTGTATTCTTCTTCAATATCACGTACTTTTATTGCTACTTGATTGACAAAATGTTGGTACATAGCTTTATCACTTCCTTCACTTACCGGAATCTTGACGTTGATCCTTTTTATGAGAACTTCAACGGTGTAGCTTGGTGAAAGAGCATTACTATAATCAAGTTCTTCAGGCTCCTCCCTTTGGATCCTCATCATTTTGAGCTCCTCAATAGGATTGGGCTTAGCTTTACCTGCAAACTTAGCTAGAATGAGAGTTTGACTCTCAGTTATCTTACCTAGCTGTGCCTCAATGATCCTCATTCTTTCTTGAAGGGCCTGTAAATCATTTCTCAAACTAACAACTTGGTTAGATAATTTACCAAGCATAGCATCATGGTTCTCCGTAATTTTAACTAGAATATTACGTTTTGTGAGTCTATGAAAGACTTCAGTGTTTCTTGGAGACTACCATTACTATTTCCCATATGATTATTAGAGTTTCCTGCAGGACTAGCATAGTGTTTCTGGAAGTTAGGATTGTAACTCTTCTTCCAAACAGGATTATAATCATTACGAGCTACGAAGTCTATTTCTTCAATATTTGTTTCAGGGGCGGCTCTTACTTGAGTTTCCTTACCTTTTACGGCAAGTATGAGCTCATCCAACTTAGCACTGAGATCTTCGTTCTCTTGTGGTGAGACAGAGTTCACCTTCTTAGTGTTTGATCTTTCCACATGCCATTGGGCATGGTTGTCTTGCATATTGTCTAGCAGATGCTTTGCTTCGGTAATATGTTTACCCATAAATGCTTCTCCAGCTGAAGTATCAAGCATAGACTTAGATATAAGATTAAGAGCATTGTAAAATAAATGGAGGATTAACCAATCTTCCATCCCATGACTGGGACAGTTTCTTAGGCATTCTTTCATCCTCTCCCATGCAAGCGCTAGTGGCTCACGCTCTTCCTGTCTAAAGCCAGTAATATTAGATCAAAGTTACATAGTCTTTGCAGGTGGAAAAAATTTAGTCATAAATAAAGAATTACATCCCACCCATGATGTAATAGTATTTTTAGGCAAAGATAGCAACCATTCTTTAGCTCTTCCTCTTAGAGAGAAAGGAAATAGACGCAATTTGACTGCATCAGGGTCAATGTCTTTTATACGCATCATATCACATATTTCAGTGAAAGTATTTAAGTGCATACCTGCGTCTTCAACATTAGAGCCTCCAAATTGATTCTGTTGAATCAAACTTAAGTAATGGGGCTTAATTTCATAGTCATCAGTAGCGATTGTTGGCTGAGTAATAGGAGTACGCAAATAATCGTTATTGGGAGTGGCAAACTCTCCAAGCTTATTTTCAACCATACTTCTTATGTTTTTGGGTTTTCTTAGATAAAGAATTATAACGGTAAAAAGCAAGAATTTAAAGACTAACTAATTTTTTTGGTGTATCAAATAAAGACTGAAAACAAACTAACAAAATTAAAAACAAGAATTAAAACTAGCAAGGTTCCTAATAACCTCACCAGGGTAGCTATTGCTTCCCTAGCAACGGCGCCAGAAAAAGGGTTGATACCTTCGATCCAGATTACGGATGTAGTATAGCTTCTTTTTCCCTAGTAGACCTAGGTTATCGAATCCTCAGGAAGCGAATGCATAGTGAAGTTACTTTAACGAACCTTCGGGAGTTTTTAGAATTCCTTTTGTGTTTTCATCGGACCAGTAGTTTGCGTCTTTTGGTTGTTGTTCATGATGGAGAGAGAGGGCCTAGGGCATTCGGTTTCACCTGTAGCTGTGCAAAACCATCTGATGGAAATAAAAGATAGAAATAAAGCATGCGTGTACTTGTTAGAGCAAGATAAATTATATGTGGGCAGTGCATCCATAATTGATATTGTCTCCGCAACCGCTTATAGCAATAACCTACTAGTTTCATCCATAGAAGAAAGAGAACTAATGATATGCATAGTGATGTCACCGTTAATCCCAAGCAAATCCCTCACATACAGCCGTACCTCCCCTTCTGTCAATGGGGTTCCCAACCTGTAGATCAGTCATCACT
The DNA here is from genome assembly GCA_023614405.1 of Avena insularis. Classification (NCBI taxonomy): domain Eukaryota; kingdom Viridiplantae; phylum Streptophyta; class Magnoliopsida; order Poales; family Poaceae; genus Avena; species Avena insularis. The sequence goes on along the minus strand of CM042693.1, from coordinate 434,183,702 downwards.
CATACTCCCTATACCTAGCTCAACCCTTGGGGTCTTGGGTACCTGACAAGTCCTTGGATTGAGGCAAGAGAGGATACAATAATCATCATGTCATACAAACGGATACACGATCCCATCTATGATAATTCACATGCACAATTGCTACATGGCGCTTTTTTGGAGCACCTTAGAGTTCCCTCTATCGTAGGAGTTGATGAGGAGTATCCGGCCAAGTCTGACTCACCTTTAGTAGCAATTCTGGCTGTAATTCCCAGCTGGACTCAACCCTACCTTGATTTCTTGGTAGATGGAAAATTACCCGAAGATGGGGTTCTGAGCCAACAGATCATTCGATGAGCAAAAACCTATACAATAATAAGTGGTGAGCTTTATAAGCGGAGTGTATTTGGGGTCTTTCAGCGCTGTGTATCTCCGGAAGAAGGAGTGTAAATCCTAAGGGAAATTCACGAAGGCGAATGCGGTCATCATGCTGTAGCCAAATCTTCGGTGGAAAAAACTTTCAGGCATGGATTTTTTGGCTTATAGCCAAGGCAGGTGTCGAACGGCTGGTCAAGACATGCAAAGGCTGCTAAAAGTACGCAAAACAAGCTCATGTTCCGGCTGATTAGTTGCGAACAATACCTATAACATGGCCCTTCGTGGTCTGGGGGCTTGACATGGTAGGATCGTTTAAACGGGCTCGAAGTGGATTTACTCACCTCCTAGTGATGGTGGATAAGTTCACAAAATGGATTGAGGCTAAACCCGTCACAAGTTGTGATGGAGCAACAACCAGAAGATTTGTCGAGGATGTTATCATCCGATACGGTTATCCGCATAGTATTATTATGGACAACAGGAGCAATTTTTCTATGAGAGAACTTGCCGAATTCTGCAATGAACAAAATATCCGGTTTGACATTGCGCCAGTCACACATCCACAAGTTAATAGACAAGTTGAAAGAGCAAATGGTTTAATCCTACAAGACCTCAAACCAAGACTCGAAGCACCACTTTGTCGTGTTGCGGGGGCTTGGGCAGATGAAGTACCATCTGAGATATGGAGCTTGAGAATAACTCCGAACAGGTCAACTGGATACACACCTTTCTTCTTGGTTTATGGTGCAGAAGCAGTTCTTCCTAGTGATTTAATTCATACTTCTCCCCGAGTTGCTGCGTGATACGTCCATTTTGCATCACTATTCTATATCATAATTTACTATTATTCATTGATATATTTCATATTAAGAGATGATACTTTTGTTATTTCATCTGTTTTTGCATGGTTGATGACTTTCGGAGCATGGACCGCTGCAGTCAGGATTCTGATGGAAAAGGTGTTGTTTGGAGGCAAAATTCGCGAAGATCAGAAAATCTGGGAAAATACATGGAAAATTCTATTTTTCTAGAAGTAGAAGATTGCCAAAAGGGGAAGTGGAGATGGGCCACAGGGGGCCCACACCACCCTCTAGCGCGGGCAGCCCTAGGCCGCACCAGCAGGTGGTGTGGCCGCCCTGGCCCACTCCAGGCTTTCCCCTTTGGCGTATATTATCTCCATGGAACCCTAATACCTAGGGAGCGACAACAGAAAGATTCTGCTGCCTCTGCGGGGCGGAAAACACCGAGAGAGAAAGATCTCTCCGGTAGAAAGAATTCTGCCGGGGAATTCCTTCCCGGAGAGGGGAGATCGTTGCCATCAACACCACCATGAAGCTGGACTTCATCGGGATCATTATCATCATCATAACCACCATCATCTACATCACCACCATCATCACCACTCCATACCGCTGTAACAATTGGGTTGAATCTTGCATAGTTCTTAGGGGAAACTTTCCAGGTGTTGATTACTCCTTGTAGTTGATGCTATTGAGTGAACCATTGAATTATTGTTATGTTCAGATTGTTACTTGTCACTATATCATCTCTGATCTTGATCCATATGATGTCTTGTGAGTAGTTCATTTAGTTCTTGAGGACATGGGAGAAGTCATGTTATTAGTAGTGAAGTTGTGTTGAGAAAGATTAAATGGTTTAATATTTAAGTTGTGGTGTATTTCTTCTAGTGGTGTCATGTAAAATGTCGACTACATGACACTTCACCTATATGGGCCTAGGGGAATGCATTGTGTATTTGGCTACTAATCGTAGGGGTTGCCGGAGTGATAGAAACCTGAACCCCCGTTAGGAAACCATTGCACAAGGGACGTCAGGGTCTTAGAGTTTAAAGTTGTGGTTAGGTTTCTACCTTAATTACTTTCTTGTACTTGCGGATGCTTGCAAGGGGTATAATCACAAGTATGTATTAGTCCTAGGAAGGTTGGTACATTAGCACATGTTCACCCACACAACACTTAGCAAACTAAAGAAGATTAATCAACTATATGAAGCGAAAGCACTTCACGATATTCCCATGTGTCCTCGAGAACGTTTGGTCCTCTTAAGTAATACAATCGGCTTATCCTTTGCTAAAGAAAGGATTGGGACACTTGCTGCATTTATTCTTATTGTATTTTATTTACTCGTACTTTATTTACCAGCATTATCAAAAATCCCTAAAAATCCGTTTGCTAAGTATGTACAGAGAATTCCTACTCCAAACCACTCATCAACACCTTCTACTCCTCGTTGGGTTCGACACTCTTACTTATCGAAAATACTGCGATATACCCCCTATACTTGTGGGTCATCAAGAGTATTTTCTGGCGACGTTGCCGGGGAGTGAAGCGCTATTGGAGAGTGGAACTGGTAAAGGAAACTTCTACTATGAGTATTGTTTACTTCTGTTAGTTGCTTTATTTTCAATATGGATAATTCACTGAGTTTCTTATTTCGTAATGCTACTACCACTGCTAAGGTAGTAGATGAACCACCACCTACTGAGAATGATACTTTTAAAGTACCTACAAGAATTATTGATCGTTTTATGGATAACTATTATGTTGGAGATGGAACTGTCCATCTCGGTGATCATTTGCTCTTTATACACAAATTATGCAGGTTGTTTAAGTGTGCAGGTATTACAACAGATCAAGTCAATAAGAAGTTGTTCTCATTATCACTAAAAGGAAGAGCTGAAGAATGGTATAAGCTGCTGAAGAATGGTCAAGCTCTTGAATGGGAGGAAATAGTGCCTCTCTTTTATTCTAAATTTTATCCTCCTAGTGAAATTCATAAAGATCAGAATCAAATATACAATTTTTGGCCTCTTGATGGGAGAGTACAACTCAAGCTTGGGGGAGATTGAAGTTACTAATGCTCAAATGTCCTATTCATGAGCTCCCTCACAATATTATTATCAATAACTTTTATGCAAGGCTTTCTCTTCATGATAAGGATTTACTGGATGCTTCTTGTGCTGGATCATTTACACGCATGGAAGAAGAAGCTAAATGGGATCTTCTAGACTGTATTCAAGATAATGCTGAAGCATGGGAGAATGCCAAAGGAATAAAGTCAGGTATAAATTATGATTATGAATGCATTGAATCTTTTATGGGAACTGATGACTTTCAAAATATTAAAAATGCTTATGGTCTAGACTCTCAAGCTATTGCAACTTATTTTAAGGCTTTTGCTTCCTATATTGAAGTTCCTAAAAAGAAGTGGAATAAGTATCATGAACCATATAAAGATGTTGCTAAGTGTGTTCCTACAAGAAATACTGAAGTTTATACTGCTAATCATGTTTTACCTGAACCTTACATTGAGAAAATACCTTTCCTAGTTAAAGTAAAGGAACATTCTATGATAGCAAGTATGGTTAATGGAAGTACAAATTAAGCTATTGAACCTGATGAACAAAAGGATGATGAACCTATAATAGCAAACGTGAAATACTTTGTCACTAAATATGTATAAGAGGGATACACTATCATTTGTAAGGATATCCCTAATATTGTTTCACAAAGTAGTGTTATGCGAACTAGTGTCCCTGTGTTTTCTGTTAGGATAAGTGATCATTGCTACAATGGTTCTTGTGATAGTTATATCTTTAAATTTATGCATGATACTAAAAGTTATTATGAGAGAAGGAAGACTATTCTGATGCATCTCAATAATATCAAGTTTCCTCGTTTTATGCTGAAAGTTTTTATGTTGCACTTCTTTTGCCTTCCTATGCTAGTAGCCTTTGGTTTCAACAACTTGTTTGTTTACAAAATTCCCTTTCATAGGAAGTGGGTTAGACTTAAACGTGTGTATTTTTTCTCCTTGATGCCCTCTTTTACTTCAATTCATATTCTTATGTGAGCATCATTAAAATTATCATGCCCATCTTAATGGCTATAAAGAAAGAGCTTTTGGGAGACAACCCAATTTATTTGTGCTTTCAGTTTGTTTTTGTTTATTTGAGTCTTGGAAGTTATTACTTCGGTAATAACCTCTCTTTATCCTTTTGTTTGGTTTTGTGTCAAGATCAACCTCTAATGAGGGAGAAGTAAGATTTGGGGAAGTTGCTGTCCTGAAACAGATTTTTGTGCTTCACCGTAAAAATTCGTGAGATATCTCTGTATGTTGGATTGAGCTGTAATTTTTGTGCTTCTGCCCCAGGTTGTTATTTAACTTTCGTTAGTTTTGCACTTTTTGATTTGAGCAACAGAAGATTTTCGAAAAAATTGATCTTTACCTGCTGGTCTGTTTTGACAGATTTTGCCACTCTTGCATTTGCTTCTTAAATCGATTTCCTTTTTGAATTATTTTTGGCTTTTCAGAAGGAGTTGCTACAGTAGCTTATGTTTTGATGGATTTCAGTTGAAATTGGACTTAAAAGGTTTATTACCTTGCTTATACTAATGTTGCTAATGAGAATTGTGTGAAGTTTTGTGTGAAAGAAATTTTCAGGTTAGTGGAGAAAATGGTGTAATAAGAAAGTGAAAGGTTTCATGACTCAAGCAATAAGTGTATGAAGAAGAAGATATTGATCTTACTCAAGCGATAACTCCAGAAAAATTTATCAAAGACTAAATTCAGAGACCTGCAGAGTCCATTTTCGAATAGGTAACAGTTCTGGTAAGGAAAGTTCCGCGAAAATTCTGTCCAATTATATTTTTGGAGTTTTTATCCAACAAGGAAAGCAACGAAGCGAAAGAGGTATGGAAGCAGAGCCAAGGTGGCTCACACCACCCCCTGGCGTGGGCCCCCCTGGCCGCACCAGTAGGTGGTGTGGCGGCCCCGGACTCCGTCTCTGACCCGTTTTCTCCCAGTACCTTCCTTTTATTGTAAAACTTCGTAATATATAATCCCCCGGATCCCCCGAGGTTCGTATATCGTGTTCTCGTCGTGTTTTCGTTTCGATCTATTTCTGATAGGTAGAATCTCTGTTTTGGAGCCACAATGTCCTCCTCTAGATCAGCCAAGGAAGATCCCTCCGCAGATATCATCAACCCGTACATGCATGAGTTGAAGATTCATCCAAAGGAGTTGTTGCTTGAAGATGGGGAGGTACAAATAAAAGAGGTTCAGGGCCCCAAAGGTGAAGGAAGTCTGGAGGACAGGATGGAAGCGCTGGAGCAAGAAGTCTTTAGGTACAAGAAGATGGCGGGACGCGAAGTGGACATCATCCATAAGATTTGTTCCGAACTAATCGCCGAGCACCAAAAGGAGACTGCTGAGCTTAAGGATGAAATCCTCTCGCTCCATCGAACGAACAACCAACTGCAAGCACAGCTCTACGACGTGCAAAATCAAAACTGTGAGTATGAGGTTAGATTTAAATTCATAAGTGTTGCTACTAGTTTCAGGATGATGGAGACCAGGATGTCTTTTGTTGATGGGGAGCCCTTACCTTGGAAGTCGGACGATGATGAGAGAACATCACCACCACCGAAGCAGTAATTCGTCATCAGATTTTGGCATCCCCTTGGTTTGTTCCAAGCTTGGGGGAGTGCTACGGTATCATATCACTATCTTCTATCTTTTTACCTTTTAGTATAGTCATATCATGAATAGAGAAGTTATCATGTAGGATGGTTTGCATTATGGAAGTGTCCCCCCTCTCGTTAGATATCTATGTATCCCTTGCAGTGAGTTGCCGTTATGGAATATTAAAGAGAAGTTCTATCATTTACTCTTTTTCATATCTTATATTAGTTTTCAATTCATGGTTATATGATTAATCTTGTCATTAGTATTGGTATCACTTTGGGATCATTGAGTTAATTTAGTTGGTTTTGGCAAACCTAGCTCGGTCAGTAGCAACACTATTTTGAGAAGTGAATGAAAAAGATAAAAAGTACTCTAAAGAATTATAATTTCATCATCTTTCTTTCTTGATTTGCTCATAAGTTTAGTATTCTCTAGTTAAGATCTTTTGTGCTTCCAAGGAAGATTATATGTTTGTTTTTATCACTTGTATGTTTGGTTGTTTCCTTCAACTCTTATGCTTCTCATGCATCCAATCCTTAAAACCAAAACCTATGCCATTTGTGTCCACCATACCTACCTACTAGCACTATTGCTATTCCAAGTAAATTCATGTTTTTATCTACCTTCCAAATTAAACTTGTTATGTGAAAAATAGTGATTAAAGCTCTCACAAACTTGATGGCACACTTTACTTTCTTGCATTTAATAAACTTGAACCATTGTGACCATCTATGTTGCGTATATGCTTGCGCTTTGTAAGTTGTGAATTAGCAAAACCATGCTATCATGGGGAACGCTTTCAACATTGCACTGGTACTTTGTACCTGGTTGATATCATGCTCTTTTGTCTATGGATGTCGTCGGTGTGAAATGAAAGGGTAGCTTGTAAGTACATGGAGTTATGTATGTGTGTTAGAGAAACGCCTGGGCCGCCGGTCTAATCCATGCCTAATCATGGTGGACACCTGCAGCGTAACCATAATGAGCATCTATGAAGCATTCTTCTTTAAAAAACGAGATAGAGATTGAGAAAAAGAGAAAAAGGAAAAAAAGAGAGATTGAGAAAAGAGGAAAGAGAAAAAATCACCATTTTCCCATGGTAAATAAGAAGATTGATGAGATGCTCGTTGTCTGCTTGCCGTGTCATTTTGATATGGGGATTCTTCCGTATCATCAGGCAAGGGGTACCCCGTTGGCGGTTCTCTATGATACACATATACTTACTATGACAAGAACTTAACGGTAACTAAACTTGAGTA